>CM031234.1:105467645-106813842 GCA_018340775.1 Taxus wallichiana var. yunnanensis
GGGGGTTCACTCTTTCTTTGGTAAAGTAAATTTTCTCAAAAGATTCATCCCTGACTTTGCTGAATTAACCTGTCATATCTCAAATATGATGAAGAAGACACAAGATTTCAAATGGAGCAGCGAAGGGAAGGAAGCATTTGAGAAAATTAAAGAGGCCTTGTCAAAAGCTCCAATCTTGGTTTCACCAGACTTTAGTAAATAATTCATTCTTTACTGTTATTCCTCCGAACACACCATGTCAGCAATCTTGATGCAAAAAAATCAAGAGGATGTAGAAGCTCCGATTGCTTTCATGAGCATGCCTTTAAAATCTTATGAGTTGAAATATACTCCCATGGAAAAACATGCATATTCAGTGGTAAAAGCATGTAAGGCATCCATCCAGATACTATATTCTTGCCTCACATACTATGGTCCTAGTTCCAGATACTGCAGTAAAATCTATCCTCACCCAACAAGAGCTAGGGCTACTAAGAGGAACATGGGTGACAAAGGTGCAAGAATATGACTTGGATATAAAACCCACAAAGTTAGTTCGAGGGAGGGGTTTGTGTGAATTAATGATTGAGATGAAGACAACAGATTCAGAAGAGGGTGAAAGTTTGCCCATGGTTCTTTTCATAGATCTGGTGAATGAATGGTACAGTAACATTGCCTTTTTCTTAACTTATGGGGAATGCCCAGATCACCTTTCTCGCAAGGAGAAACATACTATTAAACTGAAGTCCAGGACTTTGTTCTTTGGGATAATGGTTTATATAAGAGAGGAATTGACAGGTATTTCTCAGATGTGTGGATAAATCTCAATAGGATCAGCTTTTAAAACAGTTTCATAATTTGGCTTGTGGTGGTCATTTCTCAACCCGAGTCACAACTCACAAGATCCTTCGAGCAAGGTATTACTGGCCCACACTTTTCCAAGATATTGCAAGTGGGTATCTAGATGTCAAGCATGCCAACACTTTGTTAGACGCGTAAAATTGCCCGCATTACCATTAAAACCAGTTGTAATTGAGGAGCCCTTCCAATAGTGGGGCATGGATTTTATTGGTATGCTCAACCCGGCTTCCAGTGCCGGTCATCATTACATCTTGACAGCTACTGATTATTTCAGTAACGCCACTTCCCATCCTGTTATGAATGCCACTCCCACGAAGGTGTGTAGTTTTATAAAGGAAAATATTGTTATTAGGTTTGGCGTGCCCAGTAAAATAGTAGCAGATAACGCTCCTAATTTGTCTTCTGAGGAGCTGGTTGAGTTTTGCTACACTCATGGAATTCAGCTGGTGCATTCCTCCAATTATTACCCACAAGGGAATGGCCAAGCTAAATCAAGCAATAAGAATCTGGTGACTATCATGCGGAAATTAGTGACTGAAAATCAAAGGACTTGGCACAAAAAGTTGTTTGATGCACTGTGGGCAGATAGGATTACACCAAAGAAAGCTATAGGCATGTCCCCTTTCCAGTTGTTATATGGGAGAGATGCAGAATTGCCTCTTACCTTGGAATTGCCTGCTTTACAACTTTCTAAAGCTCTGGAGGATGCCACATTCACCGATGCCATTGACAAAAGAATAATGTATTTGATGGAATTATGAGAATTGCCTCTTACCTTGGAATTGCCTGCTTTACAACTTTCTAAAGCTCTAGAGGATGCCACATTCACCGATGCCATTGACAAAAGAATAATGTATCTGATGGAATTATGAGAAGTGCAAGTTCAAGTAGCCGAAAAATTGTCAGAACATCAAAGGAAGGTGAAGGTGATCTTCGATAAAAAGGCTAGAGAAAGAAAGTTTGAGATCGGTGACTGGGTCCTTTTATGGGACAAAAGACGAGAAACAAAAGGCATGCACGGGAAATTTGATTCACTTTGGAAAGGGCCTTTTGTGATCAAGAGGATTGTCGGGACAGATAGCTTCATCCTTGCTCATCAGGATGGGATTGAACTACCATTTCCTTTCAACGGGAAACACTTGAAGCTTTTCCGGACATAAAAGAGCAGGGTAAAACCTATATGTATATAAATAAACTTTGTTTTTCTTTGTTTTTGGTGTTGTGTTGTTTTTGTTTGCCTGACCCCAAGCCCAATGGACAAGATACAAAACTAAAGATGCTGGGATCTCATCTTTACTCCTGTCATTTTGATAGAGGCAAAGATGTCCACAGACGGAGCCAACTGGTGTCCCCAGATTTCACCCTGAAATCTGGGACTACCCATTTAAAAAAATGTTCTTTTTAAAATAATGGGTCTTTTTGTGTTTTTATTGCCAGAAGATGTCTGTATTATGTTAATATATTCCCAGTGAATCATATGAGCCAATTTCGACAAATACCCAGATGCCCAAACTCATTTTATCCTCTCTGCCAAATTTTGTCTGTGGGAAATTTTTATTTAATTATTTATTAAATAAATAATGCCCCATTTGAAGTAAATTGTGCTCCGGTTGAATCATGTTGAAGTTTTGCATATTAGTATTCACACATCTCAATAGGGTTTTCACTAGGAATGAATTCAAAGCTTTGTTTGTGACTTCTAGCAACGTTTTTCGTTTTTATTTATTTCTTTCGCGTTTTTCTCCGATTTTCCCGTGGTCTTTCTGTTTAATTCCCCTAGGTTTTTTCCTTGTCCAAGATACTTCTTTATGTCTTTTCTCATGCTTACAAGTACACCGTGCAAGTTCATGTTTCTATTGCAGGTTCTTAGAGTTCTGTGCTTATCAAGTGGTAGAGTATTGCATGCAGTTGAGTTGTGGTGCTTATTCACCCTTCTCAAGTTCATCCTTCTTTATTAGAATACTGATAGATTATTTTGTCGATCGATTTTAACAAAGGGAACGCATGCTTCCTAGTATGTGGTACTTTGTATCCTCTCTAAGTTGCATTAGGTGAATTCGACTTGCGGTGCACACACTCTCTTCAAATTAACCCTTCCTAAGTCTAGCAACACCCTTTATTTGGTGCATCACCATCCCTAGTATAGTTTCATTTCTTGAAAATGTATTTCCAGTAAAACCCATGAAAATGTTAGCATAGGACTAGCAACCATTTTATTCCACTAGGAATAGTACAACACTTAGTTTAGGAAGATGAAGTTGGCCTTCTCTGGAAGTTCACCTTGAGCCCAAGTCCAACAACTTGAGAGGTGACCCCATGTTTCCCAATCACATCGAACTTCCTATTCATATTCTAGCCATTCGGAGGATGCAATGATTTAGTGACAACAAATACTATCGGCCTCATGATTTCAGGGTGATGGAGATGTTAGAATCTCTTAAATTCATATTGTTCTTGAACTCTGTGAAAATAGGGTGTCTCTTTTAGGATTCATAAAGACATTCATAACTCAAATAAGAATCATGAATATGTGTTATAGGGGTGTTATGCAAATTTTTCATAAATCATGTTGAATACTTGAAGTTGTTGTGAGATGATTTATCGACACTAAAATTTTTCTCCGTAATTTCTATTTCATTAATGTATGTATTAAGAATAGGATGTTGTTAAGTATAATTAGTAGTAGCGTTCGATAGAATATAACGGCACCGGCAAGATCGACGCCAATAATGTATAGTACGGTAATAGTCAAAACTACAATAAGAATGTTGTGGTAAAAAGTAAATATTTGTCCTAAGTGGTCCGGTAATGTTAAAATGTCAAAGTTAGGGTAAGTAGAGAAATATGGTCTACATGATTAGGAATTAAAAATATTATATTGGTAATAAGGACAAGGAGTGAGGTCATAAATATATTGTGTATTTTATTTGTAAAAAGTTTAAAAATGTGGAACCCGTGTGAAATGATAAGGTTTATCTTATCTTAAAAGATAAACTTACATGTACAGATAAGAGTTAAGGTATGGAATATGATTCGTAATAATAGATTTCTTATCCTATCTTAGAAATAAAATGGATAAGCTTAGAAGTTCTATAAAAGAGAGGCCACCCCTCATTTAGCATAAAAGGAAGTTGTGAGAAATGTTGTATGAGTGTGTAAAAAAATCTATCATTTTGAAGGTGTGTTAAAGAAGTCATTAAGAGGTGTAATTGTGAAGTTTCTCCCATAGTTATGGTTGGAAGGCAAGTGAAATTAGTAACACTTGAAGTACCTCATGGGTGACATTGTAACAATTTCATGTTGATATTATAATTTACACTTATATTTCAGATTTATCATCATTCCTTCTTATCATAGTCTATGGTATTCTTATGTTATGTTTGTTGTTGTGTTTCTAAATTACATCTATAAACCGAAAGTTGTGCATTAGTAAATAATCATATAGCACAAGGAGTTCCAGGTGAAGAATTATCATAGTGTCGATTGGTGATGACATTTTGATTCCGTTCTTAGGACCATTCCTCGTTGGTAGATTTTTCGAGACATATTCCCACTTAGTCAAAAAATATTTGGAGGGTAACATTGTTTTTACGTGCATAGTAGTTATCACGGTAAAGTCACTTTTGCCATGAATAGTATTTACCGCAAAGAAAGTCACTTTTTACCATGAATATAATTTACCATAAAGAATTTCACTTTTACTATAAATAGTGTTTATCACAAGAAAGTCAATTTTTACCGCAGAAGTCAAGTTTTACCATAGTTTACCGTGGTCATTTCTTTTAGCTTTTATTATAGTGATTCCAATTATGTGAGTATTTCCGGATGATGCATCTATGGGAGCAAGATGGACCACCTACACCAGATGGAGATAGCATTTCAAAGGTTAGACTTGAAACACAAGCCTCACTAAACCCTACAAAGTGTGTCTTTGGATGTTCTAAAGGCATGTCTTTGGATGTTTTATGGGAACAAGATGGACCACTGCACCAAATGGAGACAACATTTCAAAGGTTAGATGAAGCACAAGCCTCATTAAACCCTACAAAGTGTGTCTTTGGATGTTCTAAAGGTGTTTTGTTAGGGCATGTTGCATCCGAGAGATGGTATTGTGCGATCCCGATAAAGTTTCAAAAATCAAAGAGTTACCATTTCCTATGAATAGAAGTAAGTTGAGATCATTTTTAGGCCATGTGGGTTACTTTAGAAGGTTCATCAAGAATTTCTCAAAGATCGCACACCACTAACTCAATTATTAAAAAGGATGTTACTTATGAATTAGGAAATAAGGCGTATGAAGCTTTTGAACAATTTAAGGAAGCCCCGATGTCTTCACTGTTTTAAAGAATCCAGATCGAGAAAGCCATTCATTGTGTATATTGATGCTTCAAATGCAAAGACTAGAAGTACTACGAGCCAAAAGGATGAAAATGAGAATGATCATTCAGCTTTACTTTGGGAGCAGATAAATGAGCGATCTTGAGGTAAATTATATCAGAATCGAAAAAGAGGCTTTATTTATCATTTTTATCAGAAAGAAGTTTAGAAATTACTTGCTAGGCAGAAATTTATAGTCAGAATGACATCATCGAGTGCTCTAAAATATATTAGAAATAAGCCTAACTCATCGTGGAGGATAGCAAGATGGATAATTTTGCTACAAGAATTTGAATTTGATATTATAGATAGGCCGGGAAAGAAGCATGTCAATGCGTAGATGCACTCTCTCGAGCATATGAGGGTTTAGGTTCATTTTGTGATGATGATGATTTCCGTGATACAACATTGTTATCCTCGACACAATTCCTAGTGAATACATAGATATTTGGAATTATCCGAATAAATTCAAGTTTCCTAATGGTGCCAATGCAAAGACTAAGAGGAAGATTACTCTGCCGATCGTCCATATTTTATTCTCGCATGGAGTATTATTTTGAATAGGACACGATGGACAGTCAAGACAAGAGGCAGTTGGACGTGATCAAAGGAAGGAGCGATAGAAGAATTCCATAATGGTACATGTGGAGGACACTTCTCCTGACAACTTACAACAAGAAGGATCTTAGATGCAGGTTATCACTCGCCCACTCTTTTTAGAGATTGTTATAATTATTGTAAGATATGTGATATTTGTCAAACACATGGTAACCGTAAGACTTCATCACTCCATTATGCCCTATTCGCCACTTGGTCCCTTTGAAAAGTGGGGAATAGACATTATAGGTCCACTTCCAACTACCCCACGCCAAAATAAGTATATTGTAGTTGCCACAAATTATTTAACCAAGTGGGTTGAAGCTAGGCCATTAAAAACAGCTTCCATGGATGAAGTGGCAAGGTTCATATATGAACGCATTGTCACCGATTTGGTTGTCTATTAGAAATCAGAATAGCGGATCAAGGAAGCCACTTCATTAATGAGGTGGTAGAAGCCCTAGTCAATAAGTTTTCTATTAAGCACACGGAAGGCAACAACATACAAGCCAAGACAACAAATGGACGAGGTGGAATGGACAAATTTTGTGTTGTGTCAAATTCTAAAGAAACGATGCGGCTTTGCAGTACATAAGTGGGATAAAAGGATTCATAAGGCAACATCGAAGTCAAGACATGATACTCCTCATTTCGGTTGGCTTATCGCATTGATCTAATTCTTTCTATTGAGTTTGATATTCCCACTTTGTGAGAGTTATAAAACCGAAATGATTGATGAAAGTGATTCAGTAAAAGAAAAGTTGGTACATCTTCATTTGCTAGGGGAAATGAAGGAAATAGCGAAGGATACAAGCTATAAGAAGAAAATGAAGCAGAATGAATATTTTGATCAAAAGATATGTTGGTCTCCATTTCATGTAAATGACTTGGTTCTAATATATGATTCTAGATACAAAAAAAGAAGACAAAATTTCTTCCAAAATGGATGGGGCCCTACAAAATAGCAGTTGTGCATGAAAATGGTACATACCGACTGGAGGAATTGGATGGCACTCCCATTACGAAATGGGTCAACCACGATAAGTTAAAGATTTTTCAAGCACTCGGAATAGTCTACTCCGAGGACGGGGTAGAAGCTAGGAAGGGGGAAGATGTCGACACTAAAATTTTCCTCCGTAATTTCTATTTCATTAATGTATGTATTAGAAATAGAATGTTGTTAAGTATAATTAGTAGTAGCGCCCCATAGAAGATAACGGCTGCCAAGACATTTACGCCGCCAATAATGTATAGTACGGTAATAGTCAAAAGTACAAGTAAGAATGTTGTGGTAAAAATAAATATGTCATAAGTGGTCCGATAATATTAAAATGTCAAAGTTAGGGTAAGTAGAGAAATAGGGTCTACATGATTAGGAATTAGAAATATTTTATTGATAATAAGGACAAGGAGTGAGGTCATAAATATTTTGTGTATTTTATTTGTAAAGAGTCTAAAAATGTGGAACCCGTGTGAAATGATAAGGTTTATCTTATCTTAAAAGATAAGCTTACATGCGAGATAAAAGTTAAGGTATGGAATATGATTCGTCAGAGTAGATTTCTTATCCTATCTTAGAGATAAAATGGATAAGCTCTGAAAGTTCTATAAATAGAGAGGCCACCCCTCTCATTTAACATAAAAGGAAGTTGGGAGAAATATTGTATGAGTGTATAAAAGAATCCATCATTTTGAAGGTGTGTTAAAGAAGCCATTAAGAGGTGTAATTGTGAAGTTTCTCCCATAGTTATGGTTGGAAGGCAAGTGAAGTCAAGTAACACTTGAAGTACTTCATGGGTGAGATCAGAATAATTTCATGTTGATATTATAATTTACACTTATATTTCAGATTTATTATATGGTATTCTTGTGTTATGTTTGTTGTGTTTCCATATTACATCCACCAAACTAAAAGTTGTGCATTAATAAATAATCATAAAGCACGAGGAGTTCTCGGTGAAGAATTATCATAGTGTCGATTGGTGTTGACACTCCCAATTTGGGTGAATAAATATGATTGTTTAATTAATTAAATTGCCATGAATAGAAAGGACAATTATTAAAAATAGGATGTTAAGGGTTATATAAGCATGGGTTGTCATAATAAAGAAGAAATTAATTCTTTTTGCTAAGGATTGGAGCCCCGAGACGCTTTGACGCCAATGAAAGGAGGATTTTTGCATCGAAAGTGTTTTTCATCACGGAAGCTTCAAGGTTTGGCGCCTAGGGTGGAATAGCTTCATTTATGTTATGATAATTATTTGCATGTTACTATAAGTGCCCAAGTGAATTTAAAATTATTTGTTTGCTTTGCATGTAAGTAAAGCCTCAAATTTTAGGGCAACAGACTTCATATGCAGATTTTTGGTGATAAAAATCAAGTATTCATGCTCTCGATTTCATTTTTGTCGAAATAAATGTAGGTATTTATTACTGGTGTACAGTAAAAGGGAGTTCAAATCAATGTCGTACATTGAATATATCTTCGAATCAAGAAATTACTAAATTTACACAAATTAATCCATTGCAAGGAATTCCTATAGATTAAAAGAAAAAACACGCATAAAGATTTCTCCACCATGATGAAGCGTGATGAAAGAGAAGAATCAGCGAATCATGCATAACTTCCAGATTTGTTGATATGAACCCATCTCTCGAAATAATTGATAGAGCGGGGCCGAAAAGACATCTCTCATGCGGGCAATAAAAGCAATGGAATTATTCAAGCATCAGTATTCCCTATCATAGCTAAGTCGCCCGAATTTGTTATGAAGTGTGCAAGGTCATATCATCCTCTTTCCAAAACACTCCAGGGATGTCGGGAAAGACAATAGTCAAAGTTGGATGCATCTCTTATTTTCTATGTTCTTGGATAAAAATGTAAGATTAAAGTTACTGGTTTAAAAACCATTACTTTAAGTTATTTGGAAAGATTCTTTAAGATAGGTGACATATGTGCACAATTTTGGCTTAAACTTCTGATGCATGTCACTAAGAGAGGAATTCTAGGAAGATGATTGCCAAATGTTCCCTTTACTACTTTTTCATGTTTTATTTCGGTTATAGTTTTCTATTTGTAATTTCCCCTCTACACACTATAAGTAGAGGAAGAACCTACGGGTTAAAGATCGGAATTTGTAATCAACATTCTTGTGTTCCAAACTTTGAGTTCAAACCCCTGATAGATTTCGTAAGCAGAAAGGAATGGAGAAGAGATTTCCGGAGAACTTTGTGTCAACAGTGCATTGATCTTTTATTTCTTTTTAGATCTATGCATAAACTTTGTGTTGTCTTAGATTTAGATCTGGAACTTTCCCTTGCTTCAAATTTTGTGTTTTAAGATCTATTTGTTTCGTCCATGTGCATGTAATCAATTGTCAACTATTGGTTAGGTTGCACATTTCCTTTCCTTTCTTCTTGCATTTAATTATTTCCTTTCTGCACATATTGCTTTCAGCTACTTGTTGAAAAACTGTCTAATTATGGTTCATGAGCTACATAGTTAAAGTAATACCAACAAAGAGATACTAGGAAATACAACTCGGTAAACTCTTACACAGAGCCTCACCGGTAAATGAGGGAGATTTATCTCATGACTAACTACATTTTCAGCTATGCAGTAAAATCTAGCCAACACCCATTCATTCTACTTTCTAGCCTAGCCCAAGGATCCATATTCTCTATTCTATGGGGTTGATCAACCTGTAGATTTATATGGCTATCCCATACAAATGCGCCCTATATTGATATCCTGGACAACCACCATTTCGGGGGAGGCTTATGAATCTAACATCATGCCTTGGGAATGATCTATTCTATATTATATCAACCTATAGATCTATATGGCTATCCCATATGCATGCAAAAGTGACTCATTATCCATCATAAGTCATCAATCGTATCATCCCAGCCCCATATTAGCATTTGATAGCGCCGACCCCTCACCCCCTTCCCAGAGAGATCAAATCGGATCAGATCGCCAACCAAATATCAATATCTATGGTGGGGGCGTCATATTTATGATCTCTAGGAAGGGGGCGCCAAGGGGGCCTCAATCGAGGCATCTCCCATCGACCCCATATATCTCCCTCGATCCCCTTTCAGTAGGATAGTTCGGGGTGGGGGCCTATATATATATGGGGGCGTTCTCTATCCATATAGATCTATAGATATAGATAGGCCCCCAAAGAGATATATAGGGCATTTGTAGAGATAGCGATTTGGGCGCCCGCCTCATATAGATATGTATATTTGAGATATAAAGGACGATAAGCCTATAGATCAATCAAGCCTTATCTACCCATATATGAGGGGGAACTATTCTTTACGTGATATGATTGATGACTAAACGTATCATCGCATCGCATTCAATCACCAATCGGTTGCATAAACATAGATTAATAGTTGGGCCTAGCCTATTCTCTATTCCAACCCAAGTTAAGTTCGACTATAGATGGTTCCAACCCGCCTAGAAATAGTTCCAACTGGACCAAGGGGCACCATATCTAATAACTACTATTCTATATAGAGATTCTCTCTATCTCCCTTAACCCCCCATCTATAGAATAGTTCGAGCCATAACAAGCATAAATGCTAACTCGACCGGCCGAGGCACATCTCCCTATCTATCTCCTCGACCAAGTCTCGGGCCATAAGAGAAATGATTAAGTGCTCTCCGGTTCAACCTAAATTGATAGATCGAGCTCGTATTCGGCCTAATGTGGTTGAGTGCATGAATGTGCAACCAAACCGTAGTATTAAGTGATCTTGACTCCAAACCAAACTCCTTTGTGAGATGAACTTGACTCCAGCTTGGACTACTCCTTTACGAGATGCAGGAAATCCCAAATCAAATCCCCCATATAGAGTGACCAAACTAACCTCGGAAACCACAAACCTTCTCCTCGACAAATTCCCTCCCTATATATAGATCGAGAGATGGGGTGAGGGAAACTCCTTGCTCCTTTCCCTAGGAAACTCCATACTCCTTTATGAGATGCACTCTTCTTCACGCGGGCTTCTCCTCGACCTTGAAACTAACCGACCTTGGCATGAAGGTTCCGAGTCATCAAGACCTAACCTACCAGTGGAGCCATATCAAGATATTGGGACCCCAAACCGCTAGATCAATTTTACCTTATCTCAAATTGAAAGATAGTGACGAAGGGGTCACCTCCGCCTCTCAAAGTAGGGGTTGGAATAGGGGTGGGGATGGGGTCAAGCGCATAAATCCAATTAAAAGGTCTAGTAGATATATCTATAGGGGTGGATGTAGTCGGTTGAGTGCTTCAATGTCGGTCGATCTTCTTCGAAACTTTATCTTCCGATAGGGATATATTTTGGCCCTTCTCCTCCCTATACCCCTATCTATATCTATATGGGGGCTAAACCGTCCCCCACCAATATAGAGTAGGGCCCCAAGGGTGCTCCCCACTTTAGAAGGGGTAGTAGTAGGGCCCCTAGGGTTCCTCCCGGGATCCCCGCCCCATTATAGAGAGGGGGATAGAGGAGGAGGACCAAATCTCCATCAATCGAGCTAATACCGACTAACCAAATCCCTCTCGAGTTTAATTCGCTAGTCATAAACTGGTTTAACACTCTAGAAATATAGAGTATAGGGTGCCAAGTCCTATAGAGAGTGGGGGTAGGGAACTACCATTCTTTGGCCGTAATTACTTTGATCTATAGTTGTGTGAATGGTGACCCCTTTTATTCTCTATGGTATGGCTCGTCGCTTTTGCTTTGCGCAAGTCAAGTGTGAGTGAATGTCAGGTGAGGAGGGTCCATCTAAATAAGTCGACTCCCCTAACCTACCTTTAGAGTGTACTTGGCTAGTGGTCGGCCTTAGGTCCGGTATCTTTCGCCATATAGAGATAGGGCACCCCTACCTACCCTACTCCTATTTTAAGGTGTAGTTGTAATGAGTTCATTCAAGGCCTTATTAGATAAGATAGGGCCAACTAGTGTTGATGCCTCTCAGGCTAGGTGCTCCCGATGCCATCATGCGGTTCGGTGATGGTGTGTTGATTCCTTCGGTAGTATGTTACCTCGAGGATAGAGATGCCCTATCTATATATCGCCTCTATTTGAACTATGGGGAGGGTGAGTGCCCCAAAGTTTAGATATAAATAGTGGACCTCGGAAAGGGTGGCAAGGTGGGGCGTGAACCCTCCCCATAGATATATATATAGATATAGATATAGATATAGATATAGATATAGATATAGATGTGAGGTGGGGCCCACCTTCCTTCTTAAGATAAGAGGAAGGCACCTTCCTTCTAGAATCTATTTAGTGAGGAGGGTGTGGGGGGCGGGGCTTAGCTGCCTTAGATTACATATGTAATATGATGGCCTTCCTCTTTCATTCACGGACCTCTCTATAGATATCGATGATAGCCCGATAAGAATGAAGAAAACGGGGAGAGGGGGTGCCTAATTATTATATTACTATGAGGGCCTCCTCCCCTCATCCTTCGAGGAGGAACCGAGCGTGGGAGATCTAAAGAACCTCCCCTTCGCACTTTACTCCCCTCCCTAGGAATCAGGAAAGAGAAAAGCCTTGGATAGGTGGGGCCCCCTCTCTATAGTTCTTTCTTTGTTTAGTCGCCTCTCTCTCTCTCTCTATATATATATATATATTTATGTTCAAGAGGGGAGTGGAGGGGACACCCTGAGGAGGTACCCGACATAGAATATAGGGTAGGGGCACCCCTATATAGATAAATAGAGTTTTGTCAGATGGGTCATCTTCATAAGAACTATAGAGAGGGTCGATTGGGTTAAGATTGAACAAATATTGCATCACCAACAGACAGGAAAGTAGAGGGCGACAAGATTACTTGCCGAGGAGATAATTGTCGTTACTTATCGAGGAGCCCTATACCTCCCATATAGAGTTCGAGGGGGTGAGGGAGACTCTCTATAGTCATGCTCCCAAACATATATAGATCTCATATCTTCACCATTCAAAGCACTCAATTTCGGCTTATTCTAATGTCTTCAAAGCAGATAGCAAACCAATACCCCACTATATATAGATGGGGGCTCTGTCGTGACCCTGAAGAAGAGTAGGATTTATGCCCTCTAAAGCATAATGGGGCAGACCTGTCATCACCAATTCGGCACTATAATAATTCTCCACCGGGAACTCCTCGTCTTTATGATTATTTATTAATGCACACCTTTAGTTTGGTGGATTTGGAAACACAACAAACATAACACAAGAATATCATAGACTATGATACGAAGGAATGATGACAAATCTGAAATATAAGTGTAAATTATAATATCAATATGAAATTGTTACAATCTCACCCATGAGGTACTTCAAGTGTTACTGACTTCACTTGCCTTCCAACAGTAACTATGGGAGAAACTTCACAATGGATTCTTTAACACGCCTTCTAAATGATAGTTTCCTTTACACACTTACTCATACAATATTTCTCACTACTTCCCTCTATGCTAAATGAGGGGGGTGGTCTCTTTATTTATAGGAATTCAGGGTTATCCACCCTATCTCTAAGATAGGATAAGAAATCTCTCCCGGCCAATCATATTCCATGCTTAAACTCTTGCCTTTACATGTAGGCTTATCTTCTAAGATAAGATAAACCTTATCATCTCACATGGGTTCCACCTTTTTAGACTTTTCCACAAATAAAAATACAAAATATTTATGACATCACTCTTTGTTCTTATTACAAATATAATATTTCTAATTCCTAATCATGTAGACCCTATTTCTCTACTTACTCCAACTTTGACATTTTAACATTACCGGACCACTTACGACAAATATTTACTTTTACCACAACATTCCTATTATACTTTGATCGTTACCATATTCTACTTTATTGGCACTGCATCGACTACGTCGTTATATTCTATCGAGGCCACTACTATTTATACTTAACATCATATTCTTAATACATAATAAATTAGAAATTACGGAGGAAAATTTTAATGTCGACATTTTCCCCTTTCTAGCTTCTACTCCGTCCCTGAGTAGACTATTCGGGTGCTTGGAAAATCTTTAACTTGTTGTGGTTGACCCATTTCGTAATGGGAGTACCATCTAATTCCTCCAATCGATATGTACCATTTTCATGCACAGCTGTTATTTTGTAGGGCCCCATCCATTTGGGAAGAAATTTTCTATCTTTTTTCAGATCTAGAATCATATACTGTAGAACCAAGTCATTCACATGAAATAGAGACCAACGGATCTTTTGATCAAAGTATTCCTTCTGCTTCATTTTCTTATAACTTGTATCCTTTGTTATTTCCCTCATTTCCTCTACCAAATAAAAATGCACCAACCTTTCTTTTATCGAATCACTTTCATCTATCCTTTCCTTTTCATAACTCTCACAAAGTGGAAATATCAAACTCGATAGGAAAAATGGATCGATGCCATAAGCCAACCGAAATGCGGAGTATCATGTTTGACTTTGATGTTACCCTATATGCCCACAATGTCGCACTAATATTTTTATCCCACTTATGTTCCCGCAAAGTCGCATCTTTGCTAGAATTTGACACAACACAAAATTCATTCCACATGTCCATTTTGCTTAGCTTATATGTTGTTGCCTTCATGTGCTTAATAGAAAACTTGTTGACTAAGGCTTCTACCACCTCATTAATGAAGTGTCTTCCTTGATGTGTTATAATTTCTAATGGACAACCAAATCTGGTGACAATGCGTTCATATATGAACCTTGTCATTTCATCCATGGAAGTTGTTTTCAATGGCCTAGCTTCAACCCACTTGGTTAAATAATTTGTGGCAACTACAATATACTTATTTTGGCGTGGGATAGTTGGAAGTGGACCTATAATATCTATTCCCCACTTTTCAAAGGGACCAAGTGGAAGAATAGGGCATAATGGAGCTGATGAAGTCTTACGGTTACCATGTGTTTGACAAATATCACATATCTTACAATAATTATAACAATCTCTAAAAAGAGTGGGTTAGTGATAACTCCGCATCCAAAATCTTTTTGTTGTAAGTTGTCTGAGAAGTGTCCTCCACATGTACCATTATGGAATTCTTCTATCATCTCCTTCCTTCATCACGTCCAATCGCCTCTTGATACTTTCCATCGTGTCCTATTCAAACAATACTCCACGCAGAATACAATATGGACGATCGGCTTGAGTAATCTTCCTCTTAGTCTTTGATTGGCACCATCATGAAACTTAAATTCATTCAAATAATTCTAAATATTTATGTATTCACTAGGATTGTGTCAAGGATAACAATGTTGCATCTAGAAATCATCATCATCACAAGATGAACCTAAACATCATAGGCTCGAGAGAGTGCATCCGCATTAACATACTTCTTTCCCGGCCTATCTATAATATCAAATTTAAATTTGTAGAAAAATTATTCATCTTGCTATCCTCCCCGATGGGTTAGGCTTATTTACAATATATTTTAGAGCCCGATGATCTCGTTACAACTATAAATTTATGCCTTAGCAAGTAGTTTCTAAACTTCTTTACAATAAAAATGATAACTATAGCCTCTTTTTCAGCCATGTGATAATTTACCTCAAGATCGCTCATTTATCTGCTCCCAAAATAAACTGGATGATCATTCCCATTTTCATCCTTTTCGCTCGAGTACTTCCTAGTGCCGCATCTCGAGGCATTAGTATACACAATGAATGGCTTGCTCCAATCTGGATTCTTTAAAACACGTGAAGACACTAGGGTTTCCTTCAATTGTTCAAAAGCTTCACGCACCTTATTTCTCGGTTCATAAGTAACATCCTTCTTCAAGAATTGGGTTAGTGTCTATGTAATTTTTGAGAAATTCTTGATAAACCTTCTATAGTAAGAACCACATAGCCTAAAAATGATCTCAACTTACTTCTATTCATAGGAAATGGTAACTCTTTGATTTTGAAACTTTATCGTGATCAGCACCAATACCATCTCTAGATACAACATGCCCTAACAAAACACCTTTAAAACATCCAAAGACACACTTTATAGGGTTTAGTGAGGCTTGTGCTTCATCTAACCTTTGAAATGTTGTCTCCATCAAGTGCAGGTGGTCCATCTTGCTCCCATAGATGAAAAAATCATCTAAATACTCGAAGAAGTTCCCAATATAGGTTTCAAACACCATATTCATCAAACACCGGAATGTTGTCAGTTTGAGCATTACATAACCCAAAAGGTAAAATCTATAAGCAAACGTTCCCAAGGAGTGGTGAACGTGGTTTTCACCGATCTTTCTCCACTATACGAACTTGGTCAGTATCCGCTTATATCCATCAAAGAAACTATAAGACTCTCGCCGCCCTACTTGGCCCAAGATCCGATATGAGAATGAAAGAGGGTAATGATCCTTCTTTCGTTGCCTTATCGAGCTTCCTATAATCAACACAAATGCGTAACTTCTCATTCTTTTTATTGAGATCACAATGGGAGAATGATATGAGAATGGAAGAGGGTAATGATCTTTCTTTGTTGCCTTATTGAGCTTCCTATAATCAACACAAATGCGTAACTTCCCATTCTTTTTTATTGAGATCACAATGGGAGAAACCCATTCTAAATTCTCCACAAAGAAATATGAATCCTGCAGATTAAGAACTTATCTATTTCTTCTTTTACAGCCTTAGAAAAATTATGATTCATTCTATATGGCATTTGCTTTATGGCCTTAAAGACCATCTACCGACTCAATAAAATGTTCCACCCAACTTACTTGATTGAGTTCCTTATAATCAAAAGTGAATAGATGTATGTACCTTCAAAAGAGTTGGAGGTATGATTCCTTCTCACTCTCCATCACAACATCACCAATCTTTATTTGTTAGAGACGATCATCAATTTCTTCTTCAGATAATTTTATGGGTTCATGAATCGGTGTGACTGGGAGGATATCCATGACCAAAACATCAACCTCACTTTCTTCATCTTCTATGTACACTTCAACCGGTATTAGAGTAATCGAGAGAATGTCTAATCAGTAGTTTCATCACTTGAATCCACAGGTTATGTCTTATAATGCCAAGGTATCACGTTTATCTTCGCCCTCTCTCTATCATGTCCGAAAAGTGCCATGAAGCTTTCATTCCAGAGTTTCGCATGAACTCTCCTTAGCCATGGCCTTCCCAACAATATTGGGTACGCAACAAAGAGCATTTTTCATCACGTAAAAGTCTACCACACATACAACACTCATAAGATATATCGCCACATTTAAAACAACACCTTCTCGGTTTAGTTTTTCCCTTATTTAATGACCTTAACATAAGTGTTGAGAGGCGATCAATTTTCAAACCCAACATATTCATTACTGACTCGGTCATTACATTAATCGCAAAGACGTTCATCAACTAAGACATCATGAATGAAATACCATTACATAATACCTCGGCTTGTGGAGCTTAGGAATCGCGATCCGCTCCAAAACAAGTACCTCAACCTCCTTACTTACTTTGAGCATTGAGCATTGAGTCCCGCTTGGCAGCCTCCCGCCTCTTCTCGAAGACATAGCCAAGAGTTGACCATATGTAATATTTGCAAGTCTTTTGGACAAGTCTTTTAAGATGGAGTATGGTCCTTGTCTCTTGTGAAATTAGAAAATCATGCACACCCATGCCTTTCTTCTCCTATGTTTCTTACTAGTTTCTCCTTTCATCTTCTTAGGATCATTTTCATCTTGGTTATCTTTTTCTTTATTTCTTTTTATTACAAACACATCGCTTCATTATTTATGTGTCTATCTATTACATCAAAAGAATTCACAGTACTTTTCATTTATCATTATCTTTTGTACCGGACTTATATGTAAGCTCTATCTAGACAATTATACTTAAAATGACCCTTTTATACAACCATAACGCATACAACTTCGCTTATATTTCTTTTGGACCTCTATCTCCTAAGAATAAATTTCTCAAGAAGATTAATAATTTCACCCATCTTCGAGATCTTCATATTAGATGTATTAGGGAAAAGATTTGTGTTCACCGAGAGTGGTTGTGAATTCTGACCAAAGGTGTTGGTGTAGGCTTTACCTTAACAAAGCAATTTTTTTGCGCTCCTCTTCCATGCTTTCTTCTTGCCTTCTTACAATCTTTTTTGCTTGTTCAATGGTAGTTGGGCGGTCATACTTCACTCGTTGTCTGATCTCTAGCTTCATCCCAATAATGAAGTGCTTACAGAGGAGATTATCCATGTCATTCATCAACCCATCCGTTAATCCTTCCTTCCGAATCGGGCATCGACTTTCCTCCTTAGCTCTAGAACGCGAGCATGATAATCACTTATCTTCTCCTTCTCTCCTTGGGATAGCTTTGTGATATCGATCATGAGATCTCGCTTATTTCATTGTTCACCAAATTCTTCAAGAAAACTTTCAATTAATAAATCCCATGAGTTTTTCACATTTTCACCTAGTTTTTCAAACCACCTAAGGGTGAACTATTCAAAAAGGTAGGAAAAAATTCAGTCCACTGTTCTCTTATGAGGCCATTACAAATGCAAGATCGTTTAAACTCAATGAAAGAAGAAGTATTTCATTAGATTGGGCTAAAAAAACAGAATCTTCCCATTTTTAAAAGTAACCACAATGAAATACCAACTCACAATTACAATCAACAAGACTTATGTGCACAAATAATTGGAATCACTATAATGAAAGTGACTTTACACCTTCTACAAAAAATAGGAATGACCACGGTAAACTATGGTAAAACTTGACTTATCGAGATAAAACCGACTTTACTTGTAAACATTATTCATGGTAAAAATGAAGTTATGTGGTAAATAATATTCACGATAAAAAGTAAAGTTATTATGGTAAATACTATTTATGGTAAAAATGACTTTACCATAAGAACTACTATGCACAGTAAAACAAGGTTACCCTCTAAATGATTTCGACTAAGTGGGAATATCTCTCCAGAAAATCCACCAACGAGGAATGGTCCTCGCAACGGAACCAAAATGTCATCACCAATATGGCACTATGATAATTCTCCACCGGGAACTCCTCATGCTATGATTATTTACTAATGCATAGCCTTTAGTTTGGTGGATGTAATCTGGAAACACAACAAACATAACACAAGAATACGATAGATCGATACGAAGGAATAATGACAAACCAAATATATGTGTAAATTATAATATCAACATGAAATCATATAACAATCTCACTCATTAAGTACTTCACGTGTTATCGACTTCACTTGCCTTCCAACAATAACTATGGGAGAAACTTCACAATGGATTTTTAACACGCTTCTAAATGATGGCTTCCTTTACACACTTACTCATACAATATTTTTCACTACTTCCTTCTATGCTAAATGAGGGGGTGACCTCTTTATTTATAGGAATTCATGTTTATCCACCCTATCTCTAAGATAGGATAGGAAATCTCTTCCACCCAATCATATTCCATGCCTAGACTCTTGCTTTACATACGTAGGCTTATCTTCTAAGATAAGATAAACCTTATCATCTCACATGGGTTCCACATTTTTAGACTTTTCCACAAATAAAATACACAATATTTATGACATCACTTTTTGTCCTTAATACAAATATAATATTTTAATTCTTAATCATGTAGACCCTATTTCTCTACTTATCCCAACTTTGACATTTTAACATTATAGGACCACTTACGACAAATATTTACTTTTACAAATATTCCTATCAGATTTTTGATCGTTACTTATACTCTACTTTATCGACAACACTGATCGACGGTGTCGTTATCTTCTATCGACGCCACTACTAATCATACTTAACATCATATTCATAATACATACATAATAAATTAGAAATTACGGAGAAAATTTTTAATGTCGACAGACCTACCCAATCGAGGTGGGGCCTTTATAGA
This sequence comes from Taxus wallichiana var. yunnanensis, assembly GCA_018340775.1. Taxonomy (NCBI): domain Eukaryota; kingdom Viridiplantae; phylum Streptophyta; class Pinopsida; order Cupressales; family Taxaceae; genus Taxus; species Taxus wallichiana. Next base: position 105,487,350 of record CM031234.1, read on the forward strand.
TAGGGGAAAGAGAGAGGTCGATCGGGAGAAGATAAAAGGGTAGGAGGGCGAGCAGTAGGTAGGTAGATAAGGCTCCCCCATCTTTATAGGCCATCCAAACCCATAGATTCCCTCCTATATATGTGGGGAGAGGGGAGGCTATCTAGATATACGGTAGGTGGTGTGATCAATCGACTATGGGGTAGGGGAGGCTATCCTCTAAAGAGAGAGGTCGATCGAGAGAAGATAAAAGGGTAGGAGGGCGAGCGGGTAGGAGATAAGGCTCCCCCATCTTTATAAAGGCCATCCAAACCCATAGATTCCCTCCTATATGTGGGGGAGAGGGGGAGGCTATCTAGATATACGGTAGGTGGTGTGATCAATTGACTATGGGGTAGGGATTGAGGTCGCCTATCCTCTATAGAGTGGAGGTAGGAAGTGTGCCCCTCTACGACTCCCCACCTTATATATCTTATCCTAACTAGAAGCGGAGGGCCCTTAGTTGGTTGAGCTACCAATCTAGCCTATATATTTATACAATGGCCCACACACTCTCTATTTATGACAAATTGATATGGTGGGCCCCCTATATATCTACCATCTAGCCTAAGCTATATCGAGGAGGTAAGTAAGGCGGATGGCTAGTCCTCTATCAATCCCCCTCCCGTATACCACCTCATGTATAATATAGTTGATACTAGGGTGTCCATACACACATATATAAGGGGTGGGGGTTGGCTCAAGGAGCAAACCCATAACCATTTATCTATATATAGTTGCAGTTTTATGTACACCCATAGTTGTCATATCTATATAATTGTGCCCATATATGACACAACCCGGTATATAGATTGGATAGGATATAATTGATTGATTGCTTAGAGAGGGTCAACACCCGGTATATAGATTGGATATGGTTGTTCTATGCACCCTATGTAGAATAGATATATGGCAACCCCTATCTATATATATGGTTTGACTGAGTCTAGTATGCCCCTTATATGTGCAGATAATGTCAGGCTATAGACTGCAAGCAAAACTATATGGAAATGGTGCACTCACTTGACCAATGCCCATGTATAATATAGTTGGTAGTTAGGTGTCCACACACACATATATAAGGGGTGGGGTGGGGGCTGGCTCAGGAGTAAACCCATAACCATTTATCTATATATAGTTGCAGTTCTATGTACACCCATAGTTGTCATATCTATATAAGTGTGCCCATATATGACACAACCCGGTATATAGATTGGATAGGATATAGCTGATTGATTTCTTAGAGAGGGTCAACACCCTGTATATAGATTTGATATGGTTGTTCTCAGTGCACCCTATAGAGAATAGATATATGGCAACCCTTATCTATATATATGGTTTGACTGGAGTCTAGTTCGCCCTTATATGTGCAAGGAATGTCAGGCTATAGAATGCAAGTAAAACTATATGGAAATGGTGCACTCACTTGACCAATGCCCACACACACACACACACACATATATATGAGATAAAGTATCCTCTCTCTAGTATAATTCGCTCCTAGGCCAACAAGTCAACTCTCTTCAACTTTTCCCCATGCCTGATATAGAGCTACAGATAGGGACCCCTATATATATATATATATATAGCCCCATATCTCAGCCCAACCGATGTAGATAATTATATATAGGCCCCAACCCCAACTATCAAATAGGTGATAGGATGATAAATGATAGAGATGTATACTTATCGACACTCAAGTGTGAAAATAGAGATAAGGGTCCGAGTATCTTATACCCGAAATAGAGAATAGACTGTTCATGACCTCCCCCTCTCAGTATGCTACTATCACTATACCGAGGAACCCTCTCTCTATATATACTTCCTTTAGCCTATAGTCAGTCCTCCATACCATACTGCAGCATACCAACTCCATCTCGTCTCCAAACCCGATTGATTCGTAGTGTTCCAACTTCCTTCGTTATTGACCATCTAGAATCTCTAACCAAATATGTATTCCTTGTTGTTTGACATCAGTGAAAATTCATTTCATGTTATGTATAGATATGGAATCTATAATCAAGTTTCTAAGAAGCTAGATATGCCCTCTCTTGACAACTCTCTAGATAGTCCTCACCTCCTGACGATCTACTATCTGTAGTTGGTGCCCTATCTATAATCTATCTATTGGGGGGATGAGGAATACTATATAGCCCAACCCATCTTCTATCTATATCTTGAGGGGAGTGCCCCATATCCCATATCTAGAAGAGTATAGATAGGGGGCCTTGAATTGATAAATCAATATAATGGTTCTCTATGCTACATTGCACTTACACCTTATCCTCCCTCATTGGAAGAGTACCCCCTATTGCGGTCCTTATTTGATAAATCAATCAGGTGGTTTGTTTGGCTTTGATAAGAAATCATATCATGTTATGTATAGATATAGAATCTAAAATCAAATATCCAAGAAGCTAGATATGTGAGGATGACATTCTGGGCAGTCCTCACCTCCTAACAACTAACTATCTCTAGTTGGAGCCCTATCTATACTTGATGGGGGATGAGGAGTACTATATAGTCTAACGCAACTTTTATATATATCTCGACAAGTTCCATGTATTCTATATCTAATAGAGTATAGAAACTTGATGGGGGATGAGGAGGACTAGATAGTCTAACCCAACTTCTATTCTATACTTGATGGGGGATGAGGAGTACTATATAGTCTAACGCAACTTTTATATATATCTCGACAAGTTCCATGTATTCTATATCTAATAGAGTATAGAAACTGATGGGGGATGAGGAGGACTAGATAGTCTAACCCAACTTCTATCTATATCTCGAGGAGTTCCCGTATTCTATATCCGATAGAGTATAGAAACTTGATGGGGGATGAGGAGTACTATAGTACATGTCATGGTCCAACTCAACACATTGATATTGTTTCCTATAGCTCGATTTAAGACAACAAATGGGACTTTTAGCTTCGCTTATTGCTTGAAAATAGAATATCATTATCATTCATGACAAAAGATTTACCCTTCCCGACTCTCAACCACCGATGAAATAAGCTAAAGACTTGGAATGGATAATATCGAGTCAAGCTTGGAGAATCTCTCACATGATCAATAGATAATCAAGCCCTATCTCACTCAAGTGGGTAATCAACAGAGAATCAAGCCCTCTCCTCCAACCCTATCTTGAATGAATGATTAAATAAGCTAAAGACTTGGAATGGATAATATCGAGTCAAGCTTGGAGAATCTCTCACATGATCAACAGATAATCAAGCCCTATCTCACTCAAGTGGGTAATCAACGGAGAATCAAGCCCTCTCCTCCAACCCTATCTTAAATGAAGTGAAGCCCAACAATTGAGAGAGAGGGGGACCGACTCCCAAATCTCCTAGATCTCTATTAGTTGGGTTAGGGGTAAGGCTTGGGAGCAGGAACAATCGAGTTGGGAGAGACACACACATTCAAACTTATAACAAAAAAAGATGAGATGAGATAGAGGGGAACTTTCTTTGAAATAGAGACACCAACATTCAAACTCAAGGCTCTCGACTATATATATAGAGAGGGGGCCTATATACCTCTATCTCAAGGATCGTGTGAGAAGCACTACATTCGCTTGTCAATTCTAGGTTCCCGTGTTTAAGTGATCTACGTGACATAGTGAGAAATAGCGCATTGGTTCGTCGCATCGGGTTGTATTGGGTTTCGTTTTCTCCAGATGAATGGAAGGACAATGAAAGCTTATATATATATATATATATATATATATATATATATAGGGGGACCTAACATATAGATTTCGCAACCGAGTTGAGGTGAAAGGATGACAATTGTATATGTCGTTGGACCAACTCAACTCATGATGATATTGTTTCTTATAGCTCAGTTTGAGACAACGATTGGGACTATTAGCTTCTCTTCATAACATAAAAATAGAATATCATTCATGACAATAGCCTTTCCTTCTTGACTCTCGACTCATGAAATAAGGTAAAGACTTGGAATGGGGAGTCAAGCTCGGAGAATCTCTTGCATGATCAATGATAATCAAGCCTTATCTCACTCAAGCGGGTAATCAGCGGAGAATCAAGCCCTCTCTTCCAACCCTATCTCGAATCAAGCCAAATAGTTGAGAGAGGAGGTCGAGCTTTTAGAAATCACATATATATAGAAGGGGATTATCTCCCAAATCTTCGAGATCTCTTTTAGTCAAGTTAAGGAGCAATTAGATTCTGAAACCTTTATATATCATAGCTAGGAGAGTCACACACAATCAAGCCTTATCTCACTCAAGCGGGTAATCAGCGGAGAATCAAGCCCTCTCTTCCAACCCTATCTCGAATCAAGCCAAATAGTTGAGAGAGGAGGTCGAGCTTTTAGAAATCACATATATATAAGGGGATTATCTCCCAAATCTTCGAGATCTCTTTTAGTTGGGTTAAGGAGCAATTAGATTAAGAGCATTGAAACCTTTATATATAGCTCATAGCTAGGAGAGTCACACACATTCAACCTTATAACAAAACAAAGATGAGATAAGATATCAAGGAAGGGAACTTGTTTGAAATAGAGTGTGAACTCCTTAATCGCCCTGTGGCTCTCAACTATGTATGGTCTAATTATGCCCCCATCTCTATATTCAAAATTTTTGTCAAGGAGTGAGAGGAACACTTCTTTATCACCAATTCCACCCATGTATCTATTCATCTAGTTTCTTAAGCCTAATATTACAACACGTAAAGGGACGACCAAATACTAGTGATGTCGAATAAGAGTTCCCCTCCGGCATACTACTATATAAACATAGGGGATTGGTGAGATATAATATATCTATAGCTTAGGTCTCCGCTTATGGTGATATGATGGAGAATGAATGCGATGGAGAATGAAATGAATGGATGAATACCACTTTAGAACCATCTAGATTCGATGTTGTGAACCATGGGTTGTCATGAGAACATGCCAATAAATGGGATATGGAGTGAGGAATGAACATAATGGAGTGACATAGAACAGATTCTCACATTGGGTATGACAAATCTCGTCTCTCACAGAGATAGTGGATGTTGATGAAACAATCAATAAATTATAGATACAATACCATATCTATATCTCAAGTCTCGCTAAGATGGTATGATGGAGAATGAAATGAATTGATGAATGCCACTTTAGGACCATCTAGATTATATACTGGAACCATGGGTTGTCATGGGAACATGCCAATAAATGGGATATGGAGCGAGGAATGAACATAATGGAGTGACACAGAACGGATTCTCACCGTTAGATATGACAAATATCGACTCTCACAAATACTAGATGTTAATGACAATCAAAATTATAGATACAATACCATATATCAAGTCTCCGCTAAGATGATATGATGGAGAATGAATGGATGATGGAGAATGAAATGAATGGATGAATGCCACTTTAGGACCATCTAGATTATGTGTCGTGAACCATGGGTGGCATGGGAACATGCCAATAAATGGGATATGGAGCAAGGATTGAACATAATGCAAGAATCGTAGACATAAAATCACGCATTTGGGTACGTTTCTAAATCCTAAAAAACATGTTAGCATTTACATGATTCCTAAGCAAGAAAACTAGTAATTGACAACTCTCTTTGGCCTTTTTGCTTTGTCTTTTGTTGTCTATTTGGTCTTACACACCCTCCAGCCCTAACGTAACTTGCTTGATTTATCCTTTTATGACCTCAGACACTAGTGCCCAGTTCAAACACCAAAGCACCAGGCGCTTATGTCCATGTTGTGTGCTCCTAACCATTTCTTACCTTTACTTGCTCTTTTTGGGTCTCTTTTATCTTTTGGGCATCTTTTTCACTTATAGGTCGGTCTTTCAGTTGTTAATTACAAAATTCAAACAAGGGAATCATATAAATACATAGGTATGCTTTCAAAATGAGGGACCAAGCACTAAGCATTACTACTATCACCTAAGCTTGCATTCCAAAGGCACTAAAGCACTCTAAAGGCAGGGGAAATCTATTTTATTTCATCCACACATACTATTACATTGCTACATTCTAGATCTAGCCTACTAGCATTTGTGCAACTTGCACAAGGGCATCATTTCTACACACACACAAGAACTACATGGGGTCTAAGATGTAGTGCAGCACTCGATAGTAAGTTCACTCTTCGAGTGACTGCATGGGTCAGTTCGACTCCACATTTTGCATCTATTTTATTAGATTTGATATGGTTTGTGGACATGTGCAGGTAGTCATTTTGTTTTGCAGGTCACATGTACCCTCGGCGATCATAGTGCAAGTATCAAGTGGCGATAAGAGCTAACAACAAAACCATTGCGATATAGAAGAAAGTAGTTTCTAAGCATCTGCATGGCCACCAATGCCCATATCTAATCGTCATCGCCGACGCTCTACCCTACCTGTGGGTGCCCCCTGCTCGGCTCGCAAATATCAAGTGGCAGGACAAGAGCTAATGTAAAACCATTGCGATATAGAAGAAAGCGGTTTCGAGCATCCGCATGGCCACCAACGCCCAAATCCAATCGTCATCGCCAAGCGCCTCTACCCTATCGTGGGTGCCCCCTGTCCGACTCTATTCTTGAGTTCCTGATTTTACAAAGGAGCAATACAACCACCCTGTCTACAAATTTTCAGCACTCACACCTTCCCGGATCACTTCCTGTTCATTTGGAAATCAGCTAATTCCTTCTCTCCCTCTCTTGCTTAGAGTTTTCATCTTTCATGCTTATTTTCTTGTGTCATTATTGTATTTTAGCATTCATACATTACTTACTCTCATCTATATTTAATTAATGATTCAAAATAAATTAAATCAATAACAAAAATAGGTTCTCACGATTGGATATGACAAAAATTAACTCTCGTAGTTAGTGGATGTTGATGACATAATCAATAAATTATAGATACAATACCATATATCTCTGGTGGCTCTTTGAATTATCTATATTTGAGCATAGACCATTGGGGATGGCCATCGATCTATAAAGGTTGGTGGATGGGAGATATTTTTGGATCCTCTAGCTCATCTAGTGGCTTTGGCCCTCTCTACTTTGTATTATATTACAGTCCTGTCGGTACTAGTCCCCTATCAAGGGAATCTATATCTATATGGCAGCCTACTCTACTATATATAGAAAAGGGAGAGGCATCTCGTTGATCTAATCAGCTATTTATAGTCGATTATAATTGGATCACAAACGATATCTCCCCATTGCCTCATAAATCCCAACCTTTGAGAAGACCTTGGTTGATGGACATCGATCTAGAAAGGCTAGTGGATGGGGGAGAGTTTTGGATCCACTAGTTTGTCTGGTAGGCATTGTATTATTAGGCCCTCTCCCCACCTTCAAGAAGTTCCCTCCCTTTTCTATCAACTCGGGAACCGGTTAGGTTGATTATAAAATTGTAGTTAGTCACCCCTATATCCATTTATTGATAAGGCCCCAATCCCCTCTATACATCTTAAATACCATAGGCCCATACAACTTAACTAGAGGGACTCGAGCTCTATCTATATCTCCTCCCCTATCTATCGGCCCTACATATACATAGGAGCTCGAGAGGCCCATAGTTCGAGATCAAGGGAGGCCTCATAGATCCAAACCTTTGAGAAGTTCCCTCCCTTTATATATATTTGAGAATAGACCTTGGTTGATGGGCATCGATCTAGAAAGGCTAGTGGGTGGGCGGGTAAAAGGTGTGGCTAGGTGGCTAGGTAGGTAGGTAGGTAGGTAGGTAGATAGGAAGAGTGTTATGTCATGTTATATATATAGTATAGTATGAACCTCGATTCAATCTTCGATTGGGAGGTGTTTGTTCGGTTAGTCGAACTAGTCTAGTCCACTAGTCCAGTCATGTTACGTATCTAGTAGGAACCTCGATTCATACTTTTAGCTCTCTATCTAGAGTTCAGAGCCCTCATAGATCATATCATATTTGTATGGACATGGATGAGGAAGGTATCTTCTCTATCTATTATTATAGTTTAGTGTGGATAGTCTCTTTGACTATATAGATAGGGTGGTCGAGTGCCTAGAAATCTAGAGGGTCTACGTAATAATCAAAGATTATATAAATAGGGCGGATGGATGGATAGGTCCGGGATTCTATAGAATGGATGGATATGTGCGGACGGTCTCTTCTCTATCTAGAGTTCGGAGCGCCCATCTATCTATATGGTATGGCAAGGTCTCTATCGGAGCGATGCGATGCAGACGGTTGGTTGCCCTATAGTATAGTATGAACCTAAGTACAAACTTCGATTGGGAGTGTTTGTTTAGTTAGTCGACTAATCTAGTCCACCAATCCAATCATGTTACATATATAGTAAGAACCTCTGTTCTGACTTTTAGCTCTATATCCGAGTTTGGAGCACCCTATAGATCTATATGGCCGTATAGATCAAATCATATCTAGATGGTTGGTTTCCCTATAGATATATATGGCTTATTTATATAGATGTAGATCTATGTATAGATAGATAGGGCGCAAGCGGCTTATACGTATCGTTGTCTATTCGGATAGATAGGGCTATTTTATTTCATGCCCTCATTAGAAGTGTCCCAACCATTATATATATAGAGGTGTTCAACTCCATTCCCATCAATAGTTCTCATTAGAGTAGTGTCCTAAGATGAATAGAGTAGTGTCCCGTTCCAATCCCATCACCATCAATAGTTAGTGTTCAACATGACTCCTATATAGATGTGGGCCCTACCCCATACAGAAGTAGTGAAGTGAGTGTCCCGTTCCAATCCCATCAATCTAGCAAGGCAAGCATGCTAGTCTAGTATGGACCTCGCTCTTTCTCGCTAGTCTAGTTGCTAGCTCTTCTCTTTCTCGCTAGTCTAGTATGCTCGGCAAGCGAGCATGCTAGCTCGGCTCGTCTATCTTGGCAAGCATGCTCTTCTCCCATATCTAATCTAGATAGACTTGAGACTCAGCAAACATGCTCTTCTCCCGTATCTAAACTATATAGACATGAGAGTAGAGTAGGCAAACATGCTCTTCTATCTAGGAAAACATGCTTGTCTATGCTCGGAAAGCATGCTCGTTTCTAACTAGGCAAGCTAGCTAGGAAAGCATGCTCGTGTGTGAATGCTCGTCTATATAGCTATGGGCCCCACCCCATATATCTATAGTGAAATGATTTTAGTATGGACCTCGCTCTTTCTCGCTAGTCTAGTTGCTAGCTCTTCTCTTTCTCGCTAGTCTAGTATGCTCGGCAAGCGAGCATGCTAGCTCGGCTCGTCTATCTCGGCAAGCATGCTCTGCTCCCATATCTAATCTATATAGACTCGGGACTCGGCAAGCATGCTCGACTCCCATATCTAATCTATATAGACTCGGGACTCGGCAAGCATGCTCTTCTATCTGGGCAAGCATGCTCGTCTATGCTCGGCAAGCATGCTTTATGTCATTCGTGCTCACAGACATGTTCATTGTTGACTAAGCAAGTTAGCTAGGAAAGCATGCTTGTTTGTGTTATGTTATATTCTCCATATATAATCTAAATAGACTCGGGAATTGGAAAGCATGCTCTACTTCCATATCTAATCTATATAGGCTCATGAGTCAAAAAGCATGCTCTTATATTTAGGAAAACATGCTCTTCTATCTAGGAAAGCATGGTTATCTGTGTTCGCCAAACATGTTCATTCTTGACTAGGCAAGTTAGCTAGGAAAGCATGTTCATCTATGTTATGCTCTATTCTCGAGATCGAATATATATATATATCTAATCTAAATAGACTCGGGACTCGGCAAGCATGCTCTGCTCCCATATCTAATCTATATAGACTCCTGAGTCGGCAAGCAAACTCTTATATTTAGGAAAACATGCTCTTTTATTTAGACAAGCATGTTTGCATGTGCTCGCCAAACATGTTCGTTGTTGACTAGGAAAGCATGCTCGTCTATGCTATGCTCTATTCTCGGAGAGGAGATGATATTGGCAAACACTCTAATCTCGCATCTACTCTCAAAGAGGATGGTCTATTCTTATCAAGGATTGAAAAGGAGAAGACAATCTCGTATCTATATATATGACAGTATACACCGTATTCTCTGCGAGAGGATAGTCTATTCTCATCAAGGATTGGAGATGAGAAGATAGTCCCATATCTATATATATGGTAGACATCAAAGAGATGAGCATGCTTTTATCGCTTTGAGTGAGGAGAGGTGAGCTTCGTTCACTACAAAGCATTCAAGGAGAGAATCTAAACTACAGAATGCCCCATTAGTTATATCTAGTCCTTGTTGGAACTAGATTCTTGGATAGAACATCCATCATCTTTACATGATACAATTGATGTCGATCTAGATAGCTAACCTTGGGTGGGCATGAATGTAGATCGGACCTACCTTGGGTGGGCATGAATATAGACCAAACCTACCTTGTGTGGGCTCGAATATAGAACTACCTTGGGTGGGCACTACTAACCTTTACTAACTAGACAAGAACCAGACGTCCATCCGGAGAAAGAAGGGCGGTGGGCACTACCACTACTAATCGGGGGATGAGAATCAAACGAACGATGAGGTGGCCAATCTACTAATCGGGGTAGATGAGAATCAAACGAACGATAGGTGGCCACTATCACTACTAATCAGGGAAGACAAAAATTAAATGCCAATAAATAGAAGGGCATAGATAAGACCTGCCTTTAGATCAATCCAACCAATTATATATCCCTATCTACATATGTCGGGGGAATAAAATAGATATGAGGGGAGTGACTACCCATACCAAGCATGCTCCCCGATATAGATATATTCTCCTGGAGGAAGAGACCTATGCTCCTCATGGAAAGGAAGCATACCTATGCTCCTAGAACTAACTCTATAATATATATATATATATATATATATATATATATATATATTATAGAGTTAGTTCGAGGAGCATAGCTCTAATGCTCTCGCCTTGAGGAGCATAGGTATATATATATATATATATATATATATATATATATGGCACTCTCAATAAAGATGACACTTGACCGACTACCTAGATACAAATAGATGGGCACTCAATAGATGCCCCGTATATCTATCTAGCATTCAATAGTAAGATGGTAAGCACTCGATAGTGATATGAAACTCCCTACTTTCAAGGTGGGATGGAGATGGTAAGCACTCAACTTAAATGGATATATGGCATAACACTCGCTACTTTCAAGATGGGTTGGTGATGGCTTGAGATGGTAAGCACTCAATGGTAAGGTGGTAAGTGATGGTATTTCTTTTCAAGATGGCACTCAACTACTACGTATAGAATAGAAATTGATAGGGTTTGGGTTGAGCCTATATATCCATTTAGAGAGCATGCTTCATTAATAATATATAGATAGGTGAACTTCATTACCGCTACCTATATATGGGTAATGGTAAGTGATGGTATTTCATTTCAAGATGGCACTCAATTACTACATATAGAATAGAGATTGATTAGGATGCTCATCGGGCATGTTCGCATGCTCATTGCGCATGATAGATAGGGTTTGGGTTGAGCCTATATATCCATTTGGAGAGCATGCTTCATTAACAATATATAGATAGGAGACAAGGTGAACTTCATTACCCCTACCTATATATGGCGCATTCAAATGATGCCCCACTCTTGTCTATATATATGGGGGTCAACACACAATGCGGATAGGTGCACCACATACCAACCATACGAATAGGTAGCATCTCTCATCCCACTAAATAGAGGAAACACCATCGGGAAATCTCACTCACTAGATCTAGATAGATAGAAAGATAACACTCGTGATTGATGAGGAATCACTAAGAACCAACATGACAGATATATCCGAGGGCATCTTTGCTTATCTTTGGGGCGGGCTGGAAAACTATATACATGATGAGAGAATATATATATATATATATATATATATATATATATCCCTTAGATTCTACATCTCATTTTCATAAGATAAGGCCTTATCTATATCTACCTACCCATCTCATCCATGCGGGCAAGCACCTATACCTATATAGGAGAGTAGGAGCATAAATACTCACTCACTTATGGAAATGTCAAGTTGTTGTCTCCCATTAGTTATATAATATGGTTGGTCGGCATTCTATTCTATTCCAAGCCAACTCGAAGTGGAGTATGAGCATCATATTTCAAGCCAAACAGTATAAACATTTTATTCCAACCTAGAAAGCATGTTGATCCAACCTAGAGCCAAGATCAGGTTATAAGCATTCTATTATATTCCAAGATAACCTACATGAGATAGGAAAGATCTTCGAATGAGATGTGTGAAATGACAAGTATAGCTTGGAGTGATTGATTCAACCTTACAGCTCAGCATTCATGTCCGGAGTGATTGATTCAACAGCTCAGCTTGGAGTGGAGTGATTCATGTCCCAACCCAACCTTACAGCTCAGAGTGAGTGATTCATGTCTTCTCAAACACGATGGAAATTATTAGTTGTCTCATAATCATGGTGGTTTATTCAAATGGGAGTTATTCTCGACATTTATCTATGATAAACATGTTATTAGGTTTATGTCACACACCTTATCTACATACAAGGTCTATATGGGGATGGTGGATGGAAGCCCTATCCCCTGTCTACATATGGGGGGATTAAATCCATTATATACATGATATGACTTATGTGATAAAGTATAGCTTGGAGTGATTGATTCAACCTTACAGCTCAGCATTCATGTCCGGAGTGATTGATTCAATAGCTCAGCTTGGAGTGGAGTGATTCATGTCCCAACCCAACCTTACAGCTCAGAGTGAGTGATTCATGTCTTATCACACAATGGAAATTATTAGCTGTCTCATAATCATGGTGGGTCATTCAAATGGGAGTTATTCTCGACATTTATTGGTGATAAGCATGTTATTAGGTTTATATCACACACCTTATCTACATAAAGGGTTTATATGGGGATGGTGGGTGGAAACCTTATCCCCTATCTATATATGGGGGTTAAATCCATTATATACTCACCCACCCCTCCCCTATATATCTATTTGGCTATTTACGGGGACACCCCGACCTAGCGTAGGAGGGAACGAGAACGAGAGGCTCACTCGAGGTAAACTTGGCTTTAAAAAGGTGAGGTTGATACCTACTATATAGGGCTTAACCAATAGCCTTTAAACCCTTATCTACGCCCTATATATAACTATCACTCCACCAATGGTAGCGAGCTATATTATATATAGATATTGTGTGACTATTTATAGTCAATCAGTACTCCCCATCTCTGCAACTATAGAGATCCAGAGCCATATACGGATTGGGCGTGGGGAAATAACAACCTTTGGCACTAGATCGAGGGCAACTCTCTATAGTCAGCACTCGCCCGCCCCCTATCTATACTCACTCTATATGGGGTGGGAGGGCACTCACACGTCCTCGCCCCTTTTACATAATATAGTCTAGGTGGGCCGCTTTGTATGACATTCGAACAAAGGGCTCGAATGACGAGAGAGGATTATGTATGTATGGGAAAGAACACCCAAATGGATGTAATGGGTAGATAGATGGAGTCGTCTATCTATATAGAGGGTTGCGGGGCGCCAGGAGGACGAGGAGCGCCCCTATCTATACTCTATGTGGGGTAGGGGGCACCCTATACATAGATATGGCCCTATATATCTATATCTCCTCCTCTAGAGAACTGGGGGTGAGGGTGGCACTCGATCTCCTCCCAGATAGAACTATAGGCCTCCTCATCAACAAGGGATTAGATATAAAGGTCGGGCCATATATCTAGAGGAGGCGGATATAGTGCTATATAGTTATGTAGGCTCGCCTTATAGAAGTCATTCTAAGTGCCCCCAATAGAAATAGAGATAGAGATAGATGGGGTTAGGTGACCAGCTATAATCTATATTGGGAAAAGCGGGATGTTATTACTTGAGGGGAAGGGATGGGCACTCATCCATTCATTGGGTGCCTCGACACAAACCCTATCATTTATAATACGCCACAAGTAGAATCAAATCTATTTGTACCCTTACATGGGGTTAGTCCCCAACTCAAAATTTTGATATTAAAAATAGGGGGCTTACAACCGACTATATATATTAAGTAGAGTCTAGTCTCCCTCGCCTCATGTCCCCTTTGTAGATAAGGATATAAAGGGTTGTCATATAGCAATAGCACTTATGCGCTTGACCCTATCCCTATCTATATAAGGCGGAGTCGACGCGGATGCCCCTATATAATGTTTTTGGAGGATCGATGGCTCAACTCGATGGGCCCCGATCATTTTAAGTAGAGAGCCCCGTAGATTATATATAGGAGTAAAAGCTATAACTATGACTCATTCCCCTCAATATCCCACCACCGATGGAGTCGCCACTAGAGATGCCACTGGTCTATGATATGAAGTTATCCCCCTTATCGTCCCCCTTCATCTCTATAGATATACCGCCTTCAATGAATCAGCTGTATATAGCATAGGTGGAAAGACTTTGGTCGGTTCAATGTATTAGACAAATCGGCCCCACTAGATATATGGGGTTGAGTGTCTGTTGATTTAGTGGTGTTTCATTGGGTATTGTATTCATTATGTATGCCATGCCCTTTATCTTAAGAGGTTAGTCTAATATCTAGTGGCCCTCGACCAGAGTGGAGCATGAAAATATAGAGGAGGCCACCTAGCCGATGGCATCTATATCTTGAGAAAATCCTAGATAGGGGGAGTAGAACCATCTCCATATATAAGGGAACTATTGATTAAGGCACTTGTCCGAGAACAAGTCAAGCATGTCCTATCCTAATTCAGTTAGAGAGGCTGATCATGCTTGTTATGTAATAATGTTTTGCATAAAATCAACCAATCAAGAAAGTTAGGGCTCGACATATAGTTGTTGTAGTTGACTCAAAACGATATATGCCTATTATCGTAGGTGTAGTTGAATCAATAGTTGTATCATAGTGGAGAACTAGCATATAGAAGTATTGATTGTTATATTGACTAGTATGGTTCGGTCGTGTCACTAGTGTGGTATTGACTTGACATCTATGAATCGGGGGTGAAGGAATTGGCATCTCATATAGAGGGGAGCCCTATACATCTATCTAGGGCGGGGGTTATCTAAAGTAACTTTGCCTCAGTGGAAAGTCTATATCTATTGAGATAGAGGTCAATTTTATATATAGGGTCATTCTATGTTTTGTCGGTCGAGCGGAAGAGGGCATATCTATATCTCCAAAGAACTATTTGAATTCCATTGCATGAGATGGGAAGGAGAGGATCCATTTGTCCACATCTATAGAGTGGTGAGATTCGAGTCAATTCTAGTTATACATATAGGGCCATTTTTATATCTATATATAGGGCCGTCATATGGAGCTAGAGATACAGGGGTAGAGGCGGTGAGAGCCTATAGAATCCCTCAACCTCTATATAGATATATCTAGATAGAATCATATCATCCGGTCACGCACACACACACACACACACACACACACACACACACACATATAGGGGCTTCATTCGGCATATAACCTATAGGGTGTTTGATGTTCAATCCCATCTACTATGTACATAGAGAGGGGATCTTCCTGTATCTATATAGGCGAGCTGCCCTTTCCCAGAGTTAGGGAAAAAGAAACTCCATACATGTTGTGTAAGTGTGTTGTCATGATTCATAGAGAGTAGATAAGTGTCTCCATCTCATGTCTATAGTTCTAAGTCGAGCCAATCTACTATACTTTACTATTCGGTCAAGGAAGCACACAACCCATCCCAGCCATGGGACCTATCCCAACCCATAGATTCATAATGGGGGAGGTCGAGGAAAATGAGGAGAGGTGGCGTGACTATGATATAGATGGTTAGGTTGACACACACACACACACACACACACACACACACACAAAGGCTTCATTTGGCATATAACCTATGAGGGTTTGATGTTCGATCCCAGCTACTATGTACATTGAAAGGGGCTCTCTCCATATAGGCGAGCTGCCCTTTTCCAAGGTTAAAGCAAAAGAAACTATATACATGTTGTGTAAGTATGTTGCCATGATTCATAGAGAGTAGATAAGTGTCTCCATCTCATGTCTATAGTTCTAAGCCAAGCCTATCTACTATAATTTACTATTTGCTCGAGGAAGCACACAACCCAACCTAGCCATGGGACCTATCCTAACCCATAGATTTCATAGTGGGGGGGTCGAGGAAAATGAGGAGGGGAGGGGGCTTGTCTACTATATAGATAGTAATGTTGAGAGAAGGCCCCTATCCAATCAATCTATATATGGGTATCATAATCCATTTGAGGAGTGGGAGGGGCTTGTCTACTATATGGATAGTTAGGTTGAGAGAAGGCCCATATCCAATCAATCTATATATGGGTATTGTATTCCATTCATGGGGTGGGGTACAAATTATGCCAATTGTGTACTCATCCAATTCTATAAACAAGGCAAGATAGTGAAGATGAGAGTAACTATTCATATTTATAAATTAGATATGGCACCCTCTAGCTATATCTATCTATATGTGATGGGTATAAATTACTTTACATAGTTATAAATATAGCTTCTAGTTGGAGTGCTATATATAGCTATTGCTTCGCCCTATTATCTATCCGGGAAGAGGGACTACTCTAGATAGAGTGTACTTTACATAGTTATATATATAGCTTTTAATTGGAATACTATATATAGCTACTGCTTCACCTTATTATCTATCTGGGAGAGGGGACTACTCTAGATAGGCCATGCACCTTTATATATGGAGGGTTCGACCTCCTCTCCTATATATAGATAGGGCGGGGCACTCACCTCTCTATTTTATTTATGCTAGCTAGACCAAGGAAAGGACTATATGTTGGTTGGACAAAAGAAAGGTGCATGTACGAATTCTATTCATGTTGAACTAACTGCACGAAGTTTCTCTCGAAGAAGGGTTGACTAAAGATAGATTATTTAGGGGTGGCTAGGCTAGGCTATATTATATAGGATAGTTTCGTCAACCTCGAGAGCCCCTATTTGAATTATGGGGCACTCGCCTACCCCCATCTTGAGCGATCTATCCGGTTATCTAGCTATATGCCTATCTATAGTTATAGTAGCCTCGAGCCTCCCAAACATGACATGAATTCCTATATAGTTTATCTATACTCTGAAATAGGGGGAGGGGGCAGAGATTTGATCTATAGTTGGGTGAGCCCTATATAGAGTATATGCTCTCTCCGCCCTCACCCCTAAATGATTTGATCTAATCTATCCGGTGTTCCTCCTAGCTAGGCCCCCCACCTCGAAGAATAAGGGTTGATTTAAGACAGATTATTTAGGGATGGCTAGGCTATATTATTTAGGATAGTTTCATCCACATGAGGGCTCCTATCTGAATTATGGGGCACTCATCTGCCCCGATCTTGAACGATCTATCTGGCAATCTAGCTACATGCCTATCTATAGTTATAGTAGCCTTGGGCCTCCCAAATATGACATGAATGCCTATAGGGTTTATCTATAATCTAAAATAGGGGTAGGGGGCAGATATTTGATCTATAGTTGGGTGAGCCCTATATAGAGTATATGCTCTCTCCTGCCCTCACCACTAAATGATTTGATCTAATCTATTTGGGGTCCCCTTATCTATATACAATGTTCCTCCTATCTAGGCCACCCCCCCCGAACTAGCTAAACAAGATTTAATTGGGGGTCATCTTTCTATATAGAAGGTTAACGCCTATATATATATGGGAGGGGGAAGGGACCTATATATAGATATGGGAGATATGGCAAAGGGATTTCTACGTAGGGGACTTCCGCATCTACCAAGGGGAGAGTATATAGTTGGGGCCCAAGAAACTCTATACATTTGGTGTAGTGTGTTGCCATGATTCATAGAGCGTAGATAAGAGTCTCCATCTCATGTGGGGTGGAGATGGGGGCAGTAGAGAAGATATATGTGAACCAAATTGGTCGATTTGTTTTGTGGTATGGCTAATTGTTGTATATCGGATGATCGACCCCTATATACAAATCTAAGGGATTGTCCTAGTAAAGATGGGGGAGTTATCCTTCTAGTAATCATTCCTCCTTCATCACGATTCTTCAAGATAGACAAATTCTCCCAAAGTGGTTGCCTAAGATAAATCCTCTCGATAAAGAGAACAAAATAGAACATGGTTATAGGATCAAGGTACCTAGATAGTTTAGGCCCATCTATGGGGTGGGGATACGTGGGTTTGGCTCTGTCTCTACATCTATATATGTGATATGAGTGGGTGTACCCTCAGCTAAATATGGAAAAGATCCTATACCTCAACTATCTAAATTGTGATATGAACATGAGCACTCCAAGTTGTTGGAAATGTGTTATATATTTTCCATGAGTTACACTCTTCTAGACTAGGGGCATCACCTCAATGGGGGTATGGGGGACATCACCCCCAATCAAGGGTTTAGGCGCACGGCCCCGAGAAAATAGTTTATGGGGAACCGTTACGGGTTCTAATCTTTTCCCATGGTTTTGGTATCTTTTCCCATGGTTTTGGTACCC
This sequence comes from Taxus wallichiana var. yunnanensis, assembly GCA_018340775.1. Taxonomy (NCBI): domain Eukaryota; kingdom Viridiplantae; phylum Streptophyta; class Pinopsida; order Cupressales; family Taxaceae; genus Taxus; species Taxus wallichiana. The sequence continues at coordinate 105,505,870 of CM031234.1, forward strand.
ATGGTTTTGATACACATTGTATTGTAATACCGCTATGATAGTTTCCTATTGATGTGCTTACATATAGCTGGACATGTAGTAGGATAGAGAAAATTGAGAAGTACATTATTATATGGTAAAACAATTGAGTTAATATAATAACGAGATAAAATACTACGCTGGTTTTTTCTGAAAGGGTTTCCTGAGATATATCTTGTGTATTGTGTTATTTTGTGTATGTTATTTCTCTATTTTCTATTTACTTCAAATATTTTGTGAAGTATTTTATCTATCATATTTGTTTATTAGATTGAATTCTCTTCACAAGTGAACAAAGGTAAGGTTGTACCCTCACCTGAGGAGATATAAATGATATACCTTAAGAACCCAAACTGAATGTCCATATCTATATATGGCTGACTAAAGAGATTATATATGTGATGTGATAGAAAGAAGAGTAAGTCCTCAATCATCCATGCAGTTTGAGAGGGAGGATTTAAGTAAATATAATCACCCCTCCCCTCTATTTCTCTAGGGTTCTGGGCGTCACCTTAACTATGGTGACCCCCTCAGAGCCCTAGATAAATAGAGGGAGGGGCGAGGTGCTTACCCACCTTTGTATCATGTTCTTTATCCTCGTTCGCAGTTATTCCCCATCTCCATAGAGGGAAGGAATAATAAATAAAGAGCTTATCCTCTATCCACTTTGTCTACCCCAATAGACCTAGCACTCACTCGAATGGAATATAAGGGTGTTCCCCATAAATCAAGAGATCCAATGGGAATTCCCCAATGTTCTCACTATGGATAACACCTCCATCAGACAACTATCTATTTGGGAGGATACACCACGGATTAAGCATAGATCAAAGCGGCATAAATCTATACATAGGAGCGGCCACCACCCAATATCTATAGAAGGGCGTCACCCCTATCTACTTGTAAAAGTGGCCAGCCATAGGAACTATGCTTACTAATGATTGATAGCTACCTATACAAAATAGTCGCTCTCTGGAGAAACTTTTTGAGCCTTATTTCTACTCTCAATTCTTTCTCTCAAGCCAAACCGGATATGGTCACCGCCTCATCGGTGCAATAACCAAATAGAGATATGGGGCCCTCGTTTGAAATATGACACCACGATATCAAAGCAATCATTAGATAGAGATATGGGAGGTTACTTACACCTACCTTCTTAGTCACTCCCTCAAACCCATCCCTTTACTTGATCGTGCCAACCTATCCCAACCGTAGATGGGCGAGTAACTATATAGGGGGAGTCATTTACCAAATATTCTTCTCACTAGATCGGATTTACCCCACTAGGTAGATCGGTTGTACCCCCTTATACCTCGCAGTATGAGGGATCACATTCTCATCTCCTCAAGGAAACTCCAACTCATATGACGTATAAAATCAGTTTGGGTGTTTCATTATTTATAATCATTCGGAGTGCTAGAGGGTATTTAATCAAATCACTCTCTAATCAAGGAACCCCACTCATTTCACATATATCAATCATACATTCATCATTATATCAATCAATTCCATCTAGTTTAGTCTAGTTTAGTCTAGTGTATATGGTCTCTCAATTTCATCTAGTCTTCATCCAAGGAAGCTCCCACTCGGTTGTACCCCCTCATACCTCGCAAAGTATGAGGGATCACATTCTCATCTCCTCAAGGAAACTCCAACTTATATGACGTATAAAATCAATTTGGGTGTTTGATGGTTTATAATCATTCGGAGTGCTAGAGAGCATTTAATCAAATCACTCTCTAATCAAGGAACCCCACTCATTTCACATATATCAATCATACATTCATCATTATATCAATCAATTCCATCTATTTTAGTCTAGTTTAGTCTAGTTTAGTCTAGTGTATATGGTCTCTCAATTTCATCTAGTCTTCATCCAAGGAAGCTCCCACTCTTATCATGTCTATAAAGCCGAGCCTAGATAGATAGCACCTCCCTTATTTACTAGTCAAAGAGGTGCACACAACCTATCCCAGTCATAGATGGGCATGAACTACTTAGGGGGGGCACCACCCATCCTATCCCAATCATAGATGGGCCCGAACTACTTAGGAAGCCCACCACCCATCGTATATTCTCTAGACTTGTTGGATCTGGTGGTGTTGAGGGATTACTAATCTTTGAAATCATATCACGTAATATACCAATATCATATTAGGAGGGACTGAAATGTAATACATTTATAGATGTCCACTCGAACTCTATATACTATGCTCACCCTTCCCCTCCTACATCGGGGAGTACCCATATATAGATAGAGGGGTGGGGAAGAGCCCCATATCTATTCAAATATAGATGGGGGAGAGCCCCATATCCCAGTCATAGATATGGAAACTCCAACTTATATGATGTATAAAATCAGTTTGGGTGTTTGATGGTTTATAATCATTCAGAGTGCTAGAGGGTATTTAATCAAATCACTCTCTAGTCAAGGAACCCCCACTCATTTCACATATATCAATCATACATTCATCATTATATCAATCAATTCCATCTAGTTTAGTCTAGTTTAGTCTAGTCTATATGGTCTCTCAATTTCATCTAGTCTTCATCCAAGGAAGCTCTCACTCTTATCATGTCTATAAAGCCGAGCCTAGATAGATAACACCTCCAAAATCTACTAGTCAAAGAGGTGCACCCAACCTATCCCGATCATACATGGGCATGAACTACTTAGGGGGCACCACCCATCCTATCCCATCATAGATGGGCCCAAACTACTTAGGAAGCCCACCACCCATCGTATATTCTCTAGACTTGTTGGATCCGGTGGTGTCGAGGATAACTAATCTTTGAAATCATATCACGTAATATATCAATATCATATTAGAGGGACTGAAATGTAATACATTTATAGATGTCCACTCGAACTCTATATACTATGCTCACCCTTCCCCTCCTACATCGGGAGTACCCATATATAGATAGAGGGGTGGGGGAGAGCCCCATATCTATTCAAATATAGATGGGGAGAGCCCCATATCCCAGTCATAGATGGGCTGAAGTACTTAAGGAGCCCACCACCCATCATATAATCTCTAGACTTGTCGGATTTGGTGGGTCCAAAGATTACTAATCTTTGGAATCATAATACATATATAGATGTCCACTTTGAACTCTATATACATATATAGATGTCCACTCGAACTCTATATACTATGCTCACCCTTCCCCTCCTACATCAAGGAGTACCCATATATAGATAGAGGGGTGGGGGAGAGCCCCATATCTATTCAAATATAGATGGGGAGAGCCCCATATCCCGATCCAGATGAGCCGAAGTACTTAAGGAGCCCACCACCCATCGTATAATCTCTAGACTTGTCGGATTTGGTGGGTCCAAAGATTACTAATCTTTGAAATCATATCACGTAATATATCAATATCATATTAGGAGGGACTGAAATATAATACATCTATATATGTCCACTCTAAACTCTATATACTATGCTCGCCTTTCCCCCCCCCTACATCGGGGAGTACCCGTTTATAGATAGAGTGGTGGGAAGAGCCCCATATCTATTCAAATATAGATGGGAGTTTATTCATAAATGTCGTTGATTCCACCCAAGTCTATTCATTATCCAACTCACTAGGGGGTATTGTTTCTCCAATTCTTGAGTAGATGCTTCATCTTTCATTATTATTGTCATTGTCCTTACAATCTAGTCAAAACCAGCTACCATATAGTAGTCATAGTTCCCCATATATAGATAGATAAAGGGGGGGAGAGCCCCATATCTATTCAAATATAGATGGGAGTTTATTCATAAATGTCATTGATTCCACCCAAGTCTATTCATTATCCAACTCACGAGGGGGTATTGTTTCTCCAATTCTTGAGTAGATGCTTCATCTTTCATTATTGTCATTGTCCTTACAATCTAGTCAAAACCAGACCATATAGTAGTCATAGTTCCCCATATATAGATAGATAAAGGGGTGGGGAGAGTCCCATATCTATTCAAATATACATAGGGGTCATTCATAAATGTCATTGATTCCATCCAAGTCCATTCATTATCCAATCACAAGGGGGTATTGTTTCTCTAATCCTTGATTAGATGCTTTCATCGCTCATTATTGTCATTGCCCTTACAATCTAGTCAAAACCAGACCATATAGTAGTGGTATCTCCCATATATATAGGTGACCCTCCGGGCTAGGCTATATGGAATTTATGACCCATATAGATATAAATAAGGGGCCCCATATAGAATGTGCTTCTATCTATTGAGTGGAAGTGGAACAAGATCATGAAGTGAAGAATCTCAGTCATAGTATGGACTACATCAATATAATCTATAGTTTGAACTAGACTCGGGCTTTCCTATCTTTCACCCCTCCATGAAAAAGAAAGTTGTGCTCGATCATCAAGACCCCCAATATGATTGAACACACACTCCATATATAGATAGGGCACCAATGTGCCCACCACATATCATACCTATTTGGCAATAGTTGGTCCACCACCCCATATATAGATAAGGGTTCTCACCAGGCATTAGAAGGTCTTCCCTCAACTGTATATTATATAGTTGGCTTGTATATAATTTAGTTGGCCCGATAGATGGCCCCATCTATAGAGATCTACCATATTATAAAGGGGGTGCAATAGTTAAGATCCACTGAAAGAAGAGCATTGAGAGACAATAGAAGTGCTCCTCAATCAACCACCAAATAAGATAAGTAAGGCAAGGTCAATGATGATATCTCTCAACTAGTGCAACAAGATCATTATAGTTCTCTTGGGAGGTACATAGAAAATAAATAGTGGGGGGCTACTATCTATGGATAGGTCAATCATCCGAGGGTAGCTGGATCCCAACATCCCTTCCCTTTAGATGGGGTGTCTATATTGTGTAGAAGCCACTCATATATAGATAGGGTGCTCGATAAGATGAGAATATATATGTTTCCTATATATTTGTGATCTGTGATTTGAGATCAGTTTGCCCCTATATAGAGAGATCTCCAAGACCCCTATCTATATATTTATGTATAGAGTACTTCATTCATTATATATACATGTAAGATCTCAAGTCAAGCTTCGTGGACTAGGAGATATATCCTTTGGGGGCACATAGTGTAGTATATAGTTTGAATTGGCACCCCATATAGAGAGAGTATAGATAGGGGTCCTTAATACTATATAGTTAGAGATTAGAGAGAATCATCGAAATTTATTTCGATCAACCGGTGATGGCATGGCATCTCTAAATTGGTGATTCTCATAGATCAACAAATCCTATGCTCGAGAGGTGAGCACGCAAAAACTTGTCCAGGTCCCCTCTCAATGTATGAGACACTCCTCGCGCCTCTAATCTATATAGTAGAGGCTCTCCCACAGGATCTGTATATAGATGGGGCATGATGGGGATACTGTCACCTATTGAGCTTTATAACCCTTTCGAATTTATATAGTAAAACGCTCTATCTCGTATATATACATATATACAAACTCGCCCCCTCCCTTGGATATGATAGGCAAATATCACTATGCTCGTCCCTCTCCTCTTATGTTGGCCCCATCTATAGTATAGAGATCTGCCATATAGATAGAGGGGAATCAATCGACCCCAACAACCTATGCCTACTATATATAGCTCATCTACGATATCTAATCCACATCATGCCATATCTCGATGTAGGGCTTATCTAAATTGGGAAAAGCACATCATCTTGGATTTATCGATAGAATTGACAACCCTTTATATCTATTGATTCATCATGTGCGTCACCATACTTACCAATTGTATATAGTAATACATATTACGAAGTTGGTTACTAACTTCTATCGAGTAGCCCATGTTAAATTTATCGCTCACACGACTAAATAGATAGAGTGCATATTGATTCATCTCTCCTAACGGTTTTCTACACCCTTGTATATATAAATAGGGGGAGTGGTGTCATATCTATATATGGGGATAACCGACAATGTCCCACTGAGTTTGGGAGTGACTGCCATTTACCTACCCTCAAATAAATTAACTAGTAAGTAAGATGGCCCCATCCCCATCTAGAATCTTATAGATCAGATCCGCATCTCTGAGAACTACATCTTTGGCTCTAGTATATAAATTAGATCCCCACAAAGCAATCAAGAACTGCACATCTATCTCTGCCCCATCTATATAAGGGTAACTATATCTACAATGCAACCTCAAACCCCTTTTCTTTCTCGCCTAGACTTTGGTATATAGATTAGATCCTTATGAAGCAATCAAGAACTACACATATATCTATGCCCCATCTATATAAGGGTAACTATATCTACAGTGTAGGCTCAAACCCTTTTCTTGCGCCTAGGCTAGAAATGCCATGATAAGATGAAGGGGGCCCACTGTATAGATATATTTCCGGGAAATTTGTAGGCATAAATGAATGTAGAACCAATGGCCTCCTGAGAGAACTATGACTTGAGAGATGAATATATGGGGTTGTATCCCCCGCCTCTAACCCTGTATATCTAATGTGATCCAATCTGATTTTAACTAGCTAGGGTTGTCAATCGAGTGCATATACATCAATGAGTCAATTGAGTACTTCCCATATATCTCTCTCTCATAGAAGATAAAGGCCCCAACTGAACCAACTTCTCAATCCCCCTTTATATATGGTTAATGATTCAATTGGACAGCCTATATATAATAGATTATTGGGGCACCCTATACCATATGTTAGATGGCAATGGATTTTACCTCAAACCCAAAACAACTTTTCGAAAGTCTACAAAATAGCAATAAACTTTTGAAGAGCGGTGATAGCCTCCTCAATAACACACTGAAGGGTGAAGTTGAGGTCGATGGTGTGGTAACTGTGGCAAAACCAGCCTAACATCTCGGCTCGAGTTGCCACTGCTCCAAAACATCGGACAACAACCTGTGAAGAACTGTAGCATAGAGTTTGGAGAAAGAGTGGCCCACCATGATAGTCTTGTAATTGTTCGGATCAAAAATGGACCTAGCTTTGTGGATCGAGTGAATGATATGATGAGACCAAGTAGGAGGGAAACCCACGCGAACCACCTGATTGAAAAGATTTGTCAAATAGTTACCAAAGACCTCAAAACCCTGCTTGAAGAACTCGGCCTAGAAACCTTCCACATCAACTGCCTTAATACTGTTCAAAATCCTTATTGCCTCTTTGGAATTATGGTGAGTGAAGGGGTTACCCAGCGGCGGAATGCCAATCGAGTAGACTTCGCCGGAATATCATTAAGGGTTAGAGGTGTGGGAAAAAATGGAGATAAGATCAATGACCGTGGAGGGGAGTGGCGGGAAAGACAAGACGCGGAAGGACCGAGGACTAGTCCTAAGGGAGGTGGAAAGCATATATCTATGGTGGGAAATGAAGGATCGCTTCTTACGACGGAGAAGGCACCGATAGGCTGCCTTAAGAGTGGGGAAGGAGGGGAGGGCATGGGTAAAGGCATGACAAAGGCAACAGTGGAGGGATTTGCACTCTACATCATACCATTGGTTCATAGGGCAAGATTTAGTAGTACTAGTGGCCAAGGGATGGGTGGTGGAGCTGAAAAAGGATCTCAAGGCAGCCTCTTGCATAGTAGAGGAAAGGCATGTGTCTACTTGGCCTCCGCACTAGGTAGGTTGGAGAAGTAGGGCTCAGAGGGGAGAAGGTCGCGGATGTGGGATGAGTAAGTTTTGTAATCCCCATTATCAAACTGGAAGGAAATGTGAGGGGGTAGTGGGGAGGAGGGGTGGTGGTAGGAGGACTGGTGACCAGAGAGAAAGATAGGACTGCATGGTCGGCAAGGGGAATGGGGGAAATGGAGGAGCAGAAAAGAGGTGAGATATTTGGGCTGGCAAGGACATAGTCTACCACACTGGTGCCACCGCCATGGGGACGACAAGTGAAGAAACGTGAATCCGAGAAGCGCTCAATCCCGTTAAGGATCACCATCCCCTGTGATTCCCCGAGTTGGAGGAGGAACCGTCCATAAGTTGTGAAAGGGCCATCTGTATCCTCAGAAATCCTATGCAGACCAACTGACTGTGGTCGATCCTCTATGTGCAAAACATATCCTCTGATCTGTCATGGAGAGGAACCTATAAGTGCCTGGTACGGGCATTAAAATCACCCAAAATGATAACCTCCCCGCGACAGAGTACTGACTAATACTGTCATATAAGTCAAAGAAAGGATCACCATTTGGGCCATTATAAGTATAAGAGAAAGTTGTGCACTCAACCTTCACAACCCTTAGGTCCTCCAATCCCCCTATCTATAAATGGTGCGTTTACATGGATCTCATCTATATAGTAGTAGTCGAGCCCTTATCCCATACATATAGAGGGCTATCTCTACTCTATATACGACTCGATTGACAAAGGTGATCATATAGATATATATCGAAGGAGAAGAGAAAGTTGTGCACTCAACCTTCACAACCCTCGGGTCCCTAGTCCCCTATTTATATATGGTGTGTTTACGTGGATCTCATCTATATAGTCCTAGTATTCGAGCCCTTATCCCATACATATAAAGGGCCCTCTCTACTCTATATACGGCTTGATTGACGAAGGTGAACATATAGATCCGAGAGGAGAAGAGAAAGTTGTACACTATACCTTCACAACCCTTAGGTCCCCTAGTCCCCCTATCTATATATGGTGTGTTTACATGGATCTCATCTATATAGTCGTAGTCAAGGACATATCCCTCTCCCCTCTCCACTCTAAATATGGCTTGACTGAGGAAGATCCCCCTATCTACCTATCTATATGGGGGTATAGATGGATGGATAGATGGGCGTATATATGGGGTTGGTGGCCATCTCTCCTCGGAGGTTGGGGCCTTATCTATATATGGGAGTGGGATGAGGCTATTGAGATGTTATATACATATAGGCCCCGCCCTACTATTACTATCACTATATAATCATAGGGGGAGGGACCCCTATCTATAATCTCTTACAAAGCATTTATGCTTTTGCTTTTTCCGAGATGTATATATAAATCTGGGTGAGCACAACCCCTTATTTATATCTTGTAGTGAATCTCATGATTGCCATATAAATAAGATATATATAGGGGGTCGATCGAGGCCCCATATATATATATATATATATATATATATATATATATATATATATATATCAATCTCATGATTTGCCTATATATATAAATAAGATATATATGACGGAAGGGGGTCAATGACTATCGAGGACCAAGATGGAATAAAGAAGGATTCAACCATCGTATCTATATATATAGAGGGGGTGGGGCCCCTTATCATATATGGGATGGAGGGCACTCAATCGGTTTACCGATTTAGGGGTGATTATTTGGCTTCTCTTGAGAAGAAGGATGAGGAACCACGTATATGGAGCGTATCAATGACTATCTTTGGGATGGAGTAGAGAAGAAGGATGAGGAACCACTTGATCAAGATTAGATATTTATGTGAAAAAGATATATAGAGGGGGTGATCGAGGGCCCCTTATCTATATATGGGGTGGAGGGCACTCAATTAGTTTACCGATTTAGGGGTGATTATTATCTTTGGGATGGATTAGAGAATACTGACAAAGATGGAATAAAGATGGATTACTTGAGATGGAATATCACATCAAGATTAGATATTTATGCCCCAAAAAAATAAGATATATAGAGGGGGTCAATCGAGGGCCCCTTATCTATATATGGGGTGGAGGGAACTCAACGGTTTACCGATTTAGGGGTGATTAGATTATCGATCGATCGAGAAGAAATGAGGGTGATTATTTGGTTTCCCTCTCTATATCAAAGAATAAAGATGGCACTTGATTGATTGAGAAAATGCATGAGAGATGGAACCACTCAATATAAGGGTCAATCAAGGGTATCTATATATGGGTGGAGGGAACTCTTAGATTATATAAGGGGGCGCTTAATTGATTGAGAAAATGGGTGAGGAACCACTGTACCCTCTGATTAATTGATGAGAGGGGGTGAGGAACCACTTGATTGTATGATGGATGCATGGAGTAGAGAATAGCCGAGATGGAATAAGGATGGATTCAATCATCACATCAAGATTGGATATTTATGCGCCCCACCCCTATTTTGGTGAACGCACTTTATCTATCGATCGTGCTAACCTATGGCTTCATTCCTCAACCTTGGGGGTTTGGATTCCTAAATCTAATTTTCAGCACCATAGGTATTCCTAGGGTTTTTCTCAAAACCCTCAATTGCTAACATATATCATCACCGTGACAAGTATACCTCTTTCCGAGCTCAAGGCCCACTTGCAAATTGAATTTTTGAAACATATTGCCACTAACTCTCTCAACCTTCCATAGGATTATGCCTTTTACTTAGTGGAGCGAATTCACACCATAGATCTTGAGGAGGCTACCTCAACCTCAGTCATGCATGCCTACGCAGCAACAAGCCTCTCAATTTGTTATACCCTCAAAACTCTCACAACCTTCCACAAGATTATGTCTTTTACTTAGTGGAGCGAATTCACACCATAGATCTCGAGGAGGCTGCCTCAACCTCAGTTGCACATGCCTATGCAGCAACAAGCCTCTGTTTGTTATACCCTCAAAACCCTCTCCACAATCTTCATAGAGACAATGGACACATTTTCTAGAGCCTTCTACGATGATACTCAGTAAGCTCCGCACACTCAATCTCATTGCCCTACCCTCCACCATAATTATTGATGTGTCTAGGCCACAAAGCATGAAATTTATGTGAAGGATGTGTCAAGTTAAGTTTATGTGAATATTACAAGTAGCAAAATATAATTTCATATAAGAATAATATGTCAATTCAAAGGCTCAACCCAAAAGATTGTGAAAGAGAAGTGATCCCCTTCAAGCATCATGTACTTTGGAATAAAATGAGAATAAGTCTTAAATAATTTTGATTGGCTCCAAATGGAGCTTCTAAAATAAGGTTGTCCAAGGTATTATTATAAACATTCCTCTACTAATACAACATGGTATAATAGACAACATGTAGAATAAGGTTCCTTAGCCTACCATCTTATTGGAAACTATTTAAATTGAACGACGTAAAAGTCATCTTATCATTTTGATATAGAGAAAGCTTTATTCCCCCATTTAGTATAATTACGAAGTTAATATTTTATTTAAGACCCTGTCCACTTTATCTATGTAGTAACTACAGAATGTATAACTTTCTTTTGTTTACTAGCAATTGTATATAAGTTGTTGAAGGTACGTCGGATGTGATGCAAATACAATGTTATTTTGGAAATGTAATTCCTTTAAGTAGTTGTTAAGTAGTGTATTTGATAACATTGGTTTGTGTTTGTTCCCATGATGATGGGGTTTGATAAAGACCAATGAAAAGGGAAGAATGCAACAGATGTATGAAGCCTTTAAAGAGAAGGCAGGTTCAATATATGCATAAAGTTTACATGTTTTGGAAATGTGGAGGAAGAAATTTCGAACACATTTGCATCTCTTTGTTTTCCTTAAAATGGAGGAGGTTATGGAATGTTAATTCTAAGTTTTAGATTTTTGCCTCTAGAAGAAAGATTTGTTTTTCATTTCTCACTGCATTTGTTTGCAACAAACGGTTTCCTCGACCTATACAAGGAAGAAATGTTGAAGTCATTGAATGTTCCTATTGCATGATTCAATGCAAAACATACAAAAGGAAGTACCTCATCCAACTCGGATGAATACCAATTGTAGGCCAAACTTCTTCTTTGTAAGGGCCAAAAGGTGGTTATGCTCACTATCAGCGTGTTTGTAGAGGTTGGACTTGTTAATGGTGCAATTGACCAAGTTAAATATATCGTCTATAACACTGACACAAAACCACGACCAGCTATGTTTTGTGGTTATCAAATTCAACAACTACATTGATTTGACCCACCACTTGGGTGCGATAGCTAGTGTAAGAGTCTTTTGTAAGAATTCTGCTCAACCTAGTTTGTAATTCACATCACCTAATAATTCTGCTCAACCTAGTTGGAATTCATGATTTAATATGTATAATATACCTAATAAATCGAAGTTGCAGTAGCTTTGATTTCATTGTTAAGAAGAAACTGGATCGCATGGTTCAATACAGCAGAATTTTGTGTGATGAGGCTCACGTGGAATGGCTCTTAATATCACGTGGAGTCCCTTTATCAGAATTGTCAGCTGTCACTACGTTGAGCTTAGCTGTTACCTATTTCAATTGTCATTTTTATCTTCTCTTCCTCCAACTCTTCAGCCCATTCCATCCGGTGTTTTGCTAACAAATGCGGTAATTGTAACAGGCAGCAAACAATAATATCTCTCGATAAAATGGTTGCCATAAGAAGCAATTCGTTAAGAATTTAATAAGAATGTCGGAGAAGACAAGACACACATTGACAGCAATCAGTTAGTGCCTTTGCTTGATGATCCGCCGAGTCCATGCACAAATGCTTTGCAAACTGTAACAACACTTCCAGGGGAATTTCTGCTCGAGGAAAATTGCAGACGAAATATTCTAGAAATCTCCATTTTACCGTCATTCCAACATCTTCAACTGTGGCTGCAGGCTGCTGACCCAGTATGAGTTTTTCAAAGTGAAATTTCGGCCAATTTGGCAGTAGTAGTATTTTTTAGGGCCCCCGGATTAGCAGCTCTTTTGACTGCCTATAGATTTTAGATTTGAGTATTGAATCGCCCAATTGGTTGGAAGAGTGTTGCTTTAGTGTTTTAGAGTTCTCTACCTCCTGGCCCATCTGGGTAGTTGTTATTGCCATTTCATTAAAATAAAACTTCAACCGTACTTCTCCTACAAGGCTAGCTCTGGCTATTATAGAGCAATGGAATTCTTCAGGGATCTCTGTGGTTTGTTAGGCAATAGATATGAGTATTCCAAAACCCCCAAGTTGCATTTTTGTCTTTTTTGGTTGTGCTGAGAAATACCTGGATTTGTATCAGGGGATGCAAAGGAGAATCATCTCCCACAAGCTGATCCTGTGACTTCAGCATTTAAGAATATGAATTCTGAGACTGAAATTGATTCATTGAGTCCCACAGACCACAACAGTCCTCAGCATCAACACAATTCAGTCAATAACAATAACAAGCCTGTGAATCTGAGGTTGAGGATTTGAGGATTGAATCTGAGCTGTAGCAGCTGGTTGGAGAGGAAAAGCCTACATCTTCTTCATCTGGAACCGCTGCAGAGAAGCAGCCTATACACTGCTTACTTCTCCTTTCTATCTGTAGCAAATGTTGTTGGCCGCTATACCTTACATGGCTTGGATGTTGTTATGATACGTATCGAAGACAACTTTAAATTGAAGGACGTAGAAGCCATCTTATCAATTTATGTAAAGAAAGTTTTATTCACATGATTCCGATTTTTGGATATATATCTGCTAGGAAAGTTATAAATATTGTATTTATATTGCTGTTTTGCACAATTTGAAGGGAAATACTAAAAAATTACCGTGTATTGCATAGCCTGCAATCATCACTATGCAATACACGGTAATTTTTTAGTATTTCCCTTTAAATTGTGCAAAACAGCAATATAAATACAATATTTATAAATTTCCTAGCAGATATATATCCAAAAATCAGAATCATGTGAACTGTTTGACAAAATGCCTGGAAGAAATGTGATCAGTGCACTGCAAGGATTGTAGGATGTGCAAAAAAATAATATCTTATATCTGATTGTAGGAAGCATAACGTTTTTTTATTTTAAAGATATTTGTCTCTGGGTTATCAATGGAAAAGCAGGGCAGTCAGAAGACTGTGTCAAGAGCAAAAGGAAGAGATTCCAAGGCAGGAATCACTCATGCAGGTCCTTTGGCTCTACTCGACATCCACAAAAAGTCAAAACTGGGGAACAGCATACTACCCAAGACTCACATCCCTCGATTGTAAACACCACCTCGGATAAACTGAAGATCTTCACTGGGGACAAGATTCTTGCTGTTGAGATCAATCGTCTGTCATGCCAAGCACTAACTGGTCAATTTGTTGGAATCTAGTCATTAAAAAAGGGATGAAGTACTCGATTGATAAGCACTAGGAGATTTCAAAGATTCTTGCTGTTGAGATCAATCGTCTGTCATGCCAAGCACTAACTGGTCAATTTGTTGGAATCTAGTCATGAAAAAAGGGATGAAGTACTCGATTGATAAGCACTAGGAGATTTCAAAGATATCAAATTTCTTACCAACTGGTTCCTCTTGATATTTTGCGACAATTGATCAGGTCAGTGTCATTTTTTCAAACTGGTCATTCAGAAATGATGGCCTCACATTGTTAGATCAAAGATGTTCCAACTATCACAAAAACTGAAGTTTTTCAAAAGTTATCTTTAGGACTGAAATAAACCTCATTCGACAACATTTTTGAACAAAAATGTTGAATGTCACCATTCAACTGCATAAGAGATGGGTTATTGTAAACTATTATCACTCACGAAATATATTATGAAGATGGACTCGAAACTTGTGCTGCCGATTCACAAAAATGATATTACATAATGATTCACTGCAGAAACACCAAATATATAAATGGCGGGAGCAATTAAGCAACTTCACATAATTACAGCGGGCTTATGGTTACATGGATGGCAATTGCTGCTGATTAGTAGTGGCGTGACATTGCATGGTCTTTAGGAATAGGTAGCAGGGGTTTAGATTTAAACCCCTATATAATCCCATATTAAATGATGATGGATTGATAATGAAAAACAGAGGAGATGATCTTGGCATGTGAAGCAACTGCGTTTGTACCTTGATAAGGCCTCTTATTTTGCAATGGCACTTTAATCCCTTCACAGTTACAAGAAGCGGCTCGTACTGTTATTACACAGATAATAATGATACAGAACCTGTACAAAGTGACGATGAGCCATTCTGTTTGGTAGCTATATTCTTTGTATTTTTTATGGTGTTGTCATTTTGAGAGAGAAAACAGAGCAGGTATGGGGACCACCGACCAACAATTCTGCAGAGTACACTCCTGCAGGACTTATAGTGTACCCGGTGAATCAGGAAGTAGAAGATATGGACTGTGAGGAAGGAGTTCACAGTCACAACTGCAGAAATGCGCTGCAAAATAGTGACATGGTCAATTTGGCCATCCCATTCTTCAAAAACAGTTGTCATGCTAGGATGACTGAGGAATTTAGGACTATCGAAGACAAGCTGGAAGATCATTTTCAGGGATTGGTTTATAATGCTCTTGCAAATGCGGGCAGATTTCCAACAGCATGGTTCATACTGTGCCAGATTTCCAAGATCAAATTTGCACTTGGATGGAATGGCCCGACTAGAAATAAAACTTGAGGAAGGAGGAGTTCACAGTCACAACTGCAGAAATGCGCTGCAAAATAGTGACGTTGTCAATTTGGCCATCCCATTCTTGAAAAACAGTCATGGAATTTAGGACTATAGAAGACAAGCTGGAATGTCATTTTCAGGGATTGGTTTATAATGCTCTTGCAAATGCGGGCAGATTTCCAATGGCACGGTTCATACTATGCTAGCTTTCCAAGATCAAATTTGCACTTGGATGGAATGGCCTGACTGGAAAGCAAACTTGTGGAGAGTTTCATGAATAGCGGAGGAACAGAACTAGGCTTTGGAGGAGGCCAAAGATGATGGAAGTGTAGTTTTACACATCTTGAATGCATAACTTTTAGGTCTCTTAATGTTCTGTTTGCTTGTTTATTAGCAGTCCTGATATAAAGTTACACGTCTTGAATGCATAACTTTTCAGGCTTGAAAAGTTACGCTTTCAAGATGTGCAATATTCTGTTTGCTTGTTTATTAGCAGGCCTAATATAAAAGTCTGTATAGGAGGATTTTATTTTCATAAATATTGTAAGGGTTCTGATGATAGCAGCCCCAATAGGCATGGCTGCTCTTAATGTTCTGTTTGCTTGTTTATTAGCAGACCTGATATAAAGTTACACATCTTGAATGCATAACTTTTCAGGCTCGAAAAGTTATGCATTCAAGATGTGCAATATTACACCTCCATCAGCTCCTCAATGTTCTGTTTGCTTGTTTATTAGCAGGCCTAATATAGAAGTCTTTGTAGGAGGATTTTACTTTCATAAATATCGTAAGGGTTCTGATGATAGCAACCCCAATAGGCGTGGCTGCTCAATTTTAAACAGAACTGTTACTATTAAGTTTTTGGACCAATGAACAGTCCTTTAGAAAACCTATGTCTTTATTGCAGAAATGGTGTGGCTACTAGATCACCCCAGGCTTCCATTGACTAGTTCTGAGTGGTTTAAAGAATTAGATTCCAACTTTGTCTTTTGTGCCAATACAAATGAAAAAAATTATAGGTGGTATGTTACACATAGCCATAATAAAATGTAACTGATATTAAATAGCCAACAATCCAAAATCCAATAGAAATTGTACTTGAAAGACATAAGAATTGACAAGACTATACGAAAAGATAAAATCTATTTGCAAAATAAAAATTATTTTTCATTACAACCCCTAAAACATAATCTGCAAGGGAACAATAATAGGTTATAATAAAATGTAACTAATATTAAATAGCAACAAATACAAAATCCAGTGGAAAATGTACTTGAAAGACGTAAGAATTGACAAGACTATACAAAAAGATAAAATCTATTTGCAAAATAATAATTATTTTTCATTATAACCCCTAAAACATAATCTGCAAGGGAACAATAATAGGCTAGCATGTGATATAGGCAAAAATACCCTATATAAAAATCTATTACAAATAATGAAACTGACATTTAACCAAGACAAACATTACTCCAATATGATCTACATGGTAACCTCTGAGATAGAACAAAGAAAAAATAAACCTCAAAACTTTAACATGTGTTGAATGATAATTTACATGACTGTTGTGGTAGACTGGCAAAAGACTCCATCAGTCTAGCCATTTCGTTGGTTATCAATGTTTTATTGCAATGAGGGTTAGTTAGCCTGCTGAAGGAGCTCTGCGTATAGGCACTTAAGACAGTGAACTCTCTAGTTTTGTTTATATAGAGAAAGATGAGGAGTGTGTCCAAATGCATTATTATCTAATTGATCTCATCTTTCACATGATTTGTGAAAATACACTATAGGATTTTATAGTGGTGAGTGGCAACTATGAGATTACTGCACTTTAAAGGCCTATTGGCTGCTCACAGAATATGACATCATTTTCTTAAGCAGCTCTGCGTATAGGCACTTAAGACAGTGAACTCTCTACTTTTGTTTATATAGCGAAAGATGAGGAGTGTGTCCAAATGCATTATTATCTAATTGATCTCATCTTTCACATGATTTGTGAAAATACACTATAGGATTTTATAGTGGTGAGTGGCAACTATGAGATTACTGCACTTTAAAGGCCATATTGGCTGCTCACAGAATATGACATCATTTTCTTAAGCAGCTCTGTGTATAGGCACTTAAGACAGTGAACTCTCTACTTTTGTTTATATAGCGAAAGATGAGGAATGTGTCCAAATGCATTATTATCTAATTGATCTCATCTTTCACATGATTTGGGAAAATACACTATAGGGATTTATAGTGGTGAGTGGCGACTATGAGATTCCTGCACTTTAAAGCGCTATTGGCTGCTCACAGATTATGACATCATTTCCTTAATTCAACCAATACTCCAGTAACAATGAAACAGGGGCAGACTGACAAGGCTCAGCATATCACATTTCTTCTACAAGATATGAACTGTTAATGCTAGTCTTGAACAAAATTGTAATTTTGTAATAAATAGGGTCTTTGTGAAGCATTAGAATGTAAGTTTGATTTGTAATTGGGCAGCATTTAGAAGACAAGACATTAGATCAACACATATCTGAGGTCATTGTTTACCTCTGATTATGACAAGACATTAGATCAACACCTACGTAATTTTTAACATGGGGATAAATAACTAGGAATCAGGTTTCCCTACTATGTGTATGAAGTTGGGAAGAAAACTCAATACAACTACCCTAGAGGTCGCATTGTGCCCTACAAGCAAGACCCACTCTGCCTAATAGTAGGGATGTCACCAGGGTATTGCTTATGGTGTTGTCATTTTGAGAGAGAAAACAGAGCAAGTACGGTAGCCACTGACCAACAATTCTGCAGAGTACACTCTGCAAGACTTATAGTGTACCCGGTGAATCAGGAAGTAGAAGATGTGGACTGTGAGGAAGGAGGAGTTCAGAGTCACAACTGCAGAAATGCGCTGCAAAATAGTGACATGGCCAATTTGGCCATCCCATTCTTGAAAAACAGTCGTTATGCTGGGATGACTGAGGAATTTAGGACTATAGAAGACAAGCTGAAAGGTCATTTTCAAGGATTAGTTCATAATGCTCTTGCAAATGAGGCCAGATTTCCAATGGCATGGTTCATACTATGCCAGCTTTCCAAGATCAAATTTGCACTTGGATGGAATGGCCCGACTGGAAAGCAAACTTGAGGAGAGTGTCATGAATAGTGGAGGAACGGGACTAGGCTTTGGAGGAGGCCAAAGATGATGGAAGTGTAGTATTACACATCTTGAATGCATAACTTTTTGGGCTCTTAATGTTCTGTTTGCTTGTTTATTAGCAGGCCTGACATAAAGTTACACATCTTGAATGCATAACTTTTCAGGCTTGAAAATTTATGCATTCAAGATGTGCAATATTGGAGTAATGTTTGCTTGTTTATTAGCAGGCCTAATATAGAATTACACATCTCAAGTGCATAACTTTTTGGGCTCTTAATGTTCTGTTTGCTTGTTTATTAGCAGGCCTAATATAGAAGTCTGTGTAGGAGGATTTTATTTTCATAAATATTGTAAGGGTTCTGATGATAGCAACCCCAACAGGCGTGGCTGCTCAATTGTAAACAGAACTGTTACTATTAATCTTTTGGACCAATGAACAGTCCTATAGAAAACCTATGTCTTTATTGCAGAAATGGTGTGGCTACTAGATCACCCTGGGCTTCCATTAACTAGTTTTGAGTGGTTTAAAGAATTAGATTCCAACTTCATGTATTTTGTGCCAATACAAATGAAAAAAGTATAGGTCATCTTGGGTATTGTTAGGTATGTTACACATAGCCATAATAAAATGTAACTGATATTAAATAGCCAACAATACAAAATCCAATAGAAAATGTACTTGAAAGACATAAGAATTAACAAGACTATGCAAAAAGATAAAATCTATTTGCAAAATAAAAATATTTTTCCTTATAACCCTAAAAAATATCTGCAAGGGAACAATAATATAGCATGTGATTTGGAAAAAATACTCAATATTAAAAACTATTACAAATAATGAAACTGACATTTAACCAAGACAAACATTACTCCAATATGATCTACATGGTAACCTCTGATATAGAACAATGAAAAAATAAAGTAATTTAACTAGTTGAGCTCACCCAGTGTAATCCTCAAAACTTTAACATGTCTTGAATAATAATTTACATGACTGATGTGGTAGACCGACTAAAGATTCCAGCAGTCTAGTCATTTCGTTGGTTATCAATGTTTTATTGCATTGAGTGTTAGTTAGCCTACTGAAACAGCTCTGTGTATAGGCACTTAAAGACTATGAGATTACTGCACTTTAAAGCCTTATTGGCTGCTCACAGATTATAACATCATTTTTTTAATTTAACCAATACTCTCTAGTAACTACTAACAATGAAATAGGGGCAGACTGACAAGGCACAACATATCACATTTCTTCTACAAGATATGAACTTTTATTGCTACAGTCTTGAATAAAAGTGTAAATTTCTAAGTCTTTGTGAAGCATTAGAATGTAAGTTTGATTTGTAATTGGGCAGCATTTACAAGATTGGAAACACATATCTGAGGTCATTGTTTACCTCTTATTATGACAAGACATTAGATCAACACCTATGTAATATTTAACATGGGGATAAATAACTAGGAATCAGGTTTCCCTTCTATATGTATGAAGTTGGGAAGACAACTCAATACAACTACCCTAGAAGTTGCATTGTGCCCTGCAAGCAAGACCCACTCTGCCTAATAATAGGGATGTCACCAGGGTATGAGAAGTGAGGCAGTTAGGATTCGTAAAAGACACTAAAAATATTAAGTTGAGCAAGAAAATTGTGACTCGTGACTCTTGACTTGTCAGTTCTGTTCAGGACATCTAAAATAGGGAAACCCTTTTCTGGTGTCTTGTGTATCTTCACGGATAGATGACTAAGGATGCAATACCCATTAAATAGAAATGAGACCATATTGTTTTAGGAAAACCCTACCTTTTAAAGAGAGAGTTACAAGTCAGAACACACTTGAGTAATGCAGTTGAGCTATCTTACAAAAATCATGTTGGTTGTCTCCAACAATAGGAATGTACTCTATATAAATGCGTAGATAGTATCTCCTATTTGCGAAGACCAAGCACATACTTGAACCTTGAGGTAAAAGTATTAAAAAAACCCGGGCTATTCTAAGTTACATGGGACAAAGGAAGACGGAAGAAATACACTAGTTTAATTTGTGCAACAAAGGAAGACGGAAAATGAATTTGTGTAACTCATCACAAACCTAAATACAGAGTTAGAAAATAAATGTGTAGAACTAGCTAGTATCTATTTTTAAAATCTCTTTTGCCCTAGAGGCAGTGCTAAATGTTGAGGTCAGAAGTATTCAAATTATCAAATATGCATTCACATCTGAGTCACATTGTTCTACAGAAGGTAAAGGTAGATTATGCATTCAATAATCTTGAATCCAAGTTCCTGAAAATGACTCCAAGGCTGCATTCTTTAAAAGACTTCAAAGACAAACAATGCAAGCAGAATGTCGAGGAGAACAACATAGAAATCCCGGGCTATTCTAAGTTACATGGGACAAAGGAAGACAGAAAATGAAATCCACTAATTTAAAGAAGGCATCTCATGTATTTGGGGAAAATCTTCTCGATACCACCACTTTTATTTGGTCTGTGGGAATTCACCTGTTCCAAAGAATTGAAGCGGTACTTAATTTTTTGTGAGTAGAAGCCAACATATGTCTTGCTGTATATGAGTAATAAAATTGGTTGCTGCGTTGAAACCCTCTGATCTTTGTCATATTTATACACTAAGAGAGAGAAAATTTGAACAGGGGATGTTTAACTAAATCGATTTGCAGGTTGTACTAAATCGATTCTATACTGAAAATAAGTACACACTAAAAATTTATCGGGCAATAAAGGAACACGAAATGAAAAAAGAGGTAAACAGTAGGTTACCCGGCCTTGGAGAAATGGAATACAAGGCTCCTCTAAACTTGTGCAATCAAATGCAACGCTCCTCCTGGAAACTCTGCCTCTGTGTCCCAGTGCAATGCCATAGGTATTACCATCTCATTCCATTCACAAAACACAGGATAAAGAAAAACACAGAGACAACATTTGTCATTACATAAGCACAGTACACAGTACATAGAACTACAGAAGCACAGTACATAGAACTACGCAAGCACACGAGTGTGGCCACACAACACAACAATTAAAACAATGGAATGAAATGAAATGAAAAGAATACAGGGAAAGGTCAGGGGAGGGCAGGGCTATTTATACATCTCTACCTACAACGGATCTCCTATGCAACTATTCTCATCTGTCTTTTTCTGGTGTGCTTTTCTTTCAAACGGCTCTCATCTGTCTTTTTCGGGTGTCTTTTGCTTTCCAACGGCTCTCATATTTGCTCTCTGTTATTTACAGTGGTAAACCACGGGGCCGTCTAACAATAAACAGTGGATATCAACGGCTACGGGTGAAGCCCGTACATGGACGTCGAACGATCACCGTTGATCACAGCTGTCGTTTTAACCACAGGAGGGGTGAGGTCGCCGAAAAGAAGGCCTGGTAATGTTTGTCGGTAAAGCGACTACCGTTAAAATGAGCTCAAAATACACGTGATTATCCACCAAATTTTTTCTGTGTTTATCTAAAATCTGCAGCATGATTGGCGCGTTTTCCAAGGAATGTTTATTTATTTTTTCCATGCAATTTTTGTCAAAACCCAAAATACCCTAAATGTTGTATTTAATTATAATTAATTCCATAAAAAAATCATTCGTATATTAATTTCTATGTAAAGTTTAGTTCTAGTATGTTTACACTGGAAGGCGTACTACGGTGAGACAGTCCTTGGCAGGCCTGGAAATTGTAGGCCGTTTTTTGTGATTTTAACCGTATTTTACAGGGAAAAATTTTAGAAACCGTAAACAATGACAGGCTAAAATTTTTGAAAACCGTAAATTTTTTTAAGTGGTTTATATAAAAACATAATACCTATTTATATATCTATGAACAGATTATAGATATATCTATAAAAATTACTGGAAATTACAGCCATCTGAAAGAGCTAAGCCGTCAACAAATTTTGATTTGACAGGCACAGATAATTTGAAATTCCAGCCCCTGGTCCTTGGTCATTCTCGACAACATCTATGAATCAAATGGCGGAGGTTTAATTTACTAATTTTGCGTTGAAATCGGACGGCAAAGACAAGTGCATGCATTATTGTGCAGAAAAATGACAAGTGCACAAAGGTCATAACTCGGTTTTATGGTTTGATAACGTGGACCTATCGTATGTGTAGAAGCAAACCTCGCCAAATTACGCAGAAAGCTCACCCCTCGCCTTAGTGTCCGCAAGGACCATACTTTCCGCCGGATCAGCCCAAGCAGTTTCTAAATGCCCACAAACTTTTTTGTGAATTCTCAAACAGCTGGATGCCATGAAATATATTTTCTACCAGGCCAATGCCTGCGAGAAGGACCACGTCCATGGTTGGTATCATTGTTATGCTTGACACTCGGGTTGACAGGGTCAAAGAAGAGCTTGATTTTGTGAGGAGCCAATTATTGGTTTTAGAACAACAGACTATGCAGCAAATTAATGCCTACCTCCACTGTAGCTTGGATTTATCCTTAACATGCAACACTCTCCTTATGAGGGGCAGGGCCTTTATCGCCAATCTAACTATGATCTAATCCAACCCACCGATAATTTTTTTGAATATGAACAAACGCAACAAGCGTATAAAGATTCCAAGGAAGTGTATGAATCTAAGTATGTTTTTGATATGACCCAAATGAAATTTGGGTGCAACTTTTTTACAAAAAAATTGATGTATATTATAGGAGTGATTTCTCTAAAGACGCATGTTTTATGGACTTTGTAAGTGAATTCCTGGTTCTTTTGGCATGCATTGTATTCAAAATACCTATCTACGAAACTAGTAAAACATATGTGTTGTTTTGCAGTTTCTTTTGAAGCTTCGGTTGCTCGAATTTTACAAAGCCGAGACGACACATCCACCCCGCATACGAATAAGTGTGTTGACCTACAAGGTGGCTTAGAGCAATATGAGCTCAGATTTTCCATTGGACTTATTTCATTGACAGGATTTGTAACTACTTTAGATTTAGATTTAGATTTAGGATTATAATATTAGATTTGTGAGACCTTCAACAAGTTTTGAACAATCCCATAAAATAGTAGAATTACTTTTCATTAATGATTTATAATAGAAAACCCCATGATAAGTGTACCCAGTAGTGGTGTCTCTTTTTGCTTGCCATGAGTCTAGAAGGATCGGATCAAGAAACGAGCATTTCAATTGGGTTTCGAACATGAAATGTATTGATAGTTTCTTTTTTTTTATTTTGGCACCTTTAAGTGTAAAGTACACTTACGTGAATAATGTGAACTCGATTATCAATGATTGTTCACACATCATCTATTTCCCTACATTTATTCGAGCTTAGAATTATAAAGGGGGCTATACCGTGCTCACAGAAACAAGCATTTCAGTTGGGTTTCAAACTTGAAACTTGTTGGATTTTTCCCATTATTTATTTTGTCTCTTTTAAGCATAAATTGCGCTCGCATGAATAATGTGACCAAGATTGATTCAATAAATTGTAACATTAGTAACATAAATTAGTTAAGTTCTACAATTTAAACCATGGAAAAGGTGTAGAACATGCAAGTATTTATTTCTCACTTTTTTATTTCCAACTTTCCATTAATGTCTACATCTTATCTAAAAAATCAAATGTTGTCTCTCTTAGAGTTTGTCATACATTTAAAAGGATCGATCATGTGGTGCATATTGAGGCTAAGAAACAAGCATTTTGATTAGGTTTCAAATAGTCAAGTTGTACCAAGAGATAACATATACATGTCGCTCATATGACTAATCATTGGAGGGGTTCAATTATTAATGCTTCTTCGTGAATTTCCTATTTACTCAGGATTAGAACTAAAAAAAATCGACTACAAAGTTTTAATGGAAAGAGCAATGTGGATGGGTTTTGACCTACTAACATATTGAATTTTTGGCAATTTTTTATTTTCAGCACTTTAGGCTCAAATTGCACTCACGTGATTAATGGAGTCTCAATATACAACATTCGCACACCATACATGTTTGGCCTACCATTATAGGAACTCAATTATTGATGATTATTTGTGCATCTCCTATTTCATGACAATTACACCATCTTTAAATTAAAAAGGGAAGCTACAAAGTGCTCCAACAAGCAATCATTTCAGTTGGGTCTCGAACATGTAACCTTTTCAAATTTCCCCATTTTGTAGTTTGCCCTCTTCAAATGCATATTGCACCGTTGTGAATAATACGTGCAAGATAAAGACCATACACTAGAACACAATGTCCTCCCTCTCCATCGAACCCCCTCTTGATCTCCCCTCATCCTTTCCCTCTATTTCACTTCCTCATTTTTTCATTCTTCACTCCATCCCCTCCGACGTTTTCATCGTATACGTCATGTACGATTGCTAGTTGTTAAAAAGGTTTTGAATGTCGCTAATAATTCAATAATTTGTTTTTCCTTATATACATTAATTTTTTATGATTATGGAAATATATTTTAAAAGCATTTGGTATAAAATGGTAATGTTAAATATGAGGTGTGCGATGATAATGCCGAAAGAGAGGTTGGGTAACAAGGAGAAGGAAGTAGAGAAGAAGAATGCATTTGACAGAAAGGATAAAAGAAATGAAAAAGGGAAAAGGAAATGGAGGAGGGAAAGAGAAGAGGTAAAAGCGAAGGAAAGTGGAGAGTGTTAAAAACCAATATATCTCGTAAATGCAAGTAATGGTAGGAGTCAAAAAAGGAAAAGTAGTGGAGCAAATATAAAAGAATGGATAATAAAATGAAATTTAACGTATATCGAGTAGAAGATTATATAGTGTGGTGGGGATATGGTCAAATTAAGAAAAATGTGAAAAAAACATAAGCAACAAGATCTTGAGCATTAAATATAAAAGAATAATAGCGAGGTATAAAAATCCATTAGTTATATTAGACTGGTTAGAAGTAGAGCACGGAAGAAACTTTGAACATATTTGTAAACAAACATAGATCAAATATGGTGTTTAAACTAGTTGCAGATAATACAAAAACGAACCGAAAGGGGTTATCGACACAAAATACACGTGATATACACATGCATGACTGTTATAAAGAAGGTATGGCACCATGATTGCATGATCGCTATAAGGAGCTAAGACGAGGGCTGGGAGAAGAACCTTGGGCTTCAACTGATCATCTTCGGTATCGCCAGATGTAGAATGTATGGTATTTTCAGAAATTGATCTGGCTATAGGAGAGTTAAGGGACTTCAATTCATATCTTGAAATAAGAGCTGCCCAGTCCTAGATCAGAGGGACGACGTTACGAATGTTAAGCAGGAAGTTCCGAATGATGCCTGTGCTGGATCAGAGTGTTGTTGTCGGAAGATTGAATGAAGGGAGACAAATATGTTGAATTCTCGCCAAAGGGTGGCTCCGTAAGACTTGCTGGCATAAAGCGGGATGTCCATAACCGGATGAAGTTGACCGAGGTCTCCAACAAGGATCATAGATCCACCTCCAAATGTTGAATATTTGAAGTGCGGGAAAGCCTCCGTAAGACGGTAGTCGTTTCTGGAAAGCAAATGTGGCCCGACGAAACTCATTTCATCAATTAAAATGTATTTGATGTGCTTGAGGGAGTCTTGAAGAGACAATAAAGCTTGGCCCTCTAAGGGTTTGATTTCTTTAATGGGAATCCGGAGGCTTGCGGGTATTGTCGAAGCTGAAATGTTGAAAGCAGGAACTCTTGTTGGGGCGAGCAAAAGGAGAGGTGAAAGGCCCTGGCTGGATGAAGAGGCAAATGAAGACTTTACAATGTTAATGAGGAATGATTTTCTAGTACTTGCAGTCCCTTGTATAATAAGTCTCAGTGGAGGAAGGTTGGATATGTGCGTGAAGTGTTGAATAACTATGTTGAAAGTTGCTTGTTGTTCTGGGGATAAACCTGAAGCTGGAGGGTCGAATCTTTCCACGAAGGAAGCTGAAATATGGTTTGCCTTATTATCTTCAATGAAAGTGGTGCCAAAAGACTGCAGAGCAATAGGAATATGATGTGCGCTCCAATTGTGGAGGGTGTCAAATTCACAAAGGCCCAACATTTGCAAGATGTCAAGGAAAGAAGTGTTCCAGGGGTGGAATCGAGCCAACAGTTGCCAATCATATAGTTGCTCAACAGGAAGGGGGCTCGGCCTTGGACTCAGTGTCTCTGTCAGAGGTGAGTGACGGATTTGAATCACGCCGTGCATTATGTCAAGGCCGATAATTGTATCTGAAAAAGCTCCAATTGGAAATGGTTTGTTGAGGTATTGAACCAATACCAGTAGAAATGTTGCGGAAAGGTTTGTATAGAAGGAGTTCAGACCAACATAAAAGTTCAAAAGAGGGGAAGTCCTTAGATGGAACGCATTGAAATTTGGGGAACACCCAAACAATAGTTGGATGGGTACGACTCTTCCACCTAGTGCGCTTGTGATATTTTCTGTAACTCCAGTCGCGAGCAACTTCAATGAGTGGAAGGCTTTCCATGTTTGAAGGGCGGACCCTGTATGCATCTAAAAGTAGGGATGTTTCTGCATCCTCACACTCTGCTTCAACCCAACTTCTTAAGATTTTTCTGCCTACATTTAGCGTCACAAAATTGTAAAAAGAGAATCAAAACAAAATGAATTCAACATAAGAAGAGAATCAAAACAACATTATAAATGATAAAATGGAAATTATAAATTGTAAAAATTCTTAGAAGTTCTTCAGTACCATTACACTTGCCTCGGCGCTCTTAGGCAACCATAGGAGCTTCCTATAGACTACATCTTATATTTTCCTAGTTGTTCGACTATAAATAATTAAGTTGTATGATGCATTATAAAAGGTACATGAATTGCAGCTCCATAACAGAAAGTGCAGCTTCATAATACAGATGGCAGAACAGTTTTCAAAGCAAAGAGAATGGTTTAGAACAGAGACCGGAAGCCGATGTTGGTGACTTAAATTAACTGGTTGTTCCAGCTCACCTTTGAAGAAGTTGTCGGAGTTGCCCCTCCTGGCCTGAAAGTGCGATTTACTGCTCCGATGGAAGATGCAAGAGAGGGAATTCGATTACCAGAATCATATATATCATGAGTACCAGAGAACAATACCTTGTCCTTTCCTGCCTCTATTTTGGCTTTGGAATTCTCTCTTGGCTTGGAGCTTTGCGTTGTGGAATCCTAATTTGCGTCAGTTCTCTTCTCTTGCTCAGAGCTGAAATACTTTTCTACTCGGAAGATACTGATCTCAGTGTCCTTCGTCATGCTCTTGCTCAAAGAGATTTGCTTCTCCAACCCTTTTACAAATGTATTGTTTGTATTCCCACTGCCTGCTTCAATGGAAGGTCGATGTACCGCTTGGCAAGAATCACTTCCAGAGAGAAAGGAAGAAAATGAAACACTTCTATCACAAGCCTTGAAATCTCCATTGAATACATCAATACTGATTCCATTGAGCCCCAGGACAATCCTCGCACTCCTCCCACCTTCGTTGGACGTACTCATTTGTATTTTTCCAGTCTACGAACAATGAAATAGGTTAGTTAGGAATCATTACACGAAAATTCTAATCTCTATTGTCTTTGGTGGCTTGACTATTCACAGGACCACCCTGTATTCTTCATAACGGAAAACAATTCTACTTAAAGATAATCATTTTTCGCTAGCAGAACTGAAATTACTACTCCACAATCTATTATTAGCGACGATGGAAGTTAAGGTTACCAATATATTTCTTCGGTATTGAACATGTAGAATTTACTAAGTTTCAGATACAATCTGTTGTTCTTCAAAATTCTGTGGTTCATCTGAAATTAGTGTGTGATCTCCAACCAAAAATGGTATCCTGCCCAACCATGAGAAAAAATACAAAGTCAGTTCAAGATACCCATTAAAGGAAATTTGAAGAAAAGACACAAGCAATTACAGGAAAATGTTGAACAGAGGCTTCTAACATACCAAAGTTCTTAAGATTAGACAACTGAGAAATGCGATGATCCGTATCTGGTTTCTTTCCAATAAATTGCTACTCAAAGGAAATTGCTTCGGACAGAAATTTCAAAGGCCAATAGAACCAAAAATCTCGCCGACATGTTTCTAACACTTTCTGTTCTGGCAAAACATTCTCTCCTTACCTTCCTAGAAACCTCGAATCAGAACATACATTTTCATTATTTTGTGCGAGCCAACGATCTTGGTAGCAGCACTAATAACCGGGTAGAAGGCGATTTATATTTTAGAAAAACTATAAAAATGTAACCATGCACAACATTGAGGGCAGATTGGACTAAATGTAATGCAAGCTAGATTAATGCAATTTGTATTAGTTTTCTCTGTTGCAGCTCTATTTTTTATAACAACAAACTTTTTTTCAATATTTACGCTTCTTTAACCTCATGTAGGCAGAGGAATACTCATTCACAGTCCATAGCATTATGCAAGTTTATGTAAATTGTAGCCAAATGGCTTCATTAGCTTCAAAAACACTCAAATTCGAGATCAAACCAGCACTACCTCACTCAATAAAACCTGATTGAGATCAACCAATAATCAAATAAATTCATTTGTTTTGACATCCACCTCATAAAGGCTAAACAGCTAGAGTCATTTGAAGTATAATTATAGATAAAGATGACTATTATTTTTCGAAAAGCTAGAATTTGATCTAGCTTTAGTAATACATGGCGATACAGTCCCTTGACAGGGCAATTCAAGGAGAGCACTAAGTTACCCGTAGCCGTAATGCACTGCATTGCAGAAACTACAAAGAAAGGATGTAATGTAATTCTAAAAAGCCAAACTCTCTCCAAGAAGGGGGGGATTATTTTGTGGTGCTGGACCAAGAAACCCTAACCCGCCCAGATATGCACATGCTCATAGAAGCGGCCATTGTACAAGAATTATTACATAAACCCTACATAAGTGATCATTACACGATTAGAATGAATTTATTGTACAAGAATCCCATGGCCGTTGTGCATATAGTGATTCAGACTAGTCAAAAAATTGCAGCCAGGTCCCCCACTCGCTCTCGCTCTCGCTCTCATTTTCGGTCTCGGTCTGGCTCCCCTCTATGCAATTTTGAGCATCAGAAGGAGAGGAAGGCGTCTTTTGAGAAAGTAGCAGCTGTACGCTTCCAAGCATGGTTTCGACCTGGTATTTGAGGAGACGGAGTTGCTCAAAGGTGAAATCCGGGTGGAAATGTAGGCGCTCCTCTATTAGCGAAGTGAGATCCTTTTGTTTCTTGACCTGTTCGGTGAGAGTCTTGATCTCTTTCTTCAACATCCACTCCTGCTCACATATGGATTTACTCCCTTCTTCCCGGCTGTTGAACTCATGGATCAGTTTCCCGGCGTCCTGCTCACAAATGACTCTGCTCCGTTCGTTGAACTCAGGGATTTTAATTGTTTTGGATGCAGAACCTGTCCTCCATTTCTGACTCGCGGAATGCTTCTCCCTCTGTCGCGCATGGTGCAGGGGTCTCCTCCTTACAAGATTTCTGTCCCTGGTCAGTCGGGAGGATTTCAAAAATAAATCAACGATAGAATAGTAATTTCGACCCTGTTGCGTGCCACGTGTATGGTCCAGGATAATCCGTGCATCGTCGACCAACTAATCGTGATCGTTCATGTCTTGTTGTTTGTCAGAAGGGGTCGGGCTTTCCCACATAGTTCACGCCTTTCGGTGTAAATATAAAATCGAGTCAAAAAGTAATTATTCTTGTTCTTGTATGCTCTTAAGTAGATAATTAACTCTTAAATTTTTGGTTCCTCGAATGAACATGGATATTTATGGACAAGCATTAGAAATGACAACTATATTGTTGTGCGAAGTATAAAGAAGTGAAAACGATAAGACATTCATGATTTGGCCTCTTTAACTTCAATGATAACTAAAAGTACCATTTACAAAGTTGCAAGTGGCAAGTGCCCATGTTTTAATAGGTGAAGATGGTTAAATGTAAGTAGGTGAAGATGATTGAGGAAATCTTAAAATATAATCCATGCATCGTCGACCAACTAATCGTGATCGTTCATGTCTTGTTGTTTGTCAGAAGGGGTCGGGCTTTCCCACATAGTTCACGCCTTTCGGTGTAAATATAAAATCGAGTCAAAAAGTAATTATTCTTGTTCTTGTATGCTCTTAAGTAGATAATTAACTCTTAAATTTTTGGTTCCTCGAATGAACATGGATATTTATGGACAAGCATTAGAAATGACAACTATATTGCTGTGCGAAGTATAAAGAAGTGAAAACGATAAGACATTCATGATTCGGCCTCTTTAACTTCAATGATAACTAAAAGTACCATTTACAAAGTTGCAAGTGGCAAGTGCCCATGTTTTAATAGGTGAAGATGGTTAAATGTAACTAGGTGAAGATGATTGAGGAAATCTTAAAATACATAATAGAAATAACGAAAAAGAAAAAAAAACACAAATTAAAATAAACGCCAGACATTATTTGAATAATTTTAAGAAAACACCAGCCTAACCACCATACCTGGTAGTATGTACTTTTTCTTTCTGGACTGCGGGACATGAAAGCAAGCACCTGCAATTGCAGTTGCCAGTGACAGAATAATTAAATTATCTTTCTTTTCTTCTAAATCATACATATTTCCATGCCAAACTAGATTGTGACGAGATATCTATGAATGCAGTCCAACCAAGGATTAGTCGTTGCATTCGCCGGCTCTTCTATGAGAGCTTTCCAAACAATGCTACTGCACTTAAATCCGGTGCCGAATCCAATCATCCATATTCGATCTCCTTTCTTGATCCGTTCCTTGGCTTCAAAATAAGCTAATTCGTAGAACACCGAGCTGCTGGAAGTGTTCCCAAATCTATGAAGCATCATGCGCGCCGGTTCCATTACATATTCACTCAGTCTCAGGTTCTTCATGATCTCATTGATCACCGCCTTCCCTCCCGTGTGAATGCACACATGCTCGAACGCCTTGGAGAAGTCTGGAACGTAAGGCTTCATCTCCATCTTCAAAAGATTGACGACCACCAGAGACCCCACATATTTTAGCTGCTCGGAATAAGGGAGAACCAGCGGAGCCAATGAGGTTAGGTGGGCGCGCAGGCCTTCAACTGCAACTTTGATGAGGTCCTTGGTGAGCCTGATCCCCACGATACTCACAAATGACTCTGCTCCGTTCGTTGAACTCAGGGATTTTAATTGCTTTGGATGCAGAACCTGTCCTCCATTTCTGACTCGCGGAATGCTTCTCCCTCTGTCGCGCATGGTGCAGGGGTCTCCTCCTTACAAGTTTTTCTATCCCTGGTCAGTCCGGAGGATTTCAAAAATAAATCAACGATAAAATAGTAATTTCGACCCTGTTGCGTGCCACGTGTACAATCCAGGATAATCCGTGCATCGTCGACCAACTAATCGTGATCATTCATGTTTTGTTGTTTGTCAGAAGGGGTCGGGCTTTCCCACATAGTTAACGCCTTTCGGCGTAATAAAACCACGAGTTGAGATACTAATATATTGATAATAGATTTGTGGGAGTAATGTTGGATTAGGATAATTACAAAAATCGCAAGGAAGCTTTTAATTTTAAAAAATTGTAAGAGGGAGAAAGAAATATATTTGTTTTTGTGGAAGATAATTTGAAAGCAAAGATAAGATTTGATGTCCGTCCTGGACATTTTTAGCCTTTTTAAAAGAAAAATTTATGAGGAAATGAAAATGCTTAGAAAATAACGACTGCCAGGGAAATGACAGTTCCCAACCAATCCACGGATGATCTGGTTAATTGAAACACATGTATTTTGAAATGGATTCGATTTATTTAGAATAAAAAGGATTAATGAAACAATGAAACAATTTTTAACTGAATTCTGTTGTTGAACTAAATTTTATAATTATTAATAAAAATTACATGTATTTGTTCAATGTATTTCTCGACAAACAATTGTATAAGCAAAATTATGCATATTAAGCAATCTTTTGAACCTGATGTTGACCGAACGTAATGAACAGGGCCCATTAACGGTGGAGGTTTCCGCTCAACTGAATTAATTGATCTCCACGATTACGTTCTTCTATGTGTTTAGACTTTAAGACACCGAGCTCTGTAGATCTTCAATGTCGTCTTCACTAGGGGCGGTTGAATCCAAGATGGAAGCCTCTTCCCCATTCTATAAAGCAATTCTAAATTGTTGGTTTTAATGAGACTGCAATTCCTCCTCTTTTTCCAGTGTTGTCCGCCATGGAGAGAAATGGTGTTATGGTGATATTACCAGTATGTTTTTGGCTGGCCAAATTTGTGAATGTGAATGGCGAGCATTCAATTTTAAAGGAGAAGGTGACCCATTTGGAATTCTATATGCATGACATTGTCATTGGAAAGAATGCCTCAGCTATTCAAGTGGCACCGCAAAAGCCTGTGAATTTTTCATTGGGGACTCCTGTATTCGGTCCAGTCTATGTAATTGACAACCCTCTTACAAAAAAGCCACATCCAAAAACAAATCTTATGGGCAGAGCTCAGGGATTGTATGCCCTCGCATTGCAGGAGAATTCAACTAATTCACGGCTCTCACTTATTATATGGAGAGTGGAAAGTACAAGGGAAGTTCGTTGAGTGTTGTGGGAAAAAATATGGTGATGAATGGGTAGAGGGAATTTCCAAATGTGGGAGGGAGTGGGTATTTTCGCATGGCAATAGGGTATGCATTTTCTCATACATATTCCCTATATGGTCCTAATGTAGTCATCGTATATAATGTTACCGTTGTATTCCATTACCAGTCACACCTCTTTATTCCTCATTACATATAAGGCTTTTTCATAGTGGCAAACCCTGGGGGCCTTATGACAATGTAGTAGATATCAACGGTTACGAGTAAATCAAAACATGGACGTCCATCAAAATATTCTAAATTGTTGATAAATGTACATCACAATTGTTTGTGTTTTCGGCGCATGTATTCGCTTCAAATTTGGACGAGTAGTACCTGAAGGCACAATCCTTCATCGACGTCACAGATGGGATAATCAGAAGGGCATCAATAAAGGGTTCCCGTACACCACACGACATTCTCCAGCTCGCAGCATCTATAAATAAGTAAAAATTCTGCCATCTTGAAAACGCAACGCCATGTCTCGTTGGAGAAACAAAAAGAAAAAAACGTCACAGTATACATCATCAGGGCTCGGCGACAAAATGTGGCGGTGGCGGCGGCACGCCAGGCATGGGAAGAGACTAGGCACAATTCCCTCCTTTGTGGTGTGCGATGCCATGGATTTGACAACGCAAACACCATATGGCAAGTATATGTTTCTTCTGAGGTAAAAATATCCATTTATTCCCCAGTATGTGCCTCAAGAATTGTTTATAATCCAGTAGCCCTTGATCAACACTACGTGGTCGATGTCGTTGGGGATGCATGCAGCCATTTACTGATGTGGTGTCGATTATTTGTGTGTTATTTTCTCGCATGGGAATGTATTTGAAATTGTTTTTTCATCTAATAAGTTGTGTAGTCTGTTATGGAGAAGAAATATATTTGAGACTGCTTTATCAGCTAATAAGTGTGTTGTATGTTTTGGAAAAGAAATACTATAGTGAAAAAACTCCCCTTGTGAGGGAAGGAAAGTGGGTAAACCATATTGACTACGAATGACCTTTATGGTTATGGTCAAATTCACATTTAAAGGGACATTGACGCACATATTAATGTAGACCATCCACGTGTCTTTGGTTGGAGTAAACCCTAATTTTCAAGAGAAATGGTGATAGAAGGTATGATGTTTATAATTATTTGCATTATAGCAAATGGCGATGATGACTCACTCGAATGACGATGCAAAAACCAAAACATCGAATGGAAATGAGGCATCGACGTGGAGCCCATGTGGAAGTAAACAAGAAAACATAACCACCACCACCTAAGTATGGTCATATGCAATGGGAAGGGAAGAGCATGTCATGTATTTCTATCTATTGTGGATGCCCTTACTAAAATAAACACACTTTTTTTTTAAATTTCTCCGCACAATCATATCTTTTGATGCATGTATGTGTTTGTGCTTATGATTATGCATTGTCTTTCCTTTTTTATTTAGTTATTTATTCCTGTGAGGATTTGGCGACTAATGAGCACATCTATCTAGACCAATATATTATTTTTTCCCCACTATTTTTTGGTCCCTTTTCTTTCCCTAGGGAAATCATGAACCCTAGTTTGAAAAATATATGAAGGAAATTTTCATGTTTTCTCGCTCTAATTTATTCTAGGCACTTGAATTTGCGAAATCACGCTCCATATTTCATTTACAAGCTAAATTTTTTTGTTATGCATTCGCTGATGTGGACATCTAAATGTTTTCTGAGATATGTTAGATTTTGGTCAAATGCATAAATTTATTAGATAGAGAAGACATTTAGGGATGATGTTACTTTTTTGTTCCATATTGAAATTTGGGATATCGGGACTCTGGAATTTGTTTTTCATGTCAACTATCATGTCTCAAGTACTATTTGCATTTTTTATGTAATAACTAAGTCTCATTTTTAGTGGGTCGTTAAAATTAGTGATCGCCACAAATCTTTAAAAAATTGTCACTGAAGGCTATCATTTCCATTTTTACACTACCTTCCCATTTTACAACATCACATGACTATATTTGTGGCATTAATTGTCTTACGAGAAGACAATCGCCTCAGTTGTTCCCCTCAAAAGGGTTCTAACATCTCGTACTATTTTCCATTTTTATTTTCGTAGAGAAGTGTATACATATCTTTCTAATGCTTGTCTAAAATAATATTTAGCTAACCTCTTGCAGATGCGAATATGTATCAGAATTTTCCTTAAGAATCTTTAAGTAATGTTGAAAATTGAATCCATAAATATTATCAACAAAAAAATTGATTAATTTTGTTGGGAGTTTTTGTCCCCTAAATAATGATACTTTCAACATATTTAATAAATTTTATTTGAAGTTATTAAATTTGTTAGGGCCCCTTACAACACATGTCAAAATTTACTTTTAATATACCATGTTTTCTATTCTAAAGTATTTTAATTTTCATTGCATTTTCAAATGTGTTTTTCTCTGTGTAACATAAGTTTGAGACTGACCAACTAAAATCAAAATTAATATGAATGAAAATGTTACAACGAAAATAAAGACACGAGGTTTTCATATTCTATTACAATATAGGTGTGATATTTTTCTTCCTTAATTACATAATTGTCATCAAAGTTAGATTTTTTTATTTTGAAAGTTCATTCATATAGTTAAGCACTATTAAAATAACATTATATTTTAAGTTTATCATAGATGATTAAGACGATGTTGGTAGGAATGTTCAATTCATGTATTCATCATATCTAAGAATTAAATGTCATTCAAGCGAAGACCTTGACATCGTAGAAAATAAAATAAAAAATAGTGAAGCCCATTTCTCCATGTTTTCTTAAAAACCGTTCCTTTTAGTTGTGTAAGTGTTAGTTGTCTTGAACTGGACATGACATAAAAGTTAATGCCATTGGCTAGGAGAACATTCTATATGGCTTAAAATAAATGCAATACAACATTATTCTTAGGATTGTAACTATTTTGATTAACTCATGCTACTCAATACTTTTTTCATCATATTTACGCACCACCCTAGAAATATTCTCCTTGGCTTCTCCTCAATATGCAACATATTTTAATTAGACTTTCTACATATATTTCAAAATATATTTGCAAATTTTTCACCTCTCAAAACTTAAAAAATTAATAACTAGATCAACTTATCAAAGTTAGTGTATCTCGTGGATATTGCATGGACCACTTCATAATTAACTTTCTAAAATAATGACAATGTTGTGTTGTACAAGTTCAAACATCATCTCTTGTTGCCAAAAATATTGCAATGAATGGACCCACCATAGTGTATTATTGTTGATGTTGGCCTACATACCCAAAATTATTTTTGAAAAACAAAAATAATTTTTTCTTGCTTTGGGTATTTTTCTTTAATTAATAAAATAATGCATTATGATGTCTTAAGCTTACTCAACAAGGCTTTCATGCCAAAAAAAAAAGCCATGTTCCGCTCTAATGTGGTATGCAAGAAAAGGTAAGTTAATTATTCATTATAATTAACAATTGAACCTCTAAGATGCATAGTAGTCGCTAATAGGGGAGTGTTGAAGAAGTTAAAGTTGAAGGATTGAAAGTGAAACATTGGCTAGGGGAAGAGTCATGATGAAGAAGGGGTTTGAGGGAGGATAATTTTTAGGTTGGGAATCTATTAGAGGGAATATAGCCTATCCTCTTTTTTATTTCGACAAGTCACATATGGAAAACTTATCATTTTTCCTTACCATCACCACATCGTCTATTTAATGCAATGTTTGTTGAACATTAATTTTTTCTTAATATCTACCAAATTGAAAAATCATAATTTTATCAGATTTACGACTTTTAGGATTACTAGAATCAAATCATTATGTGTTTGTTCAATAATAAATATGTCTTAATCGCGCGCCACTTGAAAATCCCTACTTTTTATTGGATTTGTAACTTTTAGAGATAATTGCAATCACATTTTAATAGTGTAAACATGGAAGGTAAACAAAGAAAAAGGTAAGCACAAGTGAAAACATGGTATATACTTTTGTGCAACAACACCAACTCGAGCTCCTACATATCCACAACTCCAATGAAAATGTTGGTCACTTTTTTGATGTTATGTTTTCTATTAACAAATAGGACAAGTTGGATGATAAGGGCACACTAGAGGGTACCGTGGACATGGACATAAGTGTACTACACTCAAACATATACAAACTTCCTTTCTATAGGTGGTAGTGAAGGAGACTCTGCATAGCCTTTAAGGATAAGGAGAATGTGGATTTCGCATTCAATGGTCTAGGACTTCCCCCTTAGGAGTGGGTCATCATCGTCCCTCAATAGCTTGTAAAGACCTCAAATTTGGAATCCAGTTACACATTTACAAACTATGTTTCCTCCTCTACTACACTTTTACATTGTGCAAAGATTCATGTTTTTTTGTAGGTATGTTCGTGAGCTCATTCACAATATCATGTGCATTTTATTGATGTCATCCACCTATCTTGTGAGATAGTATCTCCACCTCATATATTTGTGTTTCATGAATCCATTTCATACTTTTTTACCTTCACCGCCATTCTCCCAATTGGGCCATAATGGGAGTTTAGAGTAAGACAGGAAAACATCAAAAAAATTATGCTTAAGAGTAAGAAGATTTTGTAGGTTCTATAACATGTTGTTCACTATAAAATAATAGAAACAAATCCACCTTGCAATCACTCATATTGAGTATTAGCATGTTCTGAAATAAAAATATAAGGAACCTTAAATCTATAATATTTGTATCTAAAATTTATCAAGTTTGTGTTTTAAACATATGCAAATTTGCCTTCTTAGTTTTCATTGACCATGCCTTGATTTTTGAGATATATCTAGAGTACATTATGTCTACAACCTACACACCTCCCCACTTTCTACTTAAAATGATTAACAAAAATGACATGTGTTTCATACGTGCATGACCATAAGAAAGAAGATTTTTATTTTCTTCTCCTATCATTTTCCCCACAATTTGACTTCTCATCCCTTAAAACCCTTCTTCAATGCACATCCTCCTCCCTCTGATTTTCACTCCCTCCAATTTAGCTTTTCCAATGCATATCCTTCATGTTTCTATCACACACTTTGTGTGTGATTGCTAATAATTACATCCACTAGATTATACGGTTTAATGGAGCACCAATTGCTCAAAGATTAGTAGGTCTAAGGGTTTTTAGAAGGTTGCTCCTCTTTCTGTTGAATTAAGTTAACATCTCTCCTAAACTTTATTACTTTGTTTTCCTTAAATAATTCTACCATAAAGCCAACTCTTAATATTTATGCATGTATGGCTTGAATGTATATGTATTTTGGACATTCAATGATAAAATGATGTTCCTTTTCGACCACTCATGTAGTGCATAAAACACAAACCCTTTATTCACAATGTTCCATAGGTATTGTTCATTTGTCAATTTCACATATAAACCTATGGGAGCTAGTCCTTAGTTGAGCAATGAGGATCATTTCCCTCCATTTAATTTTAACCCTTATATATGTATTTTCACCATGCTCAAAATTCAGTTAGAAATCTAAAATGTAGTCTTTGCGTTTTCTAGTTATTTTCTTTCTCCACATCATTATCCAAAAAATTTCATTCACATAATATTTTATCTATTCACTAAGGTTTGGGTATTCACTTAGGTTGATGTACCATTTTCTCATCCATTTTCGGTTTGTTTCATCCATTTGTTCTTCCATCCGTATAACTCTTTATCTCTTGTAGCCCTAAACCACTGGTGGTTTTCATATTTTATATTTTTTCAAGTAAGAACATAATATGGTGATGCGGTGCTAGATCAACTTGAGTTAACACAACAGACAATTAGGCCAAAAATCTTCCAATATAGTACTCACTCTCTTAAGGAACTCACTATTTCTAAGCTAAAAGGCCTCCTACAAGAGCCAAATTTTTCCTTTAACAACTAATTTCCTTTCCTCCTTCTAGATCCTGTTACAAACCACTATTCAAGGCCAATTCAATCTCCAAGTTGCATTAATTTAGAAGGTATTATCAACTTACCTTTAATTTGGTCAAAAATGTCTCTAAAGGCTTCTCAAGTCAAAAACAACTTTGGTGGATTCATGAATTGATTAAACCAAATATTACCATAAAAAATATAGGCCTTTTCTAATACCATTTTGGATGGTTAAGGTGTGGGTTAAATTTTAGATTCTAATTCCAAAGGGTTATTCTTCAATCATTGGACTTCCTTCCTTGTTAGTCTACTAGTTTTACCAGTCCTTCCTTTGGCATTTCCTTGCTTATTTTCTTTCTTCTGAGTTTTCAAGACTCAATGCAAACATTCACAAACACCCTTTTGTCAGTTATAATTGTGATCAAGAGATCAAGGTTTAATGTCAACTACAATGACTCCTTCTTTACTAACTTGACTATACTTATTAGGTCTCCTTCTCGACACGATACGATCAAGGACAATATACTATCATAGAAAACATGACATTCCACCCATGAAAGTCTTAAATTCCTTCATAATTATTTAATAAACTGTCATCCCATGTTTTCTTCCAAATTTCAAATCAAACTCCCTTGATTTAAGCCTTCATTCATCGAGCCCTAGCTCACTTAGTTTGCTTGGATAATATGCTACAGGACCTTCTTCAAATTGATATGTACATTAGGTTTTAGGAAATTGATCAATCTTGTTGCTTCTAGAATAGGTTAGAAGGAGGTGTTTGAAACCAATGTACAAATTTTTAAGTCTCCTTGTAATCGTAAGTTCTTCTAACAACCATTCTTTTCCAACCCCGATTGTTCAATACACATGCATAGATTTCATGCTTCAACTTTCTTCAAGGGGAGAAAGTTCAAATATATTCACAACTCCATAGAATTTTAGAATGCTTCTACAAATTTTCTAGGTCATATGTATTATGTTTGAAGACCCATTTCCTTATAGTTCTCCTTCCACCTTCATATTTACCTCTTTCTTCTCCTCCAATGTTGTCTCCTACGGTGTTTCTAACAAAGTTGTCATGAAAAATGACTCTTGAAGATAGATTAAGCCCTAAAAATTTATACATCTGTTGGGGAAAAGTATTTAGATCAAAAGTAACAAATTATGAGATCTATGAAAATCATTTAAACCTTCAAATAACTTACCCTCACCAAACCCTACTTGGGGTTTCTATATGAGTGGTAATGAATATTTTACAACGCCAATCACTAGAATCAAATTCAAGGTCTCTCCTTCCTTTATAGGGTTTATGAAAGTCTCTTCTTAGTTATAAAATTACCAGTTATGACCCCTTTGATATTTTCTTGTATGATCATTTTTGGTTTCCCTCTACTCGCCTCTGGGACATGGTGAGTCCGGTTTCCACGGGTTTCAACTCAAAATTCCACTTCTAACTCTTCTCGTGATATCTTTAGGGATTAAATGGAATGTGCTTACCTTGTCGAGTCTTCCCAATTGTAACTTGTTACTCTTCACACAATACTTTCCAATTTGATCCCTTTTCAGATTGGTTAGGTTGCAATATGTTATGCTATAGTTCTATACGGTCCCATTAGGAGTTGTATCTATGGTAATACATTAAGTTCATATAGAAAACATTGAAGATTCAACAACAAATACTTCTTACCAATCACAATCCAATACATGCACGTGTTCAAGAACCATTAGAAGATTGTACAAAATCATTTCAATTGTCATGCAAGAACCACATTGTGTATACACAAAAACACTTCTTCATTTTACCTCCTTAGAGTTTGTTTCGATTCTCATTCGAATGGAATGAGGCTCAATTGGTTACATTGAGGTTTTTATATGTTCACAAGTCCCTCTAACTTAATCTTAACCTCTCAACCCCTTGGTCACATGATGGATTCTTGCAAACCACTAAAGACACTCAACTAGGACTCCAAGTGCTAAGTTTCTAACACACAAACTATGCTTTCTAGACCTTTAGAGGTCAATTTACATGTAAGATAATCATGGATAACCTAAAGAGATCATCAAACTCCAAGACAAAGCCAAAATGGCTTCACAATTCAAATTTGCATATTTTGGAGGGAATTGCAAAGTTTGAAATTGTGAAGGACTAGTTACACCCTATCACACCTAAATGACTACAAATGACCTAAATAAACCATCCAAGCCAAAATTGAGTGACTACAATCCAAAATTACATGTTGTTAGCCATATGTGCAAGTTGGGATTAGATGCTCTTGCACAATACTCCTAGGAAAAAGAGTTTTCCCATAAATTTGTTTGTAAATTTATTCTCTCTCTTTTCCTTTGTTTCCAGTTGATGATGACCTTCTAAAGGTGGACCTTGATTGTATACCATACTTCCCACTTTTTTCAGCTCCTGAATGCTTCTCATATGCTTGTTAATTATATTCTTGAGATAAAGAATGGTTCTAGGACTGGGTTTGTTATTCTCCACCTTATGTTTGAAAGAATGCATCTGTTCCATCCTTATATGACATGAATCTCCATCATATATGACTGGTGAACTATTACCATCATCATCTCTTGGTCCTTTCTAAATTATTTTGCTCTCAAGATTGAGATACACTAGTTTTTTCTTGCAAAAATTACCTTCTCTTGACTTTTCCACATCTATATTGATCACTAAACCTATTTTGGCACTCCCTTTAAGATTGTTTCCCTCTTGTTCAAGGACTGATTTCTTCATAGCTATCCCCAAAAGATTCATATTTTCATCCACTTCATTAGTACCTGCACATTTAAAACTTGAAACAAAGTTGTTGGTACCCGAATTTACTCTTCTTCACAAACCGAAAGTAAAAGACATCATGGATTTGATAGGACACTTAAAAGCAAATAAATGATTATGTATGTCGTTTTGTAGCCGGGGAATCAATTTATCTGACTTTTTAGCACTCAAGCCTTGAAGAAGTGGGTAGCACCTTAAAAGGATGTGATCTTATCCTAACTATTTTAGGTTGTGCCTTTCAACCAAGGTAAGAGAACCTATTTTGTAACCTTTGTTATTGAAGAATGTTGGTAAATCCTTCTTTTGCACAAATTTTATAGAGAAGACCTTGGGAAAATATGATCAACACACCAAATTTGACTCTCATGAGTTGTCACTTCTAGATTATGGAGATATTTTCAACACAAGGCTAAGGTTACTGAAGACATTTGGAATCCTAATTTGTTCTGCATATTTTAGCAAATGGATTTTGTTCTTCTATGGATATACAAAGCAAAACAGGGGTATTTCAGGGTAGGATTGGTTATTTGAATAATTTTTTGGTGGGAGATCAACAAGATAGATTGGAATTTTCTAGATCCTTGAGAAACTTCACAACAAATGGAGAACTCAATAATATAAAGCTTCAAAATAGTTAAAACATTCCTTCAACCAGAAGGTGTGCATCAATGGAGGCCCAAATTTGCACTTTTTCACACAATCTTTGAGATTCTAGCACGAAGGCTTAAGTTAGAAGACCCAATAAAACATCAAAATCTAAGATCAATCACGCCTAAGGTACACCTAGAGGCTTACAAACAATCTCTGTCAATAGATGAAAGAAAAGTGATTTTAAATCATTTATTTCATTCCCAAATGAAAGCTCTTCTGAAAAATGAAATTGCAGATGCCACTAAACTATCACAAGGATTGAGATTTATGTGATTCAAAGAGAGTTTGATACAATATTGCAATAGGAATAAGAAAAAATACTCGTAGACATTACGAAAGTGAAATAAACACAAAATTTGCGAGAGATATAACACAAATTAACTCAAAGTTTATTAGATTCATTAGCAAGGGAGAGTTATTTTAAACAATCTCAGAGCTTGTTGATGGCTATACACTTGTAACCAAATAAACATGAATGAAAATCTAACACAAAGGAAGTTAAACCGGTTTCTTAGAATTTTTTGTTAAAAGATGAGCTTTTCTCAAAATTTTCTTGTGAAAATGAACTCCACCATTGCAAGAGTAATCTCATTGCATTTATAATACACCCTTTACATCCAATTTCCTCCCCCAAAAAGAGGAATATTTGAAGCACCTTTGTTGCATATATCGGATCATGATTTGCAGAAAGTGACATTCAACATATTTGTAAAAAGGTTGCCAGGTGTTTTCAAAAAGGTGAATCATTACAAATATTTGCATCATTATTCTAACTGGAGGCATATTCTTCACCCTTGGCACATGCAACACCTTTTCCCCTCAAAAGAGAAGAATATTCAAGGGACCTTTGCTTGTTACCAATTTGTTTCAGACAACAATGTTTAACAAATTCAGATTCAAAATCTGCCAGGTGGACCAACTATGAACAGATCACGTTTCTTGGGCCCTTGACTACTGACTAGGATGTCATGCCACAACTTTTTAGGAGTCCTTCTAATCATTCTGATTCTATCATGCAAGAAATCCCTCCTTTTAATCATTTTTCGGAGCCTCTGCATAGCTGGACTTTGACAAGTCATCCCTTTTTGCTCTTGAGGCAACGTCCTTTTCACCTTTTGCGCCTACACTTTCATCATTTCATCCCTTTTCCCTCCTTTTCCTCTGAAATTTTACTCTACAATTTTGGATTTGGCATTTTCCATTTTTGCATGAGCCCGAGAAAAATCCACTTCAAGAGTACTTCAGATTTACAAATTGAGATCCCAAATTGATTCAATTAAACTTTGCAGACCAAAACAACACAAATTTGCCAAAAAATTGATGAAGAATGATGCAAAAATGCATCTCCAAACATCCTGGAGCTTTAATGGTGGCAAAAACGAATGAAATGCATAACTACCATTGATCTTGCCTTTCGACTTTTAATCTAAGCCCTCCACATGGAAAAATGTGATTGGAAACGGGCTTGGGAGCATTTTTGACATTTTATAACTCCTGAAAGAAAGTAAAATTTTGACATTTTCTTTTCCCTCTTCCCTCAGAAAATGGGCTTGAAACGTGTCCCAATGTGGGTCCCAGCGGGCCTGCACTTCAACTTACAATTTTATCCCTTTTTTACACAAGGTAAAAACCCTTAAAGGACCTCGAAGCTCTGTTTCCCCGCCTGCTACGTGTCTCAATGATGCATTTTGAGATGATCCCGAAAAGTAGAGACCCCAAACATGTGCAGTCCCTCCATGTGTCCCAGGCCCTTTAGGAAGTTGCTTGAAAAGTTTAAGTACGGGAAGGCCTGGTGGAAGCCTCCATGTGTCTTTATGGCACAACTTCAAGATGGTCCCCAAGAGCGGAGACCCTGAGCAAGTGCGGGCTCACCACATGGACATGTTTTGGGTTAAAGTGAGCCTTAGAATTTTTAAAGTGCCCCGTAGAGCCACATCCAACCAGAAAGGGCCATGTTTCAACTGATGCCGAGAAGTGATTTTGACCAAGAAACTTCACCGTCAAACTATAAAATGCAGGAGAACCACCATTTGAGCCCGAGGAGACAGAAAACATAACAGAGGCTGCAAACTGAGGAATTTCAATGACAAATGGGCGAGACTAAATTTGAGCACTAACACAGGCTCGACTCGGGGATGGGCACTCCTTGTGAGTGCCACAAGAACAAATAGCGAGACAAGTGCAAGGATGGACAGTGCCAAAATATACCATTGGGCAACGGAGTCAAAGAATAAGCCTGCAGAGCAGAACAACCACAACCATCTTCTAAAAAAATGAGAAACTAGCAAAGCCAGGTCACCAAGGACCAAAAAAACACAAAAGTAGACGAGAACAAAGAACTATACACTGTACAAATGGAATATACCTTGATTCTGAAAAATTAATCAAGGAAATGCTTCAAATGCCTACCATTAACATGCAACTCAAGTAGTTCCTCGTCTAGGTATTTTAGGAAGAAGGTATTTTCACCAATTCAAATATCAATTGAATAAGGGCCCATCCATAATGGGTC
The DNA here is from genome assembly GCA_018340775.1 of Taxus wallichiana var. yunnanensis. NCBI lineage: Eukaryota > Viridiplantae > Streptophyta > Pinopsida > Cupressales > Taxaceae > Taxus > Taxus wallichiana. The sequence continues at coordinate 105,550,763 of CM031234.1, forward strand.
AAATTTTCCATACTTGCCCTTATCTTCATGCTTGATATCCCATAAAAACACAAGATCCCCAATGCTGAAAGCTCAAGGTGTCACCTTTTTTTCAAATAGCCTCTTCAACTTTTCTCTGAACTTCACATGCTGCTTGATGGGATGCCCTTCTCTCTTCATCCAAATCAATAACTGATTGATTCGAACATCATATGAACTAACTCCTTGGTCTTTAATCATTGAACAAACTAAAATGAAGACAATTGCAAATGGAGGGCAGCAGATCCCGAGTTCCATATACCAATTCAAATGGGCTTTTACCAGTAGCTCTTTTGACAGTAATTATATCAACCCAAATAGTAAACTTCAGTTGCTCACCCCACTTCCTTTTTTCAGCTCCAAGGTTCTTGATGATCTTCAACAAGTTTTTATTACTGAAATCAACTTGTCCATTTCCTTAGGGATTGTAGTTAGAAGCATATGTCAAATTGATGCCATACTCTTCGCACATTGCCACCAAAAATTTGGCTCTAGAACTCATGGAATTATCAACAATAATTTTAGTGGAACTCCAAATCTGCATATGATTTGATTCAACATGAAGTCCATGATCACTTGATGTGTTGCCTTCTTGGTGGGGATTGCTTCTATCCACTTAGTGAAATAATCGGTGGCTACAAGAATCCATTTATGACCAAAGACTTTGGAAGGATAAAAATTTACCCTATGAAATCCATTCCCCATTGTCTAAATGGGGCTTCAACCGACACAAGCTACAAAGGAAGGGAACCTGAAGCCTTCATTCTTCCGAAAAAATGTTGGCAATTTTCACAATTCCTCACCACTAGAGTTGTATCCTTGAAGAGAGTTGGCCACCAATAACAAGCCCTCAAGATTTTATGTGTTATAACTTTTCCAACAAAATGTCCCCCATGCACCTCCATGGAGATCAACAATTATTTTGGGGCCTCATTTTCAAGAATGCATCTCAAGAGGACTCGCCCTCGGGGTTCTTCCAAGCTAACCCAAAATCATTAATGACATATTTTGGAGAGGCTAACTTAAGAGCTATTTTCTAATTTTTACTTAGATTTTCAAGGCAACATAGATGTCCGAGATAAAAGATTATATATTTTTACCATTGAGAACTTACCAATTTTTCAAGGGCATCCACCCTTTCTCCTTCTACTTCATTTACTTCAATAGTTTGCAGGGTTTTTTCGAGCCATAAGCTTAGCTAGACCCAAACCTCTTACCAATTTTGTGGTTTGGATATCAATGTCATACTCCTACAACTTGTTCACCCATCTGCATCTTTTGCTTGAGACCTCCATCTTTGATAAGATGTCTTTCACCATAGTGTGGGGAACATAAGAAAGAACTTTATAACTCAATATGTAGGGTCTAAAAACCTTTGTTGCTTTCACCAAGGAAAATGCCTCGCTTCTCCATGATGGTGTATTTTAACTCATCTCCTCCAATGCCTTCTTGAAAAGGAAATTGGTCTCTCAACCCCTTCATCATCCTTCTGTAACAAAACAGAGGCAATGGTGTTTTATGAAGCAAAAGAAAATACTTGAAAAGGTTTCCTATAATTTGGGGTTGCCAAAACAGGGGCATGCTTTAGTGCTTCTTTGATTCCATCAAAATACTGAATGGTTGCTTCTTCCCACTTGATAATCTAGTCTTTCTTCAACATGCAATTGATGGGGAGGGTCAACTCAGCAAAGCTAGACACAAATCTTCTAATGAAATTGATCTGCCCAAAGAAAGATTGGATTCCCTTCTTGGTTCTTGGAATTAGAACCTTGCTGATAGCCTCTACCCTTTTAGGATCAATCATGACACCATCCTTTGATATAATGTGACCAAGAAACTTGGCCTTTTGCACTCCAAAATGGCATTTCTTTGGATTGAGTTAAATGACATACTCTCTGCATCTTATCAGTATTTTTTCCAAGTGTTGCAAGTGATCACTTCTCTTTCTGGAAAATACAGTCACATCATCTTGGTAAACAACAATAAAATCATTAATGTAACTAGCAAAAGCAACATCCATTGCTCTTTGGAAGGTATCTCCAACATTCATCAGACTGAATGGCATCTTGACATAAACATATGTGCCCCATGGAGTGGTAAAGGCAGTCTTTATTCTTTCTGACTCCTTCACAACAACTTGATTGTATCCAGAGAAACCATCCAAAGTAGAAAGCAACTTAGATCCAATCACTAATTGCAACATATTTTCCATGTTTGGCAGAGGATAATTATCTTTCATTGATGCTCTGTTCATATTTCTAAAATCCACGCATGATCGATATCACCATTCTTTTTCTAACATGCACTAATTTTGCAACCCAAGAAGAATACCTTGTTGGCTAAATGATTCCTCCATCTCTTAGCTTCTTCAATTCATCTTGCATTTTCATGGAGAGGAGTGGATTAATTGGCCTCTACTTTTTTTGATGGTTTTGAATTAGATTCCAAAGGAATCTCATGTCAAACAAGTCCTCTCTGTATGCTTTCAATTCATAATAGAACCAAACAAGGTAGTCCTGATATTTCTTTAACAATTGGACATAGAACCTGTTTCTCTTCTTTGTTCAAAGTTGCTTCCCAACTAGATCTTCCTTGGTTTTTCTTTGTGCAAGGTCATGCTCTTCAACATCCCTCGAGGCTACTTCATGTCTATTAATAATGCAATCAACATTATCAAATTTTGATTCAAGAGCAACCAACCCTCTAGGGATGGCATTAGTTTTTAATTGGATGATATCTTTGCAAAACAAAGTTTCTTTTCCCCTCCTGCTTTGCACACACCATTGGCTCCCAATCAATACATTGATCATCAAACTCCCCTTTGTTTTGTATAAACCATTTCACCTAGGCATCATCATTAAATACTTGCCAATTTTTTATGTTGTCGTGACAGATGGCCTTGTTAGTATTTCAACATTATATTCACAATTAGGGGACATTGAACAAACATCAAACCGAGATCCGAAGACCGCAAGCTGGTATGTAACAATATTGAACTTTCTATCATGATGTACAATATTAAATGAGTCAAACATTTCAATCAAATCCCTAATCTACATGCTTGTATTATTACATTCTTTGATTTTTAGTAGCATACACTTTTCTAATTTGTTTGACAATCGCCTGAGTCTCCTTTAACAATGATATCTTTAATATGATACTTCTCAAGCAATTCTCAAACCTAATAAGAATGCTTCATACTCATCAATGTTATTAGTGCATTCAAAGTTAAGTTTGAAAGAAAATACAAACTCTTCTTGGCTTGGGAGATCGAACAATGCCAACACCATTTCCAAACTTGGAACGGGCTCCATCAAATAACAAGGTCCAAGGTAAACCATCCTAGTCAAGACATTCGCAAGTTGATCAATCTTGTGTTCCCTGTCTTCATAAAAACCCACAAAGTTATCTACATCCACATCAGCATATAACACTTCATAAGAAGCATTATTTGGATCCTTAATGAGGTGCAACATTTTCTTCTCTCCATACAAATTTACAAGGTTGCCTTCAATTGGAATGGTGGCAAAAGACATATCCATTTGAACACTTCCACCAACACTTGCAACCCACTTTCTTGATAACAACATGCCCCATTTGGCAGGGCAATCAACAATGACAACATCAAGTTTTAGGTTCTTACTTGGATAAGTTGCAAGTTGTACCACCAATCCTTTCACACATCCAATAACGGCCACCTCTCTAGATTCCATGGCAAAGTGCATCTTCCTTATTCTGCTATCACTTTCATATCCACCTCATTCATGACCTCAAGAGGCATGACATTGCATGATGCTTCGGAATCAAACATACAATTATGAAGTAATCTATCCTTAATGATCAAAGTTGTGAAAAATGGATCAACATTTAATTGGGATTTAACCAAAGATGTCCCCAAGTAAACCTCAGGTGCTTCTCTAAGCTTCTCTAATGTTGGTGGTGTTTTAAGGTCTCAGTAATGGTTAGAGGAGGAGTTTCTATAATGTCTACATTTCTACCTTGGGTACTCATTTCCTCTTTCAATCCCAAGTACTCAAATGCTCTCTTCTTGTGCTCAGGAATCCTAAGCAACTCAACAATTGGAACACTAACTTTGATTTGACTCAAAACTTGGGCAATGTCATATGGAACATTCTTTGGCAAGGCAACATTGGAAGGGAGATTAGCAAACTCATCAGATGGCATGGGATTCTTGACAGTTTGGGCATGAGGAGAAGTATGAATCTTTTTGGGACAACAAGGCCTTTGGAAGGTGTATCTTTCTTAGGATCCTCTTTAGGAATACTAGTAAGCAATGGAGTTTTAGGTTTGGCTTGAGGCCCTACTCCTTTGACAACTCTACTCCTAGTATTATAATCCTTTTCTTGAGCAACAACAATGTTCATCAATAACTACCTATCTTCCTCGAAGGGATTCCTCCATCATACTTCTTTATCATTAAAGCTCTTAAATACTCAAATTCATTATTAGGTATTTCAAAATCTTGCACTACATCTACTTCAAAATTATGAGGAGGAGGAAGAAGTGGTACCCAGTGAATGCAATCCCAAAAAGTTGCAGTAGTTTGAGCACTTATCACTTTGGTTGAAGTTTCTCCTTGTTGTGAGTTTGAAGAGAAACCCATCATGCAAACATCATCATTAGTACCATCATCATTATCAGATTCTTCTTCTTTTTGATTTAATTCACATGGAGGATGGGGCAGAAAGCATCTATCACACCAATCAATCACATTGGCTTCATCAACAATGTAAAACCCGTGCACTTAGAGGATCAAACACCATTATGCTTTCACGTGCTTGGGATGTCTATTTACAGATCCCGTGGGTCCTTTACCTCTGTCATATGACCTCTGATCACCCCTAGGATGATTACCAAATCTGTCATGATTTTGTGCCTTTTTCTGACCTTGTGAACTCTACCCAATTCCTTTCTCTACTCGGGCTAGTTTATAAGAGATTTCTTTGACAATCCCTACCAAAGTTTTAACAGCCTCCTCAAGATCCACACTCTTGCTTGCTTGAGGTTTTGGGTTTATCAGTTTGACACCCTCCCTCTTAAGAGGTTTTCCAATTGCTTTGATGTTGTTCTCAATTTGCAAAGCTATGGTAAAGGTCTACCTTAAAGTGTCAGGGTTTTTATCCCTCAAATAGTATGCAACCTTCTTGTCAAATGCATCAACATACTTTATAAGACAAGATTCATCACACGGCCTCAAATTCACATTTAATCTTCTCAATGTATTATTTAATCTCATATTAAAGTCATGTACTTATTCATTAGGATTATTTTTAATATTCTCAAATTCATACAAAAGAAACATAGGGTATGTTTTGTCACCATACTGTAATCTAATGCATTCCTCATTTCAGTACAAGAATGAATAGAGTTATCAGGAAGAGCTTTATACTAGTCCCTTGCATCCTCTTCTAGAGTATGAATAAATAATTTAATGTATACATCTTCAAAATATATTTTGAAATCCTCTATCATATTGAAAAAGAGTTTTAAGTGATGATCATATTGAAACTTAGGCAATCTATTTCTTACATCCCGTGGCACAACATTCAGAAAGCCATCCATACCTATAAAAGTGATGGGACCAAAAGTATTAATGACAAATGGAGGTATGGGTGGAGGCTGAGCCATGTTATTCTAAGGAGGTGATCTTACAAGAGAAACAAAGTGATGAGGAGTGAGGGGTCTGTGCGGTACAGGGATACAATTTTCAGAATGACTATCCCCTAATGGCTCTTTTTCATGGTAGACACTATCATATTTGGAAAATACAAGGGTAGAATGAGATGCAAATCTTTCAAATACAGGGGTAGAATGAGAATGTCCCTCTCCAGATGGAGAATTCAGATTTACAAAGAGACTACCTTATTCAAAAGCAATCGAGGAAGCCTTGCATTCTTTAATCACGTGCCGATCGGTTTCACCAATGGAGACCTCTTTTCTTGATGCTTGATCTCCAAAACCTTCCAAATTGTTCATCCTTTTGAATTAGACTTTCCAAACTCTAGAAACATCCTTCTACTAGGGTCTGCGGTGAAGAAAGATCTTCTTCCCTCCAGCTTTGCAAAGATTAGTAACAAATTTACATTAATAGAGGTTAAGACACTGACATTTATCAAAATAAATCAACATGATTTTGCCACTAAGGATTTTCACCTCATATGTGCAAAAATGCACTAAACGATAATATGGAAAATGTTTGTCAGTACTGGAATCTTGCAAAACTTATCATATCTAATCTTCTTTTACCCAAATTTATCAATGGTGAGGCAAACTTAGTACAATAATTGCTGGAAAAATTAGACAGACAACACACATAACTTATAACTTTGTTCAATTCTTACAGATCTGATCAGAGAATGATGTTTACAAAATTTATTTGCACACAGAACTGTAAGAAACATTACCAGGGTCTGTACGCATACACCTTTGTTCAAATATTTCAAAGATTCCCCAAGCAGTGGCACCATTTTGGTGTTGGTACCCGAATTTACTCTTCTTCACAAACCGAGCAGCATCATGGATTTGATAGGACACTTAAAAGCAAATAAATGATTATGTATGTTGTTTAGTATACAGGGAAGCAATTTATCCGAATTTTTATCACTTAGGCCATGAAGAAGTGGGTAATACCTTAAAAGGATGTGATCTTATCCTAACTATTTTAGGTTGTGCCTTTCAACCAAGGTAAGAGAACCTATTTTGTAACCTATGTTATGAAGAATGCTGGAAAATCCTTCTTTTGCACAAATTTTATAGAGAAGACCTTGGGAAAATATGATCAACACACCAAATCTAACTCTCACGAGTTGTCACTTCCAGATTATGGAGATATTTTCAACACAAGGCTAAGGTTACTAAAGACATTTGGAATCCTAATCTATTATGCATACTTTAGCAAATGGATTTTGTTCTTTTGTTGATATACAGAGAAAACAGGGGTAGTTTAGGGTAGGATTGGTTATTTGAATAATTTTTGGTGGGAGATTAACAAGATAGATTGAACTTTGCTAGATCCTTGAGAAAATTCACAACAAATGGAGAACTCATTAATAGAAAGATTCAAAATAGTTAAAACATTCCTTCAACTAGAAGGTGTGCATCAATAGAGGCCCAGATTTGCACTTTTTCACACAATCGTTGAGATTATAGCACAAAGGCTCAAGTTAGAAGACCCAATAAAACATCAAAATATAATATCAATCACACCTGAGGTACACCCAAAGGCTTACAAACAATCTCTGTCAACAGATGAAAGAAAAGTGATTTTAAATCGTTTATTTTATTCCCACTAAAAGCTCTTCTAAAAATGAAATTGCAGATGCCACTAAACTATCACAAGGATTGAGATCTGTGTGATTCAAAGAGATTTTGATACAAGATGCAATAGAACAAGAAAAAAATACTCACAGACATTCCGAAAGTGAAATAAACACAAAATTTGCGGAGAGATTTAACACAAATTAACTCAAAGTTTATCAGATTCATCGGTAGGGTAGAGTTATTCAAACAATCTTAGAGCTTGTTGATGGCTATACACTTGTAACCAACTCAACATGAATGAAAATATAACATAGAGGAAGTTAACCCAGTTTCTTAGAAAGTTTTCTTAGAAGATGAGCTTTTCTCAAAATTTTCTTGTGAAAATGAACTCACCAACCGCAAAAGTAATCTCATTGCATTTATAATACACCCTTTACATCCAATTTCCCCCAAAATAGGAATATTCAAGCACCTTTATTACACATATTGGATCATGATTTGTAAAAAGTAACATTCAAATGATTCGCAAAAAGGTTGTTGCACTCTAGTTGAATCGTAATGTCTCCAATGTAATCACAAGGAAGAATCGATTAATAATTGAATAAATTGCATAACAGAACAAAGCTTGCACATGTAGAGAAAGATAGCGGAGTCTCTTGGCATACTCATAAATGTCAAATGAAGGGAAACTTATAGGGTGCTAAGTAACCCTAGTGCATGACACACAAGAAACCCTAAACCTAACCCTTGTGAGATGACCCTCCATATGTGTGTGGAGGACATAAAGGATCCCACACATCAACACCCCCCTTCATTAAAGCTGGGGTAGCAGCTACGATGAGTCAGACAAAAGGGAAGACACTCCTAAACAACTAAGAAAGATGTGTCAATGGGGCCCGACAACTAAAGGCCTGATAAGGTGCCCATATACAAACAACATCTTCCTAGAAGAATAAGAAGAAGAGAAATGGGTCCCGACACAAAGCCTGATGAGGTACCCATGCACAAAAAATAAGTCCCAAGCAATGAAGGAAAACCTAGTGGGAAAAACATCCACCACAAGAGAACAAAATACTCTCTAATCTAAGAAAGATGCCAAAGATGGGTCCTGGCCATAGACTAGCCTGTAAAGGTACCCATGTACAAAGGGGCAATCTCTCGGAAAGATGAAAAAGAGAGAAGAAGAGGGAGATGAGATGGATGCGAGAAGATGCCATGGATGGATCTGAACTCTGCAACTCTAAGAAGTCTCCTGAAGAATGTCGATGATGAGATCCTCTGCCTCTAGATTGAAGAAGAGCCATCCGCACCGAACTATGTGTCTTCCCTTAGGAAGGACATAAAAGATGTGCTGGAAATATGCCCACTCCACGAAGGAAACCGAAGGCAGTAGCACAAAGAACTCTGAGTCTGGTCCACGAAAGTGTGACATAGGTCTAGCAAGCAAGTGAGTGCGAAGGAGCTGAAGGTAATGTCATGAGTGCAAAATTTCTAAGTATGAAGGGTAAACACCTGTAGAAAGGATGTCCAACTGATGTGAAGGTAATAAAACATCCCCACAATAGAAAATGGATCCACAAACAAGGGTGGATCAATGAAAGTCTCCGAAAAAGTGGAAGTGGTAAGAGTCCCAGAAGGGGCACTCCCAACAACGGAGATGATGAACTCCTCTGAAATACTTGTAGATGGATGAGGAACCTATAGTACATCACAAGTGTACTTGTATAGGAGACTACTCAATATCTGATGAGATGTGGGATGTGTCAACACTCTGGAATAGTGAGAGGAGGAGAAGAGTCCTCTGTAGTACTCTCGACATTAGAACTAGGTGCACAATCCTTGTCATCAGAAGTAGAACCAAGTGAGTTTGTATCAGTGGAACTATCATCACATGAAGAAATAGAGGAGACAACTAAATCAAAAGCAAAGGCGAAGAAAGAGTGGGGTCTAATGAAATATGAGAAAATACATTTATATCTAAACTATATCCAACTAAATCTCCAGCACTTTGTAAAGTTTTCCTATCCCAAAGAGGACCGGGAGAATCAAGATCAGAGTCAGAAGATTCTTCACTCGAGTGAGAAGGGACATAGTCCTCATCATCACTACTATCAGAATCAGAAGACTCAAAAGTCTGAGGGTCATGAAGAGGAGCACGCTCAACAACATCATCATCTGAGGAGTCAGAGTCCGAATCAGAGAGCTGAAGAACCTCAGTAGGTAGAGAAGTAGAAGTTGAATAGGACTTAATGCTTCTCTCAATATCAAGCACAGAAGTGGGCGTCGAATCAGAAGTAAAGTGGGAAAAGGTATACAACCGTGAATGATGATCTGCCTTTCCCTCAGCCACTGTAGTGTCATCGTTAAGCTCACGAATAATCACCAAGTTAGGACCAAATTCCACTCACATTCCTTCACCAACGTGAGTAATTTGGTAAACCGATAGGAGATTGGTAGAGAGATCAGGAACACTCAACACTTAGTCAAATACTCCCCCATCTATCTCTACCGATCCACTACCGGAAACCAACACTTTCGTGTTATCACCCAACGTGATTTGGGACATATCACAAGGTTTGATGTTAGAAAACTCAACATTCGAAGAAGACATGTGGTGTGAGGCACTGGAATATATAATCCAAGTCAATGAAGGAGCAACTCGAGCAACAAGGGCCTTTCCTTTATTCTTATAAGATTTAGAACCTTTTGTAGTAGAAGACTCGGCCTTCGGAGAATTTTGTTTGATAGACTTAGGAACACCTATTTGATTTTTCTCAAGTAAATGAGTAAGGTGATAAATTTGTTTTCTCATACACATATGCTCTTTATGACCAAGCTTCTTGTAATAGGAACACAAATACCTGTCTTTCTGTGCTCTAGGCTCAGAAGTCGAAGTGTTCATGTTAATTTTAGTTTTGGTCTTGGTTTCTTTCTTAGGTTGATCCTTTTTCTCTATCTCATTATCAGTCTTCTTTTCCTTACTAGTACTTGCTACAAGGGCATGTGACTTGGACTTAAGAGACCCCATTTGAATGAGTTTGTCCTGTTCTCGAATGAGTTGGGACAAAAATAGTCAAAGGAGGGCATATTCCAATCCTTGCCCAAGGCAGCTTTTGTAGCGTAAAAAGTTGACACAAAGATAGAATATTTAGGACCTAACTTAGAGAGAATCGACAAGATCAGTTGAGAATCTTTCTTCTCTACTTGACATTCCTTTAAAAACAATCTAGTGTGGAAAAACTTAGAGAAGAATGCTTATAGGTTTCCAAAATCACTAGGATTTAACCCTAGTAGTTCGTTTTCCAACTCATGCGCTCTCATGTCATCTTGTTTTCCAAACATACCATCCAACGTTTTCCACAAGAATAAGGTGTTTCAGATTTAATCAATGGAAGAGCAGTCGGGAGAAACATACATACAAAGAAGACATAAAGCTTCATCACTATGGTTTAACCACTTAGATTTTCGGTAGGTTGTCACTGGTTTAGTCTCGAGTTCCCATGGTGATGCGAGAATAACCCTTTACCCCTTTGTTTCATAATTATTTTCGATCTTCATTCAAAGAAGTTGAATGGCGTAAGCAAAGGAATTCAAGGTGCATCCATAGTGAAAGGAGATAGAATGAATGAAGAAAAGAAACACAACCACACCAGGACAATATAATAACCCCATGCTTTCGGCACTTTATAGTTTAGTGCGTTGAATACAATCGGGTTTGAGCATGCATTTGGAACACTTGGTAACTCACCTTGCAATCAACGTAATAATGCGCAAGAGAGGAGACCGCAATCATGTTTCAAGGAGCGCTTAAAAGAAAGTGACACCATACACAAACACAATTGCAAAAATTAGGAAGGAGGTGAAATCAAATCGATTGTGAGAAAAAGCATCGCACGTCGCGAAGGATACCCCCCTTGCTAAAGCGTGGCGAATGCACTCACTAGTTGCAAGCAATAATAAGGGTGAAATACAATGTTTTGAACTCAAGATGAGTCTGGACGATCTTTAGAACGTCGAAAAGGCACACGAAGAAAAAAAAAGTGCTCAGAGTGTCACTGCACACTTGAGCGCACGATTAGTAAAAAAATCAACAATAACACTTTTTAAAAAGTTACCGTTTTGAAACATCCTATTTAACTAATTTAAGAGATTTTGGAGTAAAAAAATGATTTAAAAAAACGTTACTATAAAGATGATTTTGGTTTTTTTGAAAAAACTAATCATATTGGAAAAATTGTAATTAATACAAATAGATTTAATTTAAATCTAATTAATTACAAAAAAACTAATTAAGATCTAATAAAGAAATTAAATCCTAATTAATTAAAAAAAAATAATTAAGATCTAATAATAAAATTAAATCCTAAAAATTAAAATACTCCCCTTTTTTTTAAAAAAACTTTCCACCTAAAAGTTAAAAAGGCTTACCATAAATAAACTTACGGTTATAGATGATTTTTAAAAAAAAACTTAGCAAATAAAAAAAAAATAGAAACTTGCTAAAAGAAACTTACAAGTTTGTAATAAGCACCCACTTAAAAAACTTACCAAAAAAACTTTACCTTTTTTTTAAAACGGGCTCACTTAAAATCAAATATGAAATATGCGACCCCACTTAAAACCAAAAAAAAAGGCCGCTTTTAATGGACTTACCAAAATGCTGATTTGCTTATTGGACTTACCAAAAAACAATGGAGTTCGCTGATTTGCAAAAAAACGTTTGGTATCTTTTGGAACGGCCGTGGAGGTTCTTTGGATGTGGGAGGGAGGGAGGATTGCTGCGGGTGGAGGAAGGCATGACCATGACGAGAGAGGAAGGGCTCGGCCATAGCAGAGCACACCAAAAAACACAAAAAAAAATGATTTTCCAAAAAAATGTAGGTCAAGGACTTTGTAAGCCAAACACGCAAATGGTGATGTAGCTTGCAGGTAAAAATGAAAATACCAATTTGAAACCTGGATCTCTGCAAAAGAAAACACCAGCAAACACAAAAAGACCAAAAAAGGATCTAATTTTTTTCCAGTTTAACATATACATATACATATACATACATACATACATACATACATACATACATACATACATACATATATATTAAAACTAGAATAAAGAACCTCCTTTTTTTTTTGATCTGCTAAATTTAGCTGCAGCTAGCTAAATGAAGCTATAAAACCCTAGAAACTCAAGGAGATCTGCACATGCACGAAGAACACAACAAAACTGAAAAATTTCCAAGAATAGCTTGTTAATAACGTTAGCAAAAAACCAGAATCTAATGATCGAAAAACTTGCACGAGGAGTAAAAAATGAAACCAAGAGTAATCACAACTCAAAAAATGAGTGCACGTTTACCGATCTCAGCTCTGATACCATGAAAGAGTTGATTGAATCATATGGAAACTATGCACCACGATGAATTTGCACTCTAGTTAAATCGTAATGGCTCCAACATAATCACAAGGAAGAATCAATCAACAAATGAATAACTTGCATGAGAACAAAGCTTGCACATGTAGAGAAAGACAACGAAGTATCTTGGCATACTCATAGATGTCAAATGAAGGTATACATATGGGGTGTTGAGTAACCCTAGTGCATGACACACAAGAAACCCTAAACCTAACCATAAACCTAACCCATGTGAGATGACCCTCCATATGTGTGTGGAGGAAATAAAGGATCTCACACACCAACAATTGCAGTGTTTTAAAAAAAGGTGAATCATTACAAATATTTGCATAATTGTTCTAACTAGAGGCATATTCTTCACCCTTGGCGCCTGTAACACCTTTTCCCCTTAAAAGAGAAGAATATTTGAGGGACCTTTGCTTGTTACCAATTTTTTGAGATAACGACGTCTAATAAATTCAGATCCGAAATCTGCTAGGTGGACCAACTGTGAACAAATCACATTTCTTGGGCCCTCGACTACTAACTAGGATGTCATGCCACAAATTTTGGGAGTCCTTCTAATCATTCCGATTCTTTCATGCAAGAAATCCTTCCTTTTAATCATTTTTGAGCCTTTGCATAAATTTGGACTTTGACAGTCATCCCTTTTGCTCTTGAGGCAACATCCTTCTCACCTTTTGCGCTGCACTTTCATCATTTCATCCCTTTTTCCTCCTCCTCCTCCGAATTTTTACTCTACAATTTCTAGATCGGCATTTTTCTATTTTTGCACGAGCTTGAGAAAAATCCACTTCAAGAGTACTTGATTTACAAATTGAGATCCCAAATTGATTCAATTAAACTTTGCAGACCAAAACGACACAAATTTGATAAAAATTTGATGAAGAATGATGCAAAAATGCATCTCTAAACATCCTAGAGCTTTAATGGCGGAAAAAACAAATGAAATGCATAGCTATCATCGATCTTTCCTTTCAACTTTTAATCTAAGCCCTCCACGTGGAGAAATGTGACTAGAAATGGGCCTGAGAGCATTTTTTGACATTTTATAACTTCTGGAAGAAAGTAAAATTTTGACATTTTCTCCACCCCTTTGCCCTTAGAAAATGGGCTTGACACGTGTCCCAATGTGGGTCCCAACGGACTTACACTTCAACTTACAATTTTATCCCTTTTTTACAAAAGGCAAAAACTTTAAATGACCCCAAACTCTATTTCCCCGCTGCCACGTGTCTCAATGGCGCATTTTGAAATGGTACCAAAAAGTAGAGACCCCAAACATGTGCGGTCCCTCCATGTGTCCTAGGCCCTTTAGGAAGTTGCTTGAAAAGTCTAAGTATGGGAAGGCCCAAGTGGAAACCTCCACATGTCTTTATGGCGCAACTTCAAGATGGTCCCCAAGAGCGAGAGACCCTGAGCAAGCACGGGCTCACCATGTGGAAATGTTTTGGGTTGAAGTGAGCTTTATAATTTTTAAAGTGCCCCACAGAGCCACATCCAACTAGAAAGGGCCACATTTCAACTGATGTCGAGAAGTGATTTTGACCGGGAAACTTCACCCGTCAAACCATAAAATGCAGGAGAACCACCATTTGAGCCCTGGGAGATAGAAAACATAACAGAGGCCACAAAATAAGGAATTTTAGTGACAAATGTTGTTTCTTCCTTCATACCTATAAAATAAGTTATCAAATCAGCTTTGTAAGGCTTAACAATCTTCATAATTTCCTTTTCACATGCCTCTTTTGTTTTCACCAAGTATCTTTTGTTGATAGCATCATCACTAACCCTCTTTTTGGTTCATATTATCCTTTAATAGGTAAAAGTGTATGGCTAACCCTTGTTGGTGCTACAATAGTGTAGGTGTTCTTCTTTCCATCATGCTTGATTTCTTGTCATACCGCCATGGTCCGCCCAACAACACCTAAAAACATCCATTGGAACCAAATCACAAAAACTTTGTCTTTATACCTCCCAATATGAAACTCTACCTGACATTGTTCCCTAACAAGAATATGGTGACCATTCTGCATCCACGAGACTTGATATGGATTGGGGTGCATGGTAGTTTTTAATCCAATCTTCTCTACCATTTCAAAAGACACAATATTTTTGTGCTGCCACTATCAATGACAACATTACAACATTTTCCTTTTGCCTTACAAACAATTCTAAACAAGCATCTTCTCTGAGTGACCTCATTCACAACTTTACTTGGTTTTAATAGTACTCTTCTACATAAAAATGACTTATTTCTATCTTGTACTATATGATCGACATCTCTATCATCCATTCTCATCCCCCGTATTCATCTCATAACACTCATGTTGGAAACCACGGGTGGTCGCCTAACAATAAACAGTGGATATCAATGGCTATGGGTGAAGCCCGTGAACGCTTTAACAATCACCATTGACCAAAACTCTCGTTTTAACCACGGGAGGGGTGAGGTCACCAAAAGAAGGCCTGGAAATGTTTGTCGGTAAAATGAATACGGGAAAATGAGCTCAAAATACACGTGATTATCCACCATTTTTTTGTGTTTATCTTAAATCAGCATGATAGACGCATTTTCCAATGAATGATTATTTATTTTTTCCATGCAAATTTTGTCAAAACCCAAAATACCCTAAATTATGTCGTCTTTAATTATAATTAATTCCATTAAAAAATCATTCATATATTAATTTATATGTAAAGTTTAGTTCTAGTATGTTTGTTAAAGAGGTTTTGAATGTCGGTAATAATTCCTTTATTTGTTTTTCCTTATATACATTAATTTTTTTATAATTTTGGAAATATATTTTAAAAGCATTTGGTATTTGTGAAATGGTAATATGATTCAATATAAACTACGAAATAGGTAGGAAATCAATAACCATGAGTTGGGAAAACCCTAAACATTGAAGTGATTAATTTTTGGTTAAGATCAACAATGATGGAAGAATGGCTTCAAACCCTAATGGATCATGCAGTGAAAGTGCAGCCAATGACAACAACAGTCTCATAGCCTTCAGTAGTGGTTCTACCCAAACACCTATAAAATCCCTCGTGACGGTTGTTTCTTGTAATCTCGAGAAGATTTCATCAACAGGTAAACAAAGATAAGGTTTTATTGGGGTTCCAAATGCGCTTTATATTGTGGAAAATCTGCGGCCACTCTAGTAGTTATGTTGTCATTCTTAGAGTTAATCGAATCGATCTATGATCTCAAAGATTTTTCCCTTATTTTTCGATTTAATGGATTTTGGCCTCAGTCAAAAGATCTACATCAAAGGATATTTTCTACTTGGTCCGTGATCGATCGATTCAACTGTGCATAAAGGGTTTTTATTGTTCATTTCTTCTCTCCCACGAAGGGTCAACGAATTCTTAATGAGGGTCCCTAGTTTTGGGGTAGGGATGGCCTTTTTATCACTCCATGATTTTTGTATTTTGATACTTGTGTTGCTATTGGTGACAATCTCAGTCAGTTCATTAAGATGGATAATGAATGGCCCAAATAAGGGTTGTTCACCTACGCACGTATTTGTATTGAGGTAAATCTCAAAAAGGTCTTATAGAAGAGTTAGAGTTAATCCATGATGAATTCAAATGGATATAAGTCCTCGACTACGAGAACATGTCCTTTCAATGCCAATTATGCCATCAAATTGAGCACCTTCAAGAGGCTTGCGCGCTGCATAAAAAGAAAAAGAGTAACAAGGTTTCTTCGCGGCCTAAAGGCTTGCAGTCATTTGTAGCGCTGGAAGTTAAAGAATGCTCTCACCCCAAAAATTTAGAAGATATGTTTGTTGAGATTCCCCCTGCTGGCAGTGGTGCCAAATGGATGCATGTATCTAAGTCTTCTGATTCTGACCCCACTTAGGATAGCCCATGCCTTGATTCTCCTCTTGCCCGACACCCCAACAGGCATCATGGACTGTTGTCACGTGTTCTAAGGAGAAGAAGGGGTGCTTTGATACTCCTATTTTTCATTATTCGGTGGATCTGAGTAACTTTGTTTTTGGTTCTCCTCGAACCCCTATGTAGTTTTTGTTTTGTTGTTTTGTTGGGATTTGCCTTGTGTGCTTGAGGCTTTGGGGCGTGTTCTTATAATGCATGCTTTTTTATTGAGAGAATCTTGTATCATGTTGCATTTAATATAATATAAGATATTTTTCATGAAAAAAAAACATGAGGTGGGATCTTGAATATATTTATTAATAGATTTGAGGGAGTAATGTTGGATTAGGATAATTACAAAAATTGCAAGCAAGTTTTAAATTTTAAAATATTGTAAGAGGGAGAAAGAAATATATTTGTTTTTGCGTAAGATGATTTGAAAGTAGAGATGATATTTGACGTCCATCCGAGACATTTTTGACCTTTTAAAAGAAAATTTTAGAA
Source organism: Taxus wallichiana var. yunnanensis (assembly GCA_018340775.1). Lineage (NCBI taxonomy): Eukaryota > Viridiplantae > Streptophyta > Pinopsida > Cupressales > Taxaceae > Taxus > Taxus wallichiana. The sequence goes on from CM031234.1 coordinate 105,567,864, forward strand.
GGAAATGAAAACGCTTAGAGAATAACAACTATCGTGGAAATGATAGTTCTTGACTATCTCATGGATGAGTGGTTAATGAAACACGCGTATTCTAAAATGAATTCGATTTATTTAGAATAAAAAGAATCAATAAAAAATGAAATGATTTTCAATAGAATTATGTTGTTAAATTAAATTTTATAATTATTTATAAAAATTACATGTATCGTTGTTAAATGTATTCTCTACAAACAATTGTCTAAGCAAAATTATGCATATTAAGTAATATTTTGAACCCGATATTGACCAGAGAATGTAATGAACAGTCCCATTAATGGTCGAGGTTTCGCTCAACCGCATAATTTTATCTCCACAGTTACATTTTTTGACGTGTTTAGACTTTAAGACACCAAGGTTTGTAGATCATCAATGTCGTCTTGACTAGGGGCGGTTGAATCCAAGGCGGAAGCCTCTTCCCCATTATATAAAGAAATTTTGAATTTTTTTAATGAGACTACAAATCCTCCTCTTTTTTTAGTGTTGTCCGCCATAAAGACAAATAGTGTTATGATGACATTACCGGTATGTTTTTGGTTAGAAAAATTTGTGAATGTGAATAGCGGGCATTCAATTTTCAAGGAGAAGGTGACCCATTTGGAATTCTATATGCATGACATTGTCATCGGAAAGAATGCCTCAATTGTTCAAGTGGCACCATAGAAGCCTGTGAATTTTTCATTGGGGATTCTTATGAATGGGTAAAGGGAATTGCCAAATGTGGGAGGGAGTGGGCATTTTCACATGCTAATAGGGTATGCATTTGCTCACACATATTCCCTGTATGGTCTTAATGTAGTCATCATATATAATGTTAGCTTAATATTCCATTACCAGTCATAGCTATTTATTCGTCATTACATCCAAGGCCTTTTTCACAGTGGAAAACCCCGTGGGCCTTATGACAATGTAGTAGATATTAATGCTTGTGGGTAAATCAGAACATGGACATCCATCAAAATATTCTTAGTTGTTGATCAATGTACATCACAATTGTTTGAATTTTTGGCACATGTATTTGCTTCAAATTTGGATGAGTAGTACCTAAAGGCACAATCCTTCATCTACGTCGTAGATGGGATAATCATAAGGGCATCAATAAAGGGTGCCCATAAAACACGTGACATTCTCCATCTCATAACATCTATAAATAAGGATAAATTCTACCATCTTAACAATGCAGTGTCATGCTTTGTAAGAGAAACAAAAAGAAAAAATGTCACAGTATACATCTTCAAGGCTCAGTGGTGACGGAGGATGTGGCAGTGGTAGTGGCACGCCAGGAATCGGGAAGGGTCTGAGTGCATTTCTCTCTTTTTAGGGTGCGAAGACATGGCTTTGACAACACAAATGCCATATAACAGGGATGTGTTTCTTCGAGGTAAAAATATCCATTTATTCCCAATATGTGCCTCAAGAATTATTTACAATCTAGTAGCCCTTAATCAGCACTACGTGGTTGATGTCATTGGGGATGCATGCAGCCATTTAATGATGTGATGTTGATTATTTGTGTGGTGTTTTCTCACATGAGAATGTATATGAGACTGCTTTGTCATCCTATAAGTGTGTAGTCTGTTATGGAGAAGAAATATATTTGAGACTGTTTTATCAGCTGATAAGTGTGTTGTATGTTTTGGAGAAGAAATACTATAGTGAAAAAACCCCCCGTGTGAGGGAAGGAAAACGGGTGATGGTATGTGTGCTCACCATGTCTTATGTGACTACCAATGACCTCTATGGTTATGGTCGAATTCACATTTAAAGGGACGTTGATGCATGGATTAATGTAGACCATCCACGTGTCTCTAGTCAGGAGTAAACCCTATTTTCAAAAATAAATGGTGATAAAAGGTACGATGTTTATGATTATTTGTGTTGTAGCAACATGGTGATGACGACTCTACCCATACGATGATGTGAAAAACCAAAACACCGAATGGAAATGGGGCACCGACGTGGAGCCCATGTGGAAGTAAACAAGAAAACACAACCACCACCACCTAAGTATGGTCATATGCAATGGGTAGGGAAGAGCATGTCATGTATTTCTATCTACTGTGGATGCCCTTACTAAAAAAACACTTTTTTAAATTTCTCCGCACAATCATATCTTTTGATGCGGGTCTATGTTTTTGTTTGTGATTATGCATTGTATTTCCCTTTGTTTAATTAGTTATTTATTACCACGAGGATTTAGCATCTAATGAGCACATCCGGTTGGGCCAAAATATTATTTTTCCCCCACTATTTTTTGGACCCTTTTCTTTCCCTATGGAAATCATGAACCCGCAGTTTGAAAAATATACGAAGGAAATTTTCATGTTTTCTCACTCTAATTTATTACTAGGCACTCAAATTTACAAACCGAGCTCCATATTTCATTTACAAAGCCGAGAATTCTTATTGTGCATTCACCGATGTGGACATCTAAATGTTTTACACATATGTTAGATTTTGGTCAAATGCATAAACTTATTGGATAGGGAAGACATTTAGGGATAAAGTCACTTTGTTGTTCCATGTTGAAATTTGGAATATCGGGACTCTGGAATTTGTTTTTCACATCAACTATCATGTCTCAAGTACTATTTGCATTTTTTATGTAATAACTAAGTCTCATTTTTAGTGGGTCATTAAAATTAGTGATCGCCACAAATATTTAAAAGAATTTCACCTTGAAGGCCATCATTTCCATTTTTTACACTACCTTCCCAATTTGCAACATCACACGACTATATTTGTGGCCTTGCAATTTTCTTATGAGAAGACAATCTACCTCGTGTTTTTCCCCTCAAAAGGGTTCTAATTGGTGTCGTACTATCTTCCATTTTTATTTGTTGTAGAGAAGCGTATACATATCTTTGTAATGCTTGTCTAAAATAATATTTAGGTAACCTCTTGCGGTGTGCAAATATGTATTTAGATTTTCCTTAAGAAACTTTAAGTAATGTTGAAGATTAAATCCATAAATATTGCAGTTCCAACAATTTTTTTGACTAGTTTTGTTGGGAGTTTTTGTCCCCTAAAGAATGATACTTCTAACATATTTAATAAATTTTATTTGTAGTTATTAAATTTGTTACAACCCTTATAACACATGTCAAAATTTACTTTTAATATACCATGTTTTCTATTCTAAAGTATTTTTATTTTCATTGCATTTTCAAATGTGTTTTTCTTTGGTAACATAAATTTGAGACCGACCAACTAAAATAAAAAATTAATATGAATGAAAATGTTAAAACGAAAATAAAGACACAATGTTTTCATATTCTATTACAATATAGGTTTGAATTTTTCTTTCTTAATTACATAATTGGTGTCGAAATTAGATTTTTTTATTTTGAAAGTTCATTCATATAGTTAAGTGACTATTAAAATAATATTATATTTTAAGTTTATTATAGATGATTAAGACGATGAATTGGCGGGAATGATCAAGTCATGTCTCTATCGTATCTAAGAATTTAACGTCATCCAAGCGAAGACCTTGACTTTCTAGAAAAAAAAAAATAGTGAAGCCCATTTCTCCATGTTTTCTAAAAAAATCATTCCTTTTAGTTGTCTAAGTGTTAGTTGTCGTCAACACCTGGACATGACATAAAAGTTAATGACATTGGCTAGAGAACCTTTTATATGGCTTAAAATAAATGCAATACAACATTTTTCTTAGGATTGTAACTATTGTGATTAACTCATGCTACTCAATAATTTTTCCATTGTATTTACGCACCACCCTAGAAAAATTTTCCTCTCTAAACTTTAAAAAATTAATAACTAGATCAACTTATCAAAGTTAGTGATCTCTTGGATATTGCATAGACCACTTCATAATTAACTTTCTAAAATAATAACAATGTTGTGTTGTATAAGTTAAAACATCATCTCTTGTTTCCAAAAATATTGTAATGAATGCAACCACCATAATGTATTACTTGTTGATGTTGGCCCTCATACCCAAAATTCTTTTTAAAAAACAACAATAAAGTTTTCTTGATTTGGTTTTTTTATTAAAATAATGCAATAATTCATTATGATGTCTTAAGTTTATTCAACAAGGCTTTCATGCCAAAAAAACATGTTTTGCTCTAATGTGGTATACAAGAAAAGGTAAGTTAATTATTCATTATAATTAACAATTGAACCTCTAAGATGCATAGTAGTCATCAATAGGGGAGTGTTGAAGAAGTTAAAGTTAAAGGATTGAAAGTGAAACATTGGCTATGGGAAGAGTCGTGATGAAGAAGGGGTTTAAGGGAGGAGAATTTTTAGGTTGGGGAATTTGTTGGAGGGAATATAAACTATCCACATTTTTATTTCGACAAGTCACATATGGAAAACTTATCATTTTTCCTTACCATCACCACATCGTCTATCAAATGCAATGTTTGTTGAACATTAAGTTATTCTTAATATCTAATAGTCTAAAAATATTTATTTTATAAGATTTACGACTTCTAGGGATTACTAGAATCAAATCATTGTGTGTTTGTTCAATAATTGATATGTCTTAATCGCGCCAACTTGAAAATCCCTACTTTTTATTACATTTGTAACTTTAAGAGATAAATGCAATCACATTTTTTTAATACATTTTAATAGCATAAGCATGGAAGGTAAAAAAAACAAAAAGGTAAGCACAAGTGAAAACATAGTATATACTTCATGCAACAACATCGACTCGAGATCCTACATATCCACAACTCCAATGAAAATGTTGGTCGCTTTTTTGATGATATGTTGTCCATTAAAAATAGGTTAAGTTGGATGACAAGGGCACACTTGAGGGTACAGTGGACATAGACATAAGCGTACATTTACACTCAAATATATGCAAACTTCCTTTCTGTAGGTGGTGGTGAAGGAGACTTTGTATAACCTTTAAGGATAAAGAGAATGTGGATTTCACATTCAATGGTCTAGGAATTTTCCCTTAGGAGTGGGTCATCATCATCCCTTAGTAGCCTGCAAAGACCTCAAATTTGGAATCGATTACACTTTACAAACTATGTTGCCTCCTCTACTAGGCTTGTGCATTGTGCAAAGATTCATGTTTTTGTAGGTATGTTGGTGAGCTCATTCACAACATCATGTGCATTTTATTGATGTCATCCACATGTCTTGTGAGATATTATCTCCACCTCATACATTTTTGTTTCATGACTCCATTTCACCCTTTTTAACCTTCTCCACCATCCTCCCAATTGGGCCATAATGGGAGTTTATAGTAAGACAAGAAAACATAAAAATATTGACGCTTAATAGTAAGAAGATTTTGCAGGTTCTATAACATGTCATTCACTATAAAATAATATAAAAATCCATCTTTCAATAACTCATATTGAGTATTAACATGTTCCGATATAAAAATATAAGGAGCCTTAAATCTATAATATCCGTATCTAAAATTTGTCAAGTTTGTGTTTTAAACATATGCAAATTTGCCTTCATAGTTTTCATCGACCATGCCTTGCTTTTTGAGACATATCTAGAGTACATTGCGTCTAAAACCTACACACATCCCCCTTTCTCCTTCAAATGATTATAAAAAATGACACGAGTTACATATGTGCATGACTATAAGAAAGAAGATTTTTATTTTCTTCTCCTAGCATTTTCCACACTTTGACTTCTCATCCCTTAAAACCCTTCTTCAATGCACATCCTCCTCCCTCAATTTTTCACTCCTCTAATTTAACTTTTCCAATGCATATCCTTTGGTGTTTCCAACACAGACTTTGTGTGTGATTGCTAATAATTACATTCACTAGATTATATGAATTATGGAGCACTAATTGCTCAAAGATTTGTAGGCCTAAGGGTTTTTATAAGGTTGCTCCCCTTTTGTTGAATTAAGTCAACATCTCTCCTAATATTTTTACTCTATTTTCCTTTAATAATTCTACCATAAAGAAACTTTTAATATTTCGCATATACGGGTTGAATGTCTATGTAGTTTAGACATTCAAGGATAAAGTAATGTTCCTTTACGACCGCTCGTGTGGTTCATAAAACACAAACCCTCTATTCACTATGTTCCTTAGGTATTGTTTCACTGTCAATATCACATCTAAAACTATGGGATATAGTCCTTAGTTGAGTAATGGGGATCCTTTCCTCCATTTAATTTCAACCCTTATATATGTCTTTTCACCATGCTCAAAAGTCATCTAAAATGTAGTGATGCCATTTTATAGTTATTTTCTTTCTCCAAATCATTATCATGAACTAATCATTCACATAATATTTTATTTATCCATTAAGATTTGGGTATTCACTTAGGTTGATGTACCATTTTTGAATTTTTTCATCCATTTGTTCTTCCATCCCCGCAACTCTTTTTCTCTTGCAGCCCTAGACCACCTAGTCGTTTTCATATTTTCTATTTTTTCAAGTAACAACATAACATGGTGATACAAAGTTGCTAGATCAACTTGAGTTAACACAATATGACAGTTAGGCCAAAAATCTGCCAATATAGTACTCACTCTCTTAAAGAACTCACTATTTCTAAGCTAAAAGGCCTCCTACAAGAGCTAAATTTGTCCTTTAACAACTAATTTCCTTTACTCCTTTTGGATCCTATTACAAACCACTATCCAAGGCCAATTCAATCCAAGTTACATAAATTTAGAATGTACTATCAAATTACCTTGAATTTTGTCAAAATTATCTCTAAAGGCTTCTCAAGTCAAGAAACCTCATGGATTCATGAATTGATTAAACCAAAGATTCCCAAAAATAAATTAAGGCCTTTTCTAATACCCTTTTGGATGGCTAAGGTGTGGGTTAAATTTTAGAGTCTAATTCCAAAGGGTTATTCTTCAATCACTCCTTCCTTCCTTGTTTGTCTACTAGTTTTACCAGCCCTTCCTTTGGCATTTCCTTACTTATCTTCTTTCTTCCGAGTTTTCAAGACTCAATGAAAACATTCACAAACACCTTTTTGTCAATTATAATTGTGATCAAGAGCTCAAGGTTTAATGTCAACTACAAGGACTCCTTTACTAACTTGACAATACTTATTAGGTCTCCTTCTACTGACACAGTCAAGGACAATATACTATCATAGAAAACATGAAATTCCATCCATGAAACTATTATATTCCTTCATAATTATTTAATAGACCGTGACATATTTAGGGATTGAATGGAACGTGATTTCCTTATTAGAGTCTTCCTAATTTTGTAACTTGTTTCTCTTCACACAATACTTTCCAATTTTCTCCATTTTCAAACTAGTTAGGTTCCAATATGTTCTTTTACAGTTCTATACAATCCCATTAGGAGTTGTATAGATGCTAATATATTAAGTTCATATAGAAAAAATTGAGATACACTGGTGAACTATTTCCATTATCTTCTCTTGGTCTTTCTAAATTATGTTGCTCTCAAGATTGAGATACACTAGTTGTTTCTTGCAAAAATTACCTTCTCTTGACTTTTCCACCTCTATATTAATTACTAAACCTATTTTGGAACTCCCTTTAAGACTTTTTCCCTCTTGTTCAAGGACTGAGTTCTTCATAGATATCCCTAAATGATTCATATTTTCATCCACTTCATTAGTACTTGCACATTTAAAACTTGAAACAAGTTAGAATAAATTATCTGAGGCTTGAATGCCTCTTCTATCTTTTTCATATTATTTTGCTTTTCAACTCCATACATGACTTCCTCGTTCATCATATTTAATATACTAGTCTCTATGTTACTCTTTTCTTTATATTTTTCCTTCTCATTCACTGGGTCATCATTCACTTGTTCTTCTTTTGGTTTCTCAAGCTCTTCTTTAAAACTTGTAGCATTTAATTTCCTCTTGCTTCCCTATATCATATTCTTTAGTTCTCTCTTCCTTCATAATAATTCACTTTCCTCTTGATTCCCTATACCATCTTCTTTAGTTCTCTCTTCATTATGATCTTTGAGTGCTTTTCTATATACTACAACATGTTTGCCATCCCGAGTTTGTAAAACAACTCTAATTCTTCTTATAGGACTTTTCCATACTCTTTTTCATTCCATTTATACCCCTATTATGTCCTTTACTGTTGCTCTCTCTCTTTCCCTTCATTAATCCCACAAAACGCTTTCTCTTCAAGCTTTCTTATCCTCTCACAAAAATAAAAAAATCTTGCTTCATACCTATAAAATCAATTATCAAATCAGATTTTTAAGGCTTAACAACCTTCATAATTTCCTTTTCACATGCCTCTTTTATTTGCACCAAGTATCTTTTTGCTGATAGCATCATCACTAACCCTGTTTGTGGTTCATATTCTTCTTTGATAGGTAAAAGTGTATGGCTAACCCTTGTTAATTCTATAACATTGTAGGTGTTCTTATTTCCATCATGCACTATTTTCTTGTCATACTACCATGGTCTACCTAACAACACATGAAAAACATCCATTGGAACCAAATCACACAAAACTTTGTCTTTATACCTCCCAATCTGAAACTCTACCTGACATTGTTCCCTAACCAAAATATGGTGTCCTTTCTACATCCATGAGACTTGATATGGATTAGGGTGCATGGTAGTTTTTAATCCAAGCTTCTCTACCATTTCAAAAGACACAAGATTATTTGTACTTCCACTATCAATGACAACATTACAACATTTTCCTTTAGCCTTACAAACAATTCTAAACAAACATCTTCTCTGAGTGACCTCATTCACAACTTTACTTGGTTTTAAAAGTACTCTTCTACATAAAAATGACTTAATTCTATCTTGTACTATCGAATCAACATCTCTATCATCCATTCTAATCCATTTATTCATCCCAAAACACTCATGTGCCTTGTGTCATGCAAATCTTTGACATGTGTAGCATTTATGATGCACCATCTTAACTCAGCGCCTCTATCTCAACTTTTAGAGCTTCATGAATACCCAGAAGGTCTAACAAGATTCATTGGCTCTCATTTTCCCATAAAACCTTGCTCCTAAAGTTTCATGGCTTAAATTTTTTCTAACTCCCTCTATCTCATTTTTTTTTTTTATTTCTTGCTCTTGAGAAACCAACTCATTTGGGACAGTCCTAAATCCTTCATAACTTTTCTGGGTCTTTGTTTTAGGACTCCAAATTTTTACACAAGGTCTGTATATTCTATAACCCTCTCCACACAAAATTTTAGATCTTCAACATTCATCTAGCTCCTTAAATCAAGCATTTACCAGTCTGATTTCTGAATCTTAACATTTAGATCAGCCACAGTCATGTTTTACACAAAATGAAGGCAATATCATTAAATATTTCTCCTTATAGGTATTAAAACATATTATTCATACCTGGATGGTGTCCTCCGAGCCTTCATGCATTGGTTCTTAACTCAAATTCTCCTTGACATTAGCCCTTTGAACATTTTATTGTGAACTAACACAGTCCTAGACCACTGTACAGTCTGATTATAACTAGAGGGAAGGAATTTCCCTTGTACCTATATGTCCAATGTCATTCATATTCAACAAATATACCTGGATAGGTGCCCTCCAATACCTTATCAATGGATTTTCATCATATTGTGTCCATTTCCTTCATGTTTGCAGTCTTGCTTTCTTGCCAAATACAGTCCTACGCCTGTGCAAGTCATATTTTATATGCAAACAAGGTAATAGCTTCATGCATTCAGACCTGAGATCATGCAAATACATCCAATATACCCTATTCTTGTCTGTCATATCAATCTATCATCATGATTAGTCTTGTTACAATGCAAAAACTGTGTATGTTCTTTATTTGACTGGAACTATACATCACTGTTGTATCTCGAATACACAGTCACCTATAACTTGAGCGACACAAGATCATTCTTCACCAAATTTGGATGATCTTTAGATCATATCAATGCAGAGATATTGTAAAAGTTTCAAGTGATTCTATCCATGGAATAAAAAGATATACGAAGCCCTAGTTCAGGCCCGAGAGGCAACAATTTGCTATAAAATCCAAATTATGCATTTTCAAAACATACAAAAATTACCAATGTGATCCACATCACCTGTAGAATCTTTCCATGCTAATAATCACGAGATTTACATCATTTGCATGTCATGGAGGGTTTCTATCTTGCTGTCCTGCCAGGGTTCTTGTGCACAGTCCATTGAAACAAGCTATTTCATGCAAAGCAGAGTATATTTATTCTTTCAAACATCATACACCTGTTGTTATTCATTGTTCCATCTTCTTCCAACCTTGAGAACCCCCTGTCCTACTTCATCTCCATCGAATCACCTATGAAATAGGTATTCATTAGCTAAGAATAGACTCTCTAAAGCTCCTAAACTGACTCCTAAGCCAACTCACACTCCTAGGAAGACTCAACAATCTTCTCAACATAGAAATCCTGTGTATATCACCTTGATACTCTCCTTTAATCCATACAAGGAAGCTATTACATGATGTCAAGGCTTAAAAAGACCTTAATTAGCCTATATTACTCCTTAAATGCCAAGTCTAGTCACCTTACCAACTTCTTACAAGCATATATTCATTTTTACAACATATTTAACTCTAACACACCTATAGACAACATGTATCATGGTCTTGTATGACCTTATTATGTCTTGTTCCTTGATGCTCCTGCATCAATTTACCTCGCAAATGGTATTGTGTTTCTTATTCCATCTCTATGCATGTAACTTATCTTAGATCTGATATTCCTCTGAATTTATTACATGCTCTCTAATATGCTCAACATAACTATGATCATCATTTCCATCTTTACTTCCTAATTTGACTTCTTCATCTTTGTTACTCGCAACATAATGTCTTCTACCCATAATCACTGTCAAAGCAATATCTTTTCCTCTCCAAGAATCTAAGTGAAGCTTTGATACCAAATGATGTAATGCTAGATCAACTTGAGTCAACACAATAGGAGGGTTAGGCCAAAAATATTCCAATATAGCACTCTCTCTCTTAAAGAACTCACTATTTCTAAGCTAAAATGTTTGCTACAAGAGCCAAATTTGTCCTTTAACAACTAATTGCCTTTTATCCTTCTAGATTCCTATTACAAACCACTATCCAAGGCCAATTCAATCTCCAAGTTACATTAATTTAGAAGGTATTATCAAATTACCTTTAATTTGGTGAAAATTGTCTCTAAAGGCTTTTCAAGTCAAGCAACTTGGTGGATTCATGAATTGATTAAACCAAAGATGCCCAAAACAAACTCTAGGCCTTTTCTAATATTCTTTTGGATGGTTACGATGTGGGTTAAATTTTAGATTCAAATTCCAAGTGAGGTTCATTTATGAATTGTGCCCTCAACACTCAAGTATGAATCATAGAACAAGAGTGTGTCATCGAGTAATGAAGGTAGTTGTATGTGATTGAGATTAAATGCTAGGAAAGATTTATCTTGAAGCACAAAGTGTTAAGTGTAATAGATAGGCTATGCGTAGATGATAGAGACAACCAATAGTGATAGAGGGGGGAGAAAGTATAATTGCCCCCAAGTGTGTAAGTGATGGAAAGCTATTTGATGATAGCGAAGAGTGAGGGCTCGTGATTTGGCATCCGAGAAAGAGAGGGCATGTGACCATGGTCTAGAATTAGTGGTGTAAGAGAGTATCTATGTGTATGTGAGGGAGACTGATGTGGTAAATTAGGTGGAGAACACCTATAAGAATGGGCTACCCAAATATGGGACTTAGATCGATGGGGTGGACTCATGGACCGGTGAGGATGACGGGGTCATGATGTACATCGTGTATGAATAGGAGAGGTAAGTGTAGAGACATATGTAGACCGGAGAGGTATAAGAGGTATGGATGTCATGACTGGTGCTGAAATAGAAGTGAGAGTGGGCCGAGATAATGGTGTGTGTGGTGGAATACCTTTGATGGTGACAAATTTCTTGTTGTGAATGAAATTAAGGAATAAGTGGAGCATGAAAGGAATAATTTGGGTAGCCCAGAGCCAAGGGAGACCTAAGACCATGTCACAGTTGGTTGATTTCAAATGTAACAAGGAATGGTGTAAGTATGGTAAGGGACCCAATAGTAACTAGAAGGATGAAACATTCGTAAGAATTAGGAATTGGAAATGTGATTTGAGAGATTGGAAAGTTGATAGCTAGTAAGAGTGTCATGGAGCATGCATTAGAAAGGGTCGAAGGATGGACCATAGTATTGTTGACTATATGAGTACCAATATAAGCATCAATATGTAGCTAATCAGAGGAAAATGTAGTATGGTAGTCGTAATATCAAAATGTAATAACTGGTGGTGGCATGTTAGTAGTGAAAATGGGAAAATCAAACAGCCCCAATGAAGGAGGAGGCACAACATGATATGTAAGATTTGTAGAGAAATAAGTAGCTGACTTGTTGTGTTTGGGTAATGGATCATGAATATTTTATGATTTTGATTATCATTGACTAGTTTAGAAGTAGAGGCCTTTGGGAGCTCAATTTCATTGGTGTCGATAAGATCTTGAATTAGGGTGAATCTCACACGGGGTTTTTCTTAGCCTCTCCTTAAATCTCTAGTTATGTCAATATGCCTCTACTAACTCTATCTGGATATGATGAACCAGAACTAGGAAGGAGCATATACGAAATGGGTTGTGTATATGATTTTTTCCCATAGATTTTAGGGTTGGGCCTTGACCTCACCTCCCAAGTTCTTATATGCAATTTATCCTGGGACCACTCTCGTATTATACTCCCTCAACTCATCTGAGGTATGGACCTTAAATTTTTTCTTTCTCTCAAATTGTGTTGTAGAATATATCTCATAAATCTTAACTTTAGTGGAAAATCTTTGGATGATTACTCCCTGCTAAGTTCTTATGGGATTGGAAGGGATTATTTGATTTTTATGTCGGGGTTTTTAAGTGTAGATGCAGAGCTCAAAACCCTACTACATTTAAAGAGGTTCTATTTAAACATGCTGCATCCACATATGCTGCATCTAATCCTCCCACGACCTATCTTTTGGAACAAGCCACATAATCCCCTTCTTTGGAAATCACAAGTAACAATTAAAGGTGTATGGTAAAGGACCCATTAGTAACAAGAAGGATGAAACGTTCGTAAGAATTAGAAGCTGGAATTGTGATTTAAGAGATTGGAAAGTTGATAGCTAGTAAGAGTGTCATGGAGCATGCATTAGAAAGGGTCAAGGATGGACCATAGTATTGTTGACGATATGAGTACCAATATAAGCATCAATATGTAGCTAATCAAAGGAAAATGTAGTATGGTAGTCATGTAATATCAAAATGTAATAGCGGTGGTGGTATGTTAGTAGTGAAAATGGGAAAATCAAACAGCCCAATGAAGGAGGAGGCACAACATGATATGTAAGATTTGTAGAGAAATTAGTAGCCTACTTGTTGTGTTTGGGTAATGGGTCATGAATATTTTATGATTTTGATTATCGTTGACTAGTTTAGAAGTAAGGCCTCCGGGAGCACAATTTCATTAGTGTCGATAAGATCTTGAATTATACGTCTAAGATTAAAAATATGATCAGTAGAATGGCCATTGCATTGGTGATAATAAAAATGCATGTTTTCATCGTATTTACGGCCACATTGTTGAGAAGGATATAGATTGAGTGTTAGAGGGAGAGTAACCAAATTACTTTCGATGGGTTACGATAATAGGAACTGAGGTGTATAAGGTATGAGTAAAGGTGTGTGTTGTGAATTGTAATTGAAGCTTGGCTGGTGTGGAAAAAATGTTGTGTAAAGGAATGAATGATGTTTTCTAGTCTCCATGGAAGCCCTAACCCTAGCCTTGCGGTTATGGCTCACGATGGCAAAATTATTTCGCAATGGGGGTAGGGTTGGATTCTCGTATGTAGGTTTTAATACTTGGTTGTTTGTATGACATGTTTTAGGGTCGAATCTCACAAGGGGTTTTTTCTCACCTCTCCTTAAATCTCTAGTTATGTCAATACGCCTCTACTAACTCTATCATGATATGATGAACCAAAACTAGGAAGGAGCATATACGAAATGGGTGGTGTATATGATCTATTCCCATAGATTTTAGGGTTGGGCCTTGACCTCACCTCCCAAGTTCTTATACGCACTTTATCCGGGACCACTCTCGTATTATACTCCCTCAACTCGTCCGAGGTATGGACCTTAAATTTTTCTTTCTCTCAAACCGTGTTGTAGAATATATCTCATAAATCTTAACTTTAGTGGAAAATCTTTAGATGATTACTCCTGCCAAGTTCTTATGGGATTGGAAGGGATTATTTGATTTTTATGTCGGGGTTTTTAAGTGTAGATGCAGAGCTCAAAACCCTACTACATTTAAAGAGGTTCTATTTAAACATGCCTTTGCATCCACATATGCCGCATCTAATCCTCCCTCGACCTATCTTTTGGAACAAGCCACATAATCCCCTTCTTTGGAAATCACAAGTAACAATTAATGGTGTATGGTAAAGGACCCATTAGTAACAAGAAGGATGAAATGTTCGTAAGAATTAGGAAGCTGGAATTGTGATTTAAGAGATTGGAAAGTTGATAGCTAGTAAGAGTGTCATGGAGCATGCATTAGAAAGGTCGAAGGATGGACCATAGTATTGTTGACGATATGAGTACCAATATAAGCATCAATATGTAGCTAATCAAAGGAAAATGTAGTATGGTAGTCGCAATATCAAAATGTAATAACTGGTGGTGGTATGTTAGTAGTGAAAATGGGAAAATCAAACAACCCCAATGAAGGAGGAGGCACAACATGATATGTAAGATTTGTAGAGAAATCAGTAGCCTACTTGTTGTGTTTGGGTAATGGGTCATGAATATTTTATGATTTTGATTATCGTTGACTAGTTTAGAAGTAAGGCCTCTGGGAGCTCAATTTCATTAGTGTCGATAAGATCTTGAATTATATGTCTAAGCTTAAAAATATGATCAGTAGAATGGCCATTGCATTGGTGATAATAAAAATGCATGTTTTCATCGTATTATTTACGGCCACATTGTTGAGAAGGATATATATTGAGTGTTAGAGGGAGAGTAACCAAATTACTTTCGATGGGTTGCGATAATAGGAGCTGAGGTGTATAAGGTAGCTAAGTAAAGGTGTGTGTTGTGAATTGTAATTGAAGCTTGGTGGTGTGGAAAAAATGTGTGATAGAAAGGAATGAATGATGTTTTCTAGTCTCCACGGAAGCCCTAACCCTAGCCTTGCGGTTATGGCTCACGATGGCAAAATTATTTCGCAAGGGGGTAGGGTTGGATTCTCGTATGTAGGTTTTAATACTGGTTGTTTGTATGACATGTTTTTAGGGTCGAATCTCACAAGGGGTTTTTTTTCTCACCTCTCCTTAAATTTCTAGTTATGTCAATACGCCTCTACTAACTCTATCATGATATGATGAACCAAAACTAGGAAGGAGCATATACGAAATGGGTGGTGTATATGATCTATTCCCATAGATTTTAGGGTTGGGCCTTGACCTCACCTCCCAAGTTCTTATACGCACTTTATCCAGGGACCACTCTGTATTATACTCCCTCAACTCGTCCGAGGTATGGACCTTAAATTTTTCTTTCTCTCAAACCTGTGTTGTAGAATATATCTCATAAATCTTAACTTTAGTGGAAAATCTTTAGATGATTACTCCTGCCAAGTTCTTATGGGATTGGAAGGGATTATTTGATTTTTATGTCGGGGTTTTTAAGTGTAGATGCTGAGCTCAAAACCCTACTACATTTAAAGAGGTTCTATTTAAACATGCCGCATCCACATATGCCGCATCTAATCCTCCCGACCTATCTTTTGGAACAAGCCACATAATCCCCTTCTTTGGAAATCACAAGTAACAATTAATGGTGTATGGTAAAGGACCCATTATTAACAAGAAGGATGAAATGTTCGTAAGAATTAGGAACTGGAAATGTGATTTAAGAGATTGGAAAGTTGATAGCTAGTAAGAGTGCCACAGAGCATGCATTAGAAAGGGCCGAGGGATGGACCATAGTATTATTGACTATATGAGTACCAATATAAGCATCAATATGTAGCGAATCAAAGGAAAATGTAGCATGGTAGTCGCAATATCAAAATGTAATAAGCTGGTGGTGGTATGTTAGTAGTGAAAATGGGAAAATCAAACAGCCCTAATGAAGGAGGAGGCACAACATGATATGTAAGATTTGTAGAGAAATCGTAGCCTACTTGTTGTGTTTGGGTAATGGGTCATGAATATTTTATGATTTTGATTATCGTTGACTAGTTTAGAAGTAAGGCCTCGGGAGCTCTATTTCATTAGTGTCGATAAGATCTTGAATTATATGTCTAAGCTTAAAAATATGATCAAGTAGAATGGCCATTGCATTGGTGATAATAACAATGCATGTTTTCATTGTATTTACGGCCACATTTTCAAGAAGGATATAGATTGAGTGTTGGAGGGAGAGTAACCAAATTACTTTCATGAGTTACGATAATAGGAACCGAGGTGTATAAGGTAGCTAAGTAAAGGTGCGTGTTGTGAATTGGAATTGAAGCTTGGTTGGTGTGGAAAAAATGTTGATAGTAAAGGAATGAATGATGTTTTCTAGTCTCCACGGAAGCCCTAACCCTAGCCTTGCGGTTACGGCTCGCGATGGCGTAATTATTTCGCAAAGGGCGGGGTTGGATTCTCGTATGCATGTTTTAATAATGGTTGTTTGAATGATAGGTTTTTAGGGTCGAATCTCACATGGGGTTTTTCTCAACCTCTCCTTAAAGCTCTAGTTATGTCAATACGCCTCTATTGACTCTATCTAAATATGATGAACTAGAACTAGGATGGAGCATATACGAAATGGGTGGTGGATATGATTTGTTCCCTGCATTTTAGGGTTGGGCCTTGACCTCACCTCCCAAGTTCTTGTATGCACTTTATCTAGGACCACTCTCTGCATTATACTCCCTCAACTAGCCCGAGGTATGGACCTTAAATTTTTTCTTTCTCTCAAACTGTGTTGTAGAATATATCTCATAAATCTTAACTTTGGTGGAAAATCTTTGGAGTATTACTCCCTAATAAGTTCTTATGGGATTGGAAGGGATTATTTGATTTTTATGTCGGGGTTTTTAAGGGTAGATGCGAGCTCAAAACCCTACTACATTTAAAGAGGTTCTATTTAAACATGTTGCATTCACATATGCCACATCTAATCCTCCCCCCTGCCTATCTTTTGGAACAAGCCACATAATCCCCTTCTTTGGAAATCACAAGTGCAAAATCTCTAGAATTCAAAAATAATCTGGGAAAAAGGATCTCATTTGCATATTTAATGGTGTTTGGCCTTCGACCAATGTGCTAATCCAATGGATTCACTCCAATTGGACAAAAAATTGTGACCTTTTCTTCTGCTGCGAGGCTTTTCATTGTATTGTTCTTTGATCGGAGGATTATCGTGAGTGCCATCAATAAGGGCCCTTGGTTTTGGAATTCGGAAGGATTTTTCACTACCCTTGGTTCCCTCAATTTGACCCATGCTCCTACTCCATCTCACATGTCCCTGTTTGGGTGAGGTTACCCAATCTTCCTCTCAATTTTTACCTTGCTGCGGAGGAGATTTGAAATTGTTTAGGGAGATTCATAAAATAGGATGTCATGAGATTTTATAGTGGGCTTCTCAATTATGTTAGAATATGTGTTTAAGTTGACCTTAGTAAAGGACTACCAGATAAAATGATCCTCAAGATGGGTGATGTGTCCCATGTTCAGTCTCTTGATTATGAAAATACAACCTTCAGATGCAGAAATTGTAGGACATTGGGCCATCTCCAGTCTTCCTTACCTCATAAAAAGCTTAATCTTCCAAGAAAAAAATTTATAAACATTTGAACCCCCAATCTTGAGGACAACTTAGATTTCGATTCAAACATTCAAGAAGTTAAAGGAGCTGATTCGTTGGTTGTTGCTTAGCTGCGCAAAGAACAACCGAGTGTGCTACGAGAGGGTCAACATTTGGTGTTATCTAACCTGGTGGAGAGACCTACTATGGGAATCAAGAGACCTCATGAATCCAATCATTTTGATTCGCATAAGGAAGACTCCATCTATCTCGAATATGGAATTACGAGTCTAGCACCCCTTCAATATTTTCTTTAACTAATTTGCTGGGTTTAAAGGAACAATTATTGGAAAATTGGCAGTTGGTGCCCTAGAAGAAGGGGAAAAATGGTAAGCTCTGATTTCCTACCCTCCTTTTCCTCTCTTCCCTTCTTCATCTTTTCTTGTGGTCACCTCTTGGTTGTTTCCACTTCATTTTTTTGTAGCTTTATTTAGGTTGCATCTCTCTCCCTCTTTCTAACCCCGCCTGCATTCGATCGCTTTATTTAGGTTGCATCTTCTCTCTCCTCGCTTGCCGTGCATTCGATCACAACCGAGGGTGTTCTTCCTCCTTTCTTCTTGGATCTTCTTTTTTGCTGACTCGTGACTACAATAACTTCTTCCCTTTTATCTTGTGGTTCTTTATTATTTTCTCCTTGTGTTGTGTGGGATATCTCCTCATAATTTTCTCTTCCCCCTCTTCTTTATACACAGTCATGGGCCCTTTCAAAACCCTCACATTTACCCCAATCCAAAAAAACAACGTTAATGGGTAGATTAAACGTCAATAGGCTTAGGAGATGGTTTGAATGCGGATTTGGATTGATCCTTGTTGGAGGATGAAGTGGAAGAAGTGGAAGAAGTATCATAGTAATTTATTTTTCCATAGATAGTAGTTTTCTTTTACACAATTTGAGTGTGTGGCATAATTGATCAAAAGAAGGAGAAGTCTCAAAAATGAAACTCTCTTGGAGTGGAGGAAAAAGACTTTGAATGAATAGATCTTGTAATTCTAAATCAGCTAGAACATTGGTCATTTTAGTAAGGTTGTTCTTATACTACAATACATAGTCCGTAAGATGTTCATTAGATCCTTGTTTGATTTTAGCTAGTTGTGCATAGGATATCTTAGTGCCAATGTTCATAGAAAAATGAGCAAGGAATGTGTCATCTAAAGATGTAAAGGATGTTTCCAAATGGACAGGTAGATCATAGAACCATCGTATAACATAATCATGTAAGCTTCAAGGAAACAATGGCCTATAGTATAAGGTCATCAACATAGTCAAGACATGTAATGTGAAAGGAGTGAAGGTGTTCCTGAGGGTCATCATGGATATTGAAGTGACAAGATTAGGTGTAAAAAGTTAGGTGACAATGGATAAGAGGAGATAGTGGGTGCAAAAGGGATATGAAGCAGGAGTGAGGAATCTAGAGATGGAGAAAAGGATGAAGAGGCTTGTTGTAGTTGGTGAATTTGGGTCTATAAATCATAGTACAATGAGGCTAGGTCATGTGTACCTGACGAGGAGCTAGGTTTTGTATGGGAAGTATTAAGAGGAATGAGGGGAGTGGTGGTTGTAGCAATAGAAATAGGAATAGTGGGAGGTGGGGTGGAGGTCATGGCGGCCGAGGAGGAACCCACAAGAGGGAGAGTGGTAGAATATTGAGAATTTTTAGCATCGAGTAAAGCATTTAGGACATGAAAAATATGTGTAAGGTTAGTGCGTAAAGCATAATGGAAATTAGTGTCTTCATCGTATGATTGTTCACTATCAGAAATTTCAATGTTTTCAAGAGGGATGTTGGTTGAGTTAATCAGGGGATTATTAGAATCAACCATTGGTTTAGAAAGCTTACGGGAAAATGGGGAAGCTCAGTGTGCTCAAGAGGACCAAAAACCCACTACAAGTGACAGGCATAAAAAGAAGGCCTTGAAGCAAGGTAGGGTTTGATTGAATGGGTTCACCAAATGATTTAATCTAAATTTAATTAAACCTTTAAATTTTGAGTAACTTACTATAACTAATGACATTTAGGTAAATATATACAATAGTGCACAAGCAATAAGAATTTAACAATGTAAAACCCTAAGCAAATGATAGAGGAAGATGACTTAGTTGTTTCGTGCAACCTGGGAGTGATCAAGACTAAGTATTTATTGGATCCAGATGGAAATAGTGTTGAACATGCTTGATGAGGGTTCATAACCTAAGGGGTGTAAGGGATATAAGCACCCATAGGAGGACATGAGCACCCCATGCATTAATGACCGAACTAGGCACCCGTGTCTCCGCTCATATGCTTAGGTTCTGGTCTTTTATGGGTTGGAGGAGCTTTGTTGTTGATCTCTCTTTATTGCTCTAGTTTTTCTTCTATGTCATTGGTCATACTTTTAACCTTAAAAATACATAACTACCTACACATGCCCATAAACCACATCAAATCTAATAAAAAATGTAGAATGTGGATTCTGATTGACCCGAAGGTCAACCAAAGAGTGAACTTACGATCGAGCATTGCACTACATATTAGATTATATGTATTCTTTTGTTCTTGTGCATGAAATGACAGCCTAAATTGTCCTTATACAAGTTGCACGATGATAGCGGGCTAGATCTAGATTGTTCAAGTATGTAGAATGTGTGTGATGGAATAGAATGAAATCCCCTCCTATGTTGTGTATGTAGATTGATGCAACCCTTGTCCCTTGTATGAATGTGCTAGATGTATGCTTTGTAGTTCTCTTGTGCCTTTGTGCAAGATTAGGTGATGATAGATAATGCTTATAGTGTTTGGCCCCTTATTTGAGAGAAGTAACTAAGTATATATATGATTCCCTTATTTGAATTTTGTAATTGAAAACTGAAAGGCCAACCTAAAGTGTTAAAATGTGATGAAGAAGTGAAAAGGACCCAAAAGAGTAAGAAAAAAAAAGAGAGGGATAGGGGCACATATGAGGGATAAGATCATTTGGGAGAATCTGTCCTAACTAGGCGCTAGTGTCCGAGGCCATCAAAAGATAAATCATTCAAGTGTCGGTAGAGCTGTAAGATGTGTAAATCCAATAAAGTGCAAGAGATAGTAACCAAAATGCCCAAAGGAGTTGTCAACCTCTAGTTTTATTTCTTAGGAATCATGTATATCTTAGTATGCTTTAGGACCTAGAAATGTACCCAAGTGCATAGATTTTGTGTCTACGCAAATGCTCTTTTAAATCTTGAATTGATTTTTCCATTAGAATTAGGTTATTGGCATAAATTAGAAGTTTCATTACATATTTTGCGTACTTAACCCCTTCCCTACCAAAATTATTTATCCAATCTTCTAGCTTATCACTGTATAGCTTGAATAGCATCAAGAATAAAGGGCCATCCTTTTTTGATGCCAATATCACTCCTGAAAAAAATTAGATATCCCTTCATGTGTTTTGATTCTAACCTTGACTTTCTCATATAATGTATGAGTTTTATGGCCTTGTAGTGCACTGGGACCCCTAGTTCCTCCATTCTACTACATCCAACACAAACAATTTATAAACCAAAAAGATAAATAAAACTAGGGTAAAAATGTATATTTGTAGTGCATATATGTACAAGTACGTTACTCCCATGGAAACTTAGTAGACCACAACAAAAATAATTTATTTTTATCACAAACACAATCACACAAAAAAATAAATTTCACTTGCAACAAGAAAGGGATAAAGATATTACTCTAAATGTAAACAACACATTAGTTACTCAAATTAAGTAGAATATAAAAGTTCATTATGAGATAAGTTTCACCTAAATATATTCTTGCACAACATCGATTATCCTTTACATGAGTCCCGAGTTATTTACTTTGAGTAATGTTAAAGACTTAAATTGTAGCCAAATTATTATAAAAAGAGAATCCTTCGAGCTATGTTTTAAATGAACAATCTCAATTGCATAGCTACACAGGTGTTTTAGTACCTATTTATGCAATTGAATATGCATCTTCACTATTTAATAATTAGAATTACAAAATATTCTAAAATTTAATGATGCAACTAGATGTGACACACACATGCAAGTGCATGATTTCAAATATTTCATTTTCTTATCAATGATATGAAGGGTACCACAATTCAATGTATAATAAAAACAATGCAAATTTTCTTTCAAAATGAAATATATGAATTACAATTGAATTTGAATACAATATTTGAAAGATCTCAAATCAACTTCATTTCCATCGTAGCACTTGCATTTTGTCATTAACATGGGTTTGCACAAAGGTGACATGGATTTATGCTTTCCTATCTATATGTGAGAGCATATATTTAAAAAATTCCCTTCACAAAATGTTTGTGGTCATATTACACATGAGAGAGAGAGAGAGAGAGAGAGAGAGAGAGAGAGAGAGAGAGAGTTTATTATCTTCACACAAAGTTCGCATTTCCTTTATATTTTTGAGTTCTAGAGAGGGGAGAAAGAGTTCACTAAATTCACACAGTTTTCAAATTCTTATAAAGTTCAAATGGAGTTAACTAACTTCAATAACACTAAGGATTTGATTACAAAAAAATTGATAAGTGGATTTCATTTTAGAGGCACCGTTCTAGAGTGAGTTGGTGAAATTTGACAATTTGCACTTGGATACTATAAGCCAAGTTGGCTCTAAAACTAGTGCGGAAATAGTGTTTCCAAATAAGATAAGGTGAAACTAATTTTGGTTTAAAATTATCAATGTAGGAAAGAAGAGGTTTGGGGTGATAGGATGCAATTTCTCAATCCACAAGTGTTAATTGTAGAGTGATTCCAAATCATTTGAATCACAACATTGAGTGGCAACCTCTTGTAACCCAATCATCTAAATGGGAGCAAAAATATTCTTCCAAAATGTGTCAAAAACAAATAGGTGTGGTTTAAAAGTTTATCTTATGTCTCTTGACACCAAGGAACATTTTTAAATTGTGAAACAAAGAGGTAAAAACCATAGCCATTCACCAGGCATCATTTATAGAGAAGATATATGTTTTTTGAAAGGTTGTGTTTTAGGGTTGTAAGCTTTGTTTTCAAGTGTTTTGTGATCACAAAGTGGAGGTGTAATCTGTAAATGCATGGTCCATCATGTTTTGTCTTGGGGTATTGTGACACTAATAGGAAAGGTATATTTTTCTCGTTGGTTTATACTAGTAACTATATTATAGAATCCATATAAAAAAATATAGAAGGAAAACATTGTACGACAAAAAATATAAAGGGAAGAGAACCCATGCATGTTAAAAGAATAGTTGTACAAGAGGTACTCCAGGAAGGTCCACAAGCGCATTCCACGAGCCCAAAAGCTAGAAGTATTTTTTCAAACAGTTCATGTGATTTTTGTAAGTACACACCCTTTGCATACATATCAACTAGGGGTTGCAACCAAATCTAAAACAAGTCCACTTTCCTGTAAGATTATATGAGTGTCTATTGCCTACTATACATCTCCCATTTGGAGCAAGCTATGATGGTGTTTGCAAGGATTGTGGGGTGGCTTTACACTAGTCCAAAATGCATTTTCTTGAAAGGTTATAAAGCCTTCCCAATAACCCATTTTGTAGATCATATAATTGTAGGATAACAAACCAAATTTCATGTAGGCATTTAGTAAAACAACTAACATGCATTGTGTGTGGCACTAAGCCCATTATCATGTTTCTTTCAACATTACGTAGACTTATAATATTCATGTGAATGTTGAATAAAATATGCATGCATGTCAAGAGCTACAATTTTATTTTCTAATTTAAATACAACACAAAACTAAATCTAAAATTTTGGTGGGATTTAGACCCATTGTCACCATCATTCCTTGCCCATGATTGAATATACATAAAGTGATCGTGTAAAGAGTATTTAGGTTCATCTAATTTGACATGGCACCACTAACACCTTTCAAATGTAGTAATAGACCAACCACTTATTCCGCACCCTCTTCTATGTACCTGTTATCCCATTAACCCCTCGGGGCTAATTTGGATAACTTCTTTAAATAATAGACTTAGCCATTTTTAATAAAACCCATAGGACACTAAGGTTTAAGGAATTGGTGGGTTTTCTTTGAAAATTTTGTGGGACATTCAAATTCCCATCAATTTAACCGCCTAACATCCAAGAAGAGCAAAGTTTCGTTATTTCGAGCTTCTTGTGGCATTTGGGATTTGTAGACTCCAAGTCCCTTAATAAACCAAGGAGGATGGATGTTCGGGTTTGTGGTGGATGAGAAAGTCAAGGGTGGTCAAGGTAGACACGTGGCAACCAAATCAAGGGGAAAAGGTGGACACGTGGTGACATTCTGTCACACTTTAGGGTGATGGACTTCGACAGATCTCAAGTCTATGGAATGAAATGGTTTTCAAAAGGCTTTGAGTCTAGGTGGTGCTGGCAAGTCAAGACACTAAATACATGGTTTGTATTTCTATGGAGCCAAAATTTTTAGTCACCAGATAGAATTTGCGATGCAAAGGCACAACCAAATGAAAGGCAAACACGAAAGTGAGAGAGATTTGACATGAGACATAGGTGGATCCTTCTTGTTGCTTCGTGCTTCACAAGGGTCAATATGGTATAAGAATAGTTGACATTATAAGATGCGTGGAGATTTCTCATTGGCTCTCATTTTGCGGTTGTCGGTTAGGGGATAAGAACAATCGACATTACAAGGATCGTGGATATTTCTCATTGGCTCACTTATTGTGATTGCAATACCGTGGGGCTAAGAACATTTTTGACATTGCGAGGAGCATGGAGCTTTCTCATTGGTCTATGTTTCACACTTGACAAGGTCTCTATAATGAAGACTGACATTGAGACATGTGTGGAGCTTTCTCATTGGTTTAATCTTTCCTATGGATAATGGAAATTTCATAAGGCCCGACCCTCGCAACCAATGAAAGACCAACACATGGCAAAGGAAAAGCAATGCACATATAGATAAAAGGAAATTCTGAGCCAATCAAAGGTCGCCACATGTCACTCTCCTATTCATCCCGACATGCAAAAATTTAAATGGCCATAACTTTCACTCCACAACTCCAAATCATGCAAAATCGGTCTCATTGGAAAACTCTCCTCAAGCCCTTCAATTTGGTATCATTTGATTAAGATATTGATGGAATTTGATAGGCATAAAGGAGAAAAACAATTAATTCATTAATGCACATAAATATTCAGTTGACCCTTGGATCAACTAGAGCATGCCACAATTCATTGTGTGTTCAATTTGCACTGCAATCTTCAAACCACCATAGATCCTATTGTAGAGATCGGATCCATGTATTTTTGGTCTTATTGGAAAACTACTGACATGAGCCACATTTTGGACCATTCAAAATCAGATCTTGGGAGTCGATAGGCAAAAATAGGAAACATCAATCAGGTTGTTAATGCGTAGATTCAGTTAGCTCAGCCACCCAGATTTGATCCGATTTGGCCTCCTTCCTTCTTCTACAAGCTAAAAAAACACAAAGATGCACATCGAAAACATTGTAGGAGGATTTACAGGTATTTTATGCTTTTTGTTGGTGATTAGAAGAATAAATCTGAGTTTCCCTCTTCTTCTCCTCCTCTTCTCTCCTTCTTCTTCTATAAATAGTGGAGTAATGCTCATTTGTAAGGGTTGGATACTTTGGGAATACAAGGGCATTGTTATAAAGTGTTGTACAAGTGTATTTGAGTTGTAGGCCTAAGATTGTGATCATGCATTGCATTTATACCTTATTCCTCCATTACAATGATATTTGCATCATCTTAAAGTAATAAAATACTTGTTTTGTGGCTATTATTATGCCCTAATTGGTGATTTGTTGCATTTTCTTGCCTCCTCATTTCCTTGTAGGTGCATTGCATATGTTTATTCATATTGTAAGGTTTATTTCTATTGTGCATTATAGGAAAATGGGAGTTTAAATGTTGTTCTGGACTGTGGCTTTCATTTCTTCCCTTTCCACCTTTATTTTTCTCCATTTTTCTCTCATTCAAAAGTGTCTTTCCCCTTATTTTGGTGTTATCACCTCCCTTAGTGTAGGATTTTCCTTTTATGCATCTCCCTCTCTCCTTGGTCCCTTGGAATCATATATTAGTGCTAGGTAGTTACATTTCCTTTCCTAGGAGTAGTTTAACATTAGAAATAAGTAGAGGAAGCCAACCTTCTCCGGAGGTTTGTCTTAGTTCAAGTCCCACAACTTGGAGACAGTCTCATGTTTCCTTAAATCCCTAGATCAATCTAATTTGGGATGGGTGTAAATTTGAGCTCCAATAGTTTTGGCACGCACGCCTGGGACAAGTATGAAAGCTTTATTTGCAGTATTTTGCTAAGTTTTGGTATGTAACTTAGTAATTTCTAGCCTTTGGAGGCTTATTACAACACATATGATGACTCAACATCTATATCAACTAGTTTCAATAGTCAAAGTTCTCAGTTTCATGAGAAGAATTCAAAAAGGTCAAGAACAATAGAAGAAGAATCCTTTGATTACTTGCAGTTGTCACCAAATATAAGAAGAATAAGTGGATCAATTGAGAGATCACCATCACCACCAAATAAGACTCTTTCTACTCTACCTCATGGTAGGCCTTTCTTGCAGCCTACTAGATTTCTGAGACCTATCACCATGGAAAATCCACAGAGGAATATACCTTTTTCACCTTCACTAGTACCAACCCTCTTGCTCTTAATTCCCAACATGACATTCCAGTATCAACCTTAAAAAGTATCCCTTTTTTCACCGGGATTCTCATGCCACTCTAGCTGACCATATTCAAGATAGTGCTGATGTTTGTGTTGTTCATCAAATTATTGAATAGGATGTATCTATAAATTTGTTAGATTCTTCATTCAAAGAGAAAACTCTTCAATGGTTAAGGAGCTTGGGGCGGAACAATCACTAATTGGAATGATCTGGGGACAACCCTTTATAATCAATTTGGGGAAAAGGTAGATAACCTCTCCTTATTAAAACAACTGACAACTATAAAGAGGGATCTTAATGAGCTCATGGAAAACTTCAATTTCAGATTTTAGAATACATGGGACAAAATTCTAGTCCTAGTGAGACTGTCTCCACAAGGTGATTTTCTTTACTTTTTAGGGCTTTGAATTCTGATATTGTTGTCATGATTCAATCTATGGGGGGTGGAACATTGCATGGGGTATTTGCAATAACCATTAGGGAGGAAAATTGTCTAATACAAGCTGGGAAAATAACCCCTAGGATGCCTATGCCTTTGTACACACTGAATTACCTCAAGTTGCTTAGACCTTTATTGCTCCTAATCCTAAGAAGAATTCCCAACCCACTGCCTCCACATCCTACTCTCCTATACAACAAAAGGAGGATGAGGAGATGAAGGAATTGATTATAAATCTGTCCAAAAAGTCATATCCTTGGAAAAACAACAAGTCCTATCTTATAGGAATTACTCTAACCAGGGTCAATATTCAAACCAAGGATTTAACCAAGGTTATCAACCATATAGGAGCCACCAACCTAATAAAAGATATGGAAAAAATCAACAAAATAATAGATGGAAAATTCAAAATGCACCTCTTCCACTTCAAACAATTTGCTCCTACTTAGTCACTTCCTACCGCTTTACCTCAAGTCAATCATTGGTCCCAATGCAAAATAATGTAATACAAGAAACATAATGGTGTTTCCCATGCATTCAACCACATAATCAGTTTATTTGTCCAAATGCATTGCATGCTCAAGCCCTTATGGTTCAAAATTCTTCCAATCAGCAAGAACCATTGGTAGAAGTAGCCAATCCTAATGTGGAAGGAGTCCAAGAGGTCAATCCTGACACCAATCTCATGTTCTTTGAGTGACGATTTTTGTGTAATAAATCAAGCAAGTGGATAGTTTTAGTAGACCTCAAACTAATGTTGTTGATAATACAAGGTCTAAGAAAAGGATGTTGGAGTCTCAACCTTCATCTTCTTCTAGTCAAGGCAACACTATCAACAAGGAAAAGGAATTTGGCATAGATGTAAGTAAAAAAATTGCCCGAGGTTCTCGATAAACCCATTTTAGACAAGGAAGTTGCTTCTTAACCAAAAATGCTATCCCAACATTGCAACAATCAAGGAAGGAGAATATTTTACCTCAAATGAAAAATCCCATGAGCCTTCCTTTCAACATTGTTGAGTAGATGAAGAAGACAAATATTAGAGTGAAAATGTGGGATGCCTTGGCCATTCCATCATAACTAGATCTTTTACATGAAGCTTTCAAGAAACTTCCTCAAACTGATCTCGGTTTCTCAAAAGACTCATGTTACTCTAAATTTGTGCCAAGAAAATGAAGAACATATAAGAAAATTTGTCAAGACCCCACTCTTTTATATGTCTTTAATTATGGGAAAGCATTTATTTTATAATTGCATGATTGATTCAAGAGCTAGTACCTCTGTCATCGCTAAAAATATTACTGATATCCTAGGTCTTAAGTAAAAAATTATTTCTAAAGATGTTCTACAACTTTATGGATCAACCGTTGGCATCTTAGGAGTGATAAAATATCTTGAGTTAACTCTTTATGCTTGTTTAAGCTTAACCATAGCTCATGATATATCAGTCATTGACTTGCCTCCCATGTTTCCCATTTTCTTATCAAGAGATTTCACGGCTAAAGTAGGTGGCTACATGTCTTAAAATTGGACTCATATGCTCCTAAGAACTAGATATGGTATAAGATTTACCATACAAGCTTAGAATATATTTTCCTATCATATTGAGTCTTATAATCATACCCCTCCCTAATCACATCGCTTAATATAAGAAGATCATGAACAAGAATCAGTTTTAGAAGAGTGGCCTTTTCCTCTTTCAATTCCTAACCTTTTATAGATGAATGGGCCAAAGAACATTATGAGTTTGATCCATATGATACAAATTTGAAAACTAGACTTGGAACCTATTGCATTCTTGAAGAAGGATCTGCTCTACCTACACCACTTAAGAAAGAAAAGGATAATAATTATGGATTGTGTAATATGTTATTTGATGGCTCTAGGAGTACAAATGGAGTTGGGGTAGGTGTTGTACTAATTTCTCTAATCAACGAGAAGTTATTCTTTGCTCATAGATTGTAGTTTGCATGTTCTAACAATGTGGCTGAGTATGAGGCATTGGTGCATGGTCTTAAAATTACAGAGAAGAGAGGAATCAAAAAATTACAAATCTCTAGGGATAATGAAATATTCATCCACCAATTTATAGGGAAGTGTTCCACAAAGGATAAGATTTTGAAATCTTAAAAACACAGAGTCTGAGATCTTCTAGAGAGTTTTATGCTCTTGATTTGTAAGTAGTGGCTAGGAAATTGAAGAAATAAATAGACTAGATGGAAACCCTTGGTTCAAAATTATAACCTATTGAGGATCTTGTTAAAGGAAATAGGCAACACATCAAGGTAATGGTCGGACCATCCATTCGGATAATGAAACCAACTGCAAAGTATTTGACAATGATGAAAAAATTATGCAATTCATCTAGAATGAAGCTGATTTTTCTTCAAGAATGCAATCTGATTTGCATGATAGCTATGGTGATCATATTATTCATCTGATTTTCATGATAGCTATAGTGATCATATTATTCATCGAAAGCAGACAAATTTCCAAAAGGATTGGTCACCTTGGAGCATATTTTCAGTCTTGATGATGAATTCAGAGGTGAAGAGAAGAACATAACAACAAGGCAAGAAGATTTTCAACTAGTCACAATTGCACAAGGAAAGGAACTTTTGCTTGGAAAGGTATGTGATGAAAATAAAAAGAAATATTTTATCTCCTTGTGTCAAAAATTCAATGATGTATTCTCATGGGATTATGAATATCTAAAGGGGTTTGATCAAAACATTGTTGATAACATTCTATTGATCTTGATCCTAATGTAAAGCCAATTAGACAAAATCAAAGGCTAATTAACCCCAAGATAGAGCCCCTCATGAGGAAGGAGTTATCCAAACTAATTGAGGCAAAAATAATTTTTCCCATCAAGTACTCTACATGGGCAAAAAAATTTGGTGAGAAAGAAAAATAGGGAAATCAGAATTTGCATTGATTTCAAGGATTTGAGCAAGGCCTCCCTAAAAGATCACTACCCTCGACCTTCCATGGAGAAAATTAAACAAATTGTGGCTAAATGTTGGATACTTCTATCACACTTCAGGCCAATTAAATCATTTCTTAAACTTTCCCATTAAGTTGTTTCATTGCATCTAATACAGTATATTAGTTTTCAATTCCTTTAAGTGCTTTTCAACACATTGTCTTATTGGTAGAGTAGTTTCAGTTTCCCTAAGTGTTTTGCATAGTTTTGTTACTTTTGGATGATCTTGTTGCACAATGTTCATGATGGTTTCTAGAAGAAAGTGTAGAGAGAAGAGTTTCAAGGTGTCAAGGATCAATTGTAATACTTCATAGAGACAAATACAAAGCAACTAAAATCATATTTGGGGCCATTTTTAGAGCTTATTCATTCAACCCCAATAGATCAATTATAGGATCAAAGTCGTATGAATTTTATTTTGGGGTTACTTTTGCTCAAGTTTCTTCATGGTTTATAGAATTTTATGGAGATAGAATCGAGCGGATCTCAAGCCACGAGATGAAAAAAATTTGGTAAAGGCGTCTAGGTCTAGAAGAGGGAAAGAGCATAGAAAATCTTAGAGAAGTAGAAACGTAGGCAAATCTCAACCCCTCATCCAACTAAAAACCAATACGTGGAAAAGGAAAATTAATGTACACATAGGTAGTGGAAATCACCGAGCTAATCAAATGCTGCCACATGCCACTCTCCTGTTCATGTCGACATGTAAATATTCAAATGTTCATATATCTCCCCTCGCTCCAAATTCAACAAAATTAGTCTCGTTGGAATGGTATCCTTGAGCCCTTCAATTTGACATCATCAAAATCAGAAATCAATGGTGTTTTGTTGGAGAAAAAGAGGGAAAATATTTTGGGGCATTAATGTGTAGTTACAAATGGGTCAACCACCTAAATTTATGAAGCATAGGGCTCTTACCTTCTCCTAAAAGCAAAATGACATTGAAGAATGGATTTGAAAGGTGCCCATGATGTTTTTAAGATATTAATGGATGATTGATGGTGGTTGAAGCTTAAAAGACGTGTTATAAGGAAGGAATGAGATTTTCATTAATGATGAAATCAAATCCAATCTCTTTCCTCTCTTTTCCCTTTTCTCTCTCTCTCATTTTCTATATATTATAAAATGATGTTTATTCCAAAAAATGGACATTCTAATTTACAAAGGAACCATGTAAAAAGGTCTCCCAAGCAACTGTGAGCCATGAACCTTCATTTTGGCCTTTGTAAATGTGTTCTTGCCTTTTGTTTTAGTTGTAATGGATTGTGCACACTTTTAAGAAATAAAATATGGTGTTTGTGGCTCTCTTCTACCCTATACTTGTGTTTTATCTACATCTTACCTCTCTTTTATTTTTGTGATGTGTTGAGCATGTCTCTCTCTTTTGCGGGATCTATTTTGGTTGTTTTTCATGTGAAAGTGACAAGTTAAATACTGTTTTGAGTTTTGGAACTTTTTCTTCCCTATCTCTACCTATTTTTCCCCATTTTTTCTCATAGAGTGATCATCACCTTTTTCTTGGTGTTATCACCTCTTTTAGCTTAGGATTTCCTTTTCATGCATCTCCTTCTAACCCCGGTCTTTTGGAATATTTAGATTGATTAGTTCGATTTGCTTTTAGATGTAGGAATAATTTTAGCATTAGGAATATGTAGAGGAACTGGCCTTCTTCAAAGGTTTATCTCAGTTTGCAAGGTCCCACAACTTGGAGGCAGTCCCATCTTGCCTAAAAATTCTGGGTTGTTTATGACTTGGGGCAAGGTGTAATTTTGAACTTTAATAGTTTTAACACACTGTAGGACAAGTATTAAAAACTTTATATTTCATAGGTGTGTATCATATCCACCTTATTTTACATGTCGGTGGGATAATATTGAAGCACTTTACAACTTCATATTGCTAAGTTTGATGTGTTTTTGTTAATATAAAACCTTTAGAGGCATGTTCTCAACACATCTGATGACTCCACTATTATAAACAACACATTCTCTTGTTGCATACCTTTCCCTTCATTCTTTCATCCATTTCCATATTTCCATTCATCATTTCCATTTCATTTTCCTTTTATTCATGAAGTTGTGCAATCATGACATCATTCCCTCATTGGAATACTAATTTCCAAGAGCAATGTCAGTCTCCTCCACCTCCATGTTTCCAAAATCCACCTCCAAATCAGTTTTATGAGCCCTATTATGATAATTTTTCATATAACCCAGTCCCCACTGATCCATATGGTTATCCTTATAACCATGATGATGGCGGAAATTTCATGGCAGATGTTGATTTTTAGAGGTAGATTCAAGAAATGAAGATGAATATGATGCAAAATAAGGCTAAATGTGCAATGAAGGCAACCAAAATTGATTTTATGGTCCCTTGTCCATGGGTTGGCCCTATGCTAAGCTAGTTCAGCCCTCAACAAAAGTTGGATTTTATAATTGAGATGTTGCCCCAAATTGCAAAGTGGGTTGAGTTAATGGAGGCTCATGAATCTAGTGTTAGGAAACCTTGTCAATGGGGTAACCCTACACTACCATCTTACATCCCTCCCATTCCTCCTCCCTAACCTACACCATCTCTACATGAATTTCATGTTCTTATATTTTCAGCTGCTCTTATTAAGGATTTCCCTTCTCCATATTCTTACCTCCCATCCCACCTTTAGTTTTCTACCATAAATCCTCCCAAATCTCCATTTCCTCCATAAGAATTTATTACACCTCTTCCATCATTTAAAACTTTGCAAATTTAGCCAAGGGCTAAAACCTTCCCCAATTTTCAAAAACTATATTTACACATGCATGATCCTCTTGAAGAGTCAATTGAAGATCATGAAGTACTAGAGATTAGCCAACAAACTAAGGGCCCAATTTATTAGTTTCCTGAGGACCCATTCCTCACCAAACAAGATCTTAAATATTTCATGGCAATAAGGGTTAACCTTCACTCTTCTACACAACAAGATGCACATGTAGGCTAAGAGGGGCAGGTTGAAAAGGAGCCAAACAAAGTAGATCAAATTCAGAGATTGAAGGATTAGAGTCATGAGTTTGAATTCATGGAGGTTCATCACCAAGGACCTAACAATTAGCCTTCTCCAAGTTCTTCAAAATTAGCTAAGGTGAGTCCCATTCTTAAAAATCATGAAATAATTATTGAGGAATGGACTGAATCTAAGAGCATAATGGATGAAGAAGTGACCCAGCCCATTGCATCTTATTTCAATCGAAAGATATGAATTTAAGGATGCTAAAACTAAAGAGATAAAAAAAAGGAGGAGAATCTTCCAAGTGAACAAGATGTTCCATTTGAATGTAGTGACCCTCATTGTCCTACATGCTTAGAACTTGTTGCACTTTTGAAAGATTGTAGTGATCCACCAAGAATATCTCTAGATGTTGTAACCAGTCATGAGGAGCTTCATGCCATGGAGGAGGAAAAATCATATTCAAAGGTTTTGAGTGAAGAATACATCATAGAAAGTTCATTGCTTTCTTTCAATTATGAAAATTTAGATCTTTCTTCCACTTCATTCTTACAAGAATATGATTTTATGGATGAGTTTGATCTCTCAAGCTTTATGCTTGAGGAGGAGGAGAGTCATGATGAATTAATTACAAAATTATAAATCATCATGGAGGAGGCATATTTGTTTGTGGAAGCAGAACAAGGATCAGATCATCTTGCAAGAAACTTTATTCATGGAAAGGAAAGTTTGCAGGATACCGCTATTCATGGGGTTGTGCCTCAAAGAAATGGAAAAATTTAGAGGATTAGGCCTTGCCAAATCAAGTATTTGGATAGTCTAGAGCCAAAAATAGAGTTGACACCAGTCATGCTCACTTCAAAGCATGAGGAAGAAAATAAATGCACTAAATATCAGATGCAATACCTCTCAAATTTAAATGCAGAGAAACTAAAGAGGTACTAGTTCTTTTTTTAGTTCATACTTTGAGGAATGAGATGGAAAATTAGCCTTAAAATAGTTTTCCAATGTTTTTAAAGTCCATGCCCAATGTCAAATTAGCTTTAAAATAGTTTTCTAATGTTATTAAAGACCATGTCCAATGTCAAATCAATTACATGGTCTCAATTTGTAATAATGAGAATCTATTTCTCCTTGTTTGTTTTAGGCTTTATTTAGCTTCTCATTTCTTTAGTTAGAGTAGGTTAGTGTAGGTTTGTTTTCAAGTAAAATAATTTCTTATACACACTCTACATGTTTCCACTTGGAACATGTATGATTTCCATGTTTGTACATAGTTTTTGCCTTTTGTTATTGTTTGCACAATCTATTTTGGAGCAGATTTCATGGTGAGAATCATATAAGTTAGGTAATTTCCAAGTTTTATTCAAAGCCCACAAGATCAACTTCTTTCACCTAGTTTGAGTAGGTTTATGGTGGAGTCAGATAGTTAGAGCAGTTTCTAAGCTTTATCTAGAGCTCCACCGATCAATTTCAGGCTAGCGGTCATTAGGCAGTTTCAATTCGGTGCTAAGTTCATAATAGATTCAAGGGACAAAACTTCAAAGGAAAAGACTAGTTTCTTCAAGTTTTGAGTCTCGAATCCATGCCTAATGGTTTCTTAAGGATTCTAATAAAATTTAGTAAGTAAATTTACCCCGGAGGTCACCAAATTTTTATCCCAAATTGATCCCCCTAAATTAATTTAGATAACTCATTTAAAATGGACTTAGCCATTTAAACATGCCTAGGATGTTCAAACGCCCATCAAATGTCTACACCGCAAAACAATTCAAATGCTCGTGAAGTAGTAGGCCACGTGTAGGGATTTTGAGTTTCTTCATAGCCTTAATATTTTGTGGACTTCAAGTTTTTTAGAATCTACCAAATTAAATTTGGCTTTGGGTCCGAGGCAGAGACACACACAGTCCAAAAAAGTTAGTAGCAAATCAAGACCAAGCTGGAAGGGAAATGTGGCACGATCAAAGAAAGTAGGAATATTTTCATACATGAAGTCCTCCAAGATAAAAGTCACAATGTGAAGGCACAACCAATGAAGGGAAAACACAGAATCAAGAAATACTGACATTACGAGGAGTGTGGATACTTCTCATTGGCTCATGTTTCATGGTTGTAATTCAAGATTATTGTAAGAATGAAATTGCAAGGAGTGTGGAGCTTTCTCATTGGCTCACATTTCGTGGTTGATAGTTAGGGTTATAAAAAGTCGACACTAAGAAGGGGCATGGAGCTTTCCCATTGGCTCATGCTTCGTGGGGGTCGATATAATAAAAGAATAGTCTGATACTGTGAAGGTACATGGAATGTTCTCATTGTTCTATGCTTCACACTCTGGCAATATTCCTATAAATGTGACCGACATTGCAAAGGTGCGTGGATATTTCTCATTAGCTTGCACTTCATAGTGGGCATACCTAATAAAGGGTCAAAGCCTCGTGAAGGCCTGTACATCGAAGGAAATAAAAATAAAGGTTGACACGTGTCATCATTCTATCACACTTCAGGCTGATAGACTCTGGTGGATCTCAAGCCACGTGATGAATGAAATTTGGTAAAGGTATCTGGTCTGGAAGAGGGAAAGAGCACATAAAATTTCAGGGAAGTAGACATGTAGGCAAATCTTGACCCTCATCAAACTAGATACCAACATGTGGAAAAGGAAAAGTAATGCACACATAGGTAGAGTAAATCCCTGAGCAAATCAAATGCTACCATGTGTCACTCTCATGTTCAGCATGGCATGAAAATATTCAAATGCTTGTATCTTTCCATTCCCTACTCCAAATTTAACAAAAATTATCTCATTGGAGAGGTATCCTTGATCCCTTTAATTTAGCATCATAAAAATCATGAATTGATGGCATTTGGTGGGAGAAAAAGAGAAAAAATAGTTCAAGCATTAATGTGTAGTTATAGACGACTCAACCACTCAAATTGATGAAGTATGGGGCTCTTACCTTCTCCTAGAAGCAAAAGGACATTGGGGAATGAGTTTGACAAGGTGCCCATGATGTTTTTCAGAGATTAATGGATGATTGATAAAGTGGTTGAAGCTTGAAAGTTGTGTTGCAGGGAAAGATAAATATTTTCATTAATGGCAAGATCAAATCCAATCTCTTTCCCTCTCTTTTCCCTCTTCTCTCTCTTTCTCTCTCTCATTCTCTATATATTATAAATGATGCTTATTCCAAAAATGGAAATTATAATTTGTAAAGTAACTATATAAAAATGGTCTCTTGAGAAGTTATGAGCCGCGAACCTTCATTTTTGCCTCTATAGATGTGTTCTTGTATTTTGTTTTAGTTGTAATGGAATGTAATATATTTGTACTTAAGATAAAGTTTCATGTTATATTTATCCTTGTGTATATCAAGCACATAGATTTGTTCCTATTTACAAAGTATTAGGTAATATATATGACATCAAATTGCCACCTTTTCTTACAGTTTCAAATATATTAATTAATAATAATAATGAAAACTATAATTATTTTCTAAATTTTAAGGTTCAAGGTTTAGGGTTTAGGGTTTAGGGTTTGGGGTTTAGGGTTTAGGGTTCAAGATTTAGAGTTTATGACTTAAGGTTCAGGGTTTAGAATTTAGGGTTTATCCTAAATAACATAATCAGGAAAACTTAACACTAATATGACACCGTAAACAATCAAACGATATCTTAAAAACTAATGTGATATCCTAAACACTGAAATATTGATATGACATAAAACACTAATGTGTCACCACCAATAATACATTTGGGACACATTATTCACTAATACGACATCCTAAACATTGATATGACACCCTAAACACTATTACGAGACCCTAAACAAGTTATAGAGTCATGTACAAACCCTAAAAATTCAAAATTCATACCTATTCCTAGCCATACCTATCACGTGCACAATGTTCCAAATCAAATCTAGAATACATTTAACACCATTATCCTCCCACGTTCTAGTAGAATTCAATATAAGCCCCATACTCCATTTTTTACTATCATTTGAAGAAGAAAAGGAGTTTGATACACATATTGTTGAGGTAATGTACTTTTGAGATATCTCAAAAAGAAAGTCCTTGTTGTTCAATATTCCCAATGTCAATAGTTGTTTTTTGCAATGTCACTCCTAGTGTTTTGCAGTTAGTTAGAACACAATAATTTTAAGGGATTTCACTTGCGCATGTCACATGACACTATAGAGTTCAAGACATGTGGAGCGGAATATATCGACATCACATGTTGAGCTGATGTAACTTATTTAAATTTACTAACCATAGAACATGGTATGTCAAGGTTTTTTGTGCCATCTTTCTAGACCATTATCTTAGGCCATCCTCCACGCATGCCCAAACAACTATGTAAAAACTTTCCACAAGTGTTTTCTTAAGCCATCCATGTGTATATCAAGAACATAAATTTGTTCCTATTTTCACAGTATTAGGTAATAGATATTTTTCATCGATCTCACTTATTAACATACTAGTGTAATTCCTACTTATTCTTGGAAATATTATATGATCACTAACTTCATTTAGATAATATTGTAGATTTGATTTGCATTCCTTCCACATAACAAAACATTCAATTTTTTTTGCATGATTGTTTATATAAAATGAACAATAAATTTAAAAATTGTTTATAACATTAACATAACATCTCTACAAGTATTAGCTAAAAGTATTCTAATTCTAATGATGAATGAAAACGTAATATTAGCTATGATTATTCTAATTCTATCACCACAAATAATATTAAGTCACCTACATTAAATTATTTTTGGATACTTGAAACACGTATACGACACCTTGAACACTAATTAGTCACCCCACATAAAATAATTGGGATACACTAAACATTAATTTAACACCCTAAAGATTGATACAATACCCTAAATAATGTCATGATACTCTATGCACTAATGATTCATCCTCTATTTCATAATTAGGATAGCCTAAACACTAATGAAACACATGGTCTCATACAAAATGATAATCATCGTTGTAATACCCTATCAACTCATATGACACCCTAAACACTAATATGACATCCTAAACACTCAAAAATTGATGCAAAACCTTGGACACTAATGGGTTACTCTAAATAACATAAATTAGACACAAAAAAACACTAATGTTTTACCCTAAAAAATTATAAGACTTGATAAACACTAATATGACACATTATACATTATTAGAAGACTGTAAACATTAAGGGATCACCGTAAATAATATAATTAGGACACCTTACAGAATAATTTGATATCATAAGAACTCATATTAAACACTAATACACCACCCTAAACATTCAAACATTGATACAAAAACCTTAACACTAATGGGTCAACCTAAATAACATAATTGACAATCGAGATACTTTGAGCATTAACAAAACAACTGTAAACTTGATATGAAACCCTAAAAACTATAATGAGACCTTACAAACTAATGGGTCACTTTACAAAACACAATTAGAATGCCCTAAATATTAATGTGTCATCCTAAACAATCATACGATACCCTAAACACACAAACATTGATATGATGCCCTAAACACTAACTTGTCATCTTAAATAACACAATTACAACACCGTAAACTATAATACAACACCTAACATTAATTTAACATGTATTAGGGTTTAATTGGTATAAATGATTCAAAATCTAGCCCTAACACATGTTCAATTGTCACATTAGGTGTATTAGGGCTCGATCGATGGAAACAAACAAAAACTAATAATTGGAACATATGGAAAACCGTTGTATTTTCCAACATGCTGAAAAACACGGTGTGTTTTCCATGTTGATGAAAAACACATTGAGTTTTCCATCTTAATGAAAAATTGAGTGAAAAAATGTTCCCCTATAAAATTTAACTATGCATTTAATATGATATGTGGTCCCCTGACTCATGATTGGTGATAACATTTGTTTAATCCAAAAAAGAATGTTATAACTATATATCTAGAAGTAGATGGAAAAAATAGAGATTGTCGAACATTGTATTTCAAGACATTTATTATTAAGGTTCTTGTTGACAAATATGAATTCAAATATTAAGTTCATACTAGTGTGATTTCATAAAATTCAATTTCGTAAATGAAACTATGTGGAAAACCGTCATGTTTTTCAACATCTTTGAAAAACACACTGTGTTTTTCAACATGTTAAAAACACACTTTGTTTTTCATCAAGATGAAGAACATGCTGTGATTTCCTCATGTTAATCATCGACCTAATCAATCATGAAAATCTACTCTCCCTTGTATGTAAGATTCATAACATTTATATTAAAATAACATGCCTTAATTCAAGCGTGTCTCTTCCCAAAAAGTGGTAAAATAGTCGTAAAGGTGGCATTAGATTTTTTGTTTCATTCCTAGAGATAATATATTGAGATTAGCGTGGTAACTATTGGGATCAATTTATACTTTTAGGCATATTTCAAACAATAAATTGAACTATACTATTCCTGACTTATCCGACATGAGCAACCTGCAATACTTGTGAGTAAGCCAACGACTAATCTCCACTCAATATGCACTGGGTTAATGTCTGTCAATGCATCATGACCATCCATTTCACAATGGATGGTCATGATGCGTTGACTGGAATTGACTGGGTGCATATTGAGTGGACTATTCTACCTCCAAAGATCCCCCGTTTATGTTGTGAAGTCTAATAATAATGTTTGTGTGTGGTATTCGTAGGGACCTCAACAACAATTCATTCGATGTATCCCAAGTTCCCATGTGGTTTTCTTCCTTAGACTTGTTAATCACAATGTAAGTCCAAATTAATCTAAGCACTACTCTAAATAGATTATAGAAGAAACTTAACTAATATTGATACCCTTTTATTCATTTGTGTTTGAATTGTTTCACATCGTGATAGAAAACGAAAAGTTGAATGGATCATTTCCTTCTATTTTTTTTAACTTGCCGCAACTTGAAACCGTGTGAGTATTCTGTTTAAGTCTTATGTCTATTTTTTAGTGACCATTGCCAATATTTTATGGAATCAATTAACACGGTTAATTTTGATTTTGTATGAGTAGGAGACTAGCCAGAAATTCCATC
The DNA here is from genome assembly GCA_018340775.1 of Taxus wallichiana var. yunnanensis. Lineage (NCBI taxonomy): Eukaryota > Viridiplantae > Streptophyta > Pinopsida > Cupressales > Taxaceae > Taxus > Taxus wallichiana. The sequence goes on from CM031234.1 coordinate 105,607,906, forward strand.
TCTGGAACTCTAGATTTCAACATTATTGAAAGCCAAACGCTGCAAGACATAGATTTTGAGTACAATAACATCAGAAGCGCTTTCCTCCCCAAAACTGCTATCAAAATGTAAGAAGTTTTGTCATGTGATGGATTTGAATCACAAGCAATGTCTGGTGGTGATAATTAGTTTGTCTAACACCAATTTTAGTAGAGTGATATGCTGAGAGGCCCAACCATTATTGTTTTGTGGATTGACAAAAACTTACAGTAATCCTTCCTGTAAGCTAACGTAAGTAACATCTCAGACGACAAAGAATGCCACACTGAATTGAAAGAAAACAACATCCTCCCTTACCCAACACCGATGCAAGATTGTGGCAAAGACATCAAATGTGGGGACAATCTCATGGTTGTATATAAAGAACAATAATTAAAAATAAACCAAATTATATATTCCTTAAGATCCTTTGATTTTCAATGTCAAATTACCTGTGACTACACTCGACTGTGTGCATTGTGGAATGTCCCTTCCTAGTGGCCGCAAATGTGAATAGAGGACTGATGATTTTCTTTACAAAGATGGTGTTTGGTTGTCTGATGCCTTCCTCTTCTTCCTACGGTCTACAACAGTTCTGCGAAAGTGAAGCTTTCTAAGTGTTTAATGTTAGTGTTTTGGTATTAACCTATGGTTAAGTGGTTAGGCATTTGGCTCTATACCCATGGGATCATTTACAATTTTCACCTGCCTCCTTAAATGCATGACCCCTCGCGAGCGGCAACACACTGAAAAAAATCAATTCATCATCCTCCGTGCATACGAGAAAGCCGTGATTTGACTCCCTCCGGTGCCAGTTTTGTTGCCATCTCATGCCATTTACATGTGCATGTGATGGGAAGCATGGTCGTTTTTGTGTAACACATACATGGATGAAAATCAAGTGGAGGGTAGCCTCTTCCAACCACAACTTATGCTCGACAAGGCATTAACAAAATAATTATCGTTCAACGAAGACTTCGACATGGTCAACACCAAAAATCATTCTAGAATGCAACAAAGGAGGTTATGACATGTTTTGCCTCTTTCTCGAGTAGGGATGGATTCAAGTTATTCACCTCACAAAATTATGTGATAACCATTACCTCGAAATAGAATGCTTCACAAGTGGGAATGCCATTGAAAAATCAAATGGGGCACTACAAATGATTCCTATAAATAACAAAAGTTAGTAAAGTGAAAAATTATATGTATACATATTACCCAACCAAAGATCATCCCATGTTAAAAATGTAAATGAGATGATCTTCATGAAACTAATATACAACACTAAAATCAAAACAATGAAAAATATATGTAGATTACAAAGAAACAAAGCATGACCTCAAATAAAACATACTTACATATATACTTACGTTCCCATGAGCATGTCCACATAGTAAATCACAAGAGTGTAGAAAGAGTTGCTCAAGCATAATTTTAGAAGATAAACTATAGTCTAAGGGGGATCTCATGGGAGGATGAGTGGGTGAATTTTATAGAAATGTGAGAGAATGTGTAGGAAGGTGTAATCACAAGCTAGACAAATAAGGATTGTGGGCCTAAAAATAGGTGATTTTTGAAGGTTTCCAAAAAACATGACTATATTGTTTGATTTTTTTGAGATTATGATCATAATGCTTCTTCAAAATGAAAATTAGAGTTATGGTTAGAAAGATATGATATTTTGAAGAAATTAAGAAATTGCGTGGGAAGGGTGAATAAATTTGCAATAAAGATATGATATTTTTCATTTTATATGAATAAATTTGCAATAAAGAGGGTGAATAAAATTTTTTCTCAAGGAAAATATGGGTAGAAAAATAAGATAGTAAAAATGAAGATTGGGTTAATGTTTAGGTGGGTTTAGGTGCATTTTAAATTTTAGTGTCATTAGGTTGACTTTTGAGAACAAGTAGAAAAGGGCGTGCAAATTTTCTATGGATGGCACTAGCCTTGTTAGGAGATGATGTCAAAGGATGGATCATGGTGTACAAAAAATTAGAATGGCCAGTGCCATCTATGGGAATGAACGATGGTGTAGGGAGAAAAAAGCATGACCCATGTTTTCAATATAAAGAGATCATTTTAATAAGGGCTAATGTTGTTTGGAAAGAGGGAGCTAATTTTTTAAGTATGATGTTTTATGTTTGACATGAGACAATATCATATGGAAAGAGGGTCAATGACATAGAGAGACAATGTTTTTTTATTTGAATATTGTTATTAATGTTTGATGATGATTTTTATCTAACTGAGACTAATGGTGTTTATTGCTTGAGATTTTGTAGATCCCTTAAATGATCTACCTCTGGAGGCCAGTAGATGTGGCATGATTACCAAATTTATTGAAGATTTTTTCAATTGCAAATGGGACCCAATTACAAGCATTGGGTTTGGAGGGATCATAGAGATGACATTGATTCCATTAGACTTATATTTGACATAGATGTTTATTGGTGTGTGGGAGTATCATTCCAACACCTTTAATTAAATCCACCCCATTTCAATTTAATAAATTTCCCACTTATTATCCTATCATCATATAATTCACATTAATTAATTAATTAATATCCACATCTCTTAGCTTGCCCTAATCAACTTGTTATTTAGGATGCTTTTATCCTAAATATAAATCCTTATGATTTTTCTACCCATCCCTATCTTCTAACTACCCAATCTTCATCCCTAAGCAACCTAATCCCGCACATAAGCTTTAAAGCACTTTTTCCTCCAAAAAACAAATCCCAACCTAAAGCACAAAAATCCACCCCATTGGGGAAAGTTTCCTTGTGGTTGGAAACGACCTAACCCAATCACCATCGACCCTATAAAACTAAGTTAAATCTTTCCATAATCAATCAGAAATCATCATATGCATGTAAATTTTGGATCTTTCTTGTGACTTGTGAATTGAATCTCATGCTAGAGAGCATTCCTAAAATAGTTACAAACCTCCTAACCTCTTTAGAATGTGCTTCATCACTCATGATCATCCTTCATGAGCTTATCATTATCTTTGTGTTGCTTTATTCAAATTTTATCGTATTATCATTTTTTTTCTTGTATCTAACCTTTTTAGGAGCAAGTCATCATAAAGAACATTAAGAGCTTTGTCATTAACCTTCTCTTCTAGATTATTTATCTTGTAAATCATCCATTTCATCATTTTGACCTTGGCTTTGTCTAACCTCGCTACAATCCATTTCATCATTTTGACCTCGGCCTTCCTTTTAACTGTTTTCTACTTCTAGAGTCATCGACCCAACCTTTGCATGTGTTCTATCTATTTGCCCAAATTTTCATCCTGTTAAACCACCATCTAATTTCTCCGTTGCACTAAAGTTAGTCCATTTTTATCCCAAGTCGTCGCCATCGCTTCACCATGGTTATCATCAATGTCTTGATTCTCAATCTACCCTTTTCAATTCCATTTTTTTGTCATTTTTCTAGTTTCTAGTCCCTCGATCCCTTTGGGTTGACTCCAACATACACAAGCCTCTACATCTAGATCCTACAGCTTTGCATATTCATTTTACATTCAGATCCTCACTCTCATGTTTTTGTCAACCTACCTCTCGCACATTTTGGGTCACCATCGATCTAGACTATGTATCATTTAATCTATAGTTCTTTAATTAAATCAACTTCTAGATCAGATCTTAATTATTCTCATATTCGGTAGTGCTTTTATTTTTTCATGCTACTCATTATTCATTTTTACTTCATTGCTTTTCTAAACAAATGGGGTTGACATCCGCGAGAGGAATCTACACTTCTTGGAGATGACATTGTTGGGAAACCCCCGCATATCCCATCTAATCAAATCCCCTTTTAGTCTATCTTATTTATAGGTCATCGACATCAAGGATCAACTACTCGGTGCCCATTCATCCACATCATGCTTCTGAGGTACTATAAACCTCCATGTTTTGAGTTGTGTACTTTCTTTAGTATCTAACTCATTAAATTTAATTGAATGAGAAATTACATCAACATTCTGGCACACCCAGTGGGACCACCCTTTAGGTGATACATTTATTTTCTATCTTCTTTCTTTTATCTTCTACTAACACTACAGCGTGAGGCCCTGCTTCTTGCTTGTTCATGTTGGTTCAGCCATTGGATCGCTCTTTGCTAAAGTTCAGATAAAAGGAAAATATTTATCTAGGTTTTCTTTTTCCTTATTTTATCTTTTTTGTATCATACTTCCCTTTCCTGTGTGTTTCCTCATCAAAAGATCACACTTCGATTTGGTTTTAAAAAGAACCTTTCTTTTTCCACATTTACTTGCTCACATAGTTTAAGTAGGAGGTTAACTTGTTACATTTCACAATCCTCACACACAACCCAAAACTCACAAACCAATCAACACATCAAAACAACATCCTACCTAGTAGACTGATTGGGATTTCATCACCCAACAGAAACCACCTGAGACTCTCCCAAGCCAAAACAAACTGAAACTAGACATAGATTTCCTTCTCTTAGGTACCCCGTTATCCATCCCTTTTCTATTTTTCACATTTTCTTAATTAAAAACAATAAAAAAGAACTATTTCTTGATTTTCTTGATTTAAAAATGGAACCAAAATTTCCCCAAATGATTATACAAACATAACCATGATTGATATCTCTCCTTGTCTCCTTCTAGCCCCATCTGTGACTTCTTTCTCCATAGATCACGCCAACCAGATAGAATATATCCCACCACCTTGGACCACCCCTGCTTCATCTGACATCCCCATGCCTATCCCATCTATTGACATTCCCATTCCTCATATATCAGATCTTCCCATCCAATCCCAACCATCTTATCATGTTTCTCCTCCCAATATCTTACATCCCCTCAACCAATATGATCTTCACCACTCCCCAACATTTTAGAAAACCCTTTCCTAACCCACCACCAACAAACCCATTTTCATCAAGCACCACCAAAAAATATAACCCATTTTCAATCAACACCATACATCAAACACCTCCTTCATATATCTACCCCACTTATCTCATCATCACCTACTCCCATCCTTGATATTGTTCCTATGGATCCTTTGAGAGCTATCCCCACATCAACCATATCCACCATTTCCTTACCTACCACCTTAACTTCCACTGCTTCTCTCATATCTACATCAGTCCTACTCTTACCACATCCGCATTGGCTTTGATTACACCCACCTCTTCATCCACACCTATCCTACCCCAACTTACTATGACTACCCCATTATCCACATCTATCCCAAACACACCCATCACTACACTTATATCTACTATGCCAAAAAATCCTCCCGTGTATGTCTTGACATCATTATCACACATCTCTTTACCCATGCCCACATCATCAACTTTATCCCACTCTTCCACACCTAATCTTCCCACATCTACCATTCCCACATCTACATCTACTATCACACCAATCACTTCTCCCAATCCAAAACATATCCACAATTCCTCCTGAAACACCTAAGACAAACATTGAAGGAATTTTCGTACCTCTTCCATAGAACCCCACATTTCCATGCCAAACAATCCAAAACTTGCATCATCTCCCTCTCACATAGACTTCATCAACCACATGATCCAAACACCCCTTCTTCTATCCACACCTACATATCATCAACCCCACACCAGCATATACCTCATCCACTTCATTGGATACCACTCCCCCATCCACATCTATTCCACCATTACCCATCATACCATCCATAGAATCAGTCCCAGTCCCTCTTTCTACACTTCTACCTACACCTACCACATCGACCATCATAACCACATCTCCTACATCATCATATTCTCCTCCCACATCCTTTGAAGAATATTGGAGAGCACTAAAACTTTGGAAACCATAGGTGACCCTCTTGTCTCATCTACACAACCAGACATTTCTTCACCTTCCTTAGATCAAATCATGCAAAAATTACTTCCCCCATCAGCCACAACATCATCTTCAGATCCATTAGTGAAATCATTATCATCCCCTCCAAGGGTATTCCTTCACAAACCAAATCCAAAAACCTTGGTACCCTTCCACAACGGTCCCTTGTGTGCCCTCACAAAAGATAGACATTCCTCTAACCAAGATCAAACCTACATCATCCATCTTGGGGCCACATCCATCTATCCTAGGACCACCTCCTTCATCATGATCAATCAACCAATCCAAATCCAAACAATCTGACTCCCTCCTAGGACCAACTCCTTCATCAAGAACACTCCCATCCACCGACCAATTCCAAACCAAAATCATCCAACCCTTCTTCTTCTAGGACACCAACCACCATCAAAACTGAAAACAAAACATCAAGACCTCAAAACAATCCACCTCATCCTCGACATCTAGAACATCTTCCAAACATCTCTCTGACATATATATCAAATCCTATGGAAGTCCTGTGACATCTACTCCAAATTTCTCCATCACACTTCCACCTATCAAGGGCCTTTGATCCAGACCATCCAAAGCCATCATGGTTTGATCCCCATCGCATTTTTGCCTACCATCATACCCGGGTCATGACACCGAACAATGTAAGGCCCTAAAACCATCATCCATGATCTTATCGAGAGAGAGGACCTTCTCGAGGACTCTCCTTCCCATCTACCATCTCATCCATGACCGATTCCACTTCCATTTCCACCTCTCCATCTGTAGGAGTCACTAGGCCTTCTCCTTCATCCACCACTTCTCACATACCACTCCTCTTAGTGAGGGTCCTCCCTTATTCATCGATACGGTTTCCTTGATACACCATCCCTATGATCTTTGATCTTATACTCCATCTATACTTGTCATCCCATCTCATTTCTTATCTTGCTATCCACTAGCTCATCCACATCTCTCTCTGCTAGGGGAGCACATTCCCCCTAGTTGTTGATTCTTCCACATCTTCTTCCTCATCATCCTATCCCTAACTTCTTTGACGTTGGGGGACTTCATTCTAGGATCTTTCTACTTATGGATTAGATCCTTTCCATACTTGACATTATCTTATTCTATCTAGCTCATCTCATCCAATCATGTCAACCAGTTTTATCCATCATCTTCTCCTCCTAAGACCACCTTCGTGGCCATATTTGTGCTTCCCTTGGGAGCACCATGGCTTTATCTAAGGCCCACCCTCATGGCCATATGATCTCATCCTAAAATCACTTTAGTAACTATTATTCTTGTTTTCCCAAGAAAATGTGTATTTACTCAAGCCTCATGGTCCTTATATCTACTTATCTCAAACTCAAATTTGTCTGACCAAACCTTTTTACCTATCTTCTTCCCCAAAATCCCTATCATAGACAAGGTCTCATAGTCTTATTAATCCTGATCTTCACAAAACATCACTCCATCATCACTACAACTGAATATTTCACTAAGTGGGTGGAAGAAATTCCCCTCACTTCAACCAAATCTGGTCCAATTATTAACTTTATCTACCAACATATCATTTTTTGCTTTGCATTCCTCACAAAGCTCATCATGGAAAATGGAAAGTCCTTTAAAAACAAATATCTTAAGAATATTTTGATTCATTTAACATCCAACTCAACTTCTCTTCTCCATACTATCCTCAAGCTAATGGCCAAGCCAAAGCCACTAATAAAACTCTTCAAAACATTCTTGCAAAAACTATTGACCAGTTAGGACGTGATTGACATCTCCATCTTCCTTTCACTCTTTGGGCTTATCGAACTAGCATCCATACTTCCATGGGGGCTACACCCTTTTCACTTGTGTATGGTTCTAAATCCATCCTCCCTCTCAAATTTCAAATTCCATCTTTGTGTGTGTCCCTTACGACTTCATCTCTGATGAAGACTATCGCCAAGCATGTCTAGCACAACTTGAGTTGTTAGATGAGCACCACCTTCTCACTCTTGAACACCATCATGTCTATCAAGAGTGCATCAAATGTTCTTACAAAAAGCACATCAAAATAACATGACTTTAATGTTGGTGACCTCATTCTCAAAGAAAATCAGAATGTCACTACTCTAGAAAGGAGCCAACGTGGAAAGTTTTCCCCTAACTGGATTGGACCATACATTATCACACATAAGTATGGGTGAGAGCCTATCGATTGGCCTCCCTTGATGGTAAACCTAGAAGTGGAACCTCTTAATGCATTGCACTTGTGACCATTCTACTATTAGTGTGTCTTCCAGTGAGCTCTTAGTCATATCCTTAGATCATCCCTCCATCATTAGCCTCTTCCATCTTTCATCATAGTGATTTGGAATTATGTGGTCATCCATCACTTTCCTAGATGTGACCTTAAATATGAGCACCATGGACTCTTTCATTGTAGCATATTCCTTATGGATAGGTTCTCCCTTTTGGTGAGAACTCCATGATCATTACATCCATCACCCTCTCATTCACCTATTGGAACCATGCAAAGGGTCCAGGGTGTCTCTTGTACATTCATTGTCCCCTCCTAAGTGGTCTACTTAGCTATTCCTAACTCTTCCCCATGTCAAAATAAAAATCAAAGGATGCTCCAATCAAAATTCAAAGCACTCAAAAATAGATTGCTCCTGAAGGACAAGTTGTTTCATCAAAAAAAAAAAAAAAAAAAAAAAAAAAAAAAAAAGAAAGAAATAGACCGATCCCTCGAAGGATGACTATCATATATTATCTTTTTCCATCTATATTACATATGTATAAAGTAGACCATACCCTGAAGGATGGATACTCTTTTTTATCATGGCATTGAAGGCTTCCCACATTGATCAACCTTCCATTTTATTACATCCTAAGAAATCTTCCCACATTGATCAAACTTTCTTCTAGCATTGCTCTTCCCCCTTTCCCAGAGTGGGGCATAGATTTAGGGAACACCACTAATGGAGAACCCTCTTCCCACATACAAGTTACATCTCAAACCCTTTTTTATGTTGACATTAGGTCTATGAGTTCATTCCATCCATTGTCTCTTTATGATCTTTGATATAACTAACTGATGTTGGTTACATTCTAACACATGTTTTGGTCACATGTGCCTTATGTTATTTGGATCCCCTCTTGTTTACCTCTAATGCAATTAGAGGCATATTTTCTTTGTGCATTCCTTGATATGATGTAATGTCATTCGTACCTATAGGTCACCATCATTTGGTTTTGTTCTATCCCCAATCCTTTTCACATATATCTGATTCATGATTAAACACACCTTTCATTATCTCAATCACCTATCAATCTATCTATCTATCCTAAATACATCAATCTTTACTTACATTAATCGATAATCACATCCACATTAATTTTCCATCCACATTACATTCTATCCATTCATTCATTACCATGATCAAATTCAAAATGAACATGTAATCCTAATCCTCATTAACCATACAAAAATTCACATCATCAATAATCCATGCATATACAAATCCCAAGTAGCACAACATCACATCCAACATCATAATCTAACAATCCAAGTAAAGGTAAATCATTTCATCTTATACTTTTACCATCATCATCAAATATAATTAAAACATGCAACCAATCCTCATCATCATCACATATACTATCAATATCAACATCATCATAAATCAAATAATCAACATTACACAATACACATATATCAAATCATAAAAAATGATATATATATATATATATATATATATATATATATATATATAATCAAAATCAAATGTATCAATACATCATTTCCCTCTAATGGGGCTCTCTCAAAGTAGAGATATCAGTAAAACTAGAAAAGTGAATGTCGAGAGCCTAATATCCTCCCCCTGATGATGGTAGATCCCTCTCATCTCTCTATCGGCCTCACCTCCCCTGGCCCTCTCCTCGATGTGGTTGAGCCACACTCATTGTGCTCCCAGATGGCCCAACTCCACCTGCCATTCTCTCTTCTGCAGATGCTCCCAGTATTGGAGTGTCTTTGAAATCTTCTCGATCATGATCCCTCATAATACTTAGCCTCTGTGGCTAAGGCTCTATATCTATCAATCGAGATCATACCAGGAGGTGCCATCTCTCCTCCTCCCCTGTGGTGTTTTGTGTCCTCCACATGAAGCCTCAATAACCAAGTATAGTAGCAAGATCTCCAAAATGGACCCTATAGGCCTCCCTCTCGGTGGTATGGTATCAATCTCTATCCTATGGATCATCCCTCTCCTCTCCCTCTGTCTCTCCACCCTCATCTGATCTAACTGTGCATGAAGCCATGCTAACTCTTTGTAGTCTCTCAAATCCTCCATCCTCCATCTCTACCTCTAGGAGCTTCCTCTACCTCAATCTCCATCTCCATCTCCATCTCCTCTACCTCCTCCTCCTCTCCTCCTCCACAACCACCCTAGCTTTCCCAGATAGTGGTCATCAATCACCAAATCTAGCTCTAACTCCTACATCATCATCATCATCCCATGGTGCAGCCTCCTCCTCAATGGATCTTCCATAATAGGGCTCAAAACTCCCTGTCAACCTCCTCCGCCTATACAAAATAGGAGCATGTGGTATAGTCTAGATGACCCCAAAATTTCATCATCACACTCAATCAAATTGAATGGCCTCGATCATCTCTCGGTCATCTCCCCGAACCCACCATGTCCACCTCATCTCGAAAAACTCTGCATCTACCCCTAGCCATGCAGGAAAATCCCTATACACCATCCATCTAATCTGATCAATCTCTAACTCTACAAATGATCAACATACCAATCCACTCCTATTTCCCCTATCTTGAAGGCCTGTCATCCCTCCATCTCAAAAATCCAACTACCAACTCTATGTGATCCCCAGTGACCCATGGAAGCCCTGGTGGTTGAATGACAATAATGTGCTCATAGGCAGTGAAGCAAGAAACCTACGTCCAACCCTGACCTCTGCCTTCCTTATACATCGATAGCTCATGGTATACCAGAGAGCAAGCAAGGAAGTCCAAAAGAGAACAACATTATCTGGTGCTCAACTATATCCACCACTACACACCAACACCCATGGAACCGAGCTCCACCCGAGTCTAGAAAATCATAACAAGACACTTCCATCATCACCAAGCAGATCAATGGTTATGAGGTACACCTACCTCATACCTCAACTCATAAGAAAACACCCCTAAAAAACTCTGATATGGGGCGCATCGGCTCCAAATAGCCATGTCAAAAACTGTAAGTTTTGTCATATGTGATGGGAACTATCTGCATCCCCTATATAGGAAATCTTAGATCCTATACACATCCTCAGGGTGATGGTCATCTCCCCTTCTGAACTAGAAGGTACCCGTCTGTTGGTCCCATCTCTACCAATGTGATCATCAACCCCACATCTCGTGGGATCCTCTGATAATGTCTGAACCCACCTAACCCCACTATAACCAAGTGATCCCACTCGAGCATCTATAACATCTCCTATGATTGCTCATATATAGAGAGACACTATGTCTCTCAAATATAGGTCTCTCGGCCTGCAATCACAAACAAAACATGAAACATCATATCAAAATCTAAATCCAATCCAAATCCATTAAATTTCTTCCAAAATCCATTTAATCCTAAACATAGCCAACCCTAACCCTAGTCGACGTCGACCCAAGTTGGGTCGATGTGTTTTGGGGTCGATCGATGTGCCTTAGGGCCCATTCGATGTCGACCCACCTGGGTCACCACCAACCACCCTGACATCATCCACTTTTTCTAAAAAAAAAAAAAAAAATAAAAATAAAATTAAACTAAAAACAAGCTTGAGTTTTTGTTACTCACCATCCTCTCACACCCTGGTGTTTCCTTTAGCTGTGGCCTCCATTTCTTATTTTTCTCTTTAATCACTCGATCTCTCTCATCAATTTTTGCATGTGAAAATGAGCATCATGTCATTGACCCCAGGCTTATATAGCCACACACACCTGGTCACATCATCCCCTTGGGTCATCGTCGATTGGCCTTAGTCATCCATCGACTTGGCCTTGGTAGCCTTCACTTTGGCTTCCCGATCTTTGTTTATGACCTCTTCTTGGGCATTCTTCAAAGTCCACCTTTGTGGCCATCTTTATTTTCCCTTTAGGGAATTTCTATTTCAATATTTTGATCCTATCCTTTTGTGATCTGAAGTCCACTTTTGGCCATACTTACTCCCTCTTCGGGCATTTTATTTTTCAATCTTATCCAATTTTACACACAAATTCCACCTTCATGGCCATACTTATCTTCCCCTTGGGGCATATTATTTCATTACTCACCTTTTTGGCCTTTTTCTGTGTCATGTGTTGGGGCACCATTATTTTCATCCTCGTCCTTTGTGGACACGCATTTTTTTCTCGATTCCTCATGTATGAAGGATTTCACATAATTTTTCACATTTAGTTTTGCATACTTTGATGCTGCCTATGACCCCATGATCATTTTAGCTTGCATCCATTTGAGAGATTTCCATTGGATTCTCTCCATTTTTGCAGTGATCTTCACCCACTCATTGGCCTGTAGAGCATTGTCACCCATCTCCATTGAGACCAAAATTTCCCTCTACCGATGTGATATTGGAGTCACCACCATGGTTTTCATTTTTATTGTGATCCTTTTTCTTGGGGCATCTTGCCTTACACTATCCTTTTACCCATATTTCTTCACCCACCCACCCTTCATCATCTACCTTTTTCAAATGCGTCATCGATTTTCCTCTAGCATCATCGATCCCCATTTGAGGGGGAGCTCATCATCAACCTTCCATCAATCTACATCATACTCTTCCTCTCACTATTTTTGTCTCATGGCTTGCTAGCACAAACCACTCAATAAAAAGGGGAAAATGTAGACACCTAAATTTGATATCTCTACCCTTGTCTGCCCATGTGCACATATTTTGCTAGGGTCCTATCTAGGTCCCCTTTAATTAAATCCATCCCCTTCCAGATTTAATAAATTGCCCACTTATTATCCTATCATCATATAATTCACATTAATTAATTAATTAATTAATTAATTAATCTTAGTTTCCCTAATCAACTTTCTATTTAGGATGCTTTTATCCTAAATATAAATCCTTATGCTTTTTCTACCCATCCCTTATCTTCTAACTGCACCCAATACTTTTTCCTCCTAGAAAACAAAACCTAACCCCACACCCCATAAGCTTTAAAGCATTTTCCCTCCTTAAAAACATGAAATCCCTAAGTTAAAAGCATCAAAAAAAACCCCATTAGGGAAATTTTGGAGCTTTTCCCGTGATTTGTGAATGCGACTCGACCTATTCATCATCGTCGACCCTATAAAACTAAGTTATTTATTTCCATAATTCCATAAAAATCATGAGATCATTATCATGTTGATTTATTTTGGATTTTCTTGTGACTATCATTAAATCATCTCATCAAGCAGTCATCCCAAAGAACATTCAAAGCTTAGAGATCTCATGGACCTTCTTTAACGTCTCATCACTCATGCATCATCCTTTGACCTCGAGATTTATCATATATTTGTTTTTCATTGTTTTCTATTTTTTTCTATTTCTAAATCCATCTCATCTAACCTTTGCATGTTTATCATCTCTAACCCATCTGTTCACCTTATTTTCCTCTTCTTACTTAGGTCTCCCATTTCATCCTTTTGACCTACCTCCATCTACATCCTAGTCATCATCGACCCACCCTAGTCACCATCAAACAGGGTCTTGATTCTCAATATCTCTTTCCAATCACTATTTTATGTCATTTTCTGGTTTCTTCTCCCTCATATCCCTTCTATAGGTTGACTCCAACATACACAAGCCTCTGTTGCATCCATATTGTATATAGATCTTAGGTTTGCATATTCATCTTACATTCCAAATCCTCACTCCAAGTCGTCATTGACTCGCCTTCTTACGCACATAGTCTGGGTCACCGTCGACCCAGACCAGGTAACATTTAATTTATAGTTCTTTCAATTAAATTAGCTTCTAGATCAGATCTTAATTATTCTCAAATTCAAGTAGTACTTATGTTTTCGCATGCTATATACTTATTCATATTTTACTTCATTTTTCTTAAAAAAGGGGTTGACATCCGTGAAAGGAAGCTAACACTTCTTGGAGCGACATTGTTCGGAAACCCCACATATCCCATATAATCAATATCCTTTTCAGTCTATGTCTTATTTGCAGGTCATCAGCTACAACAAGGATCAACTACTTGGTGCCCGTTCATCCACATCACGCTTTTGAGGTACTATAAACCCTCCATGTTTTGAGTTGTGTACTTTCTTTAGTAGTTAACTCATTAACTTGCCCTTATTGGCTTGTTAGCATGTATTGGATTAGGGTGTTCAATTTAATTGTGGTGCGCTTATTGGGGTTTAGTTAGTCCATGATTTATATAGGGTTCATGTGAGATAGTAGAGGGTTATTAGGCCCTTTAGTTTTCTATAGTCATGGATATACATGATATATATATATATATATATATATATATATATATATATATATATATTGGTTTGGACCCCTTTGTAAATAACATTAGATGCCCCAAGGTTGTTACGAGTGGGATATGGGTGAGGTAGTGAGAGCTAGAGTTAGTTTTATATCTTTACAAACTATAGAGAGAGATTAGGTAGTATCAAAACCATACATGGGATCAATAAATGGATGTGACACATGGACCAAACATCAGTGGTAAAAGACATCATCAAGATCATATGTCACTACAACTAGTGGGTAGATATACATCCTACATATAAAATGTTATGACATTTTGGGATACTACATCTAGTTGTTTCATTACCAATCCCTCCATACTGACCACAACATACTAAATATCCACTAGGATAAGTAGGGGAATTACTAGATGTTATTTTCCATCCATTAAGGCTATGCCATCGTGGGTAAGCTCAAATGAGGAGAGTGGGTGAACCTACAAAGTCGATGCAGATCATAGAGGTGATGGTCAACCCTAAGAGAGGTTCCCAAGTTAGGAGGATGATATAATATAATGGTCCCATGGATGGGACTAGGTATGGATTCCGATATGACTAAGGTGAGGATAATGTTCTCCCTAAGGTGATAAGATATGTGCTATTATGTCCATACATCTAGTGAGAGCAACACAATTAAAGAGATAAACACCTATATTATGGGTCGGAGAGAGATAACAAAAGTTAGTTGCTTTATGAGGTCACATGATGATACGAATGAAATCATGCTATGAGGATGGGTAGATGAGGTAGTCATAGAGGAGTCACTTGGTCAATAAGGTATTATTTTGTAGTGATTGAGTTATTTATTTTCCTATAATTGATGATGATAACTGCTAGAAAGTAGGTTGATGTATATATGCATATCTTTATATGTTTTACATTTTTTGTGTTTTGTAGATGAGCCTATGGTCAATTAGATGACCTTTATATAAGGAACACATCATGAGATTCTGGACCCGATTCTTTAGAGGATGGACCCAAGGTTGATATCAAATCTCATGACACCCTCGGAAAGGAGTACACATGTGTGTTTTAGTTACATGGAGAGGCGGATCAAGAGCTATGGTAGTAGACAATAAAACTCTTAACTATAGAACATGAAGATATGGGTACCCTTCTACATATGTTAGGCTATACATAGGAAACACTAGTGGTGGACCTTGGGTTGGCGATTCGGTTATTACTCTTGATGTGGTAAATATAATAGGTAGGCTAGAGGTTATGATGGCAAGGCAAGAAAGTGAGGTTTCAAGTGTTATATCTAGTGTAACCTTTTTGGATCATTCTACCTAAGTATATTTTAAACCACATCTACATAGAGTAGAACCCCTCCTCCTTTGAGGGACAAAATAAATGTATAAGAGACAAGGGATTATATAATATTTGCATGATGTACTCATTTTGAAATGCACACACACACACACACACACACACACACACACACACACACACACACACACACACACACACACACACACACACACACACACACACACATGTGACAACATTTTGTCTTATGTGTATGTCTTATGGGATTTTATATGGTTGGATTTATTTTTAGTGGGGAAGTTGGATCAAGTGATGTAATATTGGACTTAGTGAGCATAAGATTATTAGAATTGCATCGAGAAGTGTTCTAAGAAACAAATTTGAAATCCATGGTCATTGTGACATTGTGAAGGGGGATATGAATTTCTTCCAACACCTTATGTATTGTAGATGCAACAACCAATATAAGGTAAAATATCAAGATAAAGGTAAATGTGTAACACTATGTATTAGGGAGTGAGCATTATTAGTATGATAATGAGACATAGTGGCAAGAGTATCGTAGGTGTCAATACAATGTTCATCATGTAAATGAGTAAAACAATATTCCATCATAAGAGGATAATGATGTGCAATGTAAGTAGTGTCCACAATCAAAGGCCTATCATGATACCTGGAGGAATATAAATAAGGAAAGTATTATGCAAAACAAGAGACCCATCCGTAGATGCAATAGGAAGAGTGATAAAAACTATATAAGAATTAGGTACATTAGGAGAGAAATCCCTAGAAGGAATATCTTGAGTACCGACAAAGCACGACGATGAATAAACTTGATACATTGTTGAACGATGGATGGAATAGCCCTAAGATCATATAACCAAGGGAGACTGTTATCACCGAATCACAGCACCCTTCTATGGTTTATACAAGCACATATATTTGAACTCACAGTGTGATTGGATAACATGGGTACTATCTCCAAGTTGTGGGACTTGCTACTTGAGATAGACCTCCAGAGAAAGTTGGTTCTTGCTCCTAAACTACCTGCCACAATCTACTCTAATGCAGGGGAAACTAACTATCCTAATCTAAATTTCCAAGGGACTAGGGAGAGAGAATGCATAAAATGAAAGCCTACACTAAAGTGGTGATACACCAGAAAAGGAGGGTGTGAGAGTAGTCTTTAAATGCGTGAAATACAGAAGCAAAGTGCACAGTAGAAGAGGTGATGACAATTCTCCATAATCTAGCAAAATGCATTCACAAAAATATTTCAAAAATGCACAATGATAATGGATCCCTGCATGAACATAATAATAGACACAATATTCTTGTAATCAAGGTTAAAGGGGCAAGAAGAATGCAAGAAAACATAGCAGGGGAAGATACATCCACAAACTTATATTTTATTGCTTCATGATATACACAGTTCAATCTATTACAAGATAAGGGCCTGGATCACCATGCAAGGAGTCCACAACAAGGGCCTGCAACACATTGGCTTCAAAAATCAATTTTGGCAGAGCTTTGCTACAAAACTACCCCCTTTACAATGAGCCCAACACTCCAATTTATAGAAAAATGAGAAGGGAAAGAGAAGGGAAAATGGAAATCCCGAAATCTGTCCTTCAACCACTTGTAAGAGGCATTAAATGGAGTAAAATGATTATATATTACTTGTAAAAGGATCCCCATACTGTCCCAAGTGCTGTAGCAGAGAAAGAATGATGACCATGCCTCTTAATTGCACTCCCAACCACCAAATAAAACACTGTTATGAACCCAACCACGTTTTCTAAAAATATTGATCAATCCCTCATCAAATCTAGAATTTATTGATTTCTGTGCATCGGGCTTAGAGCCACGATTCCAATGGTACCAATTTTGTGTGATTTCGTTGAGAAATGCAAAAGTTATGGCCTTCTGAGTGCAGGCAGCTATTTTGGGTCTGGCAGGCGTTTTCTGTCATTTGACGGGAATGAGCATTAACTGACTAGAGCTGAATATGTTTCTTTTATTTAAATATATCTACCCTTGTTAAAAATAAGAAATCCATTTTTGTGGTGTAGAGGACGTCGTGCTCGTTCTAGAAAGTCCAATTTTGTGAAAATCAGAGCTCGGAGTCAAAAGTTATGGCCGTTTGAAGTTCACGGGTCAAACGTTGACTTTTCTTCTTTGCCTTCGGCTGTTTCAGATTTTTGCGTCCCACGTGTAATTTTGTCCCGACTGTCCTGACACATTCTCCGCATCGGCCGATTCGGGCTTCCTTGTCTCTTTGCGGCCTTTTCACCTTTTCGCCCGCGCCCTCGCGTACTTTTGTCCCGGCTATCCGGACAAAAATCCCCGAACTGCCCGAAATGGACCGTCTTTTGGCAAATCGGCCGATTCACGTCCCACGCGTACTTTTGTCTCAGCTGTCCCAAACCACGCGAAACAAAAAAATTGACGATTTTTCTTGCTTTCGGCCATTTCGGCTTTTCGCGTCCCTCGCCCCGACGTCCCAACTGTCCGCGGACCGCTTGGGACAAAAATGTCTGACTTAGCCAATTTTCTTTATTTTTTGGCCCCAAGTTTGGTACGACGAACCTCAGTACGACCCGAACTGGTATGACCTGAACCCTTTAGACCCGAAATGCTTTAAAACAGTCCTGCAACCTTATTTTTTGCATTTTTTCCATTTTTTCTAACTCGTTGGGATTTCTTCTTGGATGGGAGAGTTAGAAAGAAGTCGAGGGGACCCCAAAAACATGATTTTGGGCCTCGAATCAATCTACTTACTCAGGAATGAATAATTTGATGCATGTTATCAAAATTACCTTGAGGGTGAATTTTGGATAACAAGACCTAGATACTGATAATCCAATAAGCAACAAGTTTAACAACCAATAATGAATTTTGTGTAGTGATAGATCAAAGCGTGATTGGTATTGTAATGCATAAAAAATGAGGATTAGAATAAAGCGCAAAAATATCAAAAGGAATGCCAAGATACTGAAGTAATGTCCATGAAAAACCATTATCCTTGCTATGTGGAATAACCAAGACACCCTAAATAGGAATATGATGAATTGAGACCATAATAGATAAGTGGGTCATCTATATCAGAATCAACAAATAAATGACCAAAGTGTAGAAGATGATGTGTGGGTAATAGTGTCAATAAAAACATCAAGTTAATGATCATAAGAAGATGGTGGTGGCACCATATGATGAGTGTTAAGGAATTGGGCACAAGTGTGAGCAAGAGTGGGATGGGAATCATAAGATGTGGGAAGGCTATATAGATATTGATAATGATACAAGAGAGTCAAAGCATGATGAAACACAATACCTAGAGCAATTGAAACCCTACGACAATATGGCATAATGTTGATGTAAAAAAATCATACCCGAATGTCATATGAAACCCTAAGGCTCCTAGGGTCAAGGATACAATTTTTATTCAAGAGGGTTGGGTTCACTAAAAGATTTCACTTTTTATGTGATTAATCTCAACCTTTTAAATATTTTATAATGTTCCTAATTATCATGCATAAAAAGGATGAATTATTCTTATTTTTGGATATTCGATTTAATTAACTTCAACATTAATTGCAAAAATCAGAATAATGCTTCAAAAAGTTATTATTGATCTATCAACTATAAAAAAAAAAGAGAAATCACACTGACTGATTTTTTGTTGTTTTGGAAGAGTCGAGTGATATGAATGCGGGAACATGCTGATTTGAGGTTGGAAATACTTCGTTCTGCTAGAACTAACACTTGAGACTGGATCTGGGAAAAATTATAGAAAAAGGTTAAGACCGTCCATACGGTTCTGACCCTACTGTATGATCTTGGACCTAATTGGAATATAGGCTTGTAATTTCCTGAGTACTTCACCTTCCTGGAAATGATTGTCGCTATATGTTGTGTTTCGTTCTTCCTCTCTCACCTTCTGAATGGATCTATAAAATTTTCTCAAACCCCCAAACCATTATAGTGCAAGGAGTTCTTGAGAAATAAAATTAGGTGTGTTTTGGGAACCCATGTATACCACTAACGTTACCACTGATCCAAAGAGGGCTTAAACCACATGTCATTCTACTAGCATGTGATATCTACTATAATGCAAACAAAATTAGACAACCATGCTTTGACAATTCCTTGCTTGAGTTTCACACTTGCCTAAATACTTGGGAAAGGTCACTTTTCTTGCTTGTAGAAAGAAGATGGAAACTCCTACACTTGGAAGGAGACTTCAGACCTATAGAGGGTGCTTCCCTAATGGATTTGCATCAATTATTTCACTATTTAGGGAGTAGTAAGTGCCTTTAGTGCTTGCTTTAACATGAGGAGAACATAAAGTGCCAAGACCCTAAATGAGGTATGATTGAATTTTTATATAGGATTCCAATGGTTTTTATGTCATGAAATACCAACCAACATGGAATATTAGTCCATATAAAGCTAATGAAATTGAGATTTTAGGCCCAAACACGTCGGTCCAAAACCATACAATAGGGTCATATTTGACATGTGTCAATATCAATCGAATCCTACTGACTTTAGACATAGCGAAAAAGAATATTTTGACTTTATGGATTAGAGGATGAATGTTTCTATATGTGTTTTATGTAGATTAAATTTAGAAATTGATGACAAAGAGGTGTACAAAGATAATAAAGTAATCGAAGAGATATCGGGTGTGATGAGCAAGAGTGAGGAGAGTGTATTTGTACATGCAAGTGTGCAATATCAAGATAAAAATGTCAAAGGATAAATTATAAAATTTGAGTGTCTATAAAGGCCAATCATGGAGTTTGAGCTTTCAACCAGAATTGGAAATAGTGCAAATATGATAATATCACATCTTTTATGTTTATGATTTAATTTTATTACTTGTAATAATTTCCTTTTTCTTGTTTTCATTTTATTGATTTTTCTTTCATAATATGAATTTTAAATGTTATTTTTTATTTCTTTTGGATTTTACTTGTCCTCCTCCATATGGACTCAAAAATATGATCTACTAGGTATGAATGATGACTAACACAAGGGGCTTACACCTAAATGCTACAAAGGAGAACCTAAAAACCAATACACTTAGTTGCCCCTATACCTACCCTAAAGAAAGAGTGGTCTCATCTTTGACCTAAGTGTCTTTGCATGTGAGAGGAGTGAGATAGGTGAAAGTTGCAAGGACGTACAATTGTGATACAATGGTGGATAAAATAGATTGATGATCATAAGGGAAATTTGGTGAGATAGAAAGGTGCTTTATATTAGGAATGAAGGATAGAAACGGATAAATTGAGAAGAGGTAAGAACTAAAGATCGCTATTAGTGTTAAGAGATGGAAGGGAAAACCCATGATAGGTCGAACACGAGCATAAAAAGTGATAAATTAATGTAAGAGAATTGGAGATCATAAATGGATAAACAATGTGCCAAAAGACCAACCAAGAAGCATATGGTATAAATAAATCTTACAAGATGTAATGCAAATAGTGTGTAAAATGTGAGTCGAATAGAGCATAAATGGATAAACCCTAATAAAAAATCAAGTGATAAATAAATAGTAAAATTAAATCCAAAGGATGTCACAATGTTTATGTAAGTAAAATGTAAAAAAGTACGTAAAGGGTGGTCAATACATGTGATCTAGCTATCTTGTAAAATAGTGTATGATTATAAGGGTTAGTTATGGTTTTCATATTAATTATCCTATCTAAACTATAGATGTAAGGAGTAGGAAAAATTGTTGAATTGCGATCTTGTACATCGGTGTAGGATTGTTATAGGATTGTAAGGAGTAGTCGAGGTTATCAGAATAACCATCATATCTAAACTATGGATGTAATGTGTAGTCACTATATTGAACTTCCGACTTGTTTAAACTAGGATGTAACTGAATAGTGTAAAAGTAACAATAAGAAAGTAACATGTAAAAAATTAAAAGGGTGATATATGGATGGGATAAGTAGATGAGGTTAAAAGGTGCGTGTAAGATAGTTGCAAGAATCCTCAATAACCTCATGGACTTTTCATTGAATTTCATACCGTGTGAGAATCATATTGTCCCTTATGTCTTCCAAGGTATGAGAAATATTTTGACAAATCTCGTGATCTCAGAACTTCCATAGATTCTTCCACCCACATAGAAATATGAGACAATATCTCTGGTGCATTTCCATCATGAAAAGTGGAAGTGTAGGGATGAAAGGAGGATGTATCTCTACTGTGGAGGGAAAATGTGAGGATGTGGTGTCACAACTAGTCTATATGATGTGTGTGTAGATAAAAGTCGACAAGAGATAATAATAATGTAGGTAAGCTAGGAAAAGGGGTAACTAGACTCTTAACTCGAGGGGGAGGAGAGAGTAATAGTTGAGATTGTTATTGTTGTTATTTCTAAAGTACCTAACAATAAGAAAAGGAATGAGTATAAATATTGAGGGGAGGGATTAGGATGAAATGGTCATTATTGTTGTTCCTCATGGAATTCATCTTTCATCTTCTTCATATGTCATTGATAAGCTTGAAAATATTTTAGATCATAACCTAACACCTCGTTCAATGTGCATTATCAAACTCGTTTTTTGAGTCTAGAGTTATAATAATATGAGGTGTGGTGTGAGTGTAGAAGAAGGTGAGGGAGGATCAAGAGTAGTGGGACTAAATTAAAGGTTAGTAATGAGAAATTTAACAATCACTTTTGATGGTGAATGATACTTTGATTTTATTGGTGGGGTTGAAGTGATGAAGTTAGCATGATCCCAAAATATTTTTTCCTTCTTCTCAGTCTCTTCTACAAGTAACTCGTCATCCTCATAATTAGAGGGTGGATTGGAAGATGATATTTGATGGATCATGTTAATGTTATGATTGAAAGTAGATTGTAAAGATTCGGGAGAAGAGCATGATAATTTTTTATATTGAAGGATTTCCACATTCTTAGCTTGGGCATAGCCAAACAAGTATGGATCATTAAGTGAATAACCAACATCATATTGATTTCACTTTTTGTGAATTCTATTTCATTCAATTTTAAATTTTAATGTGTATCTAATTAACATACATAAAAATGATGAAATAATGCAACAAGTGGATATCATTGTTGTCATAAAGGATTGCACCCTTTGGGGGAGTGCCGATGGGACTAGAGTTCTCGGCTCGAAAACTTTATCCCCTTCCAATGGAGAAATTGAAACACTCATAGGTTGTGGGTGACCTAAAGTTGGAGTGAGTCTCTAGAGAGGGTTGGTTCCCCTAGTGTAACACCTAAAAACTAACTCTACTCTACTGCTGCAACAAGGAAAAGGGGTAAGAACTAAGCGCAAGGTTGAAACAAAAATTTGAAAACAAGGTGATACACTAGAATGTGTAGTTCCCCATTATGGTATGCCCAATCGATGAAGGAGAATAAAATTTCATGAAACAATGTCTTTTCCAAGAACCCTAGTTTGGCGTCGCGGTGAGGAAATAATTTTACAAGTCATCTTGACTTGAAACCTCATCCTTGAGATTTTATTATGCTTTCGATATAATGATAATATTATAAATAGAAACTTTTTCTTGAAATATATTTACATAACCTTTATATAAAATGAATAAAAACAAAAGGGTAATTTTGCTGTTGTTTAAGCTAACAATTTTTTTAGGAGAAGTGGAGCATGTTGGTGGAGGCTTGGAGCGAGGCATGGTCTTTGTCAGAAGTTGAAATTGTAAATTCCTTGGTTTGCATACGTGCAGGGGGTGATTTTATCTGTTTAAAAACTTTTTGGTTGCCTTTGGCGAAATGGTGTTAATGTCGTGTGAGGATGCGCCTAACTTCTACTATAATCCTTGCCTACGTTAATGTGGAAGTTTTGGGCCTTCCATCAAAACATAGTGGGAAGCGAGTTTTCTTTAGCAGTGGTTGTAGTTGTTTGTGCCCTGAAAGACGTGGTTGCATGGAAGCACACACAAGGCACATGAACTGTTTGTTAAAACACATGAAAGAAATATGGTCACATGGGCACAGGCTCTAAGCGTTCAGATCTCGTTGAAAGGTTTTCGAGCCTTGAAGTGAATGCAAATGAAAAGTATAAAGCCAACCCATCTCCATAATCATTTGCCAATGTACTGCTGTTCGACGCTAATGTGAGATTTGATTTTGAGTATGGACGACAAACAAAGCATAATGGATGGAGAATTTCATCAGACGTTGCAGTCACAAGTGGAATTGTAGACATACATGCAAAGGTGTGGACGCAGAGATAAGACATGTGAATTGTTTGAAAAATTACCTTAAAAGGATCTGATCTCATGGAACGCATGGTTGTTAAATACGCACAGGGATTAGTGTAGGCCATGCGTTAGGACTGCGAACTGTTTGGTAAATTCCTGAAAGAAAGGTGATCTCATGAACAACAGAGTGTGTAGTGCCTCTTTTTAACCAGACCTGTTTTAACTTCACCAGCATACTGGCATCCTGTGCAAAAAAATGGAGCTTCCAAACATTGGAGAAAGTAATTTTTGATAGATGGTTTTGTTGCAAGTGCCCTGACATATATGTCTACGCAGTTAGGAGTCACGTTGACTGTTTGATAAAATGCAATGATGAAATGGGTTCCATAAAATTCCATGGTTGCAGGATATACACCTAATGGACTGAGGAAAAATGGGCTGGGAGCTTCCAGCAAATGCAATTGACAGATGTAAAGCCAAATGCCTCTGCATGGAATGGGAGATTTAGAGCAGGGTAGTCTTACCCAAATGCCTGAAAGAAACGTGGCTATTTGGGATCGCTTGTATTTTGACATAGCGCTTGGGAATGATGACTCGGTCCATGGTGAGTTTGTTCCACCATAACATTGGTCTCGGACTTTGTATGAATTTTGGTGTGGACTTTGTGTAACTCTCCCATAGCTCTCTCCTTAGCTCGACCTTCAACTTGACAATGTGATTTAGAGCTCGAACTCCTAGCTTGATCAGTTGCTTGTAACATGGCACGAGAACTGTTCGATTAAATGCCTCGGGAAAATATGGGTTCGTTTTAAGCGATGTCTTTGGGGTTACACAAAACGGGTCTGCAAAGGATTATAGTTTTTAAGAAAATGCATTTGGAGAGCCTGCAGACTGTGTGGAGCCTCGTATTACCCGTTTCATTTCTCATAGGCATGATTTTCTTATCTCTGTCTCGTATGATTATTGTATTTTTAGTTTTTCCTTCGCAATGATATAGAAATTTAAACAAAAGGAATATTATAATTTTAGTTATTTAAAAAATGAAATTGTAGCGCAAAATAACAAAATTTACCTTGTGTTTTACATAACCATTTGACTATTGGATTTTCAACCATATTCTTAAACCCCATTCTGAGATGTTTTGACAACTTAAATAACAAGACTGGATAGTCGTAACCCCTTAAATTGGCAAGTTGAGTTTGAGTTCTCTTTTAAACCTATCAATTGTTGCATTGTAAAAGTTAATAAATTGTGATTTTCAATGAAGCGTGAAATACCTCTCTGAACCCCCAATCCGAAAAGTCAAGGTTTGACCTTGTTCCTTGTTAACATGAGATGTCACAATTTTTTTACAATGCCCTTATTTTATCATTTTATCTTTTAACATAGCACGCTAGGATCCCTATTGACAATTTTTATAGCGTTGGGTAGCTATTGAAAATTAAAAGTTTGGTTTGGTTTTGGCTTTCCATTTAGGCCTTGGGTGGAGAAATTTGTTTTAGCCTCCACTTACCTCTAGTACTTATCTATGAAAATCACTACCAACCCTCAATTCGGAGAAAATATGCTCGTAAGATCGTTTTTGAAGTGGGTTTGGTAGGTCCCCGGATGTTGAGCGACGAGGTCTTTTGGGTGAGATTACGATCAATATCTCTAGAGAGATAGGCTCCAATTAAACCCGGTTGCAGTTTTGGGTTCGCATCAACTCCGAGTGTTTACTGTATATAGGGGAGTAGGTAGGGATTTGAATCCTTGTGTGCTCGAGTCTCGGAAATTTTTTTGAATGCATCTTTTTGAGATACTTATCTAAATTTGATGTTTTTTGGAAACTTGTAACAAAATGGAAAAAAAAAACACTCGTATGACCTTATTCAAGGAAAATGTTAACCAGGAAACCCTATAAACACTAACATATGACTGTAGGAAACTTTATTTGATGCTTGTTTTGTAAATAAATTGATTGTGGAAAATTGGTGTTTCTCTCTTTCTCTCTCTCTCTCTCTCTCTCTCTCTCTCTCTCTCCAGTTTTGAAAATGAAATGAAATTAATGTCTCTTAGTCTCTTTTGTTGCATGTTATATGTTATCATCATGAATGGAAAAATATGCAATCAATTACTTGTGCTAGATTGTATGAAGATGCCATGTCATCTTTGTGCTGAACATGTTGTGGTTATAGGTACCTTGGATAAGAGGATTCAATATCATGCTTAATATGTTGTGATGATAGTTTGTACTTACTTAGATGAATACAATGTAAATTGGTAATAATAGCACTATTTGGTGTAAATTTATAGAATAAAAATGTTGTATCAAGAAAGAGAAATATTACTGCCTTCGTGGTAACATGATAATCATATTTATTTTGGATAAATTGTTGAGTTGTAATCCTTTACTAGATATAGAAGCTCATATTGTTTTGTTTGCATGTAATTAATTATTGACCATTGTAATTATTATAGTCCCTTCATAAAAATAACAATGAGATGATCAAAATTTAGTACACTTAAACTATCAAAAGTTAGCTAAGTTTTAATCCTTTTACCATATCTTCTCTCTTAGTTGTGTCATGACTAGTTTGAAACCCCTAACGTCTTTGGAGACATGACTTAGAGCTAACAAGGGTGTCTTCCTTTCATACACATAGAATGCTTCCAAAATACCATTTCTTAACTTAAGTGTCCTTTCACGAATCAACAAATAGTTTGTGCGACCTTTCCATCATGGGCTAAATCATGCTAACACTTCTTGGTATCATAGGTGTACTCATCTTCATGGATGAGTTAGAGTTCAATGTTCGTGTTTGACCTTAGTATCCTAGTGGACAACCATATTCTTATGAAGATATTTTGGGTTATCTTCGTCATCTATTGATCTCTTCATGGGATCCCGTTTATGCACGTGGAGTCAGTGTACTTGTTTTTTATGCATTAAACTCTGTTCAATGATCTCATTAATTCTTGATAGATGAAGGCGTTACCTTGGCTAGTAACTACAAAACACCTTGAGATTTTATGGAGCTTTTACGAGATAAAGATGTTTGAACACTTTAAATTGTTTTATAGTTGGGTGTAGAGCCCATGAGGGCATTTGGAATTAAACCAAGCCCAAGCCCATTAAGAGGTTAACTCACGGGTAGAAATTGTAACTAACTCTTAGAAAACAAAATTGTTTTTGGAAGTTGTTAACTTACGAAAATTGTGTAAACTAAAATTTTAATCCCTTAACTCCTAGATAAGTCCTTTTATGAAATTAAGGATAAAAGAAATGTCCCATGCGGGATCATGAAATACAAAATCATGAGTTCTTACCTTGAACATGAATCACTTGTGATTTGCGTGTAGCTTAAAAATGCTTCCAATCATGTATTTCTACAAGATGTTAAAAACATATTTTTGTAACTCATTTTTATTATAAAAGAACACCGATAAGAGACCAAAGTAACAACGTAAGTGTATTGAGAACAAGAGCAAATGAGATATTGGTTTAGGAATAAAGAAATACTTGAAGTCATTATAACTTAATTAGGCATTCTCATGTTGTTAAAAATGAATAAGAATTATTTTTGGTGAGATCAAGCATGTGAGCAAACATAAACTCTTATATATAAAAAGAAATTCATGACATGTAGATGTTAAATTGACTTGAACGATCTTTTGAACTATGACCAAAAAATAAATGTGCTCTAAGGAAGGAAGTTTATAATAAGAGGTAACTTGAACCTTTTTCTCCTTTAAATATTAATATTTCTTCCCCCTTGACTTCATATTAGTTCCCTTATGTAATGAGGGTAAAATTAAACGTCAAATAAACATAGTTTTGAGAAACATAACCTTAGCATAAGAACGAGCATCAAGAGTGTTGTATGTGTTTAAAATGTGTCAAATAACAATTGAGTTATTGAAATTATTGTAAAGAAGACATATCAAAATTAAGTGTACGTAAATTAAGTTAAATCATAAATGAAATTAAAAATATGTAGGTTGAGAATAAGAATTTATGATTGCACAATAAATTCTCTTGGATTTCTTTTTGTAAATAAGATATAACCATGGTAATGATGTGTTATGGAATGTGCCTACCCTTGAGCTCTTTTGTGGTTAGGTCGTTACCTTGTTTAGGTTCATTTGAGAAAGTGTGGCATTGATGTGCATCTTGTGTCATCTTGTTATTTGTAAGTTCTTCATGTGATGTTGAGTAGTGCTTGTGAGCCTTAACAATGTCGTATGGTTGTATCAAGTAATTGAAAAAAATATCTTGGTTTATTTGGTCTTGTGTTTTTGTCCCACTTGTGTGGGTGCTACATTTGGTATTAGAGCGAAGGTTCATACTCTTGAACCTTTGTGATAGTTTGGTGTAATGTGTTGGAGCTCAAAATTACACCCATCCTAGATCAGGATGAACTGAGGCTTTGAGGCAACATGAGATTGTCTCCAAGTTTGGGTACTTGCACTTGAGACAGACCTCCGGAGAAGGCCGACTTCCTCTACCTATTTCTACTGCTAAAACCACTTCTAGGAAGGGAAATACAACTATCTATCAATATTCTAAGACTCCAAGGGACCAGGGTGAGAAGGAGATACATGAAAGGGAAACCTAAACTAAGGGTAGGTGATAACACCAGAAAGAAGGGGATGAACACTCTTAGCTGAGAGAAAACAAGGGAAAATTCCCACAAAGAGGGCATGAAAATGTGCCATAGTCTAAAACAACACTCACACACTCATTTTCATGGAGCACAATAGAAAAAAAACCTGCAAGGAACATAAAAATATGCACAACAAACAAACAATGCAAGGGAAAGGAAAGAAGATGCAATAAAATGTGAACTAGGGTAGAGAGTAGTAAAAAGGAAGATTTTATTGCTTTCAAATGATGCACAATTGATTACAATGGTGAAAGAGGCAAGTATCCACATGCAATGAACCAGATTTGAGGCCTACTCCAACTCAAAATTCCAAGGAACAATGCTCTTAGCAAACCAAGAGGGTCCAACCTTTTACAATGAGCAATGTTCATGAATATATAGAAGAAAGGAGAAAGGAGGGAAAGAGAGAGGGAAACTTAGATTTTGAAATCCAACCACCAACAACCTACATAAATGCCTGCAAATGTGCACTATAGCATTGTTATATCCACCTCCTATATCAGTTTAGCTTGTGGAAGAAGGAAGGAGACAAAATATGATAAAATGGGTGGTTGAGTCAATTGAATATGTGCATTAATGGCTGAAGTCACGTTTCCCCATTTCACCTACCAAATCCTACCAAAATCTGATTTTGAAAAGTCCAGTGTGTAGCCCACATCAACAAATTTCCAACAAGACCAGGAGCACATGAATATGAGCTCTATAGCAGAAGTTATGGAGATTTGAAGTTCATAATACAAGTTAAACACGTAAGACACATGTCACGACCTGATTGGCTAAAAGATTCAATTGACTACTTGTTTTGTATTTTCTACCATGTGTCATGCATTCATTTGATGTGCAAGGACATGACATGTTACGATAGGTTGCGTGTTGTCACACTTTATTTGAAAAATTGACACATGACACTTGAATGGTTGGCGCAAAGATTGCACTTGGCGCAAGCGTGCACAAGAGAAAGCAGAAGGAAGAAGGAAGAATCAGAGGTATGTGAGTGCGTGCAAGAGGGTATGTGAGGAGTGGGAAGAAAAGGTGCATATCTCTGCAAAAGTATGCAATCATGCGAGGAAGAAGGGGAACACAAGAAAAGGATGCGCGAAAGAAATTGTGCAGGAGGAAAGTGAACGTGAAGAAAGATGTGAAAGGGAAATGAGTGTGCACGAAGGGATGTGAGGAACTCAGGAAGGAAGGCATGCACGTAAGACATGATAAGGACTTAGTGAAAATATAAGGCAAATCCGTCGAAAAGTGCATGCAAACTAGATGTGCAAATGTGACTGGATGGAAGGTGAAAGTGAAATGCACAAGGAGTGTGTGCAGAAAGAAGAATGGAAGGAGAAGGAATAAGGGGAAGGGGAAGGTGGAAGGAACGAAAAGGAAAAGAAGGAAAAAACATAAGAAGAAGAAGAAGGGTGTGGGTAAGGGTACACGTGAGAGCTGCAACCATGCATAATGTGCCAAGGTATAAAACCAAGAGTGTGTAACCTATAATCTTGATGTCGAGCCAAAATGGAATCGTAAGTTGTCTAAATAACCAAGGTGGTTATTTTGGACAACAATTTGTGCAAATTTTGGGGCCATCTACCTGCTAGATGAAGAGATCAAAGTAGCCTTAAAATTATCCATTGGGCATGGAGTATGCCTAGAAAACATGAAATTTTGATCTGTAACTTGAAGAACACCCTTGAAGTCACTTGAAGCATTATCTAGACTCTGGATTGAAGTGTTGCAAAACTGTTAGAAAGTTCCTTTTGAAACTGGACCACCATCCTGGAAGAAAAAAAAGAGCACGTGAAAGGGAATGCATGAGAGAACATAACTATATATAAATAAGACAATGTGTACAGTAGCGCACTTGGAGGAATTGAAACTACTCTAATATGTATAATGATGCAAAAGACTTAATGAAATTTTTGAGATAAATCCCATTGATTGGGATTGATAGTGTATCTCCATCAAGGTGAGACAACTCAAAAGAGTTTATGCCTCCTTACAGAAATGATGATATATGGGCCACTCTAAAGTGCATCAAAATTTGAATGGCACCCTGGTTTAACTCTATCAAGCATCCCATTTTAAGACCAGATCACCCACTTTGAAAGCCTTGAGGTCTAGCCTTTTTGTCAAACCATTGCTTGGTTGATCGTTGATGTTGTTCTAACTTGATCATGGAAGAGTTTCTTATTCTTCAAGTTCAACCAGCTACTCTACCATTTGATTTCTCTCTTTTTTGCCCTCAAACTCCAGCTATTGGGCTAGCTCTAATGAAGGAAATTCTAAAGATAAAGGAAGCCTAACCTCTTTACCATAAACTAGTTTATAAGGTGAAGTACCTATTACCTTCTTCACTATGATTATGTCTTCCCAAGAGCACGCATGCGAGACCTTTGTGTGCCCTTGCCTTTGGTTGATATCCATTGTTCACTTCATGATTTTGATCAGGTTCTTGTTAGTATATTTTGTCAAGCCATTACCTTGAGGGTAGTATTTGGAAGAAGTCTTTAAATAAATTCCAAGGCTAAGATCCCAATCAAGAAATTCTTGTACCAAGGAAGTCTTTTTCATTATAAGAGATAATGGTAAGGAACACCAAACCTTGTTATAATACCTTCGAGAAAGTCAAGGATGACTGACTTATTGATTCCTTGAGTGCGACAACTTCTATCCATCTGGTGAAGTAATTTGTAGTTTTCAACACCCACTTGTGGTCAGTGCTTGAAGGAGGATTAATCATGCCTATGAAGTCAAGACCCCATTGTGTAAAAGGTTGATCACTTGGATTGGTGGAGGGGAAGGGCTGCCAATTTTTTTTCTTAGAAAGTGCATTCATTTTTGCATTTCATGACCCACTTGTGTGCATCAGAAAAGAGGGTAGACTAAAAGTAGCCTACTTTAATAATCTTCATCGTTGTTTCTTTGGAAGAGAAATGTCCATCAGAGAATCTATCGTGAAATTTTGCTAACAGTTGGTTAAAGTGAGCTCTATCAATACATCTCAGCAGTACGCCATTAATGTTTCTTTTGAAAGAGAACACCATCAATCAACACATATGGAATAGATTATAGCCTAAGATTTCTTCTCTTTGCTTTGCTTAGTCCAGGAGGGTATGCTACGAAGAAGAGAGAAATGTTCACCATGTCCTCCATCTATCTAGTGTGCTCTGGATATCTTCATTTTCTTAACTTTAGCGTGCATGGGAGCTCTTCATCCAGAAAGAATGAAGTCTTTTGTTCATTTTTGTGCATCATCAAAGAAAGTTTCTTACAAAGTGCATTGCCTCTAACCAACTTTGTGGCTTTGATAGTCACATCATACTCCATGATTTTGGTCACCCATATTTAGCTCTTTTCTCATTGATTTCTGCTCCCATGATGAAGTCCTCACACTGAGTGTGAAACTAACACCTTGACATGATTTGTGGTGAGCATACTCTTGAATTTATTTAGGCATGCATGATGGCGAAGACCTATTTTCCATGTGATTGTATTTTAATTCATAATCCTTCAGTGTTTGATTGAAGAAATCCATTGGCTACTCCAGTCCTTGTTTCATTTTTTTGATTAAACAACAAAACACTCACATCAACTCCATAAGCATAAAGGATGAAATCCTTGGAGTAATTTGGATTGATGAGTGTTGGAGGACAAAAATTTTTTCTTGATTTTGTTGAAGCTTTCTTTTCCTTTATGCTTTCCACTTGAAGATTGTGTCCTTCTTGAGCATGAGGGTGATGGGCCTAACCAAATCCTACAAAGTTAGGAATGAATCCTAACAAAGTTGATTTCCTAGGAATGATTGCAAGGCCTTCTTGTGTGCTAGGTAAGAGAGAGAGAGGAGGATGAGATGCGCTCAGGATCAATGGAAATACCATCCTTTGAGACCACATGGCCCAAAATTTTCCTTGCACAACAAAAAGTTACACTTCTTGGGGTTAAGAGATATACCCCAAATTCTCTGCATCTCTCAAATACTTTCTCTAGATGCATCATGTGATCTGCGCACTTACTTTGAGAAAACATTTATGTCATCAAGTAAACTAGGATGAAATCATTGATATATCCTTTGAAGGCAATGTCCATGGCTCTTTGAAATGTTACACCTACATTTGACAAACCAAAAGGCATTTTTTGATAAGCATATGTTCCCCATTTGGTTGTAAATGTTATTTTGAATTGATCCTCTTCCTTGACCATGATCTGATTGAAGCCATAGAAGTACCCATCCAACATGGAAAATATTTGCGTGTACACCACATCTATAAAATCTGCTCCATAGAAGGAAAAGGATAATGATCCTTTAATGATGCCTTGTTCAAATCTCTGAAATCAACACAAAGTCTGATTTCACCATTCTTCTTTGCACCTTTGAAACAAGATTCACCACCAAGTAGAGTACTTGATAGGAAAAATAATATTTTTCCTCAATGAGTTTGGATAACTCCTTCCTCATGAGGGGCTCTATCTTAGGATTGATGGCCTTTGCTTTTTTTTGATGGGATTGATACTAGGATCAAGGTCAATGGAGTGTTGAGAAACACTTGGATCAAATCCTTTGAGGTATTCATACTCCCATGAAAGATGTCAACATACTTTTGACATAGAGAGATGAAAGTCTATTTTTTCATCTTGCGTGCATTCTTTTTCAAACAACTCTTTTCCATGCTGCATAATAATGAATGGAGTGCAAGTCTTCTTGTGATGTGTGCATGTTATTTTCTTCACCCTTGAACTCATCATCAGGGCTGAATATATGCTCTAAGGTGACCAACCCTTTAGGAAACTTGTTTGTCTTTAGTTGAATCACTTGGTCACCATAGCTATCATGTAAGTCACTTGCATTTTGAAGAAACTTCAGCTTCATTTTGAATGAATTGGACAATTTTGCAGCATCATTGTCAAATACTTTCCAGTTAGTTTCATTATCTGGAATGGATGGCCTGACCACCATCTTGATGTGTTGCATTTCCTTGGAAAAAATCCTCAGCAGGTGAGAATTGTGAACCAAAGGGCTGCCATATGATGCTTCTTTTTGTTTAATTTCCTTGGCACCACCTGTAGAATGAGATCTTCAAATCTCTCAAGAGGTCCCAAACTTTATGTTTATAAGCTTTCAAAAGCTTATTTTTTGTTGCACACTTATTTGTGACTTGGTGGATGACCAATTCAATGTCCCCAAAGATCTGCAATGCCTTGATCTGCCTCTTTTTAGAAATAAGAAGACCATGCACCAACCAATGCTTCATATTTTGCTACATTGTTGGAGCATGCAAATTACAACCTTGTGTGTGAAGAATAACTTCTCATTCTTGAGAGAAATGAGAACAACACTTGTGCATGCCCATTTCTACTTTTGAAGCCATCAAAATACATTTTCCACAGTCCATAATTTTCATCATTTTTCTTGCTTGAGTGAGGTAGGCAACACAACTTCTTCTTTAAGGATGCAATAAGTTCCAAGACCAGTTTCAATAGTTGTATCATAAGGATCAAATTCATAGTGTTCTTTATCCCATTCATCTAATAATAGATCAGGTATGGAGGGAGGAATAAGCTCTTTTAAAACTGAATCTTTTCTTGGCCTTCTTGGATTAGGTAATTAGCTTGAGAGAGGGGATGGGTCATATGACTCAACATGATAAGAAAATATAGGCTCAACTTGTATGGTAAACTTGGTACCATACCTTGTTCTTAGTAACATATGAGACCAATCAGAAGACAAGTAACCACCCACCTTGGTAGTGAAATATCTTGATAAGAAAATGGAAAACAAAGGAGGAAAATCAATGATTGACACATCTTGAGTTATAGTTAGACTTGGACATGCATGGAGGGTTAACTCAAGATCCTTGATGACTCCTAAAGTGGTGATAGTTGAGCCATCAAGTTATAAGACTCCTTTAGACATAGGGTTATACTTAAGACCTAGGACATCAACAATTTTCTTAGGCATGACAGAAGTACTAGCCCCTGAATCAATCATACAATTGTGAACAAGATGTTTACCTACTATTAAGGACATATAAAAGGGTGGGTTTTGAAAATTTTTTCTTACTTGCTTCTCCTCTGACTTGACATAAGTTAACATTAGTGAGGTATTTGGATAACTGGATCAACACGTGGGAGTTGTGTCGAGAGCTTTTCAACAAGGTCGCGTTGAGATGGAATGGATAGGGCATCCCACATTGTGACATTACATTTTCTTCTTCATCTGGTCCACAATGTTGAATGGAAGGCCCATGGACTTGTGCATTTGAGGCATAACAACATATTTTCTTGATAGTTCAGGTGTAGGAGGGGGCCCTAACTTGCAGAGGCTTGACCTACCAAAGGAGGAGTGCGCACCACTAGTGTTGGGATTTACAGATGTTACGTGGAACCTCCTCATGCAAAAACTTGCGTGCCAAAACTTTTAGGCTGATGAGATGAATCTATTTACTTTTGAGGATCAATCTAAATGGAAGAAGTAGAAGGCTGCACGCTAGGCTCAACATTCTCTTCTTGGACCTTGTGTTATCAACAACTTGTGTGTGGAGCCTATTTGAGCTATCCATAGCTTTGTTTATTGCGCATAAGTCCTCAAAACCAAAGAACATAAGGTTGGTCTTAGGAATAACTTTTGAAATTCCTTCATTTTCTCATTTTCACGCATGCTAGTGGAAGGCTCATAACTTGAAGCATTTGAATCATGAAGGCTTGCACATGTAAGACATTTGCATAGTTTTACTAATTGTGAGGAAAATTGTAAGGAAAACACCATTTTGTCTCTTAGACCATGTTGTTCTATATTAGAACTAGTGTTTTTCTTTGCTTAGGTATTGGAAGGGGTTGCGGGAGGGAAATTTTATGAAGAGGAAGGTGTGCATTGGCATGCCATCTATCATTTTTTTGGTTTTGCCCATATCTTTGATTTGGATATTGATTTCTAAAGGGTTGATGGCTTTGGTTAAATCCTTGATTATAATTATTTTTGAAGGCTTGTGCCTACTGCTTTTCTAAGGATATAACTTTATTAGAAAAATTTCTAATCAAGGATTTCATTTCTTCATCCTCATTTTGCTATTGGGGAGAATATGATGTGGAGTAATGGGTTGGGAAACTTTTTTAAGGAATGGGGCAATAATAAGGTTGAGGTGCTTGAGGAATTTAGGAAACAAGGGCATGAATAGTCTAGGGGCTATTTTCCTTCTTGGATTAGGAATTTTTGCCCTAATGGCTATATGATAGCATCATGAATATGCACATCACCCATAGACTGTATCATCATCACAATGTCAAAATTCAAGGCTCTTAAGAAGTAAAGAAAACACCTTGAGGGTTGGTCTTAAGAGGGTTGGAATTCTATCCCATGTCTTCTAAAATCTGAAGTTGAAATCAACCATGAGCTCATTGGGAGCTCTCTTGATCATTGTGAGTTATTCTAATAAGGATATATTGTCATCTTTCTCCTCAAACTGATTGCAAAGTGCATAATTCCAAGTCCATCCCAATTGGTGATAGAGGTAGGTCTTAAGCTTATGTACCATTAAGTGCTTTTCCTTTGAGTGAAGAAGCAAACAACCTTACAATTACATCATCTTTGTAACTAGGTGAACAGAGCATACATTTGTAATATATTGAATGTTCTCAGTACAGGGGTAACTTGATTCTCACTAGTGAAAAATGGTATACTCTTGAGTGTAGCTACTAGTATATCATGTTGCGTAGGAAGAGGCAAAAACTTCCACCATGTTGAAGCTAACAAAGGGCAGATTTCTTTGTGCCATGGTTAGGAATGGTCTAAGTACCCTAATAGAGTGTGAAGGAGGTCTTTCAAGAGGGGTAGATTTTTCCCTATACAGAGAGACAAAGATGACACGTAGTGGTTCTACTACTTCTTCTTTTGGGAGACAACTTGAGATATTCGAAGGATTCTTCAACTTTTGTGCTCTATCTAGTTTGTATCCTTCTCATGAATAGGGCACGATGATTGCTAAAAATCAATAGATTTGGATATTAGGAGTCACCATATGTGTTAAATAAGCCTCTAAAGGCTAGAAATCACTAAGTCACACACCAAGAACTTAGCAACAATGAAATTTAAGCTTTCAATATTGCTCTACCAGGGTGTTCCAAAACCGGTGGAGCTCAAAATTATACCCATCTCATATTAGGATGAATTTGGGCTTTGAGGAAACATGAGGATGTCTCCAAGTTGTGGGACTTGCGCTTAACACAGACCTCCAGAAGAAATCCAAATTCCTCTACCTATTTCTATTGTTAAAAAATATTGCTAGGAAGGGAAATGTAGTTATCTATCACTATTTTAAGATTCTAAGGGACTAGGGTGAGAAGGAGATGCATGAAAGGGAAACCTAAACTAAATGGAGGTGATAACACAAGAAAGAGGGGATGTCACTCTCAACTAAGTGAAAACAATGGAAAATGCACACAGAGAGGGCAGGGAAACGTGCCACAGTCTAAAACAACACTCACACTCATTTTCATGGAGCAAAATAGAAAAGAAACCTTCAAGGAACATAAAAATATGCACAATAAACAAATAATGCAAGGGAAAGTCAAGAAGATGCAATAAAATGCGAACTAGGGTAGAGAGTAGCCACAAAATAAGATTTTATTGCTTCTAAGTGATGCATATTTTATTACAATGGTAAAGAGGTGGGTATCCATATGAAATGAACCAGATCTAATGCTTGTAACTCAAAATGCCAAGGAATAATGCTTTGAACAATGCTCTTAACAAACCAAGAGGTCATTGTTGTTATCCTTCCTTCTGTGATCATGTTTTTAGATTTGGGTTATTATGATATGCAAAAATAAATGAAGGATCTATTTTAACAACTCATTCTTAAAGCATGATTGTTAACTTTTTGAAAACATTATGGGATTTGATTATTTTGTGAAATTGACAAATAAATAAGAAAACCAAGAAATATGGAGTACTTTCAGTGACGGAGGAACTATTAGCGTTGTTTCTGCTGTTTTTGGCTAGAGAATGTCTACTTTTTCGCAAAGATCTGACTGTGAAGGGGCTGCATACTGACTTGAATGGGATGGTTGATAAGCCGTAAACACAGTCCATGCTGGAATCCACACCTTTAGCTTGGAAAACGATATTGCTACAACAAAACCTCTCGATCAAGAATGTGGGTCCACAATCTCCAGCTAAGGTGCAATTCACGTGGGAGAAGGACAAAGAAGGTGTGACCTGCCTGAAGGTGCCAGATGGATGTCTTCATCGGGCTTTGGACAAAGCGAATCTTTCCCTTGTTGGTAAGTTTCTCGGCTCTAGACCTAATATTGATGTCATTAGAAAATGGGCCTGTAGAAAGTGGCAACCAAAAGGGGATCTGAGCATCACCACTATGTCTAGGGGATTTTTCCTGGCCAAATTCAATCAACAGGCTGATTTGGAATTGGTGCTTCTAGGAGGCCCATGGTGGTTGGGCAATATGGGTCTCTTTCTGAAATGGTGGTATCCTGGGTTTGATCCTAGCACTGAGAATATACATACCATTCCAATATGGTGTAGGCTTCCAGGGCTACCCCTGCAATTTTGGGATGATGAGATTCTTTTAAATGTTGCCAAATCTCTCGGTTCTCGATTGGGCTGGATGGGCCTACTGAGGAACAGATCTAGACTAGCTTTTGCTAGATTTTGTATCTCTTCTGAATTGGAGCAGGAGTTACTGAATCTAATCATTCTACATTCCAAGTATGGTAGTTGGTATCAAAAGATTGAATATGAAACTTTTCATCTGAGATGTAAAAATGCCATAAAATAGGACATTTTACCAGTAGATGTCCTAATAAAGAGATCTCTCAAGAGGAAAAAATAGGAAAACTTGATAAGCCTAGTGGAGAGACTCTAAAGAAGCAGGAAACTTGGTGGATAACAAGGAGGAGGGAAAGAATAAAGACCAAGGGCAGGGGGAAGGGCTACCCCTCCACCATCAGAGCTGAAATACAAGAAAGGAAAAAAGAGTTTTAGAACTCCAATCAGGAAACCATTGATTTGTAGAAAGCTATGGCATCCCAAAACCCCAATGGCGGGTGCTTCAGTTAGTCTTCCAACCTCCATAGAAGAATTAGATCCTCAGAATCCTGTGAAGGTGTTTATAGAGGTTGATGAACTAGCTGAAACAAAGTGTCGGTAAATCTTCTTTCCAAGGAGGTTGATCAGAAAGAGATTCGGGTTAAGGACACTACAGCTGTGCAGGATTATTAGTTGTGGAAAATGCCTTTCCTGATCCTCTAAGTACCATTGAGGAAGTTCTAAATGAGGAAAAGAAATGGCTATTTATGAATCTTCACTTAAGAGGGACTCTTTGCTATTAAAGAGCTGCTCTCCTAATAATGGAAACCCCCTTTGCCTTTTTAACTCAGCATCTTCACAACTCTTGGATAATGAGAAGGGAGAGAAAGAGGAGGGGGAAGTTATGCCATTCAACAAAAAAGGATGGAGGATGAAGATCCATATCCCAATGGCTTCTTAGAAGTTAAATCTAGAAAAAAGAAAAGACTGAAGGGGTTTGAGAAGATCTAGATTCATCGTCTAATGAGAAGAAAAGAAAATTTATAATTGAGGAGCTTGACATCTAGAACTAAAAGATCTTTTACTAGAAGAGTAGTGGATTTTGGAAGCAGCTCTAAAAGAGGTAGACCTTCTAAGAAGACTCTAAGAACCAAAAGAACAGAAGAAGATATTGTTGATGGCACTCAAAGCCAACTGAGACATCAGGAAATTACATTACCTCTATCTTTTTGATGAAGATCATCTCTTGGAACATTCGAGGTCTGAATGGAAATTCTAAACAAAGAATAATCAAAGAGTTAAGAGTTTCTAGTAGACCGGGCATTCTGCTTCTATAGGAAACAAAGATGAATTCTAAGATACTTGCTAATTGTAAAAACAATTTTTGGGAAAATTCGGACATGGCTGCGGTGGACTCTCAGGGAGCTTCAGGTGGTATGGCTACCTTTTGGGACAAGAAGCATTTCACTGGTATGATTCTCTCTGAAACTAGTAATCATCTTGCTATTAAATTCCATGCCATTGATAATAACAATACTTGGATCCTTTCCAATATCTATGCGCCCAATACGGTTAGTGAAAGAAGGAAGCTCTGGAGAGATCTAAAGGTTTTAGAATTCAGCATAGTAATGACAGCTGGCTCATTATGGGGGACTTCAATTCCCCATTAAATTTCGGAAGAAAAACAAGGGGGAAACTCTTCTTTTTCTAGGGGCATGGATGATTTTGCGTTGACTTCATGGCTGATCTAAATCTAATGGATGTGGACCTTCATGGCAATCAATATACCTGGACAAACTAGAGGTTGGGAAGGGATATTATTCAAGTCAGACTGGATAGAGCCCTTATCTCAGCAAGTTGGATCCTTCATCAATATTTTCATCTCACTTCTTTGCCAAGAATCGGGTCTGATCACAATCCAATCGTTTTAAATTTTGTCATTGGGTTAAACCTACCAGAAGCTCCTTTAAATTTGAAAAGATGTGGATGGAGCACGATGACATATTTGATAGGATCAAGGATTGGTGGATTTGGGGGAGGAGGAACTGCTCAGTATAGGCTTATTCAAAAGCTTAAAAATGTCAAAAAACTAGGTTAAAATCTGGAATAAAGAAGTCTTCGGGAACGTTTTTGTGAAAAAAGGAGCTAAAGCAAAGACTCCAAGATCTAGAAAACAAAATAAACTTACAGGGGAGATCTAGGGAGGATCATTTAGCGGAGAAAAATATCCTTTCTGAGTTGCACATGGTTTGTAGTAGGGAAGAATCCCTATGGAGGCTTAAATCTAGGGCTATATGGCTGAAAGAGGGCGACAGAAACATGAAATTATTTCATATGACCACTTTGAAGCATAGAGCCGTAATAGGATTACGAAAGTATCCAAAGGCAATGAAAACATCATAAAATATCCACAGATCATCAAGGAAGAGGCTCTCAGATTCTATGAAAAATTGTTGAATGAGAAGAGTGCTACTAATGATGTGGCTGACTCTTTTATGCTTGAAGCTATCTCATGCATGATAAAATAGAGGAGCAAAGAGATTTAAAGATATTACCAAAGCTGTTACTTTGGAGGAGCTTCAGAAAGCTGTTTTTGCTCTTGAAGGAGATAAGGCTCTGGGACCTGATGGCTTCTCTGTCAATTTTTTCAAAAATTATGGGAAATTTTCTCGAGACGATCTCCTAAGGGTGTAAATGAATTTCTTAGAACTGGAGATTTATTGAAAGAACTTAATAATACCCACATAGTGTTGGCTCCAAAAAAATGGATGCTAAAGATTTCAAAGATTTTAGACCCATTAGCTTGGTTAATGTTGTCTATAGAATTTTTACTAAGATTATTGCCACTAGACTGCAATCCATTTTGAATGATTTAATCTCAAAACAACAAAGTGGGTTCATCAGAGGGAGGATTATTCAAGATGGTGTGATCATGGTTCATGAGATTATTCACTCTATGGATAATAATAAAAAGGCTAGCATGGTCCTTAAACTTGACATGAATAAAGCCTTCGATAAAGTTTCTGGACTTTTCTTGACAAAGTTTTGGCCAAATTTGGATTTCTTGACAAATTTAGAAGAGTTATTAAGGCCTGCATCTCAACTACTAGATTCTTTGTGGTGGTTAATGGTGAACCTGTGGGGTACTTCACCAGCAGTAGGGGACTAAGACAGGGGGATCCTATATCCCCTCTTCTCTTTATTTTATTGGCCGATAGCCTCAATAGAACAATTACCAAAGATGTTAAAGATGGTCTTCTAAAAGGCACTAAACCTAGCTCTATGAATCAAATAGTTTCTCATCAGCAATTTGCAGATGACACTATCCTACTCTTAATGGCATCTATTCTAGAAGCTAAGGCGATCAAGTCCATTTTAAAATTTTATGAGGTTGTGCATGGGAAAGAGATCAACTTTGACAAAAGCTCCATTTTATTTTTCAATACTCCTTTGGAAAGACAAAATAAAATTGCTAAATTTTTGGGTTGCAAAATCAATGTGCTTCCCACTACTTATTTGGGGCTTCCCTTGAGTACTAAAAAAGTTTCAAACAATGTTTGAAATGACTTACTAGAAAGATTCCAAAATAAATTGGCAGGATGGAAAGGAGCCATTCTTTCTAGTGCTGGAAAATGTCTGCTTATCAAAAGCACTCTTCAAAATCTGCCTATATACATTATGTCTTTGTAGAATATTCCCTCTACCTTTAGGGAAAAAATTGAAAGGATTTAGAAACACTTTTTATGGCAGGGAATGGAGGAAAAATTTAAATATCACCTGATTGCACAGGATCAAGTGTGCATTCTAAAGGGATTAGGGGCTTGGGCATAAAAGACATTAGAAAAATGAATATGACCTTAATTGCAAAAATGGGTTGGAGATTGCTTTTAAAGGAACAACCTTGGATAGATCTCATTAAGGCTAAATATCTAGAGCAGCAAACAACTTCCTCCTTCCTACATATTGAACTTCTTCCCCATGGCTCCATTTTCTGGAACAACTTGATTCTTACCAGGAATTTTATCAAGCAAGGATGTAGATGGAAAGTGGGAAATGGCAGAGACATTAGTTTTTGGAGTGATAATTGGTCTAATCTTAGCCTCAATGATAGATTTGGTGCAGCTAAGGAGAGTCTGGAACAGAAATATGGTACTAAGGTCATAGATTACATGGAAATTGATGGAAATCAAAAGAGATGGAAACAACTCTTAGTGGATGGCTTTGATTTGAACTCTGTGTTTTCCTCTCTTCAGGAGCAGCTGGACCTCATCCCCTTGAATCAGGTGGATGTCAAAGATGAAATTGTTTGGCACAATTCTAGAGATGGGGACTATATGGTTAAATCTGGGTATAATTCTTACTTTGAGAATACCCAGAATGAATTTAATTGGAGCAAAATATGGATGACTGAGTTAACCCCTAAAATTAACTTTTTCTTTTGGCTTGTGCTCAGAGGAAGAATTCTTACTAATGATAACCTAATAAAGAAAGGGTTCATTATGCCTAATAGGTGTCATCTATGCAAAAAAGATTCTGAAGATATTAAACACCTTTTTATCCATTGTGATTATGCTACCATGATTTGGAGCTATGCCCTATCCAAGTTCAATGTTCTCTGGATGGTACCTAAGGACTTCATCCAATTCTCCACTGATCCTTACCCTTATCGCTACTAGAGTCACTATGACCATCCCACCTTCATATACCTACTATCAGCCACCTCTCATTTCATCTACCGCTCATTCCGGTATGTACCCCTATGTCGGTTCCACATTCTCTACCTCCTTATTCGGCATCACCATACACCTTTGGAATGTTACCCCATCATATGCTCAACACCAATCTCCTTACACTACTGTGAGGTACCCAATCTTCTCGCCTTACCAATGACTTCATCAAGCTAATGATGGACAATATGCGAACACTAGAGGCATCGATTTCTAGCTCGCACAATTCTCTCACCTATGATAAAAATTTTAACGAGCCCATTCAATTGTCCATTCCTATTTTTCCGTATCCCGTACATTAGGAGATGCCAAAATTTAACCGCTTCAACAACAAAGAATACCCGCAAAAGCATTTGCGGTCTTTCAAACATGGGTGCTATCTTATTGCCCATGATGACACTTTGCTTCTGAGGACCTTTCCCATGTCTCTGACTGGGCCCACATTGGACTGGTATAGTGGGTTACCTAGACATTCTATCTACTTATTAAATTAGATAGTGCAAGCCTTCTTCAATCACTTCTCGATTAATGTCGTTAAAAAGGTTACCATGGTGACCTCTACTCTCTGGCGTCAATATGACGATGAATCTATCGCAGATTTTTTCACTCGTTGGCGTACCACGATCAATCAACTCACATTACACTTACCACAAAATGAAATCATAGAGCTCTTCACATGGGATTGCGCTAGACATATTTCACCGACCCTACAGTGCGAGAATTTCCAAACTTTTGATGAGGCATTCACTATGGCACAAAAACTAGATATTCAAGCCATCGAAGAAAAGAAAATCCAACTACAAAATAAGAATACTTCGTTCAAGTCAAATGATACCTCTTCCTATTCGAAACCTCGGAATAACTACTTCAAAGCCAAGGCGCCAACATAGTGGTACTC
Organism: Taxus wallichiana var. yunnanensis; assembly: GCA_018340775.1. Lineage (NCBI taxonomy): Eukaryota > Viridiplantae > Streptophyta > Pinopsida > Cupressales > Taxaceae > Taxus > Taxus wallichiana. Next base: position 105,651,604 of record CM031234.1, read on the forward strand.
AAGGCCGTCCCTGCCCATCCATCCAACCATGCTAAACCCACATCTAATCTTTCCCCGGTCCAGACTTTTCTATTCAAACATGAACAAAGAAAATGCACCCCAATCGGGAGCCATATTCATCTATTTTAGAAAAGCTTATTAAAGCTGGTGCTATCACCCTTCCCCCTGTACAACCACACACTGGCTTTGATCCTGCTCACCCCACACCTGCGTGGTATAAAGAGAATGACTTCGTAACTATCATCATGTAAAAGGTCATAGTGATGGCAATTGCATCACTTTCAAAAACATTGTTCAAGAAATGCTCGAGAGTGGCGAGTTAGTCTTGGATAATCTGAATGCACCTGCCAACCAAAACCTCCACATTTTCAAGAAACCATTTCCTAATCATGCCCCGTCTTCTGACCAAACTAGTGATACCTCAAATAATGATAGCAATACATGTGAGGTCCATGATATTTTCATTGACATACCAGTTGTTTCTCACTTATCTCTTGTTCCCTCCATCGAGGAAATCCTATCCCGAAGTTTTCTACCTATGCAGGAACCCACTTCATCTATTCCTCCACCCACAGAGGAATACCCCTCATCTCCCCCTTCACTTGTGGAGGAGCCTTTTGTTAGCACTGAGACCATTTCACCTTTAGCTTCTCCACCTAGTGAGCCATCACCAATTGTGCCTCCTCCACCCATAGAGGAGCACCCATCATCTCCTTCACCTATCCAAGATCTAGTAGAAATTCCGTTACCGCTAGGTGACCATTCTCCATCAGCCACCCAAGATCCTGCTGACCTACTTTTGGCTCTCTTACCCACAGAGGACGAAGCTAGTGATTTACCTATATCTTAGACACATTTCACAAGAATCGCCACTCAATCCACATCGACCTCACCTACAACAGTGCCATTTTCACATTTGGCCGATCACCTAGATTATGTTGATAGAGCCTCACTTTGGGTACGCCTTCTACTCCCAGCCTCAACCCAAATGCATTTGTCCCCCACCGATACTTCTACTATCTACTCAAAGGTGTTTCAACCACCTTAACAACACATGACCATAACTCTTAGTACATCTTACATTGCATCACCCTCATCTACACTGGCCCTTTACTTATTAGCCAATGTGTTCCCACAACACCTATTGTATCTAAACCCGTTAGTACCCTAGGGTCACACGACATCGAATCCGCCCATCCTCCTATCAAGCTAGACTTGGCCACATCTTCCCTGAATACCCATTGAACCTATTCCCAAACCTAAAAGAAAAACCCAACCTTCTAGGCCGCATACACCGACCTCACCTATCACACCTTTGTCACCTTCACCTCTACCATCCATCCTAGGACCTCACCCCTTGACCTTAACCAAACCACTCCCCTTAATAGTAAATCCAAAACTCTCCCAACCCCTTTACCACAACCCGTAGCTTTTCCTAAGTGAACCACATGTCCCCTATCATTACTTGTAACCCCTTTACCTCCTATACCACCATTACCCTCCATACCTCCATCACTACCCATGACATTTTCCTCCCTTCCACCTGTGCCTCCTTCTCGACCTCGACTAACACCTACCATTGCACCTCGATTATCCCCATGGGTAACTTGTCCCCTCCCACCATCTGCCTTTCCATCCACGTCATGTACTCCTTCCTCACCTCTACCTAAGAAAGGAAAACAAAATTTAAAACACCCATTAATCTCCAAAGAAGTGGTTAAACCTCTCGCTTTATACATTGTTGTTTCCACCATCGCACCTCTACCTAAGAAAGTACAACCCAAACCTAAGACTGCGGCATCCCAACTACCACCCCAACTACCCATTCTCCCACCCAAACCCACATTTACTTCACATTGTGATCCAATGGGAGGATCATACCCATCTATTCTTACTAACCTCCTTGAAATCTATGCTATCACACTACCCGCCTCTTAGACCTTACGACCCTCTTAAACCTAAACCGAAGTGTTTGATGATACTAAAATTTTCACTTACCATAACATACCGGGACATGATGTCGAGAAACTGTAAGGGTTTAAAGGCAGCCCTCATCCAATTATGTCCTTCTGAACCAAATTTTGATGACGATGATCTCCTTGACGATGACCCTATTTCACCTCCACCAGTTTCCCCACATCTTCTTCCTGCACCTACACCGCAACCCCATCTTCACCCCCACAACCTTTCTATCCACCCCCAAAATTTGAAATCAACATGGTCTGTATCAGAGAAATAGCCAAGCCCCTCCTAAATGTCGGTGTGCCCAACTCATTTCACAAGGCTCTTACCCACCTCTTGGTTTTTTTCCTTCCTATCGTTATACCTTTCATGGAAAACCTTCTCCATCTACCTCTTCGCCTCAAATCAACATGGTCCACGTTGCCACCCACACTCAGAAAGACAAAGGGAAAGACAAGGCAACCGACCCATCAACCAACCCCGTACCCAACATACCAGTTTGCACCCGCACCTAAAGTCACTATTCGTGGTCCCGCATATCCTATTTTCAATGGGGTTACACACCGTACGATGCTCAAACAATTACACCAATATTCCCTCAAAATGTCCCTATATGATTTCATCCAAACCTCAGAGTCACATCGCTAAGCCCTCATGGAGGTCCTTCAGTCTATCAAGGTTTTACCCAATGATCCCACACCCGTAGCCTCCATTATCACACCTCATCATGTAGCCTCTCTCACCAAATTTCCAACTACCTCTACACCTCCACCTACTCACCAGGTCATTGACCAAATCTTCTCGAGATGAAGAGATCGCACCACACCAAACCGATGACCCGAATCTTGCTCTTTTCATCTCCATTCATATTGATAATATATGCGTACAACATGTTATGATCGATGGGGACACTATCATTAACATCATCTCCTCCCATGCATTCGACCAAATGCATATACCTGAAAATTACATGCGTAAACATCCCATCATGTTGCGTTCATTTAATGATGCTATCACTTCTACGCTTGGCACTGTCATCCTCCATGTTCGTGTAGGTCCCCACACTATTCCAGAGTTATTTTATATCTTGGAAGGGGAGTTTCAATACAACCTATTTCTTAGAAGACCCTAGATTCGTGTCATGGGTTGTGTTCCTTCCACTTTGCATCATTGTGTAAAGTTTGAACATGAAATATGTACCTATACCATTCCATCCGACCCATCACCTTTCAAAACCTCCAACATGCTTTACTGACCTAATGACGTTCTTGTACCTATTAAGGCGTCTACCTCCCTTGCCCACTTCTTCTTCACCTATGGCCCCATCCACCACTCTCACCTCAACCACACCTAAGTCTTCTATTCCTACCGCTGTTATAGCCTCCACCAGTCACCCATCTGCTTCTCAACCAACCGATACCTCCTTCGATCCAACCTCTAACACTTCGTCTATCCTAGCTACCAATATATCGACCACGGATCCCTTAGAGGGTGTTTTTCAACGCCTCACTATGGGGGAGTATCGCCTATACAATGTCAATACATTCCTTACTCCACAAGAGTATGGAAACCTTCACCAACACCCTCACTATGATCACCGCATAGGTGAGCATCTTCTTTATGGTCCTCCCCACCTTCACACCCATCTCACTTATGGGGGACTTGATACTTCCACTTATACACCCGAGTAACCATAAAAAACCCGACCCTTTTCGGTTGACCTTGATCACTCTCCAACTTTCACTTTGCCCACACTTTCCTCCATTGATGTGTATGGAAGGGTTTTGGATTTGGCTTTTATGAGCGAGGCCGTCATCTACATGTTATTTCATGTACCACTCATAAACATAATGATCATAGTGGTATCGGCTTTACCAAACTACCTACCAAGAAGGCCCGCATTGAACTCATTAAAGATGTTGACCCCTCTCCACCTTCTTCACTTGATCGACCTTTGCCACCTTCACCAATGGAGTCGATGGATCCCGAATCTATCCCTTCTATCTTTTTTTTTCATAAATACCATTTCCTTGGGACCTCTAACTTATCAATGCATGGTGAGGCTCCCTCTTCTCTTCCCTTCCTATATCCTGACATGATCAAGGATGATACACCTTCTATTAATGTCGTTCAATGTCAGGATGATGAGTATATACTCACTTACCTTAGTGCGAGAAGAATCTTACATTCATCGGTTGTTGCCCTTTGAAACACAAACAATCTTAAATGAATTGACTATCAAAGTCAACATCAACACTAAGGATGACCCTCATATTCTAAAAATCAGCCAATCTCTAGATGCTATTGAACATGAAGCCATCACTTCTTTTCTCAAAAATGAGAACCATGTTGTCACTTGGTCCTATGTTGATATGCTTGTATTGACCCCACCATAGTGGTTCACAATATCGTAACCATTCCCGATGCTAAACTGTAGAACAAAAGTTGACGAAAATATACCCTCACATTGTTCTTTTGGCCAAAGAAGAACTTCAACGTCTTCTTTTAGTTTCCTTCATCTTACCCATCATTGTGGCTAACCCTCTCATTCTTCCTTCTCTTGTGCCTCAGACATAATATTTTGCTTTTCAGGCACTCAAAACCTTCTGGAAATGACACCATCAGATAGAGCTCTTTCTCAGCTTTCCAGAAAGGTAAAGTTTTCCTCCTAACTCCATGTATTTTTGAAGTTATGGCTCGGCAGGAGTTTTGGTGGGAAATTTTCCCCTTCAAGGCCCACAGCCAATGAGATGCCGCCATGTGTCATGGAAGTGGCGGGGGTCGGAGGAGAACTTGGTTTTTTACCAAGTGTTTTGGCAAAATTTTCAAAAGGAAATTTTCCCCTGAAAGGCCGCCGACGAATCAGAAGCTACCACATGTCAAGGGGTGGAATTTGGAAAATTTGGCTAAGTGTTGGCACATGGAAATTTTGGAGGGATGGCCCCGCGGCCAATAAAAACACGCCACGCATCCTAAGGAGCCTAAACCGGCGGAGCGTGGGGAAGAGTTAGAAAATTTGGCAAAGTGTTTTGCCAAAAATCCAAAAGGTGAGTTTTGGCCCGCTGCCCCCGCCAACCAATTATATCTCGCCACGTGTCCTGAAGTGGCAGAGTGAGGGGAGAATTTGGGAAATTTTCCCAAGGAGAAAATAAAGGAAAATTCAGAAGGGAAAGCCCGCCCCCTTATTCAGGAGCCAATAGAATCTCGCCACGTGTCAGCTAATGGCAAAAAACCAAGGTCAAGCCCGCGAGGAAATTTTGGAAGGTCTAACCCGCATCGAATGGGGTTTTGACACGTGTCCAGGTGAAAATTATCAAAGTGACCCATGAAAATTTAGGAAAGATAGGCCCGTGTCTAATCAGCGCCGCCACGTGTCCTCAGCTCATCGGCCCGGTGGGAATTTTGGAAAATTTTCCAAAGGCAAAAACAAAGGGAAATGAAGCAGGATGCCCCGCCCAATCAAAATGTGCCATGTGGCACCTAGGAAAGGTGGAGCATGGGGAAATTTTAGAAAATTTTCCAAAATGACCAAAAAGGTAAAAATTTCAAATTTTTGCCCGCCGCCCGATTTGGCCCTGTTTTGCCCTAAAATTTCAAATCGCCATATCTTTCGATCCAGAGCTCGGTTTTTCACGTTCTTTATATCAATGGAAAGCTGGTGAAATTATCTACAAGATTTAGGGTCAATTTTTGCATTTTGATGGATTTGGAGAGAGAAAATCAAAAAACGTCTCTGGCACGTGGTGATGAGCAGAAATGACGTTTCAACCACCGTTTTTAATGAAGAATGGCTCACATTCTCTCCCAGCATGGTTAAAAATGTCAGGGAATGGGTCTGTAAGGATGCCCATGCTGTTTTTGAATGCATTTTGGTCAATGATTGAACCTCTCCCACGTTTCCTTGTTTCTCTCTCTCCCTGGGCTCATCCTCGTGACCGTAAAAGCCAGATTTGGCTCATTTTCAAAGGGGGAACATTTTTTGTGTATTGCAGGTCCCCTTTCTCACCTTGGAAGTGATTTTGGTGGAATATCAGACCTTTTCTAAGAGCTGCAACTTTATTTTGCCTCTCAGGTGTTGTAATGCAAGTGATTTTGATGATTAAAATAACAATACAGCCTTTGTGATTAGTTTTCATCCTCTCTCCTGTGTTGTTTGGTTAATTTCTGATTCTTCATTACAATTATCAGTTTGTGCATGAGGTTCTTTGTTGCATTCTATGGACTGTGTCAATCTGCAGAAGTGAAAAATGCTCACCACTCCTTTGGTGCATCACCTATTAGCATTAGCTTTAGTTTTATTTCCTTTTATGCATTTTCTATCCTTGTCCCTTTGGAATTTAGAGTAGAATTAGGAAATTTCAAACCTCTGCAATTGTGTAAGTGATATAATTGATCAGAGGAGTTGAGGAACCAGCCTCTCAACTGGAGATTTCTCTTCCATTTGACAAGTCCCACACTTGGGAAGAGGATTCAATGTTGTGCAATCACAATGGATGTCTTGAGTATCAAACTAGAAATCTGATCAACATCCAGGGGGGCTGCTGATTTGCAACAATAGTTTTGGCACCGGTGGGACCTTAGAGGTCTTCATCTTCATTGCAACAAAATTGATGTGCATTTGTTGCAAGTTTCTTCTTTAAAAGAGCTATAAATTACACATCTGGTGACTCCAAGGAAGAAGAATCACTGGTTTTAGCAGTGCAGACCTGAAAACTCATGAGAAGAATCACTACAAGGTCAAGAGCTGGAGAAGAAGAGGTGTTGTTTGAATATCTGCAATTATCTCCAAGAATAAGGCAAAGTGGGAGGAGAATCCAAAGGTCTCCATCTCCACCAAACAGAACTCTCTCAACTCCTCCACCTGGTAGGCCTTTCATTCAATCAACAAGGGTTCTAAGGCCAATCAGAATGGCACAAAACAACCCCTATGTCAATTTCACTGGCAGCAACCCACTTGCCCTCAATGCACAAAATCCAATTCCAGTTGCAGCATTGAAGAACATTCCATACTTCACTGGAGAAAATCAGACCTCACCTGGTGATCATGTCAAGGATATTGCTAACATTTGTGCAATCCATGAGATCAATGAGATGCAAGTTGCTGTCAAATTGTTGGCATCTTCATTCAAAGGGAAAGCTTTACAATGGTTCAGGAGCCTTGCCTCAGGTTCTATTCAAAATTGGAATCAGCTATGTATAGCCCTCCATGAGTAGTTTGGGGAAAAGGGAGACAACTTGTCCCTTTTGGAGCAGCTGACAACTATCAAAAGAGCTCCCAATGAGCAGCTGACTGATTTTAATTTCAGATTTCAAAGGACTTGGGAGAGAATTCCAGTGGCAGTCAAGCCAACAGTAGAAGGTGCTTTTCTTTATTACCTTAAAGCTTTAAATTTTGATATTTCTATGTTAATTCAGTCCATGGGAGGCACAACTATCCCCATTGCTTATAGCATTGCCATTAGAGCTGAAAATTGTTTGATTCAAGCTGGCAAGCTAGCTCCTAGGCCTCCAATGCCATTATTTCCAAGTTTAGAGAACCAAAGTACTAGCCAAGTGCCTAATTTAGCTTCTATTCCCACTCCTAGAAATCAGAATTCAAGTGAAGCTTCCACTTCATCTTCTAGTGCCTCAAATGAACTTCAAGAAGTCATGAAGCAATTGCAAAATCTAGGTAATGAGCTGGTTACACTCAAAAGGCAGCAAGCTCAAGGTTTTAGACCTTCCTTCCAGCCCCAAGCTCAGCCTAACAGGCAGCCATATCAACCCCAAAGACCACCCAATCCAGCTGCAAATCTAAATCAAGCAAGGCCTCCTGCCAATGACCATTTCAGCCCTATAATCCCAATGCTACATCTGCATCTAAAGCATTAGTGCCAGTACAAAACAATATGGCTCAAGAGTATGATTGGTGTTTCCCATGCAATGAACCTCACAACTAGTCCATGTGCTTCAATGGTGCCTTGAATCAAGCATTAATGGTGACAAAAATGGTGTGGAGGGTGAAGGTAGTCAAAGAAATGACCAGCAACAAGAAACATTCCAGCAGCAATCAGCTCCAAATGACACCACACTTGTAAACTGGCAGGCAAAAGATTTTTGTGGCATGAATCAAACGGTTTCCCAAAGTGTTGCAGCCAACACAAGGTCAAAGAGGAGAAATTTAGGTGAAGAACAACCATTAGCTCAGGAAATTCACAACCTCTTGTCATTCCACAAACTATTGGCAAGCAAAATGCAATCTCAAGCACACAAGGATTGCCTAAAACAGTTCCTAGGCCAGCCCAAATGCCAGTTGTTGCTGCCCATGCACAAGGAATGAATGTGCAGGCCAAGGGACAACAAAAGGATACTTCATCTCCATTCAATATCATTGATCAGATGAAGAAGACAAATGTAAACATATCAATGTGGGAATCACTATCTATCCCAGGCCAAAGAGATTTGCTACAAGCTGCTATGAAGGACTGGTCAACTTCAAATCAGCAAGTCCAAATGCAAGAGAAGGTGCTCACAAATGCTGCCAGCCTGAGGGGAATCATAAAGGAAAGCAAGGTAAAATGTTGAAACCCCCTCCATTTTATGTTTCATTGATCATTGGAAATCAATTAGTACACAATTGCATGATTGATTCCGGGGCAAGTAGTTCAGTAATGCCCAAGCAAATAGCTGATCAGTTGGGAATTCAGTATGAAACCATATCCAAAGGGGTGGTACAATTGGATGGGATGGTAGTAACAATAGTTGGAGTGATTAAAAACCTGAGTCTTACTTTGCATGCCTGTCCCAACGTGGTTGTTTTGCAAGATGTCTCAGTAATAGACCTTCCACCACTCTTTGCCCTATGTTTGTCAAGGGATTTCATGGCCAAGATTGGAGGTTACTTGTCTGCTGATTGGTCACACATGTTGTTCAGAACAAGATATGGAACCAAAGCCACAATCAGGTCTGAACCTATTGCAAACTTTCACATTGAGCCTTACACCCCAAGTCAGATAAATGCCAATTGTTCAGCATTTGACCAAGAAGATCACCCAAGCACTGATGAAGCTGACACCAAGGTCGGAAGTATCCTAGATCTAACTCTTGATGAATGGGCAAACAAGGTGCATGCTTTTGATCCTTATCAAGAAATAGAAGAATCTGAGTTAGGAGTCTATTGCATGCATGAAGAAAATCAGCCTATCCCTAGCATCACCAAGCCAGACCACAAGGATGACAATGAGGTATGGCAGTTGTTTTTTGATGGATCAAGGAGTAGACAAGGTGCAGGAGGGGGAGCCATGTTGGTTTCACCTCAAGGAGTTAAGTATTATTCAACTTTTAGATTTCAGTTTGCATGCTCTAATAACACTGCTGAATATGAAGCCTTGGTGCAAGGACTGCATTGGGAAATCAAGAGAGGAATAAAGAACTTGCAAGTCTTTGGTGATAGTGAGTTGATTGTCAACCAAGTCAAGGGGCAGCATGCTGTCAAGAATGATCTACTCAAGTGCTACAAGAATAGGGTGTGGGACCTCATTGAATATTTTGAGGGTTTTGGCATCAAATCCATTCCTAGGAAAGAGAACCAAGCTGCTGACAGGCTTGCAGCAGTTGGGGCAGCCTTTGACGTTGTGGAGAGCATTCAAAAGGACAAGGTACAACCAAACATCCATGTGATTGTAAGGCCTTCAGTGCCGGACAACAATGTAAGTTGGAAAGTGTTTGAAAATGATCAGCAAATCATCCATTTCTTGCAAGAAGAGGCTGAGTTCTCAGCTAAAAATCAGGAAAAGTTGGAACAAGCAGTATGGTGACCAAGTGGTACAGCTGAGAACCAATAAACTACCAAAAGGGCTTATTACTTTGGAGTCCATTTTCAATCCTAATGATCAGTTTAGGAAGGAGAAAGCAAACATCCAAGTGAAGAGAGAAGATTCAGTGTCCATCTCGGTGGAAGAAGGCAAATCACTCCAAGTTGGCAAGATGACAACTGAGCAAGAAAGGTATGAGTTTATACAACTTTGTCAAGAATTCCCTGATGTGTTTGCTTGGAGCTATGAAGATCTGAAAGGTTTCAATCGAGTTAGCTCAACACACCATTGAATTGGATCCAAATACTAAGCCCATCAGGCAAAAACAAAGACCAGTCAATCCACACATGGAGCCCCTCATGAGAAAAGAATTGAATAAGTTGATAGAATCAAGAATCATATTCCCTATCAAGCATTCTAGTTGGGTTTCCAACTTGGTTCCAGTCAGAAAGAAGAGTGGGGAAATCAGATTGTGTGTTGACTTCAGAGATTTGAATAGAGCATCTCTCAAGGATCATTACCCACTACCTTCCATGGAGCAGATTTTGCAAGTTGTTGCTGGCTCCGAAAGGTTTTCACTACTTGATGGCTATTCAGGGTACAATCAGATTATGGTGAAGGAAGAGGATCAGTTCAAGACAACCTTTACAACCAAATGGGGAACTTATGCATACAGGAAAATGCCATTTGGGCTGTCCAACGCCGGAGCTACCTTCCAAAGAGCAATGGACATGGCGTTCAAAGGTTTGATTAACAACATAGTGCTGATATATCTTGATGATATCACTATTTTTTCAAAAAATACAGCAGACCACCTCTCTCATTTGAGACAAGTGTTCCAAAGGTGCAGAAGATTTGGAGTCTCCTTGAATCCTAAAAAATGTATTTTCTTAGCTCATGAAGGAAAGCTCCTTGGTCACATTGTCTCCAAAGAAGGATTAGCAATTGATCCAGAAAGAGTTGAAGCCATAAGAGCACTACCATTGCCAAGCCACAAGAAGGCCCTTCAAAGTTTCTTGGGGAGAATAAATTTTGTTCGGAGGTTTGTCCCAGATTTTGCAGCCCTTGTCAAACCTATCACCAAGATGTTAAAGAAAAGCATGGCTTTCAAATGGACAGCAGAAGGCAAGGAGAGTTTTGAAGCAATCAAAGAAGCCATCTCTCAAGCACCAACTCTCATCAACCCGGATTTCTCCAAGGATTTCACCCTCTATGCATTTGGGGGTGATGACACTATTTCTGCAATTTTGGTACAGCAGAACAAGGACAATGATGAGCAGCCAATTGCTTTCTTCAGCCAAAGCCTGGAGGACTATGAGGTGAGATATTCTTTCATTGAGAAGCATGTTCTTGTAGTAATCAGGAGCTTGAAGAAATTCAAGCATCTAGTTTCAAACAATAAGGTTCAATTGTTGGTTTCTCATGCGGGAGTTAAAGACTTCCTCCTCAATAAAGACTTGAATGAAAAGAGAGCAGGTTGGATTACTCATGTCATGGAATATGACATAGAGATCAAGGTCACCAAGTTGGTAAGAGGAAAAGGATTGTGTGAACAGCTGATTTTGGGAAAACAAAAGGAAGCATGCAATGAGAAGGAGGTTGTTTTGGCATTGCAAGACAGCCATGGGCAAGGAAGCACTCAAGAAGAAAATAATGGTGTCCCCATTCCTTGCTGGACCCAAGACATAATGCACTTCCTAAGCATAGGCCTATGCCCTCCGAAATGAACAAGACCCAAAGAAGACACTTCAGATTGCAGGCTGTCCCATATGCCCTTGTTGATGGTGTCTTGTTCAAAAGAGATGTGAATGGAGTACTGCTGAGATGCATTGGTACAAATCAGATTCATAGGATGTTGGAAGAGTTCCATGGTGGACCAGCTGGTGGTCATTTTGCACCAAGAGTGACAACTCTAAAGATCATGAGGGCTGGTTATTATTGGCCCAAAATTTTCAATGATTGCTACGCATGGATCAAGAGGTGCAAGAATTGTGCATTCTTCATAGGTAAAGAGAGACTAGCTGCCCTTCCATTGCATCCAATTTCAGTTGACCAGCCATTCATGCAATGGGGTTTAGACTTCATTGGAGTCATTAATCCCAATTCAAGCCAAGGGCACAAGTGGATTTTAACAGCCACAGATTACTTCACTAAGTGGACTGAAGCAGTAGCACTCAAGGAAGCAAATGAATCTAGCATCCTAGATTTCTATGAGGGAATAGTAACCAGATTTGGCATACCACTACAATAATATCAGATAATGCATTAGCATTCATTGGATCTAAGGTGACTGAATGGGCTGTCAAGAATGGGATCTACCTAAGTACTTCATCAAACTATTACCCTCAAGGTAATGGCCAGGCTGAGTCTACAAACAAGAACTTGTTGAGGATCATTAGGAGGACTCTTGATGAAAATCAGAGGTCTTGGCATACTAAATTGAAATCAGCTTTATGGGTTGATAGGATAACTCCCAAGAGATCTACAGGTAACTCTCCATTCAAGCTTGTTTATGGGAGAGAGGCAATTTTTCCCATGTCACTTGAGTTGCCAACATTGGAACTCATGAAACAGTTGGAGTTGTTGGAGTTTGAGCCCATGGAGGTTAGATATGTAGAATTGATGGAGCTCCAAGAAATCAGAATCAGGCATCCCAAGCAATGGAGAAGGATCAAGCTTTGATAAAGAAGACCTTTGATAGAAAGGCCAAGAATAGATCCTTCCAAGTTGGAGATCTAGTGTTAAAATGGGATGCAGACAGAGCAAAACCGGGAAGGCATTCAAAATTTGATGCCATTTGGAGTGGCCCATACATGGTCACAAAGTGTAAGGACAACAATGCCTTCCAATTGTCTTCATTGGATGGTGAAGAACTGCAGATTCCAGTCAATGGGATCCATCTAAAGCATTGTTACTAAAGGGAAATTCTCCACCTTGTAAATATTAGCTTAGGTTTTCATTCCTCCAAGTGCTTGTGCACATTGTTTTGTTGTAGGTTAGTTTTGCTTTCCCTAAGTGCTTTGGCACAAGCTTCTTTTCCTGGGAATGTGTTTGCAGGCCTTGCTCCATCAGGTGATATTCCATGTTCCTCTTTGCAACGTTCTAGTCAGTTGGGGTATCAGACAGAAAATCAGGTGACTCCATGCCCAATGGATTGCTTCAGGCAACTGGTAACTTCATCCAGCAGGCAGATGACCCCTCTGAGTCACCAAAATTGTTATCCAAAATGTGCCCCCTACTCATTTTGTGGCTAACCCCTCTCATTCTTCCTTCTCTTGTGCCTCAGACATAATATTTTGCTTTTTAGGCACTCAAAACCTTCTGGAAATGACACCATCAGATAGAGCTCTTTCTCAGCTTTCCAGAAAGGTAAAGTTTTCCTCCTAACTCCATGTATTTTTGAAGTTATGGCTCTCGGCAATGGAGTTTTGGTGGGAAATTTTCCCCTTCAAGGCCCATAGCCAATGAGATGCCGCCACGTGTCAGGGAGGTGGCGGGGGTCGGAGGAGAACTTGGTTTTTTACCAAGTGTTTTGGAAAAATTTTCAAAAGGAAAATTTCCCCTGAAAGGCCCGCCGACGAATCAGAAGCTGCCACGTGTCAAGGGGTGGAATTTGGAAAATTTGGCTAAGTGTTGGCACATGGAAATTTTGGAGGGATGGCCCCGTGGCCAATAAAAACATGCCACATGTCCTAAGGAGCCTAAACCGGTGGAGCGGGGAAGAGTTAGAAAATTTGGTGAAGTGTTTTGCCAAAAATCCAAAAGGTGAGTTTTGGCCCAGCTGCCCCCGCCAACCAATTATATCTCGCCACGTGTCCTGAAGTGGTGGAGCGAGGGGAGAATTTGGGAAATTTTCCCAAGGAGAAAATAAAGGAAAATTCAGAAGGAAAGCCCGCCCCCTTATTGCGAGCCAATAGAATCTCGCCATGTGTCAGCTAACGAAAAAAACCAAGGTCAAGCCCGCGAGGAAATTTTGGAAGGTCTAACCCACATCGAATGGGGTTTTGACATGTGTCTAGGTGAAAATTATCAAAGTGACCCATGGAAAATTTAGGAAAGACAGGCCCGCGTCCAATCAGCGCCCGCCACGTGTCCTCAGCTCACCGGCCCGCCGGGGAATTTTGGGAAAATTTTCCAAAGGAAAAAACAAAGGGAAATGAAGCAGGATGTCCCCATGCCCAATCAAAATGTGCCATGTGGCACTGGGAAAGGGAAGCATGGGGAAATTTTGGAAAATTTTCCAAATGACCAAAAAGGTAAAAATTTCAAATTTTTGCCCGCCGCCCGATTTGGCCCTGTTTTTCCCTAAAATTTCAAATCGCCATATCTTTCGATCCAGAGCTCAGTTTTTGCGTTCTTTATATCAATGGAAAGCTGGTGAAATTATCTACAAGATTCTGGGGTCAATTTTTGCATTTTGATGGAGTTTGGAGAGAGAAAATTGAAAAACGTCTCTGGCACGTGGTGATGAGTAGAAATGACGTTTCAACCACCATTTTTAATGAAGAATGGCTCGCATTCTCTCCCAGCATGGTTAAAAATGTCAGGGAATGGGTCTGTAAGGATGCCCATGCTATTTTGAATGCATTTTGGTCAATGATTGAACCTCTCCCATGTTTTCCCATGTTTCTCTCCTGGGCTTGTCCCTTGCACTGTAAAAGCCAGATTTGGCTCATTTTCAAAGGGGGAACATTTTTTGTGTATTACAGGTCCCCTTTCTCACCTTGGAAGTGATTTTGGTGGAATATCAGACCTTTTCTAAGAGCTGCAACTTTATTTTTCCTCTCAGGTGTTGTAATGCAAGTGATTTTGATGATTAAAATAACAATACAGCCTCTGTGATTAGTTTTCATCCTCTGCCTGTGTTGTTTGGTTAATTTCTGATCCTTCATTACAATTATCAGTTTGTGCATGAGGTTCTTTGTTGCATTTTTATGGACTGTGTCAATCTGCAGAAGTAAAAAATGCTCACCACTCCTTTGGTGCATCACCTATTAGCATTAGCTTTAGTTTTATTTCCTTTTATGCATTTTCTATCCTTGTCCCTTTGGAATTTAGAGTAGAATTAGGAAATTTCAAACCTCTACAATTGTGCAAGTGATATAACTGATCAGAGGAGTTGAGGAACCAGCCTCTCAACTGGAGATTTCTCTTCCATTTGACAAGTCCCACACTTGGGAAGAGGATTCAATGTTGTGCAATCACAATGGATGTCTTGAGTATCAAACTAGTATTGTGTTTTCCTTCAACCCAAGAAATGTGTCTTCGCGGTTCTCTCGGGAAAGCTCTTGGGATTTATCATTTCCTTACATGGCATAGAGGTTGACCCTGCTAAAGTCAAGGCCATTCTCAAAATGCCTCCACCCACTAACCTCTACTAACTTCATAGTTTGCAAGGCAAGTTTTAATCTATTCATGCGGTTTATTTCCTAACTATAAGCCACTATTGTCAACCGTTTCATCACCTCCTTAAAAAGGATGTCTCCTTCAAATGGGATGACGAATGCCACAAAGCTTTTGAGGCCTTAAAACAATACCTTCTCCAACCACCGTGCTCATTCCACCTAAAGATGATCAACCCTTCTACCTATATATATTTGATACCGATCATTCCTTAGGGGCCATGCTCACTCATCGTGATGAACAACATAGGGAGAAAGTAGTTTATTACATAAGATGTACTCTTCTGGACTACGAGACCCAATGCACCCATGCCGAAAAACTTTTCTTAGCCTTAGTTTTTGTTGCCACCAAACTCTGCCATTACCTACTCAACCAAAAACCTATGTTGTGACCAAAACGACCCCTTACACTTCATGTATGCCAAACCTTACCAAAATCAACGTGTTGCACATTGGCTCATGATTCTTACCGACCTAGACCTCAAATTCATTCATCATAAATCTATCAAGGGCCAGGACATTGCTGAACATCTCGCTGATGCCCCTCTTTCTGGGAATCAGTCTTCAAACTTTGATTTCCCTGATGAATCCATTACTACTCTCTTTTTGGATGATGACCCTTACCAGATGAATTTATTCTTCGATGGCTCAAAATGTCAGCATGGGGGTGGTGTAGTTTTCATCCTTATTCCTCTTGATGGTGAACCCATGCCTTTATCATTCAAACTTGACTTCAAATGCACTAACAATATCATTGAATATGAAGCGCTCATATTGGGTCTCCTTACCGCTTATGCCTTAGATGTTAAGTCCATTAACATATTTGGTGATTCCCAATTGGTAGTAAACCAAGTCAATGGTGTATATCAGTGTCGTAATGAAACACTTCAAGAGTACAACTATTATGTGGGCACACTTTTGACTACCTTTGACTACTATAAACTTCAAACCATTCCATGGTCCACCAATAAATTTGTGGACACCATGGCCTGCCTCGCTTCCCAGATACCTACTTCACCCGCGGATTCAAAATATTTGTCACTATAAAACGACTACGAGACCTTACGCACCTTGCAATATTAACCTCATCTAAACTACCTCACTAAACACATAGGACCTTTGGTATAAGTAGCTCGTGGACTATCTTACCCTTTCTATATTGTCACTTGATCTCACATGTAATGGACAATGCACCTTTCTCAAAATTTCCTCTCGTTATGTTGTCATGGGTGGCCTCCTCTATAAACATGGCTTTGGCGATATTCTCTTACGATGCCTTACAAGCTCTGAAATCCCTTATACTATTAAAGAAGTTTATGATGGCATATGTGGAGGTCACTTGATGGCCTTGTTATTGCTAAGCGTATCCTTCACCTAGGATATTAATGGCTGACCCTCAATCATGATTGTTGCGACTACATTAAGCGTTGTGTAAAATGCCAACAACATGCCAATCTTCATCATACACCTAGTCATGCCTTATAGGTCACCCGTGACCTCGCCCTTCTCTCAATGGGGTTTGGATCTTTTCAGAGAGATCAATCCCCACTCTTCCTAGAGACATCAATGGATAATCACTGCTACCGAATACTACACCAAATGGGTTGAAGTTGTACCCCTCATCTCCATGAAAGTTGAGAAAATATGTGAGTTTATCAATCATAACATTATTTTCCGCTTTGTTTTCCCCACCGCCTCATCACTGATAACGGAAAACAATTAAAAAAAAACCTTACGAAACTTTCATGATGCCTTGGACATTCAACTAAGTTTCTCTTCACCTTATTACCCATAAACCAATGGCCAAGAAGAATCCACCAATAAAACCCTCGAACAACATTCTCATGAAAGTGGTTAACGATCTTTGGGAAGGATTGGCATACGCATATTCCTTCGCCCGTGGGCATACCATACTAGTATTCACACCTCCACTACTACCACTCCCTTTTCTCTGGTCTACAGTACAGAGGTGATTTTGCCTCTCAAAGTCTAGAACCCATCTCTTTGTATTTCCCTCCAAGACATGCTCAATGATGATGACTTTTGCCAGGATCGTTTAGCACAACTTGAGTTATTAGACAAACATCATCTTAATGCTCTTAACCATCTCCAAGTCTATCCAAAATGCATCAAGCATGCCTATGACAAACATGTCCATGAACGAACCTTCAAGGTCTATGATCTCATCCTCAAGGAAAATCAACATGTAACCAAAGCAGAAAAAAGCAAACAGGGAAAGTTTTCCCTAATTGGCTTGGACCATATATCGTGACTCATAACTATGGATCAGGTGCTTATCGTTTGTCTTCACTTGATGGTAAGCCCGAACCTGAGCCCCTCAATGCCTTGCATCTTTGACCATTCTACTGTTGACTTCAAGTCCTACATCACTACTTGTCTATTTCATGCTCATCCCTTGAGCATCATTCACCCTTCTCTTTTCCGCACTCCACCCCCAATGACTAAACAAGAATCATGTGCTTACCCATCACCTTTTTGCCTTATCTTAAATATGTGCACCATGGCTCTGCACATGGCATGATTCTCATGGATACTTTTTTCTTGGTTCGATGAGATCCCATGGTTGTTTTCCCTTACCAAATGCTTCGTTATAGTCTTTTCCATGACTTAAAATCCCAAAATAATTTCCAAAAATAAAGGGATCAACTCCTTGAGTCAAACTTCCAATACAAAGATGACTCCCTCAAAAGGACATCTTTCGCTCTAAATTTCTGCTATAAATAGACTGTTCCCTCGAAGGACAGCTATAAACAACTCACAACACTATCTATAGTCCATCCTAAAAAGAGGACTATTTTTCTCAAAATAAAAATATTCAGAAGCTTCCCGCATCGATCAGCTTTGCGAAGACCTCAAGGAGACATATATTCATCCCGTATAGACTTCCCACATCAACCATCTATCTAAAATAAAAATTCAAAAAGAAAAAGAAAAAATTTTCATCATGGACTCACCTATTGTGATCTTAGATCTCTTTCCAAAAGGCATGCTACTTCCTACCATATGACCTAACCACCTTCACCTCCTTCCCCTTTGTCTCTTCATTTCATACTACCTCAAGGGACTTGATAAAACTGTGACATTTGGTGATCATGTGACTATTCTTCACCTTTAGAATAATCAATCATGCAATGTCTTTAGGGTCTTATGTTCACTAGCCTACCTAAGGTATGGTCAACCCGTTATGATCCTTGCCAATCAGGTGGCTTTCTCGCCTCCTCTTATCTTTTCACTTCTTCATTACTTATTGATTATCCTATACAGGACTAAACCCTCGACGTTTATCTCTTGGGACTTTGCTTCTTTCACCACAATCAACTTAAAATCACCCATACCTATTTTCCCTTAATGCACCCAAACCTAAATGACCTTAACTTAATCATACCTATGACCTAGAATCAAACATACCTACAACCTAATGACCCATTCTTCTACCTCCTCATATTCTTCCCTAGCTTATGGGAGAACTACATCGGCCTGAGGTCTCTTTTCACCGGGACTATGTAGGAAGCACTTCTAGGGCATGGGGCCCTGAAGGTTAGCTCAGACACTCTTTACCCTCACCAATTTTCCCATTCTACCACGATTTCCTATTCATATCAAAAATTGCCATACAAACTATGCTCACATCAATTAAACTATATATGCTTACCATGTGTTCACATAACCTTTACCACTTAAATTATTTCACATTTTCATACATAACCAATATTTGAAAGTTTTACACCATCACATGCATTTACATCAACATTTATTACCAAAAAATATAAATTTACATCCATGCATATGACCCGACTCCACAATGCCTAAACCAACCCGACTCAATCCATGCCTATCAACCCGACTCGATCCATGCCTATGACTTAACTCGATCCATATCTAAATCAACTCGACTAATCAATGCCATGACCTCGACTCCACCATCATGCCTAACTCACCTACTTTCCATCCATATAAAAAAATTAAAATTCTCATAAACACCAAAAATCATCGAATCTCATCCATCTCATCATATAAACATACATGTGTTCCATAAAATATACACCGATATCAAAATAAGGTGCATCTCTTAAAAATTTTGGCACGTAGGTTGATACCCAATATAAAATTTCATCAACACAAAGCCGGTATCATGTACAATATATCAACAAGTACACATATCTACAAAATGGTGAGACACAGGCTATCGAGACATCTCCCTACTGAGTATCCATCGTATCGGTCTCTCCTCTGTCTCCTCCTCCCCTTGTGCCCCCCTGGGTGTGTGTCTTGCTATCATCAATGGTTGGGGTCTAACCCCGAAGGTCCTACTCAGGAGCTGGCCTCCGTGCACCTGTAGCTCACCTCACCTGACCTTGCCCATGGGTTCCTCAAACCCCGTGCTCTCTCATCATTGTGAGTTCACAAGCTCTTCCTCTCACTCGAGGCCTTCTGGACTCTCGTACTCTGCATATGACTAGAAATAAATCCCACCTCTAGCACATGATGAGCATGAAAGTATCTCGCCTTGCCTAGGCGTCTCTCAAAATACCTACAAGTACTTTCTGTGGTGTCTCCATCGCCTCCGACTCTACCCTGCTCCTACTGTATATGGGACCTTATCCCGCCCCTACTGCTGCACAATGGGACCTTGTCCCTAAACCTATGGAGGTGCCTATACTGAACCGGAACCTATATTTGTATTTGGGCCGAAGGTCCACTATATGCGTACTGTATTGCTATCGATGCCCCTATAAGTTTGTAACTTTGTCCTGCACCTTTGTGCCAATGGCCTTGTTAACTTGTCACTATGCCTTTAGGGTGGCTACTGCACCCATCTCCATCTCCATCACCACCCTCCCCATCTCCCCCTCCACCTCCACCCCTGTGTGCCCCCGTCCCCTGTCCTCCCTATGTCTGCAGTGTGGCCACCTGTGCCTGTAATGTGGCAACATGTGCCTCTACCTCTACCCCCGCACGATCCCTAACTAGGTCACTAAGGTAGCCACTTGCCCCCGAGCGTGTCTCTCGAATGGTGGTGGTGGCTAGATCTGGTTGTCCCGGCCTCGGTGGTTGCGTCTCTCGGGTGTGTTGCCCACCACTATCTATAACCATCGGCTACCCCAACATCATCTATATGCTCATCGACTAAGCTGCTCCTCCTTCCTGGTCGGCACTGTAGGTTGTGGTGGAGACATAGGTCTCTCCACATCATCTCTCATGTATCTTGTGGGAAGGGAGGTGGTACATCCTATACTAACCCAAATTGTTGCCTTACGCGGTCTATCGGTATCATCTCATGCTCTCTTGACCCGCCGAGCCTCTATCCACCTAAATATTTGCAGCCCATCCAACTCCTACCTACCATTTTCCTATATGAGGGAAAGCCCACATATGGTCTCCAAATGATTTCCACTCGGAAAATCCCTCTAGTAACCAATTGTAATATGCTACATCATGCATAAGCTCTCATGCCTCGACACTCTCCCATCGTTGGTACCCATCTCCTGTACCTACCCGCATAACCTCCCCTCGAGTGTATTTGATTGGGGCATACCAACTAGAAACACACACACAATGTGCTCATACGCCCAATAGTGTAGTAGGAATGTACAACATAGGCTGAACTGCCATAGCCGCCCATACGCCCATAACTCCCTATATAACTATACCAAAAATGTAGGTGCCCATGCAAACCGGGTCCTATCTACCACCATGTCATGTAATACCCCCATTAGTGACCGTGGGAACCATCCACCCTCTGCATCTGGCAGTCTAAAACAACACACTGCCTCCATCAATAGTTATATCAGTCTTATCTCTTTGGGGTGGGTTTTCAGATACATCGTCCCATAGCTTATACTCATGCTATGGAACTTGAGGTCAGCTACACCCTTGCCAAACATTGGTGCCAATAACTTCTCGACACCTCTAAAGAGATCAAGTATACCACGCCTTGACTATCGATAGCCACAGGATGATGTAGACATCATCCGGGGTGATTGTGAGCTCACCCGAGAAGATGGAAGGTATTGGTTGTCGAGTCCCATCTATCCATGAGGGCAACCATCAAGATCACCTTCCAGACTACATGTCGATAGTGTCTGACCCCAAATAGGCCCACCTTTGCGATATGAAACCACTCCTCATGCGTCGTGATCGCTCGTACCTCCACCAGTATTGGTGGTACCCTTATCCCTCATGCATAATTGATCTCTCGCCTACATCCAAAAAAATGATCACATTATTCAACACCTACCCATTTCTAAAATCCTCACCTTTTACCTTTCCCTTTGACCCCACATTCGACCTAACCTACTTACCCACACTCATACCCGTTGACCTTGTAGCTAAACATATTTATCCCTACCCTTACCTATCTATCCATATCCTTTCCTGCACTATCTATTCATACCCACTAACTTTACCTCTTTTTTCCCATGTTTATCCACGTGTGGACCGGTGATAGTCATCATTGACCGACCCTAGTCTAACCTCAACCGACCATGGCCTAACCTTGAACGACATCGTTCACCTCCTCTGGATCGATACCGGTCCGCACCCATCGACACCAGCCACAATGGAACTGACGTTGGTCACTATCGCGATGACCACCCACAATACCCAACCCCTTTTCTCTCCAAACTCCTCATCCTACCCACCCATTCCTCCCCCAAACCCCTCAATCACTCCCCATCCCTCCTTTACCTATCCCCTACCCTTCCCTTTCCTCTTTCATCCCCTTTTTGTCCCAATTTCAAAATTTCATTTCCCCCAAAACCCCATTTCCCATGTACCCGAATTCTTCTAAATTTAACCAAACAAATAAAAATCGGATTTAGATCTTACCTCATCCCACTTCCATCGATGTGGTGGCACCTTAGGCCACTGCACCGGTCCACCCGATCCCTCTCCTACCTCTACCATCACCGAATGCTCTCTAAATCTCCAACCAATTAAATCACTCTCCCGATCTCATTGCCTCACCAATCAATCCACACGCATCACCTACGTGGCTTGCTACCTCATCTCTCCATGTCACTCGGTGATTTTCCACCTTTCTCTTTCTCTTGTGTTGTTTTCTTTTATTAAATCACAAATGAATTTAAAAAAAAACAAACTTTTTCTTTTTATAACCCTCCTGACTTAACCGACGACGATTTCTACTTGATCGATGACAGTCGTGTGCCCTAGCCGACTACACCGTCGGTTACCCTAGACCAAACTCAATTAATCCCAACCGACATTAGTTACATTTACATGACTTCCTCCTAACCATTACTCCTCATCCGCTTGCCTAACTCCTTTTCTACCTCACCCACACCTAACTTGAACACTTTACTTTCTCCTCCTACCCTCAACATTTACCACCTAACCTCATTATCATCTGGGACCTCATTATTTTACCCATACTTCAGCCTTACCTATGTCGTGACCTATATACCAGGACACGGAACATCATTTGTGACCCTTAAACCCGGGTGCTCACTATACCTTGTGACATTGTTACCCATGTTGTATGACCTCGTGACCTTACTTTGCCTATTTCCGTGATGTATATCCTGACCCAACCTTGGTGTACCAGAACATACCCTAAACATTCCTACACCTGACCCACGTTGTGTTTCCTGACCCTATCCTATACCCTGGATACCAGAATCACTTCAACCTTGTTTGGATATCCCTATCAACCTTAGACGATGTAGAGTTTACAATCTCTTCAACCTGGTACTATGCCGTAGTTTATACATGTGCATGCATTTGATTGCCACTACCTTTGACCCTAGCCCATTTACCTATTTTCCTGATTTGACCTTTACCCCATTACCCCATTGTTCACCATTCTTCTTCACATCCACTTTTATCAAACCACTCACCGATTCACCCTGTCACCTCATCAGTTCCTGGTTTGAGGGGGATCACCTTCACCCACACATGGGGCAACCACATCTTATTTTTGTTAGCGTCACTTACCAATACAAGCTACGCAACAAAAGGGGCAAAATGTAGACACTAAAATCAGGTCACACTTCCCTTAGCCCCTTGTCAATTAATCAACTTAAACACACTTATCTAACCATGGCCCCTTTCACCCCACACTAATAGTAATTTACTTAATTTGATTAAATTAATCCCTATCCCCATCATATCTATTATTTAATTAGCCTAATAAAAATTAATACCCTCACCTAGCCACCTCACCCTAGGCCTATTCTTAGTATGTTTCCACAACTAACTAAGACCTAACCAACACCCTAGAAATCAATGCCTACACCTCATTCCCATAGACAAAAATAGTAACTCCCACTCCTGTCTAGAGGAATAGGGAGATCTGGCAGCAGATTATAGCCATGATCTCCTATTTTTAGTTAACTTAGGGAATCCCACCTTAACCGACACCGGTTACCCCTAAACCGACACCGGTCAGCCTGTAACCGCCGTCGGTCACCCTTAATCCCTTTTGGAAACCTTATTCTTGAGGTTGGAAGATTCAGAGAGCATGAGCATGCATGCAAGTGACTAAGGCAAGAATTATTTCTCACACAAACATCCAGTTTTCATCCAAAGAACCATCTAGCATCCACCCCAAAGCATAGATCTGATCCAGCCAAGCAAGAAGGAGAGCATAGACAGCCCATACAAGAACTCTTCAATGTTTGGTGATCCTCCACAACATTCAATCTCCTACCAACACATCCATTCCTCACTCACAGGAATACAAAAGCAGATTCCAAGTAAGTAGAGAATTTTACTCAGCTCATTTGGCTTGATTCCTTATTGTATGTTCATCTCTTTTGTATGTTATCCTCTCTCTCAACCACCCAGTGAGCTCTTTTGATCACTACCCCTACATACCCCTATCAAAACCTTGTAAAACCCCATCCAAACAACCTAGTACCTCATTCCGACCAACCCAGCCCTTTGTGCAATCACAAAGGGAACCCAAAACTCATTCTATGGTATTTCCAGTTTCCCACAATAATCGACATCGGTTTACCCTAACCGGCGTCAGTTAGCCTACATTATATTGGCCTCATACCACCATTTCCAAATCAACCGATAGCTCATCCCAATTCCACCAAAACCCTATTAAATCTTCCCACTGGCCTGATAGCCCACCTAGACCTCATAAATACCTCACTCAACTCCCCATCAACTCGAAATACCTCCCCGTAACTCTTCTCTTGACCCTCTATCATTTTGTTAGTGACCGACATCAGTCACTCTTAACCAGCATTGGTTACCCCTAGACCGACATCGGTCTTTGTATCTCGCCAATACATCTCAGAACAACACCCACTTACCTTGCTACCCAGTTACCCATAACCACCTGTGACCTCCTCGCCTCTCTCTGCTAAACCTACGAAACCCAAAACCAGTTACTAACCCTCGGATCGTATTCTAGCCTAGCCTGTTAGAATATATCTTACTTATTGTGTTTTATATGAGATACCTAAATCATATTGACTACAGTAGGACAATATTTATTTTATTTCTCACATTAAATTTCTTAAACAGTGGATTGATAACCATCTAGAAAGTATCACACTTCCTAGATCTAGCACATGCTAGGCGAGTCCACTTTGCATATACTATTTAACTCTTTTTGGTGGTCTTGTTTTATATTTCAAGTAGTTCCTCCCAACCAAAAGGAAGATCTCATAGTCAGTTTGTAGATCGAGGAGTCAACACACGCATAACAACCTTCAACCATCTCTAATAGGTCTTCTTCCTAGCCTTTTACCTTATCTGTTTTGGCCAACTTCCTAGAAACATCTAAGAGTCGGGGAAACACTAGAATTGGAGGCTACTTATCATTTGATTGGTCACATGTTATTTAGGACAAGGTATGGAGCCAAGGCTACAATCAGATCGAGCCAATTGCAAATTTTCATATTGAACCTCACACTCCAAGCCCAATCAATGTAAATTGTTCAGCTTTTGACCAAGAAGACTATCCAAGCATACATGAAGCTGACACCAAGGTTGGATGCATTCTAGATTTGACTCTTGATGAGTGGGCAAACAAGGTGCATGATTTTGATCCCTACAAAGAGATAGAAGAATCTGAGCTAGGTGTCTATTGCTTGCATGAAGATAATCATCCTCTTCTTAGCATCACCAAGTCAGAACAAAAAGATGATAATGAGGTATGGAAACATTTTTTTGATGGATCAAGAAGTAGAAAAGGTGCAGGTAGAGGAGCCATGTTAGTTTTACCTCAAGGCATTAAGTTTTATTCAGCTTTTAGATTCCATTTTGCATGCTCTAACAACACTGCTAAATATGAGGATTTGATTCATGGATTTCATTGGTCAAGGAAGAGAGGCATTAGAAATCTGTAGGTTTTTAGTGATAGTGAGTTGATAGTAAATCAAGTTAAAGGGAATCATGCTACAAAAATGATCTTCTCAAGAGTTATAAGAACAGATTTTGGGACCTCATTGAGGATTTTGAGGTCTTTGACATCAACTCCAGCCTTATGAAGAAGAACCAAGCTGTTGATATGCTTGCAACAGTTGTAGCAACCTTTGATGTTGTGGAAAGTATCAAAAGAGATAAAATGCAGCCAAACATACATGTGATTGTAAGGCGAGTTGTGCCAAAAAATAATACAAGTTGGCAAGTGTTTGAGAGTGACAAACATATCATAAATTTCTTGTAAGAAGAGGTTGACTTCTCAGCCAAAAATCATGAAAATTTACAACAACAGTATGGTGATCAAGTGGTGCAACTGAAAACAAACAAACTTCCAAAAGGTCTTGTGACTTTGGAGTCTATCTTCAATCCTAATGATCAGCTTAGGAAGGAGAAAGCTAACATCCAAGTCAAAAGATAATATTCAGAGCCTATGCCCGTGGGAGAGAACAAAACACTTCAAATTGGCAAAGTGGCAACCGAGCAAGAAAGGTATGAGTTCACTCAACTTTTCCAAGAGTTCTCGAATGTGTTTTCTTGGAGCTATGAGGACCTAAGAGGTTTCAATCCCAAGCTAGCACAACATACAATTGAACTAGATCCAGATGCTAAGCCCATTAGGAAAAGCAAAGGCAGTCAACCCACACATTGAGCCTCTTATGAGGAAGGAGCTAAACAAGTTGATAGAGGCAAGTATTATTTTCCCAATCAAGCATTCAAGATGGGTTTTAAACTTGGTTCTAGTCAGGAAGAAGAGTGGGGAAATCAGATTGTGTGTTGATTTTTGAGATTTGAATAGGGCATCCCTCAAAGACCACTACCCACTTCCATCAATGGAGTAGATTTTGAAGGTTGTTGTTAGCTCTGAGAGGTTTTCATTGCTACATGGTTACTCAGTGGTACAATTATACTATGGTGAAGGAAGATGATTAGTTCGAAACAACCTTCACCACCAAATGGGGAACATATGCCTATAAGAAAATTCCATTTGGATTGTCTAATGTTGGAGCCACTTTCCAAAGGGAAATGGATATGGCATTCAAGGGATTGATTAACAAAATAGTGTTGATATACCTTAATGATATCACTGTGTTTTCTAAAAATGTAGTGAGACCATCTCTTTCATTTGAGACAAGTGTTTCGAGAGGTGTATAAGATTTGGGGTATCATTGAATCCCAAAAAATGTATGTTCATGGCCCATGAGGGTAAAATTCTAGGCCACGTTGTTTCCAAAGAAGGGTTGGCTATTGATCCAGAGAATTTTGAAGCAATAAGAGCATTGCCATTGCCAAGCCATAAGAAATCTCTTCAAATCTTCTTACGAAGAATCAATTTTGTTAGGAGGTTTGTTCTAGACTTTGCTGCTCTTGTCAAGTCGATAACATTGATGTTGAAGAAGAGTGTAACATTCAAGTGGAAAATGAAGGAAAGGCGAGTTTTGAGGTGATCAAAGAAGCTATTTCATGGGATCCAACTCTTGTAAACCCAGATTTCTCCAAGGATTTCATGCTTTATGCCTTTGCTGGGAATGACACGATCTCTACAATTTTAGTGCAACAGAATAGGGAAAAATAGAGCAGCCAATTGCCTTCTTCACCAAATCCTGGAAGATTATGAAATGAGGTATTCTTACATTGAAAAAACATTCTGGTAGTAATTAGAAGCTTGAAGAAGTTTAAGCACTTAGTTTCAAATAACAAAATCCATCTGTTGGTATCCCATGCGGGAATTAAAGACTTCCTTCTTAACAAGGATTTGAATGAAAAATGTGCTGGGTGGATCACTCGTGTCATGGAGTATGACATTGAGATCAAGGTCACCAAGCTGGTCCGTGGAAGAGGATTGTGTGAGAAATTGGCCTTGAGCCAACCAATTGAAGCAAGAAAAGGAAAGGATGTTGTTTTAGTGCTTTGTAGGACAACCAAGAACAAGGAAATGGTCAAGAAGAAAATGATGGTGTGCTCACTCCTTGCTAGACCCAAGATATAATGCACTTCTTACAAACAAGCCCATGCCCTCCAGAGATGAGAAAATCTAAGATAAGACACTTTAGATTGCAAGCTATTCCATATGCACTTGTTGATGGTATCTTGTTCAAAAAGGATATCAATGGAATGTTGTTGAGATGTATTAGTACAAGTCAGATTGAGAGAATGTTACAAGAGTTCCATGATGGATCAGCTGGAGGTCATTTTTCTCCAAGGGTGACAGCTGTTGGATCATGAAAGCTGGCTATTATTGGCCTAAAGTGTTTAGTGACTACTATGCATGGATAAAAAGTGCAAAAAATGTGCATTCTTCACAGGTAAAGAAAGGTTAGCAACTCTTCCATTGAATCCAATTTTTTTCCATCCATTCATGCAATGGGGATTGGAATTCATTGGAGTCATCAATCCAAACTCAATTCAAGGGCACAAAGGGATTTTGACAAAGCAACATACTATTTCACTAAGTGGAATGAAGCAAGTGAGCTCTCAAAGAGGCCAATGAATCTAACATTCTAGACTTCTATGAGGGGATATCAACCAGATTTGGTATACCAGCCACTATCATATCAGATAATGCATTGGAATTCATAGGATCAAAGGTCACTGAATGGGCTGTTAGGAATGGGATCTATTTGAGCACTTCATCAAACTATTACCCCAAGGTAATGGCCAAGATGAGTCTACAAACAAGAATCTATCAAGGATCATAAAGAGGAATCTTGATGAAAATAAGAGAACTTGGCATACTAAGCTCAAATCAACTTTATCACTGATAGAATAACTCCCAAGAGATCTACAAGAAACTCTCCATTCAAGCTTGTTTATGGGAGAGAAGCAGTGTTGCCTATGTCACTTGAGTTTCCAACATTGGAACTCATGAAGCAACTGGAATTGTTAGAGTTTGAGCCAATGGAGGTTAGATATGTCAAGTTGATGGAGTTGGAAGAAGTAAGAGAGCATGCAGCTCAAGCAATAGAAAAGGACCAAGCCTTAGTAAAAAAATGCTTTGACAAAAGGGCAAGAGCAAGGACCTTCCAAGTTGGAGATTTAGTGTTGAAATGGGATGCAACCAGAAAAGCCAGGAAGGCATTGCAAATTTGATTCCATTTGGAGTGGCCCTTACATGGTCACAAGTTGTAAAAGTAGCAATGCCTTCCAATTGTCTACATTGGAAGGTGAAGAAATTTAGATTCCAGTGAATGGGATCCACCTCAAACATTGTTCTTTGAAAAGGAAAGGTTTCACCCTTGTACATACTAGTTTAGATTTTCAATTTCCTAAGTGCTTGTGCACATTGTTTTGTTATAGTTTAGGTTGTTTTCTTCCTAAGTGCTTTGCACTTCTCTACATGTTCTATTTGGAACATGTATTATTTATATTTTTGTACATAGTGTTTTGTGGAGTGTGTTGCCTCTTGTCATGCTTTGCCCTTGACATTTGGTCGAATCAATGTCATTTTCAAAGTGGGGTTTCCAAGTGACTAAGGGGCAATTTTTCAAGTTCAAATAAGTTGCAGGCTATAATCATGACTCCATGCCCAATGGATACTTCAAGGTAGTTGATCGCTTCATCTAGTAGGAAGATGACCCCTTTGAGTCACCAAAATTGTTATAAAAATAAGCTCATGGTAATTTTTTGATAACTTACCTTCTTTTCCTCCTTCCTTGTGCTTCATCTCGAATTTTATGGATTTCTAGAACTTAAATTATTTTGGGTATTGCTTCATCAGATGGGAAATTTCTTCCCCTTTCCAGAAAGGTAAATAAGTCCTCCTAACTCCTTGTATTTTTTGAGTTATGGCTCGATGGAGTTTGCAGGGAAATTTTTCCCAAAATGGGCCGACGGGCCTAAGGGAGAATTTTGCCAAGGAAATTTGGTGGATTGGCAGGGATGTGGAGACAAATTCGGCACTTAACCATTTTCAAAGTTAAAAAATCAAGTTAATTTGCTGGCCTACGTGAGCCCGCGATAAAAATTTTGTGCCCCCATCCAATCAAGAAGTGCCATGGTGGCAGCCTAAGTGGACCAACGAAGTGATGGGAAACTTTTAGCACTTAGGCATTTTTTGTCAAAATGCTCAAAGTCAAATTTTAGCCTGCAAGACTTGAAGAAGGAATGAAGCACACTCATGAGGCCAAGGAGAAAATTTTAAAGTTGAAAAT
Organism: Taxus wallichiana var. yunnanensis; assembly: GCA_018340775.1. Taxonomy (NCBI): domain Eukaryota; kingdom Viridiplantae; phylum Streptophyta; class Pinopsida; order Cupressales; family Taxaceae; genus Taxus; species Taxus wallichiana. The sequence goes on from CM031234.1 coordinate 105,681,331, forward strand.
TGGCCCATGGATTCGCAAAGGAAAGTGGGAGGAAAGTGGTCAAGGCTCCGCTCCAATCAAAGAGTGACACGTCATCAGTGAAAGTTGGCGTGGTGGAAGAAAGTTAGGAATTTCACCCTATTTTGTCTAAAAAACTTAAAGGTTTGAATTTGGACGCATCCCGCATCGAATCAGATGATGACATGTGGCTATCAGTGCCAAGGCGGGTCATCGGAGATACAAAGGAAATTTTGCCCTTTTGCCAAAAAAGCTAAAGGAGCAAAACTAAACCAAAGTTCCGCATCCAATCGAAGGCACCACGTGTCTAGTCTACGTTAGCAACACCACGACAAAGGTCGGGAGAAAGTTAAGTTTTTTTGCCCTTTTGGCCAAAAAGGTTGAAGGTGAGAAATGAGCCCGCGATCCCTGTCGGTGAGTAAGAAGGTAACACGTGTCCGAGTAGTAGCGGCGAGAAGCGGGGCGACAAAAGGATTTTTGACGTTTTCCCTTTTTGCAAAAAGGCATAAAGGAAGCAATTTGACCGCATCTCCCCAGTGAATCAGAGGTCGCCACGTGTCATTTCAAAGACATGTCATCAAATCTTTGGTGGGCCATCATAGAACATTGGAAAAATTTACACTTTCACCCGAAAAGGTAAAATGTTATTTTTGGCCCCCCATCTAATCAAAGCATGACACGTGTCACAACGGAGCTACGAGACATGGGGATTTTTTGATATTTTTGCATTTTTGTGGAAAAGATGAGAAAAGAAAGGATTTTTGTCCTGGGAACCGATTTTTGCCCTAATTTTGCCCTAAATCTTTAGAGGGCCATATCTTTCGATCCAAATCTCATTTTTTTGCAATTTTAGTGGCGTTAGAAAGCCGTTGATATCCTCTACACGATGGACTCTTCAATTTTGAATTTTGGTCAAAATTGATGGAAGAAAATGGAAAAATGACCTAGCATAGGAAAAGGAGAAAAAATGACATTCAACTACCAGTTTTTAATGTAGTATGGCTTCCATTCTTCTCCAACATGGTCGAAAATCTTGGGAATGAAATTTTAAGGTTGCCCATGCCACTTTGATGAGTCTTGTCGGTGGTTGAACCTCCATTTCAATTTTCTGCGTTTCTCCTTCCTGGACTCTATTTTTCATCATTATATGCCAAATTTTGGCTCATTTTTAAGGGTTGAACGTTTTTGTTCTTGCAACCTTCCTTATTCTCTTTGGCAGGAAAATTAGTGAAGTTTCGGTGCTTTGCTATGTAGACTTGGTTTTTCCTCTTTGCTATTGTATTAAAACTGAAAACGATAAAACATGTTTTGTAAATGAATCTTCAATCCTTTCTTGTGTTCATCTGTTTCTTTCTGATCTTTCATTATATTTTGGAAAATTTGTGCATGTTTAGTCTTTGGATTCTCATGATCTTTCTCTTTTCAAAACAAGAGTTCATCAATCCTCTAGTGTATCACCGTTTTAGCTTAGTTTTATTTGCTTTTGCATCTTTTAACTCTACCTCTTTGGAATATTAGAGTAGGATTTAGAAAAAAACCTATGCAAAATTCATACGTACACATAAACAGAGGGGTAAGAACCAACCTCAATCTAGAGAGTTTTCCATTCACAAAGTCCCACACTTTAGTAAACTCCATGTTGTGCAATCACACCAAAATGACCCATTGTTAAATTTCAGATCTCGAAGGTCATTTTGGGGGTGTCAGTATATTTGCACTAACATGACCCTCCAATAAGGCTAGTGTTTGGATTTAAATGTAATCCATGCAATTCCTACATCGAAATTAATACTATGAGGCCTTTACCATATGTATCTCCCCACCCTAGCATGTGATATTAAATGAATGTAGCTATTTGATAAATTACATTACTTTTCTAATGATTGAGATGATTGTACTCTTGCTAATAAACCGAGTAGGGATATTCTAATGCTTTAAAATGAGGGTATTTAAACCCCTAAATTGGTTGAGTGATTAAAAAATAAAGTAGCGGCATCCGAATGGATGTATACAAAATTTGAGAATATATAAAGAGCCTCTGGTACATTTTGTTCTAGTGTTTGCATTGAGAGATTATGAAAGCACACTAGGTTAGTGAATGAGACGATACAAAATTTATTATATATATATCCAAAGGTAAATTTTCATGTAAAAGACAACCCAAGAAGATGAAAAGACCCAACAAAGATAATGCATTTGAAAAAGAGTTAAAATATGTGTTTGTCTAAGACTTTATAGGTTGATGAGGAATGGATTTCATATCTCAAAATTTTTGGATGGAGACACGGTGGAATAAATATGAAAGTTACATCATGATAGAAATAATTTAAGTGACAATTATATGTGTTTATAATAAAAAAATTGTGGACACATTAGTGTGTAGGAATAACACATTAGGGAGAGAGATAACAAGATGTATGTAATGAGGATAGGGTGTGGGTTTTTTTCTTAACCGAGAATAATAGTCATAAGCAACAATGTCAAAATGATTTTTTAAAAATTTGAATGTCTTTAGTCGGAACCTATTTGGGGTAATCAATAGGTTTAATGATAATCAATGCCAAGAAGTTTCTAAAACTCATATTTATTGATAAACATGATTTGTTGGTGCATCTAGCATAACTTTTGATTTATAGGTTTGAAAACTGATTTGAGAATAAGGTTATGTAAAATGGTATAAAATTAATCCTAGGAATGTCAATGTATAAAAAGTAAAGAAATTGATGAATTTTCATAAGAGATTAATTTACTTAGTGCATTCGAGGGTCCCAAAATTGAGTTTAATTATGTTCCTTGATAAGTGTTTTTGATAAATTGTTCACTTATTTAAAGGATGTGAGATTATTAATTTCACCTAAGGGAGTGTTAGTATGTCCAAAATAAGATTCACCATTGAGTTGTGGATAGGTGATGTACGATTTGTAGGGATCCTTATCCATGACACCTAAGTGGAACATTATGAATTCTTGTAAAGGGAATAGATTAAGGGTCAAAATTTTATATGTTGGTGTGTGTGACTTTCCTCATCATCACTCAAGGTATTTTCCACCTCAAGTGGTTAGTTTTCTTAGGTGAGATCATAGGTCTTAGGAGTTATATGACACATGGAATATTTCGTCATAGAATATGTCATTTTCATATGCACTAGTAATGTCATAGGAGCTACATTCCATTTTGGAATCGTAACTCCTCTATATCTCATGGAGGGAATGATTTTATAGGCATTGGAGTTACAAACACTCTCATATGTACCCTCTTATTTTTATCTACGAAAATGAGTATCCTGTTTATTCTATGCATGATTTTCCTTGTTGTTTGACTTTTGTAATTGATTACTTGGAGAGTTCACGTCACCATTAGAGTGAAACCTCTTTGATGTGCATGGGGTTCCATATTGATCCTTATAAAATAATATCACATGGTATCATAGCTATTGTTGGGTAAACACATTTTAGCCTTATTTTACCCACAATGACCCAAGTGCCCAAAGTGTGCAAGGGTACTAGGTCCCTCTTTTATGTGAGATATATTAGGAGATAACATGATTTATTAACAGATATAGATTCCATATCCACAATAAACATTCAAGTACATTGTAGATTATAAACTATATCTAGGTCATAAATATGTGCAAGAATAACTCATAAAAGTATTAAGATTAAATCCATCATACAAGAACTAGTAACAGAGATATTTGTAACCAATATCCAGCCAAAAAGATCCATTATATTAAGTACTATAAATCACATAAGTTGTTTAAATACATAACATTGTCACCATAAGTTACGTGCACCCATAAACCAACACCATAACTCTATTACGAACGGATGATCCTAACCCATGCAGATGATACATATATAGGGGTGGGGACTTGTCCTACACTACCCTTGCATCCTCAAAATAGGCTACATGTTAAGAATATCCATGCACCTCTACAAGATAACTAAAAATGCATGCAATATTTCCTAATAATAGATCTAATACGATTAACTCTTAGTTCTAATCATATTATTAGCTCTAACCTATGCATGTCACTTGATCCTCATCTTATCCCAAACTAACCTTTTCTTGAACCACAATTCTTCATGTTGTCTATCCTTGAAAACATTCGGCTTCTCCAAGAAAGAATAAAAGAATAAAGAATAAAAACCATGTACCTAGCTTGCACCAAAGAATGAAATAATTCTACTCTTTGTAAGGAGGATGGGGAAATCCTTATTTAATGATGCCTCCATGGAATTCCATCCCTCCACTTCACTCTGCACTTGTTTAAACAAATCCCCAATCATGGCATTAACTTCATCAAATGTCAAATCTTCTCCCTTGGCCTTGAATGTTTCGACCATAGTTTCTAACTTCTGCCAAGGTTTGTCACAAGACATCCATTTTGCACGTAACTTGGGGATATAATTATTTCAACTTATTATTAATAGAGGACCTCAAGTTTTAAATTATCTCAATATTTTTCTCTACCTTGGTAAGGATCATGTCTCGTTTTCCCGATTTCCCTGTTCTTGGCCTCGAAACTCTTTCAAATCTGCTTTATGGGTGGTAATAAAAAGATTTCCTTCCAAACCCTATCTTCACATTTGTCATAGAAAACTTCTCCCATATGAACTATGGTCTTAATGGATATGAGAATCTCGGTGTATTGGGTTATGGTCACCTCTAGTTGTTCCTTTTCCTACTTCTTTTGCCACGCCATAACCTCTTCCATAGACTCTAGTGCAAGGGGTTACTTCTGCATTGTAATCATGTGTGTTAAATCCTCCAAACAATGGAGAGATGATTCATACTTACGTGCGGGAAGGGCTAGATCTAGGCACGCTAGTATGATTGAATTTGCTATCAATTATGCCTTTTTATAAGCCTCACGCAACTTTCCCTTCTCTTCCTATAGCTCAACCTTTAATTGCGCAATCATCTGTTCCTTCCCCTTTATTTCCTTGTCTCTCTCAATAATTTCTTTATTATTTTCTAATAACTTTGTTTCAAACACTTTTATTATATCATTCCTTCCAAATAATATGGCCTCTACTTCCATCGATACCTTATTTAGTGCATTGCACACTTGTTTATGAGTTAATTGTTGAGAATCCACTAACAGATTCACCATTACGGAACTCGGTGAAGCACGAATGTCATTTAAGGCTCATGCGCTTTAAATTCTATTTCATCGACATGGGACTCAAAATTCCATGACAACATATTTCTTGTGCATGGAAATGCACCTTCCTTATTAAAATATGACCAATATAAAATTTGGTATACCTGGTATTGTGATTTGGTAACAAGTTCAAAAGAATTTTTTGGGATCTGCATCATAGGCCATAATAGGTCTTCATTGGGTGTACACATGTTTTCCACCTGTGCATGCGCCATTTAATAAACATATCTCCAAACTTATTTCTCCTCCCAAACTCCCACCTTTCTCTTTTTCTTCTTCCTCTTCGACACTATGCTCCACCTCCTATTTGACCAAGGTCTCGTAGAATTCTTGCGATTTACCATTCCACAATGGTCTCTATCTCTGGGCCGGAGACAAACCTAGTATCTTGCACATTTGTTCCAAATTCTTCTTCTCCATCCCCTTATTCCTCCCGGGTGTCCTCTAAATGCATGATTCGCTCCTCATCATATTTGTGCACATTTTACATGGGGGGTTATTTTCTTCCTCCCACTCTATTTCTTTGTTCTTCAAGTTCTTTATTTCTTCAAAGTCAAGACTCCAAAATGTCCTTAGTCTCTTCTACATTGGAGATTTTTTTTTCTTGTTCCTTCTTCCTTTGAGTATAAGTACTCACATCTGCACCTACCTTCAGTGTCCCTATGACTAGGCCCACATGCATGATCGACTCCCTGCTTATTCTAGGAGTGTCTTATTTATCTCTCTTATTTGTTTCTATCTTCTTTTTTCTGTAGGGTCCTCAAGTATACTTACATCATCCTCTAAATATGCACCTTGTTCAAAATTTGGTCATAGACAAATATACACCCTTGTTGTAGTGGCTCCAACAATAGGTATTGTAATAGGTTTGATCGTATGTATGTCATGTGAGACATATATTTCCACATAGGCACACTTCTTTGGGTAGATGAGTTTATGGTATAGGGCATGATGCTCTGGTCCACCTCACTTAAATCAAACCTCAAATTATTCGCCTCTTTGAATCTATTCACCGTATTTTTGATATATTGTGTGGTTAATGTAAATGGTAACTTGCACCATAAAATCTTGGTTCTATCGGTTAATGTGAACCAATCAATACAAAATTGTTGATAAAGTGCAAATTTGGCATCATATTTTACCAAGGTTAGAAGTTTCTCTCGGGATCCTCCACTCAAAGATGAAGGCATCACGCATGCGCTTATACAACTTATCAATGTGTTTTTTTACACTTTGGTGTCATCATATCACAATTATATGCTACAAACTTCTTAGAAGGAGGGGTTTTCTTTAGGGTACTCCCATATGTTGTTATTCAGCCCATTGGGCACCCCAATCTCCAAAATGTAAATCAAAAGAAGGATATTTCCATACATGATTTTATCCCCATCTCACACGTCATCAAAATATCCTCTATAATGAAGGCAAAAAATTTGTAGATTGTACCCTCTACTATCTTGCTACATACATTTAACCACTACTTATTAACTTGGGTCCACCTCTCCTAGCCACTCAATTTGGTAAGTAAGCACGTAGAAATTTTCATCATCAAATCACCGATCTTTGAGATATCGAAGGTGCGCCCTCCTTTCTTGTACTCATATTCCTTAGCATATTCTTTGACATCCTCATTATCAATCAAGTCATCATAAAATGACTCTCCAGTACAGATGAGTCCAGTGAACTTTGAGATTAATTGTGGGGTTATGTGCATCCTCCTTCCAAAGCCAAGTAAAAATAATATTTTCGTATGAGAAACATTAGCTCTGGTACAATCTCTTAGGATTACCGAAAAATAATAGTTCATACAATTGTAAAATTCCATCCTTTTCCAAAATCTTCTCCACTTAGTCATCATAGAATGGTTTATCATCTTCCATTCTCTATCCCGTAGGTCAAATCAGTTTCAATGTCATATCCTTCTCTATCGATCAGTTATATGGTTATAACAAATTATAACCAATTTCCTCATGTAGGATACCCAATCCATGCCCATCAATACCCCATCCGGGTATTTCTTCTCCGAATACCATTCCTCATTAAATTTTTCGCCCCACTTGGTTTATCTTTTCCCTTGCCATTTTTCTTGGGTGAAACAATTGTTTTACTTCTCGGTGCCATTCTTGGTCGGGTAATTATTGATTCCTACCTTATGCTTTATTTTATTAATTTATAAAACCTTCACCACACTTCTCTTGTGTGAACTTTGCAAACCGTTCCTAGTTTCGAAATGCTATCTATAAAACTTGTTCTCCTTCACACTACACTTTATTCACACTTGCAAAACTTCTCTTACAAACTTACTCTGTACATGGTCGTGTTCATCTTCACAATTCGTTTCACAAATATTTAATTTTCACATGATTCTTTGTAAATTTCACAAGGATGCCCTAGTTTGCAAGAGCTCTTTCACAAATTATCGCAAGGTAAAAATGAATTACCATGACCCTATATTTATAGTCTTCTTATTTTTACTACATTAATTACAATGCCACCTTCCTTCATACCACCACAATAAATTAAAATTTTCCTTCCTTTGTAAGTGTGTTTCCTCTTTGCATCCAACACGCATAACCTTTGCAACCTTCCGGTGTGTAACACTACAATGACCATGCAGACCTCCTTACGCACACACCCAATGCCAAAGTACATCAACCAATGCATCATATTCCAAGTAGTTCTCCTTGCCACTACCTACATCACATTTCTCTGCATGTTTGTTCCTATATGTGGATTTTCCCTTGATAGCGTCCTTACTATCACCATCCTCCTAATGACACCTTATCATTTTCCAATAACCACCATAACCATCACTATGTGTGCCCCTCTAATAATTAGGACTCCCATCATGCATTCTTATTTTTCTCGGACCATTGTACATATCAACTCTTATATGCTTTCATCTTCTTGTACTCTACCCCACACTAAATGTATGTGTGGTTATCTACACATGAAAGCATAGATAGTAATCAGCTATTGGCGTGCAAGCGCGCTCATTACACAAAACACTAAACTAAATTGACAAATTATAGTAACAATGAAAGGAAACACATATAAAGGAAATAAATTAAAGGAAATCTAATATAATTGCAATACTACCTTATTACAAACACCAATAAGAATTATTTATAGGAGGGATTCAACCTACTCCTGTTGAAATAGCTAGGAAACCACGTTCCATCCAGTTCTTCTAACTAGAAAGAACCTAAATCAAGTATGTAGGTAACAATATATAGTCCTAACCAATGCACTTGGAACTTTCCAGGATGACACAAAAAATTAGCATAATAAAGAAGAACCATCTGCCCAACCTCAATCTTCTTGTTCTTAATATCGATCATGACAAGCCTTCTACCTAGCCTTTTCTATCTTCTAGATCCAATGAGATATAACGTACCTTTCATCCAATTGCATAAATTTGTATATAAGCTCTAAAAGTGTCTATTCATCTACCAATCCTCCTGCACATGCAATACACAAGGAGAGTAACATGAATTCTACTGGTAAAAAATGCTCCGAACCAAAAATCAACTGAAAGGGTGTGGTTTTGTTCAACCTATAATAAGTTTTCTGTATGCCCAAAGTACAACAAAGATTTTTTCATCTCAATCCTTCCTTCCAACATCACAAATCTTTGTCAATGTGTGGCTAAGTATCTTGCTAAAATATTCAACATTCCCATTAGCCTATGGATGATAGGGGTTTGTTTTGTGATGCACGACCATAAACTTAGCTAACAATATCCTAATAGTCTCATTAAGAAAATTAGTACCCCTATTACTTGTCAAACTCAAAGGACATCCATACTATTGATTATATTTTCTTATAAGAACCTTACTACTATAACTATTGTGTAATCCTTTGTAGGCACCACTTCCACCCACCTTGTAAGATAATATAAGCAAGTAATATTGTAGTGTGATTTAGTCCTACACACCTTTGGTGGGGAAATAGGACACACAAATTCAATTTACCACTTTTCTAAAGGTTATGCACTAACAATTGGTTTGAGACATTATAATACTCTATACAATCCTTATAAATCATTTCCCTCTAAAGGCACGCCAATAAAATCTTACGTGCGGTCACATTTCCTACATAATGACTACTTGTAATTCCACCATGAGCTTTGTCCATAATAGCTTCACGCTCATGCTTAAGTACACACTAGCATAAAACCTCATCATGACCTAACTTGTAAAGATATCCACCTATTAACATATAGGGCACAATGCATCTAACAATTTGTTCTTCTCTAAGGCCTTCATGCCTTCATGCGCCCACACACTGTATGTAAAAATAATGCAATATCTTCCAAGTTAGAGGGCACACAGATTTAATATGAATAACTGTGTACCCATAATTGTATCCTCAATGCTTTACATGTCCTCACTTGAATTAATCCTTGATAGATGACTGGTCAGAGTTACTCTTCTTGTTTTTACTACTATCATAAATTCAAATTCTTGGAACAAGAGATCCATCTACATTTGTACCCATGAAAAATGGGCTTATTGACCAAATAATTTAATTCCATTTAAGTTGTATGGAATATAAATGGATTTGGGAACAAATCGCCTAAACTTATGAAATGCATAAATCATAGACAAAGATTCACGCTCTATAGTCATATAATTTTGTTCATTTGGGGTAAAATTTCTACTTGTAAAAAAATAGGGTGATCAATTATACCCTCTCTAGGTTGGGATAAAACTATGATAATGGCCATTCCAGAAGTGTCTACATGCATATGAAATGGTTTGGTCCATGAAGGAAAGTGCAAAATAGGCACAAAAGTTATTCTTTCCTTCAATGTCTCAAACATGTGTTGTTACGCCTCACCCCAATGGAACTTACCTTTGCTCTTTAATAACTCCTCCAAGGGCATGAAAATCCTGACATACCCCTTAATGAATTTTCTATAGTACCCTGTGTGTCCAAGGAATCTGCACACTTCACTCTGGTTAGTAGGATCCTCTAATCCCAAAATAACAACAATCTTAGTAGGATCTACCAACAAACCTTCTTTGCATATGATATGTCCCAAAAGAGTTCCAAAGGGTGTAGAAAAACACACTTCTTGATGTTGAGAGAGATTCTCAGCTGCCTACACCTCTCAAACATAAGTCTCAAATTGTCACAATGGTCTTTAACTAGCCCATAAATAGTCCAATCATCTAAGTAAACCTGCAAGAACTTATGTATGAAATCCTGAAATGCTTGTACCACAATGCGTGAAAAGACCGCAGGCACATTCTTCAATCCAAAAGGCATAACTGTGTATGCAAAACTTCCACTCTTTGTAGTACAAGTGGTCTTCTCTTGATATTTTACAATCCTCACTTGATGATAACCAAAGAACCCATCAGGAAAAGATTAGATCTCATGCCTTGCCATGCCCTCTAAGATCTCTTCTGTAAAAGGTGTGGGGAAAGGATCTATAGCACAAGAAAAAATAAATTCCGTATAGTCCACATAGATCCTTATCCTGCCATCTTTATTAATACGTATCACCATTAGGATAACCCATTATGATTCTTCAATGGGTTCACTAATTCTAGATTTCAACATCTTGTTAATCTTCCTTCACCTTTACATGTAGGTTAGGAATCATCCTATACGACCTCTTTCTAACCGGTGTGCGAATCCCTTCAACTTAATTCTCGTCTCGTTCAAATATTCATGCACTTGTTTTAAGTCATGATAGCCTCTAAGGAAAAAAATCCTAGAAGTCACGCAATATCTCAATGATCTTAGAAACCTCTGAATCATACCAATAATCACCAATGATATCCTCTTTAGGTTCAACTTCTATTCTAATGTTTACCTTCTTTATTTTCATAGGCTCATGGTATGCGCACACCCATTCATCTGCACTATCCATGACCTCATGTGTACCCATAGTATGATCAACATCCAAGTTCTCTACTTCCTCATCATCTATCATATAAACCATCTTGCCTTTTTCCTTTGCTAACCAGGCATGCTCAAGTTGTTCTGCATCTATATCCTCTTCTTCAAAATGTGCCTCAAGTTTGATTCTCCCAAAAACTCCTAGATGTGTTATTCAGATTTTGCACTATCTCCCATAGTCAAGTGCTTCATTATCTGCAATGCCTCATTCATAGGTGGTTTAGTAGAAAAGTAATCAAAGGTATGAACCATACATGTAGTCATCTCTATCCAATTTCTTATCACCCTATTCAACTCTACGTAGACATACCATGCATGCACGTAACCTCGCAATGTGGAATATAACTTATGCACCCATAGTGATGGAAATAAAGCTTCGACCCTTAGTCTAGAATCTCTCACATTTCTGAACGTGGTGTTGAACAGGATCCTTCCCATGAAACTCACAAATCTTGGAAGGTACATTACTCCTTATAAATATAGAGAGCGCAAGTATCACTTCATGCCACTCCATAAGATTATCCCTATGTGTAACCCACCCATTCGTTGTTGTCTCTCGTGCGAGTATAAACCAAGTATATTTATCCATTCTACTTGGTCCGTCCACTTTGGGCCTCCATAGCACTCGAGAAATACCTCAATATTTCCCTTTTGAGTGTACCTTGGTACTGGTTACTCCCCAAAATCTTAACAGAACATGGCCTACCGACACACGTAACTATACTCCTCATTTCTCGTCTAACCATTTCATAGGTCCCATGCACTTTGCTTATCACAAGAAACACTTTTTGTATCACTCATAGATATGAGTCATCCTACTGAATTACTCCTGCCTTTGATGGTGTAAGGACCTCATGATCCCTAATTGTACGTACATAAATTTTATTTATATCCTCTTCACTTAAAGGTTCTACATAAGGCACAACCTTTCCATATAGTGAATGATCACGCACTCCTTATTTTCAAAGTTGGTATAACCTTTAGTAAAGCACATATCAACATTATTTGCATAACACCGAGTTTCCCAAGTAATTATAGAAAAATATCTTCTTCTTCAAGTGCTAAGACCTCAAAATCACTAATAAACTTGCCCCCTTGAATTGTAATAGTGACATCCTTCAAAAATCCAATAGGTGTCACTTTATTCCTATTTTCCATAAACTACACATTCAAAGATGGCTACAATGATGGTCTCCCAGCATCTATTTTCATGCATCCAAAGTGAGCACATTTACTTTTGTACATGTATCAATAAAGATGTCATAATCAATATTACGAGGAGGCAAGTTTGCATGTAATATCTGTCTCTTGCGCTCGTATCAATGCATGGTACATTTACTATTAACCATTCCCTAACAAATGAATGATGTTATCTTGGTACAAAAATTACAAACCTTCTTAATGTCATCCACATCTATACGTAAGCGGTCTGCAAATGCATTTTCCTACTCTAAATTTTGTGACTTATCCTTTAAACATTATATCTCACCTTGCAAGTTCCTGATAGCCTCCATAGAATCCTGACACACTTCCTTTTCATGTATAGGGTTTGGATAATTTACACTGATCACTTCTTAATTTGAAATAAGATTCTTTTACTTGGGAACCTCATGGGCGCACGTAGCCTTAGCGCGAGTAGTCACTAAAATAGGCATCATATCTGGATCAGGTTCTAATTTGGGCATCCATTGATCTCCCACAACGCGTTGTAATTTTATCATCCCCATGCCCTTATCTTGCTTGTGCTACTTACACATATGCTCATACAACTCTAGTAACTCTTCATACTTATGATTCTTTTTCACCATGAGTAAGCTTGGTTGCAGGGGCATTCACGCTTATAGTGATCGGGTGATCCGTAATTTTAACATGTTCTACAAGGAAAATCACTCCTTCCTCCACCGTGACCATGGCCTTAAAAACCTCCACTTTATCCTTGAACTCTACCACCTCCATCATAGTTTCATTCATTATTATTTTGATTTTGACTACGATTATTACCTTTTTCCTTGGAATTTATTACAACAACAGTTTGTCCCACACCCATATCAATTTTTTCATGAATTTGATCAATCAACCTACAGTTCTTTATGTCATGGTTATGTGATTTGTAAATATTACAGTAATTAGACACATTCCTCTTGATAGCATGCTCCAAAGAAAGTACACCTTCTTGAATCATGATCCAAATGAAAAATTTCACAATTCATCAGAGTAGCGTGCACTGATCTATGAGGGAAACTATCCTTGGTATGACCCTCCACTTCACAATCTATACACCCTAGTGCACTGCGCATCTCATGTCTTGAATTGGCTAACAATGTTTCTAACTAATTCGCCATAGAAGTAGTTTGCACGTCCAAAAAGGGTCTTACTCTAGTGTCCACATTCCCTAATAGCCTCAATGTGTAAATATTCCTCAAGATCCTCACACGGGTGCAGCAAAATTCTTATATGATATTTCCCTAATGAATGGTGTTATGAAACCACCAACAAACCAATGAGCATGTTGGATAAGATGAATATCATAGGATAGCTTTGATAGAAAAGTATTTTAAAGGGAATCATATTCCTCGCACTTTCAGCCATGCCTGCTTAATATCCTTTAGCACGTTGATGATCTTTTGCTCAAATTTAGGAATATGGAACTCCACTAGGAACACATCACACATCACAGTGTAATCCACACAAGTCTGGTTCAGATCAAACTTCCTATACCAACTATGTGTGCACCCTTGTAGCGTAGTTACAAACAGACTTTCTTTGCACCACGGAGATATAATCCCCTTGGTGTGTCATAGTATTTCACACATGTGAACGTGATCTTTGGAATTCTTAATGCCTCTACATTTTGGAAGACAAAGGGACATCTCATAATACACCTACTAGGGTTGGTGTGAACCATGCCCACCAGATCTAGATCATGTATTTCCTCTTGTGTTCCCTCCACCTCTAGAACCACCAGATCTACTAGATCCCAAACCCCCAGATCCAGTTGATCCTCCTCCCATGGTGGGCATTGGACTAGAGGATGTGAATCCTTGTGTACCACAATTTGTTGAACTAATATGAACTCCCACAATTTGTAAAGTTGTGCAACTTCTAGACATGTTACCAATGTTTTGCTCGTGCATGTTCTAACCTGAAGACACGGTAGACAATATACCACCACCAAACAAAGAAGATTGCGTAGCCATATGAGAAAATCCTATATTCAAATGGAAATGAAAACTAACTATTGTTACTCTACCACCAACACTTTTTTGATTCATTCTTTGTTGCTTCAGAACTGGGTCATCAAATGAAAGGGTAAGGTCGCCAAGTGGGATTAGATATGCACATGTGGCTGTTAACTTTTCTTTTCTAGATGCACTCTCATTAGAAGTTGAAGGGGACCATCTATTGTGCTCTCTTAAGGATGGGAGAACCAAATAATCCTGCTCAATTTCTTCCTCATGAGCCTCAAATCCTTCCTGAGGCATCTCTCTCCACAACTCCAAAGAATCCTCAATGTCACATCTCTTCATCAATTCCCTCTCATGCGCTTCATTATATTTAAGCTTCCTTTCTTCTCTTTGTCTATCTAATGCTAGGTATGCATTATTTCACCACACCTGATCCTGGCCCCGCATACAATGGGGTTTAGATAGCCATGGTTTTTTCTTCAAAATCCGAGTTATCATCAAAATCTTAATTGCTAAAGGGATAACGCATAGAAAATATCCTCTAGGCTCACTCAAGAACTAGAGCTCAACTACCTCTAGATAGGAATAAGTAGACAAAGTGTACTCCAATATATAGTTATTTAAAACACCACTCCATTAGTGATCTACAATGCGTTTCTAAGTAAAATCAACATCATACAAGTTATGATAATCTTCCTGTGTCCAAACAAGAGTTCTATACCTATAATTTCGATTTAATGCATATTATACTAGCCATTCATATAGGTCTATGGGAAAAAAAAGAAAAGAATGTATCATACGACTTGTGATAAAGATTCGATTCAACCCACACATGTGCATTAAAATCAAGTCTAGTGTTGTATATTTGTGCGAACTCGTCCTCCAAATTCTCTACCCATCATTCAACAGTTTCCAAGTTGATCCGGTATGTTTCCATCATGCACCATCCTTCCAATATCTTTGAAAAGAGATCCGGTAATGGAACAAAAATATAGCCTTATTTTACCCACAACCTAAGGCGCGCTGACACATCACCTAGGTAGAACCTGAGTGCACACCCAAAGCATGCAAGGGTACCTGGTCCCTCTTTTATATGAGCTCTATCATGGAGTTAACATGATGAAAAATATAGATTCTAGATCCATGATAAAAATTCAAGTATATTGCAGACTATAAACTAGATCTAGGTCATAAATATATGTAAGAATAACCCAAAAAAGTAACAAGATTAGATATATCATGCAATAACCAGTAACATAGATGTTTGTAACCAATATCTAGACACAAATATCAATTATATTAAGTATTGTAAAAAACAGAATTTGTTTACATACATAACATTGTCACCATAAGTTACACATGCCCATAAATGAGCATCATAACTCTATTACAAAATTGATGATCCTAACCTATCCAGATCATACATATATATAGGTGTGATGACTTACCCTTCATCACCCATGCATCCTTAAAATAGGATACATGATAAGAATAGCCATGTGCCTCTACAAGATAACTATAAAAGCATGCAAGCTTTCCTAATAATAGATTTACTACAGTTAACTCTTAGTTCAAATCCTATTGATAGATCTAACCTATGCATGTCACTTTATCCTCATCTTATTCCAAAATAAACTTTTCTTGAACCACAATTCTTCATGTTCCAATCTTATCTCCAAAACCTTGCTTGGCCACTACTCCAAGTCTATATTTAGCTCCGTATCGAAAAAGCGGCTAAGTGTTGACCTATTGCACACAATCCTTTCTTTCCTTCTACACACCAACCCTATCATCCTTGTGCACACGTACTCATGGGTGTTTCTCCTTTAATGTGTGTGCTAACCTTTTCATGGGTACTTATTCATTTTTCTATGCTCAACACGTGCATTCATTTTATTTTAGTTACAAATTAATTTTGGTTTCGTTATTCATGCTTCTCGTGTAAGTTTTTTTATCATTTTTGGAATTTGAATAACTATTTTAACAATTTGTGTTGTCTTAGGTTTTGTAAATGTGTAATTGAAGGGTTATCTCTGCTAGATTTATCTAGTTATAGCTAACTTTTGAGGGAAGATCTATTGTGGAGGTAGGTTCCTTATTAAGTATTTTCAATTTATTGTCATTAAAAGTTTATTTTTCTTAGAAAATTATGCGGTCTTGTTCTTCTATACCTCCTATTGTCTTTTCTTTCCTTGCTTTGTCTATTTTATCCCTACCCATCTTGACCAATATCTATACATCTCGGTGATATTTTCGTTGGATCAACTTGTCAAGTCATGTTTGTTCTAATTCAAGATGTTTGTTTGTTTTAACCTTTGAGTTAGTGTTTAGGTTGTTTCTCTATGGTGTGCTACATTGAACTCTTCCCTTGCTCTTTTTATACTCGTGTTGGTCTTGTTGGTTCCCATTTTGATCTTACACCGTTTTTCCCTAGTTCTCCCTTTGATCTACATATTCTGAAACATATTTTTCCTCTCAAATGGATGAAGTGAAGCATTTATCTCCATTTGTATGCCTTGAATTGTTGCAAAACTATTTTTCATGCCCCATTTTGAAGAAATCCCCAAGTTTGCCCTGTTTTTCCCTAAATTTTTCAAATCCACGGGCTCTGTTTTTCCTATTTTTCCGATCATGGAAGTTCGAAAATGATTAATTTATACTTGTATGCCTTTGAAGATCCAAATCCATGGTTGTAAATCTACTTGGAGCCTAGTTTCATGTGAAATTTTTCCATCCTTAGCGAAAAAATCAGATTCTGGGCATGACTGGTAAATTTATGTGTTTTTTTGACGGTCTAATGGGTGTATTTTACCCATCAATTTCTTCCTTAGCATCGATAACTTACGTGGCCTCCTTTGATTGGTTGAGGGATGATGAAAAAATGTTATGAACTTGTCATTTTTGTCACTTTTGGATACTTTGGAAAAAATATTGATTTGGTCCTGTGGGCCCGTCGAGCTCTGATTGACTAAAGAAAAATTATTAAGTGGCGGAGCAAATTTCCTATTTTTCACTCGAGGGTGGACACATGGCAGCTTTCTAGGTAAAAATGGAATGGCGGGTTGTCGGGTTCCTTTAATTTTTTTGACTTTATTTTGTAAAAGATTAAAGTCACAAAGTGAACCAAAACTCTGCTCCAATAAGAGAAGGGCACGTAGCAATTTGAAAATTCAAAGGCAAAGGGGATGTGGGCCGATGGAGAACTTTGAAGTTTTTGGCCTTCTTTTGGAAAGAAGGGAATAAAGTATGAAAATGGGCCGAAACTCCACCTCCAATCAGAGAAGGACACATGGCTTTGAAAAGTCAAAGTGGGAGGTGGAATGTTGGGTTACTTTGAAGTTTTTTAACTTCAAAAGATAAAGGTTAAAATGTGAACCGCAGCTCCGCTCCAATCAGCAAGAGACATGTGTCATTGAAAAGTCAAAACAAGAAGTAGGGAATGAAATATAAAATGGGAACCGTAGCTCCGCTCAATGTGAGAGGAACACGTGGCGAGTTTTGAAAAGTCAAAGGCGGAGGTGCGGGCCATCGGGAAAATTTGAAAAATTTCCTTTTTGCAAAAAAGAGGTAAAGTTGCAAAATCAAGCCGCGATTCTGCTGGGACCCACATTGAGCCACGTGTCACGCCTGTTTTCAAAGGGTGGAAGGGTGGAGAAAAATGTGAAAATTTTGCATTTTCTCCAAAGGTTATAAAATGTTAAAAGGTGCTCCCAAGGCCATTTTAACTCAGATCTTTCCACGTCGATGACTCAAATTCAATGGGGGAAAAATCAACGGTTGTTGTGCATTGCATCTATTTTTCCACCATTGACATTCCAAGAACTCTGGAGATGTGATTTTTGCATTGTTATTCATTGAATTTTGATGATTTCTTGTCGCTTTGGTTGGAAAAGTGCAATTTAATGGATATAAAGCTCAATTTGTGAATCAGGGAGGTGCAAAGTTGAATATTTTGAATTGAAATTTCTTGGGCTTCTGTAAAAAATGAAAAATGCCAGATCCAGAGTTACAGAGCAAAATTGTAGAGGGAAAGGAATGAAATGATGAAGGAAAGCATGCTATAGGCACACAAGGATGAAAAACGTGCTCAAAATCATAACAATGATGCAAAGATTTGAAATGATTCACCTTTTTGAACACCGGAAAATTTTGGGTGTGGATCTGTTAAACATCCCTTTCTAGAAATCTTTGTGAAATATTGCAATGAGAAAAGGTGCTTCGAATATTCTTGTTTCTGGGGGGAAAGAAGCTTTAATGTAATGTAAATGTTATAAATAGCATGATTGAGTCATGAAAATGGTGTCGGTTGTTAATTCTGTCAAGCAATTGTTGAGAGAAAACCATTTTCTTCCTGAGTAGCCATTCGAGAGACCTGTTAATCTCTTTTATTTTAGATTTGCATCATGTCAAGTTGATTGCGAGTGTACAACCATTGAAAAGCTCTGATATTGTTTCAAAACTTTCCCATGTTGATGCATTTGATCAATTTCGAGTTAATCTGTGTTAATCTCAAGAAAATTTTGTGTCTGCTTTATTTCGGGTTTTACGTATATTTTCTTGTTCTTGTTTCAATCTTGTGTTTTAAATCTCTCTAAATCACACACAATCTCATCCCTATGATAGTTTAGTGGAATTTTCAATTCTGTTATCATAAGAGCTTTCATCTAGTAATGAGATAAACAATTTAAAATCACTTCACCTTCCTTGATTAACATAGATTGTTTATAAGTCTTTGGGTGTACTTTAGGTGTGATGAACCAAACATTTCTAATACTTAATTTAGTCTATTAACTCAAGAATTCATTTTAAATTCTTCAAGATTGTGTGAAAACGTGTAAATCTAGGCCTCCATTGATGCACACCTTCTGGTTGAAGGAAAATTTTAGTTATTCCACGGTTTTATGCTATTAAGCTTTCCAATTATTGTCAAATCTCTCAAAGATCTAGTAAAATCAACTTTTCCTTGTTTAAATTCCCACCAAAAATCTCTTAACCGATAAATCCTACGAACCACCCCTGTTTTCCCTGTGTGTCAACAAATGAAATATTTCTACTATTAAAATATGCGAAGCAAAACATGTTTCAATGTCTTTAGTTACCTAAGCCTTGTATGGAAAATATCTCCATCCTTTAGAAGTGACAACTCATGAGAGTTAAATTATGGTGTATTGATCATATTTTCCCAAGGTTCTTCTTTGAAATTTGTGCAAAAGAAGGATATCTTCATCTCCTTCATCAAACAGAGGTTACAAAATGGGTTCTCTTTCCCTGGTTGAAAGGCACAACCTAAAATAGTAAGGATAGATCAAATCCTTTCAAGGTGCTACCCACTTCTCCAAAGCCTAAGTGCTAAAAGGTCAGATAAATTGCTTCCCCGACTACAAAAAATGACATACAATCATTTATTTGTCTCTAAGTGTCTCATTCAATCTTTGATGTTGTTTGGCCTTTGAAGAAGATTAAATCTAGGTACCAATAGGTCTTTGGTCACATTTTTCCTTCCCAACATGTTTGTCCTTTCCAGATCGTGTTTGGCTTGGTTTCTCAACACTCAAACCGCACTTTGTGAAAGTTTATCCTGCTCACCCATTCCAGTCCCTACTTCCCTTAGATTATACAAGCCCCGTGTCATGGCTCGTCTGAACTCAATCCCTTAGCTCTATGTTTCACTATTTACACCCCTATGTCGACATCTTCCCTAGATTAGATCTCCACCCTCTATGTGTAAATTGTTGGTTGGCCTATTCTTGCATCATTAAGCCATTACCTATATGTGGTTCAAACCATTACCCCGTGAAATCTGCTCCATGTAACCCTATCTTGGAATTCTCTATGTATTTACCATGGTAGTTTCAACATGTCAACCTACCTCACTAAGTTGTAATGTTCCCCGTCTCTATCCTGGTCACTGGCTCTGTCCCTCAATCCCCTCACTACTTTGTTGTGCTCCACGTGTAGAACCTCACCACAATAATTCATCCTTGAACGACTCCCTATGCTGACCTACAAGCTTTCCCCTCGAGCTAACCTCTCACCTAGCTTTCCCCATAGATATTTCCAACCACTTCCCCTCCCCTTTAACCTTTAAAACATTATTTTATTTTTTTAACCTAATTTTTTAATCTTAGTTAATTTAAAATAAGGTGGTGTTTTTTAAAAAGGGTTAGGGTGTTGTGTTGTATTAGGAATTAATTGTTATGGGGTATTTAATTAGGGGATTATTTAAATTTATAGGTGTTTAATCTTTAATTAATGATTAATTAGTTTGATTATTTTTCTTTCATCTTTTTTAATTTTTGTAAATTTTAAAATTAAATTTATTCGAAAAATAAAATTGAAAAATAGTGAAATTAGATGTTTTTTTCACTAACTTCTACTAGAGTGTGTATCATTTTTCATAACCTTCTCTTTCATTATGAGATCCTTTTATGCATCCACGGAGGTCCTCTAGACTCATTTCGAGTCTTTCTCATTGCATTGTATCACCATGTGTATTGCTTGCAAACTAGTGAGTGTGTCCTCTACATTTTTGTGCTAAGAAGATTTATCCTACGAGGTGAGACACTATTTCTCACATAGGACAGTGATTTTTCCCTTCTCTTGTTTTTAGCTCATTTTAAACTTTTTTACGATGTCAAACTTTTGCGATCACCGAAAGATGATTGTGATCTCCACACTTCCACGTTATTACAATGATTTTAAGGTGAATGACTTATTTTTCACGATGCATATTCGTACTTGGTTGTAATAAAAAAATAAGCTACAAAGTTCAGAAAATAGGGGGTGATAATATTTTTCGGTGGTGGTTACATTTCTTTTTTTCTTATGCATTCCTTCTTTCTCTCTCTTCATGATGAATACTCTTTTAATACATTTTCTCACTCCATTTTAATTTTCTTAATGGAGATAAAAAATGGCAATGAGACTAAGGGGTAAAGGGTTATTTTGCATCACCACAGGAGTTGATATTTAACTTGATAATGGACCTAAAAAATATAAGTGGTTGAACTGACGTGACAAAGCCTTAGGTTTTCTATATATTTCCATTTTTCTTGAATTTCTCTTCCAAATTGAGTCGTTAGAAACACCTTATCGAGCATGGAAAACTTTAAACATTGTGTTCAGACAGTAAGATGATATGAGAGCACATGACTTGGAAAACAAACTATTAGGATTTAAGTCCTAATGACTTTGAAAACCTACTGGGCCTTTTTCTCATAGTTTGTCCACGGTGATGTAGATTACTTTTAAAGGAATGTAAAGTGGAGAAGAAATATTCCTAGTTAATCTTGTCGATTATTTCTAAGTTAGGTCCCGAATACTCCATATTCATTTTGAATTTTCACACCACAAAAGCCTCTCTAGGAATTATATGAAAAATTCCCTCATTTGATAGTTTTTGTCCCAACTCATTCGAGAAAAGGACAAACTCATTCAAATGAGGACTCTCAAATCCAAGTCACATGCTCTTATAGAAGGTAATGATAAGGGAAATAAAAATTAAAATAAGAAAGAGAAAAAGGACCAATTGAAGAAGGAAACCAAGACCAACCAAGCCCAAACCAAACCTAACACGAACAATTATACTTTTAAGCTTAAAGTGAAGAAGGAAAAGTGTAAGTGTTCATATTGTAAGAATATTTTCCATGAAGATCATTAATATATGCGAAACAAATCGATCACTTAACTCATTTACTTGAGAAGAATAAAATAAGTGTTCTCGATTCTATCAAAAAAAATTCTCCAAAGGCGAATCTTCCAAAGAAAAGGAGTCTAAATATAAGAAGAAGAAAGGAAAGGCCCTTGTAGCTAGAGAATCTCCTTCATCGACATGGATTATTGATTCTGGTGCTTTGCACCACATGGGATCTTTGCATGTTAATTTTTTCAACATCAATCTATGTGGCATGTCCCAATCATGTTGGGTGATGATACTACGGTGTTGGTTTTCGGTAGTGGATTGGTAAAGATGGACAATGGAACTTTTAACCAAGTGTAGAGTGTTCCTACTCTCTCTACAAATCTCTAATCGATTTACCAAATCACTCACTTTGGTGAAGGAATATGAGTGGAATTTCATCCTAACTCAGTGATTATATGTGAGACTCACTTTGAATCCATCATGGATGAGGGAAAGATGAATCACAATTTATGGTTTTATACCTTCTCCCACTTTTCTTTTTATTCGATACCCACTACCTTTCTCACTCATGCTAGATGAGGTTAGCAAGCTATGGCATGAGTGTTTTAGCCATCTTAACTATCGTTACCTTGAACAATTGATCCAAAACAATGGTCAAAGGACTACCCCACATCAAAATTTATAAGGGTATTTATAATGGTTTTTCCTCGAGAATCACTAGAACAAATTTTTGGCAAAGGAAAATCCTAGAAAGTTACTCATATTTTGGATCTTGTTTATAGTGAAATTTATGGCCCCTTCCCATCTCCTTTGTTTACTAGAGATATTTATATACTTACCTCTATTGATGAATTTTTGTATTATACTTGGGTGTATTTTCTTTAGAAAAAGTATGAATTTTTCGATCACTTTCGAGAATTGAAGGCTCTTCTTGAGAAAAAAATCTAAAAGGTATAACAAGGGGCTTTAAAGCGAAAATGTAGGTGAGTACGTGAGAAATAGGTTCAAAGTTTTTATACCTCCAAAGGGATTAATTTTAATTTTAGAGTTTCTTACAGCCCTTCACAAAATAGAGTTGTGGAAATAAATAACCAAATGCTTAAGGATATGACCACTTATATGGTTCACTTGAAATTTATTCCTTTGTAGTATTGGGCCAAAGAAGTTAATTTTGATTGCTACATTCATAATCATGTTCTTCACAAGGTCATAAGAGTGATGATGCCATTTAAAGCCTCATTTGGACACAAATTTGATGTTGATCACTTTCATGTCTTCAGATCCAATACTATGTCATAGGTTCCAAGAAAGAAACCCAAGGCCTTAGAACCACATTCTAGACCTTGTATATTTCTAGGGTATCTTGATGGTGTGAATGGGTATAGATTTTTGAACCCTACTACTCATTAGCTTTATATTGAGAGAAGTGTGAAATTTGATGAGTCATATTTGACTTCTATTTCTCCACCCTCTAGAGTTCTTATGCTCTCTCGATTATTATTCGAATCTTCGGATGATGATGTTGTTGAGTTTGATCCTCCTCATACACTTGATATTCAATATCCTCTTACTCCTCTCAACCCTCATGCATTTAAGTCTTCTAATTCTTACAATAGTAATGATGAGGACTTTTCCCTTCTCACTTGAGTGAAGAATCTACAAATTATGATCTTGATTCACCTCTTGGTCCTTGTTGGGTTAGGAATATTTTACAATGTTCTGGAAATTGGATTGAGGATCCTTTGGATGAGATATGGAATTGTTCAGATTTCACTTGAACCCAATCCTTATCCTCTACTTCTAACACTCAATTCCGAGAGGATTCTAGGATTCCTGAGTGGGATTCTACAATGGATGAGGGGTATTCCTCACTCATGAAGAACGATACTTAATATCTCACCCCTCTTCTGAAAGGAACACAAATTATTCAGTGTAAGTGGGTGTATCGAACAAAGTATGGTTTGGATGAATAATTTGAGAATTTTAAGGGAAGAATTGTAGATAAGGGTTTCTACTAGGTAGATGTTTTTGATTAATTAGAAAATTTTTATTCAATTTCTTAGATAAATTCCATATGACTCACAATCTTCATTGCTATCGTGAATATGGTAAGTCCACTAGATGGATGTTAAGAGTGCCTTCCTTCATTGGGACCTAGAGGAAGAGATCTAAATAAAAAAACCTCTAGGTTATGTCTACGATCCCTCCTTCATTTATGTTTTAAAAAGTGTCTCTATGGCCTTAAACATACCCTCAAGATTGGTAAGCCAAGAGGTAATTATTTCTATTTGCATCAAGTTTCACTGTGTCACTCTGAACCTAATGTTTACATTCTATGGTAGGATGATTCCATGCTCATCCTTGTTGTATATGTTGATGATGTGTTGATCACGGGTAGCTCTTCCTCTATTATCAATTATATGAATATTTCTTTGACCAAAAATTTCTCCATGTTTGCATTGGGATTGCTTCATTAATTTCTTGGGATTCATATTTCACAATTTGACTCAGGAATTGTAATTTCATAGCCTAATTACTCCCTTGATTTAATAGCTCGACGTCACATGTATCATTGTAATCCTTCTCCTACTCTTTTCCTTTTCAGAGTTTAAGTTGTCTTTTGATTTATCTACTCTAATTGTTGATGGTACCCTTTATCAAAATTTTTTGGGGAGCTTAATCTACTTGACGCATAGTTGACTAGATATTTCATATACTGTTAGGATTGTTTCTGGATTTATACAAGAGCCTTATGAGTTACATTGAAAAAAAGATAATTGGATCAATCATTATGTTTGTGGAACTCACACTTATGACATTCACTATTTATGAGGGAAAAATATTGACTTATGGATATACAGACTCTGATTTTTTCGGTGATTTAGATAATAAAAAATCGACCTCGTGCTATAATTTCTCTCTTGATTTGGGTCCTATAATTTGGTCTAGAAAGAAAAAGAATATGATTTTCATGTCATATACAGAGGCAAAGAACATAGGAGTAGTTAATGATGCTGTGGAATTTTTTTGGTTATAGGTGATTTTGAAAGAGTTTGGTTTCCATTATCTACAAGTGAAAAATTGAACACCATCTTGATTTCCCAAAATCCATTTCAGCATCATAAGATGAAGCACAATCAGATCCGAGATAATACATGAAGACATCATCAAATTTTAGTATTATCATACTTACGATTAGGTCAAAGAAATTTTCACAAATCCCTTCACTAAGACAAAGTTTCTTCACTTGTGGTTTCTTCTTGGGGTGAGATCTTCTCTGACCACCCATTTTCTTTGGAATTTCTAGTCTTCTTTTAATCTTCTTCTTTTTAGGAAGATGTTGTTTATACATGGGTACCTCATGAGGCCTTTAGTTGTCATGCTCCATTGACACATATTTCTTAGTTATGTAGGGAGTTCTCTGTATATTCTAACTTTGAATGACCTCTACCTTATCTTCGATAAAGGTCTGTATCGGTGTGTGTGACTTTCCTCATCATCACTCATGATATTTTCCACACAACATGGTGAGTCATCTCTCTTAGGAAAGATCATAGGTCTTAGGATTTATATGACACATGATATATTACATCATAGAATATGTAATTGTCATATGCGTCAGTGGCATCATAGGAATTACATTCCATTTTAGAATCATAACTCCTCTTTCCCTTATGGAGGGAATGATTTTCTAGGAACAATAGTTACACAACACTCCCATATGTACCATCTTATTTCGATCTATGAGAATGAGTAGAAATATTTTCTCTATGTATGATTTTCCTTTTTATTCGATTATTATTGATGATTACTTGGAGTGTTCATGTCACCGTTTGATTTCAACCTATTTAATGTGAACTTGGTTCCATATTGATCCTTGGAGGAAAACATCATAGTATTTATTGGGCCTCAAAATATTGGCTAAGTACTAAAATGCACGTGCACGAGAAGGACCAGTGAAGAGAATGGGCATGTGGGAGAAAAGCACACATGATAGGGGTTTTAGAAGGGTTTAACAGAAACCATAGCACGTGCAAGGAAGAGAAAAGGATTTCAGGACTTAGTCATATTTGGCATTCCAAGAGGCACTTGAGGAAAAATGTGACCCGACTAGGCGTGTTGAGTGGATAAGGTGCTAGCCTGACGACTTGGTGGTCAAGGAAATAATATTCCACACATGGAACATTCCCAAAATACATCATTGTAGAAAGTGGAAAGCTCAGATTAGAAGAAGCATGCTCCATTGGAGGACCACCTTGACACTTGGCAACCAATCTGCTACTTCAGGAAGGCATGGAGGTGGGTTTTGGTCCTATAAAATAAGATGTTCAAGTTAAAGAAAATAACACGAGATACATAGAGGAGAGAACATGGTGGCATCATCATTAAGAGTAAGAGAAGGAAAGTATCACCACCCTGGAGAAAGCATCACCGTATGGGTCGATAGGGGAAACTTCATAGAGATAAGGAAAGGTGAAGCTCTGCGGGAATAATAGGAGATCCTAGGGGTGGGGGTACCATTAGGAGATTGTAGGAATGATATCATATCTAGAGGGATGGGCCTATGAAAATTTATGTAATATGGGAAGTGTAATTAGGGCCTATGATGTATGAGTCATTTTTGTCATGATATATTGGTCTATTATGACCCCTTTTGGATGTAATGAGGTTACTAAACTATGGTCAATATGAATATATGGTTATTTTCTAAATATATTGTTCATGAGTGTAAACCCTAGTGCCTTTTTCTTTATGTTATGGACCAGATCTACTATCTGTATAATGTTTCTTTTGTTATCTGAATGAGTATGTTGGTATAATAACTCATCCTATGCTTTCAAAATGTATGCATGATCATTTATTCTTCCGAACTTAACTTGTTATCAATCGAAACTCCATCTCACGATGCTCACATAAAGGAGAGACTTGGAGCCCGTGCACACCTCGGTGAGTGCCCAACATCTATTGGGTGGTAGGCCGGCACACATGGGATTAGGAGGTTATTTTATGGGCATAAAAATGACTATATCTTGGTTTAGTTCTTTGGACTTCTTTTGAAGTTGTCGAGAATGGAGCATGATGACCGAGCGCTTGACCTTGGAAAATTTTGAAGAATGGTTTAAAAGCACGGAAGATGAGTTTGCTCAAATATTTAGTATTGGACCTGAGTTTGATGCGCGTAAATGGGTAGAAGAACATCTACATCATGATATATATGAGATCTTCTTTTGTTTCTTCCAGTAGAACTATATGAATGGATTTCAGCGTATGCGTCTATATCAAGATGGTACTATAGATCTCTTATATGGACCCAAGAAGAGTATCGAGAGGATGTATGATGTTGATCTAACTTAGACTCATGTTGTTGATCATTGGTGGAGTAGAATATTGACAAGTTATATCCTAGAATACACGATTTCTACGTATTCCTACCCGTGAGGTTGTTGAGTTTAAGGTTTTAAGAGATCCAAGAGGATTGTTCTTGTGAGCTATACCTTTGGATATAAAGATCCTAATCATTACAATGAGTTTATAAGCCTTCCTATGGCTGGATAAACATTTTCTAGGTGATAGGTGAGGAAGATGAGGTGGATCTTGAGGCTAAAAAATGAGAAGGAGAAGAGATGGCTCAAGTATGATGAGGATCGTGAAAGGGAGTTGGTTAGATAACACGAGGTTATAGGAGCGATGGAGATATGGAGACAGAAGTTGTAGGAAGGAATCGAGGTTCACACAGAGGATGTAGAACCAAATAAATCTATGATACCCCATCTTGGTAAGTATGAGAGAGAGACCCTTTCAACCTCTAATGAGATCTCTTCACTTGGAGAAGAAAGATCCATTGGCATGCATCCGAATCCACTGGTGACCAAACCTTGGTGCTTGGTTTTCAAATTCGAGATAAGCATTACTAACCCAAACAACATTGGTGGGTGTAACCGATCAACTCTTGGGAGATATAATTTTTCATTTGGCACATCTATGGATGTACAAACATTTCCTATATTTGGGGTATATTTCACGACATGACGTTTGGAAAAGGCTTGGGTATTGCATCTAGAAGTGATGCGTGACACACATCTAGTAGCGGTGTAATATCACAAAGCTGTTGGCATGTAGTTCGGCGTGATAGTGGGAACACAAGGCATAACCACTTGGGACCCTTACTAGCTACGAGAGGTGGATCGGGTGCAATAGGTCTTGTAGGACACGGGAGATCTAGAAGTTTAATACGAGTTGGTGCTAGTGGATCTAGTGGATCTGGTGGTAGAGGAAACATTGGAGGAAATCAAGGTTCTAGATCGGGTGGACAAGGGCCTCAACCACCTCAACAAGTGTTCTTTGAGATGTATTTACATCTACCAGATTATAATGGCATTGAGGATGCTATGGATCATGTACATAAGTGTGATATGTTATGACACGTGAAAGGAATCATTTCCTTGGAGAGGAAGGAAACTAAATTTGTAACCACTTTACAAGGACGTGCACATAGTTAGTACTAAAAGTATGACCCACACTAGATAGTGGTGGATTATACCATGATGTGTGATGCCTTCTTGGAAGAGTTCCATATCCCTAAGTTCAAGCAGAAGAGAAAAAGTATTTGAAGGAAATCTAGCAAGGTATGGTAGAGAGCATGTGGGAGTATGATGTGTGTTTTAAGACTCTCTTGTCAAATTTTTCTTATGATATCCATCCTTCTCATCATTCTTAGTGGTTTGTTTGAGGGTTCATAACACCTTTTAGGAGGGCAATTTCACACAATACCTTCATATAAATGTATGAGGCTTTGGAGGCTTCCCCGCGCCTTGAGGTTTTCGGAAGCATGGACATCGGTGTTATCCCTTTCCTTAAGGCTCAAATTATTGTAATGGAAAAGCAGCTAGAGAAGCTATCTATGAACTAGGCACATGAGGCTCGAAGTGGAATATGGTACACAAATTGTACAGAGAGGGAATACGAAGGATAGTTTCCTGGAGATTGGTATGCACCATGACGATGGACTGTTAAATTTTCCACAAAGATCATGATGCAAGTAGATGTCCCTCTTTGGAGTGTGTGATCCTTAAAAATGTGTCCTACTATTACAAGATTTACACTTTAATTACTCATGACACTAAGTATTATAGAATAGTTGACCATATACATGATGCCATTAATATTGGCATGCACCGGGCTAGTGTTGCAAATAATTCCAAGGATGATGGTCGCCATTATGAAGGGAACGCAGATGGAGGAGCCCGCGGAAGAGGTTTCCAAGGAGGATTTTGAGGTCATGGAAAATGTGGAGGTGGAAGAAGTGAGTTCCCACGTGGAACCTATTACAATTGTGGGTCAACAGAGTATTATAAGCATGAGTTCTCGAATCTATTGCGGTGCTCGTGGTGTAGGAAGAAGCACAAGTATGAAGAGTTCCTAGAATCATTTGAGCATATGAGATAGAAATAGATAAAAGACAAAGGTTTTGGGATGGTAAACATAAAGAAATCAGAATCACGGTGGATGTCAAGGGTGGTGCAGTGAGTCGAACTAGAACTAGTACTACTAATGACATGAGCTAAGGCTATGCACACGAGGGAAGTAACAAGGCAAAAGTCATCGATTACAATAGAAGAGGTGATGCATGGAAAATACCCGGACCCTACCCATTATAAGGAAGTCTATCAAGATACTACGGATGTGATTCAAAGCTTATAGGGAGATCTAGTGTCCGAAAGAGAAGTCAAGGAAGTTATAACAAAGGAAGAATGATGAGGCTCCACGAAGGATCTAGATGAAGTCAAGGAAGTATACAAAATGCTAAGGCAAGAGAACATCATACTACTACTAGGAGAATGGCTACGGGAGAAAGTATCTGCGTGCGGAGAGGAGTGAGAGAGGAAATTTTTGCATGCTAACCTTCGTCCTCACAACCTTGATTATGATAAGGATATTACCTTGAATGCGATAGTTGATGGGGGCTCTAAGCAACATCCTAATAGATACGGGTGCAGAAGTTAATGTTCTCACTCTAGATGCTTGGCATCGGTGGGAAGGCCTCCATTACAGCCATCCTCAAATGTGTTGTATATGGAAAATAAGACAAAGGTGATGCCCATTGGTGTCTTAAAAGATCTGTTATCACTATCCAAGGGGCAAAGTTCAATGGAGAATTTGAATTCTTGGTGCTAGCCAAGGTGGAAAACTTTCAAGCATTACTTGGGTACCCATAGTGCTACAAGAACAATGTTGATCTACAATTCAACAAGGGGTGCATAAGTTTTGAAAACAAGGAAGAATAATTTATTATTCCCTTGACCGATGAGAAATCAGCACCCTATACCTGAGCCTTTGGGATAAGTGGTCCTTCAAAGAATTTATGTGCATTCAATCGGGGACCCCGAGGTTATTCACCCTACATAAGGAGTTATTCAGTTTGAAGAGCCTTAACTTAATCCTTGAGTGATATAACTAGTGTGGCATGTGAAAATTGGGTGCACAATACTTATGAGTTAATTGGGTGACAATTGGGAGGATCTAAGACGAGTAACAAAGGTGTGCATGCTCGGGATCATGAAAGGAAAGAAAAGCGCCAAGATACTCTGGAGGAGCTAACCACGATGATTTCTTGCGGGAGATGGAGGCTCAATGGAAAAGTGAGAGTGAAAGAAGGAGAATTCTCAACTATAGCTTGCTTAGGATTGGAACACGTTGGTGGGAAATGCATTGTGATAGCCTTCAGGAGTGTCGCAAGGTGAGAATCATGTTCTCCGTTAGGTTATCCCAAAGCAATGCATCCATTGTCATACAAAACTATCATGGGAAGGAACCCACCTTGTTTCACGTCCAAACATGTGAGAAATCCTAGATGGAAGGCATGGAATCCTTACCACCTTCTTTATGGGTGCATAAGTTATACTCCACATTACAAGGTTTGTGTGCTCGCATATGGTATATTCACTCAAAAATGTGCCATCAAATAGGTAATTGGTAGGAGTTTACTGGTGACCTCATTCAAAATTTTTAATATCGGAGTACTAAGCCATCATTTGATAGGGCGTTGCAAGTTGTCAAACATATTACAATGGGAGATAGTCTTATGGCGGAGGATAGGATCTTTGGAGGTATTAGGTGAACATGGTTTGGAGATGTGCTTTGATGATGAGGAACCGGAGGAGTTACAAATTGAGAGTGTGTGCATGGGGAAAGAAAAATGATAGCTAGTCTATGTGATAGATGGTGAAGAAAAGGAGAATTTGAATGTTGACTATATTATGGGTACATGCGAGGTAGTAGATAATGTTTATGAACAAGCATGTGCATACCATGAACCCCTAAAAACAAAGAAGGTTAACATTGGTTCGGATGAGGAACCTAAGGAAGCTACCATTAGGGACTATTGGTTAGAGAAGGAAGTTTCAAAGATCATTAACCTACTACGCGAGTTTTAGGATTTATTTCCTCATGGATACTATGAGCTTAAGGTAGTTCATCGGTCTCAGGAGAGATGTAGATCAAGCTTAAGGAAGGAGTGCACCCGGTATGAAAGAGACCTTCTTGAATGAATCCAAATTTACACATACGAGTCAAGGAGGAGATAGAAAAGATGATCGCATCTCGGGATTATTGAAGCGTGGAAGAATCGAGTGGATAAGCCCCATGGTCATAAGCATTAAGAAGGATGGAAGGATAAGATCTATGTTGAATATAAGGAGTTAAAAAAATCTATGTGATTGACCCTTTTCCAACCCCCTTTCTTGAAGAAATCCTAGAGGGATTAGGTGGAGTGCGAGATATATTATTTCATAGATGTCTTTTGAGTATCACCAAGTTAAAATTTCGAGGACCAAGAAAAGACAACTTTCGCCACCGAATGGGGAAGTTTTTCCTACAGTCATGCCTTTTAGATCGAAGAATGTACCTGTGTGTTTTCACACATTGTGGTATATGCATTCCAAGACTTCATCCACAAATTTCTTCAAGTATACCTTGATGATTGGATGGTGTACGGACTAGTAAAAGATCATTTTGATAATTTATAGCTAATTTTTGAAAGATGTCGCAGATTGAGGATATCCCTCAACATTAAGAAATGTGTTTTTGCCGCCCCATTTAGGACCCTTTTGGGGCATATCATATGTAAGGAAGGTTTCTTTGATGGATCCCACCAAAGTGGCTATTATTGTGGGATTGGGAGAGCCTACCAACTAGAGCGCAGTGCGTGGATTCCTTGGGTATATAAGATATTACGGGAAGTTCATAAAGGGATCTGTCGGGATCTCTATGACCTTGGAATGATTTCTAAAACACAGATGTCCATTTCATTGGGGTGAGGTGCAGCAGACGACCTTTGATACATTAAATATAAAAATTATCACTACACGCCCATCTTACGCTTTCCCTCCGGGATAAACCTTTCCATGTGCATGTGGATACCTCAAGGAAAACCATTAGAGTGGTATTGACACAACCTAGAAAAGGTATTATTTACCACCCCTTGTGCTTTGCTAGCATGAAGTTGACATCGAGTAGAGAAGAATGATACTACTACCGAGTGCAAATCACTATCAATGATCTATGCACTACACAAATTTATACAATATATGTTGGCAACCCGATTTGTATTCTACACGGACCATATGGAATTGAAGTACTTGGTTGACAAGATCGTTTTGTAAGGGCACATATGTAGATGGGTCTTATTATTTTAGGAGTTTGAGTTTACAGTGGTTGTGAAACCAAGAACACGTAATTTGGGACCGACCATTTATCAAGAATAGATTTAGGAGAGGATGCACAAAGTATTGATGATACAATTCCAAATGCACATTTTTAGGCTAATGTGCATGCCCTCTAACTTAGAAGATAATGTTGTGTTTCTCAAAATAGGTGTGACATCAAGGAAATGAGGACCTTAGAGAAAAAAACAATTAGCTATACACACCGTGCCTTACATGTTAATTGGTGGAGATTTGTACAAGTTGGGTCATGATGAGGTTACGTACAATGCGTGTTAGAATATGAGCACGTTGCAATCATGGAAGAGGAACACGGTGGGATTGCGGGGGAGGGCACTATGCAGGAAATGCCACCACATTGGAAGATTCTACTCGGTAGGACTTTAGTGGGAAAGTGTCTACTAGGATTGTATTGAATTTTATAAGGCCTATGACCATTGCTAGCAACTTGGAAAACTAAGAAGAAGAGATGAAATTCCCCTAAAACCAAAAGCGTGGAACCATTTGAGAAATGGGTAGTTAATTTTGTAGGGCCAATTTCACCTACCACACGAATGATTGGTTCATGCTATATCATTACTTGCATTGATTATTTGACAAGGTGGGAAAAGGCAACACCTAAACATAATTGTACAATAGTAACTACATCTAGGTTCTTATGGGAGAACATACTCAATAGGTATGGGTGTCCTCTAAGCTTAATAAGTGAAAAGGGTAAACATTTCTTGAATGATACGGTCGAGAATACTATTAGCAAAGTTTATGGTGGCTCGTCACAATACCACCCCTTATCGACCTCAAGAAAATGGAACTAGTGAGGAATTTAATAATATATTAAGCCACACATTAACAAAAATTTGTGATGTGGGAAGAAAAGATTGGGATGACAAGGTATCAACTATTCTATGGGCTTACAGAACAACTTAAAAGAGATTAAATAAGGCCACACTATTTCAATTGGTGTTTGGCATGGAGGCTGTTTTACCCATTGAATTTATGTTACCATCGTTGTGTATTACACACGCAAGAGGACTAGATGATGAGAAAGAAATTAAAAAGTGCATGGACAAGATAATGTAGTTATATGAAAGGAAATCACTTACTTAGATGGACTCAAAAAACTGAAAAGGCATGACAAAAATCATGGCATGATTATCATATAAAAAATAATTTGAGGTTGGGCGAGATGGTTCTATTATATGATTCCAAGTTCTGCGCCATCCTAGTAAACTCAAAGTCCATTGGATGGGCCCATATATTGTATCTTACATACCCGATTAAGGTGCTTTCTAATTACAAGTGCTAGATGGAATGCGGTTACAAGGCCATTTCAATGGGAGTAGGTTGAATCCCTACTATAAATAAGTCTTCTTTGTGTTTATAAATAAGGTTGTATTGCCATGTATTGAGAATTTTCCTTTATGCAATTTATTTTATGTGTTTCCCTTTCTCGTTATTTGTGTTGTTTTTTTGGGTGCTTGCGCACCGGTAACCTCTTATTGCTTTCAAAAGGTTGTGTATGCATAGAGGTCCGTGCACCTATTGTAGTGTGGGGTGGAATCATGAGATGAGCATTGGAAAACTTTTTTTTGAAGGCCCAAGTTCAAGGATCAAAAGTGCGTAAGTATGGAGGAACACACATGGAAAAGGTGAAGATAAGGAATATGTTCTCAAGAAGGCCATGGAAAAACCACATACAAGGGTGAGAAGCACCGAAACAACATGATGTAGACAAAGTCAAAAGCTAAGGATGGAAGAGATTCCTTAATGTTGCATGCGCGCAAGTAAGGATCTTTCTTCAAGTGGGTTTTCTTGAGTGTCATAAGGTTGTGAAAGTTTTTTTCGCATAGGATTTAGTGTGGGTGTAAGAGTGCCTAAGGATGGATTTAGTGGAAAAATCTGCATTCAATGTTAAGTATGTTAGTAGGTGGCATAACATTTATTGCGAGAGAAAACAAAAAATCTATAAGTAGAAGGTCGGGCATGTTATTATTTACCTAGAATTTTATATCGAAGAGCTCTTGTGAACTAGGGAATATGAGAATATTTGTGCGAAAGAAAATATTATAAATATTTGAGTATGTGACGAGGGTGATTTGCAAACCAGAGTGGAAGGAGTACATAGGCATAGGAAAGAAAAGTTCGAGAAATGTATGTTGTTTTGTGGAAGAATTTCCAAATTAGGTTTCGTAGCTAGGGCATGGGAGAAAAAGGGATTTCTCACGAAGGCAAGCCACATATTTGAGAAGAGAAAGGAGAGGAGAAAGGAATAATTATTTTTAGAAACCCGATAAGGATATGACACCAAAGAAGGAAACTTTTCACGAAGAAGGGCAAGGACAAAGGAAAACAAACTACCTCTAGTTTTAATGAGGAATAGTGTGAAGAGATGCAAGTACCCATATGGGGTGCTACTTGGGAAAGAATGGGTATCCCATATGAGGAATATGGTAGTGAGCAATTACAATCATTGCATAAGTACCATAAAAAAGGAAATGGCGGTAGAGATGGTTCATCCAACCGATAAGCCAATCTAAAATGATGAGGTGAAGGTAAAATTAGAAAAGGCTGGGCTGCTGCAACTTTTGAGCTACCCTATTTTTGGCAAGCTTGAGTGGTTATACCAATGGTTGATGTCGTGCATGCATGAGGACCACTTCTACTTTGTGGGCCGTAGAATGCACATAACTCCCACTCATTTCAAAGTTTCTTGGCTTTGAACTATGAAGGAGATTCATTGGATGATGACCTAGAGGATAAAGAGGCTATTAAGAAGACCGTGGAAGAGTATGACTATAAGAAGGGGTCTCGCTACTTTGACATCCCTGATATCTCCGACCCCATGATGAGGATGGTCATGCACCTAGTAACCAAGTTGAATGGTCAAGAGAGGTGGACACAAATAAACAAGGCATGGTTGAATGTATGCCGAATTTTTTAGAAGGGACCATTTATAACTGTCCACCTACATTGCAAAAGAGATCATCAGTGTCATGCAAGAAGGAGAGAATATAATGTTCGAAAATGTTATCCTCACCATTTTCTTCTTAGAGATTGGAGTGCCCGATGGGCTAGAGAAGTTTGTGTGGGAGTATCTAGATGAAGATCCCTCCCCCGCAAATAGGTTTACAAAATACACTTGGGATACCATGATAGCTGCCCACAAGGCGCACTTAGAGAAACTGTACAAGTGAATACGCTACACATTCGGGGACAAGTGGAGAATACCATAATAGTTTCCAACACTAGTATATGGAGATGTTGAATTCACTAGCTACCGGCCAAAGATTTTTGCATTTGTAGATTCACTCGAGAGATGGGTCTAGGGGCCCATGGTTCAAACTACCCTTCTCCTTCACCGCACAATATTTCA
Organism: Taxus wallichiana var. yunnanensis; assembly: GCA_018340775.1. NCBI lineage: Eukaryota > Viridiplantae > Streptophyta > Pinopsida > Cupressales > Taxaceae > Taxus > Taxus wallichiana. The sequence continues at coordinate 105,717,329 of CM031234.1, forward strand.
AGTAGGGGTTAACCGCTTCAAGCAATCCAAATGATTAAGGTTTGAACTTAGCGAATTAGACCAGGACCACCGTGACCTATGCAGAAAGATAGTATACCCCAAGAAGTGCACGTATGTGGAGAAGTATGTATCCCATGAGGTACACATGGTAAAGCCATTAACTTTACCAATTCTTTGGAAGAACCAAAACGAGGGTATACCGTGGATTAGGCCCAATTTTGAGAAGGGAACCTATGTGGACAATGATATCTCCATTCTTGAAGACCCCACCATAAGAAAGAATGCCCCGCCAAGAAAAAGGGAGAGGGAAGTAGATTCAAAGAAGAAGGTGCCAAGTACATAGACAACACAATATATGGGCATGCTGGAATCAAGTACCAACCAAGCACATACACCCGTAGGAAGAGGTATCCCATTAAGGATAAGGAAAATACACGAGGAAGAGGTTTTAGAGCAAGAGGAGTCACCAAGGAGATAATCACCTACTAAGGAGGAAGAAGAAGGGTCCCAGCTAGGAAGAAACAAAAGGTTGTAGGGGAAGGAAAAATCGGAGGAGATGGAGAGATTGGAGGCCTACGGGGACGAAAGGAATGATGAGGAGCATGAAGAAGTTTAGGACCATCCCGTGTATGATGTACACAATTAAGAAGAAGAAGGAAATGAAGAGAAGAATGGATATGAAGAAGGCGCCCAAGGAAAGGGGGTTAGTGAGGAGGTGAACACTAAGGATCAAAGGACCCCAAGCCTCACCGGGGACCGAGATAGAGGAGGCCGTAGAGAAAGAAGTGGTAGCCATTATCAAAGGCTTGGTGGAGCAGGAGGTGGAGCGTAGCATGGATGAAATGATGAAGGAGATAGAGGAGGAAAGCGTAGGAAAGGATTATGGCGGTATAGGTGGAGACCCTAACTTAGTAGTAAGCTTTTGAAGGTAGCACACACTAGAGGAAAGGGTGTAGTTACGGCGCAAGTGCAAGGAATGGGTTATATCCATGATCCAAAAAAAGTGCTATGTGTGTGATTCCAGAGCACTATGCTAACAAACCAACTCCTGACAATGTCTTCATTTGAGGAAGAAGGCGTGTACCCATGAACTAGGAAGATGTTATCTTTGGAATTTGAGTCCCATGTCGATGAACCTGAGTTTGAAGTTAACCAAGGGTGCTGATGAAGTTACCATAAACCAAGGTATAAATCCATTGGTAAATGCTCAACGATTGTCGATGAGAGTAATTTTGTAATGTTTCGAACAAATTTTTAGTTCGAGGTTGAGGCAAGACTCTTTGGGAAGAATGATAGGGTCAAGGGCCTAGAAAGATCTTTAAAATAAGGATGAAGAGATCGTTAAAAAGAGTAAGGAGTGAAACAAGAAGAATCTGAGGTGCATAGTTAAGTTGTGAATTGAGGGAAATGAAATCAAAGGTTCGGGAAGTGAGCAAGAAGATGGAAGGCATCATAAATGCCATTATCCTAAAGTATCTAGACCTAAATCCCCCCAACCAAAAATATGCATTGAACCCTAGAAAGATTGGGGATCTCGCTCATTTCCTCATGATGGAAAGGAAACCACTTGCTTTGGGATAGGTAGAAGAAGAATTGGCACACGAAGAAGGAAGAAACATATAATTTTGTGGAAGTAGTCACTTAGGCATTAAACTCCACACCTCCCAAAAGGCCGTGGTGGAGGTAGTTGAGGTTGTGTATGATAATTGTCTTGACAAAGATAGAGTAGCAAAAATCCTTATTGATACACATGATACGAGACCTTAAAAAGCTTCAAGAAAAGAATAAGGAAATAGGGAAGAGCGGGATAAGATCTGGCCGAGGTAGAGAAGAAGTCGAAGCTATTGAGACCTTGTGGGGCTCAATCAAAAACCGACTTAAGGAGTTATACCACCAAGTCACCCCCTTTGGATGGATGTGCTTTAGATGACCTTAGAAAGTAGTTGGAAAACATGGTAAATATGCTAAATGCTAAGGGAGATGAGCTAGATTTTGATGAAGTGAGCACTCTAGTAAGTGACCTATGTTAACAAGCACATAATGCTATAGAATTCTAGGAGAAGGTCGATGTTGATTTGAAGAAGGAATTCCCACTCCTCCTTTAGCAATAAAATAGATTCTTCCGGATTATTTTCCCATTCTCTCGATTTTCCCCATTCTTTATCTAGAATATTTTCCCATTTTTTATTCATTATTCAAGAGGATCTTTGATTCTTTATTATTATTTTGGGAAAAAAATGTTTCGAGGACGGAGAACAAGCTTAGTCTAGGGTGATGTTGGGCCTTAGAATATTGGCTAAGTACCAAAAGGCGTGTGCGCGCACAGGACTAGTGAAGAGAATGGGCATCGGGGGGAGCACGGAGGACATGGGTTTTAAAAGGGTTTAGCAGAAACCACGGTGCATGTAAGGTAGAGCAAAGGATTTTAATACTTAGTCATATTCAGCATTCCAAGAGGCACTTGAGGAAAAACATGACCCGACTAGGCATGTTGAGTGGATAAGGTGTCACGGTGACTTGGTGATCAAGGAGATAATAGTCCTCGCATAGAACATTCTGAAAGACATCATTGTAGAGAGTGGAAATATTAGATTAGAAGGATCTTACTCCATTGGAGGACCACCTTGACACTTGGAAACCAATCTACTACTTTAGAAAGGCATGGCAATGGGTGTTGGTCTTATAAAAGAAGATGCTTGGGTTAATGAAAATAACACGAGATGCATAGAGGAGAGATCATGGTGGAATCATCATTAAGAGTAAGAGAAGGAGAGGATCACCACCTTGGAGAAATCATCATCGTATGGGTCGATGGGGAAACTTTGTAGAGAGAATGAAAGGTGAAGCTCTGTAGGAATAATAGGAGATCCTAGGGGGTGGGGGTACTGCAGTTAGGAGATTGTAGGAATGATATCATATCTATAGGGATGGGCATGTGAAAATTTATGTAATATGGGAAGGGTAACTAGGGCCTCGATGTATGAAGCATGTATGTCATGATATATTTGTCTATTATGACCCCTTTTGGATGTAATGAGGTTACTAAAATATGTTCAATATGAATATATGGTTCTTTTCTAAATATATTGTTCATAGGTGTAAACCCTAGTGCCTTTTTCTTCATGTTATGGACCGGATATGCTATACGTATAATTTTTCTTTTGTTATCGAAATGAATATGTTGGTATAATAACTCATCATATGCTTTCAGAATGTATGCATCATTATTTATTCTTTTGAACTTAATATGTTATCAATGACAAATCCATCTCACAATGCTCACATAAAGGAGGGTCTTGGCACCGCGCATACCTCAAGTGAGTACCTCAGCATCTGTTGGGTGGTAGGACGGTGAGCATGGGATTAGAAAGTTATTTTTGGGCATAAAAATGAATACAATATCTATAGGATGTTAATGAATATGAAAATTATTAAACTAGTTTATGGTGAAATTATTGCACATGATGATTTTTTTAGTAGGTGGATGACTAGTGGCATTATCTACGTGATTATGATATGTATTTGATGAATATGATCTGATGTTTTTAGATGAACAATCATAAATCATCCCATACTATTTAAATTTTTATTAAAGATGAAATATGTGGATTCATTAAGGAAAATGTGAGAGTTTTCAAGTATGATTGAGTGGCTAGGAACTATGTGTAGGTGCATAAATGTTCTCGTCACTTGGGAAAATACTTATATCATTGAATGTCATAGTTAGATTTTCTATATCATCATTAAAGTTGATATTACCCAATTATTAATTTTTAGTATATAGCTTGTAATGGGGCTGTATTAGGATATAAATAACTTTTTAAAAACCCAATCCATATCCTTTCAAGATTTAGTGAAGAAAATAATGCATTGCATAGTCAATATTAGAAAGGTAATAAATATACTAGCATCAAAATTGGATTTTGAAATAGACACATTAATGACATGAGGGATGGAAGTAGTATCATGTACGCCAAACATAAAGTAAGTATTATTGGGAGGAATTCCAAATTATTCTAAAGACCCTTTGTTAAACTTGATGGAAGATGGTCGACCCCTTTCATTGAATTTTTACATCTTTTATAATGATATCTGATAGCATAGGGGATTTTTATCCTCTAACTTTAGTAAAATATGAGTCATTATTTATAGGAGTCTTATTATGGTATTGTGATGGCTCAATAGTTACAAGATTTATAATAGAAGGAGAGGAGCTATAGTATGATGGTGATGAAGATGAAAAGCAGATGAGGAAGAATATATAATAATCATAACTGAACAAAGGTATAGTATAGTTTCTCGTGAGATGATGATGATGATGGATCTTGTGGTTTTGAAAAGTTAGGTGAGGAAAAGAGAAATATAGGAGATGAGTTGAAGAGGATGGATTTTTGAAGTGGAATAATTTGGAACGTAATAAGATGGAGTGTGAGTGGACATGGTTGAGATATTTGTGGTAGATGTATCAAGCAATGAAACTTGATTAGAAAGGAAAACATGATAAAATGAGAATATAATGTTCTTACAACACTTAATACATAAATATCCTCAATGACACAATGGGTAACTCTATCTTGTTGATATTTATGGAATTGATGAAGGAAGATGATTTAAACATATTTTCTTGGATCCAAGGACATACCAAAAAATTATATTGAATTTCTCCATCAATGAGATAGAGGAAGGTGTGGAGTGTTTTGGACCAAAATTTTAGATGTGAAATAAGTGCTTGATGTAACATAAGAAGTACCATTGAATGATATTAAGGGTATATAATTTGAAAATATAATACAATGAAATATTAAGATGAAAACGGGCTAAAAATGACACAATGTTAATACTAAATTTGTTATTAACGAGGACACATTCATTCTCAATGATGATAAAAAATGGTAGATAACATGTCTTAATTAGCGATGCATTATGATGTGGATTTATCTTTTCATCTCATATTCATAAAATGTAATGGATTTGGAAGAAAAGGTATTAATTTTTTTCACAAAAGTTGAAAAGCTATCGGGGTTTTAAGTAGACAATTTGATAGATTTCATTTCTTTGATAAAGGATTTAGGACGATTATAAGATTGCAATACAAGATCACATAGTGGGATATTTGTAGGTATGTTATAAAGTTTTTGGTGATGGTTTTTAGTGTTATGACTATTTATTAGTTTGGATTCATATTCTAAGATGATGGTGGCATATGTGTAGATACAAATTCTAATTTTCATATAGGATTAGATTTTTTATTTCACATAACATTGTGGATTAAGCTAATGAATCCTTGATGTGTCACATATCACTTGATTAGAATATTTCATGTTATATTATGATGATAATATATTCTTAAATACATAGAGGCCTTGATTATGAGGAGCCACGACAATTTGTTTTGGTTGAGTGGCCAAATATTATGCAATAAGAATATTTTTCTATGGTTTATTGTTTGATATTTTTTTGGTGCATTAGGATCCTCAAGTTGAATGGGAAGAAGTGTTTTATATTATACATGTAAATGTTATTAACGTATGTTAGGGAAATGATCAATTGATGTATTTTATTTCTAATTTATTGAAAAGGGGCATGGTGAAGTATTTTATGACATGAATAATAATTTTAGGTTGTTAGGAAGCTGTAGATGAGTTATTTGTGTTATTTGAAAAGGTGTTATAGAATATTTAATAACAACTTGGTTGAATTTTGAAGTTAGGAAATTTAGAAATTTAGTTCTTCTTCTAGATTTCTACCTTACCTCTACTACCTAGTGAATGTCCTCTATCATTTTTTTTTTCCGTTTGTATGGAATCCTAAAAATACCACAATGCTATATTTGTAAGTTATGTAATATTTGTTTAGAATATATTCTAGTGAGTAACTATGTCAAGTAATATTGGGTAATAAGAAAGGTGAGTTCATGGAAAAAATATATCCAGTGTGATACATAATCAGTGAGAGGTTCAACATCATTTTTAAAAATTTGTACCAATTAGATAGAGTATATACTTGGAAAAATTAAATAATAAGTGATTAAGGAATAATACTGAGTTAGTTTCTCAAGTCATATGACATTATGTTATTAAAAGGTAGTTGTCCAATCCAAGGCTTATCCACTAAGTGATAATGTGAAGTTATGTAACATGATGGCATCATCTTGAATTATTATTTAGTAAGTGTAAATTAACATTCATAGGTGATTATGATGGACCTTCCCTTCTAAATTGTCAAATTTAGGTATATCAAAAGTCGAGGATAAAATTAACGGGAAGAATAGAGAGATATGTTCATTGCATAATCAAATATATGCATTTTTAGGTTTCCCATCCCTAATTTTATAGCTTGAAGTTACAAGTCTAACACAATAATTCTTGGTTAACATTACTCATACATTGTAAAGTGTGATATTAAAGTGGTTGAGTAAATGAATATGTGGAATGATTAAGTGGTATATTAGTGTAAGTATGTGAAAATTGAGGGGATGAATAATAAATTAATGAGAGATATGGATTGGTATTAGCTATGGAATAACTAGTGGAGGTATGGTATGCGAAAGGTGAAATCATTGTGTTAGTATGAAAATAAAAGTATGGTTGTTTCCATTGAAGAAAAAGGATAAGTGTGGATGATTGTAGATGATGTAGATCAAAAAATTGTATAAGCTTTGGTACCTTGGTAGTGGATGTAAAAATATTTATTTCCACATAATATATTTTTCAATTATAGGAATTAAAATTATAATAATGTCTTCTTCGATACTTAACATGAGCCTCTAGGTAATGATCTAATGTATATTTAAACCTAGGACCGATATGTAGGATTTTAGGAATTTTTATTCATCTTTGTTAGGAGGTGAAGTATAAGGTGGGTTTTCCATATGAGCCAAAAATATGTTATATTATTCAAAAATATCTTTTGGTGATTAATGTCCACTGTCATATTATGGAGAAGCTGTTTGTGGTATTAGGTGAACCATACGAATGTGAGTGGGTAAAAAACATGTGAATGTAGTCCAAAGATATGTCAAATTGGTTCACCAATCATGTTATTAGTTGATTTTGGAGAGAAAATACCTATTATAGAATAAGAGGGGAAATGTTAATGATAGAAATGAACATTGTGACAAGAAATTTTATGACACGTGTAGTTGTGATTGTGTGCGAGATGATTTAGACTAAGATAAAAGAATGTTGAGAATAAAATAATGGAGATAACGGAATGGATAGAATATCATAGAGAAGTCAAAACAATGACCAAGTGCGGAAAAAATATGGATCGTATATAAAATTTGTAAAATGACATAAATGGAAAAATGGAATGGATAAAAAATTGTAGTGTTTTTACAATTGTGACCAAGTCTGTAAAAAATTTTGGAATGGAAATATATTGTCTAGATTTATGTAACAAAAAAATGGAATGGTTTATAAATCACAATGCGAGTGCACATATGACTAAGTATAACAAAAATATACATGGAAAATCATAGTAGTTGTACCTTTAACTAATAATGGAAATAATATGGATGAAGGAAAAGATGTAAAAATAAAACATAAACTTGAGGAAAATGTATTTAATGATAAGGGGTAGTCACAAATGTGATTAAAAATGTGATTGATTAAGATTTTTTTATTATTTTCAAGGGATGGTGTTTCTTATGGATTTTTGGGTTTCTTTTTTGTTGTTATAAGAAATTTTAAAACATATGGGATAAAACAAGGAAAAATTAGAATTGTAATATTAGTGATAAATAGAATAAATATTTTTCTTTAAAGATGATTTCTTGATTGTAAAAGCATAGTTAGTTTCCCATAATAGATATATATGCATGTATGCATTATATGAGGTATGAGAGAAGAAAATAGCAATTGTTTGCATGTTAGTTTTCTTGGTGAGCAAGAAAGAGTAGCTGAGTGAGGGAAAAATATTGAACATCTGTGAGGTGTTGGAAGACAAAAAATCTTCATTGTATTTCCTTTGTAAAGCACTGAATAATAATATTGGTCATTTCTTGGTGGACGTAGCCCACCTTTGGGTGAACCATGTTAAATATGGTGTTATCTTTCTCTTGTTTATTTTATCTTCTGGTTTATTTCCACATTCATTTCTTGTATGCTTTATCTAATTTTAGATCTATGCAACATTGTTATATGGTTAAACCCCAACAATTGGTATCAGAGATTTGTTTGGAGGTTTTGTGTGTTGACAAGATTTACTCATAGAGGGTTTTTTGATTGAGTGGGAGCATAACAATGGTAGAAGATAGTAAATACTTGAGTAGAGAAATTTTGAGTCATAATTATCAACTATGGAAGATGTAGGTGGAGGATTATTTGTATCAGAAGGATCTATACTTACCATTGGATGAGCATGCACATAGCCAGATCATGATGATTGATGAAGAATGGAAGGTTCTTGATAGAAAGGCTCTGGGATCTATAAGATTGAGCTTGCAACATTGGTGGCTTCAAATTTTATAGATGCAAAAACCATGGTAGAGTTGATGAAATATTTAGAAAATTTGTATGAAACTCCTAGTGCTTTGAATAAGGTTTATTTGATGAAAAAATTGTTTAATTCTAAGATGCAAGAAGGTGGATCTGTATCTAATCATTTGAATGATTTCTGATCTATTGTAAATCAATTAAAATGGTAGAAATTTCATTTGATGATGAAGTGAAAGCACTTTTATTCTTATGCTCTTTTCCAGATAGTTGGGATAACTTGGTAATGGTTGTTAGTAATACAATGTCTTACTTCTAAAGGTTTGAAATTTGATGATGTGGTTAGTGTAATCCTTAATGAGGAAATATAGGAAAAGCTCAGGAGAAGCATCATCTGGAAACTTTAAATGTAGAAAACAGGGAAGATCTAAGGAGAGATCATCAAAGAGAAAGAAGAATGGGAGATCAAAGTCAAGAAATGGTAGATCTAGATCCAAGTACAGAGATTTACTTTTTTGGAATTGTGGAAAGAGAGGACACGTAAAGAAGGAGTGTTGGTCCAAGGAAAACAAAGAGAATACATCAGAACAAAGGTAAAGAAAAAAGGTAAAGAGGAAAATATTGCAAGTGAGGTAAAGCAAGATGCCCTTATTCTCTCCTTGGATAATAAATTAGAATCTTGGGTTTTAGATTCTGGAGCTTCTTTCCATGCTACCCCTAATAAGGGTTATTTCAGAAATTATGTTTAGGGTGATTTTGGACAAGTTTATTTAGGAGATGATGAGCCATGCAATATTACTGGTAAAGGTGATGTTCATCTAAAGCTGCAAAATGGAAATCCATGGGTATTGAAAGATGTGAGGCATGTGCCAAGCCTCAAGAGAAATCTAATATCTGTAGGGAAACTAGGTGAATCTGGATGCGTGGTTACATTCACAGCCGATTCTTGGAAGGTTACCAAGGGATCTCTTGTTGTGGAAAGAGGTAAGAAGGTAGGAACTTTATATCTATCTACTGTGTTACTAATTCTTTTCTGTGCTATCTACTATAGATTCAGATGCAACCATGTGGCATAATCAGCTAGGCCATATGAGTGAAAAAGGAATGTAGATCTTAAAGGCTAAGGGTAAGTTATCAGATTTGAAACAATTAGATCTTGAATTTTGTGAGCATTGCATATTTGGAAAGCAGAAGAGAGTGATATTTCTCAAGGTTGGGTCAACAAAGAAGGAGTAGAAATTGGAGCTTGTACACTCAGATGTGTGGGGACCAGCTCAGGTAGCTTCTATTGGAGGATCCCAATATTATGTGACTTTCATTGATGATGCCACAAGGAAGGTATGGATTTATTGTATTAAGCATAAATATGATGTTTTTGAGACTTTTAAAAGGTGGAAATCCCTTGTGGAAAATGAAACAAACTTAAAATTAAAGTTCCTTAGATCTGATAATGGTGGTGAGTACTACAATAAGAATTTCAATGATTATTGTTTAGTGAATGGAATATGAAGAGAAAGAACGGTTCCTAGAACTCCACAAGAGAATGGAGTTGTAGAAAGAATGAACAGAACAATCATGGAACATGCTAGAAGCATGAGGATACATGTCGATTTTTGCCTTTGAATTTTTTGGGAAGAAGAAGCAGTGGATACAATAGTGTACTTGATCAACCGTGGGCCTTCAACAACACTAGATGGTGGAATACCAGAAGAAGCTTGGTCTGGAAAAGAGGTAGATTTTTCTTTTCTTAGAGTTTTTTGGCTCAAGAAGCTTTTGTGCATGTTGATAGGGAAAATAGGAAGAAGTTGGATGCTAAATCTAAGAGATGTACTTTCATTGGTTATGGCTCTAGTGATTTGGATATTATTTTTGGGATTTAGAAGATTCTAAGATTGTTAGGATTCGTGACGTTGATTGGAATGAAAAAAAATGTACATGGATCAGGTTTTGGTGCCTAAACATGAACAGGTTGATGATATTTTGAAGGAAAATCAACTTTGGATCTAAAAGCAAGACATCCAAGACACGCGTCGGTTCTAAGAAGTCGATGTTTAGTCGGGCTAACCGACATCGGTAGACAGACAGGATCAGGTTTAGAACAAAAAACTACTGGAACTAGTGTCGGTACTCCTCGAACCGATGTGGTGGGTAAAGGAAACCGTCAATCGGTCGGTAGAAGAGAAGAGGAACCATGATTGGTTATAGAACCATGATCGGTTATGGTATTAGGACATCGGTGTGATCACTAACAGAGATTGACATATGACATAAATGCAACAGCACAAAATGAGCCCCAGACACCCCAGATCTCTTAGTGAGAAGGTCACAAAGAGTAAGTAGACCTCAGAGAGATTTTCACCTTCCTTTTCTTATTTATTATTAATTGATAGTGGTGAACCAGAAAATATTTGAAGAAGCAATGTAGGTAGATACCCATGTGTAGTGGGAGCATGGCATGGATGAGGAGATGGACTCCTTGGAACAAAATCAGACATGGATTTGGTCAAGTTTTTAGCAGTAAGAAAGCACTATAAACAAATGGGTTTATAGGATCAAGGAAGAAGAGGGTGGACTGAAAAGGTACAAGGTGAGGCTTGTGGTAAAGGGATTTTACACAAAAGTAGGTATTGACTTTGATGAGATTTTTTCTCCTGTAGTTAAGATGACTTCTATTCGTATTGTTCTAAGTTTGGTTGTAATAGAATATTTACATTTAGAACAACTTGATGTTAAGATGATTTTCTTCATGGTGATTTGGAGGAAGAGATTTATATGTAGTAGCCACTTGGTTATGAAGTCAAGGGTAAGGAGAAACTTGTGTGTAGATTGAAAAGAGCCTATATGGGCTCAAAGCAAGCTCCAAGGCAATGGTATTTGAAATTTGATAGTTTTATGCATGAGCATGGTTATATGAGATGTGAATCTGACCATTGTGTTTATTTTAAGAAGCTTGAAAATGGGAGCTATGTTATTTTGTTACTATATGTGGATGATATGTTGATTACGAGGATCTAGTATGCAGGACATTGGTAAACTTAAAGAAAGGTTAGCTCACACATTTTAATGAAGGATTTGGGAGCTGTAAAGAAAATCCTTGGCATGCAAATTCACCGAGACAAGGAAAAACAAGAAGTTGTATTTGTCTCAGGAGGCTTATATCAATAAGGTGTTGGAAAGGTTTAACATGCAAATTCAAAACCTGTTAGTACACCTATGGCTGGACACTTCAAATTGAGAAAATATCAGTGTCCTTCATCACATGAGGAGGTTGAGTACATGGCACGTGTTCCCTATGCTTCAACAGTAGGAAGTCTTATGTATGCCATGGTTTGTACTAGACCAGACATTGCACAGGCAGTAGTGGGAGTTGTGAGCAGGTTTATGGCTAATCTAGGTAAAGAACATTGGAAAAGTAGTCAATGGATTCTCAGGTATTTGAGAGGGACATCGGCATGGAGTTATGTTATGGAGGGTCAAGATACTTCTTTACGTGGCTATGTTGATTCAGATATGGCTGGAGATTTGGATGGCAGGAGGAGCACCATTGGATATGTTTTCATAGTAGGTGGAATGAATAGTTAGCTGGATTTTGAGATTGTAGAAGGTTGTGGCTTTGTCTACTATAAGAGGTAGAGTATGTTGCAGCTATAGAAGCTAGCAAGGAGATGATATGGATGAGTAGGTTCATGGAAGAGTTGGGAAAGGAGAAAGAGGATTGCATATTATACAGTGATAGTCAGAGTGTGATCCATCTGGAAAAGAACTCAACATTTCATTCAAGAATGAAACACATTCAGTTGAGGTATCACTTCATATGGTAGGTGTTGGAGGATGGGCAAGCTGAAGTTAGAGAAAATCCATATGGATGAGAACCCTATAGATATGCTAATGAAGCCATTGGTAAAGGAGAAGTTGGAGCTTCACTCCACTGTTGGTCTTTGAGTTTGAGACTTGAAGAGGAGGAAAAATGAGCCAAGGAAAAGGATCCAAGGATGGTGATGTATAGTACAATATAGCAACAATTGATCTCCAAGTGGGAGATTGTTGAGTGTGGAGCTTAATTGCTTCACAGAAAGCTTGTTTTTACATGTTTTAGTTTTGATGAGGCATGGTCAAGTGACATCGACATCGGTCAGAAGGTGACAGACATCGGTCATGGAAGTAAAGTGACATCGGTCGAAGTGGAAGAACGGTCATGACATCGGTCACACTGTGATGGATTGCTTTTTTTTAAATGAGAATTAGAATAAATATTTTACTTTAAAGATGATTTATTGATTGTAAAAGCATAGTTAGCTTTCGAGAATAGATATACATGTATGTATGCATTGTATGAGGGTATGAGAGAAGAAAATAATTTTTTTCATGTTAGTTTTCTTAGTGAGTAAGAAAGAAACAGATCTTCATTGTATTTCCTCTGTAAAGCAGCTTGAATAATAATTTTGGCCATTTCTTAGTGGACATAGCCCACCTTTGGGTGAACCATGTTAAATATAGTGTTATCTTTCTCTTGTTTATTTTATCTTGGTTTATATTTCACATTCATTGCTTGTATGCTTTATCTCGATTTTAAATCTATGCAATATTGTTATATGGTTAAACACCAAAAATGATGAAAAGAGGTTCTTGGGAATGTGTGTCCTAATTTTATGATTATAATATATATGGAGGTGTGTTAGAAATAAAATATTTTTGTTTTCATGTTTTGGTTAAGATTTGTAGATCATTTTGGTTGGCATGGTTGAGGTCACAAGCTTACTACTTGACAAGGTTTCAAGACACTAGAAAGTGATGGTTTCTTAGTGAAATTGGTATAGAAGAACAATATATTGGAATTTTTTATGATTCCTATCCATTGGAAATTATTAGGGGTGAAAAATTATCCTATTCCATGTATTTATAGGTCCTGAAAGTATCAACAAGGGTGTAAAAATGTCCTACTTCCAAAACTAGTTTATGGGAAGCTAAAGTTTCTTGAAGGATAAAGTTGTTTCAAAGTGGATTTATGGGTGGGTCATGATGTATAACATGGTTTGAATTATTCCTTGGGTCATTAAATTTCTGATGATTGGCTACATGTTATGGTTGAGGTGTCTCATGAGAGGCACATATTCATCTTTGAAGAGTGGTCATTGGAGGTGCTCAACATGAGTAGGAAACAATGCTACTTATTGGTGTTATAAGATGAATGGATGATACTGAGAGGTTCCTAAGATTGTGGAAAGTGGTGATAGGATTTCTTTTACATGTGTGGAGTATTTTCATGAAGATTATTATTTGGGTCCTTAGATTTCATAGAGTGCTTGATGGAGATGGATTTAGTCTTCTTGGCCTAATTATGCTTATTGAGTGTCATGGTGGTCCTATGCCGATGTATATGGTGTTATGTTATGAAATTAAATGAGTGTGTAGGTGTGTTTATATGTTGGTATGACCGAAATTAATGGTTATGGTCAACCTAGTAGTGTTTAGGATTTGAGTCATGTATAAAAGGTCATTATAATTTCTCATTTGAGCTAGTTGTGTGTGAGAGGAATGTGCGAGATAAGAGAGAGTTTGAAATAGTTGTGAGGGATTCATGAAAGAGATTAAAAAGGGTATTAATGGTTGAGAAATATACAATAATAGATAAGTAAGGTCAATAGACCTAATAATCCTATGATGAATAAATATTCAGCAAAGTAGGAAGGATTGTGTTTAAGGAGGGTTTTGAGTACGTGAGCTGAAATTATGATCACTATCTATTGTAGGTGAAACAATACTTTAGTGGTATTCATATTTAGGTGGTTTAATTTGTGCTTGATCAACTTAGGGGTTTTATCATACTTTCAAGGTTGGTGCCTTACTAAATAGGGGTTGGTTCTCCTTTTGAAGTTGTTGATTCACTAAAAAAATATTGTGTGATGAGTCATATACATGCAAGTCTTTTGGATTGAGTAATATATTCAAAAAAATTTATGGGTTTTATTCCCTTTAAGGGTTTCCCACATTACATCTTGTGTTATTTTGTACTCTCTTGTTGAATGTTCTTATGAATGGTTGTTTCATGTTAATAAGCACACATTAATGAATAATTAAATGTTAATGGTTCATACAAGTTAAAGTAATTGAAGTAAAAGTTTTGAAGGAATGATACACTCCCCCATATTATCCCATTATGATTCTAACAATTGGTATCAGAGAAGGTCCTTTTGAATAAATTTAATCACTTGAAGGAGATCCTTTGAAGCACTAAAATGGCCAATCAATAGGTTGGAAATTCCACTAGCAAGGATCCTATGTTTTATGGGTCAAAATATGCATTTTGGAGCATCAGGATGAGGACTCACATCATGTCATTAGGATGTGAAATTTGGTAGTCAATGTTAGATGGTTATATTATAATTCAAACTCCCTAGTAACTTATTCGAGATAAGAAGGATAGTAATGAAAACTCCAAGGAAATGAATGTAAAATTGTTTATATTGTCATAATATTAATTTGTTAAGTTCATGAATTGTACATAAGATGAATCCATGTGTAAGAAACTCCAAATCATCTATAAAGGATATTCCAATGTGAGGTTGGAAAATTAAACTTTTAAAAATCAGTTTGAAAGCGTAAGGATGAAGGAAGAAGAATCTATTTCAAATTATTTACTCGAGTTGATCAAGTGTCAACACCATAAGAGGGTTAAGTAAAGAAATGAAAGAAGAATTGGCGATGTAAATGTTTTGACAACTCTCTCTACCGAGTTTTATTCTAAATAATCTGCTATCAAGGAAGCCATGGATTTGAAGGTCATGTTGATGAATGACCTACATGGCATATTGACTACATATGAGATGAGGATTATGGACTAAAAACCTATTAGGAAGGAGTTTTCTTTCAAGGTGAGAATAAGCCAAAGGATAAGAAGACTAATGATGATGATGAGTCTTTTGAAGTTAATGATGATGAACTAATTTCCATGTTTTCTAGAATACTAAATCTTGGTTTAGGTAAGTACAATGGAAAATTCCCCTTTAAATGATTTAACTATGGTGAGATAGGTCACTTTGCCAAGCGTTCCCTCATAATAACAAGGATGAAGATTATAATGAGCATGATGAATCTCATTACAAGAAGACTCATAATTTTGATAAAAGTAATAAGAATTTCAAGAGGTTTGAGAAAAAGAAGTCCAAAAGGATTTTGTACATAAATAAAGAATGTTGTTCATCCGAAAAAATAGATATGATGGTGTTTTGGATTATGACTCTTAACTCGAGCATAAAGAGATAGGTGATGAAGTATTGTTCATGGCCAAGGATGTTATGAGATCTATGAGTGAAGATTCCATAATATTTGGTGAATCTATGCACTCTAAGGAAGAAGAAGGAGATGACATAGAGACAAATGATAAAGAGGTTAATTCGGTGGACATAGTTTCCCAAAACCTCCGGGATCATCATAGTATGGTAATGGAATTTGAGATTTTTCCGTCTCTATAAGAGCAAAAACATAAACTCAATTAGAGAAAGATACCTTCCACACAAAAATTTAGTTGAAAGAGCACAATAGGGGCAATTGGTGAATCACACCATGAAACACAAAAATGAAATCCGGAAAAAGCTTATAAAATTAATTATATGAATTCGGTATTTAACGCTCATTTTTGGATGAGTGCGCCCAACTATTTGTTAGTTGGGGCCCTTAGATAGGGTCAACACACTCTTTTATCGGAGGGGTGAATTTGCTTCCAATAATTCATGATTTCACCATGCATCAATTGGATGATTAACCATGTGGTGGGTCTTCAAGCCACCATGTGGCTGTCACCATTTTCCACATTGTAACCAAGATTGGCACCAATCTATATAATCAATTCACGATTTTTCACCTTTTGAAATCTAACTCATCTCCCCACCGATCGATAAACCAACCCCCATAACACGACCGATCCAACTTGAAAAACATAAGTAGTTTACATGGCCCAAACCACGATCATAGTGAGGAGGATAAGGCTTATTAAATCCTTTCTCCCAAACTACGCCCACACATGTGGGGCTAATATCCATGCTCAGTCCAAAAATGAAAGAATCAGACGTGACATAGTGGATGCGACAGTGGACACGTCACAATGTGGGAGATGATATGGCGAGAGCATTGGTGGATGTATGGAGGGTGAAATTGGGCATGGTGGACTCATTGAAATGCGAGAGGGGTCATCACATAGATCAATCATGACTGGTAAAAAAATAGCATGAGTGGGAGAGTTGATTCCACAATCACCAAACCACAATGGCCATGACCTCACTAACTCGTCAACAAAGTTGGCCATGCAAAGAGTTAGTAGATAGGGGTTTTAGCATGGAGCTCGAGGCCCACCTAGGACTATAAAAGGCCTTACCCTCACACCACATAACACAAAAATGTCCTTCCAAGTATGAGGAAAAGGACAGCTAGGAGGAGAATTATGAAGGCCTATTAAGGAAATATTTTAAAATTTTAAAGACCTATTATATACACAAAATTCATGCATTTTGGGTACTTATTTAGTCTTGATTACATACTACTATTAATATGATTCCTAAGTATGAAAATTAATAATTAACTCATGGCTTTGGAAACCTTTCTTTTCTTTATGCTTTCGCTTTCAATCTTACACTCTCACTTGCTCATTTTATCTTTTTACCTTTCAACATTTGTCATTGTTGACACCAACACCTAATCGGGATGTCGCACGAGGTGCTTCCATCCCCTTTGGGCACCCTTGTCCTCTTTGTACTTTGGTCATACTTTTTGGGTCCTTTCTAGCTATTTGAGAATCTTATCTTTTTGGTAGTCATCCTTTTCGAGGTTAATTATGAAATTCAAGTAAGGGAATCATATAAATATAAAGTTATGTGATCATAATAAGGGACCAATCACTAAGAACTATCTATCACAACATAAGGTTACATCCATCAAGGCATCTAAGAGATCTATTACATCCATCTAGTTCCATCAAAAGGGACACAAGGGCTGGTTTTTACGCATCACACTTTTTAGGATGGAAGTTCATTTTATTCCATGCACACATTTACTACATTTTACATCTATCTACTTTCTCATTATGCCAAGTGTGACACGCACAAGAGAAACCTAGGGAGAAATTCCACACATACACACAGAACTACATTGGGTTTGAGATGTAGTGTAGAACTCATTTGTAAGTCCATCATTGTGGCGGTGGGGATAGTCATACCCTCATTTTTCATCTTTATTTTTTAGGATTTGATGTTTATTTGAGGGTTTTGAAGGTATATTCTTCATTGATGGTTTCTAGCGACTCCACGATCATTGTATGAATCCATAGTGACAAAAGGAGAGCATCAATGAACATCTTATGACCTTGATAATTCTAGTTTTTAAGAATTTCCGTAGACACGGAGAATACTGAATAACATCCTAGGGCACCCATGAGCACCCCTGTCCTTCTCAGGTACCCTTATGTCGACATCCTCCTCTAGATCTACAATTTCAAAGGCTCAAGTGCGATGGTCAATGCCTCATATTTTTTTTTTCCAGATTTTTGCACTTTCTAGAATGCAAAAAATCAGCTAGGGATTCTTACCCTTCTTTGAACATTAGGATTTCATATTTTATTACTTGTTTACATATGTAATTTCTATACTTTCATTATGTATTTCTTTTATTGTAATCTTTCATTTAAATTAGGCTCTACTTATTTACATTTTAGATTAATCATTTTGGTGAGACCTTTTTGAATACTCTTGGGTATTTATTTTTCTTCCATCATGGATCCTAAGGTCTTTCAAGTATCTTTTCTTTAATTGATTCAAATGCACCCATCTTGTAGAGATGCTCTCCAAAAAACCCTAGAGACTATGTATCTTCCTATCAACATGTTGCTTGCTCAATTTAATGCTATTTTCGATCATCTTTCTAAGGACTCTCTTGATTCCAAATCTAATCAATCTATTTGCAAATCCATTCAATCCCTTCATTATTTATTTCAAGATAAATTTCCATTTATGAAATCCATGGTTACATCTCTAAAATCTGAAATCCAACATCTTAAGGAAACTTCTTAGGTTGATGTTTGTTGTCCTACTACATCTCATATTCATTCTATGTCTTCTACATGTGCTCATATTAGTGAACCTGACATCTTGTTGCTCCCCAAACCTCTCAAGTTTGAAATCAATTCTAAGAAATAATATATTCTTCCAAAACTCATAACTCATTAATTAATTAGCTTGTCATCTACTCATTTTTATCCTCCTTATCGGCTTGCAAAATATCAAGGTCTTCCATATTGCAATTATCATCAAATCAATGGACATAATGAAAATGATTGTTATGATTTAAAATGAATAATCAAGCATCTTGAGCATCAAGGTTTTATCTCATTCATTGCAAAAAATTGTATTACATGGTCCTCTCCACTTGTTACATCTCAATGGGTTCCTAAATTTTATTCGTTTATGTCTAATGAGAATCAAGTCATCACTTCTAATGTTTCTTCTTCCATCACTCAAGCACCACCTATGTAATCTAATCAAGTCAAGAAACTGCCTCTCAAAATTAGTCTCACCTCCCTCCTCTCAAGGAATCTTTGGAACTATCAAATCAACCTAAGAAACCTCCTTTAAAAATCAGTTTAGCACCTCTTCCTCTCAATTCTTCGATAACATTACCAAGAAAAATTATACAACCACCTCTTAAAATATTTCCACCTCCTTCTCCTATTAAGTCTTTTGCGGTATCATCAATCCCACATAAGTTCCAACCAATCAATTTCTTCAAATAAATTACTCCTATTGATGGCCAACACACATTTCAAATTTTTCCACCATCACATGGTCCTACTATTGCTTCGTCCTACCATTGTGTTTTCCCTCTCTCTTATCATGAAATGGATAATGATCTCCCATAATGGTATGATACCTCTTGTGTTGTTACATAAATATCCATCATTGGCACACTTGGGGATCATCATTCTTATTTCCCCCCTAGCATCGACTCGCATCTTATATTCACATCATTTCACACATAGAGTTTTACATACACACTCATATATTCATTACCATATGATGCAATCTTGTGCTCTAGTTCACACTTGAATATTGAGGGCATATTATACACATGAACCTCACATAGTGCACAATAAACATTACACATTACACATTACACATATACACACATCATACACTTTTATAAATATAAAATCTTCCTCATACTCTACATCCTCCGCACTTTGTGCTTTATACACTTATACATAGTACACATTATCCACACTACATGCTTCTCCATTTTACCCGAATCACACTTATATAATCTACAAATTATTCATAGTAAACATTATGCATTATGAATCTTCACGCATTATGCACTTTTGTACATATACACCATCCTCATCTTCCATATACTATACATCATCCTCACTCGTGCTTTATACACCCATACATTACACACATTCTAAACATTACATCATCATGTCTTCTACACACCCTACATTACCCATTTCACTATTATACTTATACACCCTACATTCCAATTTACATGTTTCACATATCACACATTATACTCATCCTCCTCTATGTATTGCACTCACTACTCGATGATGCACTCTAGTCTAATGGTTCATACTCAAATTTTGAGGGTCAAAAACAAAAGACAACCTCACTTCATCACACGTACATCATTATACACTTTGATCTGAAAAATCAATCAATCATTATTGTTATCACATTATGTGATATTTTTAGCCATCACCTCTTCCATACATCTCATGATATAGGCTTTCTACTAAATCATTACATTTTCTAACATGATATCCATACATTTCATGATATAAGATTTTTGCTACATCATCACGTTTTCTAACATCATATCCATACATCTTTTGATATATGCTTTGTGTTGCATCATCACGTTTTCTAACATCCTATCTATACATTTTGTGATATACACTTTCTGCTACATCATCATGTTTTCTAAATTTTTATCCTTACATCTTGTGATATACGATTTGTGCTACATCATCACGTTTTCTACCATCCTATTCATCTATCTCGTGATATGAACATTTTTCTACATCATTGATTGTATTATCATTTTACTTACACATCTTGTGATATATGTCTTAGGCTACTCTATTCACTTTTCCCTACCCTTTAGAATCCTGGACACCTTTGGCACATCACCTAGCTTGAACTAGGCACTCACCGAGGTGCACGCATGCGTTAAGGCCCTCCTTTATGTGATATTTGCAAGAATTTTCATCATTAATGGATGATTAATTCATAGAAATAGATGCATACATTCTCTAAAAGAGAAATAAACTTAGATCCACATACGGATGCCATAATATGAAGTAAAACATCATAATAACATAGAGGAATCAGATTTGAACCATGAGCATTATAAAAAACACAAGGGTTTAGACCCATAAACATAATAAAGAACACAAAGATTTAGATCCATCAACCGAGATGCTTTGAAAAAACCCCATTGTATTAATCTATCAACATTACAGTAGCTAAATACAACAAGAAATCCATGAATGGAATTGATACATCATCATAGTTTTAATATTCCACTACAATGGCTTCATTACAGAAGTTACAATAGTAATCACATATCTTTCCTAGATATATTTATCCTTTTCTTCACTCTTCTTGCCTTTTCACACACACACACACACACACACACACACACACTTTGTTTTCATACAAATCATTCCATAAGAAGGGACTCGAAGGAATCACCTCTAATCGATTCATCATTACCCAAGAGAAAACCATATTCCAAATTTCATCGTGTATTTCCATACTCAAGTATCCTCAACATGCAAGTGCCAGCTAATCCATAACTAATTTTACTTTACAACTCTTAATCCTATCATGATAACCATATCCTAGAATATGCTTTCCTTGAGCTATAAGTATTCATATTTTAACCTTATCCATAACCAATTCTGGTCACATCTCCATGTGTTCCTTTATCGCAACTTTGAATATGGTAAAAATATTACTAAGTCTTGAGCATGTTCTTCTTAGGCACGAACCTTCACGGATTCCCAAAAGCTAATTCCACGCGAGCCTTAATGCCTTGCTGGAATGCATCCAACCCTTCGCGCCTTGAGTACTTGGTCATTTTAGGGGCTCAAAACACCCCACACTAGTTTTATTTCTACCACGACAATCCTTCATGCTCTCAAAACAAAAATTCATTGACCCAAAAATTGGCTAAGGAAAAAAGAAACCAACATGTCGCGATAGTCTATAAGACTAACTAAAGGAGTTGGGGGAACTTTGTATCTATCTTTCCCTTGATTCTTGCATGCTTCCAACTCTTTGAAATCTTTCTTTGAGGCCTCCCCTATTATGTTGTGTACTTAGTCTAGTGTAATCTCTTCAACCTTCCCCTTCAGCTCCTATATCACCACCACCAGCTCCACACAAATACCCTTGATCTCATCCATACATTCGATGATAGAATCATGGATTTATCCTATCCATAATTCTAATGTCTCGTGCTTGGTTTTAATTTTATCTTTCCATGTTGTGGTGTCAACGACCAAGCTGGGAGAACTCATTTTGTTTTTTGGGACCTTCTCTTGTAAGGCCTTGATGGCATCCTCTTCTTCTATCACCCGCGCATCTGATGGGCTTGCATTTTTGGAAACTATTGAAGCCCATGTTTTCCAATATATTTACTTCTTTGAGTTGGGTGAGAAAATCCTCCAACTTAGTGATCTTGTTATTTTCCATTTCCTTTTCAAGCTCCTCGGCTTTGGTCCCCACACCATTCTTGATGTTGGCCAACAACATCCCCACTAAGTCCTCTAGATACTCCATTTAATCAACATAGTCCATCCTCGCTTGGCTCACTAGCGCCAAGCATTGTCCTAAGATGATTTTTCCTAGGGCTCCAACCCAATCATATACCTCCTTGGTTTGTGCCTACTCACCTCTCATCTCTTGGTGCAATATCTCTATCTCTTTATCCTTCCCTTTCTATTTTGTGACCGGGGTTTGAAAAGTTGCCCTTGCATCCAAAATCTACCTTATAACCTTCGTGGACATCTTTAGTAGTATGTTACATGCCTTCTCATTAGTGAGGTGACTTGGATCTACCACCATATATGTTTCCTCCTCCTTCTTCAAATCAATGGTTTGGTTGCATGATCATTTGCCTTAAACTTAGGCTCTTCTACATGACAATGCAAATTCCAACTTATCTTTTTCTTTGTTCTTGTAACAACCGCTTCTTGGTCCAAAACATCTCAAGAATTTATCTTCTTTGGAGTGTGATTGCTCTAAAACCTTACACACAAAACCTTCATGGGTTCATCCACAAATTCCATGTGATGGGAAATAGGTTTCCACTTCTTCCTTATTTGCTTACACTTTGAAGGAATATTCCACGGGGTGTTTACTCTTTGCAGAAAATCCCTTATCCTCCTTAATGAAAAAGGAATATCCCTTATTCTCCTTTTTTATCTTGGTGGGATGGGTAGGTGAAGTTCCTCGCGTTAGAATATTCTCGGGATCTCTAAAGAATGTGCCTTTTCCTTGGCACGTGCACCAACTACCACCTTGATGTCTTCCTCGGCCCTTCTATTCTCCTCTACCTCGAGCTCTACCTCAAGTTCCTCCTGAAATTCATGTGATCTTCTTTGAGCATGTATCTCCATCATCAAAATGACAACCTTGTGAGTCTTATTCTTTTTTTTTTTTCTTGTCCTCTTCTAGTAGCTCAACCTCCTCACGCTCTACCTATGAATCGTTGGTACTACCCTACTACGATGTAATTACACCCCATTGATATCTTGATGCGTTTAGTACTTTCTTTTTAGGAAGTATCTAACTGCTCACCTTTATCTTCCTCTACTAATTATTCTCCTTCCTCGTAAACCACTTTCATGGGTGGAATTAGTGCTTCTCGTGTCCTTAAAAATGCGGAATCTGTGAACTACTACCTCAACTCCTTGATTCTTGGGGGGAAAATGTATGAATACTCTTTGGATGCATCCTGTAATGGTAACATTGATCTATGGATGCATATATAGAATTCAAGCTCTAGGTTCTCAACGTAAGTTGGCCTTGATTCATACCTATAGGTCACGCGTAATATGTGAACATAAACTTCAACTTTACCACGGCATCAAAGGTAAGTTGATGTGCATCCTTCAACCGGTTGATGGTGTACTTCATGTATTACCGGTGAATGCAAATGAAAGTTTGCACCAAGGCCCCATTTATCCTTTGGCCATCACAAACCTAGCCAAACTGAAGTGTTGTATGACCAAAACTTCACTGGTCTCCAACAATCTATGGTAACTTGTGTAGAATGTTACACTCATTCTTAAAATCTCCATGCAGTCTTTCATACCACTTGTTCATTCGCACCTTGTAGGTATTTTTGATGGTTCCATTGTAGGTGAAACTGTGAAAAATGAATTGCATGAGATGGGTGAGTTGGTGGGTAAATCCACATATTTCCCTACGGTCCATCAAGGAAACCAATTTCCTAGAATACTATTAACAATAGTATAGATCCCGTTTATCTTTACTCCCACTTCATTCTATACTCACGCCTCCTTAATATTCTTAATGTGATGATAAATTGCACAAAGTTATAGTGTGCCCACTCGATTGAACACCTAATAGGCAACGTACAATAATCTCTTATTTATATTTATCCGTTGTTCCAATGCACCTAACTTATAGCTAATGAGTTGAGTTGTACAATTTTAATCCTAGGTTAGGTATATCCATGCTGAATTAGGCCCTTCCTCCCTTCTCATAGTTCAATTATTTTTATGATTCCTCTACTTTCGCAGTGAAACCCAAATCGAGGGCCATGTCCTCACCGGTGTTGTGTGGGCTCGTTACCATTCTAATTAATTGGCCCATAAGCTTCATCCTCCCCCCCACAAAGTAGAATAAGTCCTTGTAAACTTGTGACATTAACCACCTAAAGAATGGGGTGGGTTTGATAAAGAAAGGAAGCTCCAATAGCTACAAAACTCCAGTCTTATGTAACTCCCATTGCACCAAGTCATCTACCCTAGAGTTTCCATGATCATCTACCCATAGGATATTCTTGACTAGATCCACCCATATCGAATCATCTTGATCAGTTTTCTATGGTTAAAGTTTATGATCTTGCACTTATACAACTTTGAACTAAACTTCTCTACCCTAAACACAACTAGAGGGTACTATGTTTACGAGTAAACCTCAACGGGTTCCTCCTTCTCCACCATTGGTTTCTTTTTTCTTCCCTTCTTTAGTGTCATATTTATTTCTCTAATCCATACCCTAGTACTCCATTCCCTCAAGCTTGAAGTGCGATGAGGTTTTGATAAGAAAGAAAGGAACTTTTCATGAACCAATGGAGTTGTGATAATTGTGGTGTTTCTAACTTTCCCCTTTCTTCCCGAGCTCATCAACTTCAACCGATTCTCTTTCATGCAACCCCTTACTACCTTACTATTTTTTTCCCCTTGTTACACTGCAAGACCTCACCATAGTTTGCACAACTCCATTGGTTTGTGAAAAGTACTTTGCTTTCTTATCAAACCCTCAAAAGTTTTCTAAGGAAAGGTAGTTAAAATGACAACCTTTACCCCCTATTTATACTTTTTCATAACCTCAATTTCCTTGAACCACACATTTTAAAGTCACTTTTTAATAAATGTACATTTTCTTCTTAAATAAACCTCTGCGACCTTCCTTTGTGTGTTGTATTTCGTAACCTTCTAGTGCGCCAACACTACTTTACTACCACATACCTCCTTCGCATGCCTTACCATGCTGAATTACATAACCTCTGTGCTTCCCACTATGTAGTCTATCATGGTTCTTCCTACCTCATGTCACACTACACAACCATTTATCCCTGCATGGTCTTCAATCATCTTTATTTTCCACCTAACACCTCTCATACAACATGGGACAATTTTTCTACCTTCGTGTCACTCCACCAAAATGATCTTTCAGTCAAAAAAATCTCCCCTAGAGACGTGTCATCTAATTTCTACATTATTCTCAATCCACCCCACATAAAAATATGCATGGTCCTTTGTACATAAAACTACTTATGATGTAATTAGCTACGGACACATAAACACGTAACACAACACACCAAACTAAAAGACAACACATAATGACGATGAAGGGAAACATATATAAACCAAAATACATTAATGGGAAATCCTAAGCTAAATGGAAACACTTATTTAAAACATTAAGAAGGCTTATTTATAGTAGGGCTTCAACCACTCTTGTTAAAGTAACCAGGAAACCTTGTTGCATCCAATTCCTCTAATTAGAAAGCACCTAAATCAAGTATGTAAGTGATAATATATGGTCCTAAACATTACACATTGAGCTTCTTAGGGTGGAGCAGAAACTTTGAATCATACAATAGAACCATCGCCCAACCTCTAGCTTCTTATCCTTAATATGCCTCTCATGTCACGCCTTCTATCGGGCCTTTTAGTATTTTGTCTCCATTGTACTATAGTGCACCTTTCATCCATTGCATCAGTTTATCTATTTTTCCTCAAGTGATTTCCCATCTACTAAACCTCTCGTGCACGCTTGATACACATAGAAAGAAACATGAATTCTATTGGTAGAACATCCTCCGCGCTAAAAACCAATTGAAAGGGTGTGGCTTTATCTAACCTCTTGTAGGTTTCCTGTATGCCCAAAGTACACCAGAGACTTTATCATCCCAGTCCTTCATTCCAACATCACAAATTTTAGTTTGTGTATGGCTCAATATCTTGTTGAAGGCCTCAGCAGTTCCATTATCCTGGGGGTGATAGGGTGTTATTTTTTGATGCATGACCATAAATTCTTCCAAAATTATCACGATGGTCTCATTAAGGAAATAAGTGCCCCTATCACTAATCAAACTTAATGGGCATCCATACCTACTGATAATTTTTTCCCATAGAAACATCTCTGTTGTAGTTGTCATGCAATCCTTTGTAGGCACCATTTCCGCCCACCTTGTAAGATAATATGTGTAAGCTATAATATATCATAACCTTGAGTCCTACATGCGGGTGGGTAAATAGGTTCAAAAAGTAAATTTCCCACTTCTCAAAAGGTGAAGCACTAGAAATAGGCCTTAGAGGAATTTCATCCCTATATGTAGGATTTCAAAGCGTAATGACAATGGTCACAAGACTTACAATATTCTTTAAAAAATTTATGTAGTGTTTCCCACCATAGACCAACAAGTAAGATCTTGTGCACGATTTCATCTCCTACATAATGTACACCTGCAATACCTCCTTTAGCCTCCTCCATAATGGCTTCTTGATCATGATCCAGTACAACACACATTGGCGTAAAACTTCATCTTGACCTAGTTTGTACAAGTCCCCACCGATCATCATGTAAGGCGTGATGTGTATGACAAGATGTTTCTTTTCTAAAAACTTCATTTCTTTTGGCACCACCCATTCATAAGAAAAAAGATAACAATTTCTTAAAAATCAAATGGTGTGTGGTTCAATCGAGAATAGTTTTACATCGACATTATGTCCTCAATGATCTACATGTCCTCTCTGAATTAATTCTTGATAAATGATCGGTCCTGAATTACTCTTTTCGACTTAACCACCATTGTAAAATCAAACTCTTTAAATAAAAAACCCAATGGAATATGCACCCTTGCAAAATAGGTTTGTTTACTATGTACCTCAAATCCATATGGTCTGTATAGAAGATAAAAGGTGTTTCCAATAAATATTGTTAAAACTTAAGCAGCGCTTAGATCATGGACAAGGCCTGGTGCTCTATAGTAGTGTAATTTTGTTCTATTGGAGTTAACTTCCTGCTTGTAAAGAAAATAAGATAATAAATAATACCTTATCTAGGATGAGCTATAATAGTGCCAATGTCCATGCCAGAGGCATCCACATGCACATGAAAAGGTTGGGTCTAAGAAGGAAAATGAAAAATGGACATTGTAGTTAACCTTTCCTTTAATGTTTCAAACGCACGTTGCTGCACTTCATCCCAGTAGAACTTGCCTTAACATCTCAATAATCCCTCTAAGGGCATGAAAATATTATCATATCTATTGATGAACTTCTTGTAATAAACTATGAGCCCCAAGAATCAGGCACATCTCTCGAGTAGTAGGTTCCTCTAAGCCTATGATGAAAACAACCTTAGCATGATCCACTAATGAATAACCTTCTTTACAAATGATGTGTCCCATAAAAGTCCCAAAAGGTCTAGAAAATATGCACTTCTTTATATTCAATGATATTCTCAACTTCCTACGATGTTCAAACATAATCCTTAAATTACTACAATGATCTTTCACTAACCCATAAACTATCCAATCATCCAAGTAAACTTGTAAGAATTTATGAATGAGAATGCTTGAACAACAATGTGTGAAAATATGGTAGGTTCATTATTCAACCCAAATGACATCATTTTATATGCAAAACTTCCCCACTCTATGGTAGAATTGGTCTTTGGCTGATCCTCTTTAGCGATTCAAACTTGATGATATCCAAAGAACTTGTTAGTAAAGGAGTAGATTTCACACCCTACAACTCCTTCCAAGATTTCTTAAGTAAACAACGTGGGAAAGGGTCTATTACACATCTACAATTCAAATATTGTAATCCAAACAAATTATAATTCTCCCATATTTCTTGATACTGATTACCATAGGATTAACCCATTCTAATTCTTCTATGGGCTCAATGATTCCATATTTCAGCATCTTATCAATCTCTTCTTTTACCTTGATGCGCATGTTAGGACTCATCTCGTAAGGCCTCTTCCTAACCGGGCACGCACACTCCTTTAACTTAATTACCATCTCAGAAAAATATTTATGCACTCCTTTTAATTTATGATATCCCCTAGGAAGAAGTCACAGTAAATCACGCATAGCTCAATTACCTTAGAAACCTCTAAATTAGACCGGTAATCTTTGATGATGGCCTCCTTAGGTTAATCCATTTATTGATGTTGACCTTATGCATTTTCAATGGCTCATGGTAGGTGCGTGCACATTCTCATCAAACTATCCATGATGTTTTGCATACCCTATATATGATCAACATTGAGGTTCTCTATTTCTTCATCTTCTATCGGACATGCCATTTTCCCTATTTCTTTTTCCAGACAGTGCACTCGAACTATATTTCATTTATTTCCTCTTTTATCCCATCAAGTGTGACTCCAAGTAAGGTTACCCTATAAAATCTAGGATTATATCCTTAGCCTTGCACTATCTCCTAGATTAAGGCACTTGAGTACCTACTGAAAGCTTCATTCACTAAGTTTTTAGAGGATTGATATTGAAAATTTTGAATGATACTTTTCCTCAACTCTTAGAAATTTCCCATTTGAAAAAGTAACTTTAAATGGATATACCAAGTGCATGTGCAACCCTATAAGGTGTAATAGAACTTATTTACCCAGAGGAATGAGGTAAATCTTTTGAGCCTTCCATCCAAGCCTTCTCACATTCTGAACATGAACATGGTATAAGGCCGAATGCTTCCCCTAATAGCCGCGTATATTTAAAGGTGCATTAATCTAGAGAAACCTAATAGAGAACATGATTCTTATCTCATGCCACTCTGTAAGATTATATCGATGCATCTCCCACAAGCATGCTATTGTCCTACACAAGGTACAAATGAGCATATTCCTCCATTATACTATGCAGGTCCAATGAGCTTCCATAGCATGCAAAAATACATATGGGTTAACTTCTCCAATGTAACTTAGTAACTTCCTTCTTCTCACTCACCTAACCAAATGTTACTTGATAACACGAGTCATAGTTCCCCTTAACTCTCTTCCAACAAACTCATAAGTCCTATGCACCAATTATCACATGCAATGCTAGTCGTATCACTCATGGATTGAGCATCATCCCAATGAATGAATCCTTCACTTTATGGTTGAATAAGACCTTGGTCTCTGATGGTGCACACATATATCTTATTTAATTCCTCTTCACCTAAATGATCTACATAAGTCGTAGACCTACTATCTATTAGTGGAATGATCACACACTCCTTGTTCTAAAAGCTGATATATCCCTTGTCGAAGTGAAAATAAACATTGTTCGCATAACATTGTTCAAAATCCCTTGTGAACTTGGCCCTTTGAATGATTATGGAAGCATCCTTTAACACTACGATGGGAGTAGCTTTAGCTCTATTTTCCATGTACAACACATTTGAATATTGTTCAATGGTGGCCGCCCCATCTAGTTTCAAGCATCGAGTAAGAACATTAACCTAAGAACATGTGTCAATTATAATATTAATCAAGATACAACCATCAACAACATCATTCAATGTGATCTCCTTGTCATAACAAATACTATGGGGAGGAAAATTAGCATGTAAAAGTTTCCTCTCGCACCCACTTCCGAGTGCACAACACCTTATCTCTCAACCACTCTTCTAAGTAGGGGAATTATATTCTCTGGTGAAAACATCTTACATACCTCTTTGACATCAACCATGTCCTTATGAGTAATCTCATCATTCTTCACCTTCTCAACTTCAACGATTTCTCTTTCAACCATAAGATCTCCCATTGCAAACTTCTAATCACCTCCATAGTCTCTTGGTAAACTTCCTTCTGATAAGTTGGATCAGGATACTTTCCATGCAACACCTTTTATCTTATAATGAGAGGTATTTCATTTGGAATTTCTATGGCAAATGCATCTTTATCACTTGTAGTTACTAATACAGGCTCCAACTCTGTATTATATTCCACCTTAGGTACATACAAAGGCTCAGTGTGCTTCATACTAACCATTCTTGTGCCCTTGTCCTA
Organism: Taxus wallichiana var. yunnanensis; assembly: GCA_018340775.1. Lineage (NCBI taxonomy): Eukaryota > Viridiplantae > Streptophyta > Pinopsida > Cupressales > Taxaceae > Taxus > Taxus wallichiana. The sequence continues at coordinate 105,747,591 of CM031234.1, forward strand.
CTTCTTGTAATTCGGCTCATATGCTCATACAACTCAGGGAACTCCTCATAATTATGTTTCTTCCCACACCATGAGCATTATAAAAATTAGAGCATTCACGCTTATAGTGCTCTATGGATCCACAATTGAAACAAGTCCCATAGGGAAATTCACTCCTTCCCCTACCCTAACCATTACGGTCTCTAAATCATCCACGAAAAATTATCTTCCTCTACCTCCACCATTTGTGTGCCCCTCATACTGATAACCCTCATCTTTATAACTATTGGAAATAATAGCCCAAAGGTGCACACTAGTATCAATGGAATCATGGATCCAGTGTATCAACTAGAAATCCTTCATATCATGGGTAGTAGAGGTAAAAATATTACAATATCAAGACACATTCTTATAAAACGCATTGTAAAAATGGGCATCTACTTGGATCATGATCCTCATGACATATTTTTCAGTCTAATGACATGGAATGCACCAAATTTCAAGGGAAGCTACCCTTTGTGTGTCCTTCTACCTCAAAATCTATACAAGAAAGTCCACTATGGGTCTCATGTGATGATTTTGCAAATAAATTCTCAAGTTACTTTTCCATGGAAGCAATCTATGCTTCCAAAAAGAGACTTACCCCAGTATCAACACTTCCGACAGCCTCAACATGCAAAGCGGCCTCCAATGCCTTACGTAGATCCATGAAAGTCTTAAGTGAAAGTTCTCTCCTAAAGGGCGTGATCAATCCCCCAATGAACCACTGAGCATGTTAGGATGGATGAATGTCATAAGATAAATTTTACAAGAGATTTAAAATGTGCATCATTCTCCCGCACACTCTCTACCATACCTTGTTGGATATCCTTCAACACTTTGATGCTCTTATGCTCAAACTCAGGAATATGAAATTCCACTAATAAGTAATCATGCAGCGTAATGTAATCCACCACCAACTAATGTGGTTCATACTTTCGGTACTAGCTATACACGGGCCTCAAACGTAGTTGTAAGCGGCTTGCCTTTTTCTCTGGGGTAGTGATCCCCTTCATGCCATAGTAATTCACACTTATGTACATGCTCTACAACATCCTCAACACCCTTGTAATCCAATAAATGGAGATACATCTCATAAAATACATGCTGATGGGGTTGTGGTCCTTTCCCACCAAATCTAGAACCTTGATTCCTTCCTATGTTTCCTCCACCACCAAATCCATTAGTTCCATTAACCCCACTAGCTCCAAATCCACTAGATCCTCCTGTAGTAGGTACAAGGCCTAAAGTATTGCTACTTTTTATTCGCACCATTTTACTAACCTGGGCTCCAATAGTCTACGAATTTGAAATACTTCAAACGTGTTATCCACATTCTGCGTGCCTACACCTTGTCCAAATGATACACAAATAGGATACCACCAATTATAGGAAGTGTCTACCATAGACTTAAATAAAAATGGTACCCACTTACCTTACTTACTTCAACACCAACACCAACTAGACTAGCAATACTTCTCTCAAGATTTGGAAAACTAATTGCAAGGGTTTGGTTGCCATGTGGATTCATATATGTGCCTCTGATTCATCTCTTTCATCATACAACAAGCTCTCATTAGAAGATGATGGGGTTCTTATTCCATGCTTTCCAAGATGGGATAACACATACTTCATAGGTTCAACATATTTCACATGAACTTCAAATCCTTCCCACAACGTCTTCCTCCATAGATCCATCCCTCTTGACATCTCACGTTGTTTTGCCAACTCCCTCTCTCAAGATTCATTATACTTGAGCCGCCTCTCCTCTCTCTCAAATTCTTCCATTGGATCCACCATCTCTTACCACACCTGCTTCCATACCCCACACCTAGTAGGAGTTTAGATAGTCATAGGAAATGATTCTAAACTCAATGTGATGAGCATGATCTTAAGGGCTAATGGAATATCATGCAAGAAATATCCTTTGTGTTCTCACAAGAATTCAAACTCAACAACCTCTGGGAAATAATAAGTGGAAATTATGTACTCCAATGTGTAGATAGTCAACACACCTATCCACCAATGATCAACAACATGAGTCCAAATCAAATCAAAATCATGCGAAGTCGTTGATAATCTTCTTGGTTCCAAACACGAGGTCAATAAAACCAACTTATTCTCAATGTAAATTTTTATAACCATTCATATAGTTCTACTAGAAAGCAACAAAATAAGGTCCCATAGAGGTCATGATATAGATGTTCTTCTACCCATTTACGTGCATCAAACTCAGGTCCAATGTTGAATCTATGTCTAAATTCATCCTTTGTGTTCTTAAGCCAATTTTCCACGTTGTCTAAGGTCAAGTGCTCTACCATCATACACCATTCTTAAAAAAACTTCAAAAGAGGTCCTAACAATAGAACCAAGATGTATTCACTTTTCCTAACCCTTTAGAATATTAGGCACATAGGAACATCACCCATCCTGAAATGGGTGCTCTCCCAAGGCACACACAGAGCACTGATCCCCTCTTTTATGTGAGATTTGCAAGAATGTTCATCATTAATGGATGAGTAATGCACAGACATAAATGCATATATTCTATAACAGAGATAAAACAACTCATATCCACATAAATATGCACCATAATATGAAGGAAAACATCATAATAACATAGAGGAATCATATTTGAACATGAACATTATCAAGAACACAAGGGTTTTGACCCATAAACATAATAAAGAACATAAATATTTATATCCATCTACTTAGATGTTTTAGAACAACCACATTATATTAATCCATCAACATTACGGTATTCAAATACAACAATAAATCCATGGATGGAATTGATACATCATTAGAGTTTCAATATTCCCCTACAATGGATTCATTACAAAAGCTAAAATAGTGATCACATATCTCTCCTAGCTCTCTCTTTCTTTTCTTGACTCTTCTTACCTTTTAACACACACACACACACACACACACACACTTTGTTTCCCTGTAAATCAATCCATAAAAAGGGACTCGAAGGAATCTCCTCTAACCACTTCATCATTACCCAAGAGTAAACCGCATGCCAAATGTCATCATGTATTTCCATACTCAAGTATCCTTAGCATGCAAGTGTCAACTAACGCATAACTAATTTTACTTTACAGCTCTTAATCCTATCATGATAACCATATCCAGAATATGCTTTCCTTGAGCTGCAAGTCTTCATATTATAACCTTATCCATAACCAATTCTAGTCATCATCTCCACATGTTACTTTATCATGAATTTTAGCGTGGTCCAAAATACAACTAAGTCCTAAGCATATTCTGCATGGGTGTGAACCTTCACACCTTCCCAAAAGCTACTACATGCGAGCTTTTATGCCTTGTTGATGCACGTCAAAACCCTTTGCACCTTCAATACTTGGTCATTTCGGGGTCTCAATAGCTACATCATCACACAAACAACATCAATAAACCATATTTTTCATTTAATATCATCACTAAATTACAATCATCACTTAATTCATCACCCCCTTTTCTACATACAACACATCATTCAAAGCGACATCCCGATGATGCACTCTTGTTCTGAGTTCATTCTTGACTATTGAGGAGGCATAAAAAAATGAACCCCACTACATCTACAACTCCATTAAAATCACTTAGGGGCATGCTTCTCCTATCACACTCACTCTGCATTCAATTTCATCTACTCCACAACATGCTACATATCTTGGTTACACATACTCTTGCTTACTCATTTTTACATGTTCTCTTTATTACACATGCTAGATATATATATTATATGTCATTATATTTATCATACACACTTGTGTGTTGTAGGCACTTTTATAAACACTTAATAAACTAGTCATGTCATTATATCACCCGGCATGTTTAGGTGATAACCCGAGGTGCACGTAATCACCGAGCCCCTCATTTATATGAGATTGAAAGAATGTTTATCAACATTAGAGGAATAATACACAAATATAATTACATGAATTTTAAGATAGAAACAAGGAAACTAGATCTAAGCACACATTCACCATACTATAGATGAGAACATCACGATGACAAAAAGAACCAGGATGAAAACCATGAGTATCATCAAGAACACAAGGGTTTGAGTTCATAAACATAAAGGAAAGCATACAAATCAAGATCCATGACTCAAATGTTTAGAACGGACCCATTATATTAACTCCTCAATATTACAAAAGCCAATTACATTAAGGAACCCATGAATGGAGCTAATCTGATAATAAAGTCATAACACATTCTCCAAAATAGATTCATTATATAGATTACAAACAATGATCACACCCATATTTCCCTCGGCTCACACATACATTATTTCTCTCTCACTAGATACATTCTCTCTCGATCCATCCACACTTTTTGCCATGCAAATCAATACATAAGAAGGAAAAGAAAGGAATCTCCTCTAATTGATTCATCATTACCCAAGAACATGCCAAATTTCAGCATGTCTTTCCCTAATCGATTATCCTAGCATGTAAGTGTCGGCTAATCCATAACCGATTCTACTTTAAAGCTCCTAATCTTGTCATGATAACTATATCGGGAATATTATTTCCTTGAGCTGAAAGTCTCTCATATTTTAACTTTATGCATTCCAACTTCTTGGTATCCTTTCCACATGTTCCTTTGATGTATCTTTGACCATGATCCAAAATAATACTAAGTCTCAAACCTTTTCTACCTAGGCATGAACCTTCGTGCCTATCCAAAAGTACTTCCGCGTGAGCCTTTGTGCCCTATTTCCATGCATACCACAACCCTTCACACCTCATGTGCTTATTTATTTTAAGGGATCAATATCACCCCACACTAATACAATTTCCACCCATAGTAATCCTTTGCATCTCTTGAACAAAATTTCAACGATCTAAAAATCTGCTAGGAAAAATTAAACTTATGCCTGCTACCACCTAGAAAACTAACTAGAGTAACTCGAGGAACTCTGCTTCAATCTCCCCTTTAATTTCTTCTATGCCTCCAGCTCTGTCAAAGCCTTCCCTAATGCTTCTCCCACAATTTTAGGTACTTGATCGGGTGTGATTTCTTCTACATTTTCCTCTAACTCCTAAATCACCACTACCGGCTCCGCACCAAGACCCTCAAACTCATCCATCCATTCTATGATTTAGTCCTTGTGTTCACCAATCTATAAGTCTAATTTCTCACACTTGGTCTTTATTTTTTCTTCTACACTATGGTTTCCACTATTAGCTATGCACACTCGGACTTGTTGTTTGGAACCTTTTCTGTAAGGCCTTGAGGGTGGCTTCTTCTTCTATCACGCATACATCAATGAAATAATCACACTTGCGGAAGATTTTGAATCCCCTTTCTACTAATATATATTCTTACCTAAGTTGGGTGGGTAATTCCTCCAAATCGGTGATCTAGGATCCCGAGAGAGATCTTGTTATTTTCTTTTTCCTTGGTGAGATCTGCAGCGGTGTGCCCCATGCCATCCTTGACTTTGATTAATTAAATGCCCACAAAGTCCTCAAGATACCCAATTTCATCTTCATAGTTTTTCCTAGCCTCAATTACCATTACTTGACACTACTCCAAGATCCCCTTAAAAAGGAGCTAGCTCGATCATAAGATCCCTTTGTGCATGCCTGCTCACCTCTCATTCCTTGTCACAACCTATCTATCTCGCTTCTCCTTCTCCTTCTTCTGCCACCAAGGTGTGAACAATCACCCCCGCATCGAATATATATTGGATTACCTCCAGGGACATCTTCGCGGTGCATTACATGCCTAATCATCGTGAGGTGGTTAGGATCCACCACTTTTATGTATCCCCTTTCTTCTTCTTCAAGCACGAATGATATCGATTGCGTGATCATTGACCTCAAATTCGAGGCTCTTATAATTGGTAATATAGGTTCCATCTTATTATCTTCTTTGTTCTATTCATACACCCATCTTGATCTAGCAAGTCACATCCATGTATTTTTCCTAGGTAAGCATGCTTTGGAATCTCTGCATGCACCACCTTTGGGGTCATCCATGAAGTCCATGTGTGGGGACATGGGTGTCCACTTATTCCTTTTGCCTTGAGTTTAGACCACATCTTCCATGGGGTTCTTATCCTGTAACAAACCCCTTATCCTCCTATATGAAAAAGGAGTCTTCCTTGATCTCTTCCTTAATTTGGGTATGCCGGGAATGAGAAGCCTCTAATGATGGGATCCCTTATACTTCTTCCAAGGTTTTAGCCTTCTCCTTAGCCCATTCATCACCCACTACCTTTGTGTCTACTTCCACTCTCCTCTTTTCTTTTGCCTCAACTCGCGCCTCATGTTCCTCTCTAAAGGATGCATTATCTTCTTTTGAGTCTATTTCCATTTCCGAATTGGAAAATTCATGCACATTCTATTTCATTTATTCCAGATCCTTCACTTATGGTACATCAACCTCATACCGGCTAGTGAATTCTTGGCACTTCCTGCATGGATGTACTCGCACCCCCACTACTACCCCAATGCGTATAATACTTCCTCTTCTTGGAAGTATTTAACTTCTCATCATCTTCTTCTTCTACTATACCCTCCTCCGCTTGGACTGCCTTCATGGGGGATTAACGCTTCACTTGACCTAGGGAATACAACATCTCTAATCTCCATCTCAAATTCTCCTAGATTTTTATGGCGTAGGTACACGAATACCCTGTGGATGTACCCCTTGATGGTAAAATTGATCTACGGATGCAGATCCAAAAATTTAGGCTCGGGGTTTCCACATATGTAGCCCTTAAATCATATTTGTATATGGCATTTATGGTGTGAATTTCATCGTCCACCTTATCAGCATCAAAATTCAATGTTTGTGCATCCTTCGCAGGTTGATGGCATAACTTCATGTACTTGGTGGTGAATGTAAGTTTACACCACGACCCCATTTCTCCCTTAGCCATTACGAACCATGTCAAAAGCCCAGTGAAGTGTTGCGTGAATGTGAACTTCACTTATTCTCCAACAACATGTGGCAACTCATGTGGGATTCACCATTCATTCTCAAATTCACCACACAGTATTTCATACAAATTTTTTATCTATAACTTGTAAATATTTGAAATGGTGTTATCGTAAGTGAATTGTGAAAATTGAAGTGCAGGGGATGAGTACGCAGGTAGGTAAACCCATATGCTACCCTCTAGTCCATCTAGGATACCAATTTCCCATTATACTATCAATAATAGTATATAACCCCAAGTAATTTTTGTTCCTGCCTCAGTTTTCACTTGATTTTCCTCAATAATTTCATTCATAATGAACTGTGCAAAGTTGTAATGTGCCCGCTTAGACACCCTATAGGTGACATACAAAAATATCCTATTGATGTCTATTCATCTCTATGAAGTACCTAATTTGAATCTTATAAGTCAAGTTGTGACCCCTAAAGAAGGGTTAGGTAGATCCACAATAAATTTTCCCTTCCTCCCTTTTTGTAGTTCATTTGCTTGGCTAACTCTTCCACTTTTGCGGTGGCACCCAAATTGAGGGAAATATCTTCTCTAGTGTTCCGCATGCCCATTACATTCCTAATAAAATGGTCTGTAATCCTCATCCTCCTCCCCACAAAGTAGAAAATTTCTTCATGTACCCACGATAGTAACCATCGAAGAGAAGTGTGGGTTTGGTGAAAAACGGTAGCTCCAATAGTTGCAAACCCTAGTCTTCGCAATTCCTTCTAGACTCGAGTCATCCACCCTAGGGTTTCGAGATTTTCCACCCCTAGAACATATTTTAGTAGATCTTCCTGCATTAACTTATCGTTCTCATCCATCCTATAGTAAAATTTGTTGATTTTTCATTTATACAACTTCAAATTCCTCTTATCTACCTTAATCACTCCTTGAGGGTATTGTATTTCTGAATATGACTTGATGGGTTCCTTTATTACTTCCTTTATTTGGTGCCATCTCTAGTTTGTTCTCCCATGCCCTAGGTATTTCTAGTTTTCCCCTTTGTCGGCCAAACTTGATGACTCCAAATTATTCTCTTTCACACCACCCATTGTGCCCTACTTTCTTCTTTTCCCCTACTACCTACGAGGTTTCACCACGATTCACAATGTAACACTAGTTCATAGAAATTACTTTCACTTTCATCTCACACCTTATTTGCACTTTAAATTTTTAGCATAAAAATTTACAAGGCAAGGTAATTAAAATGACTACCTCTATCCCCTTTTTATACCTTTTCATAACCTATTTTTATACTTTTTCATAACCTACATGTCACACATTTTTAAATTCACTTTATAATAAATTAATTTTTCCACTTAAAAAGAACACTCGCAACCTTCCCTCACATACTTCAGTCGTAACTTTTTGGTGTTCTAACACTACTTCACTACCACATAACTCCTTCGTGTGCCTTTCCATGCCGAAGTACATAACCTCTACACTATCCACCCAATAGTATCCTATGGTGCCACATACCTCATGTTACTTCTGCACTACTATTTCTCCTCCATGTGGTCTTCACTCATCTTCATTTACCCATAATACCTCTCATGTAGAACAAAACAATTTTTCTATCTTCATGCCAAGTCCCCAAAATGAATTTCCGGTCAAACTAATCTTCTGAGAAATGTGCCAATCATTTCCATATTAATCTCAATCTAACCCACACAAAAGTATGTGTCATCCTCTGCGCATGAAAATTGTGGTGTAATGAAAGATTAACTAAGCTATAATAATTGAAACTAAGTTATCTACATAGCTCCAAAGCAAGTTTAATCTAACTATGCACCATCAAGATGAGAGATAAACAAGATAAACTCTATAATAATGCATGAAATAAACTAACATCATTATATTATCTCTACTTCTCTATGATTGCATAAAAAAGGGACCTAAAAGACCCATAACTATCAAATATAATTGTTTTTGGATTCTCAATATTTTGAGAATGAAGACCCACTATTAATGGCTTTAAGGCCACATGGTTCTCTTCATTTACTCAAAGTTGAGTTTATGGATGCACTACGTAATGGATGCTATCTCAAAAATGGAGGAAGGTAAGATTTAGATCAAATGTCTAATTAGCTTAAAGCTAATACAAATGGAATCCCAAAGCTAGGTGTTCTTAGTGTTAATAAGATATCCTAAGTATGAAGGTGTAACGTTAAATGGGTAGGCTTAGCCTTATATTTATAGTTTTCCAAATGGAAGAGATTTAACTTTGGGTGCATGTGGGACTAAATTCTAATAAGGATTAGGTTATTATACCTTGGTTATCAAGTGATTAGTGACTTGTGAGAGTTTAGGAAGAGTCTAATTATTCACATGTGGTCGATATATAGCCTAGGAAGCTTACAAAAGTGGTTTAGAGAGAACTAGGGAGAATCAATGGTCGAAATGAGGAATGTCTAGCTAATAAGAGAAATATTATCTCAATTAGTTGATTTAGGAGGAATACATTTGAAAGAGTGTCATGAATGGGCATCCAAGAATGGAGAAAAGAGTATCTAATTAATAAAGTGTTGTCAATTGGTTGAATTGGAGGAAATGTTAAGTGTAAGAATATTTTAGGTGTTTACAAAACCACTCATGATGTAATTAGCTACCGACACACCAATGCATAACACAACATATGATGAAATGGATAAAGCATAGTGATGATGAACAGAAACACATATAAAGGGAAAATGAATTAATGGAAATCCTAAGCTAATTGGAAACAATACCTTATTACAAAATCCGGAAGACTTATTTATAGTAGGGCTTGACCTGCTCTCTCGTTATTAAAGCGGGAAACTATGTGCCATCTAGCACTTCTAAGCTGAAAAGTGCTGAATAAGGTATATAATTGATAATGTATGGCCCCATCCAATGGAATTTAAAATTCTCAAAATGGTGCAAAAAAATTGAATCATATAAGAGAACCATCTTCACAACCCCAAGATTCTTATTCCTGATATGCCTATCATGCCATGCCTTTTGCCTGGATTTTTCCATTTTATGACTCCATCGTGCTTTATGTCACGTTTTTCATCCAATCGCATAAATTTTTCAATCCGTTCCTCAAGCATGTTGTTCATTAGCTAAACCTCCTACACACACAATATGCAAAGAGGGTGACATGAATTCAATGTGTAACATAGCCTCCATTCAAACACCAACTAAAAAAGTGTTTTTAGTTCAACCTCTTGTAACTGAGTCCGATCGACCATAACATCATAGAGACTTTCTCATCCCAATCCCTTCTTACCACATCACAAATATTGGTCAACGTGTGATTCAAAAAAAAATTTAAGGGCTTCAACATTCCCATTTTCTTGTGGGTGTGTTGGTGAGAAAATTTTTTCGGGTGGAAAAAATTGTGGATTTCTTGCCAACGCTCATGGAATCTAAGTCCATCTACTTAACCAGTGTAGCTTCCATGTATTCATGCATGATAAAATTTGGATTTCTGTGGTGGCCTTTCGATCGAGAGATCCAACAGGGGCACTCCACTGACCCTACGGAAAAGCTAGCAATCTCTTGCTAGGGAAGAATTTGTCTAAAGAGCACGAAAGGGGAGCGAGAAAAGAGGTAGGAGAACTAATGTTGCAGGTAGGAAATCAGATTTCTGCACACACTAGTTATAAGTATCATCACATGTACTTGAATTTTAGAAGAAAAAAATCTGCAAAATAGCAACAAGATTGAATAGAGCTTATAAAAGACATTTGAGAATGAGGGGAATGGAATAATTTGGATATCTCCTTTGTTATCTCAATATGCTCTTGAGTTTACTATTATTTAAATTTCACGATCAGAGAGATATCTAAACCTTCATAACCCATTTGGAGACAAGTCTCAGCAAAAGGAAAAAGACTTAGCTAAAATCACATAGTAGAGCAATGAGCACATGGACGGTGCAGTGTCGAGAGGGTGTAGCTTCATACATCAAAGGAGGAATGAATTATTAAACTCCCATAGGAATGACAAGTGGATTAAACAAATGGGGCCCTACCGAATGGCAGTTTTTCACATTCATCTACCACGAGTCCTTCACTCATCAAACGAGTAAAGTAGAAAGCTCGCGGATAGTGCAAGTGTCGCAAATGCATTCCCATGATCCATAAAGAAAAGTAGAGGCATAAGGATGCGCGATCCTTCCACATGGATCTTACAACGAAAAGACTCGGTTTAGAAGTAGGTCATAAAAGGTGACAAGTTATCTGCCACTTATAGGTGATTTTGGTCTTAAATGCTCATGATTTTTCAAAGGATCGGAGGTGAGGGTTCATCTAGCTTGTCATTTCAGTAGAGAATTAATACATAGCCTCGTGTGAAAGATTACTAGCCTGAGAAGACTCGATTCAAAGGGTCATTTCATTATAGTGACAAAATATGTGCCATTTGAATCAAGAGGTCGGGAACCAATGCACAAAGGATCAAAATATTTGGTTATGTAATATAGAGCTGAAAGGATGTTCCTCAAAAGATGAGTCTATCTCAAGGGATTATGTTGTAGGATAATTAAGGTGCATTAAGTAGGCATGGCTCTCACTTTTTCGAAGGGGAAAAATAATGAGAAGATCAAAAGGATGAAATATGTTTTTGTCACTTCACACCATTGATCATGATTAAGGGGTAGTTGAAAAGGAATTCAAGAATGGTCTCTTACCTCCTCCTCCTCCTATATATTGTAATAGATATATCCTTGAAGGATAGGATGAGAAATGTTTTTAGATAGTTACTAGGAGAGTTAATATTTTCTTCTTTGTCTCAAGCCTCTCTATTGTAAAAGGCTGAGATCTTGGAGCTCTAGCCTTCAACTTGGGTTTTATAACAACAATCTTGCCTCTTTTCTAAATGTAATACTATGCACAACTATTGGAGTAATATATGTTTTGGGATGCTTTCTGTTCATCATTTGCATATCTTTATTGTCTCTGATTGCCTTTATTTTCATGTAGAAATTATGCATCTATGAATTTTGTTACTATCTTTGAAGTTATGCTTAAGTAGTTTGAAGTAGTGTTCTATGTGATCCCTACTGGCCTATGGTGCATTTCGTCCACCATTTTTCAGATTGTTCACCATTTACCTCCTTCAGATAATTGTGGTATTAATTGATCTTTTATTGGGCTCATTCGATTGCATCACCTTAGTTCGCTTCATGTTTTTGTTAAGTTTTCTAACCCCTACCTCACCCCTTGCAGAGAAGAGCCAACTTCTTTAAAATATGGAGGTCTCCTTAGGGTGAACATCCTACTAACCTAAGGTCTCCTTAGGGTGAACATCCTACTAACCTAAGGATTCCCATTACTCTGACAGCCCAGTCCACTAAGGATGGTCATCAACAGTTTTCCTAGCATGCCCAGTGGGATAACTCAGAGGGATATTTTAATATGACATCAACTTGGATGATTCTCGATAGAAATCAATCTCCAATGAATATAGTTGTGGATCACATTCAACAACTCCACGAGGGGACTGACCAAATGATTACAAAGGTTCACGAGACCTCCCTCTCATCCATTTTCATTCATCTTTCTTTCCACTCCTTCCATTTCTCTTCATTATGTGAAGTCATGTAGTCATGACCTCATTACCACCCGAGGATCATCCCCTTGTCCATTTCAAGCCACCCCTTCCACATTTCCCCTTTCTTCGAGAAGCTATACCTCTCACACCGAGAAAGAAAGGACCCCAAATCTGAAAGAAGAGGAGTATATGGTTAGAAGTTATATGGGCTCAAGAAGTTTGTGTTACCATTTGAAGCAGAAAAGAGGACACAAAAGTTACTTCTGCTTTTCCTCCTCACAAAGTAGTTTCCCAAGAAAATTTGTTATCAACGGGTTTCATATTGCAAGATGAAGCCATATATGATGGTATTTTTACAAACTCAAAGACCATCGAGAAAGAGGAGGAGACCTTAGCATAGTAGGAGGTTGATGAGATTGACCACTTATTATATTTGGGAGGATGTCTCAATAAAGAGGGGCCTATGGATATCACAAGTCTCGCCATATTGTCAACCTTGTAACAACAAAATCCTTCCACTATGAACAACTCCCTCGGGACTAGTCTTTGGGCTCTATGGGAAAGTATTATTGAAATATTCTTGCTTTCAATAAAGATCCTAGATTCACCGGTGAAGTTGCTAAAAGGGGAAAGAGAGGAAGATGGAGTTGACACCTTTCAAAGAGATCCACAAAAGATCCTCTTCCTAAAAAACACAACAACGAGCTCCACCATAAGTTATTCCTCATTAGGGCAAGGATTAAAGCTGTCACCAATCAGTGTTCATTTTAGAACATGAGGATGATCTTCAAATTCTCGAGGGTCGATTCAACACCTCCGACCAAAAGATGAGCACCTCAAGGAGGTATTCATTATATTCACTTTGAATCCATGGGAGGAAGAGTGAAGGGTAACTTTTCACCCTTGCCATAGGCCATAGTAGTAGCGAAATTAATTGCATGGCCACGTTTTATAAAAAAGGAAGCTATTTTTCCTTACCTATGTCATGTTTTGTTTAGCTTGTACTAAACCAATTAGATTAGGATTAGGAGTAGGTTTGCTTTCGAGGAAAAATAATTGTTGGTGCACACTCTGCATGACTCATTTGAGGCATGTATGTTTTATTTCCTTCATAGGCCCGTGCTTATATTACTCCATTAATAAGCACTAGTTTCCATAAGAAGACTCTAGATAAGAGAAGGATTCATAAGTTGTCGGTGGTGTTGCAAGTTTTGCTTGAGAAAATGCGAATAACTAAAATTAGTCAAGAGATTCTATTCATTGGTTCTTTAATTTTATACTCTCACAAACGTAAAATCTGATTCTTCATTAAGAAAGTAGGAAGGCACGTGGATCAACTAGCAGATTCAAAGGCACGGTGACATTCAAATATTCTAATCCAAATTCCATATTAGCTCTAGCACAGTTCTAGACCCAGGTGATATCGGGATATTGTGGGTTCTTTCCATTTAGTAGGCTAATGGTCCCATTGAGTCACCAAACTATTATTTAAATTTCACAATCAAAGAGATATCTAAACCTTTAGAACCCATTCGGAGACGAGGTTTCAAACAATAGGAAAAATACTTAGCTAGAATCACGAGTAGATAGCTTGCGGATAGTGCCAAGTGTAAGAGGGTGCGACATCGGGACGTCAAAGGAGGAAAAAAATCTTAAACTCCCACAAGAATGACACATGTAGTCAATAAATGGGTCCCTACCCGAGGGTTGTTTTCACATTCATATACCACGAGTCCTTAACTCATCGACGAAGTAAATTAGAAAGCTCACGGACAACAACAAGTGTCTCGCCCAACACATTCCCAAGAGCCATAAGAAAAGTAGAGGCATAAGGATCGTGATCCTTCCATGTGGATCTTACAACTAACAAACCATCTACCATGTATAGGTGATTTTAGTCTTAAATGTTCGGGGAATTTTCAAAGGATCGGAGGTGAGGGATCGTCTAGCTTGTCATTTTAGTAGAGAATCAATGCATAGCCTCGTGTGAAAGATTTCTAGCCTATGAAGATTTGATTCAAAGGGTCATTTCATTATAGTGAAAAATATGTGTCATTTGAATCAAGAGGCGGGAACCAATGTACAAAGGATCGAAATATCGGTATAAAGAGTTGAAAGGATATTCCTCAAAAGATGAGTCTATCTCAAGGGATTAGGTTACGGGATAATTAAGGTGCATTAAGTAGGCATGGCTATCACTTTTTCAAAGGGGAAAAATAATTAGAAGATCCAGAAGGAGGAAATATGTTTTTGTCACTTCACACCATTGATCATAATTAAGGGGTAGTTGAAAAGGAATTCGATAATGGTCTCTTACCTCCTTCTCCTCCTATATATTGTAATAGATAGATCCTTGAAGGATAGGATGAGATTTTTTTAGATATTTACTAGGAGAGTTAATATTTTCTTCTCTATCTCAAGCCTCTCTATTGTAAAATATTGAGATCTAGGAGCTCTAGCCTTCTGCTTGGGTTTTTGTAAATAGTCTTACCTCTTTTTCTAAATGTAATACTTGTGAACAACTATTGGAGTAATATATATGTTTTGGGATGCTTTTGTTCATCATCAACATATATTTATTATCTCTGGTCACCTTTATTTTCATGTAGAAAGCTGTGCATCTTTGAATTTGTGCTTAAGTAGATTGAAGTAGTGTTCTATGTGATCCTTGCTGACTTGTGGTGCATTTCATCCACCCTTTTTCAGATTGTTCATTGTTTCCTCCTTGAGACAATTGCAGTATCAATTGATCTTTTAGTGGGCTCATTCGGCGCATCACCTTAGTTTGTTTCATGTTTTTGTTCATTTTTCTAACCCCTACCTCACTCCACATAGAAGAGCTAGCTTCTTTAAAATCTGGAGGTCTCCTTAGGGCGCACGTCCCACTAACTTAAGGATTCACATGACTTTGATGGCCCGGTCTACTAAGGATGGTTATCAACATTTAGAAAATCAATCACCAATCCCTTGAAATGGGAATGGATTTACCATTTATAGAATGAGAGATGACTCATCATATACCCCCGATGCCCTTTCATATGTCCTCGCACAACTTAAAATTTTTCAACTTCCTAGGAAACTTTTAAGTCCATTTTTATAACATAAAGGTGACTTATTACATTAGGAACATTAATACATATGAAAAATTTCAACCCCAACACCAAATTATAACTTTGAGAAGAGAGAGAAAGTTGGGGGAAGAGGAGAGAGAAAGAGAGAGAGAGAAGAAGAAGAGGAGATGTCATTCTGATAAAGTCCATTGATCCTTTTCGATGGAAATATCTACATGTAGTGAGACTCTAAATCTTAAAACTTGTTGCACCCTCGAAACTCCTTCAAATTAGCTCATGAATGTTTTCCAAGTTGAATGAATTGTTCCATTGACGATCACAACTTTCCCTTTGAGAATAACCTCCTATTTTTAGAATATGAGCCCATGCTCTGCTTTTCAGGACATATCACTTGTCTTGATCCAATTTCACCTTCTAAATATTCTACCCTATTACAACCTCCTATGTTCCTGAGATATTGTTATTTTAGCACATTTCTATTTTTATCGGAGTTGCTTTATTTGGAGAGCTGCTTATTTTGGGAAGAAGTTGTTTTTGTTGGTGTGTGTATTTTCCACATCATCAGGTGAGTCATCTCACTTAGGTGAGATCGTAGGTCCATGTGTCATTTAGGGGTCATTATAAGATTCCCTTACGCATCGATACGTTAGCGCATCGTGCATCGGCATGTCGGTGCATCGGTATGTCATATCGTCATTGGGAGTTATACTTCTATTATGGGAATGTAACTCCCCCTCTCTACTCGACTTGTCATGATTGCAGCACTGGGGGTTACTCAACACCTCCTATATGTACATGTATTTTGATCTATGAGATAGAGGAGAGTTTTATGGCTTAACCAGGTTCTACCCATTTGTCGAATCTTTGCATGCACATTCGGTTGATGCTCACTCCTCCTGAGATGTCTTCACTGCTTTTGCTCGTTCACACGTCCGTTGATGTGGACGTTGTCCCTCGATGTGGGCGTCATCCCTCGTGATCCTCGCTTACGGGTTTTCAAACCCTCTTTCATGGTATCAGAGCGGATCTTGTGGATCCGTGCACTCCTCGGCATTTCTCGTGCATTTTTCTGGCTTCAGCGTGATATCCAGATCTCATTGCATGTGTTGTAATGGTTATTCCATTTTTCGTGCTCTTCTTGCATTGATTTCGAGGCATTTATACCTCTATTCGTGTTCGTGGGTTCCAATTTCTTGCTCGGGTGTTCGAGGTGGTTGTTCAAGTTTCTGGTGTTTTTCGAGTTTAGTGTCTTTGACCACTTGATTTTTCGGGTTCGCATGCGCATTTGGAGGTGTTTTTATGAGGTGTATTGAGTTTCAAGCTCTCGCTGCTTCTGCATACTGTGGTGGCTCGTTTTTCCCTTTGTTGGTCGATTTGCACATATTTCAAATCTACAGCATTGGCATTCAAATCTCCACACACAACAGCATTGACATTCAAATCTGCAGCATTGGCATTCAAACCTGCAGCACCTAGCACGTGGTTTTCCATTCTCTCAGCCGTTTCTCCCTTGGCACGTATTTCGACCTACTTTTGGTGATGAAACCATTTTGGTTGCTGAGTTTAAATGTTTTGGTGCATTGAAAAATGTTTTGGTTGCTGAGGTGCATTGAAAAATGTTTTGGTTGAAAATTTTTTTGGTTGCATTGAAAAACGTTTGGATTTTGCACCCTTTGAGTGCACCATTTGGAATCTGCACCCTTTGTTGTGTGCACCATTTAAAAAATGTTTTTGTTTCTTTGTGTTTGATTGATTTGGGCTCTCGGTCCTCCAAATCTACTTGACTTGCACTCGCAACTGCTCCATCATTTCTTGTGCATAGGAAAATGATTTTGCTTCCTCAGGCACGTTTTTTTGGCGTTGCCTCAGCGTTTGAGACACGGACAGCTTTGTGCGTACCCAAAATTGTGCAGTGCTTTATCTTTGCGAACAGCGTAATAAGTACCCCAATGATGATACAGGTCTCTTCGCAAGGTGTTCGGGATCCAGAAAAGCTTTCGGATATGCGTTAACATCCCGCATGCCCCGCTTAGCCCCCACGTGCTTTGTTTTCCCCTTTTTCCCTCTTTTCTTGCCCCTTTTCTCTTTAGTAACGAAACCGCCGCCCGGCGGCGGTGGTCCTAGAACTTCTTGCCACTGAATAGGCGGCGGTCTGTAACCGCCACCCTAAGCAGGGCGGCGGTCCTTTACGTGTTTTCCAGAACATTCTTTTGACGTAACTCACGTAAAAATCAACGTTTCACCAGCTTTCCTTGCCGACTTAAGCTTGCATTTATGTTTTTGGTCCCCTGGAATAGTGTTTTTCCTTTGTTTATTGTTTAGGAGTTCAGTTTGGTTTTGATCTTTGGGTGATTGAATTCCTATAAATGCATGGCTTGTGCTCAAACAAATGGTCTGCCCCTGAATTCACCTCTCATTTTCCTCATTTCAGTCTTTTAGTTTGCTTAGATTCCATAGTTTAGTTCATTACATGCTTAGTTTGCATTGACCAGCTGTTGGTAAGCCACATATCCAGCTTGTGCAAACAATGTTGTTGTTTTATCCAATCCATTAGAGTAGAATAGCTTATGAAGCCATTAAAGTTGTAGGTTTTGCTCTTCAAACAGGATAGTTTCAGGAGTTCTAGACATGTTATGTTGCATGATTCGCAGTAGATCCCGCTAGGAATTGCATGAGCCAAGCTCGTACTCTTGTGCTATCCCTCTCTGTTTGCGTTCTATTCAATACGTGTTCTAAAGGTTGTCCCTTGTTCCAACACCTACTCCTGTTGATGCAAGCATTACACGCTTTTCTGGATCTACGTGAGCACAAAGAATGAAGAGATCATACTGAGGGGACAAGATCACACACACACCATTAGATTCGCCCCGCATTCTGCGGAATCCAGTTTCTAGCTTTCAAATTTCTAGTTAAGAATCATATCAAATAGAGTAGTTAATCGCTTTATTTCAGTAAATTCTATTCTCGATATTGCCAGGGAAGCTGTGGGGATTGATAGTTTCTGAGAAACTATGATTCACTCCTCACTTCTGAGGTAGGATCGAGAATCTTGCAAATAGATTAGTTATTTCATTGTTTAGAATAGATATCTGACTTACATAGGCAAATAGCTACACTCGGCTATTTTGTTTGTTTTGAATTATTAGTTTAGTTGTCAATTCTAAATATTTTAAATAGCTGCTTTCTTAAATTCTTATAAATCATCAAAAATACAAAAAGAAGTCATATATGCTATAAATACATTTCGTATACTTAGAGTTCACTTTATTACAGTTTGTTTATATTATTGCGTTTGTATGACAATTACGGGACCTAGGGAGCCCAGAGAATACGTTTTCGAGCCAATCGTGCCTCAGCCCAATCTCATAACAGCAATAACTGATATTGACCAGAATCTTAGAATCCAAGTCTTCCAAACAACAACAGACTTCCAGCAGATCAGATCTCAGTTAAGAGGATTAAACATAGAAGACGACCAAGCACATACGTTTTGGTCAAATCAGCCAAACTACAGATTACCCTAGAAAAACATCTACATGACTGTAGAAGGGTTTGAAAGAGAACAAACATTCGGGTGTGACCCTTTAATTCCTGACCAGGCGTAGAGGAGACACCCTCACGAGACATAGATACCTAGCCTAAGAATCCAGGTTGCAAGAGCGCGCCTGTGAGGTATTCTAAGAAGATTGCACTGGCTGTTGATTCTAAACATAGAAACTGAGAAAGCGTATGATTATTGGATACTAGGGATCAGGACTTGATTCCATGCATGACCATAGCTGGTCCACAACAACCACGAACCTATGGTTGTGACCCACAGATCCCGCAGCCCAATGAATCAATAAGAGAATTAGACATAGACACTGGCCTACGCACACTAGTATTTCAGTCTACTCCACTTCCACCTATTATCATCGAACAATTATCCTTACTGGATACAACAGCTAACAAAGCTAGAGAATTCTGGACTAGGCCAGAGAACCGTCCATAGAGTTGACTATATTTACCATCCACCATATGACCCTATCCGGAGAAAGACACGAAACTATACCGGGTCATTTTCCACATATTCCACAACCCATAGATCGAATCATGCCAGAGCTCGATATTGATTGGAGCCTTTGGCGTAGTCATCCTTGCCGATTGATCTATCACACACCGATCCGGAGTTAGAAGGGCCTTCTTTGCCTTAGATTCACAGATTCCGATAGTGCGTGTCGAAGATATTAGATTGCCTAACTAGTTTATGCATTCTACGCATATTCTATCCCCCCCTTTGGCTATCTCGGCATGCACGACCTCGGGAGTCAGTGCGCGAAGAGTTACTGTAGATTCCCACGCTGCTTGTCGCTTTTACGGCTTACAAAATTGGTGAACTGGCCGTGAACTTCCTACTTTCTCGTCGGAGTCATATTATTACGTGTTCTTCCATATTAGTATACTTTTCCACCTTATTGGATTTCACAATCACCTTCGTTTCTTCCCATTATTCGGGTATTCATATACCCCGATATATGTTGGGATTTGATGCATATGGCAGACCCCTCTTGGGTCTTGAGGCATACTAAGCCCAACAAAATAGACAATCATCACCCTCACTCTCAATGTGGGGTGACAACTATTCAACTAGTCAGTTGTCAACACAAACCCCAAAGACTAGATATAATTCATCTTTCCAAACTGAGGGGTTGGAACAACTCGCTCAAACACAACAAACAGAGCCTTCAGGCTCAAATAATATGACGTTCACTGGAGAATCTGTTTCATCTCCTCAGGTACTACTTAGACCACACATTAGTAGGCAATCAGACCCATACTTAGTCCTAGATGACAAGTACTCAAAGCATGTTATTTCGGGCGAACAACGCTCTCGGAATATGTATCCACCTATAGGAGGTTTACAACCACAAACCGAGGTCTCTTTTCAAGAAAATACCTCTATACCATTACATATAGGAAGTACTCCAGGAGAAACTTGGCAAGACAGCGATCAGTTCATAGCAGGATACCACATGCCTATACCAAATCATGGTATACAACGAATGCCATCAAGGCAGAATATCGTGACTTCACCAAATGAAGTCATCTCAACTCTAATAGAAAAGGTTAGAGGGTTAGAGCTTGCTCAAGCAAGTCGAAACTCGCAATTCATGCAAACAGGGAGTTCCAATCCTCCACACCATTCTAGCCAAGTAGATCTCCTCACAGGAGTAGGCACATTAGGCATGACCCCTCAGTATTCACAACAAATGCCAACTAGACCCACCATCTCTAGCACCATTCCTCCCGGTCTAGCGCAGAACAATCCATTCCTGGATAGTACCCCTTCGTACTTAAACATGTACTCAAAATCACCACAAGGGGATATGTACTCATCTCCGGCATGTTTACTCAAACACAGGGGTTTCCTTATGCCCCTGCCAAAGCGCATACACTACGCCATATCAACAACCCGTTCCTTGCCATTCCCTCGTGCAAACACCATCAATGGTGAAAACTATGCGATAGGGACTTATTCAGAATATCTGAAGGAACCCTTAGACTTCACCATACGAAGCATCATGCTTCCAAGACCCCTTCCTGATTTACCCAAGTACAAAGGCGAGGGAGATCCAAATGCGCATATCAAAGCTTACGCTATAGCCATACGTGAACTACTCCCATGGGATGGGGTTGTTGCTAAAATATTCCCCAAAACTTTGGAAGGCATCACTCTCGATTGGTATTATAGAATACCTGAGGCTTCCATACATTCATTTAAACAACTTGTGTCTGAGTTCATCAAGGCCTTCAACATGAACAAACTGCTAAGGACAGGAATCAGGGAGTTCTTACACATCAAACAAGAACATAACGAATCTGTCGCCCATTTCATCCAAAGGTGGCGCACAGTTCTTTATTCTTCAGCAAGTGCTCCAAACATGGATCAAATGGAACTATGTGATTTATTCCTTCATTCTCTCAGCAGAGAGGTGAAAGAAGAAGTCCAGAAGTTCCCATTAAGAACTTACGATGAAGTACTTGAGAGCGCTCTTCGAATAGACCAAGCAGCGATAGATAGTGGTCGTAAGACATATGGAGCAAACGGGAGGTTAATCATCTCCAGCCAGAACACTACAAATTATCCCGCTACCACAAATGTCAACCAAGGACCTAAAATCCTTAACAAAAATCGGGGTGTAACAACGGATGGAGTAACCGACCAGCCCAAGAAGGTAAATATTGTCAATACTCCATCACAAACAAACAACCAAGCGAAACAACAACTTTACCCGACAATCAATACAGTGGATTTTAACCATCCACAACAACAACAACAACGGTGAAATCCCATACAAGGGCCAAGCCAAAACTCATTTGGTTATCAAAACCAAAGCCAGAAACAACAAATGCAAAATTTTAATCCTAATAGGCAACAGTTTGATCAGAATTTTAGGCCCTGATATACACCAAACCAACAAAGCAGAATTCTGATCCCAATTCTTATTGTGGATTCCACAAAGTCGAGGTCATGATACTTAGAATGTGTGTCGTAACTCACAATAAATTCATGCAACATTTACGAGGAAGAAAAAGACAGGTTCTTCTGATTTGTTTTTGGTAGATCCGTATCATCACCACCAAATACGCTCGCAGGGGCAGTTTCCCCTCAGAATGCTCCTCTCAAGATCTTTAACGATCCACTCCCAAATCATGATAGCAATAGGTTGAATCCAACTGGAACAAACAAAAGTGCAATGACAGGAAACAATGATCATGAAGCCTCGACTTCGCTAAATCCATTAGTTGCGCCGCAACTAGGAAGTCAACCACGACCTAAGGTAGTCGGATTAGTAGAGTTAGACTCGGAATTACCCATTGAAGCTGTAACAAGAACACGAGAGTATTTCTCTCAAACAAGTCCAAATCACTCGCTAGGAAACAGATAACATCCAAGCAAAACGTAACAAAACCTGTGGGTGCTTACGATTTAATTAATGATCTAACAAAAACCTTCTCGCATATTTCGTTTCTCGACTTGCTAAAGAACTCTCCTGCCCACAGGGCTACTCTTTTAGAAGCATTAGGTTTAGGCCATTTAATTAACATCACTCCACCACCTGAAACACAGGTAAATCATATAGACTTTGATGTTCATCCTCCGGGACAGGCAGATAGGGATGTCGAATTCATATTCAAAATAAGTAAAATGCCTACAGATGCTGAGATCGCACGCCGAGGCGATCCAGCCTTACACTTACAAGTATGGGTTTATAATAACTACGTAAAATGGGCAATGGTTGACGATGGGGCCGCGGTTAACATAGTCCCCTTCTCTTTCCTCCAAAAACTAGGATATGGGGAAACAAATTGTTCCACCACTCGAAATACATTAAGAGGCTATGATAGCCTTAAAGCCACTTCAATAGGAACCATAATACTACCGGTCACCTTAGGACCCAAAACAATCCTAACTGAGTTTTATATTATAGATCGGGAAACTAATTATAATATGATCCTCGGCCGACCATGGATACACCGCATGAAGGCAATCCCTTCTACGTTATTTCAAGAAGTAAGATTCTTGCATCTAGGAAAGGTATTTGTAGCCAAAGGTGATCCAAAACCTTTCGATTTACACCTAGCTGATTTAAAGAAAAGACCAGTGTGCACTTGGAATTTGAACTTCCAACAAACCAACTTAATAAACCCGTTGATGCAAAACTAGAGGAGAAGTTGGTACCTACTGACGGTTGATAAATCCCCATCACCTCACCTACCACCTCATTTTGCCACATCATCATGACCTAGCCCTAATCCTAAACTAACCTAATTAAAACCTAAAACTTGGTCTACACCTACACCCATGACTAATGACCCCTTTCTCGCACCTAAAACCGACCTTCTAGTCACTTGACCAAGCCCGCAACTAATCTCTCGGGAGAAAAGCAGGGAAGGTGGGCTATTTTACTAAAAATAGCCTACTTTTTCCTTACCGATGCGGTTCCTACTCGACATCGTCGGTTACGTAACCATCATCGGTTCCTCTGTAAATGGCTCCCAAACCAAAAACAAAGGATCGGAATTTCATTTTTGGGATCGAGGAAAGGATTTTTGAATCAAGGAGAGCATGGGAGCGATCAAGAGAACCCGATCTTTACTTGACCGAGCAGAGACAAGTGAAGAGACAAGAGAGAAAAGGAGATCAAGCTCAAGGACTCGCAACTAGATACAGCCCGAGCCCCGTGATACTCACCTGATTTGATATCTCACTCAGGTGTCGACCATCCTACCTAAGTTCGCCTTTGCCATCGAGCTCTTGGACTTGCATCTCGTGAATAATCAAGTAAGTTACATCTTGCATGTCCTCTTTAATAACATTTCTTCGACTTTTTGAATCATAAGTCCTCACAAATCCATTCTGGATCCACTACCCAACGTGTCATTGCATCTAACTATCATTCATCTACCTCTCATCACCCTATTTCCTAATATACCTATATACTGACTTTACAAATAACACAACTACCAAATAACACCACCACCCCACAAAACACTAACCTTCAGATCCTAGACTCTACCGATATCGGTCATCAAGAACCGCCATCGGTTATCGCAAGAATCGCATCGGTTATACGGCTATAACCAATAACCAGCCTTTCCCCTACCGGTTCAACAAAGCAATTTAATTGATATCTTATAGTATTTTGTGTTAATTCATATTAGCAGGGAACCGACCACCTTCGAAAGGAAGTTTTATATTTCCTGGGCCCAAGGCGTTTCCTCATTTATTGTCTAATTAAAATTTTGTGGTCTTGTGTTCTTATTTCGCAGTAGTCCTTCCAAGACAAAAAGGAGTTCTTCGCATTAGCCCGATCTTTCTCTATGGTACGCGCACATCATCTCGAATTCTACAGGTATTCCTCCTAGCCCCAACCCTTATCTGCTTCTAAAAGGAACGAAACATCCGAGTGAAACATTTTGGCACGCTTGCGTGGGACCCATTTTGGGTTTCGTATTTCTCTTGCTTATTTTCATTTTAGGAAGCATACTTGCTTTTTTCTTCTGCTAAAGATTTCACAAGGTATTATATTATTTTGGTAAAAGAACTTGCTTTGCTTTTACATCTTGCATTAGTGAAAGTCATCTCTTTTGCTTCATCGAATATCATTTTCGATTTGGGTTTAAAACACGTGCATTGCATTCCTGCTTGTTGTTTTCAATTCTAGTGAACATAGATTAAGTAACAGGTCGTACACGTGGGGGTGATATCCATGGTATTGACAAGAAATTAATCTTACATTCACTGCACAACACATACCGAATCACTTCACAATTAACACAACAGCTCAAACATCCCCCTTTTTCCGCGGTATTCCTCCGCCCGATTGAGGTAACCTTATAAGCCAAAACAAACTTGACATTTCCCTTAAGTCTTTTGTTTAGGATTCTGACATCATTCTACGTCTAAAGGCATAAGCCCACGATAATTAAAATTAACCCTAGGGTTAATCTCTGGATTTGCGTGTACATCTTGCTTGTTTTTAGTTCTGTTTTCTTTCTCATACTCTGTCTTCTGTGATCAATAATTGGACAAGTATACTAAACGTTGTTAAAAATCAAATTAGCAGCCTTTTTATATCTTGTTAGCCCAGACTTCTTACACCGACATCGGTTACCTGACCGACGTCGGCTATAGTATAACCGACATCGGTTACTAGACCGATATCGGTTACTGTCTTTTCCAATTCCTGACAAACCAACAACCTACCAATTTTACTAGTCTGAGTTTGTTTCTATTCCTGACAGATTGAAACCCTACTGTGAACTCCTGTCCATGGTTGTTATCACTCGAAAGCAAGCCGCCGCCATGGTTTCACATGCTTGCTCTGTTTCTTTGCCTGAATCACCCCCTTCACATTCTGTGGGGAATCCTACGGATACCAGCGAGGTTCCTAAAATTCCTGTGGGAGATAAGGACTTTGCCAAGTTTCTGGATGCTAATTCTAGTGCTGTACAATACTATTTGTCTCATGCCCCTGACCATACGCCTGATGGTCAGCTCCTTGTTGGCATGCCTATTAGTATAGCTGCTCATTTAGCTCCCACTCCGCCTGATAACACCGCCTTGCTTCCTGCACCTCTAGCCCCATCTCCCAATCCGACGGCTTCAGAGGTTCATACGACTCAGATTGGCTTTCCTTTGGTTAATCTTGGACCCCACATATCATTACCACCGACTGCCCCTACCTCATCTCTCTTGCAGACCACTCCATTCATGACTTGCTCTCTGCCACCTATCCACACGAGCTTTCCTTCTCAAGCTCCGCCTACCTTTTCATTCCCATACACGTATCCAGTAACCTCAACATCTTATATGGGACATCCCTATTCGGTTGCCTCAACATATTCATCCTCCATACCTTATCAACACTTAACCCCACCATTGTCTAGCGGAGGCCCTTGGCCCAATTTGCCTCCGTTTACCACAACCGCACCATCATCTCATCCAACCACAGATTTCATCAAACAAATGATGGACAAAATGCAAAATCTAGAGGCTTCTGTTTCGGGAAGTCGTAGTGCCTTGACATACGAGCAAGTTTTCGGGAGCCTATTCACCCTTCTGTTCCCCTTCACTCATATCCTCCTCAATGGGAATTGCCGAAATTTACTCATTTTAATAGTAAAGAGGATCCTCAACAACACTTGCGATCATTTAGACATGCTTGTTATTTGATTGCTCATGATGATGCCTTGTTACTCCGCACCTTTCCCATGTCCTTATCGGGACCTACCTTGAGTGGTACAAAGTTGCTTTAACCCAAAGACTCAATCTTCTCTTTTAACCAACTAGCCCAATCTTTCTTGGATCATTTCTCCATTAACATTGCTAAGAAAGTATCCATCACCGACCTTTATGCCATTCGACAATTGAAGACGAATCTATCGCAGATTTTTGGACGATGGCGGGCCTTATCAACCAACTTACATATGCCTTGCCTCAAACCGAACTTATCGAACTTTTCACGCGGGCATGTGCTAAGCACATTTCCCTACTCTCCAAATTCAAACTTTCCGTACATTGATGAAGCCTTTACTATGGCTCAAAACTAGAGATTCGAGCCTTAGAGGAAGAGAAATTGCGGTTGCGTAACAAAAACCCCATTTCGAACCCAAGATTCTACCAATAAACCAAATACCACTAATCCTCACGCATCACTTCTTCTAAATCAAAAGGGCTGTCCACGCGGTGATGGTCAAATCTCAACCACCGTCTAATACCCCACCAAAACCACCTATAAGTATAAAGCAAGAGTCCATCAATTACACTCCCTTGGGAGAAACCTATGGTGTCATCTTGGAAAATTGCTCAAGGCCGGAGCTATCACCTTGCCCCCTGTTAAACCTCACTCCGGTTTGACTCCACTCGCGCTATACCTTCCTGGTACAAAGAAAATGACTTCTGTAACTTTCACCGCGTAAAAGGACATAGTCATGAAAACTGCAAGATGTTGAAAAACATAGTGCAGGAAATGGTTGACGCAGGGGATATAACCCTCGATAATCCTAATGCCCCTGCCAACCAAAATTTGAAAATCTTCAACAAACCATTCCCGAATCACTCTCCCAACAGGAACGTAAAACTAGGATATCTTAGCCGAGGAGAGTGTTCATGAGATCCATGCAGTCTTTGATACCCAGCCAAAAGCCTCTATCGAGAAAATTTTGAATCAAGCCTCTTCACTAACACAGGAGCCCGAACCTCCTTTACCACCATCAAGCCAAAGCGAAATCATTCCTTTACCCATAAAGGAGTTAACTGCCCAGACTTCTCTTCCCATCGATGAGTCTTCTTATACCACATCCCTACAAGATTGCGAACGGATGTTATCTAATCTATCTATTTCCTGATTTCCCCTTCTACCCCTCTTGCTGCACAAGAGGAAGGTACGCCACTCCTTTTGACATCCTTAGATGAGAAATCTCTTGCACCGACATCACCAAATTCTTTAACCATGACGGATCCTCTCGAACATGCCCTCTTACCTATTAGTTCTTCATCGCCTAAATCTTTTCAATGACCGGTTGACCTCTTAACATCTATTGATACAGTGCCTCATCTACCCCCTGTATCACACCCACAGTGGACTGGAATCACAACCCACCTTTCTTCCGTACAAAATTTACAATTCAAACCTGAAGACTGTCATTCTCCAGAAGATAGACGAATCCTATGGGAACGTTTGAGTACCCCTTATTCTACTCAAATGCAGATGACCGATCCCGACACCTCTACCATATACCCGAAGTGTTTACAGAAACTCAAAATGCCTATGTCCTCATTCTCACCCCCGTATCTATATCAAGTATCCCATCCACCTCTATTAACCTAACCAAACCTTCCCTACACTTGGGACCTCACCCATACCTGGGCCTAACACACCCGCCTAAGCGACTAGATTTATCCAAGAATAAAGCCGCCCCGCCACCTAGAAGACAAGCTCAATCCATGCCTCTATCACAATCAAAACCATCATCGTCACACCTACCTTCCATATTGGGACCTCATCCTTCCACCTTGCATCAATATATCATACCTCCTGCGTTTTCTTCAAAATGACCTACGCTTTCGCGCACCCATATAGGATCAAAGGGTATATCAACATTATCACCCCACGTATCCTATCCACCATCAACCCTAAACAAACTCCATCATCAAAGGATTTATTTTTGTCACTCCCTTTCTCCGTGGTTGTTTCCCACTACCACGTCATCTGTAGCCTCATCATCTAACCAGCTGAACGTAGCTCCTGCGCCAAAGAAACCACATTTGGTGAAAACCACGTGTCAACACCCCTTGGCTAAACCACCACCCGTACGAACCAACCACGCCCAAACATTATCGAAACCCGCACAACCAATACCCTCATCCTCCTCTGATTTTGACCCACTCAAAGGATCTTACGCCAAAATCCTTGCTATGTTAGTAGAGAATGCGACCATTTCTCTACCCCCACTTAGACCTTATGACCCTTCTAAACCTCGCCCTATAGGTTACGATGAGTCTAAAATCTGCGCTTATCACCGCACACCAGGACATGATGTGGAGGGATGCAAAGCTTTAAAAACCATCCTTCGTCAGTCACCTCTCCCAGATAGAAAGGTTAAGAAAGACAACTTACGAAGGGAGAGACCTTTAGCTTCCATTCCCTCTCCTATACCATTTGTCCCCGCCTCACCAAGATCTATCATTATTACAACCCCACCTTCAAGACCATGATTTATCCCAATCATCTTCCTCATCTCAGGTTTACGAGATTAATATGATTAGTGTTGCTACTCGAGCGCAGAAAAACAATGAGAAAGCGAAAGAAAGCACACCTGCGTCCTCTCCTTCTCCGTCCAACATCCCGATTACACCACCACCCAAAGTGGTTATTCGTGGACCTGCTTACCCCGTCTCTAATGGAGCTGCCCATCGAGCCATGATCAAACAGCTTCACCAATCACCCGTAAAAATGACACTATATGATCTCATTCAGACTTCTGAATCTCATCGACAAGCTCTCGTTGAAATTCTTCAGGGGATCGAGGTCTTACCTAATGAAACCCTACCGTTGCCTCCATTCTAACACCCAATCATGTTGCCTCTCTCACCAAACAACCCACCGCCCCAACCACTTCTGTCTCTGTACCACAAGCTGCTGCAGTCAGTTTCTCTGAAGATGAAATTGTTGACTTTGGTACAGAAGACCCTGACCCTGCCCTTTTCATCTCCGCTTACGTCCGGGACATTCGGGTACGTCGTGTTATGATTGACGGGGGTGCTAGCCTAAACATCATCTCTTCAAAAGCCTTCCAACAAATGAATATCCCTTCTAGCTACATGTGTGCCAACCCCATCATGTTGCGGTCATTTAATGACGCTATTACCTCTACCTTAGGCACCGTGATCCTCAACATTCGGGTAGGACCACGTACTTTACCCAAACTCTTCTATGTCCTTGAGGGAGAGTTCCAATATAATATATTGCTGGGTCGTCCTTGGATCCGGGCCATGGGATGCATTCCCTCAACATTACATAGATGCATAAAATTTGAGTACGAGGGGAAATCCTACACCGTAAAAGCTGATCCCCCCCCTTTAAAACCTGCAATATGTTATACCGCCCAAACGATGTGCTTGTACCAATCAAGACACCCGTTCACTCAACCCAACCATCTTCTTCAACTGTGCCTCAAACATCCACCTCAACCACACCTATGCCTTCAACTGATGAAACCACCGTCGCAAAACCCACTTCCCTTCCCGCAGCTAACATCCCAACCGCGGACCCCTTAGTAGATGTTTTTCAACACCTTACGCTGGGGGAGTATCGCCTATATAACGTTAGTTCTTTCCATACCCCACAGGAGTACGGACAGTTACATGCACATCCCACCTACGACCGTCACGTGGGGGAGGTAATCTCTTACGGACCACCCCATTGCCGCACCAACCTAACGTATGGGGGTGTTGACACATCCTCCATTACCCCTGAACCTCCTCCTTGTGTGGTTCCCTTCCAATCTGATTTTCAATACTTGACAAATCATCATTTCACCCTCACCTTCTTGACTCGCTGTGCTTGGAAAGGCTTTGGTTTTGGTCTTTACGAACAAGGCCGACATACACTCATTCCCGTGACTACCCGCAAACACAATGATCGCGGTGGTCTCGGAT
This sequence comes from Taxus wallichiana var. yunnanensis, assembly GCA_018340775.1. Taxonomy (NCBI): domain Eukaryota; kingdom Viridiplantae; phylum Streptophyta; class Pinopsida; order Cupressales; family Taxaceae; genus Taxus; species Taxus wallichiana. The sequence continues at coordinate 105,777,865 of CM031234.1, forward strand.
TTCTGAAAACACCTACACGGGAGACACCTCATGTCAAAGTATTCGAAGAAGACGAGATCACCCCTACCACATCACCCCTACCAAACCATCATCACCCACTTTGCCATCATCACCCCTAAGGAACTCTAGACTCCGAATCTATCCCTCCTAACTTTTTTTTTTTTTTTTTCATAAATGCTATCTTCATAGGTCCTCTCACTTATCAACGTGATAATGAGGACCCATCTTCTCTTCCCCTCTCGATCCGGACATGATCGAAGAGGATTCACCTTTGATTAATCGTTGTTGAGTGCCTTAAGATGATGACTCCATCCTCACTTACCTTGGGGCGGATGACCTACATATTTTCAACGACCTTACCATCTAAACTCAAACCATGTTGAATGAATTGACTATAGAAATCAACATCCACACAGAGGAGGATCCTCACATTGTGAAGATCGGACAATCCCTTAACACATCGAACAAGCCGCCTTTACTACCTTTCTTTGGTGTCCTTTCGCAACCAAGCTTTGGCTTTTGGTCCTACGTGGACATGCGAGAATTGATCCTAGTCATTGCTATCCATAACATCACTCTAAACCCCGATTCCAAACCGGTCAAACAAGGTCGAGAAAAATGCATCCACGCATTGCCCTCTTGGTCAAAGAAGAGCTTCTTAAAAAGGACTTCTTTTTGTTTCCTTCATCTTGCCTATTGACTATCCTCAATGGACTTTCTATCATCCCACTGTGCTTATCCCACCTCAAGCGATGGGGGACTTTCGGATATGCACGGATTTCCGAGACCTTAACCTCGCTTGCACCGAGGATGACTTCCCCCCCAGTATTGACTTGTTGATCTCACGCTTGTAGGGGCCATGCTTGCACATCATGACTCTACGAAAATAGAGAACAAGCTTGTTTATTATATAAGTCGTCATGGTGACTTTCTCTCATGGATGGCACATGATAAACCAAATTTTGTGCCTAGCCCGATCAACACCAAACGCCTTCATAACTCCTTGGGGAATCACAAAAATTTCGTCATCACCAACACATTGTTTGGCCTTAAGAATGTATGCCAAACCTCATCTAAACCAACGCTATGACTTAGATTTTTCATGACATTATGCACACTATCCTTGAGGATTATGTCGATGATCAATCAAATCTAAACATCGCAGTGAACATCTCGATGTTTTAACCATTATTTTCGGGAACAATTCACCAATTTTAATTTCCCTGACGAACTCATCGCCACTCTTTCACTCAGGGAAGAGTCGTATCAAATGACCCTCTTCTTCGATGGATCTAAATGCCAGCATGGCGGAGGAGCCGGCGTTGTTCTCATCCTCTTGACGCTGAACCTATGCCTCTTTCATTCCATCTTGATTTCCCCTGCACTAATAATACAATGGAATACGAGGCCCTTGTTTTGGGTCTTAAGTGTTGATACACTTAGGTATCAAATCTATCAATATTTTTGGCGACTCTCAATTGGTAGTCAATCAAGTTATGGGCATCTACCAATGTAAAAATGAGGAACTTCAAAAGTACAAACACTACGTGGACTCACTTCTAGCCTTATTTACTCACTATTCTATCCAAACCATTCCCCGCTCCACTAACAAATTTGCGGATACTATGGCTTGCTTAGCCTCGCAAATTCCACCTTCATCAACCGATCTCGAATTATTCGTCGTGGTCCAACAACTTTTGCCCCATCCTACTCAACCCCCGGTAGTTTGTATGATAAATACGTGTCTACTAATTCGCAGGATACTTGGTATCACCAATTTCATGACTATCTTACAATCTCTATTCTCCCTTCGACCTTACTAGTAACGGGTAAACGTGCTTTTCTTAAAGTGTTTCTTCGTTATGTAGTTATGGGGGACTCCTTTATAAACGTGGCTTTGATGGTATCCTCCTTCGCTGTCTAACCGGCGCGGAGGTCACCTATACCATCCAACAAGTCCATGATGGGATTTGTGGTGGACATTTTAGTGGCCTTGCCGTGGCTAAACGAATCCTTCGCCTAGGTTATTATTGGCCTACTCTCAATAATGACTGCTACGAATATGTTAAGCGTTGTGTTATGTGTCAACAACATGCTAACCTTCAACATACTCCTAGCCATCCGCTACAGGTCGCACGAGATCTTTGGCCTTTCTCACAATGGGGTTTAGACCTTATTGGTGAGATTCACCCATCCTCTTCACAACGTCACCGATGGATAATCACAACCACCGAATATTACACAAAATGGGTGGAGGCTATTCCACTCATTTCATCAAAAAGGAAAAAATTGTCGAATTCATTAACCATCACATTATCTGTCGTTTTGGTATTCCTCATCGCCTAATAACAGATAATGGTAAATCTTTTAAAAACAAGTTGTTACAAGACCTTTGTGACAACTTTGGTATCAAACTTAGTTTCTCATCGCCTTACTATCCACAGGCCAATGGTCAGGCTGAATCTTCTAATAAAACCCTAACCAAAATCCTCATGAAAGTTGTCAATGAATCCGGAAGAAATTGGCACGATCACATTCCCTTTGCCCTTTGGGCTTATCGTACTAGCATTCGTACCTCCACTAATGCCACACCTTTTTCTTTGGTATATGGTACCGAGGTTGTCCTGCCTCTCGAAGTACAAATACCCTCCCTTAGAATATCTCTTCAGGATATTCTCACCAACGATGATTTCCACCAAGAGCGGTTAGCCCAATTGGAGCTTCTTGACGAACGTCGTCTTACAGCTCTCGATCACCTTCAAATCTATCAAAAACGCATCAAGCGTGCTTATGATAAGCGACTTCATGAGCGTACCTTTAAGGTTGGTGATCTTGTCCTCAAAGAGAATCAACATGTAACCAAACTAGAAAAGAGCAAACGTGGAAAATTTGCTCCCAATTGGATTGGGCCTTATATAATCACTCACACTTATGGATCAGGCACTTATCGTTTAGCTTCGCTTAATGGTAAACCTGAGCCTGAGCCCCTTAATGCCTTGCATCTTCGACCATTCTACTGTTGAATTTAGTGTTATATCACTTCTTATCTACCTACTGCTCGTCCCTTGAGCTCATTTACCACTACATACATTTTGTTTCCTACATCTCCAAATAAAATCAAGCTCACTTCTCACCTCCCCTCAAACGATGCCTTCCCCTTTTTAGTCTAGTCCATGACTTCAAAGTATTAAAATACCACCTTCTTATGGGATTTTCTTGAGTCAAACTTCCTACCAAACTAGATGCTTCACGCCAAAAGAACATCTAGCTATCTAAATTATATATAGACTGTTCCCTCGAAGGACAGCTATATGCCAAATTATTGCTGCTATTCTATATAGACTGCTCCCCCGAAGGACAGCTATGCACTAAAATCATATCTGCTACTATAAATAGACTGCTCCCTCGAAGGACAGCTATACACAGTCAGCCTTTATCAGAAGCTTCTCGCATTGATCAGCTTCGTGAAGACCTCAAGAATAGTACAATCAATATCCCTTGTAGACTTCCCGCATCGATCGGTCTATATTGATAAAATAAAAGCCTCATTAAAAAGAATTTTTGAGTCATGGACTTTCTATTTAGGGTAGGTTCTCTTTCGCCGAACACTCACTTTGTAACAAGTGAGTTCAGTACGTACCTCGGCTATATCATCCACCTCACCTCACCATTTGTTTCAACTCAAGGGACGTAACGTACACCCGATATATTGTGATCATACAACTCTTTTCACCTATTGACTTCTCATCTATGCACGGTACCTAGGGCTTCAAGCTCGTTCTATGTTGTGTGGTTTGTTTAGCTCTTTTCACCTATGGAGCACTCTTTCCGCTTTTGCCTCGCATCTAGGATTGTGTGTTGATCTTAATCGGGACATGGTTCCTACTACTTGGGTAGGCTAACTTTCGCTTCTCTTATACCTTTACAACATCACCAATTCATTACCGACACCAACAACCTTACCTTACCAATATTAATATCAATATTCTTACCAACCAACCAATTGCCTAAACCGTACCAAATTGCCTGAATTCACCTCTCCCTGATCCTAAGGGAGAACTACATCGGTCTGAGGCCCTTCCTTGCTTTGTGCAATGGGCTATGTAGGCAGCACTTAGGAGACATGGGGTCTCCCAAGGTTAGCTCGACCATCCCCTACCATAACCTATCATGTGTGGTAAATATAAATATTTTTGTGTATTTCTATTTCATCACATTCCTCTTTATCCTTTTTTCAAAACACCGAAAATCAAAACACAAACATTCTTATTATTATCGTAACTCAAATCAACATACATATTCAGTTTTATTTAGATGTTAAACAAATACATCTTCTCTATCATCGACACGCAGGTCGACATCTTTATTTTTATACCTCTATAACATTTACTTAAACCCTCACGATTCATCCCGACCCAGGTGATGATCGTGATCGTCGACGCCTTTCGCCAGGCCTCTCTGTCCTCAAGGGTACCACGGCTATTGGTACCGCCCACTGATCTGCCAATCTCTCCTGTAACATATGAATATGCCCTCTCGCATGGAGGAATCCAGCCTCTAGTCTCTCCGCCCGTGACTCCGCAACCGCTAACAATCCTCTTGCCTCATTCACCTGCATTTGGAGCTGCTGAACTAAACTCTGCAGACGATCTCTCTCCGCTATAATCACAGCTATGTCAGGGAGATCACGTACACCTTGCAGCTCTGCTACCCATCATAACCTATAGGCCTCTATCGTTCCTGCATCCATTACACTGCGATCGGCTGCTATCTCCTCTGGCCCTTCTGGAGGTGTTGGCCGGGGAGGTGAGAATGCTGCCTCGGCGTCGATCCTCATATATGGTCTATAAGCCTGCGGTATGTCTTGCACCAATCCCAATTGTCACCGCACGCGATCTAGAGGAATCCTCTCATACTCACCTGGCCTGTGCCCTGCGATCCACCTCAATCGCTCTACACCCCTCAACTCCTCAGCTATATTCTCTGTTACCATATAGTTCCCGTAAGGCCGCCAACAGATATCAGCAATCGTCACCCTCTCCCATACCTGCCTATAATACTCAATGTCACCCGTCACGGCCTGAGATCTTGCCTCTTGTTCTGTCTGGACCCATCGTCTGAATCCCAACCTCTGTACTCCGGTTTCTCCTGACTGGATGGATCGGCCTACTGGTCACACACAAACAATGTGCTCATAGGCCCAATAGTGTAATAAGTATGAACAATCCAGTGTCGTCCTGTGATTTCACCTACAAGCCCATAAACCCCTGTATAACTCCGCCAAATATGCAGGTGCCCATGCAAAAGTCACGTTCCTTTCTATCATCTCCCAGATAACACACATCAATGCCTTTGGAAATCTTCCCCTTCTGCCCTCGGTAATGCATAATACCCTACCGCTATCATTAATATTACTGCTAACCTTGTCTCCTCAGGATGTGCTGCATACATTATCCCATACGTAAATGATAAACCTCGCTGTGTCAAATCTCGTGCGTATGGACCAAATACTGCTGTTATCACTCCCCGCGCCGCGCTAGGTAATGCCTGATATACTGGTTCTCCTGTAATAGGGAGTCTCAAAATACGGAACACATCTTCCAATGTTACTGTCATCTCCCCTGTTGGCAGATAGAAGGTATTTGTCTCAGGATTCCATCTCTCAATCAACGCCTGTAACATAGCATGGTTACGTGTGATTCGTGAATAATAGCAGATTCCACTTAACCCCAAACGATTTATCAATGTCCATTCAGCTGGCGTTACATCCGCTCGGATTCGTGACAATAGCGCTGGTACACTATCATTCATCCTCAACCCTGCCTCTGCCTGCATACATCCAAATAACAAACAACCATTCAATTCCTCAAATCCCCCGGGTTTTTTCTCAAATTCTAGAAATTCCTACAGCAACCGGTATCATTTACAGCTAACCGGTACCGGTTGAGTAACCGATACCGGTTATCCCTAACCGATATCGGTCACTGTTACTTTCATACACCTTGCCTAAACAACCACCTACGACAATAAATTGCTCGTTTATTCCTCTCTGTATACACAGACATACCCGAAACCCTTGATTACCTACCACGTAACACTCACCTCATTTATAACCCTTGTTATCATCTTTTCTTTCTCATATCTACCCACATACTCTCCCCCATCTTATTCACAAAACATGCAGAAATCAAATCACAACCAAAACGTTTACCTCTGGAGTTGCAGCAGCTTGAGGTGGCCCTTGTCTTCCCTCTCGTCCCTGCCTACTGGATGCTTCTCCTCATTCTGCCATGATCACCACCCTTTTCAAATTCACCTTTCTGCCTTCTGAATCTCAGAACACATTCACTTTCCCTGTCTCTTTTCTCCTTATCACTCAAATTTCTCATGCAATTACCTGTCTCAGTCGTCAAAAAGCGTCGCGTTCGCGTATTTAACTTCTTGCATGGCTCTCAAAATTAGAACTTAAGTTGCCACCCTAGCTTTTTTATTTTTAGAAAAGCTCATACCTAAATAACCGGTATCGGTTATGTAACCGATATCGGTCTACTAACTACCGCCGTCGGTTATCTAACCGATATCGGTTATACACCTGCCTTTTTGAAACATGGTTCTTTTCTTCATTTTTACCTAATTTTTGTCGCGCCCGCCTCTTTTCCTGCATCTCATCACCATTATCCATATTTGTCCATCCACCACACATATCATTACAATTTCATTAATCATCTATTTTACAAAAAAAACAAGTCATCAACTAAGGATACCAAAACAAAACAATCAAAAACTATCTATCTATACATCATTTGGATCCAACTCATCGGATACATATATAACAATGTCACAAAACCAGCACCAAAACATGCAACATTTCCTTATAACATCATCATATAACACATCATCCATATATCAACATGTCAATTAAACTCATCATACATTCTATATCATAAACCATCGACAAAATACTTAAAAACATTTTGAACACAACATGTGGATCAAAACATCATCTCTATATATATATACAAGTTTCAAATATACAATGTGCCCTGCATCGGGGCCTCTGTGATCTCATCATCCAACAAAGCCGGCACGTAGGCCGCAATAAAGGTCAATAACCTCGACTCGGCTCGCAGGCCGGTCCCTCATATCAAAAATATACTCGGCTCGCAGGCCGGTATCAACTATACAACCCGTACTCGGCTCGCAGGCCGGTATACAAAAAAATGAATGAATCAATGAATAATATGTAGGCACGCAGGCCTCTATCAACACAACCGGTTCGCAGACCGGTGCCCATGTCTATATACAAAAACAATGCAGGGATCCCTCAGCTCTCCCCACCGCCCTCGGCACCTCTCCCTGCTGGTCCCTGTGGCGCCTCTCGCCTCCTGCCTGTAACAGACACGCCGGCTGTGGCTGCACCTCCCTGCGATCTCTGACTATGGGAGGTCTCTGCTCTATAAGCTGCATATGGCTGATAATCAGCTCCGGTACCATCAAGAACATCTTGATAGTCGGGCCTCCTCTCACCTCCATATATTTGTCCCGTGCCACCGTCAGGTCTTGGGCTGGTCCAGAACTCCTACTACCAAAGTGCCCCCTCTGTCTCGTGATGGTGCTAGTTGGTGGTGCCTGTGGCCGTGGTGGTATCGTGGTGTATGTATTGTGCTTTGTACTACGTACATGTGCTCAAGCATGGCCGTACTTTCTTGGTGGTGGTACTACTACTGTACCTAAGCTGGGTGCTGTGCCTGTAAAACACTATGCCTCGCTGCTTTGGGCTGTGGGCTAGCCTGTGGTGGTGGACACCTGTCGTGTCGTGCTCGTGCAGCAGCTAACCTGCCCTCGTAATATTGCACTCAGCCCCGGAGCTGATCTCACTCTGCTATCACTACAGCCAAGTTTGTGTGTGCGGCAGTCTTATCTAGCCGCTACTCTCGACCAGCCAGCCCACCAAACCATGAATGCCCCCGTACACCCAGCATCATCTACACCATCATCTGCCGGCCTCTCAGCAGCCCAATCTGGATCCACGGGCTGTGGTGCAGGCAGTGGGGCCTCTACATCATCCCTCCTGTACTGAGGGAAGGGAGGTGGCTCGTCCTGTCGCAGCCCCATCTGCCTGCGTACCCTCTCTAGGGGTATCCTCTCGTACTCTCCCGGCCTCCGTCCTGCTATCCAGAAGGTGTACTGGATCCAGCGTAACTGTAAGCGGGCTCCTCTGCGAGGGTGATGACCTCTGTAAGGTCTCCATACAATGTCTACCGCTGTCAGGCCCTCTAACAAATGTCTATAATACGCCACATCCCGACCTGCAAGAACTGCTCGTGGCTGGCCCACGACCCCCAACCATCTCTGAAAGCCATATCTGTATATGACCTGTGGCCCTGGCTGCTTAGGGTAAACCTACTGGCCTGATGCATATGATGTGCTCATATGCCCAACAGTGAAGTAAAAAGGTAGAGAAAATCCCAAATCACCTCATCCGGCGATAGCCCCATAGCTCCCTGTATAACTGCACCAGGTATACTGGTGCCCAAGCGTAACAGGTGTGCTCCTCCACCATCTCAAGCAGCACCCCCATCAATGCCCGTGGAAAGCGCCCTCCCTCTGAGTCCGGGAGGGCGAAGCAGGTGATCCCGATCATCATCAGCACGGCTAGCCGTGTCTCATGTCGGTGCGCACGGTACATGTCACCATACCCGATACTCGCGCTGTGATAGGTAAGTAGCGCGGCTGCATCTCCAAAAACCTGCAGGATGCTGTCCATCGCCATCTCCGAATCTACCTGGAACACTGCCTCTCCCTCGATCGGTAGTCGAAGGATGCGATACACATCCTCCAATGTGATAGTCATCTCCCAGTCGGGAGATGGAACACATTGGTCGCCGGATCCCATCTCTCGATGAGGGCGACCATCAGGCTGTGATCTCTATCAATAGCTCTGTATCGCTGGACTCCGCCGAGTCCCACCTCGCGCATGATCGCCCAATGAGCCGCAGATACGTGTGGCCGCATCCGCACCAACAGCGGGGGCATCCTATCCCGCATCGTCAACTGCTGACGTGCCTGCAAAACCAACCCACATCCTTAGACCAACTCTCTATCACATCATCTACTTTACCCTCTATACCCCCTTTTATCCCCCCGACCACACCCCGACTCTCTACCACCCCCCTCTAGTCACCTACATTTTAACCACCCACCCTATCTCCCCCCAACCCATACCCAAACCCCAAATCCACCCACTCAACCAACCCAAACCCAAACCCACCCTACCCAAACCCAAAACCTCCAAACCCAAACCCCAACCCACCCCACCCCAAAACAACCCAAACCCACCCCAACCTAAAAACAAACACCCAAACCCCAAAACACACCAAACCCACCCAAACCCAAAACAACCCAAACAAAACAAAACAAAACAAACACAAACACTAAACGGACCGGTCCGGTCCCAAACAACCACACACCCTCTTCCCACCACAATTACCGACCGACGGTCAACCCACGTAACCTAACCCCTAAAATTTTGTCGACTCGGCTTAATGACCGACATCGGTCACTATCATTTCACGAGCCAAACCCCATGGCCCCCCACCCACATTTTTGCATTTTTTTACTTATCTACCCACCCAAACACCCTAAAACCTACCCACCAGCCGCCTTGCCTATTTTACCCATCTATCCTCTTCCTTTTTCAAATTCATTTCCATTTACTCATTATTTCCTAAAACATGTAAATTCCTACCCAAACCCCCAATTTAGCTTAATACCATTCAAATGCACAAAATAAAGAGTTCCGAACCTACCCGAATGACGACACGTCATTGTGGTGGGATGGGTGGTGGTGGTCCAGCTGGTCCAGCCCCTCCTGCTCCTCCTGCCTGTGCCATAGCTCCAATTCTGATCTGCTGGGTCCCCGGCCAATCAACTGCTGCCTCCTCCTCACTCGAGCCCGCAAACAACTCACTCCTCCAGCAAAATAGCTCCACCTCACTCAATAAAACCTCCAATCTCAACTCTCCACGTCAGACAAATCAATTTGGTTTTCAAATAACAAAAGTGACAATGACAAGCCGTATTTTTCTTTTTATAGGTTTTTACCTTAACCGACATATCGTTTTCATTTTTCCCTAATGAACCGCATCATCGGTCCCTTAACCGATATCGGTCATGTCGAATCGACATCGGTTTGTCTTCCAACTTTCCCCCAATTTTATTTTTTGCCCCTATTTACCATTTGCCCCTTTTTAACCACATATCGCCTATATCCACCTTTGCTGAACACCATTTGTTTACCTATTTGGCCCGACCCAAGGCCTCAACCTACCTATTTGGCCCGACCCAAGGCCTCAACCTACATCCGGCTCCAAGGCCTCAACCCGACCCAAGGCCTCAACCTACCTTTCCGGCCCGACCCAAGGCCTCAACCTACCCATTTGGCCCGACCCAGAGGCCTCGCCCTACCCATTTCGCTCGACCCAAGGCCTCGCAACCTACCCATTTGGCCCGACCCAAGGCCTCCCTACCCATTTGGCACGACCCGAAGGCCTCACCCCTACCATTTGGCCCGACCCCAAGGCCTCGCCTACCCATTTGGCCTGACCAAGGCCTCGCCCTACCTATTTGGCCCGACCCAAGGCCTCGCCCTACCCATTTGGCCCGACCCAAGGCCTCGCTCTACCCATTTGGCCCGACCCGAGGCCTCAACCTACCCATTTGGCCGGCGAGGCCTCGCTCTGCCCATTTGGCCAGACCCAAGGCCTCACCCTACCCATTTGGCCCGACCCGAGGCCTCGCTCTGCCCATTTGGCACGACCCGAGGCCTCGGCCTACCCATTTGGCCGACCCAGGCCTCAACCTACCTATTTGGCCCGACCAAGGCCTCGCTCTACCCATTTGGCCCGACCCAAGGCCTCAACCTACCCATTTGGCCCGACCCAAGGCCTCGCTCTACCCATTTGGCCCGACCCGAGGCCTCGGCCTACCCATTTGGCCCGCCCGAGGCCTCACCCTAACCATCCGGCCCGACCCAAGGCCGTAACCCAACAACTTGGTCCGACCCATGGCCATATCCCTTGATACCATACCCACAATCAACGTTTTATTTTATCCATCCATCATGTACCTTTTGTTCAATCGAGCTCACTGTTCGTGTTTTAGCATGATTAGGGTCCTTGACTTGATCGTCGACCAACTTTTCCTAGACCTAGACCGAGACGTTTATCTCAACCAAACCAACCATTTGGTCTTGCCGAACATCCCTAAACATTCCTGTACCTTACCATTATATACCACCGGAGCTAATTCCTATGCCTTGGATACCAAGATTATATCACCCTTGTTTGGATAAACTATCGACCTTTGCCTATACATTCTTTGGTTTACTAGTCAAATCATGTACCCTAGTCGTACTATTACATTTCAACATAAATCTGCTTCCTTGGACCTTGTTTCGCTCGGAATGTTTCAGCTTCTAGGAATAGAGTTGTTTCTATCCTTTCATTCCTTTTAGAAACAGATAGGGTTAGGGCTAGGAGGAATACCTGTTAAATGTCGAGATGGTGTGCGCGTACCGTGGAGAAAGATCAAGTTGACTGCGAAGAACTCCTTTTTGTCTTGGAAGGACTACCTGCAAATAAGAACACAAGACCACAAGATTTGATTAAACAATAAATGAGGAAACTACCTTGGGCCCAGGAAATATAAAACTTCCTTTCGAAGGTGGTCAGTTTCCCTGCTAATATGAATTAACACAAATGACTGCAAAATATCAATTAGATTACTTGGTTGAAACGGGTAGGAGAATTTGGTTTGGTTATAGTCGGGGGTAACCGATACGGTTTCAGTAACCGACGCGTCGGTTGGGCCTAGGACCTTCTTGGTAGCTATGGTGTTTATAAGGCTGGTTTATGGATGATATTAGGAAATGAGATGATGAGAGGTAAAAGAATGTGCAGTTAGATGCAATGGCACGTTGGGTAGTGGATTCGAAGCAGTTTAGGAGGACTGTGATTCAAAGAGCATAAGAAATGTTATAACGAGAGGACATGCAAGATGTGACTTACTAGTTTTGACAAAGATGCAAGTTGATCTCCTTTTTCTGCAACGCTTATGGTTTCTTCACTCGTCTGCTCGGTCAAGTGAAGATCTGGGACTCTTTTTCGCTCCCAATGATCTCTGTTGATTCAAAAATCATTCGACCCTTGATTTTGGTTCGGGAGCCCATTTACCAGGGAGCCGATGGCGGTTACGTAACCGACGGCGGTCGAGTAGGAACCGGCATCGGTAAGGAAAAAGTAGGCTATTTTTAGTAAAATAGCCCACCTTCCTACTTTCTCTCGAGAGATCGGATTGCGGGCTTGGTCAAGTGGCTAGAAGGTCGGTTTTGGGTGCGAGTAAGGAGGCATTAGTTATGGATGTGAGTCTAGACCAAGTCATAGGTCTTAATTAGGTTAGTTTAGGGTTAGGGCTAGGTCATGATGAGGTGGCAAAATGAGGTGGCAGGTAAGGTGATGGTGGATTTATCAATTACAAGGTAATTAATAAATAATTGTGTAAGGTTTAGGTGATGAGGTTAAGTTGCGAGATGAGATGCGGGTCACAAGGGGTCGTAAGACACAAATTTGGTGTCTACATTAGCCCCTTATTGTCGTGTAGCTTGTTTTGTAAAGCTGCACGGACAATAATATGAAGTGGTTTCCCCTGTTAAGGGTATAGGTAATCCCCCTCAAATCTATCACAGATTGAGTGAACGGGAAATCAGGGATAGGGTTGATAAAGGGTAAATGGGGTAGAGGGGATGGTAAGATGGTGGGGTAGGTCAAGAAGCGAGACATATGGTAAAATGCAATAGTCTGACTAGGGTACATGATTTGTGACGAGCAAACCAAAGCGGTGCATAGGCAAAGGTTGATAGTTTATCCAAACGGGGTGATATAATCCACGGTATCAAGGCATAGGAAGTAGCTCGGGGTATATAACGGTGTAAGGTCTGGGAATGTTTAGGCATGTCGCAGATGCCGAATGGTTGGTTTGGTTGAGATAAACGTCACGGTCTGGAGTCACGAGCAAAGTTGGTCGACGAGATCAAGTCGAGGACCCTAATCATGCTAAAACACGAATAGGTGAGCTCGATTGAACAAAAAACTACGGGATGGGTAGATAAAAGTGGATGGTTTTGATTTTGGGTAAGGTATTGGGTAATCTGGCCATGGGTCGGGCCGAGGTTGTTGGGTTGCGGCCTTGGGTCGGGCCAAATGGGTAGGGGCGGAGGCCTTGGGGCGGGCGGGTTGGTTAGGGCGAGGCCTTGGGTCGGAGGCCGGTAGGGTAGGGCGAGGCCTTGGGTCGGGCCGATTTGTTAGGCGGAGGCCTTGGGTCGGGTCGGTAGGGAGTAGGCGAGGCATTGGGTCGGGCCGGTTTGTTAGAGGCGAGGCCTTGGGTCGGGCCGGTTTGTTAGGGTGAGGCCTTGGGTCGGGCCGGTAGGGTAGGCGAGGCCTTGGGTCGGGCCGGTAGGGTAGGGCGGAGGCCTTGGGTCGGGCGGTGGTGTAGGGCAAGGCCTTGGGTCGGGTTTGGTAGGGTAGGGCGAGGCCTTGGGTCGGGCCAAATGGTTAGGGCGAGGCCTTGGGTCGGGCCAAGTTGTTGGGTGGCGGCCTTGGGTCGGGCCAAATGGTTAGGGTGAGGCCTTGGGTCGGGCCGGATAGGTAGGTTGAGGCCTTGGGTCGGGCCAAATGGTTAGGGTGAGGCCTTGGGTCGGGCCAAATGGTTAGGGTGAGGCCTTGGGTCGGGCCGGATAGGTAGGTTGAGGCCTTGGGTCGGGCCAGATAGGTAGGTTGAGGCCTTGGGTCGGGCCAAATGTTTAGGGTGAGGCCTTGGGTCGGGCCGGATAGGTAGGTTGAGGCCTTGGGTCGGGCCGGATAGGTAGGTTGAGGCCTTACGGGAACTATATGTAGTAGCAGAGAATATGGCCGAGGAGTTGAGGGGGTGTAGAGCGATTGAGGTGGATCGCGGGGCACGAGCCGGTGAGTATGAGAGGATTCCTCTAGATCACGTGCGGCGATAATTTGGATTGGTGCAAGACATACCGCAGGCTTATAGACCATATATGAGGATCGGCAGAGGCGGCATTCTCACCTCCCGTCCAACACCTCCCGAAGGGCACGAAGAGGTAGCGGCCGATCGTAGGGTAATGGATGTAGGAATGATAGAGGCCTATAGATTATGGTGGGTAGAAAACTATGAGGTGTACGTGATCGTCGACATAGCGGTGATTACAAAGCAGAGAGGGATCGTCGTAACGTTTGGTTGGCAGCTCCAAACGCAGTGAATGAGACAAGAGGATTGTTAGTGGTTGCGAGTCATGGGCGGAGAGACTAGAGGCTGGAGTCCTCCATGCGAGGGCGTATTCATATGTTACGGGAGAGATTGGCAGATCGGTGGGCGGTACCCAATAGCCGTGGTACCATTGAGGATAGAGAGGCTGGCGAGAGGGGTCGACGATCACGATCATCACCTAGTTTGGGATGAGGCGTGAGGGTCTAAATAAATGTTATCGAGGTATAAGAATAAATAAGGATGCCGACTGCATGTCGATGATAGAGAAGACGTATTTGTTTAACATCTAATTAAAAGCTGAATATGTATGTTGATTTGAGTTATGATAATAATAAGAATGTTTGCGTTGTGATTTTGGTGTTTTGAAAAAGGATAAAGAGGAATGTGATTAAATACACAAAAATATTTATATTTACCACACATGATAGGTTATGGTAGGGGATGGTCGAGCTAACCTTGGGAGACCCCATGTCTCAAGTCTTTGCCTACATAGCCCTTTGCACAAAGCAAGGAGGGCCTCAGGACCGATGTAGTTCTCCCTTAGGATCGGGAGAGGCGAATTCGAGGGCAATTTGGTACGCTTTAGGCAATTGGTTGATTGGTAAGAATATTGATATTAATATTGGTAAGGTAAGGTTGTTGGTGTTGGAAATGAATTGGTGATGTTGTAAAAGGTATAAGGGAAGTGAAAGTTAGCCTACCCAAGTGGTAGGGAACCATGTCCTGATTAAGATCAACACACAATCCTAGATGCGAGGCAAAGCGGAAAGAGTGCTCCATAGGTGAAAAGAGCTAAACAAACCACCAAACGTAGAACGAGCTTGAAGCCCTAGGTACCGTGCATAGACGAGAAGTCCATAGGTGAAAAGAGTTGTATGATCACAATATATCGGGTGAATGTTATGTCACTTGAGTTGAAACAAATGGTGAGGTGAGGTGGATAATATAGTTGAGGTACAGAGAACTTATTACAAAGTGAGTGTTCTGACGAAAAAGAACCTACCCTAAATAGACAAGTCCATGACCCAAAAAGTTCTTTTTGAATGAGGCTTTTATTTTACTGAATATAGACTGATCGATGTGGGAAGTCTACAAGGGATATTGATTGTGCTATTCTTGAGGTCTTCATGAAGCTGATCAATGCGAGAAGCTTCTGATAAAGGCTGACTGTGTATAGCTATCCTTCGAGGGAGCAGTCTATTTATAGTAGCAGATATGATTTTAGTGCATAGCTGTCCTTCGGGGGAGCAGTCTATATAAAATAGCAGCAATAATTTGGCATATAGCTGTCCTTCGAGGGAACAGTCTATATATAATTTAGATAGCTAGATGTTCTTTTGGCGTG
Organism: Taxus wallichiana var. yunnanensis; assembly: GCA_018340775.1. Classification (NCBI taxonomy): domain Eukaryota; kingdom Viridiplantae; phylum Streptophyta; class Pinopsida; order Cupressales; family Taxaceae; genus Taxus; species Taxus wallichiana. The sequence goes on from CM031234.1 coordinate 105,793,544, forward strand.
AAGCATCTAGTTTGGTAGGAAGTTTGACTCAAGAAAATCCCATAAGAATACGGCTTATTTTAATACTTTGAAGTCATGGACTAGACTAAAAAGGGGAAGGCATCGTTTAGGTGAGGTGAGAATCAAACTATGTGAGCTTGATTTTTATTATGAGGTGTAGGAAACAAAGTGCATGTGGTGATATGTGAACTCAAGGGACGAGCGACATGGTAGATAAGAAGTGATATAACACTAAATTCAACAAAAGAGAATGGTCGAAGATGCAAGGCATTAAGGGGTTCTGAGGCTCAGGCTTACCATTAAGCGAAGCTAAACGATAAGTTCCGATCCATAGGTGTGAGTGATTATATAAGGCCCAATCCAATGGGAGCAAATTTTCCACGTTTGCTCTTTTCTAGTTTGGTGACATGTTGATTCTATTTGAGGACAAGATCACCAACCTTAAAGGTACGCTCATGGAGTCGATTATCATAAGCACACTTGATGCATTTTTGATAGATTTGAAGGTGATCAAGAGTGTAAGACGACGTTCACAAGGAGCTCCAATTGGGCTAACATCTCTTGGCGGAAATCATCGTTGGTGAGAATATCCTGAAGAGATATTCTAAGGGAAGGTATTTGTATTTTGAGAGGCAAAACAGCCTCGGTACCATATACCAAAGAAAAGGCGTGGCATTAGTAGAGGTACGGATCTTAGTACGATAAGCCCAAAGGGCAAAGGGGATGTGATCGTGCCAATTTAAATGGGACTCATTGACAACTTTCATGAGGATTTTGGTTAGGGTTTTATTAGAGGATTCGGCTTGTCCATTTGCTTGTGGATAGTAGGGTGATGAGAAGCTGAGTTTGATACCAAAGTTGTCACAAAGGTCTTGCAACAACCTATTTTTGAAAGATTTTCCATTATCTGTAATCAGGCGATGAGGAACACCAAAAGCGGCATGAGATAATGTGGTGGTTAATGAACTCTACAATTTTTTCTTTTTTAGTTGAAATGAGTGGAATAGCCTCCACCCATTTTGTGTAATATTCGGTTGCTGTGATAATCCATCGGTGACGTTGTGAAGAGGACGGGTGAATCTCACCAATAAGGTCTAAACCCCATTGTGAGAAGGGCCAAAGATCTCGAGCGACCTGGAGTGGGTGGCTAGGAGTATGTTGAAGGTTGGCATGTTGTTGACACATAACACAACGCTTAACATATTCGTAGCAGTCATTATTGAGAGTAGGCCAATAATAACCAAGGTGAAGGATTCGTTTGGCCACGGCAAGGCCACTAAAATGTCCACCACAAATACCGTCATGGACTTGTTGGATGGTATGGGTGATCTCCGCACCGGTGAGACATCGAAGGAGGATGCCATCAAAGCCACGTTTATAAAGGAGTCCCCCCATAACTACATAATGAGAAACGCGTTTAAGAAAAGCACATTTACCAGTACTAGTAAGGTCAGAAGGGAGAACAGAGGTTGTAAGGTAGTCATGGAATTGGTGATACCAAGTATCCTACGAGTTAGCAGACACAGTATTTATCGTACAAACAACTGGGGCTGAATAAGATGGGGCAAAGAGTTGTTGGACTAAGACAAAAATGTCAGAGTCAGTTGATGAGGCTGGAATTTGCGAGGCTAAGCAAGCCATAGTATCCGCAAATTTGTTAGTAGAGCGTGGAATGGTTTGGATAGAATAGTGAGTAAATAAGGCTAGAAGCGAATCCACGTAGTGTTTGTATTTTTGAAGTTCCTCATTTTTGCATTGGTAGATGCCCATAACTTGATTGACTACCAATTGAGAGTCGCCAAAAATATTGATAGATTTGATACCTAAGTGCAGCGCAACCTGGAGACCCAGAACAAGGGCCTCGTATTCCGCTGTATTATTAGTGCAAGGGAAATCAAGTCGGAATGAAAGAGGCATAGGCTCGGCGTCAAGAGGAACGAGAACAACGCCAGCTCCTCCACCGCGTTGGCATTTGGATCCATCGAAGAAGAGAGTCATTGGATACGACTCCTCCTTGAGTGAAAGAGTGGCGATGAGTTCGTCGGGGAATGTAAAATTGGTAAATTGTTCTCCAGGTAAAGGGGCTTCCACAAGTTGGTCTGCGATGGTTTGTCCTTTGATTGATTTCTGGTGGACGAACTCAAGGTCGAGGTCGGCGAGGAGCATGAGCCATCGGGCGATGCGTTGGTTTAGATGAGGTTTGGCATACATGTAATGGATGGGGTCCGTGTTGGTGATGACGAAAGTTTTGTGATTCAGAAGGTAGTGTCGGAGTTTGGTAGCCACGAATGATAGGGCTAGGCACAACTTTTCTACATGTGTATACCTAGTCTCATAGTCCACCAAAGTACGACTTATATAATAAACGGATTGTTCTCGATTCTCGAGTCACGATGTGTAAGCATGGCCCCTACAGGCAAGGGTCGGTGGCGGAAAGGTAAAGGTAGAAAGGGCGGTCGTCTTGAGGTGGGATAAGCACGGGTGGCTGTAAGAGATAAGTTTTAAGAGCCTCAAAGGCTTGGTGGCACTCTTGGCTCCATTGAAAATCAATGTCCTTCTTAAGGAGGTGATGGAAAGGTTGACATCGATCCGAGAGTTGGGAGATGAAACGTCGGATAGATTGGAGCTTACCTTGTAAACTACGCAATTGTTTGAGATTGGTAGGTGGGGGCATTTCGAGAATAGCTTTGACTTTAGATGGGTCGACCTCAATGCCACGCAAAGAGACGATAAAGCCAAGAAGTTTTCCCGAAAGGACACCAAAGACACATTTTTTTGGTTGAAGACGGACAGAATATTGTAGTAGGCGGTCAAAAATAATGGTTAAAACATCGAGATGTTCACTGCGATGTTTAGACTTGCCAAGAAGATCGTCGACGTAATCTTCAAGGATAGTGTGCATAATGTCATGAAAAATGTAGGTCATAGCCCGTTGATAGGTGGCACCAGCATTCTTAAGGCCGAATGGCATTACACGGTAACAGAAGGTTCCCCAAGGAGTTATGAAGGTAGTTTTGTGTTGATCGGCAGGGGCAACCAAAATTTGGTTGTATCCTGAAAAGCCATCCATGAGAGAGAGCATCTCATGGCCTGCAGTGAGATCAACAAGTTGGTCAATGCTAGGTAGGGGGAAGTCATCCTTAGGGCAAGCGAGGTTAAGATCCCGGAAATCCGTGCATATCCGAAGTCCCCCCGTCACTTTAGTGACAGGTACGATGTTAGAAATCCATTGAGGATAGTCAATAGGCAGAATGAAGGAAACCAGAAAGGAGTCGTTGGAGCTCCTCTTTGACCAAGAGGGCAATGCATGGATGCATTTTTCTCAATTTCTGTTTAATTGGCTTGGAATCGGGTTTCAGTGTAATGTTATGGACAGCAATGTCAGGATCAATTCCTGGCATGTCAGCGTAGGACCAAGCGAAAGCTTGGTTGCGAGCACGGAGGAAAGTAGTAAAGGCGACTTGTTCTGATGCGTTAAGGGATTGTCCGATCTTCACAATGTGAGGATCCTCCTCCGTGTGGATGTTGATTTCTATTGTAGATTCGTTCAGCATGGTTTGGGTTTCAGATGGTAAGGCTCGTTGAATATAAGAGTCATCCGCGCCAAGGTAAGTGAGGATGGAGTCATCATCCTGGCACTCAACAACGTTAATTGAAGGCGAGTCCTCTTCGATCATGTCTGGATATAGAAGGGGGATAGAAGAGGGGTCCTCATTATCGCGTTGATAAGTGAGAGGGCCTAAGAAGATAGCATTTATGAAAAAAAAAAGTTAGGAGGGATAGATTCGTGATCTATCGACTCAGTGGGTGACGATGGCAAAGTGGGTGATGATGGTTTGTTAGGGGTAACGTCGTTCTCTTCCAGAAGGCAACTGTCACGAGGTTCTTTCGATGTAAGTGTTTAGAAATCCAAGACCACTACGATCATTGTGTTTGCGTGTGGTGATGGGGATGAGCGTATGTCGGCCTTGTTCATAAAGACCAAAACCAAAGCCTTTCCAAGCACAGCGAGTCAAGAAGGTGAGGGCAAAGCGACGATTGGTAAGGTATTGAAAATCGGACTGGAAAGGAACCACACCAAGAGGAGGCTCAGGGGCAACGGAAGATGCGTCGACACCCCCATACGTTAGGTTAGTGCGGCAGTGAGGTGGTCCGTAGGAGATTACTTCCCCCACACGACGGTCATAGTTAGGATGGGCATGTACCTGTCCGTACTCCTGTGGGGTATGGAAAGAACTAACGTTATATAGGCGATACTCCCCCAGCGTAAGGCGCTGAAAAACATCTACTAAGGGGTCCGCGGTTGGGATGTTAGCTGCGGGAAGGGAAGTGGTTTTTGCGACGGTGGTTTCATCAGTTGAAGGCGTAGGTGCGATTGAGGTACATGGTTGAGGCATAGTTGAAGAAGATGGTTGGGTTGAATGAACGGGTGTCTTGATTGGTACCAGCACATCATTTGGGCGGTATAACATATTGCAGGTTTTAAAGGGGGGAGGATCAGCTTTTACGGTGTAGGACTTCCCCTCGTACTCAAATTTTATGCATCTATGTAAGGTTGAGGGAACGCATCCCATGGCCCGGATCCAAGGACGACCCAGCAATATATTATATTGGAACTCTCCCTCAAGGACATAGAAGAGTTCGGGTAAAGTACGTGGTCCTACCCGAATGTTGAGGATCACGGTGCCTAAGGTAGAGGTAATAGCGTCATTGAATGACCGCAACATGATGGGGTTGGCACACATGTAGCTAGAAGGGATATTCATTTGTTGAAAAGCTTTTGAAGAGATGATGTTTAGGCTAGCACCCCCGTCAATCATAACACGACGTACACGAATGTCCCGGACGTAAGCTGAGATGAACAGGGCAGGGTCAGGATCTTCTGTACCAAAATCGACAATTTCATCTTCAGAGAAACTGACTGCAGCAGCTTGTGGTACAGAGACAGAAGTGGTTGGGGCGGTGGGTTGTTTGGTGAGAGAGGCAACGTGATTGGGTGTTAGAATGGAGGCAACAGGTAGGGTTTCATTAGGTAAGACCTCGATCCTGAAGAATTTCAACGAGAGCTTGTCGATGAGATTCAGAAGTCTGAATGAGATCATATAGTGTCATTTTGACGGGTGATTGGTGAAGCTGTTTGATCATGGCTCGATGGGAAACTCCATTAGAGACGGGGTAAGCGGGTCCACGAATAACCACTTTGGGTGGTGGTGCAATCGGGATGCTAGACGGAGAAAGAGAGGACGCAGGTGTGCTTTCTTTCGCTTTCTCGTTGTTTTTCTGCGCTCGAGTAGCAACACTAATCATATTAATCTCGTAAACCTGAGATGAGGAAGATGGTTGGGATAAATTATGGTCTTCAAGAGGTGGGGTTGTAATAATGATAGATCGTGGTGAGGCGGGGATAGATGGTATAGGAGAGGGAATTGAAGCTAAAGGTCTCTCCCTTCGTAAGTTGTCTTTCTTAACCTTTCTATCTGGGAGAGGTGACTGACGAAGGATGGTTTTTAAAGCTTTGCATCCCTCCACATCATGTCCTGGTGTGCGGTGATAAGTGCAGATTTTAGACTCATCGTAACCTATAGGCCGAGGTTTAGACGGGTCATAAGGTCTAAGTGGGGGTAGGGAAATGGTCGCATTCTCTACCAACATGGCAAGGATTTTAGCGTAAGATCCTTTGAGTGGGTCAAAATCGGAGGAGGATGAGGGTATTGGTTGTGTGGGTTTCGGTAATGTTTGGGCGTGGCTGGTTCGTATGGGTGGTGGTTTAGCTAAGGGGTGTTGATACGTGGTTTTCACTAAACGTTGTTTCTTTGGCGCAGAGCTACGTTCGGCTGGTTAGATGATGAGGCTACAGATGACATGGTAGCGGGAAACAACCACGAGAAAGGGGAGTGATAGAAAATAAATCCTTTGATGATGGAGTTTGTTTAGGGTTGATGGGTGGACAGGATACGTGGGGTGATAATGTTGATATACCCTTAGATCTCGGATAGGTGCGTAAGGCGATGTCTTTTTAGAGAAAATGCAAGAGGTGTGATATATTGGTGCAAGGTGGAAGGATGAGGTCCCAATATGGAAGGTAGGTATGACGATGATGGTTTTGATTGTGATAGAGGCACGGGTTGAGTGTGTCTCCTAGGTGGCGGGGCGGCTTTATTCTTGGACAAATCTAGTCGCTTAGGCGGGTGTGTTAGACTGGGTATGGGTAAGGTCCCAAGCGTAGGGGAAGATTTGGCTAAGTTAATAGAAGTGGATGAGGCATTTGGTAGAGGTGAGGGGGGTGAAGGTGAGAACATGGGCATTTTAAGCTTCTGTAAACACTTCGGGTATATGGTGGAGGTCTCAGGATCGGTCATTTGCATTTGAGTAGAATATGGCGTACTCAAACGTTCCCATAGGATTTGTCTATCCTCTGGAGAATGACAGTCTTCAGGTTTGAATTGTAAATTTGGTACGGAAGAAAGGTGGGTTGTGATTCCAGTCCACTGTGGGTGTGATACAGTGAGTAGATGAGGCACTGTATCAATAGATGTTAAGAGGTCAACCGGTCGTTGAAAAGATTTAGGCGATGAAGAACTAATAGGTAAGAGGGCGTGTTCGAGAGGATCCGTCATGGTTAAAGAATTTGGTGATGTCGGTGCAAGAGATTTCTCATCTAAGGATGTCAAAAGGAGTGGCGTACCTTCCTCTTGTGCAACAAGAGTGGTAGAAGGGGAAGTCTGGGAAATAGATAGATTAGATAACATCCGTTCGCAGTCTTGTAGGGATGTGGTAGAAGCAGACTCATCGATGGGAAGAGGAGTCTGGGCAGTTAACTCCCTTATGGGTAAAGGAATGATTTCGCTTTGGTTCGATGGTGGTAAAGGAGGTTCGGGCTCCTGTGTTAGTGAAGAGGCTTGATTCAAAATTTTCTCGATAGAGGCTTTGGGCTGGGTATCAAAGACTGCATGGATCTCATGAACACTCTCCTCGGCTAAGATATCCTGGTTTGTATTGTTTTGTTGGGAGAGTGATTTGGGAATGGTTTGTTGAAGATTTTCAAATTTCGGTTGGCAGGGGCATTAGGATTATCGAGGGTTATATCCCCTACGTCAACCATTTCCTGCACTATGTTTTTCAACATCTTGCAGTTCTCATGACTGTGTCCCTTCACGCGGTGGAAGTTACAGAAGTCATTTTCTTTGTACTAGGAAGGTATGGCGCGAGTGGAATCAAACCCGGAATGAGGTTTAACAGGAGGTAATGTAATGGCTCCTGCTTTGAGCAATTTTTCCAATATCACACCATATGTTTCTCCCAAGGGAGTGTAGTTGATGGGCTCGGCTTTGTACTTATAGGTGGTTTTTGGTGGGGCATTAGACGGTGTTTGAGATTTAACCATCACCGCGTGGACAGCTCCTTTTGATTTAGAAGAAGTGGACGCGTGAGGAGTGGTGGTATTTGGTTTATTGGTAGAATCAGGAGTTCGGAAATTGGGGTTTTTGTTGCGCAACCGCAATTTCTCTTCTTCTAAGGCTCGAATTTCTAGTTTCCGAGCCATGGTAAAGGCCTCATCAAATGTGCGGAAAGTTTGAATTTGAAGAGTAGGAGAAATGTGCTTAGCACATGCCCATGTGAAAAGTTCGATAAGTTCAGCCTGAGGCAAGGCATATGTAAGTTGGTTGATAAGGCCACGCCATCGTCCAACGAAATCTGCGATAGATTCGTCTTCGAATTGTCGGATGGCATAAAGGTCGGTGATGGATACTTTCTTAGCAATGTTAATGGAGAAGTGATCCAAGAAAGATTGGGCTAGTTGGTTAAAAGAGAAGATTGAGTGCTGGGTTAAAGCACTGTACCACTCCAAGGCGGGTCCTGATAAGGACATGGGAAATGTGTGGAGTAGCAAGGCATCATCATGGGCAATCAAATAACAAGCATGTCTAAATGATCGCAAGTGCTGTTGAGGATCCTCTTTACTATTAAAACGAGTAAATTTCGGTAGTTCCCATTGAGGAGGATATGAGTGAAGGGGAACAGAAGGGTGAATGGGCTCCCGACAAACTTGCTCGTATGTCAAGGCGCTACGACTTCCCGACACAGAAGCCTCCAGATTTTGCATTTTGTCCATCATTTGTTTGATGAAATCTGTGGTTGGATGAGATGATGGTGCGGTTGTGGCAAACGGAGGCAAATTGGGCCAAGGGCCTCCACTGGACAATGGTGGGGTTAAGTGTTGATAAGGTATGGAGGATGAATATGTTGAGGCGACAGAATAGGGATGTCCCATATAAGGTGTTGAGGTTACTGGATACGTGTATGGGAATGAAAAGGTAGGCGGAGCTTGAGAAGGAAAGCTCGTGTGGATAGGTGGCAGAGAGCAAGTCATGAATGGAGTAGTCTGCAAGAGAGATGAGGTAGGGGCAGTCGGTGGTAATGATATGTGGGGTCCAAGATTAGCCAAAGAAAAGCCAATCTGAGTCGTATGAACCTCTGAAGCTGTCGGATTGGGAGATGGGGCTAAAGGTGCCGGAAGCAAGGCGGTGTTATCAGGCGGAGTGGGGGCTAAATGAGCAGCTATACTAATAGGCATGCCAACAAAGAGCTGACCATCAGGCGTACGGTCAGGGGCATGAGACAAATAGTATTGATCAACAGCCGCTAGGATTAGCATCCGTAAATTTGGCAAAGTCCTTGTCTCCTACAGAATTTGGGGATCTCACCGTGTTTGTAGGATTCCCACAGAATGTGAAGGGGGTGATTCAGGTAAAGAAACAGAGCAAGCATGTGAAACCATGGCGGCGGCTTGCTTTCAAGTGATAACAACCATGGACCGGAGTTCACAGTAGGGTTTCAATCTATCAGGAATAGAAACAAACTCAGAATGGTAAAATTGGTGGGTTCTTTGGTTTGTCAGAATTGGAAAAGACAAGAACCGATATCGGCCTAAGAATCGATGTCGGTTATACTATAGCCGACGCCGGTCGAGTAAGCGATGTCGGTGTCGAGAAGTCAGGTTAACAAGATATAAAAGGCTGCTAATTTGATTTTTAACAACGTTTAGTATATTTGTCAAATTATTGATCACATAAGACAAAATATGACAAAGAAAACAGAACTGAAAACAAGCAAGATGCACACTCAAAGAGACTAACCCTAGGGTTAATTTTAATTATTGTGGGCTTATGCCTTTAGACGTAGAATGTCAGAATCCTAAACAACAAGACCTAGGGGAAATGTCAAGTTTGTTTTGGCTTATAAGGTTACCTCAATCGGGCGGAGGAATACCGCGGAAAAAAAAGGGGATGTTTGAGCTGTTGTGTTAATTGTGAAGTGATTCGGTATGTGTTGTGCAGTGAATGTAAGATTAATTTCCTGTCAATACCGTGGATATCACCCCCACGTGTACGACCTGTTACTTAATCTATGTTCACTAGAATTGAAAACAACAAGCAGGATGCAATGCACGTGTTTTAAACCCAAATCGAAAATGATATTCGATGAAGCAAAAGAGATGACTTTCACTAATGCAAGATGCAAAAACAAAGCAAGTTCTTTTACCAAAATAATACAAAACCTTATGAATATCTTTAGAAGAAGAAAACAGCAGGTATGCTCCCTATATGAAAGCAAGTAAGAAAGAAAGAAACCCAAAATGGGTCCCACCGGGCGTGCCACAATGTTCATTTCTAATGTTTCGGCCTTAGGAATAGAGTTGTTTCTATCCTTTCATTCCTTTTAGAAACAGATAGGGTTAGGGCTAGGAGGAATACCTGTTAAATGTTGAGATGGTGTGCGCGTACCGTGGAGAAAGATCAAGTTGACTGTGAAGAACTCCTTTTTGTCTTGGAAGGACTACCTGCAAATAAGAACACAAGACCACAAGATTTGATTAAACAATAAATGAGGGAAGCGCTTGGGCCCAGGAAATATAAAACTTCCTTTCAAAGGTGGTCAGTTTCCCTGCTAATATGAATTAACACAAATGACTGCAAAATATCAATTAGATTACTTGGTTGAAACGGGTAGGAGAAGGCTGGTTTCTGGTTATAGTCAGGGTAACCGATACCGGTTTCTGGTAACCGACGTCGGTTGGGCCTAGGACCTTCTTGGTAGCTATGGTGTTTGTAAGGCTGGTTTATGGATGATATTAGGAAATGAGATGATGAGAGGTAAAAGAATGACAGTTAGATGCAATGGCACATTGGGTAGTGGATTCAGAAACGGATTTAGGAGGACTGTGATTCAAAGAGCATAAGAAATGTTATAACAGAGGACATGCAATATGTGACTTACTAGTTTTGACAAAGATGCAAGTTGATCTCCTTTGCACGCAAATGATTTGGTTTCTTCACTCGCCTCTACTCGGTCAAGTGAAGATCTGGACTCGCTTTTCGCTCCCAATGATCTCGCTGATTCAAAAATCATTCGACCCTTGATTTTGGTTCGGGAGCCCATTTACTGAGGATCCGATGGCGGTCACGTAACCGACGGCGGTCGAGTAGGAACCGGCATCGGTAAGGAAAAAAGTAGGCTATTTTTAGTAAAATAGCCCACTTTCCTCGCTTTTCTCCGAGAGATCGAGTTGCGGGCTTGGTCAAGTGGCTAGAAGGTCGGTTTGGGTGCGAGTAAGGAGGCATTAGTTATGGATGTGAGTCTAGACCAAGTCATAGGTCTTAATTAGGTTAGTTTAGGGTTAGGGCTAGGTCATGATGAGGTGGCAAAATGAGGTGGCAGGTAAGGTGATGGTGGATTTATCAATTACAAGGTAATTAATAAATAATTGTGTAAGGTTTAGGTGATGAGGTTAAGTTGCGAGATGAGATGCGGGTCACAAGGGGTCGTAAGACACAAATTTGGTGTCTGCTGCACCTACCCCACCACCTTACCATCCTCTCTATAACATTTACCCTTTATCAACCCTATCCCTGATTTCCCGTTCGCTCAATCTATGCTAGATTTGAGGGGGATTACCTATATCCTTAATAGGAGAAACCACTTCATATTATTGTCCGCGCAGCTTTACAACACAAGCTACACGACAATAAGGGGCTAATGTAGACACCAAATTCGTGTCTTACGACCCCTTGTGACCCGCATCCCATTTCGCAACCTAACCTCATTACCTAAACCTTACACAATTATTTATTAATTACCTTGTAATTGATAAATCCCCATCACCTCACCTACCACCTCATTTTTCCACCTCATCATGACCTAGCCCTAATCCTAAACTAACCTAATTAAGACCTAAAACTTGGTCTATACCTACACCCATGACTAATGACCCCTTTCGCACCCAAACCGACCTTCTAGTCACTTGACCAAGCCCGCAACTAATCTCTCTGAGAAAAAGGGAAGGTGGGCTATTTTACTAAAAATAGCCTACTTTTTCCTACCCGATGCCGGTTCCTACTGACCGCCGTCGATTACGTAACCACCATCGGTTCCTCGTAAATGGCCTCCCAAACCAAAAACAAGGGATCGGAATTTTCATTTTTGGATCGGTGGAAGGATTTTGAATCAAGGGAGATCATTTGGGAGCGATCAAGAGCATTCGAATCTTCACTTGGCCGAGCAGAGAGACGAGTGAAGAAACCAAGAGTTACAAAGAAAAGGAGATCAAGCTCAAGACTCATGAGCAACAGCCAGAGCCCCGTGATACTTAGTTGATCATCGGAGGGAGATATCTCATCTTACGGGTGTCAGCCATCTTACCTAAGTTCTACCTTTGTCATCGAGTTCCTCGACATTGCATCTTCGTCAATAACAAGTAAGTTACATCTTGCATGTCCTTTTGATAATTCTTCTTAGACTTTTGAATCATAGTCCTCACAAATCCATTCCCAGATCCACTACCCGGCAACATATTGCATCTAACTATCATTCATTTACCTCTCACCATCTCATTACCTAATATCACTCATATACCAGCCTTACCAATAACACCGTTACCCTACGACACAACCACCCCATAAAACAACCAACCCACAGATCCTAGACCCTACCGACGGCGTCGGTCATCAGTAACCGCCATCGGTTATCAGTAACCGCCATCGGTTATCCTGGCTATAACCAAAAACCAGCCTTTCCCCTACCCAGTTCAACAAAGCAATTTAATTGATATCTTACAGTCTTTTGTGTTAATTCATATTAGCAGGGAAACTGACCACCTTCGAAAGGAAGTTTTATATTTCCTGGGCCCAAGGCAGTTTCCTCATTTATTGTCTAATCAAAATCTTGTGGTCTTGTGTTCTTATTTGCAGGTAGTCCTTCCAAGACAAAAAGGAGTTCTTCGCAGTCAACCTGATCTTTCTCTACGGTACGCCCATAGCATCTCGACATTCTACAGGTATTCCTCCTAGCCCCAACCCTTATCTGTTTCTAAAAGGAACGAAACATTCCGAGTGAAAGCAGTTCTTACCATTTGATTCAGTAGGCATAGGATATTCCCTAGGGGTTGGTTCTCTTCCAGCAGAGGATCTCTGCATGGTGGAAGTAGAGTGCGCAAACACAACAAATACCCCAACATCTATATTCCCAGCTAAGTATTGGACTCTCCATTTTGATGGGGCTAGGTGCCGTTATGGAGCGGGGGCAGGTATAATTCTTACTTCGCCCGAGGGGAAAGTCATGCCATTTTCCTTCAAACTAAATTTTGAATGCACAAATAACGGCGCAGAGTACGAAGCCCTCCTCCTTGGTCTCACCTTAGCCAAGAGAATTGGTATTGACAACATCAGAGTCTTAGGAGACTCACAATTAGTGGCAAACCAAGTCTCTGAGGTATATGAAACTAAAGCCGAACATTTGCAACTTTACAAAAATGTTGTATTAGATTTAAGCAAGGCATTTAACTTCATATCTATTGAAGCAATTCCCCGAGAGAAAAATCTTCTCGCCGATTCAATAGAACTTCAGATCACGCGTTTTACCCTGCATAATGAGTTAGAAGATACTCATTTCACAGTGTCCATTCGTGATGAACCATTGATAAAAACAATGACAAATCCCCTTTCAAGCGGAAGTGAATCTACCACCCCAGACCATGTTGATAATGATATGGCCACTTTGGAATACTTAAACGCCTATGCGGCATTACATCTCTCCTATCATATGCTAGATTTGTCCTTAATTCCACATTCGTCTTCCTATTTCGGAAATCCCATGATGAGTTTTCCCTCACAAATAGAACCTAGCATATACACAGTAGAAAATGGGGATGATTTGGATTTACCCCCAGCACCGCCTGAGTTCGAAGAGGGTAACGCCTCTTTGATCGAAGAAACGATCGATGTCAACATCGGAACGGAAGATGAACCGAGAATTTTAAAACTAGGATCTTCGTTAACACCAGAGGAAGTAGAAATACACACTCGGATCCTCAAAGAACATCAGAAGGCATTTGCATTTAATTATAAGGAAATGACAGGGGTTGCACCCCACATTGCGGTACACAACCTCGTCACTAAATCTGATGCAAAGCCAGTTAAACAAAAATCGAGACCCATGAAGCCCAAGGTGGCCCTCATGGTAAAAGAAGAGGTAATAAAACTCCTCCAAGTAGGATTCATTAAACCAGTCGATTACTCTCAGTGGGTATCTAATATCATTCCCGTTCTAAAAAATCGGGAAGATACGCATCTGCATAGATTTCCGAGACATTAATAAAGCATGTCCCAAGGACGACTTCCCATTACCATCTATTGATGTCATTGTTGATGCAACAGCTGGATTTGAACTTTTGTCTCTTATGGATGGATTCTCGGGATACAATCAAATCAGAATATCTGAGCAAGATCAAGCCAAAACTACATTTATAACTCCTTGGGGAACCTATTGCTATGCTGTTATGCCTTTCGGTCTCAAAAACGCTGGTGCTACGTACCAGCGGGCTATGACATATATATTTCATGATCTAATTCATAAAATCGTGGAATCCTATGTAGATGACTTGTTGGCTAAGGCCAAGAAGCGCTGTGACCATCCTGAAGTACTCTGCGTCATTCTTTCACGTCTAATAGAATACGGAGTCACGCTAAATCTAGAGAAATGCATCTTTGTGTAACGAGAGGGAAGCTCCTAGGTTATATTATATCATCACGAGGAATAGATGTTGACCCAACCAAAATTCAGGCTGTCCTCGAAATGGTTCCACCTTTAGATGAATCTGGAATCAGGTCATTTCTTAGAAAGCTAGGTGTAATCCGAAGATTCATCCGGACTTAAGCTTCGCCATTCATCCAATCAACAATTTACTCAAGAAAGACTATAGCATTGATTGGACTGAAGACTGCAATGAAGCTTTTAACGCAGTTAAACGTTTCTTGTTGTCGCCACCTACACTAATGCCACCTAAGCTAGACCGCCCATTGATTTTATACTCACGAGCTACCAATGTCTCATTAGCTTGCATGTTGGCCCAAGAAGATGATGACAAAAGAGAACGCGTGATTTATTTCATTAGCCGAACACTGCTCGACTATGAAACGCGCTATACACAAGTAAAACGAGAATGTCTCACCATAGTCCTGCAACCAATCGCTACTCCGTGGCCCTTTTCTACATCGGGCCTAGAATTAATAGGGAAATTCTCTCCCTCATCCACAGACGGCCATAATTTTATAATCACGGCCACTGAATATTTCACCAAATGGGTAGAGGCTATGCCTCTTACCACTGTACCTGGTTCTGTAATCGCCAAGTTCATTTTGAACCAAATCATTTGCAGGTACGGTATCCCACAAATCATTATCTCTGATAATGGAACTTCTTTTAAGAATGAAGAGGTTCGTGAGCTATGCAATAAATTTAAGATAAGTCATCATACGGCTTCCTTGTATTATCCCCAAGCCAATGGGCAGGCTGAAGCGACAAACAAAACACTGAAAGCCATTCTCCTTAAAACGGTAAAAGAAAACAAACGAGATTGGCATTTGAAGTTATATCCAGCCTTATGGGCCCACCGAACCTCAATAAAAACACCAACGGGAGCAACTCCTTTCTCGCTGGTATTTGGGGCAGAAGCAGTTCTCCCGCTTGAGGTTGAAATACCCAGTCTCCGCATTTCATTATAAGGGATCCTAGATGAAGACGCTTACAGAGAAGCACGTCTTTCCCAACTAGAAAGCCTAGATGAAACTAGGTTAGATGCCGAACAACGACATAGAGTCTATGCTGACCGGATGTGCCGGCAGTACAACAAGAAGGTCTATGAACGTGACATATACGAAGGTGATCTGGTTCTAAGGCTGGACAGCCGGATCGATAAAAAGACCGGCGAAGGAAGGAAATTCCGGCCCAAATGGTTGGGCCCATACCGAGTCATGAAGGACTATGGAAATGGTGCATACCTCTTATGTATGCTAGAAGGTGAGGAGTTTGGTAAAACAGTCAATTCCCTGCACCTCAAACATTTCTACGCGTAAGCAACTAACGCTACCTATATAACTATCTACATTGCATTTTCATATAGATTAAGATCATTTTATCCACTTGTTTCTTACATAAATTGTGATCAAGGAATCTATTCTCAAAGAAATTCATTACAAACTCATGATGTTGTTGGCATAAAACTTTCTAATCATATCTCTCCATTTTCACGATATCATCAAATATCTCAGAATCTTTTATCAAATAAAATCAGACATGACGAAGTCTTAACGGTAACCATACCAAGATCTGCAAGTTTATTCTCACTTTGATTTCTTCTTAGGATAGGTGTCTTGCCTATGGTCTCTTCTAGAAGCTTCATGGTGTCACATCTATCCCATATACACATCTCTTTGGGAATAAGCACATACTGACATTTTACTCAAATAAACAAATCAAACGTTGATCAAACAGAAAATTTTAATTTTACACATTTCCTTGCCCTACCAACCTTCGGTGATGAGCTTGCGTCTCTTACTAGTGACGTAGGGTTGGGAAAGGATGGAAATGCCCTTACTCGCCTACACTTTGCCCATGGTGATAAACCCACGCTTCTTACTAGTAGCGTGGGGCAAAGTGTAGGGGGTCCTCTTGACAAATAAATGCAAATGGTCATACGCAAACAATTCAAACTTTCAAACTTTGAGTCAAAAACAAATGAAACAGATGTTCAAAATCCCGAAAGAGTTAAAAATCCTAAAATCCAGATTTTGTCTACCATGTGGCCATCTATGGGTCTAAGTCTGGATAAACCGCAGGGCAAGTTGCATCCAAAACTATGAAGTCACTCGGGTGGAGTCGGCTTGTAGCTTCCAATTTGGTTCCGCCAAAGCTTTGTCTGTCTTTCATCACTATCATTTCACCACATTTCATAACTTGTGCCCTTCTTGGCTCTTGGTGATGAGCCCTCGCATCTTACTGGTTGCGTGGAGTTAGGAATCGGGCAAGTCAATCTGTTCATCATATTGGTTATTTTCATCACTTTGCCAAAAACAAACATGAGGTATCCAAATTGCTCATAGAAGCTAAGATTCAAAATCACAATATATCTACATTGTCATGTATCAGCATCATAAAACACAAAAAGAAAAGTAAACATTTACATCACCTGTTCACCATTGCATACATTCTAGAAAGCATATAAACATACATCGTAGTATACACAAAGAAGTTGGAAATAGAAAGGGAAAACATGAGTGACAAGCTTTTGATCCAAAAATGAATGCATATATATAAATAATCAATGTTTATATACAATGCCATCATGCACTAGGCATGGTCAAAATGCTCAAAGAGCCCGTGATATACAATAGTACAAAATACACAAGGGCCAAATGGCCTCTCAACCCCTACGTGACCCCTCCGAAGGTGTGCGCCGCCAGGACTCGACTACGCCGGCACTCTAAATGAACGGAGGGCTCAGGGTCTCGAGGAGCAGCCGCGGTCTCACCACGAGAGTGGCTCCTCATAAGACGCCACCTGTCCTATAGCCCACCAACTCTATGCATGGAGGGTCGACACCATCCTGGCCACGTGCCAAATGGGAGCAAAGGCGTCGGTATGCCCACCGCCGCTAAGGGCTCCCGGCATCTACGGATAGCTCGCATGGGTCCTATCCATGGGGATCATCAGGGAATCAGTACATACCCTGCGGATCAGGTCCCGCCACTCGTCAACAGTCTCTGCAAAACAAAGGAGAAAAACAAATTAGAAACTAGGCAAGAGGCTAAAAGATACAAGATAAAAACACAAGGAGAGATAGTAATTAAAACAAATCCTAAATTAAACAAATATTGAAAGGAAGAAAGGATAACTTACTCGGATCATCAGGCCTCCAAGATGGGTCGTTTGGGCACAAGACCGCCACGGATGCCGTTGCCGACTGAGGGGCTGCTCCTGTAGTAGGGGCAACATGACGCCCTACAACGGACTCATCCTCTCCACCATGGCCCTGGGAGAGTGGCTCCTCTGAAACTAGAGTCACCCTCTCTGTGCTCTCCTCGGCCCTCTCTTCTGCATAATATCCTGAGTGTCATGCCACTCAGGATCACTCTCGTCGGTCTCCGCCTCTGACCCACCCTCTGTGAGCTCCTCAGAATCGGAGTCAATATCTATGGGGTCATCGCTACTATGAGCAGGACCCGCAGCAATCTGAAGCAAAGGTGCCCGAGGCGCACCGGCTCTCCCTCTAGCCCGAACTATCCTCCTGGCTGCAATAGGAATGCCAGGAGTGATCACTGTCCAGCCTCGGCCTCTAGGTCCCCCTCTGGCCTCGCGAACTGATCTATAGATTGGCGCCACTGGGGGAAGCATGCCCATATATGGAAGGCCAAACTGCTGAGGAACTCTACCAAAAGGATGCACCTCCACTCATCCCACTCGGTCGATGAGCTACCCTATGGTGGAGCAGGAGATCAAGGTAAGAGTCTCCTCTCCCCATATACCAGCCATAAGGTGAGTGCGATGTCACCTCCATGTCTGCTATAGTGAGGGAGGTAATTGGCTGGTGAGGTGCTCTAAGCACCGACATATCTGACCATCTGGCTGCCCTCACAGCCCCAGGATCTGCCACCTGCACACCTCTCGCCATAAGGGATGAAAGCGCCATACACCCAACTCATGACTAAAGTTGGGTGGCTCAATGACTGTCCCTGTAAACGGACCACCCTATATAAATCATGGTAGGTGGTCCCAATATATATCTGCACCCCTGCATATATCCGGCCGTGTCCCTCTATCGTGCAATGATGGGTGCCCAACAAGATAACAATGTATCCCCTCCTTGTCCCGATTAGTCTCGAGGAAAGGATCCCCATGATGGCCTATCAAGCACGGGGATAAGAAAAGAAGGAATGGAACGAACTCTCACTCCCTTCTTCGACCTCGTGGAGATGATCGCATCTCCCTATATAGGCTGCCCACTGTGCGATCTATGCCCGTGAGCTCTGCTTGTCTCTAATGTGAGCCTCCTCCCAATGATCGGGACCCCCAGAATATGGTAGACATCCTCCAATGTGATGGTCCATCACCACGGAGACCCACAGCGGTCGGAAGGTGTTAGAGTGCCCGCATCCCGATAAGAGAATAAGTCACAAAGGATGTGACTAGATGGTGCGACATGGGGCATGCACAATATGCGTAGTATACTAGCCCTCCGTAATGTGTCCTCCTCATCCTCCGAAAGGGCATCCAAGATGCACGAAAGCCAATCACACACTCTCTCTGGCTCCATCTAATGTACTCCTCCCTCCCCGCATACACCCAAAAACACACAAAACAGAGCAAGTTAATATCTGAACAATACCAAGAAGGTCATAAAAACGCGTAGAAGTGTAAAAAAATACAAACACAATCTCAAATATAAGTTCTTTTGCATTACGTGCGTAACCGCCACCCACGAGCGGGAGGCGGTTTTGCCAGAATCGCCGCCTTAAAGGCGGCGGCATGTGCCGCCGCCCTGCAGGCGGCGGCGGCCAGAGCGCTGCCCAGCCAAGGCGGCGGTCATGGTCTGAAAACCCACGCGGGTTTTTAATCCTAAAAAGCCTAAAATAAGCAAAAACTGACCATTTGACCTAAAAATGGAGCCTACCCAGTAGGCGCCCCCTAGGTGGACCTTTTGAACCTAATATTTTCAAAAATAACCCCCCCATTACAACGAATTTGCCATTTCAAATTTAAAGGGGAAAAACACAAAATTGAAGAAAACCAACCTGTGATCTAGCAGGGCGGTGTTCCATGCGTGGAGGCATGATCACGATCTCACTGCGGACGTTTTGACTATACTCACGCAAGAAACCGTCACCGTGGGTCCCAGAGCTCAAAAACAATCAAATCAACTCGCACAAATGAATAGGAAAATGGGCCCACTTTCATATATATATATCGCTCTGTTTCATTTTAAAATGACTTTTCACAGGTTTGGAGCACTGATGGAGGTAAGTTCCTATCCCCGCACGAATGGTACGTTCTCATTCCCTATTATTTTAGCGTTTATTTTCCAAATTATTGTATCTATCTGCACTTGAGTTCTCCTTTCGTTTTGCAGATAGCGGGAATTTTGGATGGCGTAATTTCAACACACGGACGTGTAAGGTATAACTTCTAACTTCCCATTTCGGGACTGCCATACTCGGACCCACCATTTTATGCCTCTTCATGGCTAAAACGCTTCTCCGAGGGGGCAATATGTACGTACCCAAAATTGTAAGGTACTGTACTGCGGAACAGCGTAATAAGTGCCCCAATGATGATACAGGTCTCTTCGCAAGGTGTTCAGGATCCGAAAATCTCTCTAAATATGCGTTAACATCCCGCATGCCCCGCTTAGCCCCGCGTGCTTTTTTTTTTTTTCCCCTTTTTCCCTCTTTTCTTGCCCCTTTTCTCTTTAGTAATGAAAGGCGCGGTCCCGTAATCGTCACCTAAGCAGGCGGCGGTCCTTTACACATTTTCCAGAATGTTCTTTTGACGTAACTCACATAAAAATCAACGTTTCACCAGCTTTCCTTGCCGACTTAAGCTTGCATTTATGTTTTTGGTCCCCTGGAATAGTGTTTTTCCTTTGTTTATTGTTTAGGAGTTCAGTTTGGTTTTGATCTTTGGGTGATTGAATTCCTATAAATGCATGGCTTGTGCTGAAACAAATAGTCCGCCTCGAATTCACTTCTCATTTTCCTCATTTCAGTCTTTTAGTTTGCTTAGATTCCATAGTTTAGTTCATCACATGCTTAGTTTGCATGACCGGTTGTTGGTAAGCCACATATCCACTTGTGCAAACAATGTTGCTGTTTTATCCAATCCATTAGAGTAGAATAGCTTAGGAAGCCATTAAAGTTGCAGGTTTTGCTCTTCAAAAGGATAGTTTTAGGTTCTGGACGCGTTATGTTGCATGATTCGCAGTAGATCCCACTAGGAATTGCATAAGCCAAGCTCTGTACTCTTGCGCTATCCCTCTCCTATTCGCGTTCTATTCAGTCTGTATTCTAAAGGTTGTCCCTTGTTCCAACACCTACTCCTATTGATGCAAGCATTACATGCTTTTCTGGATCTACGTGAGCACAAAGAACGAAGAGATCATACTGAGGGGACAAGATCACACACACCATCGGATTCGCCACTGTTCTGCGGAATCCAGGTTCTAGCTTTCAAAGTTCTAGTTAAGAATCATATCAAATAGAGTAGTTAATCGCTTTATTTCGGTAAAATTCTATTCTCGATATTGCAGGGAAGCTGTGGGGATTGATAGTTTATGAGAAACTATGATTCACTCCTCACTTCTGAGGTAGGATCGAGAATCTTGCAAATAGATTAGTTATTTCATTGTTTAGAATAGATATCTGACTTGCATAGGAAAATAGCTACACTCGGCTATTTTGTTTGTTTTGAATTATTAGTTTAATTGTTAATTCTAAATATTTTAGATAGCCACTTTCTTAAATTCTTATAAATTATCAAAAAATACAAAAAGAAGTCATATATGCTATAAATACATTTCGCATGCTTAGAATTCACTTTATTGTAGTTTGTTTATATTATTGCGTTTGTATGACAATTACGGGACCTAGGGAGCCCAGAGAATATGTTTTCGAGCCAATAGTGCCTCAGCCCAATCTCATAATAGCAATAACTGATATTGACCGGAATCTTAGAATCCAAGTCTTCTAAACAACAGCAGACTTCCAGTAGATCAGATCTCAGTTAAGAGGATTAAACATAGAAGACGACCGAGCACATATGTTTTGGTCAAATCAGCCAAACTACAGATTACCTTAGAAAAATATCTACATGACTGTAGAAGGGTTTGAAAGAGAACAAACATTTGGGTGTGACCCTTTAGTTCCACAACCAGACGCAGGAGACACCCTCACAGACATAGATACCAGCCTAAGAATCCAGGTTGCAAGAACGCCTGTGAGGTATTATGAGAAGATCGCACAACTGTTGATTCTAAACATAGAAGCTGAGAAAGCATATGATTATTGGATACTAGGGATCAGGACTTGATTCCACGCATGACCATAGCTGGTCCACAACAACCACGAACCTATGGTTGTGACCCACAGATCCCGCAGCCCAACGAATCAATAAGAGAATTAGACATAGACACTGGCCTACGCACACTAGTATTTCAGTCTACTCCACTTCCACCCATTATCATCAAAAAATTATCCTTGCTGGATACAATAGCTAACAAAGCTAGAGAATTCTGGACTAGGCCAGAGAACCATCCATAGAGTTGACTATATTTACCATCCACCATATGACCCTATCCGGAGAAAGACACAAAACTATACCGGGTCATTTTCCACGTATTCCACAACCCATAGATCGAATCACGCCAGAGCTCGATATTGATTGGAGCCTTCGAGCAGTCATCCTTGCCGATCGATCTATCACACGATCCGAGTTAGAAGGGCCTTCTTTGCCTTAGATTCATGATTCCAATAGTGCGTGTCGAAGATATTAGATTTGCCTAATTAGTTTGTCTGCATTCTACGCATATTCTATCCCCACCCATTTTGTCTCGGCACGACCTCGGGAGGTCGGGTGCGCATAAGAGTTACTGTAGATTCCCACGCCCGCTTGTCACTTTTCTCGGCATACGGACACCCAACACAACCATTTTTCTGGCTTTTCTAGCATTTTTGGTGGTTTGGGTCTTCTCCAGCTTTTCCCAAGACTTAGACCTCCAGCACGTGGCTTCAGCACCTCCAGCTCCTTCCTCCAACATTAGAAAATGTTTTTTTGCATTGCCATTAATTACAAAAACATTTTTTCTAACCTGCACGTGGTCTTGGACATTTTTGGAGCCATCCTGTTGTTGCAGACCTGCATTTTTTTATCTTCTGGCATGTGGGACTGTTCAACAAGCGAGGTTCAATGCATCCCTGGCTATTCAACATCTTCTTTTGCTGGCAAATAGCTGCAAAATTGCGATTCAAACACGTGGCAACCTGCAACCACCCAACAGCTCGGTGCATCTCCATGACTTGACAACGTGGGCCCCCACACACTCCTTATCACCTTCTTTTTAATGTTTTAGGGTGATTAAAAAACAAAACATTTCATTCATGGCATTGTAATAAATTTTGGGCTGCATTTTTGCTTGTATTATGTCCTTCATTCGTGCGTCGAAGATGGAGGGCGAGGTCCAGGGTTGGCAGGAGGCTAATCCCCCTCACAGTCAAAACAAACTATGCCTAAAATTTGATGTTGTTTCCAACGAGTAGTCACATGATACCCTTTGCACCCATCTTGTGTACTTTTTTAATGTGTTTACAGTATCTAGTGCATTTTTCCATCAGTTGCGGGAATCGTTTTAATGCGATAAATTTTGACTCGCTACTCGTTTCTGAGTGCTTCCTTGGTCAAAGTTGCATGATTTTTCACACACTATGTGATGACATTGCCAATTTTGTAAATGCACTACTTTTATAAAGTGCCGCATTCTGGGGGGGTTACTTGTACTCTTGGGCCTACACACGCAGATGCATTATCGGCCGAGTCCAACGTCTTGCTTTTGTGCATCTTGCTTTTTTCATCATGGAGAGTGCTCTTTCTAGATGTGAGCATCGTAGGATCACCTTATAGCCTCCGCCACTTCTCATCGGGAGAGAGACCTATTCAGCTTGGCGTGCTTCCATGGAACGTTACTTCACCCACGAGGGTCTTTTACCCTTCTTGCTTGGGCCAGTTCCTGCACCCGCTGATCATTGTCATCTAGAGGAATTCCTCGACACTTGTGACCATGTCTTTGGTCACATGATGATGCATGTCTCTCGTTCTCTCTGGTTTCACGTGGCAGACTCAGATCCACCTCATCGTGTTTGGAGCATTCTTCAGTCCCTCTATGGAGACCCTTCACATACTGCCACCATTGTTGTTCTTTGTTGATTGATTGTCTCCTCCATTTCTTCGTGTGATGACAGTTCCACTGACACAGGCTTGCTTGGTTCTACTTCTGATGACAAGGATTGTGCATCCAGTTCTGATGTCGAGAGTACTATAGAGGACTCTTCTCCTCTTTCTCTCACTATTCTAGACATTGTTGTCACCCCCACATCTCATCAGATATCAAGCAGTCTCATACTTAGTCTCACACCATCATCACACCCACCTCCTTTCCACTTCTAGTGTGTGAGGCCCATTCCACTCCTCTACCTTCATTGGATGACTCATACCTATCATACATCACTCTTCTGTTTGTTGAGCCCCCTCATTGGGACGAATATTTTCCTGACCTTGGTCATCTTTTCGCAACGTCTACTTGTGATACACTACAGGTCCCTCATCCATCTATAGGTGTTTTAGAGGAGTTCATCATCTCTGTTGTTGGGAGTGCCCCTTCCAGAATCATGTCACTTCCACATTTCCAGAGACCTTCATTGATCCACCCTCAGCTATGGATCCCTTTTCTATTGTGGAGGATGTTTTGTTCCCTTCACATCACATGGACATCCTTTCTACAGGTGTTCACTCTTCACACTTTGACAGTTCTATACACGTGGCATTACCTTTGGTTCCTTGGCACTCACTCGCTAGACCTATGTCACACTTCAGTGCACCAGACTCAGAGTTCTTTGTGTTGTTGCCTTCAATTTCCTTTATGGAGTGGGTGGACTTCCAGCACATCATTTCTATCCTTCCTAAGGGCAAGCACATAGTTTGTTATGGGTGGATCTTCTTCAATCCAGAGGCACGATCTTTCCATCGACATTATTTTGCGAGACCTCCTACAATTTGTAGAGTTCGAGATCCATTTATGGCATCTTTTGCATTCCTCTCGTCTCCCTCTTATTCTCTCTTCTTCTTCTTTCGAGAGATTTCCTCTTTGTACATGGGTACCTTTTCAAGCTCGTCTAGAGCTAGGACCCATATTTGGCATCTTTCTTAGATTAGAGAGTGTTTGTTCTCTTGTGGTGGATGTTTTTCCCACTGGGTTTTCCTTCACTACTTGGGATCTTTTTCTTGTGCATGGGTACCTCATCAGGCTTTGTCTGGGACCCATTTCTCGTTTCTGACTTTCCACCTCATCCTAAGTTACGATGAAGGGGGTGTTGGTGTGTGTATTTTCCACATCATCAGGTGAGTCATCTCACTTAGGTGAGATCGTAGGTCCACGTGTCATTTAGGGGTCATTATGAGATTCCCTTATGCATCAGTGCGTCAGCGCGTCCGTGCGTCAGCACATCAGTGTGTTAGTGCGTCATATGCGTCATTGGGAGTTACACTTCTATTATGGGAATGTAACTCCCCCTCTCTACTCGAGTTGTCATGATTGCAGTATTGGAGGTTACTCAGCACCTCCTATATGTACACGTCTTTTGATCTATGAGATAGAGGAGAGTTTTATGGCTTAACTAGGTTCTTCCCATTTGTCGAATCTTTACATGCACATTCGGTTGATGCTCGCTCCTCCGAGATATCTTCACACTGCTCGTTCACACATCCGTTGATGTGGACGTCGTCCCTCGTGATCCTCGCTTGCGGGTTTTCAAACCCTCTTTCAGTTTTCTGTCTTACTTTTCATTTTACCCCTTTTATAATTATCTTGAGTGATAGAAATTACATTTTAGTGGGACTCATAATTTATAGCATGTGAGGAAATATAACTTATGATAATTTTAGTAAGTGGTGAAAATGATCTCTATTTGCGATGTGAACAACTATTTGGATTTGGCTCTTTGTCACGAACTCATGCTCCAATTTTCATCATGATTCAATTACTAGAGAGCTCATAAATGAAAAATGAAAATTTATGCCTGGTAAGAGCTTCAGGTATGGAGCTACCAGGGCATAATAATGATAAAAAATTATTCCTTCATATCTTGAGAAACTAGAAACTTCATCATGAAAAAACTAGTTTGCGAGAAACTAGATTTTTTGGAGACCCTTCCCTCTGAATTTTAGATGATTTCACCTGCCAGATATTTGGGAATTAAAAATTTCTTCAAATAAGGAAGAATGCTGATAAAAACACATCCCTCCATATCCTTAAAAATAGGGACTTCATGACGTGAAAACTAGTTCATGCAAAACTAGATTTTTCAACGATCGTTCCCTCCAATTTTCGCGTGATTTCGCCCATTAGAACCCGAGAAGTGGAGAGGTAGCTCACTGATTTTTTCCATTACTATGTCATGGCAGCCATTAATGGAGCTTGAAAATTGCAGGTCTGGTTTTTTTCTCCATTCACAATGAAATTGATTCCATTGTGATAGCTTTTTTCTTTTTATGCTTCAGCAAAATTTCTCTTAATCCAAACAAATAGTTTGACAGAAATGCAATTTTTCCTTCGTTGAGCCAAAAATGAGATTTATTTGTTGTGAGTGTTCCTTGATGAAAATGGGAGGTTTGAATAAGATTTTTTAATGGCCTTCAAGAGATAAGAACTCAGAAACAAATGGTTTGTCAATCTGTGCACCGGTTTGCAAGATATGTTCGAATCTTTGTTTCACAATTTCCTTGTTCTTCTTCTCTATTCTTCGTTTCTTCTTCTTAACTTGATGAAAACTCCTTCGAGACCTTCATATCACCATAGGAAATGTATTTTTGTGCCTTTTTGAGCTGGTTTAAGATTTGGCAATGGCGGAGTGATGGTGAGGAGTTGAGAGAGAGTTACTGAGCAAGTTGTGCATGGAGGAGTTAGATGTTAGAAGAAGTAAGAAGTAGCGAGGAGTTAGAAAATTTTCAAGTTTTTGAGTTTGAGTTGGGCACATTTTTTTCCTTGACATCCCTCTTCTCGAAGGTATGTGAGGGACATCAATTTGCATGGTGGTCAAGGAGACGACACGTGGCATCGATAAGACAACAGGGAATGAGTGCTCCAAAATCAACTTGAAGCACGGGGGGATGAAATATAGTCATATGAGTGACCGAAAAACTCCCCATGGGGTTTGGGAACATTTTTCCATGTCTTATATCCCCTGACCTCGGGGATGTGAGGGACATCAAATTCCACGGCGGTCCTGGAGTGACACATGGCACTTGATCGATGGCAGGGAATTTGAGCTCCAAAATACACCTGGGGGCTGAACTATCAAATCTAAAGGTCACATGAGGGTCCCAAATGTCACATGGGGGATGGGAACATTTTTACAAGGTTGATGTACCTGACCTCGGGGATGTGGGTGACATAGAATTCCGCTAGGCTCCTGGTTCTAAGAGGGTAACTTGGAATGATGATAACTTGAGCTCCTGGTGGAATTTATTACTAAAATGTTATATGATATTGACTAGAAAGGTCAGTTTTAATCCAATAGTTGGTGTCTCAGGTCCCAATTAATCCATTTGATCTTGAAAAATCAGATTTCAGATTTGGTACTCCACTTGTGCATGAGAAAAATTGCCTATAAACCCTATGCGCATGCACCAAGGTTTTTGTGAAAAATATTATTTCAACATTTTGTAGGTATTGGAATTATATTTTTTTAAATTTTTTTCTACTCATAACTCCATCCGGAGCTCACAAATCTTCTTCTAAAGCTCAATAAGTTGTTTTTGCTGTGCTTCGCCTAGGCTTGTGAACCCTATTTTTTATTAAGACTGCTCCAAGTTTTTAAAAACTTCCCCAAACCTTCCAAAATAATTTACATGATGTTATAAGGTCTTAAATTCACCTCCATGTTGAATTTTTCCCTTCCATTCCACTCTAGGGGGTTCTAGTCTTGGGGAGGCTAAGCGATAGCCCTTCCTAACACTGTCTAGATATAGAACTTTTTAGAAATCCTAAAATCACCTACGGGGTGAATTGACTTTCCTAAATCACCTAGCGGACCCAGTTGACATCACATAAGAGGTAACCATACTAACATACTTGACCTAGGGTTCCTAGGAATGATAAAACATGAAACTTTTGGCATAGGGGTATAGTTGTCGTGCTTGCAAATTCCATTTTCCCTGTTGCACATTTACACGACAATAGGGTGATAGGGCATGGTATTGTGATGTGCCACCATAAATTCAGCCACTAATATTCTAACAGTTTCATTAAAAAAATTTGTATTCCTATCACTTGTCAAGCTCAATAGACATCCATACCTAGTTATTATATTCTCCCAAAGAAACCTTGTTGTTGTAGCCACCGTGTAATCCTTCGTAGACGCTACTTATTCCCACCTTGTAAGATAGTTAGTACAAGTAATAATATAGTGTGAACCTATCCTACACGCATTGGAGAAATAGGACCACGAAGTCAATTTCCGTTTCTTGAATGGTTCTCGCACTAGCAATAGGCCTTAATGACATTTAATCTTGATACCTAATATTTCTAAGGTGTTGGAAATGGTCATAGCCCCTTGCATATTCTACGTAATCCTTGTATAATGTCTCCCACCATAAACCAACCATTAAAACCTTACACAGTGACTCTCCCAAAATAAAGTCCACCGCAATACCACCATGAGCCTCCTCTATAATAGTTTAGCACTTTGAAGTACACACTAGCTCAAAAATTCATCCCGATGTAGTTTATATAAGTCTCTTCCAATCATCATGTAGGGCACGATGTGTATAGCCACCTACTTTTTCTCTAAATTATTCATCCCATCATGTGCCACACCCATTCATAAAAATATATAAATGTCCTCCAAATTAGAGGGCACACACCGTATCCTAAATAATTATGCATCTAAAATTGTGTCCTTAATGCTTTGCACATCGTTTCTTGAATTAATCCTCGAGAAATGATTAGGTCCTAATTTAATTTTCACTAGTTTTACCACAACTGTAAACTCAAACTCCTAGAACAATAATACCCAATGGCATATGCACCCCTATACAATGGGCTTGTTCACCAAATACTATAATGTGATATGGTTTGTGTAGAAAATAAAAGTCATTGCAATAAATAAGTACTACCTAAATTTATATAGGGCGTAAAATCATTAAAAATTCCTTGCACTCTATGGTAGTATAATTGTGTTTAGCCGAGTTACCTTCCTACTATAAAAGCATAAGGGGTGATCAACAATCCCCTCTCCAAGATATGCTAACACTGCTATAATCACCATACCCAAAGCATCCACATGTACATGAAATGGCTTATCCTAAGAGGGAAAGCATAAGATGGGCCCAATATTAAGTTTCTCCTTCAAAGCATCAAAATCCACCTATTGTGCCTCATCCAAATGAAATCTTCCTTTGTGCTTCAACAAATCCTCTAATGGCATTGCAACTGGCATAGCCCTTAATGAATTTCCTGTAGTACCCCATATGCCCTAGAAATCCACGCATTGCACTCTGATTAGTGGGTTACTCCAAGCCCAAAATTCTAGCAACCTTGGCAGGATCCACCAATAGACCCTCTTTGCAAATGATATGACCAAGTAATGTGCCAAAATGGGTGGTAAAAATACATTTCTTAATATTACAAGAGATACTCATCTACCTAAACCTGTCAAACATCAGCCTTAGATTATCACAATGATCCTTTACTAATCCATATACCGTTTAATCATCCAAGTAGACTTAAAGAAAGATGTGAATGAAATCCTGAAATTCCTACACCACAATGCATGAAAACACAACAGGAGCATTCTTCAGCCCAAACAACATCACTTTGTAAGAAAAAATTCCCCATTTAATAGTGAAATTCATTTTCTCCTAGTCATCCTTCATAATTCTCACCTAGTGATATCCCGAGAATCCATCTATGAAAGAATAGATCTCGCGCCTTGCAACTCTTATAATTTCTTTAGTAAAGGGAACTGGAAAGGGATCTAAAATGTAAGAAGAATTTAAGTCTTGATAGTCTACACATATCCGTATTCTTCCGTCATTCTTAATGTTGATTACAATGGGACTAAGTCCCCTCAGATTCCTTAATAGCCTCAATAATTCTAAACTCCAACATCTTGTCAATTTCTTCCTTTACTTTAACATGTGGGGTTGGATTCATCCTGTAGGGAATTTTCGACCGGTCACACCCCTTCCTTTAGTTTAATCTGCATCTCCCCAAGAGATTGATGAACCCCTTTTAACTCATGGTACCCGTGTGGGAACAAGTCCTGGAAATCATGCAATAGTTAAATAATATTTGACACTTTGATCTGTCAAGTAATCCCCAATAATAGATTTATTTGGCTCCATTTTAGTACCAATGTTGACCTTCTTCATTTTTAAGGGCTCATGGTAGGTGTGTGCCTTCTC
Source organism: Taxus wallichiana var. yunnanensis (assembly GCA_018340775.1). NCBI lineage: Eukaryota > Viridiplantae > Streptophyta > Pinopsida > Cupressales > Taxaceae > Taxus > Taxus wallichiana. Next base: position 105,823,103 of record CM031234.1, read on the forward strand.
ATCTACACTATCTAAGACTTCACGCGTACCTATTGTATGATCAACATCTAATATTTCTACTTTTCATCATTAATTAAGTATACCAGCTTTCCCTTTTCTTTCATTAAGTGGCACACTCACAATTCACCTCTTCTAGTTCCTCCTCTTAATGTGCACCCCAAATTAGGTTCTCCCAACAATTCTACCACAATGTTCTCCTTCTGGCACTATCCCCCAATGTAAGGTTCACGACCATGTGCAAGGCCTAATTTAATGAAAGTTTAGAGGATAATTACTCGAAGGTATGAATAATACTTATTATCTCTTGCCAATTTCCTATTTGTTTCGTAACTCATAATGAACATACCATACACGTGCACAACCCCGTAAGGTGGAGTAGAACATTTTCACCCATAAGGAAGGGGTAAAGCTTCCCGGCCTTCCTCTAGGTCCTCTCACATTCCCGAACATGGGATGAGGCAAAACCCTTCCCATCATAGTCATGTACTCTGGTAGGTGCATTTCTTCCGATAAATTTGATGGAGAATGTGATCCTCACCTCGTGCCACTCCATAATATTATCATGACGTGTCATCCACTAGTGCGCAACTATCCCACACAAGTTATAAATAGGCATATTCCTCCTTTCTATCTCATAGATCCAATGTACTTCCATAACACGCAAAATAGTATCGGGATTACCTTCGCCAATATATCTTGGAAATTTCCTTCCTTCTAGGAATTTGATCGAATGTGCCTTAACTACTCGAGTCACATTACCCTTCATATCTATCCCAATCAACTCATATGTGCCATGCACCCAATTGTCACAAGCAATGCTGGTTGTATCACTCATAGATTGTGCATCTTCCCACTGAATGATGCCTTCTTTTCATGGATGAATGAACTCCAGGTGTAGACACCAATTTTTTAGTGTGACCTCTCTCATTTGTCTCAAATTTATTATCCTTCATGCAACTTCCCCTCTCGCCTTTCTCTTTCCTAAATTTGAGTAGATCCCATTTATTTACTCACCTTTATTTAATCAATTGTCAAATGAGATCCATGTGGACCCATTTGATAATTTAAATTTTGGTATCTCTCCCATCTCAAAATAATGCAAAGTATGGGTATCCATATACCCATCCGACACCTTTTTTAAAGGCAAAATGGGAATCTATCATCTCACCTACCTAGTCCCACACGTTCCCCACTACACCTAATAAGTCAAACCAAGGGCCCCACGCACTCACATCATACCTCTTAAGTCTTAAGTTACTATACCAAACCCCGTTACTTAATAACCTACGGTTTAGCCTCATCTTAGACTATAAATATGGGTTTTCCCCATCTTTCAATAGGACCGAGCTTCTAGAAAAGAAGAGACATAAGACCTATTTTAGAAAGAAGAAAGGGGAAAACTCGGGAAAATGTTATTATGAATTCTAAGCTTCTTGTTTGTCATCTTGCCATCTTGGTGCCCATTTCATCTCCATCTTAGAGCATAAGCTAAGTTCTCTCGTCATTTCAGTTACTTATCATTTTGTATTGCATTATTTCTGCAGGATATCTACTGTTCATCTTTTATTGCTATCTTTCTAAACATGGGGGTTGACATCCTCCAAGGGAGTTAATATCCTCTTGGAACCGGAACTTTCCAGGAAACCCCCACATATTGTTATCTAATCTTATCTGCTTTAGTTTTACAAATCTATCAACTTTTATCATAGATCTATCTTCTTTGTTCTTGTAAATCTGTATCCGCATCTCCAAGGTACTAAGCCCTTGTATATTTGACGTTGTTTTGTGTTCTTTGATTTCTTGTGCACTAATCTGGATAAGAAGGAGGAAACCCCGATCAACATTTGGCATGCCCGGTGGGACCAGATCTAAGATTTGGTCATTTTTGTTTTTTTTCCTTTTATTCGCCTCGTGCAAATTTGGTGTTATTTTCGTCCGTAGCAAAGGTTTGTGTCATCTTCAAGGTAATTACTCTTCTAGTGTTTAACCGGCCTAGTACTAAGTTGCACTCGCATGGGAAATAAATCTAGAAAATAATCATATTCTTTGACTTTTCGTTTGCGGTCTTAGTTGTACCATAGATATAGATCTCGTTTTTCACAATTATAAGAATCTATAGTCTTTGCAATAGTCCATATTCATTTGATTTTAAACAAAAAAATCATAGTTTTGTTCTTGTTTTACGTGTACTATAGAATTCATTTTTTATATTTAATTAAATAAATGATTAAAAAATTAAAATAAAAATCAAAAATTAAAAAACAGATTTAAAAAAGGAAAATTTTATTAAGTTCTAACAATCTAAACAACCCATCCACCACCTTACTCCTTAACCACCTATCCCATGACTCCCACCATCCACTTAGCTCACCATTTCTTTCCTACCGACTCGCCACCATCTCGCACTCAGCCACTTCTGTAACATGATTCCACTCTCCGAGCTCCTTCTTGTGCTACTCTCCATCCCACACACCGAGCTCACCATCTTCTCTCTCCTCTCTCCTCACACACCTCTCTCTTCTCTCCACCAATCTCCTTTACTCGCCAAGCTTCCCACTTCCCATCCCACCGAATTAACCTCCCACTCCTCACCGAGCTACTCCCACATCACCTGAACCCAGTTACTACACATCTTCCCTTGATCCAACTGCCCAATCCTGACTTCCTCGACTCTCTAACTCACACGGCCATACCTCGACTCCCATCTCTAATTAATTTTTTTCTTGGCGCCGTCATTCACTGAGAGGTGATTTAGGTTTTATCAAGCCTGTGAGTACTAGGGTGGTTCTAGATAGCCTCTAACACACATGGCATCATGACGAACTATAATAATTCAGATAATGGCCCAATATCGATTTCGAGACCTAAATTAATTTGTGTAAAATACCCATTAATCACTATTTCCCAAGGATCAATACCTGCAGTCAACATTCAAGTCGACTAAATATGTTCATTGAACTCAATATCAAGATGACCGGCTTTCCTGAGAGCTCAAAATCATAGAGTATGCTTCAGATCCTGAAAGCGATAGCTAAGTTTGGATTCAGATCAAATTACAGATGATATTTTGGTTCTGAAATTTGGAGAGGAATCTTAGATTAAATCAAAAAGGGGATGGCCATATAGATACCTGTAATTCCAGTGTTCCCCATTTCCACCTAAAGCCAAAACAGTCTTACCGTGAGTGACTTATACTTGTCTCCACCAGGTGTTCGGTGCATTACGAAAATAAAATGTGTCATTCTCAAGAAGTCTGATGTATATGAGTAATCACATCTTCTAAGTATATAACGATTGATTTCCTCTGCTCACCTATCTCTCACCACCAATTCACATCCTCCACCGACTTCACCCACTATCCATCTGAAATCTCCACTTTCTACGCTTTATCCTCTGCCCGAGCTCTCATCTCCTCCATCACGGCCGAGCCACAATCCTACACCGTCCTTCTTCCTTCCTTCCCAACTCCCACGTCTCTACAATTCCCATCTCTCTCCCATATTTCACATGTCCTCTCTATTCCCCGTCTCCTTCACCCTCCAGCCATCCTCACGCCGAGCTCCTTACCCGCCTATCCACCTCTCCACCCAAGCTCTCCACTTCACCCAACTGACTCAACAGTTCCACCACTACCGAGCTCCTGTTTTCCTCGTCCCTGCATGCATCCTCCATCGATTACCCTACATATATCTACGCCCCTCACCGAATCTCCAGTTCGTTCTGCCCATGTAGCATGACTCAACCTCCAATCGACATACACCGACCCACGTGGTCTTCGTCCCTCTCCATGCACACTTTCCCCGACCAAGAGGACCCTCCATGTGAATTCCACATGGCTCGACCATACACACTCCCAATCAAAGTATCACATTTTTAAATTGCTTAATCAATTTGGATTGACATTATTTCAAATCATATAACCACTAACATAGGGTATACTATTATTTATGTAGTCATTTTTTAGCTAACCTTGGTTAATATTATTTTGTAAATCTAGGTTAATTCGAGACTTAATTTTACAATTTGGTTTATCTCCTCATGAATTAATTGGTTAATATTGACACTTCATCAACATTTAGTTAGGCTCAGTTTGTTAATTCCATTATAACATTAATTCTATTCAATCATTTCGACTCGCCTAGACCCCTTTACTTCCCGTTGTATGTAAGTCATCCCAACTATATCTTTAGGTGTTTTTCGAAACATATTTTTTTTATTAGTACATTAGAATACTTAGAATAATTATATTTATTATTTCTCTAATTACGCATCGCTTTTAGCACCACGTCATTAGGACCATTATATTGCTTTTCTTATTTTGTCATCTACATGAATTAATTGTTTTATTTGCTTCATAGGTAAACTCCACAACATCGTGACCACAAAAATAACGCTGTCAAAGACCAATATTGAAATAAAACACATCATGCAAAACCTTTTACCGACCTTAACCATGATCGTAAATGGTTCAATTATAGGGTACTGGGCATTCCGTGCCACCGACTATCACTTCCAAGTACGCCATCATCAAGTGTAATCAAATAACAGGAAAAGCATTCTCTAGGTTTTTCTCATTTTCTCTATTTTCTCTTTTTTGCATCGAACTTTCCCTTTTCTGAGTGATTGTCTACATCGAATGTCACATTTCATTTTGGCTTAAAAAGAATTTTTCTTTTCTGCATCCTATTTGATCACATAGCTTAAATAGGTGTCTAACTCTCTACATTTCACTTATCACACATTGCTGAAACTACATGAACATAATTAACCCATCCAACCATTCCTCTCACCTGGTTAATTGATTGGGACTTGAACACCCAACAGGAAACCATCTTGAACATTTCCCAAGCCAAAACTACCTGAAACTAGCCTTAGACTTCCATTCTCTAGGCACCTTCATTATCCACTTTAATTTTTATTTTCACATCTTGTAATTAATCATGCTAATAAAAAACTATTGCTTTATTTGTTTATTAACAAATTTCATAGACAAATGTTTCTATGTTTTAAGCCTGCGGTCACTCTCTCTCAAATCAAAACAATGCCGCAATCCACTTCTCCCCATGACATTACTCCTCCTAATAATATCACCCAAAAAGATTCTAAACTCAAAACCACGGCTTTAGTTACCCCACCTCCGTAACACCTTGATTTTGTAAGTTATCTTGGTGAATATTTTTCATATCTTTATTATAGTTGCTTTGAAATGAAGGTAAACATGTTAAGATATATTCTGATCTTAAAGGAATGTGTTACTAACTTGGATTCTTGCATGCTGTAATTTATTGCATATGACGGCCGATTATTATTGCTTGTGTGTTTGCTTAATGTGAAGACAAATTGTCGTATACTTGCTAAACTCTCCTTGCTGATTGACAGCACACCTTGAATCAATTCCATTGATCCAAAGTATGTTGTGGCCTTCTTGTGATTGTTTTTTCGATTTACTCTTGAACCGAACCGGAGGTTGATATAAATGTGCAGCACCTGATTGCAGGTATGAGCAGCTGGCACGTAAATGCCAACGACAAAGGTTCGATTCTTGAACCCTGTACTGTCGAACTTAAGACCTCGTGAGGCAGGAAATGTCTGGACACGGGTGGCTTTGGCATGTGAAACAAAGGACGAAACATCCTGCACAATATTGACATGAATGTCAGTTGAGAGACTGGATTGGAGGTTGATTAATGTTAGTGGTTAGAAGGAATTAAATCCTAAGCTAATCCTAAGTTCTACCATACATCCTAAACTACTATCCTAAGTGGATTTTTAAATTATAAAAAAGGGGAAATAAACCTAAGTCCTATTAACCTAAAACTAGACTATGACCTAGGTTGAATACTAATATACATCCTAAACTAATCCTAACCTAAAGGGGACGCGCAGACCCTTGGAGGGAGAGGATAAGGATGAAGGGGTGTTTAATGGCATTAAATGGGAGTCCATACGTGGACAGCGCCAGTTTGGCGGGGACAGGTAAGTGGCAGAGGTATCTAGTTGGACATGGAACTAAATTTGGTTTTGCATGTGAAATTCGAAATTAGGAGTTCGCCAACTCAAGTTGGCAGTGGCGTGGGAAGTTGGGAAAAGGCAGAGCCTTTAATGCATTAAATTTTCTTGGTCCTCGTGACCAGCTCACCTTGGAAGGCGTAGGAGGGAAATGTTGATTGTTTATTGTGTCGATTTGGATTTGGTGAAGTTGCTCTGCATTTGGTTTTTTTGTTTGGTTCAGTCGAACCAGTTTCTTTGGATTTATCACTGTTCTTTGGAAATTTGGAGGTTGTTGCTGAGCCTGAAGAGGAAAGGATTGTTGGAAAGCTCGTGCTGTCGCCGAGGAAGGAAATATCTTCGGCAAACGCAGTTTTCTTCGAGTTTTGGAAAAGAAATTGCAGGCATGTTAAGCCCTTCTCTTTAAAAATACTTGCTTTGTTTAAACGTCTCATTAAAACAACCCTGCTCTTGGGTTTTGGGTTTATGTGATTGTTGTCATGTTGATACGATTTGGATTTAGTTGATTCTTGCTGTCATTTTTGGAAATGATAGGTAAAATCGTTCTGGTTGTTGTGTTTAAACTGTCTTTGCATTTTACGTGAATGGAATATCTCCGTCTTGTGTTGGTTTGTTTGATGATTTGGAGAATAACGTTTTTAGGTTTTTTTTTCTCTGTTAATGGTTATATTTAAAAAAAAAAAAAAGACAAGCAGTATGTGTTGTTCTCATCACTGTATAATCGTTCTCTTGTTTTATGAACTTGAATGATGAAGTCTAAATAGACAATAGGAGTTGTCTTTCAGTGTCGAGCGATTGTTCTTTGATATATGAACTTCAGTGATAATACTGTACTGGATGTGTGAGTTGTATGAAGTCGTATTCTTTACTGAAATTTCTTTTAAAAAGGAAATAGATCCTTTCTCTTTCTGCTGTGTTTGATTATGATGGATACGACATTTGGGTTTTGTATGAGTATACGAATTTGATTTGAGGGAAGAAATGGTAATACATTTTTCTTGTTTCTTTTTTTTCTTGCTTAAAGAAATAGATGAATACGATTGAGTATTCGTGGGAGTGGAAAAGAAATAGTTTTTCCTTCTGAACTTATAATGAATTATACTATTTTCTTGCTGAGAGGGAAGGATGATTAGTTGTGTTTATTGATGTTGTTCGATCTTCTAGTTCGGACTGTCTTTGTGAATACGACTTAGCTTTGGATTGCTGTGCAAAAGAATAAATGCATGGAAATTTTGTCTTGCGTTGTGTGGGTTGTCTTGACTGTACCAGACTTACGCATTTAACACCCTATACGGGTTTACTTTGATAGAGGTAATGATAACTGATTATTGCATTCTGAAGTTCTGCATATTATCATGAACTTGAAAGATGGATTTCGGGTAGAAATGTTTGTTGGCAGTGAGCTTGATTTGGGTGTTTTATTTCATTCTGAGCAAATGATTGTTCTCACTGAAATTATGGGGAAACGTATTCTTCTTCTTTCTGTTGTTTGATTTGATAAAATCAGTAGTCAGGTGGTTTATTGAACTTTACAAGTTCAGTCGGTAGAGAGGACAGTGGCATTTAAATTGTTTCCTGAGTGCTGAGTTTTCTGTACAAATGAAATAATTGAATGTTTCTTGTGGTCTCCGATTTTGCACAGTCATTTAGAAGAAATGAAATCGGCATGAATAATTCTTGTTGAGTTGAAGAAAATGGTTGTTTTCTTATTTGAATAGTTAAAGAACGAACTCTTCTCTTTTCTTTCTCGGAATTCGGAAGTAGCATTGAAGTCTTATTGTGCATTATGATTGGACTTCTTTGTAGGTAACAAAATGAATAAATTTTATTTTGAACGGAATGTGTTCATAGAATTAGGAAATCATGTGAATAATTGATTGCATGATTGTATAACTGTTTATCTGGTTTACAATACAGTGAAAGAATTATGGATTCTTCTAGTACGGTAAATACATAGTATGCATCCTTATACTATTTGATCTATGATAAATACGATGTTGTACTAACCTGTTTTGGATATTCATATGAGCCTGATTTAAATGAAGTATTGATAAGGACGATACATTCTTCCTTGTTTTCATTTAAAGCTGATTATGAATGAAATTACTCTTGCTGCTGGAAAATGAATTCCGAGTGGATTTTGTAAGTTTCACTCTGAACTGTTATCTTGATTTGTGTCTCGTTTGGATTCAATTTTGGGACAGTCATGAGGAAAGAAATAGGGATATGGATGAATAACTTGGAAAAATGATCTTTTCTTCTTTCATTCAGTTGGAAATCTGTAATTCGTTAATAATGAATCTTGTAGTGCTTAGATATGAGCAACTATCTGCATTGTTGTTCGCTTTCTCGTCTGTGCTTGATTGCTTGGAATCTAATCTCATTACATGAACTGAAAAGAAGGTAATTAGTTTACGTTGTAGTTAGTTTTACCCTTTGCATTATTATTAATGAAAGGAGTGGAAAGGATAACAAGTATGTTATATCAGCAGTATGCTACTTGTATTCCTAAACTTTACAAATATTGTAATTTGGAACTTGTAACGGTTATGTGGAAAATGGGACAGCAGTTCTTTGGTTGATTGTGATGGTATTTTGATGGTTCGATTGTTATGCTTTGATCATTTTTTTGGTGCCTATTTCTTGATTGATGTCATCTTGCCGTTTCATAAAAGTAAGGTTCTTTTATTGAGCAGTTAATCAAGCACCTCATTTTAATGATAAGTGCTTAATATGCTCGTTCATGAATCAACTGCAAGTAATTTTTTGCGAGATGGAATTTGATTAGAATGAAGACATGGCTTTTTTTCTCGATGCTTCTTGATTGGTTGAAGATGAATTGTATTTGTTTACTTTTATTCCTCTTTGAGGAATTGTAAAAAGAAGAAAGTATATTCTTCTATCTATGAGTTGTAATGATGTTTTATGTAAACAATGTCCATTCAGTTGGATTGGCAAATGTATGGATTATGACATGAATTGATGAATACAAATACAAGTGTGATATTTTAATAATTATATCAGTTTGATATTGTTGACTAAATTGGAAATATAATGTTATTCCTGATTTGGATTTATTTAATTGTCCTTGGATGGATGCTAAATGGGAATTGATATCTATTCTTACCTTATTGCAACTTTTAAGTTGAAATGTGCAATTAGTTCATACTTGGGTAAAGATGAATTCTTAATTGACATTAGAAAGGATTAGGAAGAATAAGATTCCATAACTGATAGGTATTCAGGATTAGCTGGGTAGCTAAGGAATATCAATTAACTTAGGAGTAATCGAACTTCGCTTTCGAACTCCATTAATGACCTCGTATGTGGAATTCAAAAAGAAAGGGGTATGGGATAAGTATATCCATAACTAATGGACCTTAACTATGTAATGTTAAGGAGAATAAATGAATACATTTATTGGGAATTAGACCTCGTTTAAATGACATCTAATAAGCTAGAATTATGAATTTAGTTACAGTTGGGAAAATCTTGGTTAAGTTTAATAGGTTAAACTTATCACGTCCATCGGTCGGTAACAGGCTGCTTAATCCAATGATTAAGAAGAGAACCAAGTAGAGAAATGCAGCCCTTCGGCACGAAGGAGAAGATGCATAGCAAGCTAGAAGACGGATTTAGTCTCTCTTAGCTATACACAACTGTAACGGGAACGAGGATAAAGGGATCAACATGGTTGCTGAAAGTTGATTTTTAAATATTAAGATCATATCCAAATCACTTGAGCATGATGTGTACTCTTGATGGGAGGATTCCGTAGGACATTGACATACGCCAGCTACAGCAAGGTGTCTTCATGAAGACGGGGTCTTCATGACGACACAATGTTATAGCTGACATATTACAATGCCCTCCCGAATTAAAACATCAAGAATACATAGGCTGAATGTGAAGTTCTTGACTAGGGATAGGAGTATGATCATGTATACGGAGTGACCCCGAGATACTAAAGATAACTAGACACACGGAGTCATGGGGAACGACACCATATGTCTGCATATCTTTAGTTACCAGGAGTGCCTTCCTATATTCGAATATATTGCTAGTTGGAAATTGGAAGTTTAAAACTGACCTTAAATCGAGAGGACTGGTAGGAACTAGGAAAGACCATTCTAGATAACAGGTGAAGTGAGGTGAAGGACGTATTCCATTGATGTGTATCGCATCCAGGAATATGATCATGCAAATCATTTGAAAATCTTTGGCCAAAGTATCGCAAGTGCTTTGGTTGCGTTGTCCTTATCACTTAATTTAAGATGCAGGATGTCAAATGAATATCAGTAACATATATTCAGATAGGATTCTTAAATGGATCACTTCGATAACCGGAAACGATTAAGAGAACTGGTATATATAATATACTATGCATAAACGAACATGAAGGATCGGTTGTTGCGAGTCATGAAATGAAGGATCGTTGAAACTCCAACCATGAAAATGGAAGATCGACAGCTCCTTGAGTCATTTATAGCATAAAGAATCTGTTATAAGATTGAATGGCATTGAATGTGTGTTCCATATTGTAAATATGCGAACAAGGAACATTAGTTTTAAAAAGAAATTGTGTGATCCAAACTGTGTTGTTTGGGAAGAGAACAATTATTAAAACTTGAAGGTGTGTTTGAATTTTATAATTCATAACAGAGAACGTTATCAAAAAAAAAAAAAAAAATTCCCTTGTTCTAGTATATTAAAATGGGGATGTTACACCTCCAGTCTCCATGACCTCGCTTCCTAAGAATCATATCATCCACAATCACTCCCACCTTTAAAATAATCCTCATCTCTCTTCCCAATCCAATCTTCCTAACCCCGCTTAAACCACCATCGTTGAATCTTTTAGAAATTCTTTGACCACCTCCTAATCCCACATATGATTCCAAATTTCCTAAATCCACCACAATATCTCGATTCTCCCAATTTCCTAAATTGGTAGATCGCATTCCACCCACATCCCATTTTGACAATTTTATTTTATCTACTACGAGTATGACCATAAAACAATCTCATCCTTTGAATACTTGCATTCCTACCCATCCTATGCTCCAATCATCTCAATGCCTTAACACTCATATCCCTACTTATCATTTACCATAACAACCTACCCAACTTCAAAAATCACATCCTGTCTTTATTTCTCAACATCAACCTATACAAAAATCTCAACCCTTGAAACATGTTAATCCTTACCAAATAGTTCCCACACACCTATATATATGTAAAATAATCAACTATCTTATCAAACTATTCCGCAAACACCCTATCCACAAACTTATCAACCACCTTATCAAACAAATCACCAAACACCCACACATCTACAAATGTATCATTTACCTTATCAAACTACATTTCAAACCACACAACCAATCCAATTGCAACCTAACATCGTGTCAAATGATCCAATTCACGCTTTAATGAATCAGTTGGCTACTCTAGAAGCTGCTACCTTGGCACCCAAGAATACATTATCCTATGAAAAAATCTGTAATGAACCAATTCATCCATCGGTTCCAATCAAACCTTACCCTCCTCATTGGAAAATTCCTACGTTTACTAAATTCAATAACAAGGAAGATCCTCAACAACATATCATGCATTTAAACACGCATGTTATATTATTGTGCACGATCACGATCTACTTCTTTGTGCTTTCCCCATGTCTTTGTCTGGTCCCGCATTGGATTGGTACAAATGTATCCCACAACATTCCATATTCTCTTTCACCCAACTTGCGCATCTGTTCTTAGAACACTTTTAAATCAATATCACATGCAAAACCACTATCGCTGACCTCTACACCATCTCGAAAGTTTTAAGACGAACCCATCACCAATTTCGATGCACGATGGTGTGGTGTTATAAACCAACTATCCTTCACTCTTCTGCAAATTGAACTCATTGAACTCTTCTCATGTTCATGTGTAAAACATATATCATCTACGTTGCAAATGCAATCATTTTGAACCTTTGATGAAGCTTTCATAATGGCTTATAAATGCGAAACTCGTGCCTATTGAGCAAGGTTATCTTAAATTCAGATCGACTAAACCTAAAATTGAATCGACTAAACCATTCACACATAACAACACATTTAAAAGTGTGGCCAACATTGTGGTTAATAATCCCTCGTCAACATCTACATTCAGCACATGGACTCAACAACGAGCCCCTCAACCAACAACCAACTATACCCCCTTGGGAGAATCATATAACTCCGTATTTGACAAGTTGATAGCCATAAACTCCATCCAACTTCCTCCGATACGAACCATGGACAACTCACAAGCCAAGCCTATTTGGTATCACGAAACCCACTATTGTAAATATCATTAGGTCAAAGGTCACAACATTGAGAAATTTCGTTCCTTCAAAGATTGTGTCCAATAACTCCTAAATCAAGGGGATATCCAAATAGATAGCTCCACCACTTCATCTAGCTAACCCGTAGACAAAGTTACAAACCTTTTCCTAATCAACCATCAAGGAATCATGTTACCCCCTTTACATCTCAACTGTAACTACTTACACCATTAACACTATCGATCCAAATCTTATCTTGTGACAACACCACATGCTCCTACAAAGTGGACATTATTCCCATCCCTTATGTGGAACCCGCCACACCTACATCAATTTTTACAACTTGTCCCGAATCTACACCTCCTTCTACCCTTACCACATCTACATCAAAACCAACTATAACATCTACTTCATCCACTTCAACCATACCCCAATTTTTCACATCGATTCATCCCAAGCACCTATTTCATCCCCAATGATATCCACACATACCCCTTCATCTATCACATCTACTCCTTCACCCACATCTACCTTAAACACATCTATTACTACACCTACCTCACTCACTACCATCCCAACTAAACTCATTTCTACCCTTGCACCCTTACAAGGTCCAACCTCCGACATCGACCCCATTATCAAATATATCATTCTTACCCTCGAAACATTTATTAAGCAACCGGTCCCACCTACTACTACTACATTAATCCTACACCTAATTCATACCTATCATCTACTCCACACCATTAATTCGTAGGATTGACTACTTTACATGTTTTCATTCCACCTTCACCAATGACCCTAACCGCATCCACGTCGGGCTTCAAGTATACATACCACTTCACCCACATCTCCAAATATCCCAAAAATGCCTACATTCCTATCTATCCCTGGGCTATCCCTATACCTATCGTACTCAATGAGTCCATCTATCTCTACCTTGAAATATTTACCTATATCCTTTCCCATGGCCATGCACCCGCCTACCCCAATACTCTTTACCTAATTTTTCTATCACATTGAACAAATCTTATCGATCTGCAACCATACCCTTTCAAACATCTATCAACAAACACCTCCACCTAATTCACATAAATACGGTTAACATTTTTCCTCCACCAAATCAACTCTTTCCATGCCAAAATCTAAACAATCCACATCTCGCATAGATCTCATTAATAACATCATACAAACACACATTTCTCCATTAACATCCTCCTCTTGTTTTAGAACATTTTCTCCATTCATAACCATGCCACCACCGCGATCGTCCAGTTGAGATTATTATCATACCTACTAGGAATAAAACTTCTCGATCAAAGGCTAAGGCTCATGGAAAGCATCCCCGATAGTCTCCCGTACATCCTTGAGAACTTTCAGGTTTTCCTCTTCTCAACAATCCAATGCCACAACATCTATATTAGGATCGGTTTCTCCATCTACGACATCTTGCCAAAATCAATCTACATCCAAACAATACAATCCTTCAATCAAATTTGATTTGTCCTCCAAAACATGAAATTCACTCAACCAATCTACATCCACTTTTTCTCCTAACTCCAACCCGAGATATCAATCAAAACCCACAAGAGCTACCTTCCCATGATGCTTAATGGGGTCTTACGCAGATATCCTTTGACATTTAACTCAAACATCTACCATCACACTTCCTCCTATTAAATCCTTTAATCCATATGGTCCAAATCCATCATGGTTCAATCCTTGTTGTTGTTGCACTTATCATCATACCCCAGGACATGACATTGAACATTGTAAGGCCTTTCGATAATCATCCACAATCTTATCGAGAAAGATGATTTACTCATTTAGGGAAATATCCTTCTCCATCTATATTGATCCCAATTCATATCCCATCTATCGGATCTCCCATGATTCTCGTCATCCACATCATCCCTTAATGTCCTTCCTATATACAACATTCCTCCTAAGGAAGGTTCCCCATTGTCCATCAATATCACTTATGTTACCAAACACACTTGTGGTCTCCAACCATCCAAATCTAAAACAATATCATCTAAAATATTTGACATCCTTTCACTTGTCCACATTTAATTCATTTGGTGAGTAACCTTCCTCGCTCTTAAGCATATCATCTATATAAATCTCTTTACTGTGGGACATTGTTTTATTTACCTCATATTCATCCAATCTAAAAAAATATTGTCTAAATCTTCATCTCATATTAAAGCCCACTTTTGTGGCCATTTTTGTTCTTCCGTTGAGGGAATTATCCAGAAACCCCACATATTTTTATCTAATCTTATCGGTTTCAGCTTTACATATCTATCAACTTTTATTATAGATCTATCTTTTTGCCCTTAAATCTATAATCGCATCTCCAAGGTACTATGCCCTTGTATATTTGATGTTGTTTTGTGTTCTTTGATTTCTTGTGCATTAATCTAGACATAGAACTAGGAAACCCCGATCAACACCAAAGGTCTCTGATGGTGTGCACATATATCTTATTTAATTCCTCTTCACCCAATGGCTCCACATAAGGCACAGACCATCCATCAGCTAGGGAATGATCATGTGCTCCTCCTTGTTCTCAAAACTGATGTAGCCTTTATTGAAGTGTAGGTTAACATTGTTTGCATAGCACCAAGGGCACCCAAGTAACGTTGGGAAGCTATCTGCATCAGAAAGTGCCAAGACTTCAAAGTCTCCAAAGTGAACTTGACTCCCTAGATAGTTATGGAAGAACTATTTAAAACTCTAAGGGGAGTATCCTTAGTCTTTTTCGCCATATATAACACATTTGAAGATGGCTGTAATGGTGTCCTCCCCATCTTATTCCAAGTATTTAAAGTGAGGAAATTAACTTCTTCACCCATATCAATCAAAATATTACTCAAGATCCATCCATCCACTACCACATTCAATGTGATCTCCTTGTCATAGTCTAGACTATGAGGGGGTAAGTTAGTGTGCAGGATCTACCTCTTGCGCCACCTCGAGAGTTAGGTATGTTTTATCTCAACCATTATCCTAATAAGGGAATGATGTTCTCTTGGTGCAACATATTACACACCTCCTTTATCTCATCTATGTCCCTTTGAGGAGTTTCAGCGTTCTTTTCTTTCTCTAACTCCCATGACTACTCCTTCAAATACTAAATCTCTCCTTGCAGGCTTCTAATCATATCCATAGTATATTGATACACCTCTTTTTGATAGGTAAGATTAGGGTACTTCCCATGTAGTACCTCCTCTCTTGTAATAGTAGGCCTATGCTTTGTCATTTCACTCACACATGCAGGTTTAGCACAAGTATTCACCAAGACAAGATCTAACTGCATTAGATACTACCTTAGGGATGTATAACGGCTAGGCATTATTCACACTCATCATCCATGTACCCTTATCATGCTTCTTATAATTACGAACCATGTGACTATACAAATCCTCGGCACTCTTCATACTTATGTGTCTTCCCACACCATGAGCATTGTAACAAGTTTGGGAATTTACACTTATAATGCTTTATAGATCTATAGTTAAAGCAAGTTCCATGAGGAAAGTCACCTATTCCCCTTCCACAACATTATGACCTCTAAATCTTCCATGAAAGCCTATTCCTCTTCCTCCACCATCCATGTGCCCTTCATAGTGATGACCTCATCCTTTTAACTACTCAAAATACTAGTCTAGCCCATGCCAGTGTCAATGGTATCATGAATTTGGTTTATCAATCTATACTCCTTATATCATGGGTGGTAGATGTAAAGATCTTGCAATAATAGGACATAGTCTTATAGAGTATGTGATGCAGCAATGGGAATCTACTTGGATCATACTCCCCATGATATATCCCACAATCTAGTTTCATAGAATGTACCAACTTTGAGGGTAGCTATCCTTCATATGTCCCTCTACTTCACATTACATACACCAAATTCCACTACAAGTCTCTTTATGTTGAACTTACATGATAAATTTTCTGGATTCCTTGCCATGGAAACAATATAAGCCTCTAAGAAGGGACTCACTCTAGTCTCAATTCTTCCGACGGCATCAATGTACAAACTAGCCTCCAATTCCTCATGCGGGTCCATGAAATTCTTGTGTAATGGTTCTTGTCCTGAAGGGGGTGATTAGGCCTCCAACAAACCACTAAGCATGTTGTGATAAATGGATGTCATAAGATAACTTAGATGAGAGAGTCTTGAACTGTGTGTCATACTCCCACACACTCTTTTTCATACCTTGTTGGTCTCCTTCAACACACTGATGCTCTTCTAATCAAACTAGGAATGTGGAAATATGACAAGAAGGCATCACATAACACAATATAGTCCATCGCCATCTCGATATGGATCATACTTATGATACCAACTATGAGCATACCCCGCAACATAGTTGTCAACTAGATTGAATTTTTCTCTGGGGCATTTATCCTCTTTGTGTGCCATAGTAATTCACACATATGAACATGCTCCTTAGCATCCTTGACACCCTTGTAATTGTTCAAATAGAGTGACATCTCATAGAACACATGGTTCTAGGTTTGTGGCCCTCTGCCTACTAGGCCTCAAACCTTGATTTCCTCCGATGTTTCCTCCACCATATCCGCTAGGTCCACTCACTCCCAAAATCCTAGATCCACCAGATCCTCCTCTTGTAGTAGGTACAAGACCTGAAGTGGTTCTACTTTTTTACCCACCATCGAGCTAAACTAGGCTCTAATGGTTTTTGAAGTGTAACTCCTCCCAGGATGTGATACTCACATTTTTTGCATCGATACCTTGTTGAAATGATGAGCCGATAGATACCCCCAAATATGGGAAACATCTACATGGTTATAGAACTCAAAGAAAAATTATATCTGCTTGAAGCTTCTTGCTTACCAAATCCAACACCAACCGGGATAGGAATACCTCTCTCATGACTTGGAAAACTAAGTGCAAGGGTCTAGTTGTTAGGTGAGTCTAGATGTGCTCCTATGGACTTTCTTCTTCCTTCATCCGACAAGATCTCATTATAAGTTGAGGAGGTTCTTCTCCCATGCTTGCCAATATGGGGTAGCATAGACTACACAAATTCCACATCCTCTATGTGAACCTCAAATCCTTCTCGTAACATCTACCTCTATAGATCTATCACTCCTATAATCTCACATTTTTTCACCAACTCATTTTCCCAACCATCATTATACTTTATCCATTTATCTTCTCTCTCCATTTCCACCGTAGGATCCTTCATCTCCTTCCACACCCTCTTCGCGCCCCCCTAGTGTAATTTTAGCTAGCCATAATAAATGCTTCTAAAATCGGATTCACGATCAAGATCTTGATGGCTAAAGGTGAAGCATGAAATAAATATCCTTTGGGTTATCTCAAGAACTCAAACTCAACAACCTATGGGAAAGAATAAGTGGAAATTGTGTACTCGAACATGCAACTCATCAACACACATATCCACCAATGATAAATAACATGATTCCAAAACAAATCAAGTGTCATGAAGCCTCTCGATAATCTTCTTGAGTCCATACATGAGTTCGATAGATAACCAACTTCTCCTCAAAGCATAATTTTATAACCACTCATATAGCTCCACCGGGAAACAATAAAAGAAGGTCTCATACAACTCATGAGAAAGTTGCTCCTCTACCCATTTACATGGATCAAACTTAGGTCTATGTTTAATCTATTAGAAAACTCATCCTCCATTTTTTAAAGCCAAGTTTATATGATGTCCAAGGTCAGGCATTTTGTCATCCCTCACAATTCTTACAACAACTTCAAAAGAGGTCCCAACAACGGAACCAAGATGTAGTCACTTTCTCTAAACACTTAATATCCTGTGTGCATCGACATATCACCCAACATTACTAGGTGCTCTCTTGAGGCACATGTATGTTCTGAGACCCTCCTTTATATGAGCTTGCAAGAATGTTTATCACCATTAGAGAAATAATGCATAAATATAATTGTATGTATTTTAAGATAGAAACAAGGAAACTAGATCCAAGCACACATTCACCATACTATAAATGAGAACATCATGATGACAACAAAGAACCAGATCATAACCATGAGTATCATCAAGAAAAAAATGGTTTTAGTTCATAAACATAAAGGAAATCATACAAATAAATATCCATGACTCAAATGTTTAGAACAAACCCATTGTATTAATTCCTCAATATTACAGTATCCAATTTCATTAAGGAGCCCATGAATGGAGATAATACAACAATAGAGTCACAACACATTCTCCAAACTATCTTCATTACATTGATTACAAATAGTGATCACACCCATATTTCCCTTAGCTCTCACATACATTATTACTCTCTCACTCAATACATTTCTCTCTATCCATCCACACTTTATTGCCATGAAAATCAATACATAAGAAGGAATAGAAAGGAATATCCCCTAACTGATTCATCATTACCTAAGAACATGCCAAATGTCATCATGTATTTATCTAATTGAGTACCCTTAACATGTAAGTTCCAACTAATCCATAACTCGATTCTACTTTTACGATCCTAATCTTGTTATGATAACCATATCTCGGAATATTCTTTCCTTGAGCTACAAGTCTCTCATATTTTACCTTTATCCACTCCCACTTTTTGGTCTCCTTTCCACCTATTCCTTTGATGCATCTTTGACCATGATCCAAAATAATACTAAGTCCCGAACCTTTTATGCCTAGGCGTGAACCTTCACACATCTCCAAGAGTACTTATGCATGAGCCTTTGTGCCCTTATTCTATGTGGCAAAACCCTTCTTACCTCGGGTACTTATTTAATTTAGGAATCAACACATGTTCACTCTCCTTTCTAGTTATGATCATATAAATATATATCCATTACACGTAGTAGGGATTCTTGCGCGCAATACCTAGTACCAATCCCACAACGACTCCTAGGGGCATCCACTTTCATACACTAAGGTGTTATTGTTTCATTTTATAATTAACACTTTAATTTTATCATACTACACACACTTTGACATAATTTTTTATCTTTCTAACATGCTAATTGTTTCTTCATGTGAAGCATTTGTTTTATAGACTATATTCCACCATGGTTATATGTTACATTTTTTCTACTTGCTTGTCATTGTTGTAGACACTGTAGTTTGGCTAGTGCACTATTACGAGTAATATTGTGCTAGTTGTACTTCTCCCCGCAAACCGATATACACCCCCGGTTTGACCTATCTAACTTTCTTCCTACGACATCCCTTTTGTCATTTTTCCTCTTGTAAACCATTTAAACAAGCTATAATAGCTTCGTTATAACTACATTAGCTTCTTACTTTCTTCTCGTCCACTTCTACCACCTTCCTGGCCTCTCAATCCATTCCATTGGATTGATTTGACCCTTCAAAACTCTCTCCAAACCCTAATCATCTTCTAAACATGTTTAAATAAGCTTAAACATGGTTTGTCACTCCCTAAACCTAGTCAAAATAAGCTTTGACTTGCTAAAAGTGTTTTTTGGAATTTAGTGTTTGTCCCATATGCACTCAAGTTTCCCTTTTTCCCAAATGGAAAACTATATATAGGGCTAGAACCCCTCTCTCATTTTCAAGAATTCCTCCCTTCTTCCTAAGCATAGACCATAGTATTTTGCATCTAGGTTCTAGTTTTCATTTCTAGTTTAGATATTGAGCTATTTACTTCACTTTTGATTTGTTAATCCAGTTTGTAGGGTAAAGGAGAAGAACCATTGGCTCAAAGGCCTTTAATGGGGATATCTCTTTCTCTTAATCACTAAAACCGATTGCTTAGGACTTACTAGGTTCATTATTTTAAGCTTTCAAAGAATAGAGATAGTCTTAATTAGCTTAAGTTTGAGTGTTTACTTCATAATGCATGTTAGTTAGAAAATCTTGCTCATTTCTTATCGGATGGTCCACTGATTTGTTGCTTGAAGCCTTTGGGGATTCTTTAGGAATTCTTACCCCAAATCCATGGCTTTCAACAACTTTTCTTTGAACACATTTGGCACGCCTGGTGGGACACTTATGTCCATCCTCCATTAATGAAGGTCCTTTGAGTTCTTCAAAGTCATTTTTCAAGTTTTTTAGTTTAAATCACTTGTTATTTTCCTCATTTCTATTTTAAACCTTGGATTAATGAACTCTATTTACATGCATTTGTGGGTTTAACATAGAAATAGGAAGCTTTGACTAACCAATAACCTGTTTGTTTTAAAATTTTGAAATTTTGTGTGTTTTGCAGGTTTTTTACAGGGAACGCATAGGTGTTTTGAGGTGGCACATACGCATTGATATATGTGTGTCTCCTTCGGAGAAAGTCCGCGCACCGTTAGGGTGTCCTCATGTTTTTGAAATTTTTCTCTGCAAGGACACGCCCGCATCTCCATTGGTCTATCTCGTGTCTCTCGTCTCTCTAGACACGTATGTGTAATTAATGCAAACTGTAAAATTTTATAGACTTCTTTTTGCTTGGGCCACATATCCATCAAGAAGAGCACGCATGCGTTGTGTTCTTATCAAATATAAAAAATTTATGGTCCTGTTTTAGCTATTTTTCTAACATTTTTGGTGCGAGTTTCTAAAAGGTTGATAGGTTTTAAAACAAGGGCTAACTCTTTAAAAATTTTAGTTTGCATGATTAAGTGTTTTTAATTTCTTAGCTTAAATTAGGATTTGTGAAAGGTGTGTATGCTCTCTCCTCGTGCTTTCCAAAGCGATCTTGGGGATAAAAAACACTTACACAAAATCTATTTTATATGTTAAAAACACTTTCTTCTTAAGGATAAAGTAACATTTTTATGTGCTTTTTAGGATTTCCACTTTACGTATGCTCTTCCTTCTCACTTTTGGGTGATCTTAGGAATGAAAAGCAAGTGTGAGTTCTCTTTACCTCAATTAGCTAAACAGAAAACTAATAACCAAGCTGTTGTCTACAGGACCTAACGTTGGTCAAATAAAGGTGTTAGAGCGAAGCAAAAACTTCTAATACACGTGTGTTTGCAGATTGCCAAATGGTGTGCCACTTTTGAAACCACATTAAAGATTAAAAAGATAAAAAAGCACACCACATTAAACACTTTGTATTGTAGGTTTGAGCATAAGGGTAAGTCCCTCTCCGCTTAACTCGGAACTTAACTCCTTTGGCATAACACTTAAGCTATAACAATGGGGGTGGTTCTAGGAACCCCAAAGTAGTCCACTACCGAGTAACTTCGTGGATGAAAAGGAAGCGCCTCGCTTACCCACTTGACTAGTACACCTTGTGAGATAGCATTACAGGTTGTTAGTATGGTGACCTGGTGATAGTACACGTAGACACACTAGTTTCCTACCTTGTTCTTGAGGGGGTAAAGTAAAGCCAAGATACTCCCAAACTAGTCGGTGTGACTTTTTGGGTAAATTGTGCTTGCTTAAGACAACTTTGTAACACTTAGTTGAGAGAGCTTATTAAGGAAACCATTTTTACGGAGGCTAAATTTACTAGTCCATTCATGTCATTTTCCATCACAAAGTGATAACTTTCTAGATTCGGCACCTTGTTTGTCGAACACGGTAATGAACCCATTCTAAGTTAGATCTAAGTGTCTTTCATCACTAATCTAGACAAACGTATTACTTAGCTTAGCTTCTTTCTCATTTTTCAAATGAGGTGAAGCTCTACCCAAAGTAAAACTAAGCCTATTTTTCACATGTTCTTGATCGACACCCATGCATTCGTACTTTCCACATTGGAATTCGAACAGAGGCATACTTTACGTATTGTGTCGAGAGATAGTGCTAGTTGCTTTTTTGTAAGTTTACACTCATCCATATTTGCGGCTAGGGTTTTAAATGACTAAAGCAGTTGGGTACATTTTCACATCTTTGGTAGTCCTACGATCTTGATTTCAAGATCTTCATCATTGTTACGGGTCGGTTTAGTCATTCTATCTCTCCCTCGTTTGTCAAATTTTTCTTGAATTTTAGTCGCTTAGTATTTGCATTTATGTAACGTCTCCCATTCTTTGGGCACATAGTATAGATCCCTCTATTACACAGTTATGATGCTTGCATCATTGCAGACTTCTTGTTATACCTTCTACTTGGTTTTAGTTTTGACATCATCTAGGTTTTTTTACGAGTGTTGATAACGCATTATATGTATCATCATGATGTTGTCTTGATATCGATGTCTTGCTTGCTTGGTTGAGATATATTGACAGTGTTGTTGCACTATATCTAATTGTGACTTCCACTTTTCAATACACTTGGCTTGTTGTCGATTTACTTGAGTCACTTCTAGGTATACCTTGTTAGGGGACTTTGTCACTATTGTGCTGATATTCAAGCCTTGTTAGATTTCTAACCTCGGCCCACATATCTAGTACAACATTGTCATTCATCTTGGTCTTTTAAGTATAGATTTGACATAACGCAACTTAGGTGAGTGGTACATTTTCATCTGTCCATATCGGTATCCTTTGGAAACTAGTAAACATAGTGTTGCATCTGAGTATTGGCTAGTAATGCCTAGACTTTTCAAAATGGCAACGAAATCCGGTGAGCTTAATACAGGAGCTAATCCTTTCAATGATTTCCCCTTTAGCGGGAACAATTTAGGACCACTCTTCTCTCAAGTCAAAGATATAGAGACATTAATCTATTATAGTGGAGAAGAGTCAGACTCTTCGGGATAACAAAAAAGGTTAGACCTAAACAAATTTGATGAGCTCTTATATTATAACAAAGATCAAGTACTCTCGAGAGTCTTGGTGTTAGGAGCTAAACTTCCGCATGAGCGCGAAGAAGAAACAAAGGTCATTGACCCTAACTTAAGAGAGTGAAGATTCATTTTAGACATAGATAATCCTTTCAATGTGGGATATGCATCCGCTCGGGCAACATAAGGCCGTTGTTGAAGGTGAAACATCACGAAAACCTCACTTTAAGGCTTCGCGTAAAGTAAAACCGAGCGGAGGGCCTCCCCTCCTCCGAAATTTGATGAAGAAGAGGATCCCCTAGTTGAGGAGGAGACCCTCCAAAATTAGATCTTGAAGTTGATTCAGAAATTAGCAAACCTATGTGCTTCAAAAAGAAACATAGGTCAAAACAAAGACAAAGATAAAATTAATGAGTTTTAATTTGATCCACATACAGACTATACCTTTAAGGCAACTCAAGCTCAAAGGTCGATGTCACCTACTAAGGAGCAACTCATTTAGGATGAATTGAAATATATGAAAGATACGATCACAACACTACAACAGGGAAATATATGCCAAAACAGAAAGTATCTCTACAAAGAACTATGTCTTTATCCCTTTGATAAAGACATGCTATCGCAGCCCTTCCCTAAACATTTCACTATTCCAAAGCTCGACAAGTACAAAAGAAAAGGTGATCCTTGCGATGATGTCAAAGACTTTTACATGGCTTGTGAAGAGGTCACCTACAATGATAATTTTCTAATACGACTCTTACCCCACAGTTTGGGAGCTTTGGTGATCGAATGGTTTTGTAGCATACCTAAAGGGTCCATAACAACGTGGCTGGCATTAGCGTAAAAATTTGTCAGACAACACTATTCTTTCAATATTGAAAACAATGTCATGATGAATGACCTTTGCAATGCAAAGTAAAAACCTAATGAGACCTTCGCGGGTTTCTTACAACAATGGAGAGCACTGGCTAGTCGCTTCCCTTGTGCTTTACCTTAAAAAAATTAGTGAGCATTTTTGTTCCTAATTTAAACTCAGAGATAGCTTTCCATCTTCGGATGCATTACGGATCTAACTTTGAGGAAGTTATAGAGAAAGGTAGCAGTTTGAAAAGGCTCTTATTACCAAAGGAACACTTAAACCCTTTATCAAAGACAAACATGAGGCCAAATATGTAGACAAACCTAAGTTCTTTAATAATAACAAACACGTCATTGGTGATGGAATTATCGACTCCAAAAGAGTCCAAGCTCTCGTAGATAGGTCCGCTTTTGAAGCTTTCTGCAAGGACCTCGCCCCTAAGGCACCTACAAAACATACGTTCACAACATTGAGCAAACCCCGACTACCATATTAAAACTATTAGATGATGCTAAAATGGTAGAGTATCCAAGTACCATAGTACCATTCCCGTAAAACTCTCCAAAACCTAGTTGGTATAAAGACCATGAATACCGTGACTTCCATCGTATCAAAGGACACAAAAATATAGATGTCACGACTAAAGCATTTCATACAAGACCTCATTAAAGAGGGAAATATTGCCGTAGAATCATCTCCCGATCCAGACAAGGTCCTAATGAAAAATGGGCATATACAAAAGAACCTTTTCCCGATCACACGGATAACAAGAAAAGGAAACTAGATCACAAGTAGGCCTCTAATGACTATCACATCGCGCATATGTTTACTCTAGTGATAAGAGTCCATTCGACTCCTTATAGGTTGCATCCATTTTCCCGATGAAAGAGTAAACAAAATCTGAATTCTCAAAAAGAGTTGTGCGGTTGGAACGCAACACGCTCGCTTAATCATACCCGATCCAATAATAACTACTCAAAGCCGATTATAATTTACTAGATCAACTAAAGAAAACACTAGTAAAATATCCATTTTGGACCTTCTTAAAATCTCTACCGCTCACAAGGATATATTGTACAAAACATTATAGAATTCGCGAGTCTCTACTGAGGTAGATCCCACACACTTGTAAGCTATGATCACCCACCGAACCCGTTGATCACATCACTTTTGATTGCAATGATATCCCATGTAACAACTCGAGCATACTTTTCCTCTCTATTTAGAAGTGGTTGTTACCCGTCGTAAGATTAAAAGAGTGCTTGTGGATGGGGGATCTGGTCCAAACATATGCACATTAAAGCTAGTTAGGTAGCTAGGCATTTCGTAAACGGATCTAGGAGCTAAAACATCACCATCACAAAGATATGATAATGAGGAGAGAGAATCAGCAGGTACTATTATAGTACCCATGGAAGTAGGTCCCACTTGTCATGATACGACCTTCCATGTCCTGTATTTAGATCTCCCATATAACATGCTCTTGGGGCATCCATGGATTCATGCCATGTAGGCTATCCCTTCGACATTTTATCAATGTATCAAGTTGTGCTATGAAGGGCGTATAATCACTATCTCGAGTGATCCCGAGCCGCTTAGTCACTATTGAGCGTTGCATAGTTTCTCTCGTGTAGCCTATGAGTGCCCTTCCATGGATGTTGTCATCCCTCTTAAAACGGAAGATATGAAGAATCGGGTGGACTTAGAGTCGCTCACACCTTATAATCAGGACCTCCCTTCTTTGGTCAATCCTTTTACATCTTGGGAGGCTACATCAGTGAGATATGGCTCAGGAGATCCATTTACTCTTGAACAAGCATTACTAATTTCAGAATTATCGGTGTCACTAGGACACGGGGTAAGCCCTATTTTTAGTTCGAAGTACACGAGAACCGTGTTTGGAACCATTGGATAAATTTGTTCATAGTGGCCTCCTATCTCGAAGAAAAGATGTTGGAGGATCCCATTAGTAAGGTTCGGAAGGAACCATGGCATCATGCAATCAAGTGCCTCAATATACTAAATTACACCGCATGATGTTTGTCATGGGTTATAAAGGATACTGAGATGTGGAGCCAACGCATAAGGCCGTTTAGAACCTATTCCTACTCACCATTTCAAATCTAGCAAGCATGGTCTTGGGTTAACATCTCAGATGCTCAACCCGTCGAGGTTGATGCTACTTTTTTGAGTGCGAGGACATTTCATATAATGAGGATAGCGATACAAGTTCCCAATGTATCCTCTACAAATATTTGGCTTCCAAGAACCTATTCCCCAAGTCAATTGTCCTTACCCTATCTGAATCCATCCCTTCAACCAATTATCAAGTCACCCTAGTTTATCCTGAACTTGTAGATTGGGACCAACAACTTTACGTACCACTTGATATCTTTGAGAATGATGAAGCATTCACATAACTCATGGGACTCGGGTATTTTCTTCCTCCCGGGACTACAAGAAAGGATTCTAAATTCAGTTAAACACATGTGCATACTTTGGAGAAGAGGTAGAGATGTGTGGCCACTTGGGTAGGAATGTTGTGAATAAAAGTAAAAATACTTCGAGCAACCTAGTACACAGAATAAACGGAAATCTCACGGTGACAAACTCTTTGAGACACTTGTAGAGAAACAAAATAAAAAGCACATGGATAAAATAACTTATCCTTTTGAAGATGATAAATATCTACCTCGGGAGGTTGATCTTACCCTCCCTCCCGATCCTACCGGGAATGGAGGACGATCTAAGATGCTCATTAAGAAAACCATCGGTGTCAACATTGGTTCAAAGGATTTATCCAGATGATCAAGTTAGGGCTTCACTCTCACTCAGAACAAAAAAACTTTGTGGAACTCTTAAGAGAATACATTGATATTTTCACATGGACATATTAAGATATGCCCATCTTAGATCCAAGACTAGTTGTGCACAACCTTATTGTGCACCTAGATGCCAAGCCCATTAAATAGAAACTGAGGAAGATGCATCCTACAGTTGCACTTCTTGTCAAAGAAGAATTGGAAAAATCTATTGGCTGTAGATTTTATCAAACCTATTGATTACTCAGATTGGATCTCCAATATAGTGCCAGACAAAAGAAACCCGTTAGCATTAAGATCTCTGACGGAATTCCATGTTATCAATAAAGCATGTCCTAAAGATGATTTTCCTTTGCCAAACATAGATATGATCATAGACTCTACCATGGCTATGAGATGCTATCCTTAATGGATGGCTTCTTGGGGTATAATCAGATAAGGATTGCAGAGGAGGATCAGCACAAAACTACATTCATCACTCCATGGGGAACCTTTTGTTGTAAAGCCATGCCGTTCGGACTCAAAAATGCCGGGGCTACTTATCAGCGTGCTATGACTGTCATTTTTCATGATATGATGAATGATATTATGGAGGACTATGTGGGTGACATATTAGCTAAATCAAAGAGTAGAGAAGAGCATCTAGAAGTGCTTAGATGTATCTTTCAGCGCCTCAGGGACTACAAGGTTCATCTTAATCCTAAGAAATGTTTCTTCGGCATATTATCCTAGGGAAACTCTTGGCATTCATAGTATGATAGAGATGGATATAAGTGGATCCCACCAAGGTCACTGCTATTACAGACATGCCTCCACCCATCACTCTTAAACAACTCAGAAGTCTGCAAGGAAAGATCTAGTCTATTCGCCATTTTATTTCTCAGCTTGCAGATAAATGTCATCCATTTACACATCTTTTGAAGAAAGATGTTGCTTTCAAGTGGGGACCGAATGTCGAAGGAATTTTCCTTTCTCAAACAAGACCTTGTAAATCCACCCGTGTTGATGCCCCTACTCTGGGAGAGCTCTCCTTTTATATATTTCTCGCTACCCAATTTGCTATTGGTGCACTACTTGCCCAATACGATCTTAACCATAAGGAGAGGGTTGTTTATTACCTTAGTTGTACATTGATTTCCTATGAATTGAACTATCCATGATTGAAAAGGTCTACTTGGAAGTTGTCTTTATATTTCAAAAATGACACCATTACCTCCTTAATAATAAAACTAAACTTATTTCCAAGGTTGACCCTCTTAAGTACCTCTTATCCAAACCCGCCTTAGCAGGCCGAATGACTAATTGGATCATTCTTTTGAGTGAATTTGAGATAGAGTTTGTAAATCAAAAGTCCTTAAAAGGATAGGTATTGGAAGATCAGTTGGCAGAAGCACCTTTACCAGGGACAGAGCCTTTGTGTATGGATCTCCTAGACGCATCTATGATGTATATTGAAGAATCCATGGAATGGCAGGTCCATTTTGATGGATCATTTAATTTTCATGGATCAGGACCAGGAGTAGTGCTTATTATTCCCATAGGAGATATTATACCAAGAGCATTCCGGTTGGGGTTTCCTTGTACCAATAACATTACAGAGTATGAGGTAGTCATTGCTGGCCTCAAGCTAGCTATCACTTGGAACATCAAACAGCTATGAGTTGTTGGAGATTCTCAGCTCATCATTAAGTAGGTCAATGATGAATACAAGGTTAAAGATGAAAAAATTATTCCCTATAAGAAGATGGTTGAAACCTCAAGGAATATTTTTCACATGTCATATTCAAACAAAAACCCATATTTTATAATAGATCTCATGGATGCCATGGCTACCACCATCGCTCTCTCTCTTACGCATCCCACCGAAGAAAGTAAGATGCCTTTATTTGTGGAACACTTACATGATGGCGAGTGTATGATATGCCCGAATCTTATTTTTAGCATATGAAGTTGTTGGTACCCTATCCCCATGGTATGACTCTATTTACTAATACCTACAAGATGGAACCTTCCCACCCGACATTACCCAATCGAGAAAAGGTCGTTATTCACTACATAGCCCATTATACCCTCCTAGGAGGCACCCTTTATCATTGTGGCTATGATGGGAACTTGCTTCGTTGTCTAAATGTTACTAATTTGGTTCACACGATTAAAGAGGTACATAGTGGTATCTGTGGGGCACACACTAGTGGCATGGTGCTAGCTAAGAAACTATTGAGAGTAGGCTACTATTGGCCTACCATGGAATCTGATTGCTGCAACTTCGTGAAGAAATGTGAACTTTGTCAAAAGTATGGTAATCTCATACATGCACTAGCACAGGATTTGCAACCTATTGCAACGCCTTGGCCTTTTTCAAAGTGGGGTTTAGATCTCATAGGGAAGCTCCACCCTTCTTCATCAGATGGTCATACACACATCATAAATACCAACGAGTATTTCACTAAATGGGTGGAGGTTCTTCCTCTTACCTATGTCACCGTGCTGCACAAATATCTAAGTTTATCATGAACCATATTATATGCCGTTATGGTATCCCTCGCCATTGTCATCGATAATGGTACATCTTTCAAAAATAAGATGGTAAAAGCCTTGTGTCAATGCTTTCATATCCAAATTAAATGGTCCACCCCTATTACCCTCAAGGTAATGGGCAATTCAGTGGCTACAAACAAAACTCTTGTGTGCATTATGGAGAAAATGGTCAAGTAAAATTGGTCGTAATTGGCACTTGTAAATCCATCCCACCCTCTCGGCCTTGTTGCACCTCCATCCGCACTCCTACCGGTGTGACCCCGTATTCACTTATCTATGGCATCAAGCCATCATACATTTGGAAGTGGAGCTTCCCTCCCTAATAATATCTCTCAAGGACTACCTTGACAAAGACAAAGACTACAGAGTTTCTCGCCTGGCAGAGTTAGAACTATTAGATGAACGGCGTATCAGAGCACTTAATCACCTTAAATTATATCAAAATAGAGTATCCAGAGGATACAAAAAATGCATCATTTGTATGGAATTTGATGTAGGTGATCTTATACTAAAATAAAATAAGAATAATACCACTAAAGATAGGGAAAAGAAAGGTAAGTTTGAGGCCAATTAGCTCGGTCCCTATGTGGTGACTGCTAAATATGGATAAGGGGCATATAGACTTGCCTACTCAGATGGTGAAGAGCTTCCAGAGCCCATGAACGCCATCCACCTCAAGCGCTTATATGCTTAGGTGTGGTTGGAATATTGAGATAAGAAACTAAAAAGTAGAAAACAAAGAAAAAACAAGCAAAAAAATTGAAAAATTGAGAAAAAAGTGAAAAAAAAAGCAGTCGTCCTCATGTGAAAACCACGCAATTGTGGCGTAGTGGGCATGTCCTTTTGTGAAAACCTAGTTTCGGCACTCAAGGAAGCTTTCTCGTACACAAGTCACTCTTACGATAAGATGGGTAACTCTTGCTACTTGCTAAAATTCCGCAGTACCTTGGCTAGGTCTAGGGATCTGACCTCGAGCTCCCTTACAGGACCTGTGATTTGGTTTACGTACGCTATATATATGTGATGGATGTGGTCTATTTGTATATTCCCACATCGCGTACCTGGGGCACATTCACATTCCACTTCGTTGTACACTAACATGTGGCATTTGACCCTTTGTATATTCCCACATCATGTTAGGGGCATTCCACGTTTCTTTCAAAGCTTGTACATTGCTTTCAGAACATGACCTTGGAAAATACAAAAACATTTAGAAAATGAAACACAAAAATATAAACATCTCGGAAAATTTTCCTTCTTAGGGATGCAGCTACATTCATCTCACAATGTCATCTTAGGGAAACCTAGACGACAATGATGAATACAATTGTGAAAACTTATCCTTCGTGATAAACTCAAAAACATTAGAAAATATGTCAATATTGTCCCACAAAAACAAAGTGGTAGTTAGATTGCTTTTAGTTGTTGGTTTGTATAAGTTTTAATGTACTTAGCTTGTTGTGTTGTTCGTTATTTGAATAATTCTTTGTTTCCATTGTATTAGATCTTGTTAGGTTTTAATATGTGTTACACTGCGTTGATTGTTAGGACTGTTATGCTTGTAATTAATTGATGTATGTTTCTTTGATTGCTATGTGCATCTGTTGGAACTCATTTTTACTTTCTTAGAGTAAAGTGTTAGATTAATCTTCATTGTAGTTGTATTGCATTGTGTTGCACATGTATATTTGTTTAGTTTTGTTAAATTTTTCTTGTGTGTTTGTTTAACACATTTGTTTGTTATCACATCTATCATCTATCATTTCATCACATTTATACCATCATCTATACATCATATATAGATAAAATGCTAAGTATTACATCATGTATGTATGCTAAGTTAATCATCACATATCCTATCATTAATGGGGACAAGAGGGGTTGCACATGATCACTAATCTATCCCCCCACACTAATATCATCTAGTGTCATCCCAAAATGATAGCCATGTGGAATCAAACATCTCATAAATTAAAAACACATGATATCAAATACATGAGTCTATCATCACTATGAAAAGAAAACATGTCTATCTCTACATCGAAGGTTATGTCACATACATGAAGAGAAACAAGATATAACATGAACAACAATGAAACATAATTACCATGACAAGATATACAAGAAAGTGTCCATATGATACATGTATAATCAATATCTCGTTGTCAAAGTTTGGTATATACAAAATGCTCTATCCATCTACCATATAAAAGGGGTAGGGATAAAATACTAAGTCTACATACAGAGGCATGGTGGTACATCAAAAGTAAATACATCGATCAAAATCAAGCCTTCATCTAGAGGCGTCCACAAAGAATCGAAGAATCTATACATGGGAAAAACCCACCTTCATAAGAGGCATATACAAATGAATACATACATATATATCATGGTGTGAGTAGGAGACTCAGCCACAACTCTCACCCTCACCAAGGCTGATGGGACCATATCCCGGGGACAGAATAATGGAGGTCGTGATGGGCCTACCCCCGAAGAACTCCGCCAACTGTGATGAGGGACCCCGTGTACCCCCTCTATTGTGTACTACCGTGTGGCCGGCCATCTGTACTAACTTGGATGACCTCCGTGATCTAGAGCCTATGCGGCTCACATCAAGTTGGGCATAAGGTGTCACTCACTCCTCTGCTAGAACTAATTGAAAGTAGGTTGTCCTGTAATAAAGAGCCTTGCATGTGGCCCTAATAGTGTCACGTATCAAATCCTCATCTCCTATCGCCAAGGCTACTGTAGGGTGGCATCACACTCACCTATCAATTGACCTCTCACAAGCATCATCCTGCCTCGCAGCAGTGGCCTCTCGATCTCTCTCTAGTGTGACAGTCTGTAAATCACTATGGGCCTGGTCTCTCTCTATCAAATAGGTTTGTCCCTCGGCCTGCACCTGGTCATGTTGGACCATGATGCTATGTAACTGGCTCTATACCTGGCCTAAGGCACCTACTGACTAAGCACCCTACACCGCCAATCGTGTAATCGACCCTACCATATGGCTCTACCACTGCCCCGTACACTAAGACTTAGCTCGGTCTCTCTCGGCAACAAGCACCTAAATCTACGCTTTGGCATGATCTCTCTCGTGACCACCGAAGTTGTACCGCTATCGTGGCATGTAGCTACTGTTGTAGTGCAACAAGGTGTCCATCACCACCTCCTAGGGCCTGAGGAGGTGGACCCTGATGTGGTAGAACCTATTATAGTGGGACGTATATACCCACCTTTGGAATGCCTATTGGAAGAAACTCGACCAATTGGGGCTTGGTGTACTGTCTAGGTATGGGCCTAAGACCCTATACATGTGGATATGGAGCCCTATCTCTAATCTCGATGCTACTCGCATTAGGGCCAATCTTGTCACCAAAATCATCATCAATGCCATCATCATCATCGGTAGGAGCCCCACTGGGGCGGCCTCATGTCCTGCCTCATATGCTACCCTCGGGATGGTCAGCCTATGTGGAATCACGCCATGGTACTAGGGTGCGTACTCTGCTATACACCCTAGATCTCAAACCTACCTCAAAGGTACCCATGTAACGGGTACCACCTGTGTGAAACTAGCCTAGGCTCTGTCAAAGGCTATCTATGGCCCCATATCAAAATACTCATGCACTCTCTGCGCATACCACATATCAGGCCCCGAGAACATCCTGTGTGGTGCCAAATTATCGATTGGCACCTATCAACTCTATAAAACTCCCACATATAGCTATGGCTTCCCATGATAAAATGATCTACTCCGGCTATAGATAGCTCTTGGGCATCCTCCGCCATTGGAAATGTTGATATGGCCTCCATACTACAAACTGCCTCTCGCTATAAGTCATCGAGATCTTGACAATAAGGATAAGGATCACCCTTGTAGGGCTAAACATCATCCCCGATTGGGACCCAACCCATGGTAGATGGCTCCTCTAGAGCCCGAACTCTCAGAGTGCCTAAGGGGTGCCCGATAGCAATGTGATCCCAAGCCCATATCATGAGGAGCCTGGCTGGACCTACCGTCTTCTGACAGTAGTAGGTAATAAGATGAAGATCCCAATAAAGATGTGCCAGAATGCACTAGCCCCAGCAATAAGTCTCTCCCTATATCAATCCAAGAATGACTCCAAGTAGTCCAAGAGGGAATGAGGATCGGTCTTGTCAGGGAGTAAAACTCCACTGACAAAGGCCATCATATAAACCATGACCTGATCTAGAGAAAGGTCATCGATACAATGTGACAATATCACTGTCATCCCGCGATGAGGTATCGTCGACTCCAAACATTGTTGTAATGCATCCATCCAATGTGCTATGTCACTCACGCATCGAATGGGCTGACCAACAATGGGAACACACATGATGCAAAAATCCTCCAATGTGATGGTAATCTCCCCTATAGGCAGCCAAAAGCACTGGCTCTCGCTATGCCATCTCTCTGCTATGGCTATGAGAAGGTTGTGGTCCAATGTGATCTAGGGCATGTCAGCCACGTAGGCTAACCCTGTGACATAAAGGAGAATGTCTAGAATACCCCTATCTCCATCCTCGAACTGTGCCTCTATCATCTCAAGGTGGCCGTATCTCTCCCACGTCTGAAGTGTAGGTAATCTACGCTACAAGATCAAGAAAACAAGTGTTAGGCACTTATCTAATTTCTAGCTATCTTTCTAAGGAAACATAGTCCGCAGAGTCCTTGAACTTACTAATTTCCATTTTTCTTCTAAATTCTTCTAATTTTTCTCCTCTGCACTTTGCTATTTTATTGCTAAGAGTGTTTTATTTTTCTTCAGACGCATGTGCACCCTTTTCGACGCACACGTGCCTTTTTCGATGCCTACGCACCCTAAACAACACGTACATGCCCTACCATTTTCCACTTTTCCTATGTATGCCACACAGGATGCCAATGTGCCCAGATGTGATGCCTACACATCCCTCCCAAAGATGCATGCGTGCACACACCCATTCCTAGAAAAATTCAAAATTTCCCTCCCACCACATATGCGCTTAGTTTTATGCACGTGCTGTGTGCGCGTCCCCGTTGTCCCCCCTTCGACGGATACGCGTGCGCATATAAGTTTTTCAACACATACATCCGCGTGTATCCATTTTTTTCAACACGTACGCATGCACGTCCCTATATTTTCGACACATGCGTGCACACATGCATCTTTTCCCGCCTACCTACCCTAGAAGTGACCTAAAAAGTAATAAATGCGTAATTTAAGAGAGAAGGGATAGACTACTCACAAAGGGTCTATCCGTGGGGTCTCACTGGTACTCTTGGATCCGGTCTACTCACCTCCATCTCATCGATAACCTCTGCATCGTGCTCCAAGCTCTCTCACTAACACCTCGCAGTAAAAATTCACAAGGGCTCTGGTACAAATGAATTGATCGTGATTTTTTTACCCCGGTGGGTATATTAACTCGCCGCGATGCCCCCGGGGCATTTTTTTCTTCCGTGATCATTTTAATCTTCTTCTACCCACCATGATAATTATTTTATTATTAAAATAATTATTTTTATTAATTTTCTCATGCCGAGGCACTTTGTGCTACTCTGCGGACACTTCCTTTAACCCTGACATTGTTGATGAACCTTACAAGCATTTTCCTCTGTTTCGATTCCTCTTTTTATCTATCTAACCTCCCATCGTGAAAATAATTATTTAAAATAGTTATTATCACCTTGTCTCTCTTTCCATGGGGATACCCTTTTGGCTCTTTTGCGGCCTCGCCCTCCCCGTTCACCTCCGCTGCACTTTTTAGAAGAACTATGATATTTTGAATTCTTCGACCGATCAAAAATTTAAAATCGTCACATTGATTCAGAAAAATCAAAAACAAGATAAAACTTCGAAAATGAACTAAAATCGGTAACTAGCTCATTTTTGGCTGATTTGAAATCAGGTCTTTACATGGCACTCATCCTGTATCCTATTGGCGTTTTCACATGTTTTGAAACAACGACTTGCGAATCACCCTGATCTATAATCATTTACAAAAGACCGTTGCTTACTTCATTTCTACTCTGGGGCACTATTAGTTGTCTGGTATTGTTTCATCGTGCACGTTGCTTTTTCATCGAACCCAAGTGTCCTCCGTCATTTCCCTTGCATATGCATATTGCTTGGGGCATCACTCTTACCCTTGTCATTTCTCAAAACATTTGGGACTTCAGCTTGATAACAAAAATATTTGTTCAACCTTCTTGAACATTGTTGGTTTAAGTTTGTGTGACTGTACTTATTTCCCTATTACATGAGTTTGTTTACTTCTCGTTTTACGTTACATGTTTGTATGTTGCGTGGAGTTGGCATTTTAGCAATAGATAATTGTTTTGTATATTGGATTTTCATGTCACTATGCACATTTCGTTATGTGCTCACATTTTTAATAAGGACCGATGAGGAAGTTTCTAAGCAAAATGATGATTTAAATAGTGGATACAATTTATTTTTGGATAGCTCAATATCTCTTTTCTTGTTTCTCATTCTCTTCGCATCCGCCCCTTCCCCATTCTTCTATCTATATCTCACCTTTTTCGACCGTCGATCAACTTCTTTCATCACCCCATCAACACTGAGGGGGCATCCTCCATCCTATTAATTTTTCTTTTATCCCTTCAATTTTCTTCTCTTTATATTTGTCTACTTTCTTCAAGTGATGCAACTTACATCACGTCAAAGAGAGGAAAATGTAGACACCGTAGTTTGGCTAGTGCACTATTACGACTAATATTGTGCTAGTTGTGATTCTCCCTATAAATCGACAATACACCGCCGGTTTGACCTATCTAACTTTCTTCCTATGACATCCCTTTTGTCATTTTTCCTCTTGTAAACCATTTAAACAAGCTATAGTAGCTTCGTTATAACTACATTAGCTTCTTACTTTCTTCTCTTGTCCACTTCTACCACCTTCCTCGGCCTCTCAATCCATTCCATTGGATTGATATGACCCTTCAAAACTCTCTCCAAACCCTAATCATCTTCTAAACATGTTTAACTAAGCTTAAACATGGTTTTTCACTCCGTAAACCTAGTCAAAATAAGCTTTGACTTGCTAAAGTGTTTTTGGAATTTAGTGTTTGTCCCATATGCACTCAAGTTTCCTTTTTCCCAAATGGAAAACAATATATAGGGCTAGACCCTCTCTCATTTTCAAGAATTCCTCCTTCTTCCTAAGCATAGACTATAATATTTTGCATCTAGGTTCTAGTTTTCATTTCTAGATTTTATTTCTAGTTTAGATATTGAGCTATTTACTTCACTTTTGCATTGTTAATCCAATTTGTAGGGTAAAGGAGAAGAACCATTGGCTCAAAGGCCTATAATGGGGAGATATCTTTCTCTTAATCACTAAAACTGATTGCTTAGGGCTTACTAGGTTCATTATTTTAAGCTTTCAAAGAATAGAGATAGTTTAATTAGCTTAAATTTGAGTGTTTACTTCATAATACATGCTAGTTAGAAGATCTTTCTCATTTCTTATTAGATGGTCCATCGATTTGTTGCTTGAATCCTTTTGGGATTCTTTAGGAATTCTTACCCCAAATCCATGGCTCTCTACAAATTTTATTTGAACACAATTGTATGCCATTGTTTGTTATATTTTCCCTTTGTATTGTGTGCACACTTTTTTTTTTTTTTGCGGCCATTATGGCCTTGGGTGTCTTACGACATCATGAGTGGTGTCCCATATTTTCAACCCACTTTTTATGTTCTACACTATCTTCTTGCGTGTTTTAGCTTACATATTATATTTTTATCTTACATTTTGTCTTATACATGCATGTTTGCCTTTTCTCGTACTAACACTTGTTTTCTATCCACTTGTTTGCATGTGCCTTCATTTCTATGAAGCATATCCCCTTCTCCCTATAGGGAACAATTTCTATAGTCAATCCTCTTTTGGGTCGTATGCTCCTTCAAAGTGATGCCACATGCAACCTAAATGAGGGGTCATCATTTGGGTGAATTAGTCACCCCATATAGAGTATACACAACACAATACATTACCGGTTTAGTACAACACATTTTTGAGACTCGTAATCGACTTGGGTCCATGATACATTGGCCTTGCTAGATTTATTTAGACCAGGTGCATATCACACAACGATTGGTAGTTCAACATAGTCTACAAATATCCATACACTTGTCTTATATAGGGGCATCAACATCATCTACAAGATCCTTTCTACACTCTTTCCTCACCATGGATCAGGTGCACATGTTCCTTTTTTCACATTTTTTAGCATTTTACATGCTTCTTTACATGCTTTGACACATATACATGTGTATTTGACTACTTTATCATCTTTCTTTTGCAAGTCCTCCCATATAGGAAGCATGTAGTCAATATCAACATGACCTCACCAAAAAAATAATATCACATACATCGACATATACACATGTGCCTCCACCATAGGTTTATTTTCATCACCTTTGTACACTCTTATCATCTTTAGTCTCCATGCTCCATTTTGTTATCACTCCACACTTTGTCTAGTCCCTCAACACACTTCCTACATCAATTTACATGGTTATCGGGTATGCATCTCTATCTACTTTATGTTACGAAGATTTCCACTCACCAACGTAAAGTGGGGGAAAATGTAGACACAAAATCATGCAGCTTTGGGTAGTTATTTAGTCTTGATTACATACTACTATTCATATGATTCCTAAGTATGAAAAGTTATAATTAACTCATGTCTTTTGTGACCATTCTTTGCTTTGTGATTCTACTTTTAGTCTTGCACTCTTACTTTCTTAGTCTATCTTTTTACCTTTCATAATTTATCATTATGGACACAAGCGCCTAACTAAGATGCAAGATTTAGGAACACCCATCCCTTTTAGGTGCACTTGTCCTCTTTGTACTTTTGTCACACACTTTTGTGTTCTTTCTAGTCATTTGAGCATCTTATCTTTTTGGTATTCAAACTTTTCGGGGTTAAATTTTACATTCAAGAAAGGGAATCATATAAATATAAATTTATGTTATCATAATCAGGGACCAAGAACTAAGAACTATCTATCACCACCTAATATTGCATCCATCAAGGCATCTAATATCTTTATTGCATTTAGATAGCTCTATCACAAGAGATATAAGGGCTGGTTTTTGCATCACGCTTCATAGGAGGGAAGCTCATTATATTCCATACACACATTTACTACATTATACATCTAGCTACTTACTCAATATTCCAAGTACGATACATGGAAGAGAGAAACCTAAGGCACAATTATGTACACACACAAAACTATATTGGGTATGAGATGTAGTGCAAAGTGCTTGGTTTTAAGTCCATCATCAGTAGCAGTGAGACAGTCCGACCCTCATTTTTAATCTTTTTTTATGATTTTATGTCTATTTGAGGGTTTTACTGTGTTTATTTTTCATGCAAGTTTCCAAAGAGTCCAATAATCATTGTGTGAATCTATAGGGAGAAAAGATGAGCATCAAGAAACATCTTGTGAGCATGTGAAGTTAGGTTTTTGAGCATTTTTACAGATCCAGTGCCCATAAAAGGCCTAAGGTTCTTGTGGGCTCCTTGTCCCTCTCTCAGAACCCCTGTGTAACCTCCTCCTCCAGATCCGTAATTTCACTAGCTCCATTACGATGGTCAATGCTTCATATTTCTCTATTTTCTAGCTTTGTGCACTTTAGAATGCGATGAATCAGCTAAGGCTTCTTACCCTTCTTTAAAAATTAGGTTTTATATTTTAGTGGTTAGTTACTTGTGTAATTTTTGTACTTTCGTTATATATTTATTATATTGCAATCCCCGCATTCATATTAGGCTCTACCTATTTACATTTTAGCTTAATCACCTATTATTTTTAATAAAGTGTATTGTAATTTTTAGGGATTAAATATTATTAACCTGCTAAGACTATGTAAAGGATTTTTAGTCATTTTTTCTTGTGTAAGCACCTAGAATTATTTTGTGGATCTATAAGGATTTGATCGCACTAGGGAAAACACACTAAAGATCTGATCCTATACGTTGGGCATTAAAGAACAAGTTTGTGCTACTTGGTGGTCATGTAGGGGATTGATCACTAAGCTTGATGAAACTCTAACTTAGCTTTGAGAGGTGTCAAATAAAGGAACTCGTATAGGGGTTGAGAATTGATATTTTAATACCAAGATGGGATTGTCATATTTTAATAGCACACTAGGTTTTAGAGGTACCGACACATTCATTATAAGCATTATAAGTGTAATTTTACTTGCATTCGAAAATTTATAATGAATCAATTCAACTATTGAGTTCCCAAGATGTAAGCACTTTGGTCATACTTTGTTATCGAATTGATGCGGTGATTTTAACTTGCATTAAAAATTTTCATAAAATTTTACTTATTATATGAGTAAATTTAGTACAAGATTTAAAATGCCTATAGGGGTTTGAGGTCATGAAACATTTTGGCAATTTTTTTGGATAAATTTTTGTATCAAAGATGGTGATTTTCATACTAGCTCATAGTTAAAGAGAAATAGACATGAATCACTTCTTCTAGTGGCCCATAGTTCTAACTCTTTGGGAATGATAATAATGATGGTGGTGTCTAGACACCATGACAAGACTCATCGATTGTAGAGTCAGTAAACACACCTATAAAATTTCCATGATCCACAACACCAAGAATCAAAATATTTTTGAGCTTTAGAGGAGTATCAACCCCTTACCTTGGATAAGAAGGCATAGGTAAGTGGATAGATATAATGATGTAGAGAGAGTTCACCATCACCTGGAAAGGCTAGTGTGTAGCTATTTCTCTAAAGGTGGTCATGATGTAACACATTGTTGGCTATGGAACCCCGATCGGGCACCTCGGCTGGTTTCGGAAAAATAATGCATCCAAGGGTGAATATCCTAAAGTTATAAGTGCGATTAGAATACAACACCATTGCGACAAAATAAGACACTAACAGACCTCCGAATTGATTTTACGATCGAGAGGATCTCAAGAAAAAATGTTCAAAATTATCAAGGATACAATGTGCAGCTTAAATTTTTATTGGGACATCGACTAAGCTATGTTACATCTAACCTAGTATTCCCACCGCCTTAACTACTAGGCCTCTTCCATGTTCCAAAACATATGACACCGAGATGGTTGTGTCCAAGGGATAACAACTCTATTTTGCACCTTGTGATACATCATCGAGGAAAATTTTTAGACACCGTTAATCTTGACATTGTCCCATCGATATGGATGATATATTCTTGGGGAACTTATACCTCACTAGTCACTAGGAATTCATCACAAATTTAGGAGAAGGCCTCGAAAATCTTACTAGGGATTATTTTTGAGTTCAACACTGGTTGGGTTACGCTGGCTTGACAATGGATACATCAACAAGTCATCTAACTCATACTCACCAAGGGATCACCTAGTCCAAGATGACATATAAGATTGATAGATCCAACACTAAAGAAGCCAATTCCACACCAAATTCAGGTATTGATAGATGATACATGTGAAAATAAAATTATTCATCTACTTATTGTATCTTTTGAGCATTTTTTAGTTTTTAATAAAAATAAAATATACCCATGCTCTTATTTTGACAATAAAATAGAAGATTGATTTTGGGAACTTTCTGTACTTGAGATAATTACAATTGTAAGAACACATAAAAAGGGGAAAACTATGTACTAACACTATAATGTTGTAGTGTATCAAAAAAATTATTTTTAAGAAATTGTACATGTAAGATCTCTTAGAATTTGCAAGTTAGTATGATCATGTAGATGAGTTGACACCGGACAGATCCACAAGAAAGTGAACACTTCATGATAGGTTTATCATGCCTAGTGTTCCATGCAATAATTAGTAAATAAAGCTCCATTATCAAGTCCAGATGATGTACCCTATGAAGTTTTGATTATTTTACATTTTGACATATCGCCATCCTAATTAATTTGAAGCCACAAAAAAGAGTCATAATTATTATTGAGCTCAATGATGAGACTGGTATGATCTTAGTTTTACATGGAGGCTATAGGTTGTGCAAATGAGTAGAAGATTATTTTCTTCATAGATGCTAGGAACACTCGACTTAAATCTTCATAGAGGTGAGAATTTGTGAAACAAAGTGGAAGTTAACAGGAGGTGGAAAAGTTAGGATGGAAATAATAGTGTGGCACAACATAAGGAAGTGATCCCAAGTACCACAGTCCTAGGGATCAAACCAAAAGTGAATATTAGATTGGTGGAGTAGTAGTGTGAATACCATTGAGTCAACCGCAAAATATCTTCTTGGAAACACAAGGTTCTAGATCTAGAGGGGAGAAAACAAATATTTTTGGGAAAAATCCTCCTCAATGGGGAGGTGTGATCCGGATGTCAATTCAGTGGATTGAGTTTCCCAAAACATCCCAAGATTGTCATAGTATGCTAATAAACTCCAAGATATTTCTTTCATCTACAAGAACATAAAAATGGACTCGGTTGGAGCAAGATATCGTCCGTATAAGATGTTAGTTGAAAGAGCATAATAGGGGCAATTAGAAAATCATGTCAGTAACATGAGGCAAAATGAAATTGGGAAAATCACAAAAATTATCTTTATGACTCCAATCTTTGATGTTCATTTTCAGCCGAGTGGGCCCCATTATTTGTTAGTTGGGGGCCCTCATCTAGGTTTGACACACTCTTTTATTAGATGGGTACCTCTACCACCGATAATTGATTCCATTCGATTAGATTATTTACCACATGGTGTGTCCTTAGACCAAAACATGGTCTCGCCACCATCTCTCCACATTGGAATCGAGCTCAGACCAAGCTATATATGAAA
Organism: Taxus wallichiana var. yunnanensis; assembly: GCA_018340775.1. Taxonomy (NCBI): domain Eukaryota; kingdom Viridiplantae; phylum Streptophyta; class Pinopsida; order Cupressales; family Taxaceae; genus Taxus; species Taxus wallichiana. Next base: position 105,865,163 of record CM031234.1, read on the forward strand.
CTTGGTGAGTCATCACCTTGGGAGAGCCAACTCATCTCCCCTAAATATCAAGAAACCAACCCCACACAACATGGCCAATCCTTCTGGAAAACAAGTAGTTTATATGGCCCAAACCACAAGCATAGTGGGGAGGATAATTATTGTTAAATCATTTATCCCAACCTAATCCCACACATATGGGATTAATACCCATGATCAAGCCAACAAAGAAAGAGTTGGACATGACACAACGGATGTGGCACAACATGGGAGATGATGTGGAAAGGGTGATAGTGGACACGGGGACTCAATGTAACATGGAGGGGTCAACATGGAAATATGTCATGACATGTAAAACAAAAATGTGGGTGGGGGATTCGAACCCGCAACCAATTGGACACAACGACCACGGTCTCACCAAATCTATAGCTGAGATGAACATGCGAAGAGTTGGTGGATAGGAGTGTTAGCATGGACCTCGTGCATTCCTAGGCCTATAAAAGTACCCTTCCTCATACCACATAACACAACAAGATCCTTCTAATTCCAAGGAAAATGAGAGTTAGTAGAAGAATTGTGAAGGCCTATTAAGGAAATATTTGATAATGCAAAGACCAATTATTTTTAATAGGAAATATTGTAATTTTTAGGGTTAAATATTATTAACTCCGACTAAAATTTGTAGAGGCCTATTATTCATTTTTTTTCTCATGTGAGTACCTTGAAGTTCATTGTGGATCCATAAGGATTTTATTGAGCTAGGGAAACAAATCAAGCTATGATCCTCTACATTGGGAATTGGAGACCGTGTTCATGATAATTGGTGTCTGTGGAGGGGATTGATCATCGATCTTTACGAGACACGAATCAGTCCGGGAGGTGTCAAATCAAGGAGTTGTATGAGGATTGAGCACCGAGATACCAAGAAAAATTTGGGATCGCGATTCTACTAATAAACCAAGTTCTAGAGGTATTGAAACATTCATTATAATCATTCTAAGTGTAATTATACTTGTAGTTAAAATTTTTATAATGTATCAATTCAACTATTGAACCCAGAGACATGGGAAATTTGTCCAAATCCGTTATTATAGTCATTTTTGCGAAAGAACAAGGGAGCCTCATGCACGCCGGCCTATGTCGGCCTATCACCCGAGGTACACGAGAGGGATCCGAGTCTCTCCTTTATGTGAGTCTAGTGGAAAACATCATTCATGATCTTGACTTAGTGATTTAAAAGACATGAAAAATTCATAGAGATTAGAATGGCTTCTATGCCTTACACTCATCTTAAATAGTAAGCGCTTGATAGATTTAATAGAACTTAGAAGTAATAAACCCGTAAGAGACTTAACATTTATTCATGGTTCATGAGCATACAATAACAAATACCATAAAGGAAAGATGCAGATGATATTAGAAAAGAGATCTTGATTTAGTATAACTGGTAACCTTATCATATTCATTTAATGCTTACTACAAAACATCACAGAATGGTAGACCACAATCATGCATCATATCTGGATCCATACATGTAGGTTCTTAAAACAAAAATTTACATCCCCAAACCCTCAATACATCCTTTCCTATATTCATCTACCCAATTATATCCTAGTTCTTGTAGTAATTCTGTAGAGCTCTGCTTCCTAACTTGTGTCTCTTTTCTCTACCATGGGCGCATGTATATATAGGCATCTGAAGTGCTAACAAACTCTTTTTGCAGCCTTAGATCTAACACCAAGTGTCAATGTGTGAATCATCCTAGGCGCATGCTTCTCCAGGCCTGCACCCACTACTCATGTCATGATGAGCTTTTAGGATCTTCTCTCGCAAAGTATATTCCTTCCAGGTCACCCTATCACCAGGATGGAATCTTATCCATTTGGAACACATTCTTTTCATGTGTTCTATCTAAAAGTCAAAAATGGCTAAGTCTCGAATTCTGCTTTGTGGGTGCACATCCTAGGTTCTACAAGAACCCCTTTTCAACCCCTACTATGCGCACCTCATCCTACATGCTTACTCCAATCATGTGCACTTATGCACCTTCATGACTTGGTAGATATTTCAGGGGCCCAACATCACCCCACACTTCACCTATTCTCCACCCTCGAAAACCCTTAAAGAATAGAATACAAATGGCAAGGCCTTGCCTTGGAAAAGAATGAAGGGAAAGAATAAAGAATGGGGAAGAGAAAGAATAAAGGAAAATTGTATTACTTAAAGAAGTAAGAGGGAAAATTTGCCTTAGGTCGGCCTCTAGAGTATCCCATGCGCTGACTTCATCTTGCACTCTCTTGCAAAGGTCATTGACCAATGTGTTCACCTCATCAAAATTTACTCCCTCTCCTTGTGTGCTTAGGGTCTCTACCACCATTTCCAATTCTTTTCCCAAATCTTCCAAGGCATCCATTCTCCTTGTGATAACCGGGTATAGCTCTTTAAGCCGGGTTTTGATTGAGCCCCATAGATCTCAATAGCTTCGATTTCTTTTCTACCTCGGCCAGGATCTTTTCCCATTATGCTCTATTGCTCTTGTTCTTTTCCCTAAAATCCTTTAGGTTTGCTTCATCGTTGGCAAGAAACATGTTTTTCACTTTGTCCTGATCCACGCAATGGTCGTATATGACCCTAGTGGTTTGGGTGGCTATCTTTATGTCAACAAGAACCTTGTTGTATTCTGCAATGAGTGTGATGACCTTCAACTTGTCTTCTTGCACCAAGCACGCAGCTACATCTTCAGTGGACTCTAAGGCCAGGGGCTGCCTTTCCATGGTGAGGATCCAAGTCAAGTCCTCAAGGCATTCCAAGGAAGAACCATATTTCTGCAGGGAGGGTTAAGGTCTAGGTGCTTCAAGATAATAGCATGTGAAATGAGCTCCACCTTCTTGTGAACCTCGCGCACCTTGGCTTTTTCCTCCTTCAATTCTCACTGCAACTGAGCGCTGATCAATTTTTCTAGGTTGAGGCCCTTTGTTAACTCAGCTATCTCTTCCTCCTTTTTCTCCATTAGGTCCTCTAGGACTTTAACCTGTCACTTCTAGCAGAAAATCCTAGCCTCCACCTCCACGGAGACTTTTTGAGCATGTTACACACTTGCTCATCTGATAGTTGTGCACATTTATAATGGGGTTGACCCCCTTTGTCTTGGATAGCGCCATTATAGCCCCATGACTTACTTCAAACTCAGGCTCATCCAGGTGGGAGTTGAAAGCCCATGATAGCATCTTCCTTGTCCGTGGGTATCCACCCTCAGGATCAAAGGATTCCATCCCTGTGAGTTCCTTGGTTGGAACGGTACTTTGGAATCATGTGCGCAATATGTTATTGGGGTTATTATCATAACCCATTATCACCCTTTCTCCTCCCACACGCTTACTTCCCATGCGCATGCCCTTGGGAATAGTTACCATTAGTATGGGCCCTTTAGTGCTACTAATGCTTTTCTCCCTCTACTCCTCCTTGAACTCACCTAACACCAAGTCCGTGCTGCATTCCAACTCTTCATCGACCAAGGTTTCAATAATCTTTTCTACCTCCCTTGTTGCTTTCTCATTTACTTCCTCCTCTCGTGAGCTTGGGCATACTTGGTTCTTTGGTACTAGCCTCCTCGCTCCTTTCTCCATCTTTTGTGCCTTCTTCCTCCTGGGTGCCCATCCTTCATGCAAAGATGAATGCATCCTTTGCTTCCTCTCCATCCTCCTCCTCCGAGTCATGTACATTAATTAATTCTGGTTTACATCAGGCTCTTCTTCTTCGTCTTCATCCTTCTCACCTTTATAGGTGCTCAAGCCTTCTGTCTCTTCCGACTCTTCTTCCTCTACCTTTTTCTCCTCTTCCTTCGCTGAAGACTCCGGTGTAGGGGATGTGGTTTTCTCTTCATCGGAGGACTCTTCTTGAGTTGGTGGATTTTCTAGTTTGGGGGTCTTTTCCTTGACCACCATCCTCTTTTTCTTCTAGATGTAGGTACTTGGCCCAGGGGTACCTACAACTTGCTTCTCCACCACCCTTGGCTCCTCCTGCTCTTCCCTTTCCTTCCTCTTTGGCACGGGATTCTTTCTGCCAGTAGGGTCGTCAGGAATGGATATCTCATTCTCCACCTATGCACCCTTTTCAAACTTTAGCCTTATGCAAAGGTATATTCTGGCCACATTATTTCCAGCAATAGGAAAAGTTAGAGGTCTTACAATATGGACCTCATGAAAAACATATCTTTCAACATACACACACTTCTCTGGGTACACCAACTTCTTTCTCATCTCTCTATGTTCCCTGTCAAGGTTGGATAGATCAAGATTCATCTTCTTTGATTCCTTGAATCTATTCACCCCGCTTGAAATAATTGTGTGGTGAAGGAGAAGGGGAGCTTGCACCAAGGACTCCAGGTGCCATCAGTTAAAATAAATATGCCAATGCAGAAATGTTGGTATACCAAACTCCACCTCTCCTCTTGGTTGTTGCTGGGAGTTGTTCTGGAATCCGCCATTCAGCCCCAAATGCGTTCCTTAGGTGCGTATACCATTTTTCCAAGTGTGCCTTGTGTACTACTGTCATGGAGTCATAGGTGTACTTCTCAAACCTCTTCGCGGGTGAAGGGTTTTTAGCAGGGTACTCCCAAATGAACTTGTTAGATGCATCCGACACTCGATTTTGAAAACACTATGGTCAATAGAACATTACCAAAGTGGATCTTACCTCCTTCCTCCACGCTGCTTATAATTTCATCTACAATATATGGGAGAGGTTGTAGATGGTGCCCTCTACAATTTCCTGCAGACATTCAACCAGGGCTTGTTCACCTAGGTCCACCTTTCTTGTCCATTCAACTTGGACATGAGGTGTGTGGCCATCTTCATCACCGATTGTTGATGTCCGAGATGTCATAGTACCTCGATCCCTTTTTGTACTCCTGGGATGTGATGGTTTCCTTGATCACCTCCTCATCCTGGAGGTCATCTTCCAGAGCATCCCCTTCACAGATTAGGCTGTGAAGGAAATCAATTGGGGAGTTATGCACATCTTGCGCCCTACAAAATAGAAGAAGTCCTCATGGACGCATGTCATTAGCCATTGATACAAGTGCTCGGGATTCCCAAAATAAGGAAACTCATAAAGTTACAGAAGTCCCACCTTCTCCATTTTTATTTTGACCTCATCGTTGTAAATCAGCAACCCGTCTGATGTTCATTTGTTTGTTGGGCACACCAACTCCAGCGCCATCTCCTTTTCAATTGTACTTGACCGATGGTTATAGTCATTTATGGTCATTTTCTTATGTGGGACTCCCATTCTTTCCCTAGCAACACTCCATCCAGGTATTGCATTTCTGAGTACCACTCCTCATTTGTTTCAACCGGTATTTCTTCTTGTTTTCTTTTACCCTTGCCTTTACCCTTTCCTTTCTTTGATTGTTCTCGCTTGTTTATTGGCTGGTTTTGTGGCCGTCATCTCACCCTTTGCTTTCATCTCAGCTTAAAATGTGAACTGGTGAAGGATTCCTCTTGCATGCCTGTGCCCTAAAATTCAAACCCTAATTCCGATTTCTTCCTTTCACCACGACACTTCTCCACAAAGCTTCCTACACCTGTGAATCACTTTTCTTCTGGTTTGCAAATCGAATGGACCAATTGTGCTCGAGTTCTGGTGATTTTCCTTCGCATGAGTTACTTCTTGAAACCCTAGCTCTCAAAAGAAAATAACTCTTCTCGTATGCACAAAGTAAAATAATGAAGTGCCCTCTCTTGTATTTATAGCTTTTCCTACTTTTACGCATTAAAGGCTAGGCTACCTACCACCATATGACAATATTTAATGTGGATTTTTTTCAAAAAAAGCCCAACTTCAGTGCCCTTACTCACATGCCAATCCTTGCGTAGACAACTTTCCCAACCTTTTGGCATGCAAACAATCCATCTCGACAAAAGACTCTTGCACGCGTGTTACCAGGCCAAAGGCACTTCTTCTGTCCTCATGACTCTTGCTTTCACCTACCTCATGTTTTATGCGCTCTCCTTTGTACGTGGATTTCCAATGTAGCCTTATCTTGCCATCAATCTTCCTTTTTCCTCTTAATGCATCTTTTCAATAGGGCCACTTCAAACGGTCTACCAACACAATTCTCCTGGCAATTTCTCCATGTTTCCCTTTATCTCCTCACCCCACACTTAAACGATGCATGGTCCTCTACACATTCATAAATTCAAAAATTAATAAGGTTACCGGTGCCCAAGGCACAAAACAAAACAACAACGTGAAAGGGAAACACATGAAAGGGAAACGCAATAAGGAAATTCTAAACTAACTGGAAAAACTACCTTATTTACAAACACCAAGAAGCCTTATTTATAGTAGGGCTTCAGCCTACTCCCATTGAAGTGTCTAGGTAATTTTTCATCCCATCCAACGCTTATAATCGCATGCACCGAATCAAGGATGTACAAGATTACATAAGGACCCAACCAATGTACCTTCAACTTCCCAGGATGGTGCAAAATTTTGAATCATATAGTAACACCATCTTCCCAACCTCAAACTTCTTGTTTTTAATATGTCGGTCATGCCATGCCTTTTGCTTAGCTTTTTAGTTTTTTGGCTCCATCTAGCTAGTGAGTGCCTTTCATCTAGTTTAATTAATTCATCAATTCTTTCTTCCAGTTCTTTTCATTGTCCAACCCTCCTACGCGTGCTATATGCAGTGATGGTAACATAAACTCAACCAGTAGGACTGTTTCCATGCCAAACACAAATTGAAATGGTGTGGCTTTGTTCAATCTTTTGTAAGTTGTCTGTATGCCCAAAGAATGGCTGAGACCTTATCATCCTAGTCCTACCTACCAACATCACATATCTTAGTCAATGTGTGACTAAGAATCTTGTTGAATGCCTCTGTAGTTCCATTTTCCTGAGGATGATAAGGGGTGGTTTTGTGATGGGCTACCATGAATTCTGCCAACAGAATCCTGATGGTTTCATTTAGAAAGTGAGTGCCCCTATCACTTGTCAAGCTTAAAGGGCATCCATACCTATTGATTATGTTCTCCCATAGAAACCTAGCAGCCATAGCTGTGGTACAATCCTTAGTGGGCGCGGCCTCTGCCCACCTCATCAGATAATAGTACAGGTAATAATATACCTTGAGCTAGTCCTTCATGCTGCTAGTGAGATTGGCCCAACAAATTCTATTGCCCACTTTTCAAAGGGCTCCGCGCTAGCTATGGGTCGTAAGGGCATTTCATCCCTTTTTCTAGGTTTTCCAAGGCACTGGCAATGGTCACAGGCCTTGCAAAACTCAATGCAATCTTGGTGAATCATCTCCCACCATAGTCCTACGGTCAGAATCTTGCACGCGGTTGCATTCCCCGCATAGTGTCCTCTAGCAATCCCACCATGGGATTCTTCTATTATAGCCACGCGCTCATGTTCCAATACACACCGGTGCAAAACCTCATCACGACCCATCTTATACAAATCTCCATTGATTAACATGTAGGGTGCAATGCATATGGCTAACTTCTTTCTCTCTAACACTTTCATTCCTTCGGGCGCCACACCTTCCTTGAGAAAAATAGCAATGTCTTCTAACTCCGAGGGGTGTGCACCGTAACCTGAATAGTTGTGCATTTGACATAGTGTCCTCGATGCTTTGTGCATCCTCTCCTGAATCAATCCTTGATAAATGATCAAGCCCACAATTGTTCTTTCTAGGTTTCACCACTACTGTGAACTCAAATTCTTGAAATAGGAGTACCCAATGACATATGCACCCTTGTAATATTGCTTTGTTTACCAAATACTTCAAGGCCATATGGTCAGTGTAGAAGATAAAAGGAGTTGCCAAGCAGATATTGTCTAAACTTGTGAAGCGTGTAGATCATTGACAATGCCTCACGCTCGGTCGTTGTATAATTCTGCTCTGCTGGTGTCAACTTCCTACTTGCAAAACACAAGGGGTGATCAACAATTCCCTCACCTGGTTGTGCAAGAATGGCTCCAATTTTGTGCAGAGGCATCTACGTGGACATGAAAAGGCTTATCCCAAGAAGGGAATCATAAAATAGGTGCGGTGACAAGCCTATCCTTCAAAGTGTCAAATGCCCTCTGTTGCGCCTCTCCCCACTGAAAGGCACTCTTATGTCTAAGTAATATTTCCAAAGGCGCGGTGATCTTGGCATACCCTTTAATGAACTTCCTGTAGTACCCAGTGTGCCCAAGAAATCACGCATGACACTTTGGCTAGTAGGTTCCCCAATCCCACAATAACTGCAACTTTGGTGGGATCAACCAACAAGCCCTCTTTACATATGATATGCCCCAACAACGTCCCAAATGGAGTTGCAAAAATACATTTCTTAATGTTGAGGGATATCCTCAACTGCCAACATCTCTCAAACATCAATCTTAAGTTATCACAATGGTCCCTGACCAATCCATACACCATCCAATCATCCAAATAGACCTGAAGAAACTTGTGGATGAAGTCCTGAAATGCTTGCACCACTATGCGTGAAAATACAAGTGGGCGCATTCTTCAACCCAAAGGGCATGACCATGTATGCAAAACTTCCCCACTCGGTGGTAAAAGTTGTCTTTTCTTGGTCCTCCTTGGTAATCCTCACCTGGTGGTATCCCGAGAATCCATCCGTGAAGGAATAGACATCACACCCAATGACTCCTCCAAAATTTCTTTCAAGTGAAGGGGTTGGAAAAGGATCTATGATACAAACAACGTTCAGCTCCCTATAATCTACACATATCCTAATCCACCCATCCTTATTTATGTTGATTACCATTGGACTTATCCATTTTGATTCTTCTACAACCTCAATGATACCAAATGCTATCATTTTGTCTAACTCTTCCTTTACCTTTACATGCATATTGGGATTCATCTAGTAGGGTCTCTTCCTGACCGGGCACACACCGTCCTTCAAATTTATCCTCATTTCCCCTAAGGAATGGTGGATGCCTTTTAGTTCATGGTACCCGCACAGGAATAAATCCTCAAATTCACACAAGAGATCGATGATCTTTGATACTTCCTTTCTAACCAGTAGTCTCTAATGATAGCTTCCTTGGGCTCTTCTTTTAAGCCGATGTTAACCTTCTTGGTCTTTAGAGGTTCATGATAAGCATGCGCACATGCATCCACACTGTCAACTACTTTCACGCATCCCGACCGAATGGTCAACATCTAGGCCTTCTACCTCTTCTCCATCAATTACGTATACCAACTTCCTTTCTCTTTTTCAGCACACGCGTGCTCAAACTATATGTCTTCTGGTTCCTCTTCTTCAAAGCATGCTTCCAAACTAGGTCCACCAAGTAAATCTAGTAGCCTATCTTCCACCATGGCACAATCCCCTAGAGTAAGGTGCTTGACAGCCTGCAATGCCTTATCAACTGGTGGCTTGGTACTTCGATACTCAAAGGTGTGAACAAGATCAGCCACTACCTCCTACCAATTTCTTGTCTGATGGTGAGTTTTAGAGTGTATGTACCAAGCATGCACAACCTTGTAGTGTTGAATACAACTTGTGCACCCAAAGGGATGGTGGTAAAGCTTCCGTGCCTTCTCCCCAAACCCTCTCACATACCTGGATATGGGAAGAGGTGGGTTCATCGCCATTGTAATCCTTGATAGTGGTGGGTACATTACTTCTAGAGAATCGAATAGTGAGCACAATTCTAACTTCGTGCCACTCCAACAAGTTCTCTCTATGCATAGACCACCACCTTGCTACTGTGCCTATCAAAACATAACTTAGCATCCCTCGTCGCTCATCCTCCTTCCATTGAGCTTCCATTTCTCTCAAAAATACCTCAGGGTATGCATCTCCATAATACTTGGTTACTTTCTTTCCTCCTAGGCACCGAATTATACGTGCCATGGTTACTTTGGTCACCGATCCTTTTAAATGTCATCGACCAATTCATAAGTCCCATGTACCCAATTATCGCATGCTATACTAGTAGTATCACTGATAGATTGAGCATCATCAAATTGGATGACTCCCTCTGTAGGATGGATGGTCTCTGGATCTCTTATGGAGCACACATATATTCTATCCAGGACTTCCTCTCCCAGGGGTTCAGTATAGGGTGTGGAATTTCCATCAACAAGGGGTATAATGACCCACTCCTCTTTGTTTTCAAAAATTATGTAGCCCTTGTTAAACTGGAGATCTGCATTATTTTTATAGCACCAAGGGCACCCAAGTAACATTGGGAAGTTATCTGCCTCGGCGAGTGCCAAGACTTCAAAGTCCCCAGTGAACCTAGCTCCCTGAATGGTAATGGCCACATCCTTCAAGACACCTATGGGCATTGCCTTTGTTTTATTTTACCATATACAACACATTGAAGATGGCCGTAATGCAGGTCTTCCCATCTGATGCCATGCATCCAAAGTAAGAATGTTGACCTCGGCTGTATCAATGAGGATGTTGCTGAGTAGCCATCCATCCACCACCGCATTCAATGTGATCTCCTTATCATAATCAAGGCTGTGAGGTGGAAGGTTTGCATGCAAGACCTATCTCTCATGCTCTTCTCCGGTGTGTGGTACCTTCTCTCTCAGCCATGCTCCTAGCAAGGGAATAACATTCTCTTGCCTCAACATTTTACACACTTCCTTAACCTCATCTAGGTCATCCTTTGGTGCCTCCATAGTTCTTCTTTGCTCCTCTTTTCTAGTTTGCTCTTTTAAGCATTGGATCTCTCCTTGTAAGCTCCGGATGACATCCATGGTCTCTGGTAGACTTCCTTCTGGTGAGTAGGGTCTGGATACTTCCCATGCACTACTTCTTCCCTTGACACTAGAGTCCTTTGTTTAGGTGCTTCCTTTGCACGTGTGGACTCTGCCCTTGTTGTCACCATAACATGCTCTAACTCCAACTCATGCATTACTCATGGGAGCCATTGTGTGTCAGCCTTCTTAATACTCACCATGGCAGTGCCCTTGTCCTTCCTTTTTGCTGGCTCATATGCTCATATAACTTCGAGAACTCCTCATACTTATGTTTTTTTCCACACCATGAGCATTGTAGAAGCTCCGGGCACTCGCGCTTATAGTGATCTGTGGATCCGCAATTAAAACATGTTTTGCGCGAGAACTCACTTCTTCCTCCATGGTTACCATGACCATGAAACCCTCCACAAAATCCCCTTCCATGCACACCTCCATCCCCACGCTCTTCATAGTGATGCTCATCTCCTTTGGAACTACTGGCAATGCCAGTTTGGCACACACCAAGGTCAATTGCCTCATGAATTTGGTCAATTAGCCTACAATCCTTGGTGTCATGTGTGGTTGAGGTACATATCTTGTAATAACAAGATAAATTCTTACAGATTACGCACTGCAGCAGGGGGCACCTACTTACATCATGGCCCCGTGACCTATTTCACAATCTATTACCATGGCGCGTACTGCTTTTTGAGTGCATATCCCACCATTATCTTTTGTTTGACCTTCTACGTCAAAATCTATACACCACATCCCACCGTGAGTCTCAAGAACCATGTTTGCAGATAACATTTCTCCAGCTGCTTAGCCATGGCAGTAATTTGAGCCTCTAGAAATGGGCTAACACCAGTTTCAACACTTCCAACTACCTCAGCATACAAAGTAGCCTCCAGTGCCTCTCGCGGGTCTGTGAATGTTTTATGAGATAAGGCTCTCCTAAAGGGTGTGATCAATCCTCCAACAAAACACTTGGTATGCTATGAAGGGTGGATATCATAAGATAATTTAGACAAAAGAATTTTAAAGCATGCATCATACTCCGTACACTCTCTGCCATTCCTTGCTAGATTTCCTTGAGAGAGCTGATGCTCTTCTACTCAAACTCAGGTATGTGGAACTCTGCTAGGAATGCATTCTTCAATGTGGTATAATCCACAATAGTTTGATGGGGTTCATATTTTCTATACCATCTATGCGCGCCCTTGCAATGTCATTGCAAATTGACTGGCCTTCCGCTCCGGGGTTGTGATCCCCTTTGCACGCCATAGAATCTCACACTTATGTAAGTGCTTTGCAGTATCTGCGATCCCTCTATAATCTGGTAAGTGTAAAGACATCTCAAAAAAAAACTTTAAAGGTGGATGAGGCCCTTGTCCTCCTGACCCGGTCGCTTGGTTTCCCCTGTGTTTCCTCCTCCGTCAGAACCACTAGATCACGAGCCCCCAGATCCACCACTTTCACCTCCAGATCCTCCCGTGTTTGGAAAAGGGCCTATGTTTGTCATGCCTAACATCCCCGTCATTCCACTAAATTATGTGCCAACAGTATGTGAGATAGTGCCACTCCTAGTTGTATTTCCTCAACTTACTAATGTGCTCCCAAAACTAGCTGTATATGTGCCTTGTCCAAACATTCCGCCAAATTCGAATAGTGTGTGTAGCCATAGAAGTCCCAAACGAGAAGTTATATCTCCTGGGTGCCGATCGGTTACTTCCACCGATGTCAAATGGATCAACTATACTTTTCCCTTCTTTGAAAAAACCAAGCACTAAGGTTTGGTGCTAGGTGGGATCGATGCGTACCAACGACTCTTCTTTCTCTACGCGATGGACTCTTATCGGGAAGCCAAAGGGTTTTCTCTCCCGTTCTTACCAAGATGGGGTAGCACAGACTATTCGAGTTCCACATCCTCCGCATGAACCTCAACTCCTCTCCACCATGTCTGGCTCCATAACCCACTTGTAATCCCACATTTTCTATCAATCTCCCTTTCACACACGCTTTGTTATACTTGAGTCACCTCTCCTCTCTTTCTTTTTCAGTCGTTATATCAGCCATCTTCCTCCACCCTAGCTTCCTCACCAAGTGCTCAGGATGGTTTAGCCGGCCATTGAAATGCCTCTAAACTCATGGTTACCATCAAGATTTTGATCACAAGGGGGATAACACGTAGAAATGATCCTCTGGGCTCCCACAAAAATTCAAACTCAGCAACTTCTGGACATGAATACATGGAAATTGCGTACTCCAGAGTGTAGCTAGCCAATACTCCCTTCCACCAATGATCTATAGCACGGGTCCACGTCAAGTCAGCATCTTGCAAGCTTTGGTATGTTTCTTGGGTCCAAGGGTGTGATTTATAGTACCACCCCGATCTAGATGCATATGCTGAGAGCCATTCAAATAGCTCTACCAGGAAACAACAGAAGAAGGTTTCATATAACTCATGATAGAGATTGTCTTCCACCCATCTTCGCACATCAAACTCAGGTCCAGTATTGAATCTCTGAGAAAATTCATCCTCTGTGATTTTAAACCAATCTTCAACACCTTCTAGTGTTAACCGCTCCATCATCACTTATTGCATAGATCATGATGTATGCCATGTTCCACTTAGAACATCCTCATTTTAGACAATAGAACAAGTCAATTTTTTTTTTTTTGATAATTGCATACGGTTCTAAATACATAATTTAGAACTCACAATTCAAATAACCATTTATATATGCATAACCATATGCAGCTGTAATGACTCGGAATACCTCCGATCTATTCATTCCATGACTCGGTAATCTACCGATCTATTCATGAGTAAAAAGAGTTAGTGTTTTTATTTAACACAACACTCTTGCGGTTCTCTTCCCTAATCTGGGATTCAGAATGCTCTGTCCAAGGAATCTAACTGAATAACTGTTACCATTATTCATCGGCATCTCATCCCTTAGACTAGGTGAATTAGGACAACGCAATCAGCAGCTTGCGATACTTTGGCCAAAGATTTGAAACATACTGTTCATGTCTCGTATTCCTTAACGGCATACTCGTCAATCTGGAATACGTCCTTCACCCCATTCATATGTTATATAGAATGTCCTATACTGACTACTGTCAGTCCTTTCTTTCACAACTGAATCACTCGGAGATAGATTAACAAGGTGATAATGTTATATGGATATCCAGAGGATTAGGGATACGGTGACATACTGGTTTAACCTTACAGTTAGACCAATGTGTCAAGATACCCCGAACCTCCTAGGCAGCCTTATAACCTGACCACATTCCTAATCAATCCCTGAGTAACTAATCCAGTCACGAATGTAAATCTTAGCGATCAATGCAAAGGGTGTCGTCATAAGTCACCTGCATTGTTGTAACTTCGAGAAGATCCTAATCTTCTCGGAGGTACAACCCTGCAGTTGTCTTGTGCCGTCATCCTTTAAATCCGCCTCGAAAAGATCTACTCGTCAATATGCGTTAAGCACTTGAGTACAAATTACTTTAAAGACGTTTACCCTAAGGTTAGCCTTTCCGATCCCTGGATTCTTCGTCTTAAGACGACCCTCCTCTAAAAGACTCATTACTTGGTAGAGGTTTTACGGTCAAGCTCTCATCAAGGAGTCATTAGAATACTCCTGATTCTAAAGCAACAGAATGGGACAATATCTCATAACCTTTACTTGAGATTGCCATCTGAACTCCATTTGATTGCCTATCAGTTCTCTTAACTGAATTTATATCATACCTTTTTAGTTTAAAGATATAAATGATTAAGAACCCAATTCACTATTGTCCTTTCATACCTAGGACTAGGGATTAGTAATTTAATCCAGTTTGTTTAGCGTTCTCTTTTAGGCTCGTTTTTAACCTATCTTCTAGAAGGGCAATAATTTAATTCCACTATTGCTTTTGCTAGAACAAATTAGAACTGCTAAACACTCATAAGAATTTAATCTCATTTACTTACAAGCTTTCATTGTCAATCACAAATGCATCCATAATTTACAATAATAACAATGCCCCTTCGTTACATAAACCGAAGAAGGTCAACTTCCAGAATAGAACACAACACATAAGTATCAAACACTTATTTCCATTCCTTTCAAAACTTATACAATTACATTTTATGCAACAACATACTTGTTACTATGCTAACGGAAAAGAAACATCTTTTCACATATAGTACATCTATAAAATCAAGCTGCAATTCATTACAAATCAAATAAACAATCTAGTCAGCTTGTCGGATCTGCATTGCTTTTACCTCTTACGGTAATCATCTGCAAAAATAGTCAACATGAGTCAGTTCAATGAACTGAGCATGATAAGCACTAACTTTTAAAACAATTGCAATCCATCAATTGTTTTCATTAAACACCCTGTTTAAATGAGATCAGACATTCACATAAGTAAACATAATCAGACTAAGCCCTTGTAATACAAAATGATTACAAATATGTAACTCTATCATTGTTACAGAATAGTCTTAATCACTTTCTAATATTTCATCAAATATTAAGAAACAAGGAACGAATGTACACAAACAATCATTGAATCCAAATTTACAACATTGGTCAGATTGTTTCATTCTCCAAAAGGAAATTACATAACAATTCGGGATTCCCTCAATATGTTACAAACAATTTCCCACTGATAGTCAAATATCAATAATATTAAATAAAGGAAGAGAAAGAACCAACCATTCATCCTTCCTTTCACATAAGTTCATCACTGTACCGTCTTCACATATGAAAACATTCAACCAGTATATAAAAATGAACAAGTTAGACAAGCCGCAAGCAAGATCGCTGTACTAAATCACGAAATAGAAACACAGCAACTCCTGTACAGCAACTAACACATCAACAATTCATGTAACAACCTTAAGCCCAATGCTAGTTCCTTTTACACAGTAAGGCTTGACATAAGTTGAAAACAAGAACTACAAGCGAATCGCTGAAAACCACAACCTTATTGCATCAAACAATCTAAGGTTTCCTGTGAGGCTATGCTATGTTGACCACACAGTATTTCCAAATCATGCACAGTCAAAACGGACAGATTAATTGGAAAAGAACATAGCATACCTATTCTTGCTCAGTCAAAATCAGACTGAAGTAAAAGAAAGGAATTCAACCAAACGATCCTTACCTTGCCGCATGCAAGTCTTAGTGTGATATTCGCGACTTACCCAAACAAGGTCAGAACACGAAACAGTCATCCATACCCAAGGATCTCAACAGTGACAAAAACAGTGTCCAAAGACAAGTTCAGAAAGAAACAGAAGTACCAGCTACCTTTCCAGAGTTCCTAATGATTCATACGAAGGTAACAATTCAATCAAAAACATATGAATTCATACTGTAAACTGTTAATGGTTTTGTACACATAATCACTGAACCCTACAGCAACGTACTATGAAGTCGGTTGATAAATCCATCTATGCCATTCATGGCAAACATTCAGAATGAAACAAGTGAAGCAAATCGAATACCCATTTCAAGCAAGGAAATCAACTGAGCCGCTTCGAACTTTCGAACAGCTTTCACATAGAAATGAAAATGCATACCCAGGAAATCTATACTGATTATTTATTACAAATAACCGTGGTCAGAAGGACTGTTCCTTTCTCTATAAGGCTTCCACGAAAGCAAATAACAAAACACAAGGATGAATCTACATCCACAACAGTAGATAGCTTATATATGATTCAATCAAGGACTGGCGAGTCGTTATAATAAAGTATAGATGTATTTATATTATACACAGTCCACAAGTAATCCCGCTAACACAATAACAAGGAAAACAACTTCCGCAAGGTCGTAAAGACTACGGTAACACAACAGTTGCCTGTTCCAAGCCAAAATTGAAAACAAATGAAACCGAAAGTATCATTAGTCGTCTGTCAACAAATCCACGATAGGGTACCCAAAGAAGCATTAATACTGAACAATCTTACAGTATTCATCAGAATCATTCCATACAGTTTCCATAACAAGAAACAGTGACCACAATCAAAAACATACAGTGGTCTTATACTACACACAGGTATATTCTAAGGGCTCATGCCAAACAGGCCGAACACTCAAACCTTTATAAATAAATACCTCACATGCATAAGCCAGAATGAATACTCAAAGCAAATAGAGCCGAAGTTCGATTTCAACAAACACCCATCAAGAGGAAATTGAAAAATCGAACCAGAAGAGATACAGTGCCAAAAATCAAACTAGATCTCATAGAAAATTCATCTAATCTTCACAAAACATTTGAACAGAGTTGTTTTAATGAAAGCACTTGAAAGACAGCAAGATATTTAAAGGTTAGGGCCTAGCATGCCTGTATTTTGATCAAATTTCCGAAGCAGACCACAGGAAGAGCTCAAACTTCCTTTTCTTTTTCCACGATAAAGCGACCAACAAAATTTCGCTGTCTCCATCACATATATATCCTCCATGACAGAGAAAAGAGCCAGAGAAATTCATTCTTGCCATGCAACTCAAAGAGAACTGGTGCGAAGAACCAGTAAACAAGCAGAGCAAAAACCGAAAATCGCGATAAGCCAAACAAACCCACAAACTTCCCGTTTGCATGCCTTCTCGCGAGTTCCGAGCTCGCTTTCCGAGAAAATTAAATGCCATTAAACCAATTTTCCCGCTTAAACTCAACTTCCACCGACCGCCAGATTTGGTGACAGTCCATCTAAAACTCATGTTCATTTCCAAACTTAGCGACCTGCCACGTCCTCACCGGTTAGCCGTCGCCTAAGCCTCCGCCATGACCTGTCCTTCATCCTTATCCCTTACATTTATTGCCATAGAAAACACCGCCCATGGTTCGCCACCCTTCATAGGCCCCTTCATAATCTCCTCATAAGTTAGGTTAGTATCTTAGGTTAGAGTTTAGGGTAATACCCACACTAACAAATTTACACAAAGATACTAACTTAGGATATTAACAAATAGCCTAGGTCTAGGTTAGACTAACAATAATCTAACCCCTAGGTTAGGTTTTAGTTTTAGGTTACTAACCCTTAATAATTCAGTTTGGTCCTTGTCCTGAAAACTCGAAAAGACCTGCATCATACCTTCTAGAACAGAGTTAGCTCCTGTTCATATTGCAGAATTGTATGTCAACGAATTATTACCTGGTCTACAATCGAGACCTTCCAGATATACTTTGATATCGGGAACCATTTCATTCACAAGATCGACTCGATTCATACTCGACACTGCTTAATCAATGCTTCCATACCTTGCGACTATTCAAGGTCCGTGATCTAATTCATCACAACCAGATTTAAAGCATTACTTGGATCAACTCCCGATCCAAGTCTAGATATTATAGATGAATACCACTATAATTCATTCCGTGATCAGATTAATATTGAGACACAAAATGAAATAAATAAAAGAGTCTATTCATATTTTGACTCAGTCAAGATCTGCAATCTGCAAGAAATTCAGTACATATCAAGCATGATTTCTGAATCGAGGAGCACATCCTTTTACTAGAAATCACATATCAACACTTGAATGCTTAGGAGGAAGTAACAACAGTTCAAGGTGTTACATGCTTCCCTCCTAAAAAGATTCATCGTCCCGATGAATTACATATTAAATTTAACCTTCAGGTCAATCAATTTATTAGTACACAAACAATGTGACTACCTCCATATTAAATAGTTTCAGAAATCAATGTCACAACACATTTATTCAACCTGAATAAAGTCTGCCTTAATCTGGCTTTCATAAATACTTAAAACAATCAGTTCATAAAAGTATATCTTTGTCAACAGTTTTCATTCTGTTGCAAAAAGAGAAGGAAAAGCAATTTTCATCTCTTCCAGGTTTTCCCAAGTTGCACTTTCTTCGTTAAACTGGTCCCACTGGACCTTACATTGCTGAATATCACGATTTCTCAAGTGCAATTGGCGAGTTTCCAGTACTCGTGTGGGTTTAACCACGATTATTCCTGGGTCTTGGACCTGCAAGGAATTCCAATTTAAAACATGTGACAGATCTGAAACGTATTTCTTAAGCAAAGAAATATGGAAAACATCATGCATACGAGATAAAGCAGGTGGCAATGCTAAACGATAAGCTACGAGATTGATTATTTCGACAATTTCGAAAGGTCCCACATATCGTGGTGACAACTTGGCAGCCTTGCCAAAAGTTATAGAACTCTTTCGGGTTTTACACACGAAAAACCTTATCACCAAGCTCAAACTTTCTATCAACCCGCTTTAAGGTCAAGATAGCTCTTCGTCTATCCGCCGCTTCCTTTAATCGCTCACGAATCAGCTTAACTTGCTGTTCCATTTCGTGAGAATCTCGGTCTAATTACCACTCTATCCTCTACACTGTCCCAACTTACAGGGGTTCTGCACTTTCTTCCATAAAGTGCTTCAAAAGGTGCCATCTTAAGAGATGAGTGATAAGTGTTGTTGTATGCGAACTCAACTAATGGGAGATACTCTTCCCATTTATACTGTTGATCCATGCAATACATTCGCAACATGTCCTCCAACACTTGATTTACCCTCTCAGTTTGCCCATCCGTTTCTGGATGATATGCAGAACTGAAGTTTAGTTTTGTTCCTAGGGCTGCGTTAAGCGTTTGCCAAAACCTTGACGTCATTCTAGGATCCCTGTCAGATATAATCAGTTCTGGTACACCATGCAATCTGAAAATTTCGTGTACGAACCTCTTGGCCAGCACTGGTGAATCATCCTTTAGATTTCCAGCGATGAAATGAGCTACCTTAGTCAGTTTATCTACAACTACCAGGATAACATCATGTTTATTCCTGGACATAGGTAGTCCTTGTACAAAATCCATGGTTATTACTTGCCATTTGTACTGCGGTATGCTATGAGGATATAACAGTCCAGCAGGGTGCATATGCTCTGCCTTCACCCGCTGACATTCCAGGCAATGAGTCACAAAATTTATCACATCCTTTTTCATACCTTTCCAGAAGTATTGTTGTTTCAAATCAGCTAGCATTTTTGTGATACCTGGGTGCCCAGAGAAAGGTGAATTATGAAATTCAACTAACAACTTCTTTCTCAAATCATTCAGCACAGGTACATATACCCTATTTTCATAACGCAAGATTCCTTCATTATCAAGATGAAAACCTTCATACCTTTTATCTTTAGGGTTCTGCAAAGAAGTTGCTTTTACTTGCCTGAAAATATGCATCTGATTCTGAGGCACTTTTTACCTCGTCTTTAAACTGAGTTCTCAATGTTATAAGAGCAGAAATGTGCCTCCTACGACTTAGAGCATCAGCTACTCTATTCTCCTTCCCTTTGATATAGCTAATATCAAAGTCATATTGTGATAAAAATTCTAACCACCTTCTTTGTCTGGCATTCAGATTGGGCTGAGTAAAGATATATTTCAGTCCCAAGTGATCAGTTTTCAACTCAAAAGGTTTTCCAAGCAAATAGTGTCTCCAGACTTGAAGCGCATGAACAATGGCAGCAAGTTCCAAATCATGAGGGGCATAATTCAGCTCATGAATCTTAAGTTTTCTACTCTCATAAGCAATGACTTGATCGGTTTGTAGTGAAACACCTCCAAGGCCTTCCCTGAAGCATGCCATAAATAAGAAATTCCCATTAGGGTCTGGTACAGCCAATATAGGTGCAGAAGTCAACTGGTCTTTCAGACTTTTGAAAGCCGCTTCGCACTTGTCATTCCACATGAATTTCTTATCCTTCTTCTGCAATGAAGTTATTGGTGCAGCCACCTTAGAAAAATCCTTTACAAATTTTCTATAGTAGCCAGCAAGACCCATGAAGCTTCTTACTTCATGCACATTCTTTGGTGCAGGCCACTCAGTTATTGCCACTATTTTTGAAGGATCTACAGTGATTCCTTCCTTACTTATGACATGACCCAAATAGTGAACTTCTGAATCATAGAAAGAACATTTGGATAACTTACCATACAACTTTCTCTTTCTCAAAATTCCCAAAACTATCTTCAAATGCTCATTGTGCTCCTCAACGCTCTTAGAATAAATGAGAATATCATCCAAGAATACAAGTACAAACTTGTCCAGGTATTCTTGAAAAATATTGTTCATTAAATTCATAAAGGCTGCAGGTGCATTAGTTAACCCAAAGGCTAGAACTGTAAATTCATAATGTCCGTACCTTGTTTGGAAAGCTATTTTATGAATATCTTCCTCTTTAATTCTTAGCTGATGATAACCAGATCGAAGGTCTATCTTAGAATAAACCGTTGCTCCACGCATTTGATCAAACAGATCATCGATCCTAGGAAGTGGATATCGGTTCTTGATTGTTGCTTTGTTCAACATCCGATAATCAATACACAACCTTAGTGTTCCATCCTTCTTCTTCACAAATATCACAGGTGCTCCCCAAGGTGAAACACTTGGTCTAATCAATCCTTTAGAAAAAGCTTTGTAATCGTGCCTTAAGCTCGACTAACTCGTAGTAGTCATCCGATAAGGCACCTTGGAAATAGGTTCAGTTCTGGTTTGATTTCAATAGTAAAATCAAATTCTCTCTGGGTGGTAACTCTGCAGTAATTCCTCAGAAAACATCCTCGAAACTTTGTAATAAAGTGGAATTTGCTTCATGTAATCACTATCTTCTCCGAAGATTCGATATCTTTTGCATAAAGGGTACATCCTTTATTCTTAGCCCTTTTAAGCTGCATAGCTGACAGCTTTCTAACTGAAATTTCTCGCTTCACACCTTGAATCTCTGCTGATTCCAGCTGATCATCTAAACATTTTATGTTCTTTTCATAGCAATCTACCTTTGCTTTATGGTCAGATAGCCAATTGACACCAATAATAATGTCATACGATCCCAAAGGTGTAACATAGAGATCAACTTCCGTGGAGAAATTAGGTAAATCAAGGACTGCTCCAAAGAGACACATACTCACTTGTATGAATTATTACCATACTTCTACGGTCCAAGATTTATCCATTTTCCCAGCTTTTTTTTAAGTTTAGAAGCAAGTTTATTAGAAATAAAACATTAAAGTAGCTTCGTCAGATCAAAAATAATAGTGGCAGGTGTATGCCGAATAACTTACCCTAGGAACTTCTATAGGTGTTGCTTTGCTTTTCACTTGCTTTGCTCTGCTGGCAAAGATGTATCTTATGCCACTGATTACGATCATCCTTCTTTAAAGGACATTGATTTGCGTAATGATCTTTACCACAAGTGTAGCAGCCTCCTACAGGTCCCTTCTTAGGCTCAGCATTACCTCCAGCCTTGTAATTGTCACTTTGTCCTCCATAGGACTTCCACCATTATTATAGTTTTTAACAAAATTATCCCTTATATTTCCAGCAGCTTATTTATTCTTGCTTTCTTGTGTTATCTCCACGGAAACTTACTCTTGTTTCCAAACTTTTTCCACGGTCCTTTTTGGGTGCAAGAGAGGTTGAAGAAGGGCTTGCAGTCTTCTTCCGCACTTCCTCCTTATGAGCAAGTAAATAGCCTTCAATTTCATTCTTGCCTTATGGCCTTTTCAACAACTCCTTCCATAGTGGTTGACCGTGAACATCGACCTCTCCCCTATCACAGATTCAATCCCATGATGAATTTCCGTATCCCGAACTTTTTCGGTTTGATATCAAGCGGTACATACTTGAGGAGTTTTGTAAACCGCTCCAATTCGCCATTCTTGTTAACTTCCTTGAGTCAAGTTCTCAAATTGCGTCATTTTCTGATCATAGAAAAGTTGTGGCAGCCAACGTTGCCTAAAATAGCCTTTAAATTGATCCCAAGTGATATTGGTCTCATCAATGTTTAGCTCAACTTTTCGGCTATCCCACCACGAAGATGCTTCGTGAGAAAGCTGATAGGCTCCCCATATAGCCTTGGTTTCTTCTGAGAAGTTCCTTATTGCAAAGTACTTCTCCATTTCGCTGAGCCAGTTCTCAGCTCCATCTCCTAATGTGGTGCCATCATACTTAGGTGGACTTATCCTTTTATATCATTAGTGAGTTCTCACGCTAATCTCGGCCTTTTTGTTTTCTAGTTGCCTGACAGTGCATTCCCAGCATTAACATCAACACCCATACAACTTTAAAAATAGGTGCCTGCAATGTAACCAAGATGTAGTCATTTTTGCACCCACCAAAGAACAAGGGAACCTCATGCGCACCGGCCTATCACCTAGTGGGTGCTGGGTGCTCACCCGAGGCGCACGAGAGGGAGCCGAGTCTCTCCTTTATGTGAGTCTAGTGGAAAACATCATTCATGATCTTGACTTATTGATTTAAAAGACATGAAAAAGTCATAGAGCTCAGAATGGCTTCCATACCCTTACAGTCATCTCAAATAGTAAGTGCTTGACGGATTTAATAGAACTTAGAAGTAATAAATCTGGAAGAGAATTAGCATTTACTCAAGATTCACAAGCATACAATAACAAAGACCATAAAGGAAAGATGTAGATTGTATTTAGAAAAGAGATCTTGATTCAGTATAACTGGTAACCTTATCATATTCACTTAATGATTACTAGAAAACATCGTAGAATGGCAGACCACAGTCATGCATCATATCTAGATCCATACATGTAGGTTCTCAAAACAAAAATTTACATCCCCAAACCCTTAATACATCCTTTCCTATATTCATCTACCCAATTATATCCTAATTCTTGTTGTAATTCAGCAGAGCTCCACTTCCTAACTTGTGTCTCTTATCTCTACTATGGGCGCACATATAAATAGGCATCTAAAGTGCTAACAAACTCTTTTGCAGCCTCAGATCTAGCGCCATGTGTCAATGTGTGGATCATCCTCGGTGCATGCTTCTCTAGGCCTGCACCCACTACTCCATGTCATGATGAGATTTTAGGATCTTCTCTCGCAAAGTATATATCTTCCAGGTCACCCTATCTCCAGGTTGGAATCTTATCCATTCAGAACATGTTCTTCATGCATTTTGTCTAATAGGTCAAAAATGGATAAGTCCCAAATTCTGCTTTGTGGGTGCACATCCTAGGTTCTACAAGAACCCCTTTTCAACCCTACACTATGCACCTCATCCCGCGCTTATACACCTTCATGGCTTGGTAGATATTTCGTGGGGCCCAACATTTATCAACTCAAGTGTATTGTTTTATCTTGAATTACATTTTTTCTTATAATCGATTTGTTTTCGAGAGAAAATTTGGAACAATATTTAAACTTTATATAGGGGTCCAAGTTCAAGAGAACATTTTTCTAGATTTCCAGATCACATAGCTAATATGTGTTCAAAATGAATTGAATCACGTTGAGAAGATTACCAATAATTTGAGAGCACAATTCAAGGAGTAAGAAGAAAAATTCATGATCTAGAGAACAAACATTGTCCGGAACTAGTGAGCTTAATGAGACTATCAATTAGTAAGAAAGACAGATGGATTCCATGAATACAAGCTTGCAATCCAAAGAAGAAGAATGTAATAGGTTTGAAGAAGAGATGTTCCTTTAAAGAGGAGATATTTTACAATTCGCTAACAAGTTTAAATCATTTGAGAATTTTGAAAAGAGCACGAATGATTTTAATGATCTCTTAGATATTCAAAAGGTTACATGAAAAGAATAGGTTTAGGATTCAAAGAAGACCTTAAAGAAAAAGGAGTAATGTAAAATGACATTATTTTAAGAAAATAAATTTAATATTAAAGTACTAAAGCGGAGAAGAAATAGAGAAATTTCAAATACAATGTGAAGACAAAGTCTATGAGCCATCCCAATGCATCAAAGTATGAAAAATATTTTGATGGAAATTTTTATACTTCTAATGGTTTTGGACATAGGTAAAAGAAGTGTAGGATGATTGTTAAAGATGATCACACATGGAAGGATAATAGAGATAATCATTAAAATAACATCATGTTCTATAATTTTCATGAGAGAGGTCATAATGTTAGGTACGAATTTTATGAACCATCTACTCAAATTTGGAGAAATGAGGTCAGAGGTAAGAGTGAAGTTGTGTGCTTTAATTTCAATAATTTTGGACATGTTGTTAGAGACTTTTATGGTCCTTTAAGGATTTTTCATGGTTCTAGAATGCAGGGGAGAAGAGATAAGGCAGGGATGTAGGAGCCAAGAGTAACTCATGACATTCCACCTAAGGAATTAACTTGGAATAGGAGTGGAAAACTCGAGACACAAGGCACACCGGTGGGAAACTACCTTATTTAGTGATCCCCTTATTTATTTTAAATTTTTTTTTCTATATTATATTTTCTCTTTCCGCTAACTCTATAGGTTTTGGTTCATTGTTTGCATTCTTGGGGATTTTCTTGCTTGTTCAATAATCAGATCTATTTTGGCAAAGGTAGAAATGTTATCCAGATTTATTATTTTGATCCTTATTTTCTCCTTTCTTGCATCATTATTCCCTTCCTTTTTTTTTTTATCATCAAACATTACATTTGGGATTTGGATCTAAGATGAAAACTCTCATAGTGTCATGATCACATAGCTTAAGAAAGTGGTAAATATTTTTCATTCACTCTTCTTCACACACAACCAAACCACACTCATAAAATCTAAAAATCTAAACAATTCCTACGGTGGAGATATTAATATTTTATCATCCAATAAGGAAGAAACCACAGTTGTTCTAGACATGTAAATATTTTTGACTATCGGTATATAGAATAAGTGCCCGACACCCTTATCATTGTGGTGTGTAGTGTGGGGGTAGGACCCTATATCATCAAAATGTATAATTATTCATCACGGGAAGAGCTCAAACTTCCTTTTCTTTTCCACGATAAAGCGACCAACAAAATTTCGCTGTCTCCATCACATATATATCCTCCATGCGGAGAAAAGAGCCGTGAGAAATTCATTCTGCCATGCAACTCAAAGAGAGGCCCGGGTGCGATGAACCATTAAACAAGCGAGCAAAAACCGAAAATCACGATAAGCCAAACAAACCCACAAACTCCCCGTTTGCATGCCTTAACGCGAGTTCGTAGGCTCGCTTTTTCAAGAAAATTAAATGCCATGAAACCAATTTTCCGCTTAAACTCAACTTCCACCGACCGCCGATTTGGTGACAGTCCATCTAAAACTCATGCTCATTTCCAAACTTAATGACTCCACGTCCCCACCGGTTAGCCGTCGCCTAAGCCTCCGCCATGACTCGTCTTTCATCCTTATCCCTTACATTTATTGCCATAGAAAACACCGCCCATGGTTCGCCACCCTTCATAGGCCCCTTCATAATCTCCTCATTAGTTAGGTTAGTATCTTAGGTTAGAGTTTAGGGTAATACCCACACTAACAAATTTACACAAAGATACTAACTTAGGATATTAACAAATAGCCTAGGTCTAGGTTAGACTAACAATAATCTAACCCTAGGTTAGGTTTTAGTTTTAGGTTACTAACCCTTAATAATTCGGTTTGGTCCTTGTCCTCAAAACTCGAAAAGACTCTGCATCATACCTTCTAGAGCGAGTTAGCTCTGCTCATATTGCAGTAATCAGTATGTCAACGAATTATTACCCGGTCTACAATCGAGACCTTCCAGATATACTTTGATATCGGGGAACCATTTCATTCACAAGATCGGGATGATTCATACTCGACCGCTTAATCAATGCTTCCATACCTTGCAGCCTGTTCAAGGTCTGTGATCTAATTCATCACAACCAGATTTAAAGCATTACTTGGATCAACTCCACTGATCCAAGTCTAGATATTATAGATGAATACCACTATAATTCATTCCGTGATCAGATTAATATTCAGACACAAAATGAAATAAATAAAAGAGTCTATTCATATTTTGACTCAGTCAAGATCTGCAATCTGCAAGAAATTCAGTACATATCAAGCATGATTTCTGAATCGAGGAGCACATCCTTTTACTAGAAATCACATATCAACACTTGAATGCTTAGGAGGAAGTAACAACAGTTCAAGGTGTTACATGCTTCCCTCTAAAAGATTCATCGTCGATGAATTACATATTAAATTTAACCTTCAGGTCAATCAATTTATTAGTACACAAACAATGTGACTACCTCCATATTAAATAGTTTCAGAAATCAATGTCACAACACATTTATTCAACCTGAATAAAGTCCGCCTTAATCTGGCTTTCATAAATACTTAAAACAATCAGTTCATAAAGTATATCTTTGTCAGCGATTTTCATCTCATTGCTAAAAGAGAAGGAAAAGCAATTTTCATCTCTTCCAGGTTTTCCCAAGTTGCACTTTCTTCGTTAAACTGGTCCCACTGGACCTTACATTGCTGAATATCACGATTTCTCAAGTGCAATTGGCGAGTTTCCAGTACTCGTGTGGGTTTAACCACGATTATTCCTGGGTCTTGGACCTGCAAGGAATTCCAATTTAAAACATGTGACAGATCTGAAACGTATTTCTTAAGCAAAGAAATATGGAAAACATCATGCATACGAGATAAAGCAGGTGGCAATGCTAAACGATAAGCTACAGGATTGATTATTTCGACAATTTCGAAAGGTCCCACATATCGTGGTGACAACTTGGCAGCCTTGCCAAAAGTTATAGAACTCTTTCTGGGTTTAACACGCAGAAAAACCTTATCACCAAGCTCAAACTTTCTATCAACCCGCTTAAGGTCAGCATAGCTCTTCCGTCATCCATTTGCTTCCTTTAATCGCTCACGAATCAGCCTTAACTTCTTGTTCCATTTCTCGTGAGAATCTCTGGTCTAATTACCACTCTATCCTCTACACTATCCCAACTTATAGGGGGTTTCGCACTTTCTTCCATAAAGTGCTTCAAAAAGGTGCCATCTTAAGAGATGAGTGATAAGTGTTGTTGTATGCGAACTCAACTAATGGGAGATACTCTTCCCATTTATACTTTGTTGATCCATGCAATACATTCGCAACATGTCCTCCAACACTTGATTTACCCTCTTAGTTTTCCCATCCGCTTCTCGGATGATATGCGAATCGAAGTTTAGTTTTGTTCCTAGGGCTGCGTTAAGCATTTGCCAAAACCTTCGACGTCATTCTAGGATCCTCTGGATATAATCAGTTCGTACACCATGCAATCTAAAAATTTCTGTGGTACGAACCTCTTGGCCAGACCTTTGGTGAATCATCCTTTAGATTTCCAGCGATGAAATGAGCTACCTTAGTCGGCTTTATCTACAACTACAGGATAACATCATGTTTATTCCCGGACATAGGTAGTCCTTGTACAAAATCCATGGTTATTACTTGCCATTTATACTGCGGTATGCTATGAGGATATAACAGTCCAGCAGGGTGCATATGCTCTGCCTTCACCCGCTGACATTCCAGGCAATGAGTCACAAAATTTATCACATCCTTTTTCATACCTTTCCCGTAAGTATTCTTGTTTCAAATCAGCTAGCATTTTTGTGATACTGGGTGCCTGTGAGAAAGGTGAATTATGAAATTCAACTAACAACTTCTTTCTTAAATCATTCAAGACAGTTGTACATATACCCTATTTTCATAACGCAAGATTCCTTCATTATCAAGATGAAAACCTTCATACCTTTTATCTTTAGGTTCTGCAGCAAGCGCTGCTTTTACTTGCTGAAAATATGCATCTGATTCTGAGGCACTTTTTACCTCGTCTTTAAACTGAGTTCTCAATGTTATAAGAGCAGAAATGTGCCTCCTACGACTTAGAGCATCAGCTACTCTATTCTCCTTCCCTTTGATATAGCTAATATCAAAGTCATATTGTGATAAAAATTCTAACCACCTTCTTTGTCTGGCATTCAGATTGGGCTGAGTAAAAATATATTTCAGTCCCAAGTGATCAGTTTTCAACTCAAAAGGTTTTCCAAGCAAATAGTGTCTCGGACTTGAAGCGCATGAACAATGGCAGCAAGTTCCAAATCATGAGGGGCATAATTCAGCTCATGAATCTTAAGTTTTCTACTCTCATAAGCAATGCCTTGATCGGTTTGTAGCGAAACACCTCCAAGGCCTTCCCGAAGCATCGATTCAAGCAGTAAAAATTCCCATTAGGTGGTGCAGTACACCAATATAGGTGTAGAAGTCAACTAGTCTTTCAGACTTTTGAAAGCCGCTTCGCACTTGTCATTCCACATGAATTTCTTATCCTTCTTCTCGCAATGAAGTTATTGGTGCGACCACCTTAGAAAAATCCTTTACAAATTTTCTATAAGCTTAAAGAAGACCCATGAAGCTTCTTACTTCATGCACATTCTTGGTGCAGAGCCACTCATTTATTGCCACTATTTTTGAAGGATCTACAGGTGATTCCTTCCTTACTTATGACATGACCCAAATAGTGAACTTCGAATCATAGAAAGAACATTTGGATAACTTACCATACAACTTTCTCTTTCTCAAAATTCCCAAAACTATCTTCAAATGCTCATTGTGCTCCTCAACGCTCTTAGAATAAATGAGAATATCATCCAAGAATACAAGTACAAACTTGTCCAGGGTATTCTTGAAAAATATTGTTCATTAAATTCATAAAGGTCAGCAGTGCATTAGTTAACCCAAAGGCTAGAAGCGTAAATTCATAATGTCCGTACCTTGTTCGGAAAGCTATTTTATGAATATCTTCCTCTTTAATTCTTAGCTGATGATAACCAGATCGAAGGTCTATCTTAGAATAAACCGCTGCTCCACGCATCTGATCAAACAGATCATCGATCCTAGGAAGTGGATATCGGTTCTTGATTGTTGCTTTGTTCAACATCCGATAATCAATACACAGCCTTAGTGTTCCATCCTTCTTTTTCACAAATATCACAGGTGCTCCCCAAGGTGAAACACTTGGTCTAATCAATCCTTTAGACAAAAGCTCTTGTAACTGTGCCTTAAGCTCGACTAACTCTGTAGTAGTCATCCGATAAGGCGCCTTGGAAATAGGTTCAGTTCCTGGCTTGATTTCAATAGTAAAATCAAATTCTCTCTTGGGTGGTAACCCTGGTAATTCCTCAGGAAAAACATCCCTGAAACTTTGTAACAGTGGAATTTGCTTCATGTAATCACTATCTTCTTCTGAAGATTCAGATATCTTTACTGCATAAAGGGTACATCCTTTATTCTTAGCCTTTTTAAGCTGCATAGCTGACAGTTTTCTAACTGAAATTTCTCGCTTCACACCTTGAATCTCTGCTGATTCCAGCTGATCATCTAAACATTTTATGTTCTTTTCATAGCAATCTACCTTTGCTTTATGGTCAGATAACCAATTGACACCAATAATAATGTCATACGATCCCAAAGGTGTAACATAGAGATCAACTTCCGTGGAGAAATTAGGTAAATCAAGGACCTGCTCCAAAGAGACACATACTCACCTTTGTATGAATGAATTATTACCATACTCTACACCCAAGATTTATCCATTTTCCCAGCTTTTTTTTTAAGTTTAGAAGCAAGTTTATTAGAAATAAAACATTCAAGAGCTTCCAGTATCAAAAAATAATAGTGGCAGGTATGCCGAATAACTTACCCGGAACTTCTATAGGTGTTGCTTGCTTTTCAGCTTGCTTGTCTGCTACTGCAGCATGTATCTTATGCTGCTGATTACGATCATCCTTCTTTAAAGGACATTGATTTGCGTAATGATCTTTACCACAAGTGTAGCAGCCTCCTACAGGGTCCTTCTTAGGCTCAAAGCATTACCTCCACTTGTAATTGTCATATTTGTCCTCCATAGGACTTTGACCATTATTATAGTTTTTAACAAAATTATCCCTTATATTTCCAGCAGGCTTATTTACTGCTGCTTTCTTATTGTTATCTCCTGGAAACTTACTCTTGTTTCCAAACTTTTTCCACGGTCCTTTTCTGGGTGCAAGAGAGGTTGAAGAAGGGTTTGCAGTCTTCTTCCGCACTTCCTCCTTATGAGCGAAATAGCCTTCAATTTACTGTTCTTGCCTTATGGCCTTTTCAACAACTCCTTCCATAGTGGTTGGGTGTGAAC
This sequence comes from Taxus wallichiana var. yunnanensis, assembly GCA_018340775.1. Lineage (NCBI taxonomy): Eukaryota > Viridiplantae > Streptophyta > Pinopsida > Cupressales > Taxaceae > Taxus > Taxus wallichiana. Next base: position 105,895,854 of record CM031234.1, read on the forward strand.
ATCGACCTCTCCCCTATCACAGGATTCAATCCCATGATGAATTTCCGTATCCTGAACTTTTCGTCAGTTTGATACTGCGGTACATACTTGAGGAGTTTTGTAAACCGCTCCCAGAATTCAGTTACTGTTAACTTCCCTTGAGTCAAGTTCTGAAATTCTGTCATTTTCTGATCATAGAAAAGTTGTGGCAGCCAACGTTGCCTAAAATAGCCTTTAAATTGATCCCAAGTGATATTGGTCTCATCAATGTTTAGCTCAGCTTTTCGGCTATCCCACCACGAAGATGCTTCGTGAGAAAGCTGATAGGCTCCCCATATAGCCTTGGTTTCTTCTGAGAAGTTCCTTATTGCAAAGTACTTCTCCATTTCGCTGAGCCAGTTCTCAGCTCCATCTCCTAATGTGGTGCCATCATACTTAGGTGGACTTATCCTTTTTATATCATTAGTGAGTTCTGCTGCCAATCTGGCCTTTTTGTTTTCTGGTTGCACAGGTGCATTCCCAGCATTAACATCAACACCCATAACAACTTTAAAAATAGGTGCCGCAAATGAACCAAGATGTAGTCATTTTTGCACCCACCAAAGAACAAGGGAACCTCATGTGCACCAACCTATCACCTGTGGGTCTTTGGGCGCTGAACCGAGGCACATGAGAGGGAGCCGAGTCTCTCCTTTATGTGAGTCTAGTGGAAAACATCATTCATGATCTTGACTTAGTGATTTAAAAGACATGAAAAAACCATAGAGCTCAGAATGGCTTCTATACCCTTTCAATCATCTCAAATAGTAAGTGCTTAACGGATTTAATAGAACTTAGAAAGTAATAAACTACGGAAGAGAATTAGCATTTACTCAAGATTCACAAGCATACAAGAACAAAGACCATAAAGGAAAGATGTAGATGATAGTAGAAAAGAGATCTTGATTCAATATATTTGGTAACCTTATCATATTCACTTAATGATTACTAGAAAACATCGTAGAATGGCGCAGGATCACAGTCATGCATCATATCTAGATCCATACATGTAGGTTCTCAAAACAAAATTTACATCCCCAAACCCTCAATACATCCTTCCCTATATTCATCTACCCAATTATATCCTAATTCTTGTTGTAATTCAGCGAGCTCCACTTCCTAACTTGTGTCTCTTATCTCTCTATGGGCGCACATATAAATAGGCATCTAAAGTGCTAAGAAACTCTTTTGCAGCCTCGGATCTAGCGCCATGTGTTAATGTGTGGATCATCCTCGGTGCATGCTTCTCTAGGCCTGCACCCACTACTCCATGTCATGATGAGATTTTAGAATCTTCTCTCGCAAAGTATATATCTTCCAGTCACCCTATCTCCAGGTTGGAATCTTATCCATTCGTAACATGTTCTTCATGCATTTTGTCTAATAGGTCAAAATGGATAAGTCCCAAATTCGCTTTGTGGGTGCATCCTAGGTTCTACAAGAACCCTTTTCAACCCTACACTATGCACCTCATCCTGCGCGCTTATACACCTTCATGGCTTGGTAGATATTTCAGGGGCCCAACATTTATCAACTCAAAGTGTATTGTTTTATCTTGAATTACATTTTTCTTATAATCGATTTGTTTTCGAGAGAAAATTTGGAACAATATTTAAACTTTATATAGGGGTCCAAGTTCAAGAGAACATTTTTCTAGATTTCCAGATCACATAGCTAATATGTGTTCAAAATGAATTGAATCACGTTGAGAAGATTACCAATAATTTGAGAGCACAATTCAAGGAGTAAGAAGAAAAAATTCATGATCTAGAGAACAAACATTGGTCTGGAACTAGTGAGCTTAATGAGACTATCAATTAGTAAGAAAGACAGATGGATTCCATGAATACAAGCTTGCAATCCAAAGAAGAAGAATGTAATAGGTTTGAAGAAGAGATGTTCCTTTAAAGAGGAGATATTTTACAATTCGCTAACAAGTTTAAATCATTTGAGAATTTTGAAAAGAGCACGAATGATTTTAATGATCTCTTAGATATTCAAAAGGTTACATGAAAAGAATAGGTTTAGGATTCAAAGAAGACCTTAAAGAAAAAGGAGTAATGTAAAATGACATTATTTTAAGAAAATAAATTTAATATTAAAGTACTAAAGCGGAGAAGAAATAGAGAAATTTCGAAGACAATGTGAAGACAAAGTCTATGAGCCATCTAATGCATCAAAGTATGAAAAATATTTTGATGGAAATTTTTATACTTCTAATGGTTTTGGACATAGGTAAAAGAAGTGTAGGATGATTGTTAAAGATGATCACACATGGAAGGATAATAGAGATAATCATTAAAATAACATCATGTTCTATAATTTTCATGAGAGAGGTCATAATGTTAGGTACTGAATTTTATGAACCATCTACTCAAAATTGGAGAAATGAAGGTCCCAGAGGTAAGAGTGAAGTTGTGTGCTTTAATTGCAATAATTTTGGACATGTTGCTAGAGATTTTTATGGTCCTTTAAGGATTTTTCATGGTTCTAGAATGCAGGAGAAGAGATAAGGAAGGATGTAGGAGCCAAGAGTAACTCATGACATTCCACCTAAGGAATTAACTTGGAATAGGAGTGGAAAACTCGAGACACAAGGCACACCCAAAGGGGAAACTACCTTATTTAGTGATCCCCTTATTTATTTTAAATTTTTTTTTCTATATTATATTTTTCTCTTTCCGCTAACTCTATAGGTTTTGGTTCATTGTTTGCATTCTTGGGGATTTTCTTGCTTGTTCAATAATCAGTATCTATTTTGGCAAAGGTAGAAATGTTATCCAGATTTATTATTTTGATCCTTATTTTCTCCTTTCTTGCATCATTATTCCCTTCCTTTGTTTTTTTTTATCATCAAACATTACATTTGGGATTTGGATCTAAGATGAAAACTCTCATAGTGTCATGATCACATAGCTTAAGAAAGTGGTAAATATTTTCATTCACTCTTCTTCACACACAACCAAACCACACTCATAAAATCTAAAAATCTAAACAATTCCTACCAGGTGGAGATATTAATATTTTATCATCCAATAAGGAAGAAACCACAAAGTGTTCTAGACATGTAAATATTTTTTGACTATCGGTATATAGAATAAGTGCCCGACACCCTTATCATTGTGGTGCTTCAGTAGTGTGGGGGTAGGACCCTATATCATCAAAATGTATAATTATTCATCACATGTTTTTTCCTCATGTCCCTTTGGGTATATCGAGGAATCCATTCTTAAACACACTTGAAACCATTAATAGAAAAACCATTATTTTAGGTTCCATTTGAGCCTCTTCCCCTCTTCATAATTTCTATAAATAAACAAGATAAAAAAATTCTACTACTTGACTTGTTTGTTGCATTAATAGTTCTCATAGGGTTCTCGCTCATTATTTCATTCCCATTGTCACTGTTCCTAAGTTAAAAGAATAGAACAATCAACTTCCTATAACAATATCCCCACCTCAAATAATCCCTCACAATACACATCCACAATTTCTCTTATTTCTTCCACACCTTTGATCACTTAATATTTGGTCTCCCAACCCACTATTTATACAATTACTCCTCAAGAGCCTCATATGATTCAAACCAGTCCCCATATTGAAACTAATCCCTTTGTCTACCATAAATTTTTCCCCTCTAGACCAACCACAACTCCTACTTCCTTCGGAACATTTGAACCTCCCACTATCCCTCGCAGAGCTTAGAGTTTAAGGAACTCCTCGATAATAGCCCTATTTCCCTCCATGACTAATTAACTCATAAATCCACCAATATTCCTATCAATGGACCCCCTCTTCAATAAATTTATGATTATCCCCCACAATATGAATCCACTAAAGTTCTTACTTCCAAAATTTTCATCTTCTTCCCTAGGGCCATTAAGCATCCAATATTATCCCAAAACAAACATGTCCCTCATGAGTCTTAGACCATGATTCCCTAAACCCATTATTCCAAAAAATTGGTGGTGCTTATCAAACCTAATCTTCAAGGTGTCAATAGCATCCCTACATATTCTATTCTTATTCTTGCGACATTTATGTTATCATCAACACGCTACCCAAAATCTTCAAGATTCCAACCTACCTCCTACACCACCCAAGTAACACATTCAAATCTCAATGCCTTTTTCACATCCCATGTCCTTACTAATGTTTCTATCTCAAAACCTCTCCCTTAAAATTTAACTCAAACTAATCATCCTCCACTCCAAAGTGTCTTTCAACTTAAATTTCTCAATCAGCGCATTCAAATGTCTCAACCACCTTATGCACATATCCCAAATCACTCATCGAAAACCAAATCATATCCCCCATCACTCAACAAAAACCTCCTCAATATTACCCATCTAATTACACTCCTTCACAACACCCTATTTAACAACTCATCTAATCAAAAAAATTATATGTTCCTCCCTATCAAACACCCCCACAAGCTCCAAATTATCCTCAACATTACCAATGTTACACACAACTCAATCCATATACTTCTTACAATCCAAAACCACATCAATCACCTCCTCATCCTCAGAAATCCAATGATTCCATGCAAGCCTTGTTGAGTAAAATAGCCAACCTAGAGGCTCCTACCTTGGGCCCCAAAAGAACAATAACCTATGAGAAATTTTTTTAATGAACCTATCAATCCATCCGCACCGCTACGCCATATGCTCCACATTGGTATATTCCTAAGTTTTCTAAATTAAATAGAAAGGAATATCCCAAATAAAATTTGCATTCCTTTAGGAACTCTTTCTATCTTATTTCCTATGATCAAGATATCATACATTGTACCTTCTCAATGTAATTATGTAACACCTTTGTCAAATTGTTGTATTCCTCTTTTGCATTACAAGCGTTGACATGTGATTTTCATGACAAATGTGTGTTCCTTTAGTTGTTGAAAATCATGCTTGCCATAGATAAATCATTTCGCTCTTGGATTATAAGGTTGATATGCTATTGCTTGCAATAATCTATTTTCACTTTTTATGGGTAAGTTGTAATATGGTTTGAATGGTTGCAAACTTATCTCTTTCTAATGGAATCATCCTTGGATCAATTCCATTGATCCAATGTATGTTTTAAATCTTCTTATCTGAATGGGATGGAAAAATTGACATTCATTGATTAAGAGACTTAACGGATTGAACTTATGTATGTTGCAAATTCTTTATTAACTTATAAGACCATGCCTCGCATTATGTTGTGTGTTGTGCTCGGCTCTTCTTGATTGATCTCTACAGGGCACTTAATGGCATTAAAAGAAAAGAAACCTTCTTCAAGACATTTTTGAAAAAGAAAATAATTTTTTTCCTATATCTAAAGAGGTCTATCCTAACGGGATTCAAAACTCGGAGTAAATTTTCCTATCTTCTTCTACACCACTCTACGTGGGATGACATCCTAACCTTAGTTGGTTATAATAAGTTAGGATGAGGGGGAAATAACCTACGAGATACTAAGTTATTTCTAACCTATTACCTAAAACTATTTGTTTGAGCCATGTCCTAACCTAAGGTGGCAATCTATTTATTTGAATGTTATATCCTAAGGTTTTACTTTTAAACTAACATAAAATGTAACCTAAGCTAATGGTATCTATCCTAAAATAATGATGAAGTATGAAAGGGGACCTATGGGTTGATTGGAAAGTGGGACCTAAGTGGCAGTTCCTAAGCTATTAATGAGATTTGATTTTGATTTAATAGGGTAGTGCATTGTTAAATTTGGTATATGCATGTAAAGTTAGAGGAACCTACGTGGAGGCATCACTAAGTTTGGAAATGCATGTTGAAGTTCTATTTGGTCTTGCCAATTTTGGATGGTAGTGTAAAGGAGAGATAGGTGGGAATATGTAATTTAATGTCATTAATGCACCTCATTTTTGGTGAGCAAACCATCTTGGAAGTCATGGTGGAGGATTTGTTGGGGGTTGTTTGGTTTTGCATGCTTTGTAATTTTTCTCTACATGGATCTATCTGGTTCTTCAAACCAACAATTTGATCTTCACTTTGTGGCTATTTTTGGTTTCTCTGATCTATTTTTGATTCGAGGAAAGTATATGAGGCATTTTGGAAAAATATTATGGTTGGTTGATCTTGCTTGGAGAAGAAGAGGTGTTGGAAACTTGGCTGGAAGTCTTCTTCAAATCGGAAGAGGCACTATCAGGCATGATAGGATCTACCCATTAATATTTCTTTCTCTTCTCTAAATTTTTTCATAAAAATAACTCTACTCTCTAGATATAATTAGTTTTCTATTTGCTCTAGTTAGTTGCTTGTATGGTAGAATGAAATCTGTGGTTTATGGATTTATTTTCCTTGCATGAAAAGGTTGTTCTTGTGTGTGTGTTTCTCTCGAATAATTTAATGTGATGAAACATTTGGAGCTTCAAGACTTTTTGTTTGGTTTTATCTCATATTTTGATTGTATACTTGAATGTGGATTTGGGTATGTGAGATTTGTTGGCACTTTTAACTAAAAGTATCTTCATTGTGAATGAAAAGTATAGAGATATGTTTCTTTATACACTTCTAGGATGGTTTAGTTGCATTATCACTCTATTTACGTTTTTTTGATGGAATACGCTTAACATGTTCATGAGATTGAGTTGTGGGAAAATATATTGTTGATGTTTTGTTTCCCTACTCTTGGTATCCTACATTACTCTTTTTGTTTTTCTTTGATTATTTAGATGGACGATGGAAACTTCTTGAGTTATGTTGTGTGAGAAGATTGTTATCTTCTTTCAGATCGTATTTTAACTTCTATTTAGCATGGACTGAAACTCGTGTTTTATTGATAAAAAGGTAAGTGTGGTTTTTGAGTTGTTATAATTTGTACTTCAGCTTATTTAAACTACGAAGGGGTGAATACCATTTTCTTACTTGGAACTTCTCTACCTTGAACTTTACTTTTAAAGAAGCGTGTAAATGAATTATTCGGTTATGGGAGACATTACGAGTTGTTAAGGAATATGAGCTTTATTTAATCAGTAGATCTATTTTGAATTTTTGTATTTCAAACTAAAATTGAATGGAACTGTTGGATATATTGAACTCAGTTTGGATCCCATTCCTTTCGGTATTTCTTTACGAATGTGGAAAGTTTGAATTGTAAATAGTGGGAACTTGGATTTTCGTGTTTCTTTTGGATCGACTTTGTTTTTGTCGATATGGAAACCATCTTGTTGGATTGATTGATTTTCTTGGAATCATTTTTCTATCCATTTTGATATTGGAGGTAGTGTTGTGAAATTACTCTCCAAAACTGGAAATGAATTTTTTCTCTCTACATGTCATGAGGAGATTACCTTCTCAGGTCTGTATGGCTTACTCGAGTTGTTCTCGGGACATTTTGATGTTAGACTTACTTCTTTTTAAGATTGTCTTTCTGGTTTTATGAGGAAACCAAATCAACTCTGTTTGATCCTTCTTGGTCTCGTAATTGTTGTGTTGATTAGATTGTCTTGTCGACTCAAGGTGGTTTTCATTAATTCGATCCGTATGAAGCAATCGGTAATTATTTTTCGGTTTGTCTATTGTTTCATGGTCGTGGCATGCATCTTTTGGAAGTTATATTTTTCCATTCCTCTCTATGAACTTAGCAGATAATATGATCCTTCCTTGATTGGATAAGGGTAAAAGATAATCCTTTATGAGTCTTATCTTGTATGGTGGAATGTAGGATTTTGATCACTTACTAATATCTAAAGGAATGTTGAAAACTCATAATGGTTGCAAGTGAGTTTATAATTGTTTATTCCTCTTCCTTCTTGGATTAGATTGAGATTATTTTTAATGATTGATTACCTCTTAGAGAAATGATGAATCTATTTCTTTCTTTTCATATGTATGAGTAAGATATGTATGAATTCGGTTCACTTCTGAACCTGACTGTTATTTCATAATGAATGGTGAATTCGTGAATAGTTGTATTGAATATTCTTCTTAATTATTTAAGTTTGTTTAAGTTGAGGATGTTGATCCTTCCTTTCTAAGGATTAAAAGAAGAATTTGGTTTAGCTAGATGAAAAGGAAATGGAAATTATATATCTTTAGTTTGTTCTCTTTTATCTTTTTATGAACTCTGTCATAGGTTTGATCAATCAAATACATTACTTATTGTAAATAATTGGTTAGTATTTGATATCGATTACTTTTATCCTTGAATTGTATTTAAGGAATTTATGGAATGAATCAGTTTTCGGAAATGAAAAATTGAGGCCTTAAAATACTTTCTTGTATCAAGACCTAATATAAGAACCTAGGTTATTTTACTTAACCTAGAATTAGATTGCCTCTTCTGAATTGTGAATATCTTTTTTATTTAAGATGTAGGATGATTCATCTTAAAATGGATGCACTGCTATAATTAACTTGAATTTAGATGTTTTCTAGAAACTTGGAAAGAATGATAAGAATGTCTTTGATTTTGAAAGAAACTCTTGTTGTTAGAAAGGTCAATTATGTATTTCAAATTCTATAAGAATTATGAGATAATAAAAATTCCAAGGGCTGTTAATTAATGTAAATAAGTATTTGTTAGGATAATAATTATGTAGCGCCACATTTTAATAGCCTCATTTATTGTTGTTCCTTCTACTCACAGACAAGTTTGGATAGGGATTTGATATATGTTGGACAATATGTTATGATTTTTGACCTTCTTAGACATGGATGCATATTTGGGTGCGTAGCACCAATTTGACTTTAGTAGCATGTTGTTATTTTTCATTTGATGTTGTGGACATTAGCTTATGACGATGTTGTTTAGACCTAATTGAGATACGTTAAATGTTTAGTGTAGTTGCATGTTTGGATTCTATGGATATATGTCACTTTATCATTATGTCTAACTTATGGTGAATTGTGTATAATTGTGCATGTTGTCACATTTTTGATTCCAGAAAGATGATATGCTAGTTTAGATTCATTGATTTCTTATTGAGTAGTTGATTCACATTTTATCAGACAGGTGCGGTTAATGTGTGCAATGAGTGTGCAGGTGACAGGTCACAGGAGAACGTGGGATTCAAGCTAGCTACACAACTTTGCACAAGCAGCCCACGGGGTAAGTCCTAGCCATGTTTATTGTATGAGGCCTTAGTATTAGATTTTATTGTTTTGGGCACCATGAGTGACCCTCATTTGTAATGTAATATGTCTTGTAATATTAATCTTGCTTAGGGTGTTTAGTTGTGTTGTAAACTTGTTTTGGGGAATTAATGGCCCCACTTACATTAAGTTTTGAGTTTGTATAATGATGTAATTAATCAAAAGGGATTAGGGTCACATGTGAACCCTTGGGTGGGCCCCACACCCTCTACCCTTGTGCCCAAGTGTGCCAAACCCGAAATTGGGCTATTTTAGGCATTTTTAGTGACCCATTTTTAGTTTGGGACTTCATTTAGCATGAAAATGGGCAGTTAGACCCTACCTAATAGGAAGGGGGCTTATTTCAAAGACTTGGAGGAGTTTCCTCCCATTTTTCTTCCTTTGGTCACATCCATGTAAGGTGGATGGGAATGTGTGCTTTGTTAAAAATTGCACAAGTTTGTTTTGTTATCGTTTTGGGTAATTTGGGAGAAGAGGGTTAAAAGCTATTTTATCCCTTCTCTCTTTTGTCTTGAGAATCTTTGACCTTGAGGAAGAGAGGGGTGACACATTTCACCCCTCATTTTTGAATATTTTTGCTTTTTCCTCTTAAAATTCTCCGTCATGGGAAAAGAAGAGAACTTTTTGTTTTGGAGCTTTTTCTTGGAGGCTTGTGGATTTTGGAGCTAGAGCTTGCTTGGGTCAAGAAGTGGAAAAGTTAGAAGTTGAAGAGCTTTTGGAGGTAGGCTCCTTGAGCTCATTTGTGTTTTTTATATCATGTTAAATATTAGCCTTGGTTATTTAAAATGTGTGTTGTTGCATGTTGATTTTGATTGTTGTTTTAATTTATTTTTCTCCATCCATCATATGGCATTATGGAGTTTTGGAGTTTGTGGGGGAAGAGAGAGGGATTTTTCCCTCTCAATCCTCATGGCTTGATGGGCAAGCCATGTAGGATTTAAGTTACTCCCCTAAAATGGTTTGAGGTGGGGAAGGTGGTTCATATGGCTTGAACCTCCTTCCCCATTCTTGGTGAGGAAACCCCTTTGGGGTTTGAAAACCATTCCAAGAAGGATTTGGTGAAAGGGTGAAGAAATAAGGAGGATTTGAATGACTTTGGAGGAATAAGGAGGGTGTGGAGATCTTGGTTTTGTGCAACTAATGTTGGTTACCACTTTTGACATTAAGAGAACTTCTTTCTTCTCTTCCCCATTTTAGAGGTAGAACATGATTTATCCTCTTTTTCATCTTTGTAAAATTGGTGTCATGTTTTAATATTTGTCTTATCTTTATGTGAATGTAATGTTGGTTGTTCTCCTTACTCTTGTGCAAAGTTGTGGATAGTAGTCCTCTTTCCCATGGGCTTGGGGGAGGCTAGCATTCCTTCCAACCTTGGAAAGACATGTAATGATGCCTAAGGTTGGGTGGTTAAACAAGCCTTTTCTCCTTGGGTTGGATTCTTAGAAGCTTTTGAAGTTGGAGATTCATATCATTGAAACTTAGAGTCTCTTATCATCTTGGTGCTCATTGTCTTCTTCATCTTTTTTTGACATTACTCTCATTTTAACTCTAAGATATGGCTATGTGGGAACTTTCACTTACTTGTAAAATCTCTATTTTTGTATTTGGTTTTACTTGTAAACTTGAGTAAGGTTTACTTGAGCAATCTCTCTCTTCAAGCTTGCAAAGAATCTTGTAATAAATCTTCTTGAGTAGTTATGTATTTGGGTATATTTTGTATATGTGAACTTCAATCCTTGAAAATGAAATATTGTAATAGTTGATTTCTTTAATATGAAATTTGATTGTAATCTCCTTTTTGAAAAGGAAATATATAGATTGGGAATATGTTTTTCAAGAACAAAATATATACTTCATGTTGGATATCCCTCTTGTTTAAAAATCTGAAATATTTATTTAGCATTGCATTTGAAAAGAAAGTTAACCTAACATGGAGCTTTAAGATTAACATTACATGGAAAACAATATCCTTCTTGCCATGTATCTCTTCTTAAAAAAAAGAATATAAATTTAGCTTTATTGAATAGTATGAGATTAGTTTGTTTTCTTTCCCATGTGATACTTAATGATTTGTTCTTATTAAGAAATCATATTAGTATATGTGTTCTCCCTTACAATTTTTAGGCAAATTTCAAACCTCTTCCCTATTCAACTATTTTATTACATTATTCTTTTATCACCTTAATGAGTAAATCATTTTAATATAGCCATTTTTCAAGCCATTGAGTATCTCACTTTTCATGAATAAAAATAAAATAAAATAATAATAATAATAATAATAATAATAATAATAATCTATTACTTTTCAAATGGTGACACTTTTATCATCAACACATATGTTATAAATATATTTCTATATATTTCTTATAGTTATATTTCCAAATACAACTATACAATATTTCTACAAAAATATTAAGCTAATTATATTTTTATTTACATTTTTTTAAAACATTATATTTATTATTATATTATGTATATATATAGATAATATATATGTATATAGTAAAATAGTAAATGCAAATTAATAATAAATATCAATTAATATATTATATATATAATATATTAATAAATATAAACTTAAATAAATAAATAAATAAGTTAACAAAAAGAATAATTAAAGTGAAATTTGACAGTTAAAAAAACAAAACAAAAAAAAAAAACCGGTGAAGGGAGGGGCCGAGCCCTCCCCATACCCCTGCGCCTCTCCCTTCGCGCCTTGCCTCCGCCACTACTCCCATCCCCACCGGTGCTGCTGCCCCTCCTTCCCCACCGCCGCACCACCTCCCGCCACAACCCCCACCCGGCCACACCACCCCTCGCCGCACCCCCAACCACTGCTGTCATTGCTCCCCATGAGGTCACTCCCCCTCGGATTCCACCTCCCCTCTACCGCTGCGAAGACCATCCTTCACACTACCGCCCTCTCACCTTCCACACAAATCTCTCACCTAAATCTGCCGCTCCTTCGACCACATATAACACCATGAATTCCTAAAAATCTTCATGGTTTTTTCCCAACCTCGCACATGCAATAAGATAAAAAAAAGAAACCAAATGGAAAAGAAAGGAAAAGATAAGTTAAGGATGGATTAGGGTTTTCTAGGGCATCTTAAAATCAAGGGCCAAAATTAGTTTGATCCTAGGGTGCACTTTAAATCCTGCACAACTTAAAGTTATGGGAATTTTGGTGGGAATAAAAATAAATAAATAAAAGAGGGTGTGTGGGTAAACTAAATTAAAAGGGGGAAATCTATTTAATTTAAAAGAGGTGTAGACTCTTACTAGGGTGTCTCTAGTAACTTAATAGAAGTTAAATAAATAAAATTATTTGGGGTTAGTGATTTAGAAATCGGTTAAGTCAATCTAGTTTAAAATAATTAATAATGGGAATCCAATGTGTATTATTAAGTATTCACTTCAAAAAATAAAATAAATTTTTTTAGTGACTTACATATCTATTTTCGTGTCTGGAGGTGGGGCACTACATTTGGTATCGTGAGTGCGAGTTCACACACATGGACACACTGGATAATTAATTAATTAGTAAATAATATTTTAATAACATTAACGAAAAACAATTAAACCACATTTCTGCAACCATTATAATTTAATAACCATTTTCGTACCTCATTCACAGGATGGCAGCCATGAGGTGACGATTGGTTAGGGGTTTGGGATGTAGTTCACCTAATGTAGTGCCATCAATTTTTTTTCATTTTTAAAGAAAACACACTAAATTTTCAAATTTAATATGTAATGCACAACTCTATTTTTGCATATTTCTAAACAACAAATCCTTCCAAATGAAGGCATTGAAAATAAAAAGTTCATGGTTTCATTATGAACTCAAATGACAATCTTACAAGATTCTTGCAACTATAAAATAGAAACTTTCTTAGTGATGACCAATGTTTTCAAGAAACAATAAGTACAAAAATGGTTATCTACAAGAGTGAGAAACTTTACAAAGCCACATTTATTTACAAAATGAAGGTAATGCCCACAAAAGATGAGGATGACCAAGATGGCAAGAGGCTCCAACTATCTCCAACTTGAGTGTCCTTCTAAGAGTGTTGAAATAAGAGAGAATGCTTGTTTACCACCCAACCAATAGGCATCATCACATGCCTTTCCATGGTTGGAAGCCATGCTAGCCTCCCCCAAGCCCATGGGAGAGAGGAAAAAACTTCCATAATGTGCACAAGTATGAAGGGGATAAAACACACAAGAAAAACATAAGACCATTTAACATTTAGACAAACTACAACTGATAAAACAACAACATGAGGATGATAAGGTCAACCTCACAAGGGGGAAGAGAAGGAGTGGGATGCCTAAATCAAAGGTGTCCAGCCATAGGAGCACCAATAAAACATGCATACAAAACTCCTTATACCTCCTAATCAATCATCCTCCTTATTCCTCCTTTATGTTATAGAAATCCTTCTTGGGAGGATTTTCAAACCCAAAAGGGTTTCCTCACCAAGAATGGGGAAAGGTTCAAGCCATATGAACCTTTCTCCCACCTCAAACCATATGAGGGGATGAGAAGGGACCTTCATGGCTTGACCAAAACCATGAGATTTGAGAGGAAATCCCTCTCTTCCCCTACATTCTCCAAAAACCATCAATCCAAATGATGGTGGAGAGAAAACAAAGAAAACAACAAGAACAAGCAAACAACTACATTCACCATACAACTTCACAACACATCATTTCACACACACCATTTCATTGATCAAGCATAGTTAACAAGATAAGCACAACTAAGAAGAAAAAGGTTAAGTATCCTACCTCTATAATGCTTTCCAAGACTCTAAGCTTTTCCCTTTGTCCAAGCTCACCTCCAAGCTCCCAAAATTCTCCAAGTGCTCCCAAAAAAATGAACCAAGAAGACACCCTTCCTTCCACATGAGGAACCCAAAAGTTTCCTCACCAATGGGAAGGTGATAAGTGTCACCCCCTCTCCTCTCAAGAGTCAAAGATTCTAAAAACCAAATAAGTAAGAGTAAACTCACCTTTTATCCCTTATCACCCAAAATACTAAAAACTAAAATAAAACAAAGTGGAGCAACTTTTAACAAAAACACACAAACCAACCATCTTACATGGATGGTGACTAAGGAGGGAAAAATGGGAGGGAAACTCCCTCCAAACCTTGGAAATAAGCCCCCTACCTATTAGGTAGGGTCCAAGGGCCCATTTTCATGCTAAGGGAACTCCCAAACTCAAAAGGGGTCCCTAAAATGCCCAAAATAACCCAATTTCGGGTTTGGCATGCTTGGGCACAAGGGTAGAGGGTGGGGTCCACACAAGGTTCACATGTGGTCCCCAATCCTTCTACCAACACACACAAACTTTCCCAAAACCAACACTTAAAATAAGATGAGATCATTAAACCCATAATCTAGTTTACTTAATAAAACACACCCTAAACCTAATTAATTTTACAAAACATAATTACATTACAGTTGAGGGGTTCACCCATGGTGCCCAATTAAATACATCTATTCTAAGGCCTCAAACATTTAGCATGGTTAGGACTCAGCCCATGGGCCGCTCATGCACAATTGCATAGCTGCCCTGAAACCCATTCTCTCCTATACCTATCACCTGCACACACTCATTGCACACATTAACCGCATCTTTCCAATATAATAAACATCATCTACACATCAAAAATTCAATCTAACTTATAATGGCCTAACATTAGTAAAAATTGATAGTGTAATGCATACAATTATTCACATAGTTTTTCATGAATCAACACTAAATAAAATTACAACGACATACACTTAGGTTAGCATGAAAATTACCATTATTAAATCTAGAACACTATATCATTAATCAAATCAACCATAAGATACTAACATCTAACCAATAAATCTATCATATAACCCTCGTTAGTGTCATCAACATCATAAGAAATATATCAGTATACGAATCTAGTCCAATTGGCGCTACGCGCCCAAAATGTCATAATGTCCATGAGAATAAAATATCATAGTAAAATGTCCAAAGTCTATTAGACTCTCAATCAAAACATGTCTAGGAATAAAGGAACCAACAGATAACTAGAGCTATAAAAATGTGGGCACTACATCCCCCTCTCCTAGAATTAGACTTCCTCCTGGAAGTCATTGGAAGAGATAGGGTTATCTAGCCCTCGGTGGTGTAGCATCCTCCCGTGTAGTTGATGACTCATCATATCGGTCCCACCGCATTCTAACCTGGTCCAAATCTCGACCCCAAGAGCCAACCTTCGGTGCTCAAAGTATGCATATGAGCTCCAATCTCCATTTTTCTCCATCCTCTACATGTAATGCCGACCAATCCAATACATGAGAAACATCTCGGTACATATCTACGTAGTACGTAAACATGAAAATGTCATGGGCCCATGCAAGGCGTGGTGGCAAAGCTAGAAGATAGGCAAAATGGACCGACGACCTCTAAAATATCAAAAGGCCCCACAAAACGAGGTGATAGCTTAGAACCCTTTCCATAGTGGATCATGCTCTTATGTGGATGAACTTTCAAGAAGACTTTCTCACCCACGAGAAGTGATGATCAATCCTCTTGGTGTCTGCATACACCTTCTGGCATGCTCTAGCCTACTCAAGATGCTCTCTAATCAGAACAACTTGCTGCTCTAAATTGAAGATAAGCTAGCCCCAGAATAATTCTGTCATCTAGTTTGTCCCAACTCAAAGGTGTCCTATAAGGTCATCCATACAAAGCCTGGTAGGGAGCCATACCAATGGAACTGTGATATCTATTTTTGTAAGCAAACTCAACTAAATGAAGGTAATCCTCCCACTTCTTCTGCTGGTCTATCACATACATCCTCAACATGTCCTCAAGAACCTGATTAACCCTCTCTGTCTCGCCCATCTATCTCTCGGATGATATGCCGAACTAAAATTAATCTGTGTACCCAAGGCCTACTGAAAAGAAGTCCAGAAAAATGATGTGTAGATGGTGTCTCTTTCATTGATGATTGTCTTCGGAATCCCATGCAATCTGAAAATATCCTCCATAAACACTTTGGCGATGGCCTGTGCATTATAGGTAACCTTGGTTGGTGAGAAATGCGCAACCTTGGTCAACTTATCCATAGTGACCATAATGGCATCATGACGATAAGAGGACATAGGAAGTCCTACTATGAAATCCATGGAGATCACATCCCATTTCCACTCGAGAATATCATGAGGGTATAAGAGTCTTGCGGGATGAGAATGCTTTACTTTGACTCTCTGACACTCAAGACAACGTGCTACAAAATCTGCTATGTCTCTTGACGAATACCCGGCCAATAATATAACTCCCTCAAATCGGCATGCATCTTCTTCACTCTTGGATGTGCTGCGTATGGGGCTCGATGAGCCTCAGTAAGGATGAAACTAAGCAAGAAAACCTACCTTAGGCACATAAATGCGCCTACGGAACCAAAGAAAACCATCTGACTCTAGCATGCATCCTGAATATCTACCCTCAAAAGAACCTTGTGAATCCAACATCTACCTAGCACCCTCATAAAACATGTCCCCTGGAAGATGCTCAAGTATCCTGCCTCTCAAATCTGACTGTAGTGTCAAAGAAGCAAGCACATGCCATCGTCTACTAAGTGCATCTGTAACAACATTTTCCTTTCCTTTGATATATTGTACCTCTATGTCATACTCACATAGGAACTCCATCCAACGCCGTTGATGAGCGTTGAGGTTCGGCTGAGAGAAGATATGTTGAAGTTCTACAATGATCTCGTCCTCAAGATGAAAGGTCTACCCAAAAGGAAATGTCGCCAATGCACAAGTGCATGAACAACTGCTGCAAGCTCTAAGTCATGAGTAGGATAGTTAAGCTCGTAGTCCTTGAGCTTACGAGACACAAAAGCAATAACTTGACACTCCGCATAAGAACCGATCCCAAACCCTCTAGTGATGCATCGGTGCAAACAAAAAAATCCTCTCGTCGGATCCTGGAATCGCTAAAATAGGCGTCGTGGTTAACCTTTCCTTAAGCAATCAAATTCCTACTCACATTTTTCTAACCAATCAAACTTCTTCCCTTTCCTCCGAATAGAAGTAATAGGGTGAGCAATCCTAGAAAAGTCCCGCACAAACCTATGGTAATACCTTGCTAAACCCATGAAACTCCTTACCTCGAATCGATGTGGGTGCTGGCCAATCCAAGATAGCCTGAATCTTAGAGGGATATACAGAGATACCCTCGCCCGATATGATATGACCCAAGTAATGAATCTCTATCCGAAAGAAGCTATATTTTTCCAAGTTTCCATACAACTTCTTATCTCTCAAAACCTAAAGTACATGCCTCAAATGCTCCTCATGTTCATCCTTGAAATGATAATAAATCAATATGTCATCAAGGAACACTAAGACAAAGCGATTTAGAAATGTCTTGAATACTCCATTCATGAGGCTCATGAAGATAGCTGGGGCATTGGTCAAACCAAATGGAACCCTTGTGAACTCATAATTCCCATAACGTGTGTAGAAATTTGTCTTATGGATGTCTGCATCTGATATGCGCAACTGATGGTATCCTGACTTGAGATCGATTTTGGAGAATACTCTCGCTCCCCGCATCTGATCAAATAAGTCATCAATCCTGAGGAGTGGGTAACGGTTCTTTATTGTGACTTTGTTGAGCTGTCTAAAGTCCACACAAAGCCTGAGAGAACCATCCTTCTTCTTCACAAATATGATTGGCACTCCCCAAGGAGATACACTAGGGCAAATGAGACCCTTCTCTAACAACTCCTCTAACTGAATCTTGAGCTCATGAAGCTCTAAATTCGTCATCCGATAGGGTGCCCTAGAAATTGGTGTGGATCTAGGCACTAAGTCAATGGTGAAATCCACCTCCCTACTAGGTGGTAAACCTGGAAGCTCTCCTGGGAACACATTTGCATACTCCCTCAAAACTACATGGTCATCTAAGGGTGAGTGCTCTGAAGTACTCTCTGATCGATCACTGATGATGATAGCAAACAATCGACACCCCTTACGTATGCTCCGCTTGAGTTGCTTAGCTGATATCATGCGCAAGGAGATAGGTCTCTACATCCTAGATATCACAACCGCCCTACCCAAATCATCCCGACACTCAATGACCTTATTTCTACAATCCACCTTAGCTCGATGAGCCTGAGCCAATCCATACCCAACACTACCTGATAGGATCCTAAAGGAATAACTCAGAGGTCAAGTGTAGTGGAGAAGACTCCCAAGTCAAGTACATAACTCTCCACATACGAGTCCATGGCGAGTTTAGCCCCAGAGGCCAACTCAACCTACCAACTATCTGGTTGCCTAGCCACCACTAGCCCACACTGGTCCACTACAGAAGGAGATACAAAAGAATCTAAAGCACCTGAATCGAAAAGTACTGAGATAGAAATACCCCTGATAGTACATGTCATCTCAATGACTGTGGCCTGATGCTCAGCCTGGCGGTTGTCAACCGCTGCATATACATGATGGGCACATCCCACGTCACCCACCGTCTGCTCGGATCTAGGAGCTCTCTGCATATCTATAGTAGTGGGCTTATGTGGACACATACGCACATAATGGTCTAGAGCCCCACAAATAAAACATCCTCCTGTACCCCTCTGAGATGGGGTCCCTCCGATTATCTGGTGAACTGAACCTATTGGTCCAACCCTAGCAGATCGCCGTGAGTGGGCTAGGCCTATGAGTGAGTGATGAGTACCCGGCCTCCTGTCTCTAGATCCACCAAAACCACCTCTAGACCCACCTCGCTAGAAAATCGAGTCCTGTCTACCCCTCTGATGTTGGTGTCCCTGATGTTGTGTCTATTGTGATGGGTGTGGAGGAGCTCTCGATGCTGCTGGAGAAGACCAGAATCCTCCTCTAGGGGGTGGTATTGTACCCCGTGCTCTCTAACTCTGAAATTCCCTGAATCCTGTCCTGAACTTGCTCTTGTTTCTATCTCGGTGCTCTTGAGCCTTGGTCCTATTCTCCTCAACCAAGTAGGCCTTCTCAATGGCCTTCTCGAGCATGGGAGGAGATAACATCCTAACAGCTCCTGCTATATCTGCATTTAGGCCCCGAATGCACCTGTTTACCTGCAACTTCTCGTCTTGCAGGTAGTCTACATACTGCAAGAGATCCAAGAACCTACTCTCATACTACGCCACTGAGCCAGAACCCTGTCGTAAGTCATGAAACTCATTGATCCTCTTCTATAAAAAATCCTCTGACATATACCAGGCCCTGAATCACTTCTCAAACAACTCCCAGGTCACTGTATCTCGAGTCAAATGGAGCTTCTACTCCTCATTCCTCCACCAAATGCCTGTTGTGTCTCGGAGGAGATGTATGGCAAACCTGGCTTTGACATTGCTCTCATGAGAGTGTAAGCCAAAGAAACTATCCAAGCTAAGGAGCCGGACTCGCCCCAAAGTTGTCTCTGTCGAACCAGTAAACATAGGCGATTGAAGGCGAAGAAGGTCTCGAATCACGCCTACTTGTGTCTCGATCCTAGTGATGTGGTCTAACAGTGAAAGGGGTCGCTTATCTCCAAAAGGTCCCTCGAAAGCTGTGTGATGGATGTGACGAAATGAGGCCACCCTCTCGCCAATGATGGAAGGGCTGCGTGACCTCTCTCGTCTCGAAATTTCATGCTTGGGTGGCTCGGATGTGCGTCCTCGCCAATCAACTCTCGTCTCCCAATTGAATGTCCTCCTCTCAAAGACTGTGGTGGGGGAAGACACTCTTGTATGATGCCTATCAGCTCAGGGTATCTAATATCCGAGGCCCAAAATCAGGGGCCGGCGGCTCTCGCGTAGGTGCACTACGTCCCAAACCTCGAGCCGAATGTCCCCTCTTGGGTGCCATCCGAACCCGAGATAAAAAAATATTTAAAACCCCCTTTTTTTTTTGAATGAGACAATACTTACTAACACCTTGCTTAACCATATCCTATTAATAATTTATTTCCATAAATTTAATTTACCGAAAAATTAAATAAACTCCAGTCCAACAACATTTTATTTATTTTTGTTCTATTAAATTCCCTAGGGTCACATAATTTTAAGTCTACACCCCTTGTTATATTTATTTCCCCTTTTCCCACTTAAAATCCTATGACTAAAAGGAGGAGTGTAGGGTCACTTATGAGTCATAGGATTAGATCAATCTTGGCCCTTGGTTTTGAAAAAGCCCTAAAATTTCCCTAACTTCTTTATCATTTCCTTTTCTTTGCTTTCTCATGTTATTTTCTCTTATTTGGTTTTATTTCTTCTTGCAGGTTGTGTTGGAGGAGTCATGGAGATTGTTTGATTTTTCACTACATTGCTAGTGATTCATCCCATGATTATTTATTTATTTATTTTAGTTGTTGCAAGTTTTATGGAGTTAATTCCTCCCTCTCTCTTTTTTTTTCTATTTTATTTGCAACCCTTGAAGCTTTTGTTTGAAATATATATATTATATATATATATATATATATATATACACACACACACACACACACACACACTTATTTATTTTTAATTTGTAATGTGTAGATGAAGGGGGTGGACCAGGGCGAAGGCGGTGTGAAGGGCAGCGTGGGGAAGATCACTCGTGGTGCGCATGGGACAATTCGGGGCGGCCGCAACTACAAACAAGGGTGTGGGCACGGGAAAGGCAACATGGTGTGCGTAAGGGGAGGGGGTCTGTAGTGAATGGAGGGGGCGGGAAACAAGGAAGGGTGCACGGGGACAAGGCGGGGTTTGGGGTCGTAGGGGGAGCAGGGATCAGGCGGGGCCGCACAGTGGTCTCGGGGCTGCGGGGCGGGGGTGGGCACGCGGGAAATAGGGGTGGTTTGGGGAGTCTCATGGGGGTAGGGGACAGGATCCGGGATGGGGCAGTGGAGGTTTGGGGTTTGTGTGGGGTTCGGCCCCCGCCAACACAAAGTTTTATTTTTATTTTTTAATTTTTAATTTTTTTAATTTTTTTAATTTTTATTTTTTTTTGATATATATATATATATATATATATATATATATATATATATATATATATATATATGTTTGTGTGTAAAATTAAAATTTTTTTTATTTGTTTTATTATATTTTTTTAATTTTTATTTTTATTTATATAAATAAATTAAAAAAACCACCACCACCTATATATATGCACAATTTTTTTGAATCTCTATATATATATATATATGATTTAATATAAAATATATGTATATATATACATACCACATAGTATATAATATATTTATTGCATATAATATATATATTTTATTTAATAGCTATAATATATGCTGAAACAAAAACAATGTACACATATAATTATTGTTAAATAGAATGTATTTACTCAAACAAAACTATATTTACCATTTTTTTATATTTTTTTATTTTTATTCTTTTTTTTTTTTAATATAATCAACTATTTAGTATCACATACAAGAATCAACAAATCTAATTTTATTTAAATAGTGCTACAAAAATTTCAAGAAGAGATATATGGCAAATAGGATAATGGTTTTCATTCAATGTCAACTCCACTCTTCATGTAACACTAACTTTTCTACAATGCAAATTAGCTAAATAATTAATGCAGATTTCTACAAAGGGGAATCCAACAACAACAAGAAAAGATAGATGTTTTTTTTGTTTTTAAACAAGGCAATAAGATGACTAAAACAAAAATTACCCAAAGAGTCCGTGTGTTTGAACCACGGCTCTGATACCAAAATGTAGTGCCATCAATTTTTTTCCATTTTTAAAGCAAACACACTAAATTTTCAGATTTAATATGTAATGCACAACTATATTTTTTTGCATATTTCTAAACAACAAATCCTTCCAAATGAAGACATTGAAATAAAAAGTTCATGGTTTCATTATGAACTCAAATGACAATCTTACAAGATTCTTGCAACTATAAAATAGAAACTTTCTTAGTGATGACCAATGTTTTCAAGAAACAATAAGTACAAAAATGGTTATCTACAAGAGTGAGAAACTTTACAAAGCCACATTTATTTACAAAATGAAGGTAATGCCCACAAAAGATGAGGATGACCAAGATGGCAAGAGGCTCCAACTATCTCCAACTTGAGTGTCCTTCTAAGAGTGTTGAAATAAGAGAGAATGCTTGTTTACCACCCAACCAATAGGCATCATCACATGCCTTTCCATGGTTGGAAGCCATGCTAGCCTCCCCCAAGCCCATGGGAGAGAGGAACAAACTTCCACAATGTGCACAAGTATGAAGGGGATAAAACACACAAGAAAAACATAAGACCATTTAACACTTAGACAAACTACAAATGATAAAACAACAACATGAGGATAACAAGGTCAACCTCACAAGGGGGAAGAGAAGGAGTAGGATGCCCAAATCAAAGGTGTCCAACCATAGGAGCACCAACAAAACATGCTTACAAAACTCCTTATACCTCCTAATCAATCATCCTCCTTATTCCTCCTTTATGCTATAGAAATCCTTCTTGGGAGGATTTTCAAACCCAAAAGGGTTTCCTCACCAAGAATGGGGAAAGGTTCAAGCCATATGAACCTTTCTCCCACCTCAAACCATATGAGGGGATGAGAAGGGACCTTCATGGCTTGACCAAAAACCATGAGGTTTGAGAGGAAATCTCTCTCTTACCCTATATTCTCCAAAACCATCAATCCAAATGATGGTGGAGAGAAAACAAAGAAAAAAAAAGAACAAGAAAACAACTACATTCACCATACAACTTCACAACACATCATTTCATTAATCAAGCAAGCATAGTTAACAAGATAAGCACAACTAAGAAGAAAAAGGTTAAGTATCTTACCTCTATAATGCTTTCCAAGACTCTAAGCTTTTCCCTTTGTCCAAGCTCACCTCAAGCTCCCAAAATTCTCCAAGTGCTCCCAAAAAAAAAATGAACCAAGAAGACCCCTTCCTTCCACATGAGGAAGAATAAAAAGAGGAACCCAAAAGTTTCCTCACCAATGGGAAGGTGACAAGTGTCACCCCTCTCCTCTCAAGAGTCAAAGATTCCAACAACCAAATAAGTAAGAGTAAACTCACCTTTTATCCCTTATCACCCAAAATACTAAAAACTAAAATAAAACAAAGTGGAGCAACTTTTAACAAAACACACAAACCAACCATCTTACATGGATGGTGACTAAGGAGGGAAAATGGGAGGGAAACTCCCTCCAAACCTTGGAAATAAGCCCCCTACCTATTAGGTAGGGTCCAAGGGCCCATTTTCATGCTAAGGGAACTCCCAAACTCAAAAGGGGTCCCTAAAAATGCCCAAAATAACCCAATTTCGGGTTTGGCATGCTTGGGCACAAGGGTAGAGGGTGTGGGGTCCACCCAAGGTTCACATGTGGTCCCCAATCCCTTCTACCAACACACACACACTTTCCCAAAACCAACACTTAAAATAAGATGAGATCATTAAACCCCTAAGCTAGTTTACTTAATAAAACACACCCTAAACCTAATTAATTTTACAAAACATAATTACATTACAATTGAGGGGTTCACCCATGGTGCCTAATTAAATACATCTATTCTAAGGCCTCAAACATTTATCATGGTTAGGACTCATCCCATGGGCAGCTCGTGCACATTGCATAGCTGCCCGAAACCCATTCTCTCCTATACCTATCACCCACACACTCATTGCACACATTAACCACATCTTTCCAATATAATAAACATCATCTACACATCACAAATTCAATCTAACTTATAATGTCCTAACATTATTAAACAATTGATAGTGCAATGCATACAATTATTCACATAGTTTTCCATGAATCACCACCAAATAAAATTGCAATGACATACACTTAGGTTAGCATGAAAATTACCATCATTAAATCCAGAACACTATATCATTAATCAAATCAACCACAAGAGACTAACATCTAACCAATAAATCTATCATATAACCCTATTAGTGTCATCAACATCATAAGAAATATATCAGTATACAAATCTAGTCCAATTGGTGCTACACGCCCAAAATGCCATAATGTCCATGAGGATAAAATATCATAGTAAAATGTCCAAAGTCTATTAGAGTCTCAATCAAAACATGTCTAGGAATAAAGGAACCAACAGATAACTGGAGCTATAAAAATGTGGGCACTACACCTACGCCGAACCACAGCATCCGAGTTAGGGCCTCATATTTTAGAGGCTCTTTAGCAGTTGATCGGTGTTTTGCAAAGATCATCTTCCACCACCGCAGGAGGCAAGAGAGGAGGAGATCTTGTTAGGAGATGAGGAGCCGATAGGCAAGGATGCACATTCGGAACCACTATAGCACAATACCCCTAGGTGAGAGAGGTCACGTAGCCCTTCCATTCATCACGAGAGGGTAGCCTCGCACCGTTGGAGCCATTCACATAGTCTTGAGTGACCATTCGGGATAAGTGACCCCATTCACCTATTGGTTTGCATCGCAAGGATCGGGATAAAGGTAGTGTGATCAGGGATTTTCTTCACTTATAACCACCTACTTACACTGGCTCTATAGATGACTTTAGGTTGGAGTCATGGCTCCTTAGCTTAGATAGTTGCTTTGGCTTGCACTCCTATGAGAGCAATGTCAAGAAAGGTTTTCCATACACCTCCTCCAAGACACAACAGAGTTTGGTTGAGGATCGAGGAGCGGAAGCTCCATCCGATTCGAGAGATAGTGACTCGGGAGTTGTTCGAGGAGTAATTCGGGGCCCGCTATATGTCAGAGCATTTCATGTAGAAGAGGATTGATGAGTTTCATGACTTATGATAGGATCTCGGCAGTAAGAGCAAGCATGAGAGCAGTTCCTAGATCTTACGTGGTACGTGGACTACCTGCAAGATGAGAAATTACAGGTTAACAGGTTTATTAAGGGCCTTAATGTAGATATAGCAAGAGCAGTTAAGATGTTATCTCCTCCCATGCTTGAGAAGGCCATTGAGAAGGCCTACTTAGCTGAGGAGAACAGGACCAAGGCACAGGAGCACCGAGATAGAAACAAGAGCAAGTTTTAGGATAGGATACAAGCCTTTCAAAGTAAGAGGTCATGGGGTACAACACCACCCCCTAGAGGATGATTTTGGCCTCGCCATTAGCCACGAGAGCTTCACCACACCCACAATCGCAGATGCAACATCATGGCCACTAGTAGCAAGAGGGCTAGAAAGACTTCGAGATTTCAAAGAGGTGGCACTAGAAGAGGTTTTGGTAGAGCCAGGATAGGAGGTAGGGTACTTAACAGGTACAGCCACTCACACGCAACATTCCACTAGGGTTGAACCGGTAGATCGGTGCACCAGAGTACAAGAGGGACCCCATCTCAGAGGGGTACAGGTGGATGTTTTATTTGTGGGTATCCTGATCACTACATGTGTATGTGCCCGCACAAACCCAATACCATGGATACATAGAGAGCCTCTAGATCTGAGAAGATGGTGGGTGATGTGGGATGTGAACATCGTCATGTATGTAGCGGTCGACAACCACCAGACCGAGCATCAGGTCATATTCATTGAGACGACAGGTACTATCAGGGGTATTTTTGTCTCAATACTTTTTGATTCATGTGCTTCAGATTATTTTGTATCTCCTTCTATAGTGGACTAGTGTGGGCTAGTGGTGGCTAGGCAACCAGATAGTTAGTAGGTTGAGTTGGCCTCTGGGGCTAAACTCATCGTGGACTCGTATGTGGAGAGTTACATACTTGATTTGGGAGTCTTCTCCACTACACTTGACCTCTGAGTTATTCCTTAGGATCCTATCAGGTAGTATTGGGTATGGATTGGCTCAAGGCCCATCGAGCCAAGGTGGATTGCATAAATAAGGTCATTGAGTGTCAGGATGATCTTTGGAGTGCATTTTTTATTTCAGGGATGCAGAGACCTATCTCTTTGTGTATGATCTCAGCTAAGCAACTCAAGTGAATCATGTGCAAATGTTGTCAGATGTTTGTTATCA
The DNA here is from genome assembly GCA_018340775.1 of Taxus wallichiana var. yunnanensis. Classification (NCBI taxonomy): domain Eukaryota; kingdom Viridiplantae; phylum Streptophyta; class Pinopsida; order Cupressales; family Taxaceae; genus Taxus; species Taxus wallichiana. The sequence goes on from CM031234.1 coordinate 105,921,980, forward strand.
CCATCAATGATCAGTCAGAGAGCACCCCAAAACATTCACCCTTAGATGATCATGTAGTTTTGAGGGAGTATGTAGATGTGTTTCTAGGTGAGCTTCCAGGGTTACCACCCCACAGAGAGGTGGATTTCACCATCGATTTAGTGCCAAGATTTTCACCTATTTCTAGGGCACCCTATAGGATGATGACTCCAGAGCTTCATGAGCTCAAGATTTAGTTAGAGGAGTTATTGGAGAAGGGTCTCATTCATACTAGTGTATCTCCATTGGGGGGAGCGCCAGTCATATTTGTGAAGAAGAAGGACGGTTCTCTCAGACTTTGTGTTGACTTCAAGCAACTCAACAAAGTCACAATAAAGAACCATTATCCACTTCCCAGGATTGATGACTTGTTTGATTAGACACGGGAGCTAGAGTGTTCTCCAAAATCGATCTCAAGTCAGGATACCATCAGTTGCACATATCAGATGTAGACATTCATAAGACAACGTTTTGCACATGTTATGGGCATTATGAGTTCATAGTTGTTCCATTTGGTTTGACTAATGCCCCAGTTGTCTTCATGAGCCTCATGAATGGAGTATTCAGACCTTTCTGGATCACTTTGTCTTAGTGTTCCTTGATGATATATTGATATATTCTCATTCCGAGGAGGAACACGAGGAGCATTTGAGATAGGTACTTCAGGTTTTGAGAGAGCAGAAGTTGTATGGGAACTTGGAAAAATGTAGCTTCTTTCAGACAGAGATTCAATACTTGGGTCATATCATATCAGGAGAGGGTATCTCTATAGATCCCTCTAAGATACAAGCTATCATGGATTGGCCAGCACCCACATCAGTCACTGAGGTGAGGAGTTTTATGGGCTTAGCAAGTTACTACCATAGGTTTTTCTAGATTTTTCAAGATTTCTCACCCTATTACTTCTCTATAGAGAAAGGGGAAGAAGTTTGATTGGTGAGAAAAGTGTGAGCAAGCCTTTAGTTGCTTAAGGAAAGGTTAACCATGGTGCCCATCTTAGTAGTTCCAGACCCTACGAAGGGTTTTGTTGTTTGTACTGATGCATCACTAGAGGGTTTGGGAGTAGTTCTTATGTAGGAGCATCAAGTTATTACCTTTGAGTCTCGTAAGGTCAAAGACTACGAGCTTAATTATCCTACTCATGACTTGGAGCTTGCAGCAGTTGTTCATACACTTGTGCGTTGGTGACATTACCTTTTGGTTAGACCTTTCATTTTGAGGACAGATCATCATAGCTTGCAACATATCTTTCTCACAGCCGAACCTCAATGCTCACAATGATGTTGGATGGAGTTCCTATGTGAGTATGACATAAAGGTAGAATATATCAAAAAGAAAGGAAAATTTTGTTGCAGATGCACTTAGTAGATGATGCCATGTGCTTGCTTCATCGACACCGCATCATATTTGAGAGGCGGGATTCTTGAGCATCTTCAAGAGGACAAGTTTTATGAGGGTGCTAGATAGATGTTGAGTCAAAGGTTTCATTAGAGGGCATATATTCAGGATGCATATTAGAGATAGATGGTTTACTTTGGTTCCATAGGTGCATCTATGTGCCTAAGTCAGGTGATATTCATAGCTTCATCCTCATAAAGGCTCATCGAGCCCCATATGCGGCACATCTAGGAGTGAATAAAATGCATGCTGATCTAAGGGAGTTATATTATTGGCCTAGTCTTCGATGGGACATAGCATATTTTTTTGCACGTTCCTTGAGTGTCGAGGGTCAAGGCAGAGCATTCTCATCCCGTAAGACTTTTACATCCTCATGATATTCCCGAGTGGAAATGGGATGTGATCTCCATGGATTTCATAGTCGGACTCCCTATGTCTTCTTATCATCATGATGCCATTATGGTCACCATGGATAAGTTGACCAAGGTTACGCATTTCTCGCCAACCAAGGTCACCTATAATGCATAGGCCATCGCCAAAGTATTTATGGAGGACATTGTTAGGTTGCATGGGATTCCAAAGACCATCATCAATGACAGGGATACCATCTACACTTCAGTTTTTTTGGACTTCCTTTCAGCCGCTCTTGGTACTCAGATTAATTTCAGCTCAGCCTATCATCTAGAGACAGATGGACAGACAGAGAGGGTTAATCAAGTACTGGAGGACATGTTGAGGATGTATGTGATGGACTAGCAAAAGAAGTGGGAGGATTACCTTCATTTAGTTGAGTTTTCTTACAACAACAACTATCATAGTTCCATTGGTATGGCTCCCTACTAGGATTTGTATGGACGACCTTGCAAGACACCTTTGAGTTGGGACAAGACTAGATGACAAGATTATTCCCGGGCCGTCTTATCTTTGCGGATTTAGAGCAGTAGGTTGTTCTGATTAGACAACATCTTGAGTAGGATAGAGCATGCCAAAAGGCATATGCAGACACCAAGAGGATTGATCATCACTTCTTAGTGGGTGACAAAGTCTTCTTGAGAGTTCATCTACATAAGAGCCCGATCCGCTATGGAAAGGGTTCTAAGCTATCGCCTGTGTTTTGGGGCCTTTTGATATTTTAGAGGTCATCGGTCTAGTTACCTATCGCCTAGATTTTCCACCATGCCTTGCATGGGCCCATAGATGTATTTCATGTTTCGTACTACGTAGATATGTACCTGATGTTTCTCATGTTTTGGATTGGTTGGCATTATAGGTAGAGGATGGAGGACAGTGGAGACTAGAGCCCGTACGCATACTGGAGCACCGGAGGTTGGCCCTTGGGGTCGAGACTTGGACCATGTTAGAGTGCAGTGGGACATATATGATGAGACAATAACTATGTTGTTCCTTCTACTCATGACATGGACAGGATTTGATATATGTTGGATATGTTATGATTTTTGACCTTCTCGACATGGATGCATATTTGGGTGTATAAGATCAATTTGACTTTAGTAGCATGTTGTTATTTTTCATTCGATGTTGTGGACATTAGCTTATGATGATGTTGTTTAGACCTAATTGAGATACGTTAAATGTTTAGTGTAGTTGCATGTTTGGATTCTATGGATATATGTCACTTTATCATTATGTCTAACTTATGGTGAATTGTGTATAATTGTGCATGTTGTCACATTTTGATTCTAGAAAGATGATATGCTAGTTTAGAATTCATTGATTTCTTATTGAGTAGTTGATTCACATTTTATCAGACAAGTACGTTTAATGTGTGCAATGAGTGTGCAGGTGACAAGTCACAGGAGAACGTGGGATTCAAGCCAGCTACACAATTTTACACAAGCAGCCCACGGGGCTAAGTCCTAGCCATGTTTATTGTATGAGGCCTTAGTATTAGAGTTTATTGTTTTGGGCACCATGAGTGACCCTCATTTGTAATGTAATATGTCTTGTAATATTAATCTTGCTTAGGGTGTTTAGTTTGTGTTGTAAACTTGTTTTGGGGAATTAATGGCCCCACTTACATTAAGTTTTGAGTTTGTATAATGATGTAATTAATCAAAAGGGATTAGGGTCACATGTGAACCCTTGGGTGGGCCCCACACCCTCTACCCTTGTGCCCAAGTGTGCCAAACCCGAAATTGGGCTATTTTAGGCATTTTTAGTGACCCCTTTTTAGTTTGGGAGTTCACTTAGCATGAAAATGGGCCCTTGGACCCTACCTAATAGGTAGGGGGCTTATTTCAAGGCTTAGAGGGAGTTTCCCTCCCATTTTTCCTTCCTTTGGTCACATCCATGTAAGGTGGATGGATAATGTGTGCTTTGTTAAAAGTTGCACAAGTTTGTTTTGTTATCATTTTGGGTAATTTGGGAGAAGAGGGTTAAAAGCTATTTTATCCTTTCTCTTTTTTTTTGAGAATCTTTGACCTTGAGGGAAGAGAGGGTGACACATGTCACCCCCTCATTTGTGAGGATTTTTGCTTGCTCCTCTTCAAATTCTCCCTCATGGGGAAAGAAGAGAACTTTTTTTTGGGAGCTTTTGCTTGGAGGCTTGTGGATTTTGGAGCTAGAGTTTGCTTGGGTCAAGAAGTGGAAAAGTTAGAAGTTGGAGAGCTTTTGGAGGTAGGCTCCTTGAGCTCATTTGTGTGTTTTATATCATGTTAGATATTAGTCTTGTTTATTTAAAATGTGTGTTGTTGCATGTTGATTTTAATTGTTGTTTTATTTTATTTTTCTCCATCCATCATATGGCATGATGGAGTTTTGGAGTTTGTGGGGGAAGAGAGAGGGATTTTTCCCTCTCAATCCTCATGGCTTGATGGGCAAGCCATGTAGGATTTAAGTTACTCCCCTCAAATGGTTTGAGGTGGGGAAGGTGGTTCATATGGCTTGAACCTCCTTCCCCATTCTTGGTGAGGAAACCCTTTGGGTTTGAAAATCCTTCCAAGAAGGATTTGGTGAAAGGATGGAGAAATAAGGAGGGTTTGAATGACTTTGGAGGAATAAGGAGGTTGTGGAGTTCATTGTTTTTGTGCAACCAATGTTGGCTACACTTTTGGCATTTGGAGATCTCTTTCTTCTCTTCCCCATTTTAGAGGTAGAACATGGTTTCTCCTCTTTTTCATCTTTGCAAAATTGGTGTTTGTTTTAATATTTGTCTTGTCTTTATGTGAATGTAATGTTGGTTGTTCTCCCTTACTCTTGTGAAAAGTTGTGGATAGTAGTCCTCTTTCCCATGGGCTTGGGGGAGGCTAGCATGCCTTCCAACCTTGGAAAGGCATGTAATGATGCCTAAGGTTGGGTGGTTAAACAAGCCTTTTTCTCCTTGGGTTGGATTCTTGGAAGCTTTTGAAGTTGGAGATCATGTGGTGGAAACTTGGAGTCTCTTATCAACTTGGTCTCTCTCATTGTCTTCTTCATCTTTTTGGACATCATTACTCTCATTGTATCTTAAGATATGGCTATGTGGAAAGTTTTTTTCCTTGTAAACTCTCCATTTTGTATATTTAGTATTTACTTGAAAACTTGAGACACATTTGTTTGAGAAATCTCTCTTAAACTTACAAAGAAACTTGTAATAGGAATTCTTTTTAGTAGTTGTTATTTTGGGAATATGTATATCATTAATTTTAAGTTTGTAAAATGAAATATTGTAAAAATTTCTTTAATAAAATGATTGTAACTCCATTTTGGAATGAAAGTTGTTTATTGGAAATATTGTATTACAAAAGAAATAATGTGAAGTTTTCAAAAAAAGAAATACTTTTTTTTTTCAACCCTTGTTGGAATCCCTCTCTTTAAAAATATGAAATATTTATTTAGTCATTGCATTTGAAAAGAAAGTTATTGTTCATGGATTTTTAGGATTTATTTTTAATGGAAAATATTATCCTTTTTATAATAGTTTTTTCTTGCAAGTTTGGTAGTATTATATAAATAAATTTAAAAATGAATATTGTTTTTAGTTTTTTTATTTTCCCATGTGAACTTAAGAATTTGTTCTTATTGGAAAAGAAATGTAATATGTATATATTTTTTCTTGTTATTTTTAGACTTATTTCAAACTCTCTTCCCTATTTTTATCTATTTTTTTACATTTTCTTTTTTATCACTAAATGAGTAAATCATTTTAATATAGCCATTTCAAAAACATTAAGTTCACTTTTCATGAATAATAAAAAAAAAAATAATAATAATAATATTTCTTTTCAAATGTCAAATTACCTTATCATAATATATGATATAAATATATATTATATATATTTTTATAGTTATATTTCAAATATATATATAATATATATATATATATATACAAAAATATTATATATATTATATTTGTTATATATATATATATATATATTAAATAAAACATATATATTTATTATTATATATATATATATATATATATATATATATATATATATAAAATATAAATAAATATAATAATATATATATATATATATATATATATATATATATATATATATATATATATATATATATATAAAATATATAAATAATATAAATAAAAAGTTAATAAAAAAAAAAATAATAAATGAAATTTAAAAAAAAAAAAAAAAAAAAAAAAATTTTGGGGAGGGCCAAACCCCCTCCCCATTTCCCCAACTCCCCTGCCTCCCCACTCCCCCACGCATCCCCTCCCTCCTCCCCCCCCTCCACCCAGCCCACCCCGCCACACACACACACCCCCCCACCTGCCCACCACCACCCACCTGCCCCCACCACCGCCCACACGCTGTCCTTGCTAAATTTGCCCTCCCTCGCGGCCACCAAAACCTCCTCCCACACACCCATCTCCTTAATCCTTCCACCCACTCCTTCCTCCATCCCCTCCCATCTCTCCCTTCATGTGTGTAGCCCTTCCTCTCTGACCAAAAAGTCTCACCAAAACCTCGCTCCTTCCACCACATACAACACCATGAATTCCTAAAAATCTTCATGGTCAGCCTTCTCCCAGAAAAATGAAAAACCCCTCCTAACCTACACATAACGAAGAAAAAATGAAACCAAATGGAAAAGAAAGGAAAAGATAAGTTAAGGATGGATTAGGGTTTTTCTAGGGCATCTTAAAATCAAGGGCCAAAATTAGTTTGATCCTAGGGTGCACTTTAAATCCTGCACAACTTAAAGTTATGGGAATTTTGATGGGAATGAAAATAAATAAATAAATAAAAGGGGGTGTGTGGGTAAACTAAATTAAAAGGGGGAAAACAAATTAAATTAAAAGGGTGTGTAGACTTATTAAATTTGTGCCTCTAGTTAATACTTAGTAGAATAAAATAATCAAATTGTTATTGGGCTAGTGTTATTTAATTTTGGGTAAATTAATAATTAATATAAATTAATTATTAATGGGAAAGGGTTAAGAAAAGTGTTAGTAATTATTGTTCACTAAAAAAAAAAATTATCCCAAAATTTTAGTAACTTTTGGTTTTTTCGTTGTCCGAGGTCGGGGCATTACATTTGGTATCAGAGCGAGGTTCGCACACGTGGACGCTCTGGGTAATTAATTAATTAGTAAATAATATTTTAATAACATTAATAAAAAAAATAATTAAACCACATTTCCACAACCATTATAATTTAATAACCATTTTTGTACCTCATTCACAAGATGGCACCCATGAGACGACGATCGGTTAGGGGTTTGGGACATAGTTCACCTACGCCCAAACCATAGGCACCTGAGTTAGGGCCTCAGATCTTAGAGGCTCTTCAGCAGTTGATCGGTGTTTGTGCAAGTAACATCTTCCACCACCAGGAGGTGAGAGAGGAGGACATCCGTTGGGAGATGAGGAGCCGATAGGTGAGGATGACACACACTAAGAGCCACCAGAGCACGATACCCCGAGGTGGGAGAGGTCACGTAGCCCTTCCATTCATCACGAGAGGGTAGCCTCATACCGTCGTAGCCACTCACACAGTCTTGAGGGACCATTTGGGGATAGGTGACCCCACTCACCTATTGGTTTGCATCGCCAGGATCAAGATACAGGTAGTGTGATTAGAGATCTTCTTCACTTTCAACCACCTACCTACACCGGCTCTATAGATGGCTTTGGGGCTGAGTCATGGCTCCTTAGCCTGGATAGTTGTTTTGGCTTACACTCTTACGAGAGAAATGTCAAGGCAAGGTTTTCCATACACCTCCTCCGAGACGCAAGAAGTGTTTGGTGGAGGAATGAGGAGTGGAAGCTCCATTTGACTCGAGAGACAGTGACCTAGGAGTTGTTTGAGGAGTGATTCAGGCTTGCTATATGTCAGAGCATTTTGTGCAGAAGAGGATCGATGAGTTTCACGACTTACGATAGGATCGACACACACATGGCACAATATGAGAGCAAGGTTCCTAGATTTTTAGTAGTATATGTGGACTACCTACAAGATGAGAAATTGTAGGTTAACAGGTTTATTAGGGGCCTTAATGTAGATATAGTAGGAGTAGTTAGGATGTTATCTCCTCCCATGCTTGAGAAGGCCATTGAGAAGGCCTACTTAGCTGAGGAGAATAGGACCAAGGCACAGGAGCACCGAGATAGAAACAAGAGCAAGTTTCAAGATAGGATACATGCCTTTCAAGAGTTAGAGGTCATGGGGTACAACACCACCCCTAGAGGAGGATTTTGGCCTCCGCCAGCAGCCACGAGGGCTCCACCACCCACCACAACAAGAGCAGACACAACATCATGGCCACCCAGCAGAGGGTTAGATAGACAGGGTTTTCAGAGAGGTGGCACTAGAGGAGGTTTTGGTGGAGCCAGGATAGGAGATAGGGTACTCAATAGGTACAGCCAGCTCACTGCAGCAGCAGTCTACTAGGGTTGGACCGGCAGGATCAGTTCACCAGAGTACAGGAGGGACCCCATCTCGAGAGGGTACAGGAGGATGTTTTATTTGTGGGTCCCCGATCACTATGTGTGTATGTGTCCACACAAACCCAATACCATGGATACACAGAGAGCCTCTAGATCAGAGCAGATGGTGGGTGATGTGGGACGTGCCCATCATGTATATGCAAAGTGGTTGACAACCACTAGGCCGAGCATCAGGCCACAGTCATTGAGATGACAGGTACTATAGGGGTATTTTTATCTCAGTACTTTTTGATTCAAGTGCTTCAGATTCTTTTGTATCTCCTTCTATAGTGGACTAGTGTGGGCTAGTGGTGGCTAGGAAACCAGATAGTTGGTAGGTTGAGTTGGCCTCTGGGGCCAAACTCATCGTGGACTCATATGTGGAGAGTTGTGTACTTGATTTGGGAGTCTTCTCCACTACACTTGACCTCCGAGTTATTCCTCTAGGATCCTATCAGGTAGTTTTGGGTATGGATTGGCTCGAGGCTCATCGAGCAAGGTGGATTGCAGAAATAAGGTCATTGAGTGTCAGGATGATCTTGGGAGTGTAGTTGTGATTTCAGGGATGCAGAGGCCTATCTCTTTGCGTATGATCTCGGCTAAGCAACTCAAGGAAAAGCATGTAAAGGTTGTCAATTGTTTCTATCACCATTAGTGATCGATCAGAGAGCACCCAGAGCATTCACCCTTAGATGATCATGTAGTTTTGAGGGAGTATGTAGATGTGTTTCAGGTGAGCTTCCAGGGTTACCACCCACAGAGAGGTGGATTTCACCATCGATTTAGTGCCAGGATCTGCACCAGTTTCTAGGGCACCCTATCGGATGATGACTCCAGAGCTTCATGAGCTCAAGATTTAGTTAGAGGAGTTGTTGGAGAAGGGTCTCATTCATCCTAGTGTATCTCCTTGGGGAGCACCTAGTCATATTTGTGAAGAAGAAGGATGGTTCTCTCAGACTTTGTGTAGACTTCAGATAGCTCAACAAAGTCACAATAAAGAACCGTTATCCACTCCCTAGGATTGATGACTTGTTTGATCAGATGGGGAGTGAGAGTGTTCTCCAAAATTGATCTCAAGTCAAGGTATCATCAGTTGCGCATATCAGATGTAGACATTCATAAGATAACTTTTCACACATGTTATGGGCATTATGAGTTCACAATTGTTCCATTTGGTTTGACTAATGCCCAAGTGTCTTCATGAGCCTCATGAATGGAGTATTTAGGACCTTTCTGGATCACTTTGTCTTAGTGTTCCTTGATGATATATTGATATATTCTCATTCGAGGAGGAACACGAGGAGCATTTGAGACAGGTACTATAGGTTTTGAGAGAGAAGAAGTTGTATGGGAACTTGGAAAATGTAGCTTCTTTTAGACAGAGATTCAGTACTTGGGTCACATCATATCAGGAGAGGGTATCTCAGTAGATCCCTCTAAGATACATGCTATCATGGATTGGCCAGCACCCACATCAGTCACTGAGGTGAGGAGTTTTATGGGCTTAGCAGGTTACTACGCAGGTTTGTCTAGGATTTTCTAGGATTTCTCACCCTATTACTTCTCTTCAGAGAAAAGGGAAGAAGTTTGATTGGTCAGAAAAGTGTGAGCAGGCCTTTCAGTTGCTTAAGGAAAGGTTAACCATGGTGCCCATCTTAGTAGTTCTGACCCTACGACAGAGGATTTTTGTTGTTTGCACTGATGCATCACTAGAGGGTTTGGGAGCAGTTCTTATGCAGGAGCATTAGGTTATTACCTTTGAGTCTCGTAAGCTCAAAGACTATGAGCTTAATTATCCTACTCATGACTTGGAGCTTGCAGTAGTTGTTCATGCACTTGTGCGTTGGTGACATTTCCTTTTGGGTAGACCTTTCATTTTGAGGATAGATCATCATAGCTTGAAAGCATATCTTCTCACAGCCAAACCTCAATGCTCACAATGGCGTTGGATGGAGTTCCTATGTGAGTATGACATGGAGGTACAATATATCAAAGGAAAGGAAAATGTTGTTGCAGATGCACTTAGTAGATGATGACATGTGCTTGCTTCATTGACACTACAGTCAGATTTGAGAGGTAGGATTCTTGAGCATCTTCCAGAGGACAGGTTTTATGAGGGTGCTAGATGATGTTGGAGTCACATGGTTCATTAGAGGGCAGATATTCAAGATGTATTTTAGAGATAGATGGTTTACTTTGGTTCCATAGGCACATCTATGTGCCTAAGTCAGGTGATCTACGTAGCTTCATCCTTACAGAGGCTCATCGAGCTCCATATGCAACACATCCAGAGTGAAGAAAATGCACGCCGATCTGAGGGAGTTATATTATTGGCCTGGTCTTTGATGGGACATAGTATATTTTGTTGCACATTGCCTTGAGTGTCAGAGGGTCAAGGCAAAGCATTCTCATCCCGCAGGACTCTTACATCCTCATGATATTCCCGAGTGGAAATGGGATGTGATCTCCATGGATTTCATAGTCGGACTCCCTATGTCTTCTTATCATCATGATGCCATTATGGTCACCATGGATAAGTTGACCAAGGTTGCACATTTCTCACCAACCAAGGTCACCTATAATGCACAAGCCATCACCAAAGTATTTATGGAGGACATTGTTAGGATTGCATGGGATCTCAAGACCATCATCAATGATAGGGATACCATTTACACTTAAGTTTTCTAGACTTCTTCGAGGCCGCTCTTGGTACTTAGATTAATTTCAGCTCAGATATCATCCAGAGATAGATGGACAGACAGAGAGGTTAATCAGGTACTGGAGGACATGTTGAGGATGTATGTGATGGACCAAAAGAGAAGAAGTGGGAAGATTACCTTCATTTAGTTGAGTTTTCTTACAACAACAACTATCATAGTTCCATTGGTATGGCTCCCTACTAGGATTTGTATGGTCGACCTTGCAGACACCTTTGAGTTGGGACAAACTAGATGACAGGATTATTCTGGGACCAACTTATCTTACAGGATTTAGAGCAACAGGTTGTTCTGATTAGACAACGTCTTGAGTAGGCTAGAGCATGCCAAAAGGCGTATGTAGACACCAAGAGGATTGATCATCACTTCTCAGTGGGTGACAAAGTCTTCTTGAGAGTTCATCCACATAAGAGCCCAATCCGCTATGGAAAGGGTTCTAAGCTATCACCTCGTTTTGTGGGGCCTTTTGATATTTTAGAGGTCATCGGTCCAGTTGCCTATCACCTAGCTTTGCCACCACGCCTTGCATGGGCCCACGATGTATTTCATGTTTCGTACTACGTAGATATGTACCAGATGTTTCTCATGTTTTGGATTGGTCGGCATTATAGGTAGAGGATGGAGGACAGTGGAGATTGGAGCCCATACACATACTGGAGCACCAGGAGGTTAGCCCTTCGGGGTCGAGACTTAGACCAGGTTAGAGTGCAAGTGGGACATATATGATGAGACAACAACTACCGGGAGGATGCTACACCATTGAGGGCTAGATATCCCTATCTCTTCCAGTGACTTCTAGGAGGAAGTCTAATTTTAGTAGAGGGGGATGTAGTGCCCACATTTTTATAGCCTCAATTATTGTTGTTCCTTCTACTCATAGACATGTTTGGATAGGGATTTGATATATGTTGGACAATATGTTATGATTTTTACCTTCTTGGACATGGATGCATATTTGGGGCACGTAGCACCAATTTGACTCTATTATCATGTTGTTAGTTTTCATTTGATGTTGTGGACATTAGTTTATGATGATGTTGTTTAGACCTAATTGAGATACGTTAAATGTTTAGTGTAGTTGCATGTTTGGATTCTATGGATATATGTCACTTTATCATTATGTCTAACTTATGGTGAATTGTGTATAATTGTGCATGTTGTCACATTTTCGATTCTAGAAAGATGATATGCTAGTTTAGAATTCATTGATTTCTTATTGAGTAGTTGATTCACATTTTATCAGACAGTGTGCATTTAATGTGTGTAATGAGTGTGCAGGTGACAGGTCACAGGAGAACGTGGGATTCAGGCCAGCTACACAATTTTACACAAGCAGCCCATGGGGCTAAGTCCTAGCTGTGTTTATTGTATGAGGCCTTAGTATTAGAGTTTATTGTTTTGGGCACCATGAGTGACCCTCATTTGTAATGTAATATGTCTTGTAATATTAATCTTGCTTAGGGTGTTTAGTTGTGTTGTAAACTTGTTTTGGGGAATTAATGGCCCCACTTACATTAAGTTTTGAGTTTGTATAATGATGTAATTAATCAAAAGGGATTAGGGTCACATGTGAACCCTTGGGTGGGCCCCACACCCTCTACCCTTGTGCCCAAAGTGTGCCAAACCCGAAATTGGGCTATTTTAGGCATTTTTAGTGACCCCTTTTAGTTTGGGAGTTCACTTAGCATGAAAATGGGCCCTTGGACCCTACCTAATAGGTAGGGGGCTTATTTCCAAGGCTTAGAGGGAGTTTTCCCTCCCATTTTCCTTCCTTTGGTCACATCCATGTAAGGTGGATGGGAATGTGTGCTTTGTTAAAAGTTACACAAGTTTGTTTTGTTATCATTTTGGGTAATTTGGGAGAAGAGGGTTAAAAGCTATTTTATCCCTTCTCTCTTTTATCTTGAGAATCTTTGACCTTGAGGGAAGAGAGGGGTGACACATGTCACCCCCTCATTTGTGAGGATTTTTTCTTGCTCCTCTTCAAATTCTCTCTCATGGGGAAAGAAGAAAACTATCTTTTTTGGAGCTTTTTCTTAGAGGCTTGTGGATTTTGGAGAACTCCTTTCTTTATTCCCCATTTTAGAGGTAGAAAATGGTTTCTCCTCTTTTTCATATTTGTAAAATTGGTGTCATGTTTTAATATTTGTCTTTTCTTTATGTGAAAGTAATGTTGGTTGTTCTCCCTTACTCTTGTGCAAAGTTGTGGATAGTAGTCCTCTTTCCCATAGGCTTGGGGGAGACTAACATGCCTTCCAACCTTGGAAAGACATGTAATGATGCCTAAGGTTGGGTGGTTAAACAAGCCTTTTCTCCTTGGGTTGGATTCTTGGAAGCTTTTGAAATTGGAGATTCATGTGGTGGAAACTTGGAGTCTCTTATCATTTTGGTTCTCACTTTGTCTTCTTTATCCTTTTTTTAGACATTACTCTCATTTTAACTCTAAGATATGGCTATGAGGGAACTTTCACTTATAAAATCTCAATTTTTGTATTTATTTTTACTTGTAAACTTGAGTAAGGTTTACTTGAGCAATCTCTCTCTTCAAGCTTGCAAATAATCTTGTAATAAATCTTCTTGAGTAGTTATGTATTTGGGTATATTTTGTATATGTGAACTTCAATCCTTGAAAATGAAATATTGTAATAGTTGATTTCTTTAATATGAAATTTGATTGTAATCTCCTTTTTGAAAAGAAAATATATAGATTGGGAATATGTTTTTCAAGAAAAAATATATACTTCATGTTGGATATCCCTCTTGTTTAAAAATCTGAAATATTTATTTACCATTGTATTTGAAAAGAAAGTTAAACTAACATGGAGTTTTAAGATTAACATTACATGAAAAAAAATATCCTTCTTGCCATGTATTTCTTCTTTAAAAAAAGAAAATAAATTTAGCTTTATTGAATAGTATGAGATTAGTTTGTTTTCTTTCCCATGTGATATTTAATGATTTGTTCTTATTAAGAAATCATATTAGTATATGTGTTCTCCCTTACAATTTTTAGGCAAATTTCAAACCTCTTCCCTACTCAACTATTTTATTACATTCTTCTTTTATCACCTTAATGAGTAAATCATTTTAATATAGCCATTTTTCAAACCATTGAGTTTCTCACTTTTCATGAATAACAAAAAAATAAAATAAAAATAATAATAATAATCTATTACTTTACAAATGGTGACAATTTTATCATCAACACATATGTTATAAATATATTTATATATATTTCTTATAGTTATATTTCCAAATACAACTATACAATATTTCTACAAAAATATTAATCTAATTATATTTTTTATCTATAATATTTTTTTCAAATAAAAACATTATATTTATTATTATATATTATATTATATAATATTTTATATATATATATATATATATAATAATAAAATAGTAAATGTAAATTAATAATAATATGAATTAATATATTATATATACATATATATAATATATTAATAAATATAAACTTAAATAAATAAATAAAAAAGTTAACAAAAAAATTAAAGTAAAATTTGTGATTAAAAAAACAAAAAAAAAAAAATGCGGTGAAGGGAGGGGCCGAGCCCTCCCCTCATACCTCGCACCTCACTCTGCGCCGCCGCCACCGCCGTTGCTCCCATCCCCCGAAGCCACTTCTCCCTCCTTCCCCACCGCCGCACCACCTCCTACCACAACCCCCACCGGCCGCACCGCCCCGCCACATCCCCAACCACTACCGCCTGCCCCCCCACGCGGCCACTCCCTATGGATTCCACCTCCCCCTCTGCTGCATTACACATACCATCTCCCCACATTTCCACCCTCTCACCTTCCACATAGGTCTCTCACCCAAATTTTCTACTCCCTTCCACCACATACAACACCATGAATTCCTAAAAATCTTCATGGTTTCTTCCCAACATGCACATGTAAGAAGATAAAAAAAAAAAAAATGGAAAAGAAAGGAAATGATAAGTTAAGGATGGATTAGTGTTTTTATGGCATCTTAAAATCAAGGGCCAAAATTAGTTTGATCCTAGGGTGCACTTTAAATCCCTGCACAACTTAAAGTTATGGAAATTTTAGTAGGAATGAAAATAAATAAATAAATAAAAGGGGGTGTGTGGGTAAACTAAATTAAAAGGGGGAAATATATTTAATTTAAAAGATGTGTAGACTCTTACTAGGGTGTCTTTAGTAACTTAATAGAAGTTAAATAAATAAAATTATTTGGGGTTAGTGATTTAGAAATCGGGTAAATCAATCTAGTTTAAAATAATTAGAAATGGGAATCCGATGTGTATTATTAAGTATTCACTTTAAAAAAATAAACTAGTGACTTATTGGTTTGTTTTCTAGTGTCCCAGGTGGGGCACTACAACTTATCCGATATAATGCAATAGTTGTTGATTATATAACGTTCTTTCATAAAGTGAATGCAGATTTATTATTTGTGCTTCTTTTAGGGATGTTATTACTTGTGCTTACTTAAATGATTGCATTAATTGCTTCATTAAAGCAGAGTTGTTTTAATGAAAAAATTAGTTAAGTGCACTTCGTTTTAATGCTTATCGATTATCATGATCGATTGATGAACCCGACCCGTGCTTTAGAAATTTTTACGAGATGGACTACGTAAGTGATAAAAGAAGGCGTGAACTTTTATGATGTTTTGGTTGATTTAAGTCTAACTCTTTGTAAAGAAATCCAATTCATTCTTGAGTTGTATTGAAAAATAAATGTTGTATTCTTTTTTAAATGAAGGTTTTTGTTATGCGGTATGCTTGAAATGCATAGTCTTGTAAATGTTTAAGTTTATAATGATGAATTGAAAGTTGGAGATTTACTTGCATTAATGTGTAAATTATCTTATATTTTTATGAAGGAGATGGAAATTCTATCTTGTTGATATTCTTCATATGTATTTATATGATTATTTCAGTTAACCTTTGATAAGTTGGATAAAGGAATTATTTCAATTTCCCTTATTAATATGCAACTTGCTAAGTTGCATAAGATGGCGTTCTTTATCTAAAATATTTTAACATAGTAATGGGATGTGTAGTGAACATGTAGTATAACTATATAAATTGTGAAAGAGAAAAAGGGTATGACAAAGCCTAACACTTAATTATGTAGAGGAAGACTCTTCCTCTCTCAAAATAATGTAATCTAAAAAGGGTGATATGATCATTAATCATTAGACTTCATTTCATATGAAGTCTACTATAGTTGAACCTTTTTGGTTACTACACCTTCTTGAATGGTTAAGTTACATTATAATGGAACTTATGATGTTCATTGTCCTATTTTTGGATAACTACTTGTTAAGCCAAGTAAATGAACATAAAAAGAAATCACGAGTTAATGATTTTTTTGTATTAATCGAATCAAATTCAGAAAAATAACTTAAGAAGTGTTGGATTTAGGTTTTAGAAAGGTTGTTGTAATCTGTTTAATAATCCAAATTAATTAGATATTAATAACCTTCTAGGGGTATGTACATCGTGATGATGTAGTTTTGTAGGATGTTAGCACACGCCAACCGTAGGATTATACCTTCGAGAAGAATAGGGTCTTCTCGAGGATACAATGATGCAAAGTTGACATATGGCAATACCCTTCCACATTGATCATCTAGATCTACACACACATCTAGACTTGGAATGGGTTTCTCTCAGGTCAATTTAGAAGTATGATTTGGAATCGGAGGTAGATCTCAATGACTCGGGGTAGATAGGAAAATTCAATCGACTTAGGTCGGTTGAGTATTCCCTTGTACACTAGGTCATTGTGAGCGTCTTCCTATATCAAATTATGCCACTAACCTAGGTTAGGGTAAAACTTTAGACAAGTGGATTGAGAGGAAGTCAAGTAAAGGACATTATAGATAACATAAGAGTGGGATGAAGGATGTATTCCAAATTGATGAGTATGTCATCAAGGAATAGTAACATGAATAATATGTTAGAAATCTTTGGTCAAAGTATCACAAGTTATTGGTTGTGTTGTCAATGTCACCTAGTCTAAGGAACTTGATTTAAATGAATATTGGTAACAAATATTAAGATAGGTTCTTGAAATTGATCTCTCAATACCCATAATAGGGTAAGAGAACCAAGTATACGTAATTATACGCAAAGTATTCAATACTTAAAGTTATACATGATAAGTTGGTTATAGATTGAGTCATGCACCGAGTCATTTATAGCTAGATATGGTTATCTATTATAAGAATGATTGTTATGGAATGTGTGTTCTAAATTATGTATTTAGAACAGAGAACATTGTACTTGTTAAAAAAAATTCCCTTGTTTTTAAAGTCTTAAAATGGGAATGTTACATCTTGGTATTAGAGGTGAAGGTTGTAGCTCTTGGACCTATACGTCCATAATTTGATAAAAATAAATTTTCTTGTTAATAGAAAATGGTTAGAAAAAGAGGAAGTGTTGCAAATAATCCTCCACCTAATGAAGGAGAAACAACAACCCAATAACTTGATGAGATCCTTGCTTCCTTGTTGGACATAAGAGATCATTTGGCTTTATTTGAACAACAAGCAATGGGAAATGAGGAGGAATAAGAAGATGGTAATAACAATCATCCATCTCCGAGGACAACACCAATTTGGGTGTTGATAATGACAATGTAAGCGTGCGGACCAGCCAAAAAACAAAAAGGCAAGGTGGTTTGAACTCACTAATAATATAAAAAGGATAAGTCCACCTAAGTTTGATGGCACCACATTAGGGGATGGAGCTGAGAATTGACTAAGTGAAATGGAAAATTAATTTGCAATAAGGAACTTCTCGGAAGAGACGAAAGCAAGTATGGGAGCATATCAGCTTTCCCATGAAGCATCTTCATGGTGGGATAGCTGTAAGGCTGATTTGAATATTGATGAAACTAATATTACTTGGGATTAATTTAAAGGTCATTTTAGACAACGTTGGCTACCACAGCTTTACTATGATAAAAAATGACTGAATTCTAGAATCTAACCCAAGGAAAACTAACGGTAACTAAATATTGAAAGTGGTTTACGAAACTCCTTAATTATGTACCTCGATATCAAATTGATGAGAAGTTCAAGATACTGAAAAATTCATTATGGGATTAAATCCCATTATTGGAGGAGAGGTGGATGTTCATAGCCCAACCACAATGGAAGGGGTTGTTGAAAAGGCAGTAAGGAAAGAACAGAAATTAAAGGTAATTTCGCTCATAAGGAGGAAGTAAGGAAGAAATCTCCAAACTTCTCTTCATCATCTCTTGCACCTAAGAAAGGACCGTGGAAGAAATTTGGTAATAAAAGTAAGTTTTTAGATGATAAAAATAAGAAAGTAACAATGAATAAGTCCTGTTGGTAATGCACAAAACCACTTTTCCAAGAATGATAATAATGGACGAGAAGTCCCATGGAGGTCAAAATGATAATTTTAAGGCTGGAAATAAATTTGAGCCTAAAAAGGGACATGTAGGAGGCTGTTATAACTATGGCAAGGATCATTACACTAATCAATTTTCTTTGAAGAAGGATGACCATAATCAGCAAAGCACAAGATATATGTTGCGTAGGTGATAAGCAAGATGAAAAGCAAGTTACCCCATGGAAGTTCCGGGTAAGTTATTTGGCATACCTGTAACTATTCCTTTTGATACAAGAGCTACTGAATGTTTTATTTCTAGTAAACTTACATCGAAAATAAAAAGAAAAGCTGGAAAATGGATAAATCATGGACCATACATTATGGTAATAATGCTATTCATACGATTAATATGTGTCTTTTTAGAGCAAGCAGTCCTTGACTTACCTAGCTTTTCTACTTTGAAGTTGATATTTATGTTGCACCCTTGGGATCTTATGATGTAATCATAGGTGTTAATTGGTTAGTTGAGCATAAAGCAAAAGTGGACTATTTTGAAAAATTCATTAGTTGTTTAGATGACCTATAGAAAACAAAAAATATTTAGGGTGTAAAATAAGAAATTTTAGTTAGGAAATTGTCAGCTATGCAACTTAAAAAGGCCAAAAATAAAGGTTGTACCTTATATGCTAGTAAAAATTTCTAAATCTGTAGAGGAAAACAATGATTTCATGGAACATTATCCCTTTATTTGAAACTACAGTGATGTATTTCTAGAAGAGTTACCAGGTCTTCCACCCAAAAGAGAATTTGACTTCACAATCGAAATCAAACCGGTACTAAACCTATTTCTAAGGCACCATATCAAATGACTACTATAGAATTAGTAGAGCTTAAGGCACAACTACAAGAACTTTTGTCTAAAGGTTTTATTAGACCAAGTGTTTCACCTTGGGGAGCACCGGTGATATTTGTGAAAAAAAGATGGAACACTTAGATTGTGCATTGATTATAGAATTTTAAATAAGGTAACAATCAAGAATATATATCCACTTCTTAGAATTGATGATTTATTTGATCGAGATGCGTGGAGAATCTATGTATTCTAAGATATATCTTCGATCGGGATATCATCAATCATGGATTAAAGATGAGGACATTCATAAAACAACTTTTGGAACAAGGTATGGACATTATGAGTTCACGGTTTTACCTTTTGGATTAAAAATGCACTGCAACTTTTATGAATTTAATGAATAATATCTTTCAAGAATACTTGGAAAATTTTGTGCTTGTATTCTTGGATGACATTCTCATATATTCTAAAATTATTGAGGATCACCATGAGCATTTGAAGATAGTGTTGAAATAATTTGAGAAAGAGACGGTTGTTTGGTATGCTATCTAAATGTTCTTTCATGATATAGAAGTACACTATTTGGGTCATGTTATAAGTAAAAATGGGATTCTTTGTAGATCCTGCTAAAATTATAACTATAACTAAGTGGCATGCACCAAAGAACATACATGAAGTTAGAAGCTTCATGGGCCTTGATGGCTATTATGGGAAAATTTTAAAGGATTTTTCCAAAGTGCTCGCACTAATAACTTCATTGTAGAAAAATGGTAAGAAATTTTTTGGAATGATAAATGTGAATCTGCATTTAAAACTTTGAAAAATCAGTTAATTTTAGCACCTATTTTAGCTATGTCAGACCCCAATGGGGACTTTATTGTTGTAACGGATGCATCCAGGAAGGTCTTGGTAGTATTTTGTTATAAAATGATCATGTCATAGCTTATGAAAGTAGAAAAATTAAGTTACATGAGTTGAATTATGCTTCACATGATTTAGAGCTTGTTGTCATTGTTCATGCACTTCAAGTTTGGAGGCATTACCTGATTGGTAAACCTTTTGAATTAAAAATTGATCATCTTGGGCTAAAGTACATTTTCACTCAGCCAAATATGAATGTAAGACATCGAAGGTGGTTAGATTTTTTGTCTTAATATGATTTTGACATAAGTTACATTAAAGGTAAGGAAAATAGAGTAGCTGATGCTCTAAGTTGTAGGAAGCACATTTCTTCTCTTATAACATTAAGAACTCAGTTTAAGGATGAAGTAAAAAGTGTTATGGAATCTTATTCTTATTTTCAGCAAGTAAAAACAACACTTGCTACAGATCCAAATGATTTGAGGTATAGAGGTTTTCGCTTCGATGATGAAGGAATCTTACGATTTGAAAACAAAGTATACATACCTTTGCTAAATGATTTGAGAAAGAAATTTTTAGCTGAATTTCACAATTCACCTTTTTCTGGACACCTTGGCATTACAAAAATGCTTGCTGATATAAAACAACAATATTTCTGGAAAGGGATGAAAAAGGACGTTATTGAGTTTGTGACACATTGCTTGGAATTTCAACGAGTTAAAGCAGAACATATGCACCTAGCCGGTTTGTTGTATCCTCACAACATACCATAGTACAAATGGAAAGTGATAAGCATGGATTTTGTACAAGGATTTCCTATGTCAAGAAATAAACATGATGTTATTTTGGTAGTTGTTGATAAACTAACAAAAGTAGCACACTTTATTGCTAGTAATCTTAAGGATGATTCTCCTATTTTGGCAAAAAGATTTGTACATGATATTTTTAGATTACATGGAGTACCTAAATTAATGATATCTAATAGAGATCCTAGAATGAATTCAAGTTTTGGAAAACACTTAATGAAACTCTAGGAACTAAGCTGAATTTCAGTTCTGTGTATCATCCAGAAACGGATGGACAGACTAAAAGAGTTAATCAAGTTTTAGAAGATATGTTACAGATGTATTGTATGGATCAGTAGTATAAGTGGGAAGAGTACCTTCCATTAGTTGAATTTGCATACAATAATACATATCATGCTTCTCTAAAGATGGCTCCTTTCGAAGCATTGTACGGAAGAAAATTTAGAACCCCTGTTAGTTGGGACAACATTGAGGATAGAGAGGTAATTGGACCTGAAATCCTTACGTAAATGGAACAACAAGTTAAAATGATTCATGAACACTTGAAGGAGAAATAGATAGATAAAAGAGTTATGTTGACTTAAAGCGGGTTGATAGGAAATTTGAACTTGGTGAGAAGGTCTTTCTTCGAGTTAAACCGAAAAAGAGTTCTATAACTTTTGGCAAGGCTGCCAAGTTATCACCTCATTATGTAGGACCTTTTGAAATTGTTGTAGTAATCAATCCTATTTCTTATCGTCTAGCATTACCTCTGCTTTGTCACAAATGCATGATGTTATCCATATTTCTTTGCTTAAGAAATATGTTTTGATTTATCACATGAGTTAAATTGGAATTCCTTGCAAGTCCAGGACCCAGAACAATCGTGGTTAAACCCATTCGATTACTAGAAACTCACCGATTGTATTTAAGAAATCATGAAATAAGACAATGTAAGGTCTAGTGGGATCAATTTAACGAGGAAAGTGCAACTTGGGAAAATATGGAAGATATGAAAACTACTTTCCATATTTATTTGAACAGAATTGATTACGATGGTGATAAAAAATTATGATTTTATCTTTATATAACAATAAATATGCCAATTTTGGGGCGAGATATTTATTTATTTTAAATAAACAACTATGAAAATGTTGATTTCGGAACTTTTAAATTCTTATATGTTTTGGATTTGTTAGGATAAAATATTATTATCCTAATTAATTATGCATAGTATAATTATTTAATTAATTTTATTAATTAAATAATAATGGTTATTAAAATAACCATATTTTGTTATGTATTGTTATATGGTTCATAAACCATATTTGTCTTTCATAGATGTTGTTATATTGTTTGTATTTAATTGTTGTTTCTCGGATGTTATTGGAAGCTTGTGTATTTTGGAACTTGGTTTCACCTGTGGAACTTAATCTTCTGTTTGTATTTGGTTGTGCAATATCTATAAATATTGCAGCCCATTCTCTATAGTTTTTTGGTTGATTGAGATTAATAAAACTAATCAGGCTTCCGTCCCTATTTCTCAATCTTCATTTGGTTTCAGAGCAGGTTGAAGGATATTGGAGGATTGCAGCAGAGCTTGAGGAGCATTGGAGAAGCTTGTGTAAGAAAAAGAGAGCCAGAGTTGCCTCTGCAACTTCCCAGCCCCATCCCTTGCAATACCACCATCAAATTCCTCAAAACCACCACCAAATTCCTCAAAAACACCTTTATTCATTGCAATTAAGGTTGAGGCGGATAAAATTCACCAAGGAAGAGATTACAAGCTCAAAGGAAGGAAGAAAAATGATCTAAGGTGCCATACACAGTCAAAACTAACTTCATTCTCACCAAAACTGCCTGTCATTTTTTTTCTTTGCTGGAATTTATGCTCAAAACCAGCTTTCCAAAACCGTGGTTTTATGAAGAGGTATGGTTTTACAGTTTGGAAGTGTTTAATTATAATTTTCTCTTTATATATACTTGTTTAGCTTAGCTGCCCAAGTGGCTAGCATAACTTTTGTAAGACACTTCCCATCAAGAGAGGTCAAGGGGTCAAATCCCCCTCCCTCACCCACTACCAAATTTGGTAGAAAATTTAGTGGAACCACTAACTTTAGCGGAAAATTCAAATTTAGTTATAACTAACTAAATTTAGCGGAGAAATCCCTAATTTAGGGTAAAAAAATTTTTTTCTCCCATTCGGCCTGGTTTTTCATTTGGACATTTTTTTACAAAAGGAGACCCATCTAAAAATTGCATTTTCAGCTGTTTTTTTACAATTTTTAGCATTTTGGGTCGTATTGGGCTCAGGAGGCCACAGACCGCGAAAGCAGAAATTTTTGCCTGCCATTCAAATTGTCCAATTTTTTGAATGTAAATTGTATACTGCTACATATTGTACTAATTTGCAGGTTGCCATAGTCAACTGTAAACTTTGTAATTGCTCAAAAACTAGCAGAATTGTAATAAAAACAATAAAAATTGGTTCTGTAACACTCACGAGATCCTAAATCTCATTCGTAGCATTCAGTATATACGGTGCCTCTGGGAAGCGCTTACGGGTAAAGCTGTCATGACGACTACTACTACACTTAATGCCTAATATAGCTGCAACAATGTCATCTGGGCATTGTCCCTATAAATCGACGAGGGAGTAATAAGGTCATAGTGCACACACTATGAACCATCCCATCCGTCTGTGAATGATTACACGACATAAATCCGGACTGAGAAATTATCCAAGTATATAGCGAAGTTACGTGCACGTATGAGGATATTTCTTTGAGCCGGTGTTAATAATCACATGACCCCATCAGTATTGTCTTGGTACCATGTATTGAATTCTTTCACGTATGTTAACGCCTCTTTCACGTACTCACCGGTATATAGAAAGGGTGAGCTTCTTCCACGTACCGATGGGTATATCGGAAGGGCACGTATATAGAAAGGTTCGGTATATCAGAATGACGGTATATAGATTGGGAGACCTAATACCTGGAGTGATAAGAGCCAAACCCTGTCAGAGATCTCTGCAAAATGGGCACCAATGCCCCCAAATTTTTTCTTCCGGATTCACAATTGCTTAGAGGAAGCAACTATGCTACATGGAAGACAAAAATAAAGACACAACTTGAGTTTGAAGAAATATGGCTGCATTGGATGGTACTATAACCGAGATCAACAAGCGATACAACACAACAACGATAGTTTGATAGAGTAGATCGGAAAGAAAAACTCATCATCTTGTTTAGAGTTTCGACGATGTGCAAGCCCACATTCGAGATGCCACAACAGCAAAAGAAGTGTGGGATAAGCTGAGCATAATATATGAGGCCAAGAACAAGAATGTCATACTAAATTTGTAGAGTCAGTTACATACATTGAAGTTCAAGCAGAATGAGAAAATTGAAACTTTCTTAAGAAGAGTTGCAGAGTTGAGAGCTTCACTTCTAGGCCTAGGAGAAGAGGTCAAAGATGGATCTCTCGTTCCCATTGTTTTGAGAGCTCTCCCTTCTTCTCATCACATTTTTTTCACAACTCTAAACTTGTCGGATATGACAATTAGTTTTGACAAGTGGTAAACCTCTTATGCAACAAGAGGAAGAAATGCACAATAAGGATGATGAAGAGGAGCAAGCACTTGTCTTCACATAAAAATGGAAAGGAAAAGGTAAAGGAAAACCTAAATCCTATCAAGAAGTCCCAACATCGAATCGGTATCATGGGGACAATCAATGAAGAAGCAATGTCCAATTTGCAAAAGAGGACATGACTTAAAAGATTATTGGTATAACACTTATAAGAAAGGTTCATCAAGCAACTTTGGACCACAACAACAACAATCTTACGAGGGACATTCTAATAACTATCACGGGCGAGAAAAAGGGGAAGCTGGAAAAGAAGACCCCACCAACAAGGTAATATTGGTGAGCAACAAGAACAATCGATGACAATGAAGACTTCTTGTCGGGCCGCTCGATCAAGTGAACCATCCACGTCATCTAGTGATGTTTGGTATGTTGATTCGGGAGCCACTTGACACATGATCAGCCACAGAGACTGGTTTATTTCAACGAGGGACACGCCATCAAAAATCATGTTTCATTGGGAGATGATTCTTCATATACAGTTCAAGGGATTGGGAACATCTCTCTACCCCTTGGTTCATGCAAATGTAGACTATCAGATGTCCTATATGTCCCTGGGTTGACAAAGAATCTTCTTTCAGTTAGTCAACTCCTAGATCACAACCTAAAAATTGACTTTGATAGTCAATCCGGCAAGAAAACGTGTTTGATTTGAGATAAATCAAGAGGCTCGAAAATAATTGCAAAAGCCTCCAATGTGGGATGCATGTTCCAACTTGATTTTGTTTATAGAGATGATCAAGCACTTGTGGCTAAAAATTCCACCTCAGTAGCACAGTTGTGGCATCGGAGATTTGGTCATGTTAGTTTCAAATATCTCGAAACACTTTTCCGGCGTAATATGGTACATGGCTACCTTCTCTTCAGAAGGATACAGACAAGTGTCCTCACTGCCTAGCAAGAAAACAACACAGAGCTTTGTTCCAAAAGAGTACATTTCAAGCTCATGGTAAACTTGACTTGGTTCATACCGATCTTTGCGGTCCAATGCAGCCAAGTCATTCTGGGTTCCAGTACTTCATGCTTTGTGTTGACAACTATTCGAGGAAAATGTGGATTTTTTGTCTTCACAAGAAAAGTGAAGCATTTGAAACCTTCAAAAATTTCAAAGTTGCAGTTGAGAAAGAAACTGGTCGTCACATCGAGAACCCTCACGCTCGAGATCGAGGGGGAATTCACCAGTGATGAGTTCAGAGACTACCTACAAACTCACGAGATTCGTCGACAAATGCCTCCTCCACACACACTGCAGCAAAATGGTGTTGTTGAGAGAAGAAATCATACTATCATGGAAATGGTGCGATGCATGATTGATGATTCCGGACTTGCAAAGACATTTTGGGGAAAAAAAAAAAACAGCAGTGTATTTGTTGAATAGAGCACCTTGCTGCTCTTGATGGAATTACACCACAAGAAGCATGGTCAAAAAGGAAACCATCCATTGCACACCTCAGAGTATTTGGGTGCAAAGCAAACATGCACATACCCAAATAGAATAGAAAGAAATTGGACATGAAGTCACAAAAACTCATCTTCATTGGGTACAGTGAAGAGACTCTTGGGTATAGATTGATGGATCCTAAGACCAGAAAATTCTACACTAGCAGAGATGTTGAGTTTTTTGAGAAGAAGGAAGCAGAGACTCCTCCTCCGGACTCGCAAGATGTATATTTTTCACCTATTGTAAAAATTTAAGCTAATGTTCCCTCAGAAGATGAAAGTGATGATGGGGATGATGGTGTTGATCAAATAGAATCACAACCCATGGGAACAGTTCAACGTATGCCTAAATGGTGTACAAGTACATTACGAGATGCAAGATTGGATGCTCCACCAGATACATCCACCCCTGGACCACGGACTCGCAGTAAAGCAAGAGAAGAAGTTAAATTTTCTTTGATGAGTAGAGTTATTGAATCAGATGAGCCTTCTACAGTCCAGGAAGCCCTACAGTCAAAATCTTGGAAAGATGCCATGGATTCTGAATATCAATCAGTAATGAAGAATAACACTTGGCAGCTTGTCGATCTTCCACCAGGGAAGAAACCCATTGTATGCAGATAGATATTCAAAACTAAGTACAAAGTAGATGGGATAGTGGACAAATACAAAGAAAGAAGACTTGTAGCAAAGGGGTATGCATAAAAAGAAGGCATTAACTATGAGGAGACATTTTCTCCCACAACTAAGATCAAAACAATCAGGATGATCTTTTCTCTAGCTACTCAGTTTGGATGGAAAGTTCACCAAATGGATGTAAAAAGTTCCTTCCTAAACGGATATTTACAAGAAGAAGTCTACATGACTCAACCTGAGGGATATGTTGTACCTGGTCAAGAAACAAAGGTATGTAGACTCAGGAAATCTCTGTATGGCCTCAAACAGGCACCCCAAGCATGGTACATCAAGATTGATGAGCATCTTGTACAACATGGATTTGTTAGAAATCCATACGATCCCAATCTCTACCTCAAAAAGCAAGGGGGAGATGGTGATTGTTGTTGTCTATGTCGACGATCTAGTCATCACTAGCAATTCAATGAGGATGATCAATGCAACGAAGAAAGATCTTAATTGATCGTTCGACATGACTGATCTCGGGCTAATGCACTATTGTCTTGGATTGGAAGTGTGGCAAAAAGAGAATCATATTTTTGTTTCTCAGATGAAATATACCAAGACTACACTCGAGAAGTTTAGGATGATGGATTGTATACCAATTGCTACACCCATGGAGAACAGATTGCAGTTATCTCGTTCAGATCCATCTCCTGAGGTAAGTGCCACTCTCTATTGGCAGCTGATCGGGAGTCTCATTTACTTGACCTACACTAGACCAGATATCAGCTTTGCAGTGAGCTATCTATCTAGGTTCATGCAGGAACCCAAATTTTGTCATTGGAAAGCAGCAAAGTGCATTTTGAGATATCTCAAAGGATCAGTGGATCTTGGTCTAGAATACAAGAAGAACGAAAACTTCTTCTTGACTGGATATTCGGATTCAGATCATGCAGGTAACATTGATGATAGAAAATCCACTGGATTTTTTATTCTTTATGGGATTTGGACCAATATCATGGGGAAGTAAGAAACAACACTTTGTTTCTCGCTCTTCCATAGAATCCGAGTATCGTTCTGCAGGAGAAGCTATCTGTGAAGCGATTTGGCTACGTCGCATACTAGAAGGACTTGGAATACCACAGGACAAACCTACTACCATGTATGTAGACAATGAAGGTGTACTCAAACTTGTTCGCAATCCAATTTTTCATGAGAGAACAAAGCACATTGAGGTTCAAGTTCATTTCATACGTGAACATGTGTTGAAGCACAACATCCAACTTCAATTTTGTCCAACTGTTGAACAACGAGCAAGATATTTTCACAAAGTCACTTGCACGTGACAAGTTCGAGTTGTTCAGAGAGTTTCTCTCCTCATCTCTTCAGACAATGCACAATTAAGGGGGGGAATGTTAGGATAAAATATTATTATCCTAATTAATTATGCATAGTATAATTATTTAATTAATTTTATTAATTAAATAATAATGGTTATTAAATAAACCATATTTTGTTATGTATTGTTATATGGTTCATAAACCATATTTGTCTTTCATAGATGTTGTTATATTGTTTTGAACAATATATTTGTTTTTATTTAATTGTTGCTTCCCGGATGTTATTGGAAGCTTGTGTATTTTGGAACTTGGTTTCACCTGTGTAACTTAATCTTCTGTTTGTATTTGGCTGTGCAATATCTATAAATATTGCAGCCCATTCTCTGTAATTTTTGGTTGATTGATATTAATAAAACTAATCAGGCTTCTGTCCCTATTTCTCAATCTTCATGGACATATGGTAAAAAAGTGAATAAGTTGATTGTCCTAGATGCAAATTGTTAAAATAAGATAATCATCGGGATGATGATTATTTTTAGGAGGAAGTATGTAACACCTTTGTCAAAAATTTTGTATTCCTCTTTTGCATTGTAAGCATTGACATGTGATTTTCATGACAAATGTGTGTTCTTTTGGTTGTTGAAAATCATGATTTCCATGGATAAATCATTGCTGCTCTTAGATTGTAAGGCTGATATGTTGTTGCTTGCAATAATATATTTTCACTTCTTATGGGTAAGTTGTAATCTGGTTTGAATGGCTTCAAACTTATCTCTTTCGAATGTACTCATCCTTGGATCAATTCCATTGATCAAGGTATGTTTTAAATGTTCTTACCTTAACGGGATGGAAAAGCTGACATTCATTGATTAAGAGACTTAACGGATTGAACTTGTGTATGTTGCAAATTCTTTATTACCTTATAAGACCATGCCCGCATTCTATTGTGTGTTGTGCTGGCTCTTCTTGATTGATCTCTCGTAGGGTGCTTAATGGTTTTAAAAGAAAAGAAACTTACTTCAGGACTTTTGTGAAAAAGAAAATAAAAACTTGTCCTATATCTAAAGAGGTCTATCCTAACGGGATTCAAAAACATAG
Organism: Taxus wallichiana var. yunnanensis; assembly: GCA_018340775.1. Taxonomy (NCBI): domain Eukaryota; kingdom Viridiplantae; phylum Streptophyta; class Pinopsida; order Cupressales; family Taxaceae; genus Taxus; species Taxus wallichiana. The sequence goes on from CM031234.1 coordinate 105,951,009, forward strand.
GTAAATTTTCCTATCTTGTTCTATGCCACTCTACGTGGGATGACATCCTAACCTGAGTTGTTTATACTAAGTTAGGATGAGGGGGAAATAACCTAAGGGATACTAAGTTATTTCTAACCTATTACCTAATACTATTTGGTTGAGCTATGTCCTAACCTAAGGTGGCAATCTATTTATTTGAATGTTATATCCTAAGGTTATACTTTTAAACTAACCTAAGATCTAACCTAAGCTAATGGTATCTATCCTAAACTAATGAAGTATGAAAGGGGACCTATGGGTCGATTGGCAAGTGGGAGCTAAGCGGCGGTTCCTAAGCTATTAATGAGATTTGATTTTTGATTTAATAGGGTAGTGTACTGCCAGATTTGGTATATGCATGTAAAGTTAGAGGAACCTACGTGGAGGCATCACTAAGTTTGGAAATGCATGTTGAAGTTCTATTTGGTCTCACCAATTTTGAATGGTATTGGTAAGGAGAGAAAGGTGGGAATATGCAAATTAATGTCATTAATGCACCTCGTTTTTGGTGAGCAAACCATCTTGGAAGTCATCTTTGGTGAATTTTTTGGGGTTGTTTGATTTTGCATGCTTTGCAATTTTTACTCTGCATGGAGCTATCTGGTTCTTTGAGCTAGCGAGTTTGATCTTTACTTTGTGGTTATTTTTTGTTTCTTTGATCTATTTTCAATTCGAGGAAAGTATATGAGGTATTTTGGAAAAGGATTATGGTTGGTTGATCTTGCTTGGAGAAGAAGAAGTGTTGGAAACTAGGATAGAAGTCTTCTTCAAATCGGCAAAGGCACTATCAGGCATGATAGGCTCTACCCATTAATATTTCTTTCTCTTCTCTAAATGTTGTCATAAAAACAACTCTACTCTCTTGTGTTTGCTCTGGTTAGTTGCTTGCATTGTAGAATGAAATATGTGGTTTATGGATTTATTTTCCTTGCATGAAAAGGTTGTTCTTGTGTGTGTGGTCTTTTTAAATAATTTAATGTGATGACACATTTGGAGCTTCGAGACTTTTTTGTTTGGTTTTAGTTCGTATTTTGGTATTTGTCTACTCGAATGTGGATTTGGGTATGTGAGCTTTGTTGGGACTTTTAACTGGAAGTATCTCTGCTATGAATGAAAAGTATATAGATATGTTTCTTTATACATTTCTAGGTTGGTTTAGTTGCATTATCACTCTATTTACGTTTTGTGATGGAATACACTTAACATGTTCATGAGCTTGAGTTATGGGAAAATATATTATTGATGTTTTGTTTCCCTACTCTAGGTATTCTACATTACTCTTTTTGTTTGTCTTCGATTGTTCGGATGGAGGATGAAAACTTCTTGAGTTATGTTGTGTGAGAAGTTTTGTTATCTTCTTTGTTTGTATTTTAACTTCTATTCAAGTATGGATTGAAACTCATGTTTTATTGATAAAAAGGGAAGTGTGGTTTTTAGTTGTAATTTGTACTTCGGCTTGTGTAAATTGCGAAGGGGTGAATACCATTTTCTTGCTTAGAACTTCTCGCCTTGAAATTTACTTTTAAAAATCTTGTGTAAATGAATTATTTGGTTCTGGGAGACATTACAAGTTGTTAAGGAGTATGAGCTTTGTTTGATTGTAGATCTATTTTGAGTTTTTGTATTTCAAACCGAAATTGAATGGAACTGTTGGATACATTGAACTCGGTTTGGATCCTTTCCTTTCGGTCTTTCTTTGTGATTGTGGAAAGTTTGAATTGTAAATAGTGAGAACTCGGATGTTCATGTTTCTTTACGGATCAACTTTATTTTTTGTTGATATGGAAACCATCTTGTTGGCCTGATTGAGTTTCTTGGAAGCTTTTTCTATCCTTTTGATCTTGGAGGTAGTGTTGTGAACTCACTCTCCAAAACTGGAAATGAATTTTCTCTCTCTACATGTCATGAGGGGATTACCTTCTCGGGTATGTATGGCTTACTCAAGTTGATCTCGGGACATTTTGATGTTATACTTACTTATTTTTAAGATTATATTTTTGGTTTTATGAGGAAACCAAATCAACTCTGTTTGAGCCTTCTTGGTCTCGTAATTGTTGTGTTGATTAGATTGTCTTGTCGACTCAAGGTAGTTTTCATTAATTCTAACCTATAGAAAGTAAATGGTAATTATTTTTGGTTTGTCTATTGTTGTATGGCTGTGGCATGCATCTTTTGGAAGTTGTATTTGTCAATTCCTCTCTATGCACTTAATAGATAGTATGATCCTTCCTTGATTCGATATGGGTAAAAGATAATCTTGTATGAGTCTTATCTTGTATGATGGAATGTAGGATTTAGATCACTTACTAATATCTGAAGGAATGTTGAAAACTCATAATGGTTGCAAGTGAGTTTATAACTGTTTTATTTCTCTTCCTTCTTGGATTAGATTGAGATTCTTGTTAATGATTAATTATCTCTTAGAGAAATGATGAATCTGTTTCTTTGTTTTCATATGTATGAGCAATATATGTATGAATTCGGTTCTTCGAAACGACTGCTATTTCATTATCAATGGTGAATTCGTGAATAGTTGTATTGAATATTCTTCTTTATTATTTAGGTTGTTTAAGTTGAGGATGTTGATCCTTCCTTTCTAAGGATGAAAATAAGAATTCAATTTAGCTAGATGAAAAGGAAATGGAAATTATGTATCTTTAGTTTGTTCTCTTTTATCTTTTTATGAACTGTCATAGGTTTGATTGAATCAAATACTTTACTTATTGTAAGTAATTGGTTATTATTTGATCGATTACTTTTTACTTGAATTGTATTTAAGGAATTTATGGAATGACTCAATTTTTGGAAATGAAACATTGAGGCCTTAAAATACTTTCTTGTATCAAGACCTAATATAAGAACCTAGGTTATTTTACTTAACCTAGAATTAGGTTGCCTCATCTGAATTTTGAATATCTTGTTTATTTAAGATGTAAGATGATTCATCTTAAAATGGATGCACTATTGTAATTCTCTTGAATTTAGATGTTTTTCGAAACTTGGAAAGAATGATAATGATGTCTTTGATTTGAAAGAAACTCTTGTTTTTAGAAAGGTAAATTCTATATTTCAAATTTTCTAAGAATTATGAGATAATTAAAATGCCAAGGGCTGTTGATTAATGTAAATAAGTATTTGTTGGGACAATACTTATATGATATAATGCAATAGTTGCTAATTATATAATGGTCTTTCATAAAGTGAATGTAGATTTATTATTTTTGCTTACTTGAATGATTGCATTAATTTCTTCATTAAAGTAGAGTTTTTTTAATGAAACAATTAGTTAAGTGCACTTGTTTTTAATGCTTAGTGCTTCTCATGCTCGAGTTCATGAACTAACCGGTGCTAGAAATTTTTTTGATGGAATTCGTAAGTGATAAAAGAAGCGGTGACTTTTATGAAGTCTTGGCTGATTTAAGTCTAACTCTTTTTAAAGAATTCCGATTCATCCTTGAGTTTTATTGAAAAAGAAAAGTTGTATTCTTTTTTAAATGAAGGTTGTTTGTTATGCGGTATGCTTGAAATGCATAGTCTTGTAAATTTTTAAGTTTATAATGATGAATTGAAAGTGGAGATTTACTTGCATTATTGTGTAAATTATCTTGTACTTTTTATGAAGGAGATGGAAATTCTATCTTGTTGATATTCTTCATATTTGTTTATATGCTTATTTCAGTTAACCTTTGATAATTTGGATAAAGGGAATTAGTTCAATTTCCCTTATTAAGATGCAACTTATTAAGTTGCATAAGATGACATTCTTTATCTAAACAATTTTAACATAGTAATGGGATGTGTAGTGAACATGTAGTATAACTATAGAAATTGTGAAAGATAAAAAGGGTATGACAAAGCCTAACACTTAATCATGTAGAGGAAGACTCTTCCTCTCTCAAAATAATGTAATCTAAAAAGGAAGGGTGATATGATCGTTAATCATTAGACTTCATTTCCTATGAAGTCTAGTATAGTTGAACCTATTTGGTTGCTATACCTTCTTGAATGGTTAAGTTACATTATAATGGAACTTATGATGTTGTTGTCCTATTTTTGGATAACTACTTGTTAAGAAAAGTAAATGAACATAAAATTCAATCATGAGTTAATGAAGTTCTTTAGTATTAATCGAATCAAATTCAGAAAAATAACTTAAGGAGTGTTAGAGTTAGGGTTTAGCAAGGTTGTTGTAATCTATTTAATAATCTAAATTAATTAGATATTAATAACCTCCTAGGGGTATGTACATCGTAATGATGCATTTTATGTAGGATTTGGCACACACCAACTGTAGGACTATACCTTCGAGAATACTAGGGTCTTCTCGAGGATACAGTGATGTAGTTGACATGTGGCAATACCCTTCCACATTGATCATCTAGATCTACACATACATCTAGACTAGGACTGGGTTTCTCTCTAGGTCAAGTTAGAAGTATGATTTGGAATTGGATGTAGCTCTCAATGACTCAGTGTAGATAGGAACATTCTATCGACTTAGGTCGGTATAGTATTCCCTTATACCCTAACTCATCGTGAGCGTCTTCCTATATCAAATTATGCTTTGCTAAAATGGGTTAGGGTAAAAATTTGGACAAGTGGGTGACAAAAGTCAATAAAGGACATTCTAGATAATATAAGAGTGGGGTGAAGGACATATTTTGGATTGACGATTATTTCGTCAAGGAATAGTAACATGAATAGTATGTTAGAAATTTTTGGCCAAAGTATTGCAAGTTGCTGGTTACATTGTCTAATGTCACCTAGTCTAAGGAACGTGATTCAGATGAATATTGGTAACAAATATTCAGATAGGTTCCTTAAACAGATCACACAATACCTAGAATTGGGTAAGAGAACCAAGTATATGTAAGTATACCCAAAGTATTCAATACTTAAAGTTATATATGATAAGTTGGTTAGAGACTGAGTCGTGAATTGAGAAGATCGGTAGTTCACTCAGTCATTTACAACTACCTATGGTTATCTATTATAAGAATTATTATTATAGAATGTGTGTTCTAAATTATGTATTTAGAATAAAGAATATTGTACTTGTAAAAAAATTCCCTTGTTTCTAAAGTCTAAAAATGGGAATGTTACATTTCCTATGATCAAGATATCATACGTTGTACCTTCTCAATGTAATTATCCATTCCTAATCTAGACTAGTATAATGGCATTCCTTAACATTCCCTCTTTTCTTTCACAAAAATTTTGTAATTTTTCCTTAAACACTTCTCCATCAATATAACATACAAAATAACCATCACTCACCTCTATACCATCAAACAATTTGAGGAAGAATCAATCACTAATTTCATCTCTAGGTGTCACAAAATTATCAGTACACTATCTTTCTTGATACCTCAAACTAAAATCATTGAGATATTCTCTAGATCATGCACCAAACATATCTCATCTACCCTTAAAATTTATTCCTTACAAACATTTTATGAATCTATTAACATGGATCTCAAGTTAGAAATATATGCCCTTGAGCAAGGCCATGTTAAGATTCACTATAAGAAACCTAAGAATGAAATCACCAAATCATTCACTAATAATGAAAAATACAAGAATGTGGAAAAATCTATTATCATAAAAATTATTCCACACCCACATATCATACTGAGCCTCTACAAAGAGCTCCTTAACCAACCCTCAAATATACTCCTATTGGAGAATCATACATCTCTATCTTTGACAAGCTCATGGATGCACACATCACCTAACTTCCTCCCATCCTCCATGTTGATGAATCAAATCCCAAACATGCATGGTATCATGAGGACCACTATTGCAAACATCATAAATTTTATGGCCATGATATCAAGAAATTTCATACCTTTAAGGACTTAGTGCAACAGCTTATCGATCGCGGAAGCCTTCAATTAAACAAACTAAATGCTTCCCTAATCAGCCATTGAATGTCTTCAAGCAATCATTTCTGAATCATCCACCAAATAAACAATCCATTCCTCTATATTATTAATCTCTTAATGCCAACTCAATCAATACTTTAAGTAACGCTCAACATTTCCATTCAAATATACTTCTATACCTACATCTATATTCTCCTCTTTTTCAATATCTATACCCACACCTATACCTCAATCTACAACCATATCCATACCCACATCTTCTTCTATACCTACATTTATATCTAACTCCACATCCACATCTGCATATATATCTACATCTATACCCACATCTGTATGTGAAGTTATGTCTAAATGCAAGACCACATCTATATCGCCTCTTGAAACCTCTACCAAAAAAACTCCTCCTCTCAATTTTATTGCAAATAATGTCTCAATACCATCCTTGTCTTCAAAAATTACTACAAATTCCTTTATCAACACTTCTAAATTCTAAAAAATCTATAGGTCCTTTTGATTCTACCAATCGTGATACTAAAGAGTTGTCCCCATCCACAACCATCACATATACAACACAACCCACATCTAAACCATCTAATCCTACCTACCAAAAAGAATACACCATTTAAATCATTGTGATCCCTGCCAAGGTAAAATATTCATGATAAACATCTAAGAACCTTGGCTCCCCCATCCAAAAATATCTTATTCATCCGTACAAGAAATTAGAGCTTCCCCCTTCAAATCCCTATCAATCCAAATAACCCAATATCTAGTCATCCATCTTAGGACCTCATCCATCCATTTTGGCACCATCCCCTTCATCTAAACCCCTCATCACCAAAAATATGAATCAAAATCATCTACTCCCATTCTGAAATCCAAATCAAAATCTAAATTCCTTACAAAACCCATAAAGTAAGGCACCTATTTTTCCTTTGTTCTCTTCTCCTCAATAAAATCAATCCATCATCCATGAGACTTCCCCTCCCAAAACCCCCATTGGTAGTATACTAAAATTCTCCATCATCTTATTTAAACATATATGATCACCCTTTCCCAGTCAAATCTTTGATTCACATGGGTGGAAACCCATGTGGCTTTATTACAATGTCGTTTACGTTTAACATCGTGTCCATGGGAATGAAACATGGCCTGCAAGGATCTCTAAACACTCATGCAAAATATCATAGAAGAAGATTATCTTCTCATTGAATAAGTATACCCCATTTAATCTACTAGCTCATCAACATCTAAGCGTAGCCTCCAAACAAGATCCACAACTTCAAGGCCTATAAATATGGTCCTCCATCCACACCTCCAATCCCACCACCAAATTATACGCATTCTAAAGAGGTTCACCCTATTTTAATAAATTTTATTCATGTTACCACCCACTCTCACCCCCATTATTCTCAACAATCCACCAAAAAAACCCAATATTTATCATTTCTGCTCCTCTTAATGAGCCTATCTCATCTCTCCTCTTTATCCAAGGAGCTAAGGTATCTATTATAGCTCCACTCAAAAATTCTAGAACTTTTCACCATAAAAAAATTATTATGAAGAAACTAGATTAGGATCCTATCAAATTGTCCCTCTATCATATTTTCCAAATCCCCCCTAACCATCAACACGATCTCATCAAATATTTACAGCACATTCCAATTAAAGCGATGAATATCAACCTTTTGCGGCCCTCATTTAATCTATTACAAAATTTTCCTCCATTTCCTTTGATGATTATGATATCCCTAACATTCTACCCAAAGATCATGACCTTACCCTTTTTCATCACCATTTGTATCAACAACACCTTCATCTGATGATCCATGATTGATAATGGTGCTAGCATCAAAATCATTTCAATCCACACCTTTAATCAACTCAAGCTTCTCAACACTATTGTCACCCAATCACCTATGGTTCTTCATTTTTTTAATGACATTATTTACCCTACATTAGGAATAATCATCCTTCCTATGTGATTTTATGAAAAAAAATCCATTAACTCTTCTACATTGTAGAAGTTTAATTCCAATATAACATCTTTATTGGACACCCATGGATTTACGTTATACACTACTACCCATCCACCCTCCATCATTGTCTTAAATATGAGCAAGAGGGAAAATCCATAGACTTCCCACCCATCTTCCTCCTTTAAAAGTGTGTCATATGACCTGATGGCCAAATGACGTGCTCATCCCCAAGAAAGAATCATCTTTTGAAGCATACAATAGTTCCTCTATACCTACATCTAAGATTCTCAACAATGAATCTCTCAACAACATGATGGAAAATTTCTCACTAGGGAGTATCCACTCCTTGTTCCTAATTCTCTCCCCACACCCAATCGATTTGGAAGACCTAAAAAATCCCATATATCAACCTAACATTGGGGACATCATTTCCTTTGGTCCACCTCACTTGGAAATTAATCTTGTTTACAGTGGCATAGATCTCCCTTCCTCTCATGTTGATAATCAAACCCATACCAAGCTATATACCAATGAATTCAACTTATTCTACAAAATATATTTCACCTATACCTCTATCAACCACTTTGTGTATGGAAGGGATATGGTTTTGGCTGCTACGAATAAGACATGCATGATCTTGTCCTTGATCAATCCCATAAACTCAACTAGAAATTTGGATTTGGATTCAAGGAAAACCCCACCAACTCACTCACGCATGCATCCTCTACATCCCTCATTCACATGGATTCCTAACCTATTTCTTCATCCAATGACCCCATGGATAGAGATGACACCATGTCTCTTTCTTCTAAGTTTTTATTAAATCTCCATGATCACTCTAGGACCAATCACCTATCAGGTTGTTGGTGAAACTAGGTCCCTTCCTCTCACATTCCCCAACATGGTAGAGGAGGATTCCCCTACCATCATAATTCTTCAATGCAGTGATGATGACTCTATTATTTATTATATGGGGAATAATATTCTAATCTTCATAAATCCTTATCTCCTTATACATCCACCCTCTTAATGAATCCACCATCGATATCAACATAATGATTTCGCAAGATCCTTGCATCCTCAAAGCCGAAAATATCTTATATGTGAGAGGTAGAAGCATTCACCACTTTCCTTTCCAAGAATATCTAGGTGTTCACATGGTCATACACTCAAATGACAAACTTTATCCTTTCATCATTGTTTATAATATCATCAGCACCCCCAACCCCTAGCCCATTAATAGAATAACCTTCGTATGCATCCTCGCATAGCCCTCCTCATTAAATAAGAATTATAACATCTTATTTCCACAAACTTCATCCAACCCATCAATTATCTGTAATGGGTTTCTAACATCATGCTCATTGATAAAGCTTTTGAAAGGCTTTGCATCTGTATGGATTTTTGAGACTTAAATCTCGCTTGTCCCAAAGATGATTTCCCCCTTCCTAACATCGATTAGCTCATCAACCTAACCACTTGACCATGAAATGCTTTCTCTTATGGGTGGTTTTCTAGTTATAATAAAATCCTCATCACACTAGAAGACTTACATAAGAAATCCTTCATCACCCCTTAGGAACCTTCTATTACCACATTATGCCCTTTGGTTTGAAAAATGCAGGGGACACCTATCAATGCGTCATGACTTATATCTTCCACAATATCATCCACAAAACCAGAGAGGATTATATCAATTACCTCTTGGTTAAATATAAAAGTTAACAAGACCATATTATTGTTCTTGAAATCCTCTTTCCATGCCTTACCCGATACTTTATTCACCTCAATCTTGCCAACTATGTGTTTAGAGTTCTAACTGGAAAACTCTTGGGCTTCATCATTTCCATCAAGGTTTTTAAATTTACCTCACCAAGATCAAGGCCATCCTTAAGATGCCTCCTCCTATTAATTTAAAGTAAATTCATAGTCTCTAAGGCCGACGTTAATAAGTTCACCGCTTCATATAAGAACTTTCAATCGTTTACAACCTTTCCATCATCTCCTTCGAAAATACCCCCACTTCAAGTGGGATAGAAATTTCCAAATACATTTCAATGAACTTAAGAAATATCTTCTATCATCACCTAGTCTTATTCCTCCATTCTAGGGGAGCCATTCTATCTCTACATCTTTACCACCAACCATCCTCTAGGTGCCATGTTGGCACACTACAAAATTATTGGGAAGGAACATGTTTTCTATTATATTAGCTACACTCTTCAAAACTACGAAACCTACTACACAAAAGATGAGAATTTGTGTTGCATTCTCTACTTTGCAACTTCCAACCTTTTCACTCTCTTCTCAATCACAAGACATATGTCATCACTAGATTCAACCCCCTGAAAACCATGCATTCCAAACCATATCACAATAATCACATCACTTAATGGCTCATTATCATGACTAATTTTTACCTAGAGTACATCAATCAATGGTTAGGCCATCATTCATCAACTCACCTAAGCCCCTCTTATTGATAATCAAATACCTATGTGTAATTTCCCAATGAATCCATCTAGATAATTAATCATGAGTATTCTCCCTTAAGATGACACTATTTTTAATGGTTCTAAGTGTCTGCAAGGGGGAGGTGATGGAATTGTCATTATTCCTCCATGGGAAACTCCTATCTGTTTCACCTAAAATCTCAACTTTGAATGTACCAATAACATGGCCAAGTATGAATCCCTTATCTTGGGCCTCCAAACCATTATAATGCTAGGAATATAAATCATTGACATCTATGGTGATTACTAACTTATCATCAATCAAAGCAAGGGATTTTATCAATATAAAAATGAAGTCCTCCAAAAATACAAGGACATCATCGATTTTTTTCTTAATGCCTACGATCAATATACTATCCAAATCATTCCTTGTTCATCCAAATGATTTGTAGACACCATGACACTCTTTCCTCACTCATCCCTTGGACAATATAATAATCCAAACTATTTGTTATTGTGCATCAAACTGATCAGCCATATCATACTAATGAGCTTCCTCGTATCAATCTCATCAAAACTAACCAATATGATGTCTGGTATACCTAGTTTTTTTATTATCTCTCTCAATCCAAAATTCCATCTGACCTATCCAAAAATGGTAGGAGGTCATTTATTCAACACACCAATCTCTATGTTATCCGTGGTGGCATCCTCTACAAACACGGGTTTGATGGTATTTTATTCCGATGCCTTAAAACATATGAATCTATTTGATTTGTACAGGATTTCCATGATGATGTATGTAGTGGAAACTTCAGCATTTTATATGTTGTCAAACATATTATTTGGATGGGTTAATATTGACCTACCCTCAACCAAGACTATTGTTGATATGTTTAAAAGTGTGTCAAGTTTCATCAACATTCTAATCTTATCCTTATTCCTAGCTAGGATTTGTAGCTGACTCAATAATGTTTAATGATTTTTCTTCTCATGTTACAAGTTAATGAAATTATACACAAGAAAATAAGAAACTTTAAATATGGGAGATTTTAAGGCTACCTCCAATGAATGATAATGATGAGGATGAAATAAGGGTGTAAAAATCTTTTCGTGAGTGATCTTAGGAACCTACACAACAAAAAGGACATCTAGACAAGAAAAATATTAGTAGATTATATGGTGGGCTTTCGACAAAGTCGGTCTCCGAGAAGTGAAGAACTTCCTAGGAAGGATGTCAGCCCAATTTTTATAAATTTCATTGAAAATAAAAAATAGATAGCATGCAATAATAAAAGGGACAAAAATTCATAGATGTGATAAAAAGGAGATCTAGTAATGATAAATTGAGATAAAGGGAAGAAAACTAGACGAGGGTTGATGATGATTGGAGATAGTCGACTATGATCGAGAACATAGAAGATCCATAGGATGGAAACAACATATACGGAACATATTTTTAGATGATAAATACATCTGGATTTGGTATAAAAACACAAGAAGTAGAAAGAACCTAGAAATCAAGAAGATGTGGTTATGGAAGAGAGATCCAAAATGATCAAAGAAATGAAAAGGTATTCGATAGTGGTTGTGGTAAGAAAGTGAGATCTAAAGGGGATAGATAATAGAAAATAATGACAGAAAGATATATTTGTAAAATATATTGAGAAATAGATAGAAGAGGGGAAAAAATACAAGAAAAAAACTGATATAGATTGGGTTAATGGAGATTAGGGAAGAATATATGGTGTCTAAGTTTGAATTAGGGTTTGGTTATAGTTGATAGATTGTAAACAAGTTATGAGAAAGAAATAAGGATGGCTAATATGATGAAAAAGATCAAAGATGAAAACGAGCATGTAAAAGTTGATGAAGTTATGAAATAAAGATAGGTATCCAAAAAAACTCTAATCTTAAAATACCCAAAAATGATAAAAAGGTCTCCAAGATGAATTAAATATGTTGATGGAAGCTTAGAAGAAGAGAAGGAATCTAAAAATCTCATTATAAGTCATATCTCCAAATTTTTATCCTCTTTGAGGAGGGGATGGTGATGATGTATTTATAGGGTCGTTGATGCTCCGATAAGGTCACCTTAAACTATGGATGACCATTAATTTGTTTGATGGGGATGTTTTACAACTTGAGGGATAAACCCCTATTAAGGTTAAATTAGGTTTTTGAGTTGATTTGGTGGGTTAGGGTTAGATAGGGATAAGGAGTGTTTGGATTTTGAGAAAATTAAATGTAGATAGGTGATAAGTCTAGGGAAGATAAATGAAGGATTTAGGGATTTGATTAAGGTGATAAACATGTTTATGGATGATTAAATGTAATTAGGGTGGATAATAAGAGATAAAATAATGATGGGATGGGATAGATTTAAGATAGGAAAATAGGAAATTAGAGGAAATAAATCTGATTTAGGAGGGGAAAGGGATTTTGAATAGGATATGAGTGTGAGTGTGCATAATGACGACAAAGAAACAAGTTAACTAAATATTGGTGTTTATATTTACCCCTTTTTTCAAGTGGTTTATGTTAAGTGAACCACGATTCAAAAAAACCATAAGTGATAAAATATGGTGATTGAGGTGCTACCCCTCAAACTAGGGATCAATGACACAAAGAAGAACCAATTCCTAGGGTGAAAAAGATAGATGGAGGAAAAGAGGAAATGGTGGAAAGATGAGAAAATATTCCCTAAGTGGAGAGTGATATGACCATTGTAAGAACAATACGATAAAATAAAAATAAATATTGTAGTAAATATTGAAATTCATCGATAGGGAACATAACACGACCCCAATGGAGGTGCGTTAATTTACTATGGACCCATTAGTTGGAAAAGATCATTTCATTATAGAGGGAATCCAATGGGAATCCTCTTAGATGGATGTGCAATCCATGAGACCAATGGGTCAAAGGTAGACATCAAAATTATGTGCAAAAAATGTGAGTATGGTCAAGATAATGGTTTGCGCAGAAGGTATGACAACAAAATGAGGCAAAAGAGTATGTGATTTCCTTTAAATATGAGTAGCAAGAAATTATGCATCCTAGTGGGATGGAAAATGTAAAAAATGGCCAAAAAGGTGGACTTAAGGTGAGATATGGTGCCTCGAGAGGGAACAAAGAGATGACCATAGAGTGGGCTTATAAGATAGGTAGATAGGAAAAAATATCAAAATAAGCTATGTAAGGAAAGGAATATTATGTTATGGGTGACACACAAGTCCAAAGTGGAAGAAAATATAATTTGGATAAGTAGATTTGATGAGACATGATGAAAGATGAAAAATAGGGTTGGGTCGAGGACATGCAGGAGGAAAGGGTCCATCCCGGGAGCCGAGTCTCAGATTTTGTGTTCACCAATTATTAGGTGAACATTGTATATATATATATATATATATATATATATATATATATATATATATATGTATGTATGTATATATATATGTATATGCATATGCATATGCATATGTATATGTATATGTATTGTGTGTATATATATATATATATGAAGATAGATCCCAGTTGAGGCCTACTGTTGATGTATAAACATTCATATGATATATATTTATATATATACATACATACATATATATATATATATATATATATATATATATATACATATATATATATACATATATATATATACATATATATATATACATATATATATATACATATATATATATATATATACATATATATATATATACATATATATATATATGTATGTATGTATATACATATATGTATATATATATCTATATATATCTATATATATATCTATATATATATATACATATGTATATATATACATATGTATATATATACATATATATATACATATATGTATATACATACATATATATATATGTATATATATATGTATATATATAGATATATACATATATGTATATATCTATATATATACATATATATATATATACATATATATATACATATATATATACATACATATATATATACATACATATATATATATATATATATATATATATATATATATATATATATATACATATATATATGTTTTTATCGTGTTTTATGTTGTGACATGTGGATAAGTAGATTATATGTATATGATGGATTATAATTATGTTATATTGAGTATATTATGGGTGTAAATGATTTAATGGATATAAATTTTATGATGCGATTTATTGATTAATTTATATGATGTATTGATTGGATTAGGTGTGATGGATTTAGATGTTAAACTAGATGTAAAAATTATTTGATGGATTTAGATGTTATATTAGATATGGAAATAATGTGATTATATTTAGAAATTTTGTTGATTTTATATTAGATATAAATGTGTTAATTGGATTGGATATGAGATTAGATGTTATTATTGGATTGGATTGGATTGGATTGGATGTGATAGATTAGATCATAGATTAGGATGGAATAATAAGATAGGATAACAAAAAATGGTTAGATGGAAAGGTATGAATGGAATGTAACCATGATAGGGTGACCCCAGATATAGGAAATATACTCTCATCATATTAAGGAGTGTATGTAGGATATAATTTTTGGACTAGATTGAGGTAAAAATGAAAAGTAACATGAAAAAATCAATGCACTTTGCTATCATATGGTAGGTGTTAACACATAACTAATGATAGTTAGTAACATATAATATAATGAGAGGAATATGAACATTATGCTTATATACTTGATGTAGACATGACAAGGGGTTTAGACATAGCTTACATGAGGGAAATATTCTCCTTAGGTGGTTATCCTAGGTGTATACCCAAACTATGAGAAATATTATGCAAACTAATCAATATGATAAGTTTTCTTTTAATGGAAAAGATTATCAATGTGAGAATCTTTCCTCGGATGCATGCTTTTGAATTTTTTTGTAGATATTTTGAAGGATGATCAATGCGGGAATCCTTTACTACTATGATATAAGAAAATAACCATCCTTCAAGGAGTGGTCTAGAATTTTTTTGTTTGGATTTTTTATTTTTGATTTAGATGGTAGGATAAGATATATGATAGCTATCATTCGAGGGATCAATCTATAATTTTGATATTTTTTCTTTATTTGAATATATGCCCTTCGAGAGATCAGTTGGTATTTGGATAAAAAGCTTTTATGTGAGAATCCATAATCTTTATTGATTTTACGATGGAGATGAGGATAGCCTAGTAGAACAATTGGGGAGGGGAAGTAAGGTGTACCGAGATAGACACGAGGACCCTTATCATATTTCCAATAGGTAGATAAGAAGGAAATTAATGTAATGATTGAGGGTTCCTACCAAAAAGCATGAAATTTTCCTTGAGGAATATTCAATGAGATAATTCATGGTGCTTCGTATTCAAGGTCATAGATAGGATAGTGGTAGAAGACCACATGATTCCAAATAATTACAGAGAAAATGGAGAACATTATTGATGGGAATAATATTGTTAATGTGATAGTGGCACACTAGTAGGTGTGTTAACAATAGAAAGTTACAAGTGCAAGGTGTTGAGAGGCTCTATTTCAGGTTTACCATCAAGGAGGCTAAAAATAGGCCTTGACCTATCATCACCAATCCGGCACTATGATAATTCACCACCGGGAACTCCTCATGCTATGATTATTTACTAATGCACAACCTTTAGTTTGGTGGATGTAATCTGGAAACACAACAACAAACATAACACAAGAATACCATAGACTATGATATGAAGGAATGATGAAAATCTGAAAATATAGGTGTAAATTATAATATCAACATGAAATTGTTACAATCTCACCCATGAGGTACTTCAAGCTGTTCATCGACTTCACTTTCCTTCCAACAATAACTATGGGAGAAACTTCACAATTACACCTCTTAATGGCTTCTTTAACACACTTCAAAATGATGGCTTCCTTACACACATACAATATTTCTCACTACTTCTTCTATCTTTGAATGAGGGGGTGGCCTCTTTATTTATAGAAATTCCAAGCTTATCCATCTTATCTCTAAGATAGGGTAAGAAATCCACTCTAACGAATCATATTCCATACCTTAACTCTTATCTCGTACATGTAAGCTTATCTTTTAAGATAAGATAAATCTTATCATTTCACATGGGTTCCACATTTTTAGACTTTTTACAAATAAAATACACAAAATATTTATGACCTCACTCCTTGTTCTTATTACCAATATAATATTTCTAATTCCTAATCATGTAGACCCTACTTCTCTACTTACCCCAAATTTGACATTTTAACATTACCGGACCACTTATGACAAATATTTACTTTTACCACAACATTCCTATTGTACTTTTGAATATTACCGTATTATACATTATTGGCGGCATCGTATCGACAACACCATTATCTTCTATCGAATGTTACTACTAATTATACTTAACAACATCCTATTCCTAATACATACATTAACGAAATAGAAATTATGGAGGAAAATTTTAGTTCGACATCTTCCCCTTCCTAGCTTCTACTCCGTCCTCGGAGTAGACTATTCTAGTGCTTGGAAAATCTTCAACTTGTCATGGTTGACCCATTTTGTAATGGGAGTGCCATCCAATTCCTCCAGTCGGTATGTACCATTTTCATGCACAACTGCTATTTTGTAGGGCCCCATCCATTTTGGAAGAAATTTTGTCTTCTTTTTTTGTATTTGGAATCATATACTAGAACCAAGTCATTCACATGAAATGGAGACCAATAGATCTTTTGATCAAAGTATTCCTTCTGCTTCATTTTCTTCTTATAGCTTGTATCCTTCACTATTTCCCTCATTTCCTCTAGCAAATGAAGATGTACCAACCTTTCTTTTACTGAATCACTTTCATCCATCCTTTCATTTTTCATAACTCTCACAGTGGGAATATCAAACTCAATAGGAAGAACTGGATCAATGCCATAAGCCAACTGAAATGGGGAGTATCTGTTGTTGACTTTGATGTTGCCATATATGCCCATAATGCTGCATGAATCCTTTTATCCCACTTATGTACCTGCAAGACTGCATCTTTTGCTAGAATTTGACACAACACAAAATTTGTTCGTTCCACCTGTCCATTTGTGCTTGGCTTGTATGTTGTTGCCTTCCTGTGCTTAATAGAAAACTTATTGACTAGGGATTCTACCACCTCATTAATGAAGTGGCTTCCTTGATCTGTTACAATTTCTAATGGACAACCAAATATGGTGACAATGCGTTCATATATGAACCTTGCCACTTCATCCATGGAAGTTGTTTTCAATGGCCTAGCTTTAACCCACTTGGTTAAATAATCTGTGGCAACTACAATATACTTATTTTGGCATGGGGTAGTTGGAAGTGGACCTACAATGTCTATTCCCCACTTTTCAAAGGGACCAAGTGGAAGAATAGGGCATAATGGAGCTGATGAAGTCTTATGGTTACCATGTGTTTGACAAATATCACATGTCTTACAATAATTATAACAATCTCTAAAAAGAGTGGGCCAGTGATAACCTGCATCCAAGATCCTTCTTGTTGTAAGTTGTCCAGAGAAGTGCCCTCCACATGTACCATTGTGGAATTCTTCTATCAGCTCCTTCCCTTGATCACATCCAACTACCCTCTTGTATTGTCCATCAGGTCCTATTCAAAATAATACTCCATGCAAAATAGAATATGGATGACTGGCTTGAGTAATCTTCCTCTTAGTCTTTGCATTGGCACCATCAGGAAACTTGAATTCATTCAGATAATTCCAAATATCTATGTATTCACTAGGGATTGTGTCAAGGGATAACAATGTTGCATCTAGGAAATCATCATCATCACAAGATGAACCTAAACCATCATAGGCTCGAGAGTGCATCTGCATTGACATGATTCTTTCCTAGCCTATCTATAATATCAAATTCAAATTCTTGTAGCAAAATGATCCATCTTGCTATCCTCCCTGATGGGTTAGGCTTATTGACAATATATTTTAGAGCTTGATGATCTGTTACAACTATAAATTTTTACCCTAGCAAGTAATTTCTAAAATTCTTTACAGCAAAAATGATAGCTAGAGCCTCTTTTTTAGTTACAGTATAATTTACCTCAGGACTGCACATTTGTCTACTCCCAAAGTAAACTAGATGTTCATTCCCATTTTCATCCTTTTGGCTCAGAGTACTTCCTAGTGCTGCATCTGAGGCATCAGTGTACATAATGAATGGCTTGCTCCAATATGGATTCTTTAAAACAGTGAAGACACCGGGGCTTCCTTCAGTTGTTCAAAAGCTTCATGTGCCTTATTTCCTAGTTAATAAGTAACATCCTTCTTCAAGAATCTGGGTTAGTGGTATGTAATCTTTGAGAAATTCTTGATGAACCTTCTATAATAACCCACATGGCCTAAAATTGAGCCCAACTTAATTCTATTCATAGGAAATGGTAACTCTTTGATTTTGAAACTTTATCGGGATTAGTACCAATACCATCTTTGGATACAACACGCCCTAACAAAACAACTTTAGAACATCTAAAGACACACTTTGTAGGGTTTAGTGAGGCTTGTGCTTCATCTAACCTTTGAAATGTTGTCTCCATTTAGTGCAGGTGGTCCATCTTGCTCCCATAGATGCAAAAATCATCTAGAAATACTCTGATGAAGTTCCCAATGTAGGGTTCAAACACCTTATTCATCAAATGCTGGAACGTTGCTAGAGCATTACACAACCCAAAAGACATAACTCTATAAGAAAATGTTCCCCAAGGAGTGGTGAACGTGGTCTTTAGCTGATCTTTCTCTACTATACAAACTTGGTTGTATCTGTTATATCCATCAGCAAAACTATAGCACTCCTAGCCAGCTACTTCATCCAAGATCTAATCTAAGAATGGAAGAGGGTAATGATCCTTCTTTGTTACCTTATTGAGCTTCCTATAATCAACACAAATGCGTAGCTTCCCATTCTTTTTATTGAGATCAAAATGGGAGAAACCCATTCTAAATTCCCACAAAGAAATATGAATCCTGCATCAAGCAACTTATCTATTTCTTCTTTTATAGTCTTGGAAAAATTAGGATTCATTCTATATGGCATTTGATTTATGGGCTTAGCACCATCTACCAGCTCAATAGAATGTTCTACCCAACTTACTTGATGGAGTTCCTTGTAATCAAAAGTGAATAGGTGTATGTACCTTCAAAAGAGTTGGAGGTAGCATTCCTTCTCACTCTCCATCACAAAGCATCACCAATCTTTATTTGTTGGAGACGATCATCAATTTCTTCTTCAGATAATTTTATGGGTTCATGAATCGGTGTGACTAGAAGGATATCCATGAATGAAACATCAACCTCACTTTCTTCATCTTCTATGTCCACTTCACTAGTACTAGAGTAATCAGAGGATGTCCAATCATCAGTTTCATCACTTGAATCCATAGGTTCTGCCTTATGATGCCGAGAGATCATGTTTATCTTCACCCTCTCTCTACCACGTCCAAGTGTCATGAAGCCTTCATTCCAGTAGTTTCTTGCATGAAATCTCCTTAGCCATGGTCTTCCCAACAACATTGGGTACACAACAGTACCATTTTTCATCACCTGAAATTCTACCACACATACAACACCCATGAGATATTACCACATTTGAAACTACACCTTCTCGGTTTAGTTTTCCCTTATTTAATGACCTTAACATAAGTGTTGAGGGTGATCAATTTTAAACCCAACATATTCATTACAAACTCGGTCATTACATTAACTGTAGCACCTCCATCAACTAAGACATCATGAATTGAAATACCATTACATAATACCTCATTTGTGGAGTGTAGGGATCCACCTTGCCTCTAAAACAGGGACCTCAACCTCCTTCCTTCGTTAAGCATTGAGTCCACTTCGCAGCTCTCGGCTCTTATCATAAGACATAGCCAAGAGTTGACCATATGTAATATTTGTAGGCCTTTTGGACATATCTTCTAAGATGGAGTATGGTCCTTGTCTCACGTGAAATCAGAAAATCCTACACACCCAACTTTCTTCTCCTATGTTTCTTACTAGTTTCTCCTTTCATCTTCTTAGGATCATTTCCATCTTGAATATCTTTTTATTTCTTTCTTTTTGTTACAAACACATCTACTTCATTATTTATGCTCTTATCTATGACATCAAAATAATTCACAAGTGCTTTTCCTTTATCATTATCTCTTGTACCAAATGTAGAAGCTCTATCTAGATAATTATACTTATAATGACCCTTTTTATAACAACCATAACATACAACTTCAGAAATATTTCTTTTTGGACCTCTATCTCCTCCCTAAGAACTAAATTCTTTTCCTTGAAGAAGATTAATAGTTAACTGACCCATCTTCTTGAGCAGATCTTCATACTCAGTAGATGTACTAGGAGAAATATTTGTGCTCACCGAGAGTGGTTGTGGATTCTGGACCAAAGGTGTTGGTGTAGGCTCTACTTTAGCAAAAATTTCTTTGGGCTCCTCTTCCATGCTTTCTTCTTGCCTTCTTGCAATCTCCTTTGCTTGTTCAATGGTAGTTGGGTGGTCATACTTCACTCATTGTTTGATCTCTGGCTTCATCCCAAGAATGAAGTGCTTACAGAGGATATTATCCACGCCATTCATTAACCCATCCGTTAATCCTTCCTTCCGGATCTGGGCATCAAGCTTCCTCCTTAGCTCTAGAACATGAGCATGATAATCCCTTATCTTTTCCTTCTCTCCTTGAGATAGCTTTGTGATATCGATTATGAGATCTATATATTTCGTTGTTCACAAAATTCTTCAAGAAAACTTTCGAGTTAATAAATCCCATGAGCTTTTCACATTATCACCTAGTATTTCAAACCACCTAAGGGCTAAACCATCCAAAAAGGTAGGAAAAATTCAGTCCATTGTTCCTTTCTTATAAGGCCATTACAAATACAAGATCGTTTAAAATTTTGAATGAAAGAGGAAGCATCTTCATTAGATTGGGCTGAAAAAATAGGAATCTTTCACATTTCTAAAAGTAACCACAATGAAATACCAACCCACAAGTATAATCAACAAGACTTATGTGCACAAAAATAATTGGAATCACTATAATAGAAAATAGAAATGACCACGGTAAACTATGGTAAAAATTGACTTACCTATGCAAAGTAAAAATGACTTTTTGTGGTAAACACTATTCACAAGTAAAAAGTGAAGTTATGCGATAAATACTATTCACGATAAAAAGTGACTTTACTGTGATAAATACTATTCACCGCAAAAAGTGACTTTACCATGGTAACTACTATGCATAGTAAAAACAAGGTTACCCTCCAAATGTTTTTTGACTAAGTGGGAATATCTCTTAAAAAATCCACTAACAAAGAATGGTCCCAAAGAACGGAACCAAAATGTCATCACTAACGGCACTATGATAATTCACCACCGGGAACTCCTCATGCTATGATTATTTACTAATGCATAGCCTTTAGTTTGGTGGATGTAATATGGAAACACAACAACAAACATAACACAAGAATACCATAGACTATGATACGAAGGAATGATGAAAAATCTGAAAATATAGGTGTAAATTATAATATCAACATGAAATTGTTACAATCTCACCCATGAGGTACTTCAAGTGTTACTGACTTCACTTGCCTTCCAACAATAACTATGGGAGAAACTTCACAATTACACCTCTTAATGGCTTCTTTAACACACCTTCAAAATGATGGCTTCCTTTACACACTTACTCATACAATATTTCTCACTACTTCCTTCTATGCTAAATGAGGGGGTGGCCTCTTTATTTATAGAATTTCCAGGCTTATCCATCTTATCTCTAAGATAGGATAAGAAATCCACTCTGAAAAATCATATTCCATACCTTAACTCTTATCTGTACATGTAAGCTTATCTTTTAAGATAAGATAAACCTTATCATTTCACATGGGTTCCACATTTTTAGAATTTTTACAAATAAAATACACAAAATATTTATGACCTCACTCCTTGTCCTTATTACCAATATAATATTTCTAATTCCTAATCATGTAGACCCTACTTCTCTACTTACCCCAACTTTGACATTTTAACATTACCGGACCACTTACGAAAAATATTTACTTTTTACCACAACATTCCTATTGTACTTTTGACTATTACCGTACTATACATTATTGGCGGCATCGTACCGACAACGTTGTTATCTTCTATCGGATGCTACTACTAATTACACTTAACAACATCCTATTCCTAATACATACATTAATGAAATAGAAATTACGGAGGAAAATTTTAGTGTCGATAGACCCATACTTATGAGTGATAATGTATGGCCAATCTAGTTTGGAGACAACTTTCCATGTTGGCTCCTTTCTAGGTAGTGAAATTCTAATTTTCTTATAAGAAAAGGTAACCAACATTAAAGTCACATTATTTGATGTGTTTTTAGGTGTGATTGATACATTCTTGATAAGTATGATGATGTTGGACGGTGATTAAGTGACGTTCATCTAATAGTTCAAGTTGTGCTAGAAACTCTTAGCGATATTCCTTGTCGGAGATGAAGTTGCAAAGAGAAATGTGCAAAGATGAGATTTTCAATTTGAGAGGGAGGATGGCCTCAGAGCCATAAATAAGAGAGAAATGAGTAGCATCCATTGAGGTGTGGATGTGTTGGTTGGATATTTTGTCAAGGAAAAAATATGAGTTTTAACCATAGTGCACAAGATAAATTCCCTCCTCGCACAAAGGGGAGGTGCCCTGTTTATTACTATTCTAAAAACACCAAAGAATATTTATAATATGCACACTAATATAACCATTTAGGGTTCAGATCTCATCCTAGTAGATTTATTTATCTAATATAAAGGAATAAATAAAGGGAGGAAATATAAGGAGAATAGAAGAACTAAAACGTATGTAGAGAATTAGAAGCGTGAGAATGAAGTAAAGGAAATGTGCTTTTTCTTGGAAAATACAAATCAAGATAATAACACATGATAGATTAGTAATAAAGTGTTGAAGATACAAAAAAAATTCTTGAATCTAAAGAATAATATGATGCATTAAACATAATAACAATACCTAAATACCAAAATAATACCACAACACAAATTTGTAATATATTTCTTATATTCTTTAATGTTAAGATCAAAAACATAAATCCTTTATCTCTTTCCAACTTCAAGATCTATATCCTATTGCAAAAATATTCCACCCTTAATAATGCCACAACATCTTACATTTATAGATAAGGGAAGGAGAGAAAAGGGGAAACAACTTGGATTGCATGATATAAATAGAAAATAGACATTAATAGTTCATTTGACTGATTCCTATAGAATGACCCAATCAAATATGCAGATCCAAAATATTTTCCAACATCTCAAAAAATGACATGTTCTACGAAATGAGTAAAGACAAGGCAAGACTTTCAATCAAATTTCTCTTTCTCCTCTTTGATATTTGTTGCGCTTGTAAAATGAATAATTCCCTAAGAGAAAGGAAGGAAGGTGTGGAAGGAAATATGGGGAGAAGAACATGGGTGAGCACATGTAGGAAGAAATGGGTTTACACGTGGGAGAAGGAAAAGGATTTAAGGTTTTAAGAGCTTAAACACATTTCGTTAAAGTGGTATCACATGTGGATAAGAATAATGATGACAAGGTTGTTACATGGAGAATTGGGGATCAAGAAGAGTATAAGATGTTATATGATGTTGATCGACTGGACTCATGATGTTGATCACTAGTGGAGAGGTGTGTAGACTAGCTATACCTTAGATTACACAATTTCTACCTATTCTTTCCCATAGATTACTAAGTTTGAGTTATTAAGGGAACCAAGATGATTTTTCTTGTGTGCTATGCCTTTAGCTATTAAGATCATGATCATCACTTTGAGTATGGAGGAAATTCTGATGGTTGAATAACTTCCACGAGGTGCGGGGCATGGAAGATGGCATGGTGAGAGATGGTGGACCCTACGGCAGAAGCGAGAGAGGGAAGAGAGGAATATCAAGTATAATTAGGCAGAGAGAGGGAGTTAGCAAGACAAAATGAATTTTTATAGCGATGGATTTGTGGGAAGACATTACGAGAAGGATTTTAGGTTTGCACAGAGGGTGTGGGACTCGAGTAATCTATACTACCCCATCTTGGAAAGAATGGGAGAGAAACCACCTTAGATTTTGGTGAGAGATCATCATATGAAGAAAGGAGGAGAGTCGTAGGTGTGCATCTTATCCCACCTAGTGACCAAACCCTAGCACTTAGTTTTCTAGTATCTGAGACAAGTATTTCTAGTCTAGTTGGTGTTAGTGAGAAAGTATCATTAGGTAGATATCATTTTACATTACACCCATCTATGGCTACACAAACATTTCTAGTGTTTGGAGGTATTTTTTCTGGCACATCATTTAAGTAAAGTGTGGGTACACAAATCTTGGGTATCACATCTAGGAGTGGTTTGATATTGCTGCATGTTGGTGCATGATTTAGTGTGATGGTGGGTACATAGAACACATATTTTTCAAGAACCTTACTTGCGATGGGAGGAGGGTCCGGTGGATCCATAGGAATAGGAGATACTGGATCGGTGGTGGTAGCAACACCGAAGGAAATCAAGGTCCTAGATCTAGTGGGAAAGGACCACAACACCATCAACAGTGTTTTATGAGATGTCACTCCATTTACTTGATTACAAGGGTGTTGAAGATGTTGTAGGGCATGTACATGAATGTAAATTTCTATGGTGCACTAAGGGAATCACTTCCCTATAGTGGAAAGAAATTCAATTTGTAACTATTGTTAGGGCACATTCATAGTTAGTACTAGAAGTATGACCCCCATTAGACGGTGGTGGATTATAATGCATTTCATGATGACTTCTTGGCAGAATTCCACATTCTTAAGTTTGAGAAAAAGAGCATCGGTGCATTGAAATAAATTCAACAAGGTATGATAGAGATTGTGTAGGAGTATGATGCATGTTTTAAAACTCTTTCACAAAGTTGTCTTATGATATCCATCCCTCACAGCATGCTCAATGGTTCATTCGAGGATTGATCATGCCTTCGGATGAGTAATTTCTCACAAGACTTTCATAGATCTGCATGAGGCCTTGGATGCTTTGCTTTACATGCTAGGTCATCGAAGCATTAACACTAGAGTGATCCCATTTCTAGAAGCACATATCGAAGTGAATCCATCTCATGAGACTCACAAAGTGGAATATTGTGCATGGATTGTGAAGTAGAAGGAAACAAAAATATAGTTTCCCATGAAATACAAAGTGTGTACAAAGTGTCATTAGATTATGAGATTTGTCACGAAGATAATGATCCAAGTAGATTTCCATTTTTGGAGTGTGCTCCACAAGAATGTGTCTTCTTATTATAATATTTACTCATCTACGATGCATGTTACAAAGGAACTCACAATTGATAGACAAAATCGATGATGTCATTGACTTTGGTGTGCACTGACTAGCATTGGAAGTAGTTCTAAGAATTAAGGTTGTTAGTTTGAAGGGTGCATAGATGGAGGTGGTCGAGGGACAAGCTTTCGCAGATTTTCAGAGGCTATGGTAGTCAAGGAGGTAGGAGTGAAATTTCCCTGAGGAGCTTGTTACAATTTCAGATCTACTGAAAACCACAAGTGTGAGTGTCTAGATTTACTACAGTTCTCACGGTGTAGGTAAAAGCATAAGTATGAGGAGTGTCCTAAGTTGTATGAGCACCTGAGCCAAAACTATAAATAGGACATGGGTGCATGAATGGTTAGTGTAAAGTGAGATAATCTATTATGGATGCCTAAGCTGGCACATAACTCTGATTTGTAGCCTGTCTTAGTAACTACATGGGTGGAATTTACATGTGTCAAGGAGGAACCAAAGAAAATACCTCGCATTACAAGAGAAGAGGTGTTACATGGGAAATATCTTGATCCAACTCATTAGAAAGAGGTATACCAAGAGACGATGGAGGTAATTAGAATCTTGCAAGGGGAGATTTAGTGTCTAAAGGAGAAATCATGAAATTTGGAGTAGAAGAGAACCGAGGTCCCCAGGAAGGAAATGAATGAGGTCGAGAGAAGTGTGTAAGATGTTTTTCTAGGAGAATATTATCCCTTTCTTACGAGAGTGGTGAGAGAAAAATTACTACGCACTTTGGAGGTGAGAAACGAGAGGAAGGTATTACATGCTAATTTTCCCCTCATAGTATTGATTATGACAAGGAAATCACATTGAATGTAGTTATGGATGGATGGCTCTTGAGAAATTTTTGATTGACACAGTACATTGACATCAATGTTCTCACTTTAGATGAATCGAATCATATGGGAAGATCCCCATTATAGCCATCTTCAAATGTGTTGTATATGGTGAATAGGATGAAGGCTATGCCCATCCAAGTATTGAAGCATGCATCCGTAACCACCCAAGGGGAAAATTTTATCGAGACTTTGAATTCTTAGAAATTGTCGAGGCATATAACTTTCCATCTCTACTTTGGACACCCATGGTGCTATAAGAATAATGTTGACTTGCGCTTTAACAAAGGGTACACAAGTTTTGATAACAAAGAGGAGCACCTCATTATTCCACTCACAGATGGGAATTTTTTTCCCTATGTGGAACCTTTAGGAGAAGAGGACGTGGATAAGATCTATGTGTGCACTATTAGAGACCCTAAGATTGTTCATCCATCAAGAGGAGTCATTCACCGGGAGGATACTCAGTCTATGAGTGATACAAGTAGTGTTACTTGAGACAATTGGGCATACGAGAACTATAATAAGTTGGTTGGACAAGATCAATCGTTAGGGCACACTGTTAGGCACTGGTAGGAAATTATTTACCCAGTTACACTATAAGGGTTGACATATTTTTACACAGATGGAAATAGAGTAGAAAATAGATGAATATGCTTACTTATACCTTGCACATGAAAGTAGGGTGTTGGTGGGAAACCCATACGGACAACTTTCTAGAGTGGCACGAAGTGAGAATCACACTCTTTGTTAGGTTTCTAAGGATAAATGCACCATCGCAAGACACGACTATCATAGGAAGGATCTACTTCATTCCACATCTAAAAATGTAAGAGAAACTAGATGATGGTAATGGAAGCCTTGACTCCTTCACTATGGGTGTATAATTTCTATTCCACCCTACAAATTCACACCGCACATGGTATATTCATTCAGAGATGTACTGTCGGATGGGAAAATGGAAGGAATTGATAGAGGATATTATTTGAACTTTTGAATATCAAAATTTGAAGCCATCGGTAAATGAGTCATTGTAGTTGGTCAATCACATTATTATGGGCGATAGCACCATGGATGAGGACTGAATCTAGAGTTGTTAGGAGAACCCGAGTTAGAGGTGTGTTTTATATAAGAACCAAAAGAAGAGGCATAGGAGGTACAACTTGAGCACCCCTTCCTGTAGAAATAAAAAGAAAGTTGGTTTATTTGATAGACGATGAGGAAGCAATTTTTTTAATATTAACCATACTATAGGTATGCGTGAAGTATTAGAAAAATAAAATGAACAAGCATGTGATTAACATGAACCCTTCAAAACAAAAAAAGTTAAAATTGGTACAGGAGGCGAGCGAAGGAAGTCATCATTGGAGATTACTAGTCGGACTAGGAGGTTTCAAAATCATTGATCTTCTACATGAATTCTAATATTTTTTCCCACATAGGTAACAAAAGTTGAAAGTGATACATCACTCATTATGAGAAATGAGGATTAAATTAAAATAAGGTGTGCACCTGATTTAGAAGAGGCCTTATAGGATGAATCCAAATTCATTCATCAATGTTAATGAGGAGATTGACAAGATTATAAAATCTAGCATAATTGAGGAAATTGAAGAATCGATTGGGTGAGTACAATGGTAATTAGAAATAAAAATGATGGAAGGATAAGGGTTTATGTTGACTATAGGTATTTAGATGATGTGTGTATCATAGATACTTTCCTAACCCCATTTACCAAAGATATCTTGGAAGGAGTAGCAAGGAGGGAGATATACTCTTTTACAAATGGATTTCAGGCTATCACAAGATGAGAATTGCGAAGGAAGACCAGGAGAATATTAATTTCACCACTGAATGAGGAATTTTTTCTTATACTGGTCATGCCTTTTGGGTTAAAGAACATGCCCTGCTATGTTCTCCCACATTTTAGTAAAGGACTTTTAAGACTTCATCCATTAGTTTTTGAAAGTTTACCTGGATGATTGGACGATATATGGGTTAGTAAGATACCATTGTAGTAATCTAAGATTGATGTTTGAGAGATGCAGACAGTTGAGTATCTTGCTTAACATTAATAAATATGGCTTTGCTACTCTATTTGGCACTTAACTAGGTCATATTATTTATAAGGAGGGTCTATTGGTGGATCCTCGCCAAGGTTTCTATAATTTTTGGCTTAGAGGAACCCACTAATCAGAGCATGGTGCACAAATTTCTAAGGCATACAGGGTACTACAATAAATTTATCAAAGGCTACGCTATGATTTCCATGCCATTGGAACAATTGTTGAAATATAAAGGTAAATTTCATTGGGGTGAGGAACAACAGATGGATTTTGACACATTGAAGTACTGAGACTCACCACTCGCACCCATTTTGCACTTTCCCTCTTGGGATAAGCCCTTTCATGTACACACAGATGTGTGGGGATGAAGATAGGAGAAATGTTAGCACATCCTGGAGAGGGGATTTTTGAGCATCCCTTGTGTTTTTCTGGAAGGAATCTAAATCTAGTAGAACATCATTATATTACCAAATAGGGTGAGTTATTTTCGATGATCTATGCATTGCACAAATTTAGGTAATATCTATTAGCAATACCTTTTATTTTCTATACAGATCATATGGTGCTCAAATACTTGGTGAACAAGCTTGCCTGTCTTACAAGGGTGTATGTGCTGATGGGTCTTATTATTTCAAGAATTTGAGTTCACAATTGTGGTGAAACAAGGAAAGAGAAATTTAGGACTTGACCATTTATCTTAGATTAACTTAGGCGAGGATGCGTAGAAGATTGAAGACACAATGCCGATGCAAAATTATTTAGATTATAGTGCATGCCCTCTGACTTAGAGGATATTGTTGTTTTATTGTGAACAGTGTGGTGGCATAAGGAATGAAGGCCTTAGAGAAATAGTAGTTAGATATACATGTCGTACCCTATATGTTAATTAGAAAAGACTCTGTAGAAGCTAGGACAAGATGAGGTCTTGCGCCAATGTGTGCTAGATAATAAATGTAATGTGATCATAGAAGAAGCTCATGGTGGAATTGTAGGATGTCACTATGCGATAAATGTAACCATGTTTAAGATACTATTGGCAAGGCCTTTAGTGGGAGATGGTTTATAAGGATTGTATTGAATATTTCAAGGCTAGTGATAATTGTAAGTGCCTTGGTAAGAGGGATGAAATTTCATTAAGACCTATTACTAGTGAAGATCCATTTGAAAAAAGGGAAATTTACTTTAGAAGTCCTATTTCCCCAGCCACACATAAGACATATTTTCACTATATCATCACTTGCACATATTATCTTACATGGTGGGAAGAAGCGGCACCTACAAAGAATTACACAGTAGCAACAATAGCTAGGTTCTTATGGGAAAATGTAATCAGCAGGTATGGTTTTCCGTTGAGTTTAACAAGTGATATGGGTACTCACTTTTTGAATGAAACTATTAAAATATTACTGGCAGAGTTCATGGTGGTCCATCACAAAACTACGCCATATCATCCTCTCGGCTAATGGAACTATGGAGGCATTGAACAATATACTAAGCCACACATTAACTAAGATTTACGATTTTGAAAGGAGGGATTTGGGATGACAAGGTTTGTGTAGTGCTATGGGAATATCACATGAATTATATAAGGTTGAACAAGGCCATACCTTTTCAATTGGTTTTTATTTTGGAGGTAGTTCTACCCTGTGAAATTCATGTTGCCATCTATGTGTATTGCACACACGAGAGGATTGGGCGACAAAAAGCATTAGAGGAGTGCATCAATAAACTTATGGAGTTGGATGGGAGGTGTGCATTTGTATATGGAGTTAGAAGATGGAGAAAACATGATAGAATGAATGGCATGATCATAATATTAAAAAAAAAAGTTTGAGATTGGGTAGATGGTTATTTTCTATGCCACCCAGAGAAATTCAAAGTGCGTTGGTTGGTACTATATGTTATATCATATATACTTGAATCAGTGTTTTCAGTTATAGGTTTTGGATGGGACATGGTTTCCCTGTTATTTTAATGGGAGTAGGTTGAATCCCTACTATAAATAAATCTTTGTGTGTTTTTAAATAAGGTAGTATTGTCAATTATCTTAGAATTTCCCTTAATGCACTTTCCTTTATATGTGTTTCCTTTCATCATCACTTTTTTTATCTTTTTGGTTGTTTGTTATGGGAGAACTTGCGCACTAGTAGCTGGTTTGATCTAAAGGGTTTTTTATGTGAAAAGGGCCACACATCCTTTTAGTTTTGGGTGGAGAGTGTAATGAAGAGTTTCAGTAAATAATGCAGTAAGAAGCAAGTGTTGGGAATGATGTTAATTGAAGGTTTGAATGAGGAAGTCAAAAGCACGTGAGTTCGAGGAGCACGCGTAGCAGAGGTGATTATGGAGGGATATTGGTGTCAAAATATTTATAAAACCCACATACATGGATAAAAGTGTAGAGAAAATTGAGGTAGGTTGCAGTAAGGACTAAGCTTTCTTAATTTAGTCTTGCGTGCTAGAAGGTTACAAAGTTTCGCATAGGTTTGGGCGCGGAGGAAAAGCCTTGGATAGAAAGCATGAGAGGATAGCATTGGAAAAAGATGACTTTAATTAAGTATTATGGTGGTAGGTGGCATGGGAGGTAATGTGGAAAAATAAAAAATCTATAAATATAAGGTCGGGTGATTTGTTCTTCTTACCTTGCGTTTGTTGTTGAAGAGATCTTGCGAACTAGGGAATCCTCATGCGAATAATTTGTGAAGATTTATGTGAAAAGTGGAGAAATTATTAGTTTTGTAAACTAGAGTGGAACATAGTACATGGGAATGCATAGAGAGATGTTGTTTTCTTGATTCGCATGAAGTTTTTACGTTATCTTGTGGAAGAATAGTTTTCCGGTTAGGGTTTGTAAACTAGGTCATGGGTTTTGAAGAAATTTCAAAGGAGTGGATCCGAGGGGCGATTAGTGTTATAACACGATGAAAGGAATAATTTACATGTATCTAATGATAAAAATGACACCAAGGAAGGGATATAATGTTTCACCAAAGAAGGGAAAGGGCAAGAGCAAAGGCAAACCCATCGTGTCGAAATTTTTTAACGAGAAGTGGTACGCAGAGATGTAGTACCCAGATGGTGTTTTGATGGGAATGGAGTGGGTTTATCACATGTGTAAGATGGTTATTAATGATTATAAATATAGGAAAGATACCACAAAAAGGATATGGCATTGGAGCTAGTTCACCCAATAGGAGAAAGGACATAAGATGATAAGCCAATGTATGATGATTCTATGAAGACCACATTAGAGAAGGCTAGATTTTGAAACTATATGAGTTTCCATATTTCAGCAAGACCAAAATATTATACCAATGGATGATTTCACATGTACATAAAGACTTATTTTACTCTACGGGAAGGAGAATGTGCTTAACTAGTCAATTGATCTCTAAGTACACCTGGACTCATCTCAGTATAGGAGAGTCGATGGAGGATGACTTAGATGACAAGGACATTGTCAAAGAAATAGACAAGGAATATGAATACAAGAATGGTTTACACTAATTTTTATCACCAAGATAACCAAACCAACCATGAAGATGGGTGTGCACCTACTCACCAAGCTGAATGGACATGAGCACTGGACACAAGTAAACAAGAGAGGTTAAAATTTGTAAGAAGCTTTCAAGGAAAATCTACAACCTCTCAACCTTCATTGCAGAGGAGATCATAGATGTGTGTAGAACGATGGGGATAAGATCATGTATGGTAATGTCCTTCTTACCATTGTGTTTTCAGAGATTAGAGTGCCCGATGGGATGAATAGCTATGTATGGGAGTACCCTGATGAGGACCCTTCCCCGAGAATAGGTTTGAATCATACACTTGTGATACAATTACTGCTCCATATAAAGCGTGCTTGGAGAAGTGGTATAATAAAATGCACGATGCATTTAAGGAAGAATGGAGAATCCCTAAACAAATTCCAACCTTGGTAGATGCCGATGCTAAGTTTTAAAACCAAAGCACTTTTACATAGGCAGATTCACTTTGACAGATGGCACAAAAATTCCATGGTGTAAGCTACCATTTTCCTTCACATCGCAAATATTTTTAGAGTGTGGTTAAGAGGTTCAAGGAGGCCAAGAAACTTAGATTTTATCTAAGTGAGGTAGATCAAGATCACCATGCATTGTGCCAAACTTTAGTATATCCTAAGAAGTGGGAATATGTGGAGAAGTATGTCTCCAATAATGTAAATATTTGAAACCAATGTCAATACCAACTACGGGTAAAATATCAAGACGGGTGTATTTACATTTGAGGTCCAAGTTCAAAAAGGGCACATATATTGAGGATGATGTATCCATCCTAGAAGACCCCGCCGGAAGAAAGGTGGTGCCAAAGAAAAGAGAAAGGGAAGAAGCTATAACTAGTAGAGTGCCAAACACATGAACATTTTAGGCCACAAGAGCACAGGATTCAAAGTGCGGACCCAATTACTTACACTCAGAGGAAGAAGTCCCCCATGAAGGAGAAGTCATTTGAAAAGGAAGTGTCCCCTATGTTAGAGGAGTCACTAGTGAAGAAGAAGTAGAAGATGGTGCAAATTTCATACTCCGAGGAGATGGACAAGATTTGAAGGGTGACGAGTGGAGGAATGAGGTAAAGAGTGAAAAGAAGGTCAAAATACTCCGATTAGTTGTCTCGATGTACATGAATTTGAAGAAGAGAATGATGAATATGAGGAGGGAACATAGAATATCAAAGGAATTTAAGAAGTAAATATGAATGAACAGAGGACTCCATAATCGGCTAGAGGGCAACTGGATGCCACCATGGAAAAGGAAGTGGAAAACATCATTCAAAACTTGGTGGAACATGAGGTAGAGCACAATGCTAAGTAGATATTGAGATAGGTGGAAGAGAGCATAGACAAGGAGAAGAGTCTAGAAGTCATCTTCCTAATGTGCTAGCTTGTAGCTCTATAGATCGACAAGCCCTTAGGATGACTCGGTTAATTTATGGCTCGCCCCTTTTGTAATGGATAGCTCAATATTTTCCCAAAGTTTTTGTGTTTATCTTAAGGTATCCGATTATCCTTTCTCCACTTAACGAGCTTATTCTCTATCAGAAAAACTTGAAACTT
The DNA here is from genome assembly GCA_018340775.1 of Taxus wallichiana var. yunnanensis. Classification (NCBI taxonomy): domain Eukaryota; kingdom Viridiplantae; phylum Streptophyta; class Pinopsida; order Cupressales; family Taxaceae; genus Taxus; species Taxus wallichiana. The sequence goes on from CM031234.1 coordinate 105,984,759, forward strand.
TAGTTGACCAAGTTTCTTAGGAGTTTGTACTCATTTTCGGACATGATTTCAACCCTGTTTATTCAATATACATTTCAGTTCTCCATATGGATTAGCTCGGCCTATTAAAAATGAGTTCAGCCATTTGTTAGAAATTTCTTAGTCCATTCCATATTACATCTCAATTATTCATTAGATAATTTTTATCACCAATAACAAGCTTAGGGAGCTCAAAAACACCCTTTGATGCATTGTCCCTCTATTGAATGACCAACCTGATGTATATGAGTTGCTCGGCCTACACACAAATAGCTTGATGTAAAATGGTTGAGATTGATTTTGAATTAGCTCAATTTCCACTTCACACAGCTTAGCCATGATTATTATTAACTCACTTCTCCTTATGAGACAATTCGGTGGGCTTAAACTAGTTCAATCCTTTAAAGGAATAGCTCGCCTGAACCAAAGGAGCTTACTCACATCCTTTCAACTCGGTTTTAGAAGGTAGCTCACTTATTTTCTCGATGAGCTGAATATAGAGTTGAAATCTTTTCCTTGCAAAACTGTACCCCTCATAAATAGATGATACAATTCCTTGGATCCATGCAACTATGGGGATATACCAAGAAGGTGTTTAGATGAGTCATCAGATTTTGTAATTTTTTCTTGTAAGTGGGCACCTTTGTTCCCCTTTTCTTTATCTAACAAAACTTGGGCTCTGTGAAGACCATGAAGGGGAAAATTTCTCTTCTGAGTTCAATCATTCTCAAAGGTTGAAAACTACATGTATGCCCCTAGAATGAGTTGTGAGGGTCTCCTAAAGAACACATGCACATTTAGTTGTCCAATTCTACCAGAGGGGTAGAATTGGATAACAATTTGGAAAATCACAAGGCCATTTTCCTACTAAATGGAGTATGACAAGTTTCCTTTAGCAATCCATTGGGCATGGAGTCTCGAATTATTATCATGAACCGGTATGAACTCGAAAAACTTGACCTGGAACATTTGCGATGTTGTTTTTTGATTCAAGAATTTCCCTCTGCTACTCGTATTTTCTAACTCAAATGAGAAGATATTGAAATTTGTTTTGTGATAATGGAAAATGGTCTTTGAATTTAAATTTCACCCATTCTTGCAACTGTGATCCATGAGGCTAAATAATGAACACCTGTAATTGTTGATTCAACATCGATTCTTTACCAAGTATTGATATAAAAATTGATCCCTTGGCAAGGTGAATTATACTTTGAAATTGGAGTGAAACACCTATCAAATTGGACATCATGGAAATATATTAAGTTATGATTTTTCTTCTTCTTCTAAATGTCCAACACCAATCATGTAGCCTTGTACTTTTCTTAAGGCCGGATTGATTTCTAGCTCATGCTACTAGTTGATCTCTTGATTGTTGTCACGGGAATAGAGGCTTGTTGTAGTTGTTCTTGAAGAGAATCATCAAGATTTCCTCCTTAATTAATTTTAGTTTCTCTGCATTTGTTTTGATTTGAATTTTATAATTGTTACATGCAACAATGAGTTTCTTTCTTTGCAGAAACTTAGAGGGTATGGTGTAATGTATTGCCTAGAGAAACATGAACAAAAACTATATACAAAAGATGAAATCAGACATTCCTCAAGAAAGAAATGTAGAGTTTGCATGAGCACTTCTTCTGCTAGAAACAAGCTTACTCCTACCCCTACACTAACCAGAGAAGTGGGAAAAATCAAACAAAACCTACTACTGGTGATGAGAAGTAGCTTCCCTTCCTCACAATTGGCATCCATGCAAGTGATTTGGCACTGAGTACAATTGATACTAGGAGTGAGAGATTGGCTACAAATTGATCTTTCACTCCATCATAAATCAAGGCAGCAACAAGAAACAATACGTATACCTCTTCTAGATGTTGCTCACTCGGTTCCAATATGTATGGTAGTTGACCCTTGGCACATTGATACTCCCCCTCATTTTCAAAAACAAACATGACTAGTTTTGGCTCTTTGTTTGGATCTAATGAAGCCAAGTTCCGATTGAGCACAACTTGTTCTTTTGAATATTCCCATTTCTATGAGATTTAACTCCAAAAGTGGGGTCTTCCCGTAGACCTTATTGAACAAGGGTCTTTCTACAACTATATCTTCTCTTTCTTACACATTTTGAGACAACTGATGTCCCCTTTGAGTGAATGGTATGGAAGAGATGGGATCTTCTTGTTATTTCCCTTCCATCTTGGCAACATGGAACTCTTCTTCATTGTGTAATTCATTATGTGTGATTGGAGTGTCTAATATGGTTACATGTGCGTGTTGCATAATCAGTTATAATTTTTTGATCACCTGGGAGTTCCTCTATTGTTTCTTGAAGACCACATTGTTCTTAAATAGCCTCTTCTTCTAGCATGAAATTTGATAGATAAAGTTCTTCAGACTGCTTCTCTAGAGGATTATTTTGGGCATAAATTTCTTCATGGTAGCTCTCCTCTGTCATGGATTCATTAACTAAATCATATTCTCTAAATGAAATTAAAATATTTCAATGACATTCTCTTCATCAAGTCCCTCTAAATCTGATTTGGTTTCCTCTAAGCACTCCTCTTCAGTGGAATTTTGAGCTGATTTTCCAATGGGTGCATGATGGACCTCCAAAAATATAGTGCCAATATGGACACTACATTCTTAGCAAACTAATTTTTGATCATCACTCTCTTCTTCTTACTCTTTGCTATGCAACACCAACTTCAAAATAGGCTCGATTGTTTTCTCCCATCCTTGACTTCATCTGTCAGTTTCACCATCATGGGAATTTTATCAATTCCAAACCTCATATCCCAAATTATTAAACTTTGTCTCATATTTCGTTCATTGGGATCCTCCTTTGGCTACTTTATTGTTGTTACAAAATAATATTTGACCACCATTGGTCCTTCAACCTTGAATTAATCCTTAGGCTTCACCATCAAGGGAATCCTTTCAATACCAAACTTAAGATCCCATCTTTTCAATTCTTCTATCATTTCTTGTTTGCTAGGATATTTTTCATGCTACTCTTGGCTAGTTTTTTGACTTTTTCTTCCCAAGATGAACTTGAGACAACAAGAGGAGGGATGGGTTGGGTTACAACTAGTTTTATAATTATTTATGATGGTGGGATGGATGGAAATTATTTTTGTATAGAGGGTGTGACTGATTGGAAGGGGAAATGGTATTGTAATTGAGGTGTGATGGGAGATTAGAAGATGGAGAAGCAAACTCAATACTTGGGGAAGAATAAATTGGGCTTGAATCATGACAATGTTGAAATGATAAAGATTGGGAAGGAGAAAAAGAAGAACAAGGAGCTGGTGATTGAATTACCCATTGACAAGGTTATCTTACACTTTTCTCATAAGATTCTATCTCCTCATTCCATTGTGCAAGTTGGGGCAGCATCTCAACCATGAAATCAAGATTCTCTTGTGAGCTATAGTGTCTTGGAAAAGGGCCTTCCCATGGACAAGGTACCCTATAACCAATTCTGAATGCTTTCATCTGTGTTATAGCCCTAGATTGAACCATGCTAGCCTCCATTCTTTAGATCTTATCCAACAAATAAGCATTCTCCATTTGACTACTATTATTCTATGGATACCCTTGTTCTTGATAAGCTTCATAGCCAAATTGGTTTTGACATTTTTTATATGGGTAAGCGTAATGATTATGAATCTAATCATAATGTTGGTCTAGAGAGTTGTGAAGCTCATTAGAGGCTGATTACACTTTGCTCTAAATGTGAATTCCACTCATGGGAATGAAGTCATGATTGCACAACTTCATATAAAGGAATAAAATTAAAGAGATGGAAATAAAAATGGATGGAAGGTATGTAATTTCTGAAATTAGGTTATTTGAACCAAATGGAGTCACCATATGTGTTTGCATATGCTTCCAAAAGCTTAAATATCAATAGGAACACATCAACCTACTAAAATGAAGTCTTCTCTAGAGATGAACTATACACCTACAATGATCTTCAATTTAAATCTACAAAGTAGCACACCCCGAAAGATGAAACTCTAACTTTTGTGATGTCCCACCGGGCATTCCAAAACTATTATCACAAAATTACAACACCCCTTGAATGGCCTAAGTTTGAGTGGATGGGGCATTCAATGTAATTTGTGTAACATTGGGTTACCTCTCAAGATGTGGGACTTGCGGGCTTGAGATAACCCTCCAGAGAAAGTTGGTTCTTTCTCCTAAACTACTTGTCACAAGCTACTCCTAATGCAGGAAATAAAACTATCTAATCCTAATATAACCATTACCAAGGGACCAAGGAGAGAGAGTGCATGAAAGTAAAACCTACACTAAGAAGCAGTGATACACTAGAAAAAGAGGTGGTTAATCAAAATATAAATGTTATCCAAAATGTGCCCCCTGCTCATTTTTTGTGGCTAACTCCTTTGTTCCCCCTCTCTTGTGCCTCAGTCTACATTTTTTGATTTTCAGGCACTCAGGGCTTTCTAGAAATGGCACCATCAGATAGAGCTCTCTCTCAGCTTTCCAGAAAGGTAAAGTTTGCCTCCTAACTCCTCATATTTTTCAAGTTATGGCTCGGCAGGAGTTTTTGTGGGAAATTTTCCCATTGGAGGCCCGCAGCCAATAGGAAGCTGCCACGTGGCAAGGGAGTTCGGAGGTCGGAGGTAAAATTCGAAAATTTTTCCCGCCGATCCGTTTTTTGCCCGTTTTTTCCCTAAATCTTCAAACAATCATATCTTTTGATCCAGAGCTTGGATTTACACGTTCTTTATATCATTGGAAAGCTGGTAAAATTCTCTACATGATTCCATGGTCAATTTTGAATTTTGTTCAGTTTGGAGGGAGAAAATCAAAAATGCTTCTGGTACGTGTCCATGGCCAGAAATGACATTTCAAAATGACCAAATTTAATACGAATGGGTCGCATTATTCTCCAATTTGGTCAAAAATGACAGGGTATGGGTTTGTAAGGTCCCCCATGCTAATTTAATGCATTTTCAGTCAATGAGGAATGGGCTCCCATGTTTTTTGCATTTTCTCTCTCTTAGGCTCGACCCATGCAATGTAAAATCCAGATTTGGCTCATTTCTAAAGGGTGGAACACTTTTTGACTTAGAAAACTTCTTCTTTCACCTCCAGTAGTTGATAGTTGCAGAATCGAGACCTTTTTCATAGGTTGTAATAGGTTTATACCTCTTTGATGGTGGAATGCAAGAGATTTTTACATGGAATTGACAAAGTGCAAACTGTGAATGCTTTCGATCCTCTGTTTGTATTGTTTTACTTCATTTTAAGACCTCGAATTACATCTATCACTTGTGTATGCTTTCCCTTGTTGCATTTCATGAATTTGTGTCTATTTACATGGCAAAAATGTGTTTCGGCACTCCTTTTGGTGCATCACCATCTTAGTTTAGTTTCATTTTTTGCATTTTTATCCCCTGTCTCCTTGCAATCTAGGGTAGAATTAGGATTAGAACCTTTGTAGTTGTGCAAAATATAGATCTAAATCAGAGGAGTTTAAGGAACCAGCCTCTAATCTAGAGATTCCTCTCTCGCCACAAGTCCCACACTTGGAGAGAGGTTTCCATGTTGTGTAATCACACTGGATGCTCTAGAATCAATTTAGAAACCTGATTTGCATCCGGGGTGCCGCTGATTTGCAACAATAGTTTGGCACGCCGGTGGGACCTTAGAGGTCTTCCACTTCATCTTTTATAGGTTGGTGTGTTCCTGTGAAGATTTCAGCCTTTGGAGGCACTTGCAAACACATCTGGTGACTCCATCTGATCAGCAACCCATTTCTGAAGTTGCAGACCTGTTTTTCATCCATTTCCATCCATTATTCTTTCCATCTCTTTCATTCTTTTCCATTCCATGAAGTTGTGCAATCATGACTTCATTTCCATCATGGAACTCACATTTACAACAGCAGCAATGTTTCCCACCTCCAACATGTTTTTTAAATCCTCCAAATCAGCATTTTGAACAAATTCAAAATCAGCATACATACCCATATGAGCAGCAATGCCAAAATCAGTTTGGCTATGGAGCTTTCCAAGAGCAAGGGTGTGCATACAATGAAGATAATCAGATGCAAGATGCTGGTTTGTTGGAGAAAATCCAAAAGATGGATGTAAACATGGTGCAATCCAGGGTTCAAGCACAAATGAAAGCATTTAGAATCAGTTGTAGAGCACCCTGTCCATGGGTGGGACTTTTCCCAAGGCATTACAACCCTCAAGAGAAGCTTGACTTCATGATTGCAACGCTGCCATTTCTTGCAAAGTGGATTGAAGGAATAGAGGTGTATGAGAGGAGTATTCAGCAACCTTGTCAATGGGTAAGCACACCATCTCATGCCTTTTCTTTTCCTCTTTCCCAATTTGTTTTATCTCAGCAGTGTCAAGTTTTAAACTCTCCATCTGTTGTCCCAAGTGTTGAATCCATTTCTCCACCCCCTAGTCTTCCACCTCATCTCAATTCTTCTGTCCTTTTCCCTTCCAAACAGTCATCCCCTCCACAAGAGCTAAATGAAACACCCTCTCCTCCAAAGAAACAAGAGGTTTTACCTCCTCCACCACCACAAAAAATTACAAAAATCAGTCATGAAGGACAGCAAAAAGAGAAGCCAAACAAGGATGAAGAAATTCAAATTTTGAAGAGTTGGGCTCTTAAATTTGGGATGAAGAAGATCCCTTTGCTGATGAAACCTTTAGAAGAGGTTGGAGTTAAAGAAAAAATGGTGGTCAGGACTGATTTTGTTGCAGCAGAAGAAGAGCAAAAAGGAGTTGCAGATCAGCAATCAATTTGTTTAGAATATAGTGTCCTTGTTGGCACCCTATTTGAAGGAAATACTGATCCAATTAAAATTGCAAAAATAAGTCATGAGGGACAGCAAGAGGAAGGGGAAGCTGCTCCAAATCCAAGAGAAGAGGAGCACATTCCAGCTGTGGGGGAGAAAAGTGCAGATCCAAAGGGTTTGAGCACAAAGCAGGTTATAGAAGAACCTTCAGTTCTTCTCTCTACTTCATCTCTCTCAAGTTCTAGTATGAAGAAGAGTTTGACCCTAAAACTCAATGTTGGAGGATGAAAGAAACCATGGTGATCAAGTTGCAGATCAAGAGAACACCATGAGAGAGGTTGAACATTTGTAGTAGAACAAGCAATGAGGCAGTTTACCTGTCTGATTTGGAGGACTGTTTTGATGAAGAAGAACCGGTTGAGTTTCCACCATTCTCTCTTTCATCATCCATCTTCCAAACACAAGAGCCTACTATCATGGAGGAGAGTATTCATTTGCAGCAGCCTGCATCTTATAGAAGCTCTTTGGAACCAAGATTGGAAGATTTTAATCTTTCATGTCCTTCATTGGAGGAAGAGAAAGGGCAGAAGGGTTCTACCATTGCTTCCACACCATCCATTCAAGGTCTACAAGAGAACTCCATTCTTGGAGTTGAAAATCAGAATTATGGGCATACTCAATGGATCATACCTTTCCCAATCAGGTATTTGGCTTCATTGGAGCCAAAGGAGAAGCCACAACCAGTCATGCTTGCTTCTAAGCATGAGGATGAGCTGCAAAGTTCCAAGGATCAGCTGTCATACCTCTCAATCCAAATGCAGAGCAACTAAAAGAGGTATTGGATTTGTTTTTAGTTGACACCTTGCTAATTTGGGTAGAAGACCAGCTTCTTGTTGATTTTCCACTCATCCAATCAGCCATACTCAGCTCCAAATCATTTGCATGGCTGCCAATTTTGAAGAAAGGAAGCTATTTTACACAACCAGTTGTAGGGTTTGTTTAGCTCACCTTTGCTTCCAGTTAGAGTAGAGTAGGTAGGTTTTCTTTCAGTAGAAGAAGTGCTTGTGCACACTCTGCATGTTCCATTTGGAGCATGTATGATTTTCGATTTGTACATAGTTTTTGGTGCTGCTTTGGTTTCACTCTTGCACAGTTCGTTTTGGTGGCATTTTGGTGAGAACAACTCCATGTCCAGTGGGATTCAAGCGGTTCAGAGGGAAGTTTTCAAAGTTCAGATCAGTTTTTAGGCTACTACTCATGACTCCATGCCCAATGGATTGCTTTGAGCCACGATCATTCATCCAACAGCGAGATGACCCTCGAGTCGCCAAAATTGTTATCCAAAATGTACCCCGCTCATTTTTGTGGCTAACTCCTTTTTCCCCCTCTCTTGTGCCTCAGTCTACATTTTTTTGATTTTCAGGCACTCAGGGCTTTCTGGAAATTTCACCATCAGATAGAGCTCTCTCTCAACTTTCCAGAAAGGTAAAGTTTGCCTCCTAACTCCTCATATTTTTCAAGTTATGGCTCGGCGGAGTTTTTGTGGGAAATTTTCCCATTGGAGGCCCGTAGCCAATAGGAAGCTGCCACGTGGCAAGGGAGTTCGGAGGTCGGAGGTAAAATTCTAAAAATTTTTCCCGCCGATCCGTTTTTTGCCCGTTTTGCCCTAAATCTTCAAATGATCATATCTTTTGATCCAAAGCTCAGATTTGCACATTCTTTATATCATTGGAAAGATGGTAAAATTATCTACATGATTCCATGGTCAATTTTGAATTTTGGTTCAGTTTGGAGGGAGAAAATAAAAAAACTCTTCTGGTACGTGTCCATGGCCAGAAATGACATTTCAGCGACAAAATTTAATACAGAATGGGTCGCATTCTTCTCCAATTTGGTCAAAAATTATAGGGTATGGGTTTGTAAGGTCCCCATGCTAATTTAATGCATTTGTAGTCAATGAGGAATGGGCTCCCATGTTTTTGCATTTTCTCTCTCCGAGATCGACCCATGTAATGTAAAAGCTAGATTTGGCTCATTTATGAAGGGTGGAACACTTTTTGACTTAGAAAACTTCTTCTTTCACCTCCAATGAATTGATAGTTGTAGGAATCGGACCTTTTCACAGGTTGTAATAGGTTTATACCTCTTTGATGGTGGAATGCAAGAGATTTTTACATGGAATTGATAAAGGCAAACTTTGTGAATGCTTTGAGTCCTCTGTTTGTATTGTTTTACTTCATTTTAAGACCTCTAATTGCATCTATTAGCTTGTGTATGCTTTCCTTGTTGTATTTCATGAATTTGTGTCTATTTACATGGCAAAAATGTGTTTCACACTCCTTTTGGTGCATCACCATCTTAGTTTAGTTTCATTTTTGCATTTTTATCCCTGTCTCCTCGCAATCTAGGGTAGAATTAGGATTAGAACCTCTCGTAGTTGTGAAAATATAGATCTAAATCAGAGGAGTTTGAGGAACCAACCTCTAATCTGGAGATTCCTCTCTTAGTTTCACAAGTCCCACACTTGGAGAGAGGTTTCCATGTTGTGCAATCACACCTGGATGCTCTAGAATCAATTTAGAAACCTGATTTGCATCCGGGGGTCTTTGCTGATTTGCAACAACAACTACCTAAAATAGAGAGAGGTGAGCAATAGAGAGCATGGATAAGATGCACCAAAAGCTGAAGATTAGATTCACATATAACACCACTTCAAACCCATTAAACATATCTCTCAAAAATTGTAATAGACATCAAGAAATATGCATAGTACACCCTGTAATGGAGAGAGGAAAGTAGAGATAATGACACATGTATAGGATGGAAAAAATTCATCACAAAACATATTATATTTCTCCAAAAGTATGCACAATATAATATCAGTGGGAAAGGGGAAAGAAAATTTCATTTATAAGCATGGAGAGGATTCTTAACCTCCACATTCAACCTTGACAGAGAAGAAAGAGAGAGGTAAGAGAAAAATGACCCACCCCTTTTACAAATGAGCCCAAGTTACAATTTATAGAATGAGAAGAGAGAGAAAGAGTAATCCCAAAATTTACTTTCCAACCACTTGAAAATCACAATAAATGAAGTAAAATGATGATATTTTATTTGTAAAATCTCCCTCATGTTGTCCCATAACCTACAGTTGAAGAAAATGATGTCCATGCCCATTAATTGCACTTCCAACCACCATGAAAGTATTTGAGTTGGTTTTATATGAAATTATCCATAAAATCTTCATCAATTTATAGATTTCTTGGTTTTTTGTGAAGATCTTGAAATCATGATTCCAATGAGACCAATTTTGTCTAATTTGGATGAGAAACATAGAAGTTATGACCTCTTGAGTAGATGCAACTATTTGGGTGTTGTTGGGCATTTCTTCATTGTTACGAGACTATGCATTTAATTCTTTGTTGGAAAAGAAAATTTAATAATTTTCTCTCTTTTCTAGTGTTTCTTCATCATTTGAAATGCCTTGACCAATTAAAAATGGTGGGGCCCTATCATTTATACTCCATTGTTACATTTGAGTTGGGAGGGGGTTTAATTTAATACTTGATAATTAAACACTACCAACAGCTATTTGGCCGAGGTGGCTCCTTTCATTCCCCTCACCAAGCACTCATATTGCCATGTGCAAGTCATTTTTAAATTCCATGGCATTTTTAAATTCCATGTCTTACCTACTACCTTATTTTACATGTGCTGAGTTCTCACATTGATGGGATCTTCAACCTTGCAACTCGATCCCCTATAACTCCTTTTCAGTATGCCCATCACCACCTTGTATTGGGTTACTCATACACCGATTTACCTACCTCCATAAGCATTGAGTCACCCTTAACATGTTAGGATCTCCCTCCTTTTTTTAGAACCATGTATTCTTTGTTTTATTACCACATTGCATTACATGATCCCATATACCGCCTTGACTCCACGTGGAGGCCACCCATAGCTTTGGGGTCTCCTCTACTCTTGAACTTTTGAATTTACACCGAGGGGCCATGTGATGACCCCGCTTGACCGTAACACCCTGAACTATTGTTACTTTCTCCTTTGCATTCAAGTGTTGATATGTGATTTTCCATATGAGGATATGTTCTTTTGGTTTTGGGAAGTCATGCTTGAATTGGTTGTGTCTTTTCTGCTCTTAAGATCTTTGATTGAATTGGAATATGCTTGGATTCATTTTCTTTCATTTCTCGCATATGAGTGCAATCTGATTTCTGGGAGATTGTAGACTTATCTATCTCTATGACTCATCCTTGGATCAATTGCATTGATCCAAGGAACGTTTTAATTATATTCGGGATGAACAATTATGTATTGACATTTCGTGAATTATTAATCCTGACTGAACTTAGAATATATATATGTTCTTTAATCCTCCTTCATTTGAGAATAATTCCATGCGGTGGAAAGTTTTATTGGATTCTAGAATTGACCCTGGCAGGTCATTACAGTCTCAATTTGGTTTTCAGCCATTTATGGCATTAGAAAGAGAGAACCTGGACCTTAAGCCAGGTAAGATGTGTGAATCTTCCTATCTAAGCTTTTATACTTAAAACATGAATTCTGAATCCAACCTGGAACATCTTAGTATCACTGATTTGTCGAAATGTGATGTTAATCTAACCTAATTTCAAAACTATGTATCGTTGGGATATTACCTAAGGGTTTGTCTAACCTATTGTTAAGGTAAATGACTAGGGTTATATCCTAAGGTGTTAGATTTATATTACCTAAGATCTACCCTTAGACATTAACCTATCCTAAAACTAATGGCACGAAGGGGAACCTAAAGGGTCGCATACACGTTGGCGATGGGTTCCAAGGAATTTATGAAGAGGATAAGATTGATTTAATTCTACGGACTGCCAACTTTGATAGTGGCTAGTTTGATTGGCAGAGGCCTAGGTGGAAACATCGCTAAAGATGGAAATGCATGTTATTTTAGTTTTGGAACTCACCAGACTTGGCAGGCGGTGGAAAGTAAGATTGGGCGGGAGATTTGGTATTAATGCAATTAATGTGCATGGGTTCGTGAGCCCGGATCACTTAGGGAGGCATGCAAAAATATTTTTGTGTGGTTGTTTAATTTTTCATACACTTTGTTTTTCTCTCTGCATGCACACTAGTCTTTCGAACCAGCAGTTTATACTTCATTGCATGGCTATTTTGAGGTTTTTAGATCTATTTATGTTTCGTGGAGAATATATGAGGCATGGTGGAGGTGGAATTTTGTTGTTGAACCTTTCATGGAGAAGAAGAGAAAGAACGGGCTCAGCTAGAGGTCTTATTCGATTTTGCAGTGACACTATCAGGCATGATAGGCCCTAACTGTTAAAATATTTGCTTTTCTCTAAGTGATTCATTAAAACAACTCTGTTCTAATGAAATCTGTGTATTTATGCTTGTCTGATAAGAATAAGATTTCATGGGTTGTGTGTACATTTAAATTATGGGTTAAATCGGAGGTTGCTTGATTCTTTTGAAATTTGTTTGCATTTCTTTCCTTTCTCAGTGGTATGTGAATAGTTGAGTACCTCTGGTAATTGTAAAGGCTTGCAGTGGATAAAAGTTGTAAGTGATTTAGACTTCTTTAGAAGTCTTTATGGTTGTAATTGATCCATCTGTTCTCGTATGTTGGAAGTTTAAAACTTGTTTTAGTTGGATGAAAACAATGTTGTTTTTGTGTTTACCAACCTATGTTATTCACATTTTAACTAGTAGTTGTTTGGCCTGTGAATAATTCTTAAAAGGTTTGTTTGGTAACATCCTATGAAGCCTTGACTGCTATAAAGTTTTCACATTCTGAATACGTTATATTTATATGCCAGTCTGTACTTCTCTGAGTAAAGTGATTGACTGATTTTAAGTTCACGGGCATTGTGGATAAGATAGTATATAGTTAGTCATTTATTCTTGCATAAAACCTTGAATGATAACTACACCAGCATACATAGGAGGAACAAGTATAAGAATGAGCTTGTATTCTACCTGTGAAGTTTTTGTTGTTTTGGAATAAGCATTAAAAGGAATTTGTGTTTATTATATGAGTAAACAAGTCTGTAACTTGTAGTCTTTTCTTGCATGGTTTGTGAAATTATGTTTTCATGACCATATTAATTCGTAGAAAATCTTTCGAACCCAAATTTAAAAGTCAACATGGTTTTAACGATGATCAATTCTTTACATTTTGTTTGAAGTTGGAATATGGTTGAACTATTTAGGATACAAATGGGAAACGTGAAGTTACCCTATACGTATTTTAAACTGGATTGGTTCATGTATATGAGAAATGTAGTCTAATTCATTCGATCGGAATTATATTTTGAGTTTTGATCGGTTCACAATGTTTATGTTAAATATAGATATTGACTTTCTTTTGAGTGAAATTAAGTATTAGAATTGTTCAACTTCTCATCCCTAGTTGATCTAATAAATGTTATTTATATATTAGGAATTTGATTTCGTTCTAAACTTGTTTCTAGTAGGGTTTAGATCGTTACGCTTATCTGTGAAATAAAATGAGAAGACAAAACTGTTTTGTAGTTGATAGAGATAATTGGGATGGGGTAAATCCTAAATCTTATAAGACGCCTTCGCCGTCTAGCTGGGGTAAAATCTTGTTGTAAACCTCATGTTTGTTATTCTAATTGTAACAAGGAAATTAGTGTTTATTGTCTTGTATACTTTTCATTGATTGAACATTAGGAAGACTAAGGTAAAAGGTGGGAAGACAAAAGAAATTGAAGGTGGTAGATAATCCATCAATTCTGTTTGAATTTTCTCGTATGACCTTGTTTCGGATGAATACCTTAACGTGTTTAATTTTTAAATAGAAGACACTTTAAGAACCTGTTTAAATCATGGTATAAGTGGTTTTAACCTTTCGGATGGATATGTACTGGTAAAAAAAAAAGAATAGTTCTTCCTTTCTTGCATAAGGTGAGGTGAATCATCCTAAAAATATTGTGGTGGAACTACCCTTGTAATATTTTGGTTATGATGAGAAGGAAGTTACAATTGATAGAATGAAAATCAATGAGTTATATATCATTAGATTTATCATGAATGTAATTGCTAGAAACAATCATACTTAACATCTAGGGCTTTTATCATAGAATTTACCCTGTCCACTTTGTTGAAATAGTGTGCTATGACTCTTCTTATATTGATATTGCGTATAGTATAGAGAGTATGAAGTAGTTGTTGTCATTACAACAAGGTTATTTTAATGAAACAATTGTTGAATGCACATGTTTTTAAAAATTTAGAGCTTATCATGCTCAGTTCAAAGGACTGACCCGTGCTTTAGTAATTTTGCAGATGGACCTTGTAAGTGGTAAAGGAAGGCAAAATCTTATATGATGCATTGAATGCTCTAAATTTATTCCTGTGAAGAATTCTAATTTGATTTCTAAATTGCATTGAGAAAAGAAAAGTTGCCTCTTTTGTTTGAAGGCTATTGTCTTAAAGTATGCCGAAGTGCATAAGTTGTAATTGTATAGGTTTGGAAATGAATGAAATAGTGGAAGAATTACCTAAGTGGATTGTGTAACTTATCTTGTTGGGATGATTTTCTTATTATCTACATGATTGAGTGTGCATTCTTATTGTTATTATACAATGGAATATAGATGAATTTCTTAGGTAAGCCATAGCTAATTATGTGGCTGAAGACTACATTCATGATTAGTGATTCTTTATAACTCATGATTGTGTTTAAACAAAACTATAATTAAGAACACTGCATTTATAAGGAACATTGAGAATGGGCTATGCCCTGAAATGTAACTATAAGAAGAAGAGGACATTCCTCTTTTGTAATGCACTAATTAAAAAAGAATATTTGGTTATCAATCACTAAGACTTAACAGTATTAAGTCTGATACATTTCAGCCTATTAGGTTGATACATTTCCTTCGTTGGATAAGTTATTTATAAATAGCGAAACTTAAATTGTTGTTGTCCTTTTTTTTAATAAAGGTTGTTAGGCCCCAACCGAAAACCAGGAAGAAACCTTAAGTTAATTAAGACCCTTTTGTAAAGCTGAACCCTAATTACAAAAAGGTAACTTAAAGAGTGTTGGACTCGGGGTTAGGGAGGGCTGCAAAAATATGAAGTTCTATAACCCAAATATAACCTAATGTAAGCAAATTCTCTGAGGTATGTACATCTTTTCAAGGCTATTCTTTAGGATGTTGACACAAGTCAATCTGAAGGTTGTACCTCCGAGAAGATTAGGATCTTATCGAGGATACAACAATGCAGATGACATGTGGCAATACCCTTCGCATTGATCATTAAGATTTACACACGGAACTTGATCCGCTTTTTCTCCGGACTAGTTAGGACCATAATCAAGTTATGTGGAAGCCCTTTGAGACTTAGTGTACCTTGGCACATGGGGTTAACTATGGTTGACTAGTATGCCAATTTATCCTTAGCCTTTAAGGACCCCAAAAATGAACTTCGGTATCAAAGAAAGTACCTTTGGATAACTTACCATATAACCTTCTCTTTCTCAGAATTTCCAAGACTATTTTCAAATGCTCATTATGCTCCTTGACACTTTTAGAATATATGAGAATGTCATCCAAGAATACAAGCACAAATTGTCCAAGTATTCTTGAAAGATATTATTCATTAAGTTCATAAAAGCTGCAGGTGCATTAGTTAATCCAAAGGGTAAAACCATGAATTCATAATGTCCATACCTTGTCCTAAAAGATATTTTATGAATATATTCATCCTTAATTCTTAATTGATGATATCCAAATTGAAGATCTATCTTGGAATATATTGATGCTCCATGCATCTAATCAAATAAATCATCAATTCTAGGAAGTGGATATCTATTTTTTATTGTTTCTTTGTTTAACATCCGATAATCAATACACAATCTAAGTGTTCCATCTTTATTTTTCACAAATATCATTGGTGCTCCCCAAGGTGAAACACTTGGTCTAATCAAGCCCTTAGACAAAATTTCTTGCAACTGAGCCTTAAGCTCAACTAATTCTATGGTAGTCATTTGATAAGGTGCTTTAGAAATAGGTTATGTACCGGTTTGATTTCAATGGTGAATTCAAACTCCCTTTTGGGTGGTAAACCGGTAATTCTTCTAGAAATACATCACTGAAATTCTGTAACAATGGGTAACGTTCCATGAAATCACTGTCTTCTTCTGCAGATTCAGATATTTTTACCGCATACAAGGTACAACCTTTATTTTTGGCCTTTTTAAGTTGCATAGCTGACAATTTCCTAACTAAAATTTCTCATTTTACACCTTGAATCTCTGCTATTTTCTGCAGATCATCCAAACATCTTATATGTTTTTCAAAGCAGTCAACTTTTGCTTTATGCTCAGCTAACCAATTAATGCGATGACAATGTCATAAGATCCCAAAGGTGCAACATAGAGATCAAATTTAGTGGAAAAGTTAGGTAAGTCAAGGACTGCCCCAAAAAGACACATACTAACTGTATGAACAGAGTTATTACCATAATGTACAGTCCATGATTTATCCATTTTTCCATCTTTTCTTTTAAGTTTTGAAGCGAGTTTACTAGAAATAAAACATTTAGTAGCTCATGTATCAAAAAGAATAGTTACAGGTATGCCAAATAACTTACCATGAACTTCAATAGGTGTAACTTGCTTTTCATCTTGCTTGTTTGCTACTGCAAAATTATCTTATGTTATTGATTACGATCATCCTTCTTCAAAGGACATTGATTTGCATAATGGTCTTTGCCACAATTATAGCAGCCTCCTACAGGTCCCTTTTTAGGCTCATAATTATTTCCAGCCTTAAAATTGTCATGTTGGCCTCCATAGGACTTCTTCCCATTATTATTATTCTTGGTAAAGTTATTCCTTGCATTTCTAGCAGGCTTGCTCATTACTGTTTTCTTACTATTATCAGCTAAAAATCATTTTTGTTAACAAACTTTTTCCATGGTCCCTTCTTAGGTGCAAGAGAAGCTGAAGAAGGGTTTGATGTCTTCTTCGTACTTCCTCTTTATGAGCAGAAATAGATTTTAATTTCTATTCCTGACTTATGGCTTTCTCAAAACCCCTTCCATAGTGGTTGGGATTTGAACATCAACCTCTCCCCTAATAATGGGATTCAATCCCATGATGAATTTTTCGTATCCTAAACTTCTCATCAGTTTGATACTGTGGTACATATTTGAGGAGTTTTGTAAACTGCTCCCAATACTCGGCCATTTGTGTAAAGCTTTCCTTGAGCTAAGTTCTGAAACTCTATCATTTTCTTATCATAATAAAGTTGTGGCAGCCAACGTTGCCTAAAATAACCTTTAAATTGATCCCAAGTGATGTTAGTTTCATCAATATTCAACTTAGCCTTACGGCTGTCCCACCATGAAGATGCTTCATGGGAAATCTGATATGCTCCCCAAATAGCTTTGGTTTCCTCTGAGAAGTTTCTTATTGCAAAGTACTTCTCCATTTCACTAAGCCAATTCTCAGCTCCATCTCCTAATGTGGTGCCATCAAATTTGGGTGGACTTATCCTTTTTATATCATTAGTAAGTTCCGCTACCAACCTAGCCTTTTTGTTTTCTGGTTAGATAGGCACATTACCATTATTATTATCAACACCCAATTCAGGGTTGTCCTCTGGAGGTGGTTGATTGTTATTACCAGCTTCTTCTTCCTCCTCATTTCCCATCACTTGCTATTCAAGTACAGTCAAACGATCTCTTATGTCCAGAAGGGCAACAAGGATCTCATCAAGTTTTTGGGTTATTGCTGCTCCTTCAACAGGTGGAGCATTATTCGCAACATTTCCCCTTGTTCTAACCATTTTCTATTACAAGAAAATCTAGGTTCTTATCAGATTATGGACACAATAGGTCCAAGAGATGCAACCTTCAGCTCTGATACCAAGATGTAACATTCCCATTTTAATACTTTAGAAACAAGGAATTTTTTTACACGATTAATGTTCTTTGTTCTAAATACATAATTTAGATCACACATATCATAGCAATCATTCTTATAATAGATAACCATATGCGGTTGTAATGACTCAAAGTGTACCACCGATCTATTCATGTGTAACTTTGAGCTTGAAGTTTTCTACTGAATACTTCATATACGTGGTTCCGAGTGATCTACCCAAGGAACCTATCGAATAATTGTTACCACTATTCATCCGCATCATGATCCTTAGACTAGGAGACATAGGAAAATGCAATCAGAGCTTGCGATACTTAGAAAAAGATTCATAACATACCGTTTGTATTACTTATTCCTTGATGGTATACTCGTCAATCAGGAATACATCCTTCACCCCACTATATTGTTATATAGAACATCTTATATAAAATGTCCCACTTTTTGGTATGGTTTGTACCTTAGTAAACATGAATTTTCAGTTTAATTGATTTTCTAAAGGTAATAGCCACAAAACCGTACACATTCATGAAATTCCACAAACTAACGAAATGTTGTGTTTAGAGTGTAGAATACATGTATATTTTTAAAAAAAAAAATTGGCAAAAAATATAGTATTTTTCTTAATTTTATTCATATGTTGTTTCTTATGTTATTAAAGAGGAATGACTGTCCCCCGGTGGTTTTTTAAAATGAAAACTTATCTTTTCACTATGAAATTTTAGATATATGTTCAAGATTATAATTTTGACGTGCTGTCAAATTTTCATATTTTTTTACTTATATTTTTTTAATTAATTATTTAGTAACTATATTTTAAAATAAATGGCGTCCATATTTCAATGCCAATAACTTTTAATATTTATATCGAAATTAATTTTTTTTTCATAGGAAAGAAGAAGAATTCAACAAATACTAAGTATATTTTTTCAATTTTTTTGATATATTGTACTATTTTTCAAATTTGGTTGATTGTGTACTATTGATTGTCCTAAAATACCGTATGTTAGTAAAAATTAAAAAATAAATAGCAAAACAGATTTTTAAAAAATGAAAATTACATTTTTAGAAAGCCAATAAAAATATGAATTTTGTGTCAAAATTTTGTAAGTTAACTATTTCGTTTACCCTAATTACGTGGCACCCGAGTGGCAGATTTTGGCTCACAATTGTCCCCCAAAAGGATTTGGAGCCAAAATGTGCCACTCAGTGCACACATCATCGCATCACTCACCAAGGTTCACTCATCGGGGTTTCGCGAATGGTGTTCGTTACGTGAACCCCAATTCGTGCGAACCCCCGCTGTGCCACCAAAGCGCCGCCAAAACATCTCCTTCTAGATTTAATGATTCGCAATTGCATCTCCCCTTCTAAATTTAATGTTTTACAAGTTACTTAATATTGTTCGCTTTTTATGTTTTAAATTTAATTTTTTACATATTTTTTGTGTTTTAAAGTAAGTGTGTTTTTTTTTAAATTGTTTTTAACCAAAAATATGTAATATTAAATTAGAAAAGTTGTTTTACATATTAAATATAAATTCTATTAAATTTAGAAAAGTTGTTTTAAAGTTATAGAAAACTAAAATTAAAAATAACCTAATTTCTACTGAGATTTGTATATAAATAGAGTTGCATGCACATATAGTTTTGTATCGAGTTTACTCTTAGACATTCAGATCTATCATGATTTATGTGTGCGGGTGAAAATTATTGAAGTGGATGAATCATGGGAAATGCAAAGAATGAGAAACGAAAATATACCGAGGAAGAGAATGCAGAGAAGAATGCTAGAAGATCTGTTCGTAGGAGGGCACAAAGAGAGAGAGAGAAGACACAACAAGTGAAAGACAACGCTGCAAAAATTGGTACATATGTATAGAAACCCTTGATAGATCCTAATTTTTTTAGTTCTAAGGTTTAAATATGATAATTTATGTTTTTTAGATTGCGTAAAGGCAAGGGTTTTGATAGGATCCCATGTGTATGTTTATGGACACAGATCATGATGCACAACATTATGCTGAAGTGATAACAAAAGTTATGGAATTACTTCCCAAAAAAATGTGAAACACTTGGTGAAGATGGATTTACAAAAATTAAAAGAATTTTCCGAACAAGAACCACTATCACGAAAGAAAACAGCAAAAAGTGTAGAGATAGTATATGGTGAATTTGTTAATTTGACTACAGTTGCTAGAGCACATTTGTTGGTTACATTCTTGAATCATGTTGATATGAGGGAAACATTAGAATTGTTAGGTGTTGATTTTGGACGGAAAAATTCAAAACGTGTAGAAGAAGAATTTGTTGGGAATGTTTTTAAAGGAATAAGTTCTTTGGGTACAAAAACTAGGTTTCTTTGATAAGAGTATTTCTCGTAGAGCAATATTAACTTCAGTTGTAAGTGAAGATACAACAAAGAATCGTCATGTTACCGCCTTTGCCAAGGCATTGGGTTTATCTAGAAAGACGGTTAACAGGTATGCAAAAAGGAGGAAGACATTGGATGACTCTACTATGGAAGGAAATTGGGCACTAATGTGTAGAAATCCACGTTCTGATAAAATAGAGGATAATATTGTGAAGATAGTTTCTGATTTTTGGACTGAGAGGACTCGTCCTTCTCCGAATGTGAGGGATGTTTTAAAACATAGGGTAACTCGCAATAACTATGATGAACATATAAAACATTGGCTTGAAATAACTCAACATGAGATGTACATAAAGTTTATAGAAGAAAATCCAGATGTTAAGATTGGACAACGAATGTTTGAAAATTTGAAGCCTTGGTATGTGCGAGCTGATAAAGTCCTTGACACATGTTGTTGTCGCTATCACGTTGAGTTTGATTATCACTATCAGGTACATAAAAATTTATAGATTCAATGTATATATATTTTGAGGCGTGCTTTCATTTATATCTATATATTTAAAATTTGTTTAAATATCATTTTTTGAGACATGTGATTTAAAATTAATGTATTTCAAAATCTATGTTTTTTTCAGGTGTATAGAAAGTTACGAGAAGAAATTGCCCCACCTACACGTGTCAGTGAATTCATAACTTCAATTATTTGCAACGTATCTGATGATCATGTCGATGATCGTATGACTTGCATCAAAGGTGTCTGTGACAAGTGTGGGGACTTGAAATTATTGCCAAAAACAAATGAAGATTTGGACACAGTTAACCTGGTTGCTTGCAAGAGGTGATATATATAAATTTATGTTTTTAAATTTGGATGTTAGATTTTATTTTGATTTTTATTTTATTGCAAATGAATACATGACAATTTGTCCATGTTATGAATTGATTTTGTAGGTTCAAATACATAAAATATTCAACAAGGCTTGGAAAAGATGCAACCAGGTTGGATTTGGTAGAAGAGGAAATCCCCATTGCTACATTCATGCAAAGTTTCTGAAGTTTAATTAGTCCGTACATCAAACATTCTCACTATTCAAAGTGGTAGGCTACACAATTCAAGACTAATAGGGACACATTCCCTATTGGTTCCATATTGTCCGTGGTTGATTTTGTTGAGAATTACTCATTTTCTCATCAAAAAGAAATTCAAACACAGTATTATCATACTGACTAGGTTACTATCATGGTTCAAGTATTTTATAGGCATGCACAATTGGATTTGGATGGGGTTGAAAGTACATATGTGAAGTGAATGATCAAGAAGGAGTATCACTTCTATATAAGTGATGACAAGGAACATGACACCCACTTTGTGCAACATTGTTTTGGTTTGTTCTTTCAATATCTTCATCAGCGAGGAATACAAATAGATCACCATTTTGTTTGGTCAGATGGTTGTGCATCACAATTCAAATCCTCTCGCCCTTTCTTTGCACTCAGTCGTTATCATCGTCATCACAAAATTCCTCATTTATGGAGTTTTTTTGAGAGTGGTCATGGGAAGGGAGAACACGATGGTGTGGTGCATGCATCAAATGTGCTCTAAAGAAACAAATCTTTGATTATGAGGGAGATCGATTGATTGATGCCCACACCATTGTTGAATGGTGTAAGAAACATTTTGCAGTTCAGGTTTCAACCTCACAGGCTTCAACATCACATGCTTCAACCCCACAAGCTTCAACCCACACAGAGTATTTTGGGAGATAATAGGTACATGCACATTTAAAACATAGATATGTAAATCTTGATGTGATTTATTAAGTGAACTACAAGTTACTAACTTTAAATTTTTTATTCTGATTTTTGTTGTTTGTTTTAAACTTTATTGATCTTTTGAGCATGATTAAATGAAGGTATTGATCGGAGGACAAAGTATGGATGTGAAAGGATTCCCAATTCTAGGTCTTTGCACTCTTTGATGACTATGGATAGTAATAACTGGACAATCTGTACAAGATATTATTCTTGTTTTTGTTATGAATGCATGAACAAATCATATTCAGAGTGCAATAGTCAAAAACATGGGTATGTAGGTGAGTGGAAGCAAGTTCCTTTAGTTGTGGATGACACATATGGATCAGATCATGATGATAGTTTTGAAGATGTGCCATTAATTTCAACTGATTATGACCACATATCTGGACTGGTTAAACAAGGTATGTTTTATTTGAAAGGATCAAGTATAATTTGATAATTAAATATATATGTATATAATTTATACTATACATCCGATCATTGAATGTTTCTTTGCATTTTGTTGTAGGAGATGTATTTGTAGTCATTGCTGAAGAAGCCAATATTGAGAAAGTGGAGTACTACTTGTTGCGTTGCACAGAGGAGAGAACAAAGCTAACATGTGAAATAACAAGTGAAGTGACAACATTTTTTACTGGCTCAGTTGTAGTGCAGGGAACATACTTACAACAAGTGAAAGCCCTCCAAAGTGGGATTCACTTTGTTGATTACAAACCAGACAAAAAGGTGTATCATTACACCCATCACATAATTGCTACAGGGTTACAATTGCAGCAGGTGAAGACTACAAATAGTAAACGCAAAAAATGGAGACTAGATGTAGAAGACCATGAAAATTTTTTACAAGTCATTGAACAACGAGTAGAGCCACTTGGTATTATATAGAAGGACATGGAATAAATTACTAAACCTTGTTGGTAATAAACTATTAAGCTAGATAGCATTGTATTTTCTACTTGAAGGGACTATGGAGACCACTATACAATAAAGTTGTTTAATACTTGTGATTCTTACTTGTTGTGAGATGGTTTATGGTTTACAAGTATTGTGATATGGTTGTTACATGGAAGTATGTATGGTATAAACATGATTTATTGACTCATGATAGGCTGATTATGGATCAATTGCAACATTACATTTTTCTCTGTGTCAACTAGAAATTCATGTTTTCCATAAATTTATGCGTTCAAACCTTGTCTTGTAAATGATGCTATTAAGTCTATCATTGACACTTTTTACGACAATTTGTTTTGCCTCTCTGGTTTGCCTTTATTTCTCATCATCGAATTCGATCGAACTACGGTGCTTTGTTCTCCATTTCAATTTCCTTTTCCGCTCAGCAATATGTCTGTTTCGGCATTAACATCGCACACATCACGTGCGATTGCTAGTTTATATTATTTAAACATGTGACCTAGGTGAGAGTTGATGATATTTTTTACGATTTAATTCAAATTAGAGAGGTTAAGCTTAAATTAGAGAGGTTGTTTAGATGTTTGAGAGATATGTGCACAAACCATTTTTTGAGTGCATATTTAGGCAATTTAAATAATAGTGTGTTCAAGACAACTATATGGTGATTGTAAAATAAAATTTCCTTATTATTTATAGAAGTTCCGTATTGTACACTATTAATCGCATGAATGAGAGACAAATTCAAATTTGTGTGAATGCTCCCTAAGTTCAATCATATGTTTATTGTGGCTTAGTTAAATGCATTCATGGAGCGCATAAGTGATTCGGTGGATGAGTTTTCCTAACTTTTATATGGTATTAGAGCTCTCAATGGTTTTCTACTTCGTCTTAGTCTACCTTTATGCTTGTGTGCTTTGTTATGATTATTTTTTTATATACATTTTTTTTTGTTCCATCGCCACCAAGACCATCTTCTTGAGATATTTTTGTATGTATTTTTGATGGAATTATAGTATTATTTTCATAAGAAACTATTATGGTGCATACATGTTCATATTTTATTCTTTTATGCTCAAATAGTGTGCTTTGTCCACTCATGAAAAAATATATCACATCACTCAATCCACATAGTGTGTTGTGTGCTTTATACAAGATCCCTATTGTACATCATTAACCACATGAATAAGAAAAAAAATACAAAATTGTGTACATGATCCTTGAGTTCATTCATTTATTTGTTATAGATTAGTTAGTTGTGGCAATGTAATGTAGAAGTGATTGTGTGGAAGATTTTTTCCAACTCATATAGTAACAAAGGCTTTGTAATGGTATATTCCTAGCATATGATGCATAAATAACTCCACGTTCACAAGATTTGTAATGGTATATTACTAGGTTATCCACGTTCACAAGATTTGCCAAAATTTAGTGATCTGTGTTCAAAGTTAATGGTCATTATCACACTAAAGATTTCAGGACATTGCCAGAAAATTCGACAGGATTTTGGTGTGCGATGGTACTACTTAAAATTCATATTTATTGAGCACAAGTAAAGCAGAGGAAAATAACTAGTACTCGCTTTGCAATTCATAATTGATCAAAAAGTTAGCAACCTCATTGCTCTCCTTATACCCATGGCAACCCACCAAATCTGCCAATATCTGCCAAACAACTTTGTTAAGTAAAATATAAGTTGAAAAGTATTCAAGAACAACATTCTAATACACTGTATGACCCACAAAAGTCTTGGGAGCCTAAAAGAATCAAAGAAGATATATGTCAGAAGTCCGAAATATTATAGAGATAGGCTATGACATGTCACCTAAACTTATCCAAGAAACAAAGTTTGTGGGAACCTAAAAAAAAAGCTTCGTGAAAAGCCCCGGATATTTTCCATATTCAGCGATATTCTGGTTATGACATGTCAACTAAGCATATCCAAGGCAGAAAGTTTGAGGAAGCCTAGAAGCAGCAGCTCCCAGGAAAAGCCCCTAATATGACCGGTATTCACAAGGATTCATTGGTTATGACATGTTAGATACACTTATCCAATATATTATGATATGTTTTGAATTTCACCTCTGGAACATATCCAAACACATTTCATGAATTTGAATATTTGCTTGGCACTTTCACTAGCTAGGAAAGCCATGAAAATATAAGATAGCACATCCAATGTGATCTCTATCATATATTCATGATGCCAACTTAACATAATTTAATTCCATTCACAAAACTCATCCTAAGTTAAAGGATTACAGAGAAAGTACATATTTGCATGGCAGCTTATACATAAACCTAGAGAATTGTTTTAATCAAGAAAAATGAAAAGAACTCTTCTATCAAATAGCAGACATAAAGAAGATCCACTACATATGTACAATTTAAATATAAGCATTACGAAAAATTTAGATATTTAATAAATTTTCTTTCAAAAGATCTTACACATTTCTTGAATAAAACAGTTAAGGTAAAGGTGTTTTTAAGGACCAAGTGAGACACCAGTTTAGTGTATGAGACCCCTCTTGTGGAAGCCCACAATTGGATTGTTTTACATTTACTTTATATATTGTTCAAATCTGGTATTGTAGAGTTTTGACCTCAAATTTTGTACTCTTGTTTTGAGCTCAAATTGTGTACTTGTGTTTTGATCTCAAATTTTGTACTCACATTTTGAACTCAATTTTTGTATTCTTAACAGTCAACTTGAACTTTAAATTCACCTACACCTAGGGCATGAAACAGATGAGCTCACTCGGAAATTGTATCCTAAATGTAACAACAACAATAGCAAGAACTGGTAGGAAATCCCAGTCATGAATAAACATGGAAAAATTAGGTTCGTTTATTGGGAGCTACTCAGGTATTCTGATTGCATAGACTAAAAATCCAAGCACTGATATAACAGAAGTATAAAGGAATATTTACTATCATGGAAAATTGGCCTATTGAACCCTAACTAGCAAACATGATACAAGCAACTACATTCTCGTTCATTCAAATATTTAGCAATAGATGGCTCACATTTCTTTTCTATTAACTTTGTAGCAATAAAATACCAAACGGCAACCTGTTCCTATTTCATTTCAATATATTAGAGAGCAGAACATTTCCTGTGGGGTCTTGAGGTTGCACAAATGGAATACTTGTAGTATTTGCATGCACCTTACCCAAAATCAAAGGAAGCCATGTAAATTACTAGCACACGGGGCAGTATTACAAAAGAAATTGATGATGCATGCTACAGACAATGAGAAAGTTCTGCGATCAGTCAAACATTTCATCAAGAAGACACCCAGGGGTATTGTTTTGTATTTTGATGGCTAGATATGCAGAGTAGGGACTATGGAGACTTGCCATTATTGCATACCAACAAATGGGCTAACTTAAATTTGAATTGCTGGAGTAGATAGCATTTTGAGAGATGCATAGAAGAACAAATGGGCTAACTTAAATTTGAACAGATAGCATTTTGAGATATGCATAGAACTGAGTGTTACACGCCCCCTCCCTCACAATCCCCAAAGCTTCTAATAAGTGGCCGAGCCTTTTGGGTTGGTTGTGGGTCTCAATTTTCCATCCAGCTTCAAATTTATAAATTGGTAATTGAGGGCGACTTCCTTTTGGGTTGGTTGTGGGTCTCAATTTTCCATCCAGCTTCAAATTTATAAATGGTATTCTCTTGCAGGACCTCCTCCCTTTTTATAGCTCCTGAATTATCAAACTATTGGGAGAATAAACCTGTCGATTTGTTGTCTAACTGTGGTACTGAACAAGATAGTTTTGAGCAAAAAGGGAAGTTTCAGAAAATTTGTTGCCATCTCTAGGATATAGCTACTTCCCTTTTTTCTCAAAACTCTAGTAGTTTTTTTGTGTGTAGTAGCAGTGCTACCAGATGGCTTAGGTTTTCAAGGGGTATGTACTGATATATTGGTTTGAACAATCCGTTTGCGTACTTTGCAGTGTTAGGTGGTAATGAGATCTAAGTACGTGTAGAAACTAGATAAAGTGGTCTTTTGAACACTGCACACAATTTCTACCGAGCTTGATCATCCAACTATCCAAATGATATTTTCACAAGTGCCGGTCTTAGATCGTGCCATGCTCTGGCTGTGCGAAGCCTGATTCCATGGACGTTCATAGTTGTTGCTTCTTTTAAGTTATGGATGTCCATAGCTATTTCTCCTTTGATTCCAACTATACCCCTAGTTGGCGTTCCTTTGATGCCCAAAGTATATCCATAGATGAGTTCCCTTCATGCTCCACACCATGCGCCAATGATTGTTGCCCCTCATAGTGATGTGGATGTCAATATGTTGTAGGCTTAGTAGGCTTAGCCTTGTGTTCCATTTATTTTGAATCTAAAACTTTGTCTTCTACCTATCCTCTTGGATCTTGAGTAAGTGAAGGGTTTGGGCTTCCTAGGCACACAACCAACTTTGTGCTCTTCTTCAAGTTCTTCCTTGTGCTCATCAATGACTTTCTTGTCCTTGGCTAGTGCTCTTCTTCAAATTCTTCCTCATACTCAATAATGCCTTTCTTGTCTTTCTTTTTCCTGTACCAAAGCATCATGAACTACTTTGCATATTAATCTAAAATGTTCACAAAGATTCTAACTGTGAAGTCCAAGAACAATATCAAAACCATCCACATGTTTAGCAAAACAATCAAAATGCCAAAAAAAAAACATTTGTCCATAGTGAGCTTCAAATTTTTGACACCCCACATACTCTATGTTAGAAAACTAATGGTCATCTAATGAATAATCCAAGATACATCTCATAGGAGAGACTCGTCATAAATATCTCCTATTAGATAAGATGAGAACAATCTAAAATAGAGATGAGAGTTACCTTCACGAAGTGGACACATAGATCATGAGTCACTACAGGGCATTAACAATTAAAAATAAACTAAATCTAATATGGACACTCTTATGACCCACAAACCCAACTCTAGGTCCTAGTACTATCGAAACAAAACTGTCAAAACAATATTCCTACCATAGAATATAAGATTTAACATTATGTCTAACACTTACTAGACTTCTCTTACTGAGAGGGCAACATATTGATCACTCATAAAGCCTTCTTTGAACCAGTGTAGCCCAAACTCAACTTTGATCCTACATTCCTCAGCTATATGTTCCTCTCAAAATTAGCATTCAGTGGCTCCTGTTGCAGAAACTAGACTTCGGCAAGTCCTCTTCTCTTTGCTGCCAAGTAAAGCTCCTGAACAAATGGATTTATGTCAATATTTTTCTGACATTTTTGGGATAACTTTAAGGATGGATATTTTGGTTGCAATATAAGAATCAAGGTCTTCAAAGCTTGTACTTGTGGCACTTCAAAACTACACATCCTATCTTGATTCATAAGTAGCATGAAGCAGACAAGGTAGATGCATTTCTTATCATATCTCTCTGCAATAGGATTTACAAGACAATCATAAAGATATTGTTAACTGGTTAAAGCCTATCATATCAAAAATTGTGTCTCTTCTGCATTTGCCTTTGCAAATAGGCAGCAAACCTTTGAAAACATATTAACACTGGAAATCATGCATTTGCTTGAATATTCTCATCAAACAGGTGTGTTTGTAAAATTAGATACAATGTCCAAGGCCTTTGATAAATATAAGCCTGGTTTAAGTTCAGAGTGGGCACAATGGATAAGAAATTCATACTTTATGGTTACATTTTCACTTTTAATTAAGGGTTCCTCAACATAAGTATTTGAACCAAGTAGGGGTTTGCTTCAAGGTGGTCTGCTTTGTTTCAGTGTCGAGGGCCTTCCCCTTGCCTGCAGCCTAGATCACGGAGACAGACATGCATTACTAGGTTTTTTCTCTACCACTGGAAGTTCATAAGCCTTGGATGTTAGGAGAGGCCCTGGGGGGAGTTCTCAGCTTGCTCCTAAAATTTACACCCTAGCTCCCTCAGCCCTGAATATTCCCCCATGAGCATTTTCCAGATCATGTTTAGCCCTTTCACAATGATAGATAGATGCTCTTAGTTTTTTCGCTCTGAGATTTACTACAGACATGTGACAGCAATGGCCTCCTTTCACGGTCTACTGCTTGATCATCAAAGGTTCCATGTTTCTTTGTAAAGCCCTTCAATTGCAACTTGCAAGGCTACTTAGAATTGTACTATTTTTTATGGCCCCGGTTTAACCACTTTAGGCTAACCTCCTCTTGCTTTGTTCACCTTTCTTGTGCTTTATGTTTAGTTATCTTTCATAACCTAGGGTCTTTTTACCCTAGGCTTCTCTTTTATAATGGTTGTACTCACTTGTACTCTATGAGCCCCATTGACTGATTTCGGTTATTCGTGGATGGTAATATAACTTCTTTCTTTCTTTCCTGCCTCTTTATTGTTATGGGTGAGCCACTTATTAGAATAATTTCTTCAGCTAAGGCTATTCAATAAAGTTCTTGGAATCTTTCCTTGTCCTTCCACAGTGGCATATACTCATCAGCTTGTTGACGATTATATTTATATTGAATGCAGTGCAAATAGGAGGCAGACCTTTGAAAACATATTAACACTGGAAACCATAAATTTGCTTGAATATTCTCATCAAGCAAGTACATTTGTAAAATTAGATACAATGCCCAAGGCCTTTGATACATATAAAGTCTGGTTTAGGTTTAGATTGGGCATAATGGATAAGAAATTCATACTTTATGGTTACATTTTCAATTTTAGTTAAGGGTTCTTCAACATAAGTATTTAAGCCAAGTCGGGGTTTGCATCAAGGTGGTCTACTTTGTTACAATGTAGAGGGCCTTCCCCTTTCCTATAGCTTGGATCATTGAGACAGACACACATTACTGGTTTTTTCTCTACCTCTGGTGGTTCATAATCCTTGGATGTTAGGAGAGGCCCTAGCGGAAGTTCTCAGTTTCCTCCTAAAATTTACACCCGGAGCCCTGAACATTCACCCATGAGCATTTCCAAATCATGTCTTAGCCCTTTCGTGGTGATAGACAGATGCTGTTGGTTTTTCCGCTCTGAGTTTTACTAGAGATATGTGACTGCAATTTTTATTTGATATTTTTAAGCAAATTCAACTGACAGGTGGAAGGCTAGACTCATATAGCATTACTAGTCTCCCCCCAGCTTGAGCCTGTCTTGAAGCTTTGAAGCAGGGTTTGGAGATCCATTGAAAATACTTGACAGTAGATCATGGTCTAGTGTGGATCATTCTAAAAATACTTGACAACAGATCATGGTCTGGTGTGGAGAATCCTGTATCTTTGGTGGAGAATCATTCTGCCTATAGGACCAATAGGGCAAGGTAGAGAGTTTTTCCAAATGGGCAGATTTGGAAGCCGCAACTACTGCTACTTTGTTTTGCCTCTAAGATCCTGGCTGAAGCAAATGTTGATGCAAAATCACAGCACCCCTGGATGCAGATCAAGTTTCTAGGTCGATCACTTGGCATCCAGTGTGATTGCATAACATTGAATCCTTTCTCCAAGTGTGGGACTTGAAAAAATGAGAAAGGATTCTCCAGAGAAGGCTGGTTCCTATTCCTCTGTTTAGATGCACACGAAATATGCAGAGGGTTTTCTCAAAACCTAATCTAATCTGCCAAGGAGACAAGGTAAGAAAATGCATAAAATAAATCTAAGCTAATAGAGGTGATGCACCGAGGAATGAAGAACACCTATTTTGCTAGTAAACACAGACCATTTGAATGTGATATAAGATCATGCATGATGACAAAACCGCGGTGAAAGACCGGAGGATGCAAAAAGAACACAGAGAGGGCTGAGAATCATCCACAGACATGCATTATTTTCTCCAAAGATTGATACAATACACTACAGAATGCCATGAGGTAGAATAGTATTACAGTTCAAATGAGAGGTTCAAATTCCACAAATTCACCCGAGGAGAAGAAGGGAGAGGAAAAATAGAAAAATGTTCACCTTTGAAGAAGCTCCTCTTTTCAATATATAGAAAGAATGAGAGAGGAAAGAGAGAAGGGAAAGCCAAATCTACCCCAACCACCTCCAAGTTGCATTCAATTCATCTCATCATGGCAGAAGCGGCGGATCCTGGCAAAACGACGGCTGCCTAATGTAAGCGAACCTGTCTCTGCGCATTAAAGTTGTTTCAAGCATTACTTCGCTTGTTATTTCGTGCCGAGGTGATTTTTCTCTCCAAATTGAACCAAAATGCAAGATTTACCCCTGGAATCGTGTAGAGAATCTCACAAGCTTTCCGTTGATATAAGGAACGTGCAAATCCGAGCTCGGATCAAAAGATATGACAATCAAGATTTAGGGCACTAATGTACTCAAGACGGATTTTGAAATATTTTCCCGCGCTTCGCCACTGGACAACACGTGGCAGGCTGCCGATTCGCTTGAGCAACTCTTCTCCTCCACCTCTCAGTGGGCTTTCTTTTGAAATTTCCTTGTGGGCCCTAGCTGGGACACGTGGCGCAATTTTATTGGTTCGGGTCAGTGCTCGAGACTTCGCCCTTTGACTTTTTGACCTTTTTCTCCTTGTGACACGTGTCGTGATCTGGCTGGTTCTCGCCCCTTTCGGCTCCTTCACGTCTTTTTGTCCCATTTGTCCCACTTTGTTTCAGACTGTTTGTGCTCATTTCGGCCGATCCGGCCGGTTCGGGTCTTTTTGTCCCATTTGTCCCACTTTGTTTCAGACTGTTTGTGCTCATTTCGGCTGATCCGACCGGTTCGGGTCTTTTTGTCCCATTTGTCCCACTTTGTTTCGGACTGTTTGTGCTCATTTCGGCCGATCCGGCCGGTTCGGGTCTTTTTGTCCCATTTGTCCCACTTTGTTTCGGACTGTTTGTGCTCATTTCGGCCGATCCGGCCGGTTCGGGTCTTTTTGTCCCATTTGTCCCTGTTGCTATTTGGGCCGCCTGGAGGCTTTTCGGCCGATCCGCGCCTTGACGTCCCAAATGTCCCAATTGCTCCTAGGACTAGGACTTAGCCGATTTTCACAATTTTTCCTGGATCAACCTACTTGCCTGAAACTGCAAAACTCTGATGCATGTTATCGAAATTTACCCTGGGGGGGAAATTTTGACAACAGTTTTGACGACTCAGCGGGGTCACCTGCCTGCTAGGTAGAAGATCAGTGGCCTTTTAGTGATCCATTGGGCATGGAGTTATAAGCAATAACTCAAACGAGCCCGACATCGCAACTTCTTCTCCAGCGACACTCGAATCGTAAAAACAACCGAGAGCAAAGAAAACCTGTGCCAAAGCACTTAGGGAAATAGAAACCTAACTACCACAGGACAATGTGCATACGCACTTAGAGGAATTAAGAAAAATCTAAACTAATATTTACAAGGGCAAACCTTTTCTTTTTTAGTAGCAATGTTTAAGATAGATTCCGTTAACCGGAATCGGAAGTTCCTTTCCGTCCAATGCAGACAATTGGAAGGCATTACTATTTTTGCATCCCGTGACCATGTAGGGACCACTCCAGATGGCATCAAACTTGGAATGCCTTCCTGGTTTTGCCCGATCTGCATCCCATTTCAGAACTAGGTCCCCTTCCTGGAAGGTCCTTGCTCTTGCTCTCTTATCAAACCATCTTTTTACTAAGGCCTGATCCTTTTCAATCGTCTCGAATCGCTCTGTTTTCTCGATTTCTTCTAATTCCATCAATTCTGCATACCTGACTTCCATTGGTTCGAACTCAGATAACTCAAACTGCTTCATGAGCTCCAAGGCTGGCAATTCTAATGATATAGGCAATATTGCCTCCTTCCCATAGACCAACTTGTAGGGAGAATTACCTGTAGACCTCTTTGGTGTTATCCTGTCAGCCCATAACGCTGATTTTAGCCTCAGTATGCCATGTTCTTTGATTTTCATCCAGAGTCCTGATGATTTTTAGCAAGTTCTTGTTTTTGGACTCTGCCTGTCCATTACCCTGCGGGTAATAATTTGAAGAGGTGCTCAAATAGATTCCATTCTTGACAGCCCATTCTGTAATTTTTGAACCTATGAATGCTAATGCATTATCTGATATGATGGTGACCGGCACACCGAACCTGGTTACTATTTCTTCATAAAAATCTAGTATGTTAGACTCACTTGCCTCTTTGAGCGCTACTGCTTCGGTCCACTTGGTAAAATAGTCTGTCGCTGTAAGAATCCACTTGTGGCCTTGACTCGAATTGGGATTGATGACTCCAATGAAGTCCAATCCCCATTGCATGAATGGATGATCTACTGAAATTGGACGAAGGGGCAGTGCTGCTAATCTTCCTTTCCCTGTGAATAATGCACATTTCTCGCATTTCTTAACCCATGAGTAGCAATCATTGAATACAGTAGGCCAATAGTAACCAGCTTTCATGATTTTGAGAGCTGTTACTCGTGGGGTGAAATGGCCTCCTGCCTCCCCATCATGGAACTCATGTAAGATCCTCTCAACCTGACCTGTCCCAATGCATCTTAATAGAACACCGTTGATGTCTTTTTTAAACAAAACACCATCAACAAGCACATATGGAATTGCTTGTAATCTGAAGTACCTTCTTTTTGCTTTGCTCATTTCTGGAGGGCACATGCCCGTCTGTAGGAAATGTATCATATTCTGAGTCCAACAAGGAGTGGACACATCATCATTTTCCTATTTTTGATCATCTCTGTAATAGCAGGATGACAGCGTCTTCTTCATCTTCTCGGGTTGTCTCGGTTGTTTGGAAGCAAGCTGCTCACACAAACCTTTGCCTCTTACCAGCTTGGTGATCTTGATCTCAATGTCATACTCCATGACATGGGTGATCCATCCGCCCTTTTCTCATTCAAATCCTTGTTGAGGAGGAAATCCTTAACCCCAAAGATGTGAGACTAAAGAACTCGGACCTTGTTGTTTGAGACTAAATGCTTGAATTTCTTCAAGCTTCGATTCTGCAAGCACATGCTTTTCAATAAAAGAGTACCTCACTTCGCATTCACCTAGGCTCTGGGCCAAGAAGGCAACCCATTGCTCATCATTATCTTTGTTCACTGTACTGTAATGGCGTAAAAATAGTGTCATCACCTCCAAATGCATAGAGGATGAAATCCTTGGAAAAGTCTGGGTTGATGAGAGTGGGTGCTTGGGAGATGGCTTCTTTGATTGCTTCAAAACTCTCCTTGCCTTCTGCCATCCATTTGAAAGCCATGCTTTTCCTTAACATTTTGGTGATGGGCTTAACAAGGGCTGCAAAATCTGGGACAAACCTCCGAACAAAGTTTATCCTTCCCAGGAAACTCTGAAGGGCTTTCTTGTGGCTAGGCAATGGCAGAGCTCTTATGGCTTCAACCCTCTCTGGATCAATTGCTAATCCTTCCTTGGAGACAATATGGCCAAGGAGCTTCCCTTCATGTGCAAGAAAGATGCACTTCTTAGGATTCAAAGACACTCCGAACTTTCTACACCTCTGAAACACTTGCCTGAGGTGAAAGAAATGGTCTGCTGCATTCTTGGAGAAGACAGTAATATCATCTAGGTATACCAGCACTATCTTGTTGATCAAGCCTTTGAATGCCATATCCATAGCTCACTGGAATGTTGCTCCAGGCATTCGACACCCAAATGGCATCTTCTTGTAAGCATATGTGCCCCATTTGGTTGTGAAGGCTGTCTTGAACTGGTCTTCCTCCTTCACCATAATCTGATCAAGCCCGAGTAACCATCAAGTAGTGAAAACCTTTTCAACCAGCTACGACCTGCAATATTTGCTCCATGGAAGGGAGTGGATAATGGTCCTCGAGAGAGGCTCTATTCAAATCTCTCAAGTCAACACACACCCGATCTCTCCACTCTTCTTTTCGATCGAACTAAGTTGGCAACCCAACTAGAATGCTTGATTGGGAATATGATTCTTGATTCAATCAGCCTTGTCCAATTCTTTCCTCATGAGAGGCTCCATGTGTGGATTGATCGGGTCTCTTTTCGCCTCTGATGTGCTTAGTATTTGGATCCAATTCGATGGTATGCCGAGCTAAGTGGGATCAAACCTTTCAAGTCTTCATAGCTCCAAGCAAACACATCAGTGGAATTCTTGACATAGCTGTATGAACTCACACCTTTCTTTGCTATTGTCATCTTTCCAATTTGCAATGGCTTGTTCTCTTCTACCAAGATGGATACCGAATCTTCTCTCTTGACCGAATGTTTGCTTTTTCCTTTCTAAACGATCATTGGGGTTAAAAATGGACTCCAAAGTGATAAGTCCTTTGGGCAGCTTGTCACGCTTCTCACCGTATCACTGGTCACCATATTGTTGCTCCAACTTCTCTTGATTCTTAGCCGAGAACTCACTTCTTCTTCGCAAGAAGTGGATGATTTGCTGGTCATTCTCAAATACCTACCAACCGACATTGTTATCCAAGCATCAAGGCCTCACAATCACGTGGATGTTTGGCTGTACCTTATCTTGTTGAATGTTTTCTACAATGTCAAAGGCTGCCCCTCCGCTGCAAGCCTCTGCCAGCCTTGATTCTCTTCCTAGGATGGCTTTGATGCCGAAACCCTCAAAATCTTCCATGAGGTCCCACACCCTATTCTTGTAGCATCCGAGTAGATCATTTTTGGCAAAGATGTTGTCCCTTGACTTGATTTACAATCAATTCACCGTCCCCAAAAACTTGCAAGTTCTTTATTTTCTCTTGATTGCCCAATGCATCCTCGCACCAAGGCTTCATATTCAGCAGTTGTTATTGGAGCATGCAAATTGAAATCTAAAAGCTGAATAATACTTTACTCCTTGAGGTGAAATAAGCACGGCTCCACCTCCTGCACCTTGTCTACTCCTTGATCCATCAAAAAACAGCTGCCACACCTCATTGTCATCCTTGTGGTTTGGCTTGGTGATGCTAGGAATAGGTTGACTTTCTTCGTGTATACAATAGACTCCTAGTTCAGATTCTTCTATTCCTTGATAAGGATCAAAAGCATGTACCTTGTTTGCCCATTCATCAAGAGTTAGATCTGGGATGTTTCCAACTTTAGTGTCGGGTTTCATCCGTGTTTGGGTGATCTCTTTGATCAAATGCTGAGCAATTGGCATTAATCTGACTTGGAGTATAGGGCTCAATGTGGAAGTTTGCAATAGGTTCTGACCTAATTGTAGCCTTAGTTCCATACCTTGTTCTGAATAGCATGTGTGACCAATCGGACAAATATCCCCAATCTTGGCAAGTGAAGTCCTTGATAAACATAGGGCAAAGAGTGGTGGAAGGTCTATGACTGATATATCTTGTAAGACAACAACATTTGGACATGCATGCAAGGTAAGACTCAAATTTCTAATCACTCCAACTGTTGCTATTGCTGTCCCATCCAGCTGCACTACTCCCTTAGATGTTATTTCATACTGGAGCCCTAATTGATCAGCTATCTGTTTAGGCATTACTGAGCTACTTGCCCCGGAATCTATCATGCAATTATGTACTAGCTGATTTCCAATGATTAACGAAACATAAAAAGGGGGAGGCTTCAGCATTCTACCTTGTTGTGCTCCATGATTTCCTTCAGGCTGGGAAGCATTTGTGAGCACTTTGTCTTGCATCCGCTGATTCAAGCCGGCCTCTTCATGGAAGCTTGCAGCAGCAGATCTCTTTGGCCTGGGATGGATAGGGATTCCCACATAGATATATTGACGTTTGTCTTCTTCATCTGATCAATGATACTGAATGGTGATGAAGGATCTCTCTGCTGTCCCTTGGTTTGCACATTTACTCCTTGTATGTGGGCAGCAACAGCTGGCATTTGAGTTGGCCTAGGGGCTGTTCTTGGCTGCCCTTGTGCATTTGAAACGGGACTTTGCCTGCCAATCATTTGTGGAGCCATGGAAGGTTGTGGATTGGCTGGGGCTAATGGCTGCTCTTCACCCAAATTTCTCCTTTTTGACCTTGTGTTTGCTGCAACACCTTGAGAAACTACCTGGTTCATGCCACAAAATCCTCTGCTTGCCAATTTACCAATGTGGTGTCATTTGGGGCTGATTGTTGTTGGAATGTTTCTTGTTGTTGGCTGTTTTCTTGACTGTTCTCACCCTCCACACCAGTAGTTGTTACCATTAAAGCTTGAGTCAAAGCACCATTGAAGCACATGGATTGATTATGAGGCTCATTACATGGAAAACACCAATCATACTCCTGGGCAATGTTGTTTTGTGCTGGTACTAATGCCTTAGAGGCAGATATGGCATTTGGATTATAGGGCTGGAATGGTCTATTGGCAGGAGGCCTTGCTTGATTCTGATTTGCAGCTGAATTAGGTGGCCTTTGAGGCTGATATGGCTGCCTATTAGGTTGAGCTTGAGGCTGATACGAAGGTCTAAAACCTTGAGCTTGCTGTCTCTTGAGTGTGACCAGCTCATTGCCTAGATTTTGCAATTGCTTCATGACCTCTCAAGCTCATTTGGGCACTTGAGATGAAGTGGAGGCTTCATTTGAACTCTGATTTCTAGGAGTGGGAATAGGAGCTAAGACAGGTGCTTGACTAGCACTTGGGCTCTCTAAACTTGGATATAATGGCATTGGAGGCCTAGGAGCCAGTTTACCAGCTTGAATAAGATAGTTTTCGGCTCTAATGGCAATGCTATAAGCAGCAGGTAAGGTTGTGCCTCCCATTGATTGAATTAACATAGAAATATCAGAATTCAAAGCTTTAAGATAGTAGAGAAAAGCACCTTCTGCTGTTGGCCTGACTGCCACTGGAATCCTATCCCAAGACCTTTGAAATCTGAAGTTGAAGTCAGTCAGCTACTCGTTGGGGGCTCTCTTGATAGTTGTCAATTGTTCTAGAAGAGACAAGTTGTCTCCCTTCTCTCCAAACTGCTCATGGAGAACTATGCACAACTGATTCCAATTTGTGATAGAACCAGCTTCAAGGCTTCTGAACCATTGCAATGCCTTCCCTTTGAATGATGATGCCAGCAGTTTGACAGCCACATCCATTTCATTTATCTCATGGATCGCATGAGATGTTAGCAATGTCTTTGACATGATCACCAAGAGTGGTATGATTTTCTCCAAGAAAAATGGAATGTTCTTCAACGCTGCAATTGAACTCGGATTTCGTGCATTGAGGGCAAGTGGGACGCCGCATTGAAATTGACAAAGGGATTTGTTGGTTGCGCCATTTCGATTGGTCAAGGACTCTTGAATACCGAATGAAAGGCCGAGCAGGTGGAGGAGTTGAGAGAGTTCTGTTTGGTGGAGATGGAGACCTTTGAATCCTTCTTCCTCTTTGCCTTCTTCGAGATAATTGCAAGTATTCAAACAACACTTCTTCTTCTCCAACTCTTGACCTTGTGATTCTTCTCATAAGCTTTTAGGCCTCGTATCATCTGAAACCAGTTGATCTTTCTCGAGTCACCAGATATGCGAATAATAGCTCTTTTCAAGCAAGAAAATTGCAGCAGATGCACATCAACTTTGCTGCAATAAAATGAGACCTCTCAGGTCCCACCTGACGTGCAAAACTGTTGATGCAAAATCACAAAGACTTCCCGGATGTAGATCAAGTTTCTAGGTTGATCACTTGGCATCCAAAGTTTGATTGCATAACATCAATCCTTTCTCCAAGTGTGGGACTTGAAAAAATGAGAAAGGATTCTCAGAGAAGGTCTGGTTCCTATTCCTCTATTCGATGCACATGAAATATGCAGAGGGTTTTCTCAAAACCTAATCTAATCTACCAAGGAGACAAGGTAAGAAAATGCATAAAATAAATCTAAGCTAATAGAGGTGATGCACCGAGGAATGAAGAACACCTATTTTGCCAAGAAACACAAACCATTTGAATGTGATATAAGATCATGCATGATGACAAACCTCGCAGTGAAAGACCAGGAGGATGCAAAAAGAACACAGAGAGGGCCGAGAATCATCCACGACATGCATTATTTGCTCCAAAGATTGATACAATACACTGCGTAATGCCATGAGGTAGAATAGTATTACAGCTCAAATGAGAGGTTCGAATTCCACAAATTCACCCGAGGAGAAGAAGGGAGAGGCAAAACAGAAAAATGTTCCACCTTTGAAAAAAGCTCTTATTTTTCAATATATAGAAAGAATGAGAGAGGAAAGAGAGAAGGGAAAGCCAAATCTACCCCAACCACCTCCAAGTTTCATTCAATTCATCTCATCATGGCGAAGCGGTGGATCTCGGCAAAACGGTGGTCGCCTAATGTGGCTGCGAATCTATCTCTGCCGCATTAAAGTTGTTGTTCAAGCATTACTTCTACTTGTTATTTCTTGCCAGAGGTTTCTTGATTTTTCTCTCCAAACTGAACCAAAATGCAAGATTGACCCCGAATCGTAGAGAATCTCACAAGCTTTCCGTTGATATAAGGAACATGCAAATCCGAGCTCTAGATCAAAAGATATGACAATCAAGATTTAGGGCATGGAATGTACAAGACAGATTTTGAAATATTTTCCCGCGCTTCGCCACCTGGACGACACGTGGCAGGCTCTGATTCGCTGAGCAACTCTCTCTCCTCCACCTCTCGGCGGGCTTTCTTTTGAAATTTCCTTGTGGGCCCTAGCTGGGACACGTGGCACAATTTTATTGGTTCGGGTCAGTGCTCGAGACTTCGCCCTTTGACTTTTTGACTTTTTCTCCTTGTGACACGTGTCGTGATCTGGCTGGTTCTCACCCCTTTCGGCTCCTTCGTCTTTTTGTCCCATTTGTCCCACTTTGTTTTGGACTGTTTGTGCTCATTTCGGCCGATCCGGCCGGTTCGGGTCTTTTTGTCCCATTTGTCCCACTTTTTCTGATCGCATTTGTGCTCATTTCGGCCGATCCGCCGGTTCGGTCTTTTTGTCCCATTTTGTCCCACTTTGTTTTGATTTGTTTGTGCTCATTTCGCCGATCCGGCCGGTTCGGTCTTTTTTTGTCCCATTTGTCCCACTTTGTTTCAGACTGTTTGTGCTCATTTCGGCCGATCCGGCCGGTTCGGGTCTTTTTGTCCCATTTTTCCCTGTTGCTATTTGGGCCGCCTGGAGGCTTTTTGGCCGATCCACGCCTTGACGTCCCAAATGTCCCACCTCCTAGGACTAGGACTTAGCCGATTTTCACAATTTTTTCTGGATCAACCTACTTTCCTGGAACTGCAAAACTCTGATGCATGTTATCGAAATTTACCCTGGGGGAAATTTTGACAACATGAAGAAGATGAATCTGAGTATGATAAGCTACCTAACTTCAGACCATTAAAAAAGGCTGAGCTAAATGAGTTAAGTAAAGAACAAAAGGAGGCTTATTATAAAGAAGTGGAGCACAGGGAAAAATTATTCATGAAAAAATAGTTGAAAGAAGAGAGACAGCGTCGGAGGCTTATGAGGAAGATGAAAGCAGCTGCAAAGGAGCAAATTGGAAATGCTCGCAACATGGAAGAGGAGAATGTTGGTCGGAGCCTGTCCCTGTACCAATGCCAGATATGGCTTTGCCACCATCCTTTAATGCTGAAAATCCTTCTCATAGGTATCGGTATCTTGACAGTGAATCTAATCAATGGCTGGTGTGACCTGTTCTGGAAACTCATGGTTGGGACCATGACATTGGATATGAGGGAGTGAATGTGGAAAAGATGTTTGTGATTGGCAGAAAAATTCCTGTCTCAGTTTCAGGTCAAGCTACAAAAGACAAAAAGGAGGCCAGTCTACAGATGGAGTGCGCAACATCTTTGAAGCTCGGAGAGGGTAAATCGACTTTGGCTGGACTGGAAATTCGAGTGTTGGCAAGGAGCTCTCCTATTATAGAATAAGCCCTGGTGTTGTGCATCAAGTGCCAATACTACAAAATGATAGCAACTCAATATCAATCTAGATGGCAGAGGGTGTAATGTTTGGTGCCTGTGGCATCTAAAACCAGCAAAGAGATAAAGCCAGCTATAACATAGGACAAAGTAGAGTAACCTGGGTCTGTAGTAACACCAATAAATGTGAAAACATTTATCTATTGCTTACTAGTTTTCCCTGGAATCGTAAAACTACTAACTATATGGCCATTGTTCTATAGAACACATCCCAACAATACAGGTTTGTATGTTAGAAGTTTGAACCTTCAGAACCTCCCTTGATCTCATGACCAAGGTTCCTTTAGCGACTTGAATTGTCACATTATAAGGATCTGTCACTTTATTGGTAGCTTGTTTGATGTGTTTGAAACATATAAAAGGAAAATGTGTGGCTAGCCTCTTCATGTGGAAAAGGATTATTCTTAGCTATTACAACTAGTTACAAGTGACAAAGCGAACCAATAAGGTGTGAATTACCAAGAGGTCTGATCAAAGGTATGAATGACATATGTCTGAATAATAGAAGAAATTACAAAACTAAAATCTGAAAACATTACCCCTCTTGCAAACTCCACAACAATATGGCTCCCATTCAAATCTCTTCCATTCAGATAATATCTTGCCTCGTCAGCATCTCGAGCATCACTAAATTCCTGGAGACCAGCAAAGTGTAAAACCTAGAAATAATGAATGTATTGCAGGGAACCTAGCTTTACAACCAGTAATCACTTGTTGATGATTCATCTGATAAATTTAGCATGGAGAACAAGCCATCTATTTGTACAAGCCATCTATTTAGCATGGAGAACCACCCATCTATTTGTACAGGGTCCATTCTCACAACAGATTTGGAAGGATGTTAGTCAATGGTTGAAAATGAGGAATCTCTGGCAAGGAGCAAGACTGAAATGTAGAAACAACCTTCACATAACTATGCCTCTAAATCAAATAACATATACCGTTCGGCGTTCACATCTCATGAAACACATGCGATTGCTAGTTATATACCTATTATGATATCATCAAGAGACAAAAATGAAAGATAAGGGGGTGTCTTATATTCACATCCATAATTGTAAATACACGTGTCTAAGACATATATCAAAATATATTAATAATACACGTGTCTAAGACATATATCAAAATATAATAATAATGTCTAGAATGAGTATGAATATATATACATGTCTAAAATCTCTAAAAGTATGTCTAAAATGTTTGAAATCTATAAAATATCATCAAGTCTCCTCTCAGTGCACTAGGGCGGGTGCCAAACCCCCTCACTACGCTTTCGCACACCTTGCATGTTAAAAAAAAGGAATATACACGTCATAAACTATATATAGCATGTACCATATATTAAAATATATAAGCAAAAATCTACAACAATTTCTTGATTAATTCAATACATCATATAATTGATATGTAATTGTAACATCCTCATTTTAGACAATAGAACAAGTCAATTTTTTTTTTTTTGATAATTGCATCCTGGTTCTAAATACCTAATTTAGAACTCACAATCAAATAACCATTCTTATAACAGACAACCATATGCAGCTGTAATGACTCGGAGTACCTCCGATCTATTCATTCCATGACTCGGTAATCTACCGATCTATTCATGAGTAATA
This sequence comes from Taxus wallichiana var. yunnanensis, assembly GCA_018340775.1. Lineage (NCBI taxonomy): Eukaryota > Viridiplantae > Streptophyta > Pinopsida > Cupressales > Taxaceae > Taxus > Taxus wallichiana. The sequence goes on from CM031234.1 coordinate 106,027,050, forward strand.
AGAGTTGGCATTTTTATTTAACACTTCACTCTTGCGGTTCTCTTCCCTATTCTGGGATTCAGAATGCTCTGTCCAAGGAACCTAACTAAATAATTGTTACCATTATTCATCGGCATCTCATCCCTTAGACTAGGTGAATTAGGACAACGCAATCAGCAGCTTGCGATACTTTGGCCAAAGATTTGAAACATACTGTTTATGTCTCGTATTCCTTAACGGCATACTCATCAATCTGGAATACGTCCTTCACCCCATTCTTATGTTATGTAGAATGTCTTATACCGACTTCGTTACCCCTCCTATCTCAACTTATTCACTCATAAACGGATTAACAAGGTGATAATGTTATATGGATGCCCACGAGGATTAGGGATACGATGACATACCGGTTCAACCAAGTTAAACCAAAGGTGTCAAGATACCCCGAATCTCCTAGGCAGCCTTGTAACGTGATCACATTCCTAATCGGTCCCCGAGTAACTCTGCTCGAGATCAAAGTGTAAATCTTAGCGATCAATGCAAAGGGTGTCGCCATAAGTCACCTACATTGATGTAAATTCGAGAAGATCCTAATCTTCTCGAGGTACAACCCTGCAATTGACTTGTGCCGTCAACCTTTAAATCCGCCTCGAAAAGATCTACTTATTAAATTACGTTACGCACGTTGAGTTTAAATTACATTTAAGATGTTCCCCTAAGGTTAGCCTTTCCCGATCCCTGGATTCTTCATCTAGGATGACCTTCCTCAATAAAACCCATTACTCAGAGGAGTTATTAAGACCAAGGTCTCATCACGGAGTTCATAGAATATACATAATTCTAAAACAACGGAATTGGACAATATCTCATAAACTTCACATGAGATTGCCATCTGAACCCCATTAGGTTTATATAAGTTCTCATAACTGAATTTATATCATACTTATAAGTATCCAATATAAATGATTCAGAATCCAATTAAATGTTGTCCTGTCATAATCAGGACTAGGGATTAATAATTTAATTCAGTTTGTTTAGCGTTCTGCTTAGGTATAATTTAACCCTATCTTTCAAAAAGATAGTTACCTAAATTTCAATTTAGCTTCTGATAGAACATACCAGAACTGCTAAACAATCATAAGAATTCAGTCTTATATTCTTGCAAAGCTTACATTGATAATCACAAAAGTCTCCAAATTACATAATAATAACAATGCTCTTTAGATCATTTGAACCGAAGAAGGTCAAACTATCAAGATAAGAATATAGACACATAAGTAACAATATCAATTTCCATTCCTTTCGTAACTAATCAATTACATTTTATGCATTCAAAGATACTTGATACAATACTCAACTAAGAAGAACATCTTTCCTCTTATAGTACATTTAAAGAAATTCAAACTGAAATTTTACTTAAAATCAAATCTAAACAATCTGATCATCCTATCAGATCTGCATGCTTTTACCACTCATGGCAACCATCTGCAAAAATAGTCAACATGGGTCAGTTCGATGAACTGAGCATGATAAGCACTAACCTTTAAAACAATTGCAATACATCAATTGTTTTCATTAAACACCCTGTTTAAATGAGATCAAATCATTAAAACGTTAGTGACCAAGAAGACAAATGCATTTAACCAACTATCCATCCAAATCCCAAGGACAACAACATCAGATGGATTATATATTCAACATAATAAATAAATAACCTTTCATGATTCCATCAGCATGATAGAACAATTCCAAAAGTTAGATAAACAATTATATCAACCTATACTTTATATCAGAAGAGAAATAAACAAATAATACTTATTTCCTTAAGATCTAGCTCATGACTGTACCGTCTTTTCAAGAGCAAGGCATTCACTTAATACAAATGCAAATAAATCGCCGATACCATCAACAACACCAATTTTTTGTTAAAGCTTACAAGAAAGCAACTACAATACAGTAGCCCTCATGCCAAACAATGGTGTCTATCAATAAGCAGACTCAGTATGTTCTCATGCAAGAAGCGACAGACAAGAAGATATTAAATGCCATTACCTGTTAAGGTGAAATTGACTACTCCTAAACTCAATCATGCTCAAGAATGGATATCTATGCATAGAAGACGTAACACGCCAACAATCCTTATGACAACCTTCAACTCATTCAAGACCTTTCTACACTGTAAGGCTTTTACACCCAAGGTCAAATTCAAAGGATCTCTTCTGTTATCGCAGTCAACAAGAGACTTGAAATCATTTTAGCAATGAGAATTCCCTATGACTATGCAGAGAGATTTTTAAACGAAATCCACGCAACATGCACAGCCACATCTAACTGGAATGTAATCAGAAAGAAAACATAACATAACATAACATAGTCACTTCTGAACGCAATCCGAGTTGAAAGTATGTTATTCACGACCTACATTATAAAATCCATAATACATAATGTCAAGTTATTTTAAGAAATCCAACAAAGCCATAAACATTACTTGTTCATCCTCAGGCTTATATGAGATACGGTGAACATACAGTATTACCAATCAAGGATTTAAAACTAAATCCGTATACCAAGATTCACAATATAGCTTTTACGAAGTTTCGATATACAAGATATCTTTCCAAACTCAAGGAACCCAACAAAGGTCGAAACAATAGTAAACTAAGCAAGCTTAATTTGAGACAAATCGTAGTTACCTAGAAAGGATTCCACTAAACCCATGTAAAAAGTTTATCAAATAAATAATAAACAATGATTCCCAATCGTGCAACAATGATAAACATTAAAAATCAGGCTTAAACAAATCACCGATTTCAGTAACAAGAATTCCAATGAATCTCTTCCAATATTCTTAGATATATAAAGCTTCCACAAAGTGGTTCATAGTGCACGAATCATTCAATGGACTCTACAGAGTCATTTCAATATAATAAACATATATATATATATATATATATATATATATATATATATATATATAACGGGTCAATCTTCTTAACCTTCACGAAAGGGAAAACAACTCCAAAGTGAGGTCGTAATGAATACCGTAACACAATATGTTACCTCTTCACAATAACTATAAAATTCATAACGAAACCCAACAAAAATCCATAACCACCACTAAATAATAACCACTACATAGCTTACAAAAAGTTCAATTTTAATCGAACAATCAAACAAATGTCCATCAGTATATCCCTTCCGACAAGTACCCACAACAAGCAACAACGGCAAGTATCAACAACAAGCATCGACTTCGAGTATAAATCAACAAGCATCACAGTGGCCTGTACCCATCCCAAGAACAATTTATGGGCTCTCGCAGAGTAGGCCGAGCATACCTTCTTCTCATATATTTCACATATAAAAGCCGGAATGCAAAACACAAAGAAATATAGCAACAGTCGAATATAATAAACACCCATCAAGGGTTAAATTGAAAAGCCGAACCGAGCATGAAGATACAAAGGTTTAAAATCACACAAGGATACCATAGAATCCATCTATTTCCATAAATCATTTGAACAAAGTTTTTATAATGAAATCATTTGAAGAAGAGCAAGATTTTTAAAAGTTAGGGCCTAACATGCCTGGATATTTGCTCAAATTTCCAAAGCAGACCACTGAAAGAGCTCGGACTTTCTTTTCCTTTTCCAAGTTAGAGCCACCAACAAAATTTTGCTATTTCCATGACTTATATATTTTCCTTGGCAGAGGAAAGAGCTAGATACGCTCATACTCGCCATGCAACACCAAGAAGACTGGTGCGAAGAACTAGTGAACAGGCAGAGGGAAAACCGGAATTCGTGATAAGCCAAACAAAACATTAACTTTTCAATTTGCATGCCTTCTCATGAATTCCGAGCTTGACTTCCGAGCTCATTAATTGCATTTACTCCCAACTTCCCGCTCAAACTCCACTGCCACCGACCGCCATAGTTGGCGATAGACAAATAAAATTTCAAGACCATTTTTAGTTTTGGCGACCTACCACGTCACTCAAGTTAGCCATTTCTAAAACTTCTACCAATACCTATCCTTCATACTTATCCTTTGCATTTAATGACATAGAAAAATCCACCCATGGTTCGCATCCCTCCATAGGTCCCCTTACATCCTTGTTCAATAGTTAGGTTAGTAACTTAGGTTAGAATTTAGGATAACACCTAGTCTAACTTCTTAGAACATAGATATTAACTTAGAACATTAGCTCTTAGCCTAGGTCTAGGTTAGATTAACACTAACCCCTAGGTTAAGTTTAGTTTTAGGTTACTAACATTTATAATTCTAGTTAGGTCTAACATTTCTTACGCCGTAAAAAGACCTACAACATGCATTCTCGAAACAGGTTCACTCGTCTCGCCATTAGGCTACGGAATTATATGCAACAAAATTATTACCTGGTCCACGACCAAGACCTTCCAGATATACTTCGATATCGGGAACCATTCCATTTCACACGATCAACCTGAGTTAGACTCGGGATTGGCTTTATTCAATGAATTCAGACCTTACAACTCGTGAAAGGTTTATAATTTTTAATTCATCATGAAAACTTAAAGCACCACTGGATCAATACCACCGATCCAAGGCTAGGTCTTATAGATGAATAACTTTATAATTCGTTCCGAGATCAGATTAAACTCAGATGTAAAATGAAATAAATAAAAGAGTCTAATCAAATTCTGACTCAGTCAAAGATCTGTAATCTGCAAAGAAGATTCAGTACATATCAAGCATGACTTCTCAATCAAAGGAACACATCCTTTTTACAAAAGAAATCACATATCAACACTTGTATGCTTAGGAGGAAGTAACAACAGTTCAGGGTGTTACATGCTTCCCTCCTAAAAAGATTCATCGTCCCGATGATTACATATTTGATTAACCTTCAGGTCAACCAATTTATCAGTACACAAACAATGTGACTATTTCCAAATTGAATAGTTCCAGAAATCAATGTCACAGCATATTTTATTCAACCTGAATAATGTTTGCCTTCATCTGGCTTTCATAAATACTTAAAAAAAAAAAAAAAGTTTAGAAAAGAATGTTTTGTCAACAGATTTCATTCTGTTGAAAAAGAGAAGGAAAAGCAATTTTCATCTCTTCTAGATTTTCCCAAGTTGCACTTTCTTCGTTAAACTGGTCCCACTGGACCTTACATTGCTGTATTTCACGATTTCTTAAATGCAATTGGCGAGTTTCCAGCACTCGTGTGGGTTTAACCACGATTATTCCTGGGTCTTGGACCTACAAGGAATTCCAATTTAAAACATGTGACAGATCTGAAACGTATTTCTTAAGAAAAGAAATATGGAAAACATCATGCATGTGAGATAAAGCAGTGGTAATGCTAAACGATAAGCTACATGTGGATTGATTATTTCGAAAATTTGAAAGGTCCCACGAATCGAGGTGACAACTTGGCAGCCTTGCCAAAAGTTATAGAACTCTTTCTAGGTTTAACACGAAGAAAAACCTTATCACCAAGCTCAAACCTTCTATCAACCCGCTTAAGGTCAGCATAGCTCTTCTGCCTATCCGCCGCTTCCTTTAATCTTTCACGAATCAACTTAACTTGTTGTTCCATTTCGTGAGAATCTCGGTTCAATTACCACTCTATCCTCAACACCGTCCCAACTAACAGGAGTTCTGCACTTTCTTCCATAAAGTGCTTCAAAGGGTGCCATTTTGAGAGATGAATGATAAGTGTTGTTGTATGCGAACTCAACTAATGGAAGATACTCTTCCCATTTATACTGTTGATCCATGCAATACATCCGCAACATGTCCTCCAACACTTGATTTACCCTTTTAGTTTGTCCATCCGTTTCCGGATGATATGCAGAACTGAAGTTTAGTTTTGTTCCAAGAGCTGTATTAAGTGTTTGCCAAAACCTTGACGTCATTCTTGGATCCCTGTCAGATATAATCAATTCTGGTACACCATGCAATCTGAAAATTTCATGTACGAATCTTTTGGCCAAAGACGGTGAATCATCCTTTAGATTTCCAAAGCGATGAAATGAGCTACCTTAGTCGGGGTTTATCTACAACTACCAGGATAACATCATGTTTATTCCTGGACATGGGTAATCCTTGTACAAAATCCATGGTTATTACTTGCCATTTGTACTGTGGTATGCTATGAGGATATAACAGTCCAGCAGGGTGCATATGTTCTGCCTTAACCCGCTGACACTCCAAACAATGGGTCACAAAATTTATGACATCCTTTTTCATACCTTTCCAAAAGTATTGTTGTTTCAGATCAGCAAGCATCTTTGTGATACCCGGGTGTCCAGAGAAAGGTGAATTATGAAATTCCACTAACAACTTCTTCCTCAAGTCATTCAACATAGGTACATATACCCTGTTTTCATAACGCAAGATTCCTTCATTATCAAAATGAAAACCTTTATACCTTTCATCATTAGGTTCTGCAGCAAGCGCTGCCTTTACCTGCAGAAAGTAATTATCAGATTCTGAGGCACTCTTTACCTCCTCCTTGAACTGAGTTCTTAATGTTATAAGAGCAGAAATGTGCCTCCTACGACTTAGAGCATCAGCTACTCTATTCTCCTTCCCTTTGATATAGCTAATATCAAAATCATATTGTGATAAAAATTCTAACCACCTTCTCTGTCTGGCATTCAGATTAGGCTGAGTAAAAATATATTTCAGCCCTAAGTGATCAGTTTTCAACTCAAAAGGTTTCCCAAGTAAGTAGTGTCTCCAGACTTGAAGTGCATGAACAATGGCAGCAAGCTCCAAATCATGAGGGGCATAGTTCAGCTCATGTAACTTGAGTTTTCTACTTTCATATGCAATGACTTGATCATTTTGTAGCAAAACACCTCCAAGGCCTTCCCCGGAAGCATCCGTTACAACAGTAAAATTCCCATTAGGTCCTGGGCAGTAAAAGCTAATATAGGTGCAGAAGTCAACTGGTCTTTCAGACTTTTGAAAGCCGCTTCACACTTGTCGTTCCATATGAATTTCTTATCCTTCTTCTGCAATGAAGTTATTGGTGCAGCTACCTTAGAAAAATCCTTTACAAATTTTCTATAGTAACCTGCAAGACCCATGAAGCTTCTTACTTCATGTACATTCTTTGGCGCAGGCCACTCAGTTATTGCCACTATTTTTGAAGGATCTACAACAATTCCTTCTTTACTTATGACATGACCCAAATAGTGAACTTCTGAATCAAAGAAAGAACATTTGGATAACTTACCATACAACTTTCTTTTTCTCAGAATTTCCAAAACTATCTTCAAATGCTCATTGTGCTCCTCAACGCTTTTAGAATAAATGAGAATATCGTCCAAGAATACAAGTACAAACTTGTCCAGATATTCTTGAAAAATATTATTCATTAAGTTCATAAAGGTTGCGGGTGCATTAGTTAATCCAAAGGGTAGAACCGTGAATTCATAATGTCCGTACCTTGTTTGGAAAGCTGTTTTATGAATGTCTTCTTCTTTAATCCTTAATTGATGATAACTAGATCGAAGATCTATCTTAGAATAAACCGCTGCTCCACGCATCTGATCAAATAGATCGTCGATCCTTGGAAGTGGATATCGGTTCTTGATTGTTGCTTTGTTCAACATCCGATAATCAATACACAATGCACCTAAGTGTTCCATCCTTCTTTTTCACAAATATCACAAAGAGTGCACCCAAGGTGAAACACTTGGTCTAATCAAACCTTTTGTCAAAAGTTCTTGCAATGTGCCTTAAGCTCGACTAACTCGTAGTAGTCATCCTATAAGGCGCTTTGGATATAGGTTCGGATTCCCGGTTTGATTTCAATGGTAAAGTCAAATTCTCTCTGGGTGGTAACCCTAGTAATTCTTCAGGAAAAACATCCTTGAAACTTTGTAACAGAGGAATTTGCTTCATATAATCACCATCTTCTTCTGAAGATTCAGATATCTTTACTGCATAAAGAGTACATCCTTTATTCTTAGCCTTTTTAAGCTGCATAGCTGACAGTTTTCTAACTAAAATTTCTCGTTTCACACCTTGAATCTCTGTGGTTTCCAGCTGATCATCTAAACACTTTATGTTCTTTTCATAGCAGTCTACTTTTTCTTTATGGTCAGCTAACCAATTGACACCGATGACAATGTCATATGATCCCAAAGGTGTAACATAGAGATCAACTTCCGTGGAAAAGTTAGGTAAGTCAAGGACTGCCCCAAAAAGACACATACTCACTGTATGAACAGAGTTATTACCATACTGTACAGTCCAAGATTTATCCATTTTTCCAGCTTTTCTTTTAAGTTTAGAAGCAAGTTTATTAGAAATAAAACATTCAGTAGCTCCTGTATCAAAAAGAATAGTGACAGGTATGCCAAATAACTTACCCGGAACTTCTATAGGTGTTACTTACTTTTCAGCTTGCTTGTCGCACATCAGTAGCATGTATCTTATGCTGCTGATTACGATCATCCTTCTTCAAAGGGCACTGATTTGCATAGTGATCTTTGCCACAATTGTAGCAGCCTCCTACAGGTCCCTTTTTAGGCTCAAAATTGCCTCCAGCCTTGTAATTGTCACGTTGTCCTCCATAGGGCTTCTGCCCATTGTTATAATTTTTAGCAAAATTATCCCTTACATTTCCAGCAGGCTTATTTACTGCTGCTTTCTTACTGTTATCTCCTGAAAACTTATTCTTGTTTCCAAACTTTTTCCATGGTCCTTTTCTGGGTGCAAGAGAGGTGAAGAAGGATTTGCAATCTTCTTCCGCACTTCCTCTTTATGAGCAGAAATAGCCTTTAATTTCTGTTCTTGCCTTATGGCCTTTTCAACAACTCCTTCCATAGTGGTTGGACTGTGAACATCGACCTCTCCCCCTATCACGGGATTCAATCCCATGATGAATTTCCGTATTCTAAACTTCTCGTCAGTTTGATACTGCGGTACATACTTGAGGAGTTTTGTAAACCGCTCCCAAGATTCGGCCACGTTAGCTTCCTTGAGCTAAGTTCTGAAATTCTATCATTTTCTGATCATAGAAAAGTTGTGGCAGCCAACGTTGCCTAAAATAGCCTTTAAATTGATCCCAAGTAATATTGGTCTCATCAATGTTTAGTTCAGCTTTACGGCTATCCCACCACGAAGATGCTTCGTGGGAAAGCTGATAGGCTCCCCAAATAGCTTTGGTTTCCTCTGAGAAGTTCCTTATTGCAAAGTACTTCTCCATTTCGCTGAGCCAGTTCTCAGCTCCATCTCCTAATGTGGTGCCATCATACTTAGGTGGGCTTATCCTTTTTATATCATTAGTGAGTTCTGCTGCCAATCTGGCCTTTTTGTTTTCTGGTTGGACAGGTGCATTTACAGCATTAACATCAACACCCATATTGGGGTTGTCCTCAGGAGGTGGCTGATTGTCATTTCCAGCTTCTTCATCCTCCTCATTCCCCATCACCTGCTGCTCAAGTACAGCTAAACGATCTCTTGTGTCCAACAAGGCAGCAAGGATCTCATCAAGTTTCTGGGTTGTTGCCGCCCCTCCTTCAGGTGGAGCATTATTCGCAACGTTCCCCCTTGTTCTAACCATTTTCTACATTAAGAAAATTCAGGTTTTTATCAGATTATGGACACAATAGGTCCAAGAGCTGCAACCTTCAGCTCTGATACCAAGATGTAACATCCTCATTTTAGACAATAGAACAAGTCAATTTTTTTTTTTTTTTGAAATTGCATCCTGGTTCTAAATACCTAATTTAGAACTCACAATCAAATAACCATTCTTATAACAGACAACCATATGCAGTTGTAATGACTCGGAGTACCTCCGATCTATTCATTCCATGACTCGGTAATCTACCGATCTATTCATGAGTAATAAGAGTTGGCGTTTTTATTTAACACTTCACTCTTGCGGTTCTCTTCCCTATTATGGGATTCAGAATGCTCTGTCCAAGGAACCTAACTGAATAATTGTTACCATTATTCATCGGCATCTCATCCCTTAGACTAGGTGAATTAGGACAACGCAATCAACAGCTTGCGATACTTTGGCCAAAGATTTGAAACATACTGTTTATGTCTCGTATTCCTTAACGGCATACTCGTCAATCTGGAATACGCCCTTCACCCCATTCTTATGTTATGTAGAATGTCTTATACCGACTTTTGTCAGTCCCTCCTATCTCAACTTATTCACTCGGAAACGGATTAACAAGGTGATAACGTTATATGGATGCCCACGAGGATTAGGGATACGATGACATACTGGTTCAACCCAAGTTAAACCAGTGTGTCAAGATACCCCGAATCTCCTAGGCAGCCTTGTAACATGATCACATTCCTAATCGGTCCCTGAGTAACTCGTTCGAGATCAAAGTGTAAATCTTAGCGATCAATGCAAAGGGTGTCGTCATAAGTCACCTGCATTGTTGTAACTTCGAGAAGATCCTAATCTTCTCGGAGGTACAACCCTGCAGTTGACTTGTGCCGTCAACCTTTAAATCCGCCTCGAAAAGATCTACTTATTAAATTACGTTACGCACGTTGAGTTTAAATTACATTTAAGACGTTCCCCTAAGGTTAGCCTTTCCCGATCCCTGGATTCTTCATCTAGGATGACCTTCCTCAATAAAACCCATTACACAGAGGAGTTATTAAGACCAAGGTCTCATCACGGAGTTCATAGAATATACATAATTCTAAAACAACGGAATTGGACAATATCTCATAAACTTCACATGAGATTGCCATCTGAACCCCATTAGGTTTATATAAGTTCTCATAACTGAATTTATATCATACTTATAAGTATCAAATATAAATGATTCAGAATCCAATTAAATGTTGTCCTGTCATAATCAGGACTAGGGATTAATAATTTAATTCAGTTTGTTTAGCGTTCTGCTTAGGTATAATTTAACCCTATCTTTCAAAAAGATAGTTACCTAAATTTCAATTTAGCTTCTGATAGAACATACTGGAATGCTAAACAATCATAAGAATTCAGTCTTATATTCTTGCAAAGCTTACATTGATAATCACAAAAGTCTCCAAATTACATAATAATAACAATGCTCTTTAGATCATTTGAACCGAAGAAGGTCAAACTATCAAGATAAGAATATAGACACATAAGTAACAATATCAATTTCCATTCCTTTCAGAACTAATCAAATACATTTTATGCATTCAGCATACTTGATACAATACTCAACGGAAGAAGAACATCTTTCCTCTTATAGTACATTTAAAGAAATTCAAACTGAAATTCTACTTAAAATCAAATCTAAACAATCTGATCATCCTATCAGATCTGCATGCTTTTACCACTCACGGCAACCATCTACAAAAATAGTCAACATGGGTCAGTTCGATGAACTGAGCATGATAAGCACTAACCTTTAAAACAATTGCAATACATCAATTGTTTTCATTAAACACCCTGTTTAAATGAGATCAAATCATTAAAACGTTAGTGACCAAGAAGACAAATGCATCTAACCAACTATCCATCTGAATCCCAAGGACAACAACATCAGATGGATTATATATTCAACATAATAAATAAATAACCTTTCATGATTCCATCAGCATGATAGAACAATTCCAAAAGTTAGATAAACAATTATATCAACCTATACTTTATATCAGAAGAGAAATAAACAAATAATACTTATTTCCTTAAGATCTAGCTCATGACTGTACTGTCTTTTCAAGAGCAAGGCATTCACTTAATACACATGCAAATAAATCAGTCGAGACCATCAACAACACCACTGTTTTGTTAAAGCTTACAAGAAAGCAACTACAGTATAGTAGCCCTCATGCCAAACAACGGTGTCTATCAACAAGTAGACTCAAGTGATGTTCTAACGCAAGAAGTTGATGAAGATAAGAAGATATTAAATGCCGTTACCTATTAAGGTGAAATCGACTACTCCTAAACTCAATCAAGCTCAGAAATGGATATCTATGCAAAGAAGATGTAACACACCAACAATCCCTATAACAACCTACAACTCATTCAAGCCCTTTCTACACTGTAAGGCTTTTAGACCCAAGGTCGAATTCAAAGGATCTCTTGTTATCGCAGTCAACAAGAGACTCGAAATCATTTTAGCAATGACAATTCCCTATGACTATGCAGAGATATTTTTAAATGAAATCCACGCAACATGCACAGCCACATCTAACTGGAATGTAATCAGAAAGAAAACATAACATAACATAACATAGTCACTTCTGAACGCATCCAGAGTTGAAAGTATGTTATTCACGACCTACATTATAAAAGCCATAATACATAATGTCAAGTTATTTTAAGAAATCCAACAAAGCCATAAACATTACTTGTTCATCCTCAGGCTTATACAGATACAGTGACACAGATTACCAATCAAGGATTTAAAACTAAATCAGATATACCAGTATTCACAATATAGCTTTTAAGGGAAGCCAATATACAAGATATCTTTCCAAACTCAAGGAACCCAACAAAGGTCGAAACAATAGTAAACTAAGCAAGCTTAATTTGAGACATCGTAGTTACCTAGAAAGGATTCCATCGAACCCGTAACAAGATATCAAATAAATAATAAACAATGATTCCCAATCGTGCAACAATGATAAACATTAAAAATCAGGCTTAAACAAATCACCGATTTCGTAACAAGAATTCCAACTGAATCTCTTCCAATATTCTTAGATATATAAAGCTTCCACGGTGGTTCATAGTGCACGAATCATTCAATGGACTCTCTACAGAGTCGTTTCAATATAATAAACATATATATATATATATATAATAAACGGGTCAATCCCCTTAACCTTCACGAAAGGGAAAACAACTCAAAGTGAGGTCGTAATGAATACTGTAACACAGTAAGTTATCTCTTCACAATAACTATAAAATTTCATAACGAAACCCAGCAAGAATCAATAATCACCACTAAATAATAACCACAACAAGCTTACAAAAAGTTCAATTTAACTGAACAATCACACCAATGTCCATCAGTATCCCTTCCGACAAGTACCCACAACAAGCAACAACGGCAAGTATCAACAACAAGCATCGACTTCGAGTATAAATCAACAAGCATCACAGTGGGCTGTACCCATCCCAAGAACAATTTATGGGCTCTAGAGCAGCCGAGCAGCATACCTTCTTCTCATATATTTCACATATAAAAGCCGGAATGCAAAACACAAAGAAATATAGCAACAGTCGAATATAATAAACACCCATCAAGGGTTAAATTGAAAAGCCGAACCAGCATGAAGATACAGTGTCGAAAATCACACAAGGATACCATAGAATCCATCTATTTCCATAAATCATTTGAACAGAGTTGTTATAATGAAATCATTTGAAGAAGAGCAAGATTTTTAAAAGTTAGGGCCTAACATGCCTGGATATTTGCTCAAATTTCCGAAGCAGACCACTGAAAGAGCTCGGACTTTCTTTTCCTTTTCCAAGTTAGAGCCACCAACAAAATTTTGCTATTTCCATGACTTATATATTTTCCTTGCCAGAGGAAAGAGCTAGATACGCTCATACTCGCCATGCAACACCAAGAAGACTGGTGCGAAGAACCAGTGAACAGGCAGAGGGAAAACCGGAATTCGTGATAAGCCAAACAAAACATTAACTTTCCAATTTGCATGCCTTCTCGCGAATTCCGAGCTCGACTTCCGAGCTCATTAATTGCATTTACTCCCAACTTCCCGCTCAAACTCCACTGCCACCGACCGCCATAGTTGGCGATAGACAAATAAAATTTCAAGACCATTTTCAGTTTTGGCGACCTGCCACGTCGGCTCAAGTTAGCCGTTTCTAAAACTTCTACCAATACCTGTCCTTCATACTTATCCTTTGCATTTAATGACATAGAAAAAGCCGCCCATGGTTCGCATCCCTCCATAGGTCCCCTTACATCCTTGTTCAATAGTTAGGTTAGTAACTTAGGTTAGAATTTAGGATAACACCTAGTCTAACTTCTTAGAACATAGATATTAACTTAGAACATTAGCTCTTAGCCTAGGTCTAGGTTAGATTAACACTAACCCCTAGGTTAAGTTTAGTTTTAGGTTACTAACATTTATAATTCCAGTTAGGTCTAACATTTCTTACGCTCAGAAAAAGACCTACAACATGCATTCTCAAACAGGGTTCACTCCTGTACTGCCATTAGGCTATGGAATTATATGCAACAGAATTATTACCTGGTCCACGACCAAGACCTTCCAGATATACTTCGATATCGGGAACCATTCCATTTCACACGATCAACCTGAGTTAGACTCGGGATTGGCTTTATTCAACGAATTCAGACCTTGCAACCTGTGAAAGGTTTATAATTTTTAATTCATCATGAAAAACTTAAAGCACCACTTGGATCAATACCACTGATCCAAGGCTAGGTCTTATAGATGAATAACTTTATAATTCGTTTCGAGATCAGATTAAACTCAGATGTAAAATGAAATAAATAAAAGAGTCTAATCAAATTCTAATCAAATCTGAAGAAGAAGATTCAGTACATATCAAGCATGACTTCTCAATCAAAGGAACACATCCTTTTTACAAAAGAAATCACATATCAACACTTGTATGCTTAGGAGGAAGTAAGATTCGGGGTGTTACATGTACAATATATTACCTTAAGTAAGATGTCCATGCGCGAGATGTTGGGAGTATCTCTACCGTAGATCTACGTGACATAGATCCCTGTGAAACAAAATAAATAAAATGTAAGAAGTTGATAAATAAGTTTTTTGAATAAAGTTCATTAATTTCAAACATTTCAATTTAGATTAAATATTAATTATATTAAAACACATGTATTTATACCTCTGCGGAACGCGTCTCCAAATGTATGGGATTGTCATCCATGACCTCAACACCAGAAAATATGTCGCCAACTAAGCCAAGTTGACTCAGACCCGGAACATCGAGATCCATGTTGTGCTCAGTCAAGAGCTGTGTGTATGTGACACGGGTAGATGGTGTGGGCTGTGAAGCTCCACACACTGGAGCAGAAGCCTAAACACAAAAGTACATGTTTAATTTTAATATTAATAAATTGTAAAGTAATGATCAATTAAAATAAATTTTAATTATATTAAAGGTTTAATTTTCACACACCGGAACAAAATGTGCTGAACATCAGGTGTGACAATCCCAACAACAGGAAGTCTATCTGTAGCAGCGGCAGTAGTACCCTGACTAGAAGATACACTCCCACTCTACTCTATAAAATCTAAAACCTCGATAGTGGAATGCTACAATGTCGAGCAATCACCTCATACGCACGCAACAAGTCAGCAGCCATGATGCGTCCTAGCCGACGTGCCTGAGCGGGATCTGTAACTAGCTCAAAGTCATCTGGGGAAATCAAAGATGCACGAGCATATACCTCGCTACGTGCATCACTGGTGCTACTAGCACCTCCACTACTAGTATCATGTCTCTGAAGGTATTGACCCACACGGTCAGAAGAGATCAATTGGGTCTCACGAGAAATGCCAGCAAGACCCTCGATAGCAACCTCATGTGTAGTCATAACGACAGGTGCTGCGACATCCTGAAAGCTTGATAAGAATGGTTGTGGCCTTGGTATAAGCTGTCACGCATCAACAACTGCAGGAGCTCCCTCCTTTCTATATGCTTTCCTGTGGCTAATACGGCCACGCCCCTACCCTAAATAACTAGGGATGTCTAAATAGTTCATCTTTAGGTTTAAGTGAACCTCGGCATGTAGCATCATTATGAAGTATAACGGTAATTGGTCATTATTTGGAAATTGGCCTTGAGAGGCCACAAATCTAGGATAAATCAAAGGGGCACATAAAGGACATGAACATTTGTTTACATAATATGCCCTTATTTTTTTTTTTCTGCATAAAAACTCCAACAAGACCTCTTAACGACTTCCTTATCGGAAAGTCGTGATGTAATCTCATTATAACCCATCTCCTGAGACACTTGATTTTAGTGAATCCATAAATTTTTTTATTGATTCAGAATCAAATGGATTAGATGTTTTCAAACTTGTCTATATTCTACGAAGATCAACCAAGTATTTTTTCACAATGGGATTTATACTACCCAACTGTAGTTGGATTTTCGAGAATAGATTGCAATTTTGCAATCTCTAAATCGGTCCTCTCAAACAAATTAGGAGTTCCAGAAGAAGCCATGACTGTAAAAAAAATGAAAGTAAAATTCTAATTAATAGTACTTTTAATTAAAAAAATTCCTAAGATATTCTCCTATATTAATGAAAACAGAAATATGAAATTTTCAAGCTTCAATGCAACTAATATAGAAAATAAATTACAAAATCAAATAAATTACATAAATTACAAATCACAATGATAACAAAATATACCAAGTGATGCTGCAAAGTTCAGAAATGAAAAGTTTTGAATACATTTAGATGATCTTAAAGTCAAAGCAATGTTTCTAGAAGAGAATGTAAGTTTACCTGGGCACAAACCATTATCAAAGCCTCACATTGAGTGGGATTCACCTTTCCCTAGAACACAATTTTTGTGCATATGATACAGAATTAGCACAATCAAATAGAACACCAATCCAATTTTAAACAACAAAACACATCGGTAAAAGACATGTCTAATGCATCTATATCTCCACATGTACAAGTTGACCACTTATGCATGCTTAAAAATCACAAAAACATTGAAATTATTTGTAATCTATTATTGATGTCATCACAGTGTTTGTATACAAAATCAGGGATAAATCAACTTTACATTTCAAGGAAGTTGTTTATTTCTAGTAATTAAGTAAGAAAATTCCTTAATAATAAATGAATGTTCACGTATTTTTCATTGCCTTTTATTTTCTTTTAATTGTTCTGTAGAAGAATATCAACTTTCAATGTTTGAGCAGAAGAATATGCAAATATTGATGCTTTGTCTTCATAGAATATCAACTATTCCAATATGCAAGCATCTGCTTCAAAGTCTGATCATGTAACTCTGGTCATAGGGAATTTCATCACTTCTGTTTATTGGATCGTTTTGTTTTTGGAAGAATCTCAGTTTAAATATTTTATTGAACCTGTATTAGAGGAACTGGTTAACCTGTATTGTTTGGATGATTTCTTTATGCAATTTGTCGAAATATTTACATTTTTCATAAGCTCAAAGAAGTCTTTTGTTTTGTCAATTCATCAGTTGGTGTATCATCATTAATTCCTTTTATTCCTTTCCCCTTTTAGTTATTAGACATCAATGGGTCCACTGGATTAACAGATGCTAACTTAAGTTCACGAGTCTCTCAGAAATTCAGGTATCTAGATGCTTGTTTCTAGGCAACATTGTTGTATATTTGCATGCAACAGACATTCAATTTGAAATCTGTAAGGGGTATTTGGTTTCCTAAAAGTCCAACATTATAGGTGGGTAATATGTGATGTTCTCTTTTATGTGCGCCCAAATGGGAATGCATGTACAATGTTAACGCTCCATCCTCTGGTTTATTCAAGACTACTTAGAACACAAAACAGGTTTTGCAAGGCATTATTATTTCTGTTCTGATTATTTAATATTATTTATAATTTTTGTTTACAATGCATATAAGTATCACAAGAGGAAACTACATGTTAGATACCAAACATGTAAGCAACTGGAAGTTTTAAACTTTAGAAAGCACTGGCTATGATTGATAGACAAATATGGTAAATGTCTGGAGCATGTGTAATGCTCTGCAGTGATACCTAAGATTTGCAAAGACTGGCCATTTTTACTATCTGATTGTTATCACCACTAAAGAGTTTCCCATTTATTTGTGTTCCTATTGTATATTAGGTTTCTTATTGTGATGACGTTATTGCAGTCAAAATGATGCTTATACTTTATGTTGTTAACAGTTGAATGCCCCCAAAAATGTAGTTATAAATCATTATGGTGATGTAGATGATGAAAGTCCTGTGTTCCAAGCCATCACTACATTTCTAGCTGGCCAAATAGAATATTGGGAGTGAGCAAAACAAGGGGCATTTGGTAGTCAGGAAAACACATTTTCTGGATAGTTGGATCTATTATTGAGGTCAAACTTGTAAAAAATCATTTGGAACCCTCATCCTGGTGGAGTTAGAACCCAGGGCTTCTACCTAGCAATGTATTGTCTCTACTATCAACCAAACCCAACAAACCAAGCCAGGGAAACTCTCATATGTTAGTAACTGGTATATTTCATATCTATTCTTAAGGGACAACTCTTTTGATTTTAACAGTGGTTGTGTTTGTACTATTTTAAATGTTTATCTAACAGATAAGATTATATGTCAAATGCAAAGGTGAAGTCTATTTTTGTAGGTCAGATTCATAGATGAGAATTTCTCTCCAACCTTATATTGCTCAAATTTTGTGTATAGACCTCATCACCAGGTTCGGGACTGAAAGAAAATTTGTGGAGCTTAGTACACCTTACCATTTATTTTTCTCATTGGTTGACCATATTCTTTAGCCTAGAGTTCGAAGAGCTTTCTTTCTATTTTACATTCTATGAATGTGATTATTCTCCCTAATGGTTGTGCCCATACATTTATATTTTATGATGTTAGGGTGCTCAACAATACTACAAAAATTCAACTGTGTTGAATATACTATAGTAATATCTGGTGTAACGACTGCAATTGCTGGTCCTTTTGAACTAGCCACACCACTCCATTTATTCCAACCATCATTCTAATAGAGAAGATGCATTATTCAAGAGAATTTATATGGTGATCTATAAACTCTTAAGTGCATTTGTTTAATTTAATTTACAGAATCAACATATGCTATAGCCCTTGAACTATACTTGAAATTGACAGTTTTGAATGCTTAAAGAATATAAATTAGTGGGGTGTGTTGATGGAAACATCCAATATAAATAACCAAAACAATATAACAGAAAATAACAACAATGAACATCAAAACTTTTAACCTAGAAATCTGAGTGGGGAAAACCAGCTGGAAGTGGAAATTGACGGGCTTCCTTGATCATATGATGGTCAAAAAAAGATTACGAAGAGAGTAATAAAATGAATGCAACAGACATTATATTGTTTGCTTGCTTAATTCAAATACAAGAAAATGTTAGTTGTTTGCTCACTTTGCTCATCTCTTCACCTTTTATCATGCTTTATGAGTGACACTTTATGCACCAAATGACTTACAATTGAAATGATCATCATTTTGCCTTTATTTTGAATATTTAATTCACTTGGGTTAAGCTCCTGCTTTAGGTAGAAAAATAGTTACGAAACTGCTCCTACAAAGTTTGACTGTTATATAACCACCCCTTGAGGGAATTAGTAGTTGTGCATCTGCGCATGCATATAATGTTGGTTTTGCCACCATATAAGAAATGCCCAACTTGAGCCCCATTTGTTGATTGATCCCAGGTGTACTTAGGATGGATGTTGAAGATGTTTGATTTTCTTGATCCCTATGGGAGGTTTTTGTCTGCTTAAAAGGTTAGGGGATATGGAGATGTGGGAAGAACTTTCCCACTTTCTCCTCGAGGTACCATATTACTTTGTCTTGATGTCTTCCTCTTGACAGCCACTCTAAGAATTGAAAGCACCACCATGTTTCTTACCCCAATGAAAACTCTTACAATTTGTTGCAATGGGATGTAGAGGCGTTGGAATGATGGGGAGAGCAGTTGTAAACTCTTTATGCACTGTATTACTCCAATAAAATCCCTGATCTCTGTGGCACTCATATGGTCTAAGTAGTGATACCTTGGATCCACTCTTAGTTTGTCTCCAATCATATGCCCTGAGTAGACTAGTGATTGTTTTGCGCACTTACATTTCTTTACATTGCATAAAATTTGTTTTCATTTCAACATTTTCAAGACATGCTTCAAATGATTTAGATGTGCTTTCCATGTAGCATTGAAAACTAAAATATCATCTTATCTAGAAGCTTTGAAGCAGCCCTAAAGGCACATTAAAATAGATATTGTAGAAGAAATATGCAAAGCTTCCTAGCAGTGGCAGTAGTATTAAGGTTTGTGAAAATGGAATATCTCCATGATATGCATTATTCTAGCAGTGCACTCTGCAATCTCGGTTCCAATCAACAATTATGCCACTATTGGGATCTTAGTATGGCATAGGCAGCTGTGAGCTACACAATATACTCATTTTTCTAGAAACTAAAAAGATCCTTTATGTTACAATTTGCAGCACATAAAAGAAGCCCTTCAAAAAATACATTGAACAATTGGGGCAACAAGAGGACCTTGGAAAATGTACAGGTAACAACCATATGAATTCTTCCTTAGTCGTGGATCAAAGCTAATAGAAATAAAGCTAGATAAAATTAGCTTGAAACTACAGTATAATCGTCCATTGTAAAAAACAAGTTTCTCTGAACCTGGTAAAAGAATACTTTTATTGTCTGATTGGACGTACATAATGGAAGGGTATAAATATTGCCTATTGCCCTCAGAGTTTCTCAAAGAGACCATTTACAAGTAACAAGGATGTAGCATACAAAACGGGGGCAACCAAGAGGACCTTGGAAAAATGTACAGGTAACAACCATATGAATTCTTCCTTAGTCGTGGATCAAAGCTAATAGAAATAAAGCTAGATAAAATTAGCTTGAAACTACAGTATAATCGTCCATTGTAAAAACAAGTTTCTCTAGACCTGGTAAAAGAATACTTTTATTATTCGATTGGACGTACATAATGGAAGGGTATAAATATTGCCTATTTCCTCAGAGTTTCTCAAAGAGACCATTTACAAGTAACAAGGATGTAGCATACAAAATGGCCAACCAGGTATTTTCAGAGTTGACCTTCACATTCAATTCATTTCTAGGAGAAAAAATGGGGTTTTACCAAAAAAAAAACGAGCCAGGGTTTTGCAAAAAATGGTATTTTAATGGCTACGATTTTGCTAAAAAATGGGTATGATTTTGCTAACATACCTGGGCTCGTCGTTGCTGGGCTTCATCACTGGTGGGCTCGCTGGTGTGGTGGGATCTCGGCTGGTGTGGTGGGCTTTGGTCGGTCGCACAAACTTCACGTGAAGGAGGCGGGGTAGAGGAAAATGATTTCCTCCGTAGCACCTCCACTATATAAACAAGAAGGTTCACGTGAACAACCTTCGCATGAGGCGGTGTTCGCGCGAACCACAGCGTGAACCCGATGAATTGCACACACGAGAAAATAACGGCTTGCATGTCTCTTCGCGTGAAACTGTTTCACGCGAAGGGGTGTTCGCGTGAACCCTCCTTGGATAACGTGCATTCACCATTTTTGCTCACATTTTCAGGACAACAAGTGGGAGGGTAAGTGCACAAGTTGGGGACAATTAAGTGGACATCAAATCCCGAATTTTACATTAAAAATAGCAAAACATCAAATTTAGTCTTCCACAGACTTGAACCATGCCAAAAATTAAAAATACGTCATAAAAATTGTACCATTGCGTAGAGGAGACTATTAGCTTTGTAGAAATACTTATTTTAAAAAGAATAGAATAGGATAAATATCATTTTATAATTTTTTACTAATAGTAGGTCTTTAAGACACTTTTTCCTGTGAATGTTTATGTCTACGTTTAAGACTGCAAAATTTGTTTCACTTATTAGAATGTGATAAAAATTATACCATCCCAACCATGGTGAAATTATATACATGTTCAAAAAAAAATTATTTGATTTCAATATTTTTTGATGAAGTTATGGCGGGCAAACGGAAAGTGCTCTGTTTTCTTTATGTTTTCATACCACTTTCACGGAAAAAATCATAAAAAATAAAATATTACTCAAAAAAATACAAAATAAAATCCATCCCAAGATAGATAGTGGCATCTAACTTCTCACCAAAGGACAAAAATATATATCAATTTTTGGTCATCCAAATTGTGGGCAAACGGACTATAATCTTATCGGTGTTTTTAAAAAAAAATACCAAGTCATTGAATTTTGAGTGTTTAATATAGCTAATCTTGTCCATTTTTTACAAAAATTAGTATTTTAGAAACTAGATTCTGGATGCTACAATTCATATTAATATAATTTTGTCTAATTTTGAGTGTATGTATTGCTAATAATCCCTACAAGTTGATATTATGTTGTTATTTGCAATATGATGTCCACGGATGACCCTATATTTGTCCATCAACTTCCTGCACTTACAGGGACACAACACCATGCATTGACCCTATTGGTTTATTTCAATCTTGGATCCTTGAAGTTGGCTCGATCTCATGATATATGCCTTAGCCTTCATTGATAAGAACTTTGACACCTCTCCGGCTCTTCATTCTAACTCACTCCATCTTGATCTCGTGCCATGAATAGACTTATTCCTATGAACCTCTCAAACTCGAAGCCTCATCCAAATTTTATCCTTTTCATGAACCAAGCTCATTGTTGCAAGACTCATCTAACTCACCATACATGTAACTTGACCTTGCTCAAAATGAACTCCATGGCTACTTATTATGCATCCACATGATCGTAATTTCCCGACCTATTATAACTCTGTCACTCCATCACGATCAAGGCAAATCTATTTATATTCTCGTGACATGCTATCTTGTAGCTCTGCTGTGAGATCGACGGACCCTCAAGATGACTCGGTGAATTTATGGCTCACCCCTTTTGTAATGGATTGCTCAGAATTCTCCCAAAGTTTTTTGTTTACCTTGAGGCCCCTAATTAGCCCTTCTCCATTTGAGCTTAATCATTATCAAAACATCTTAGCACTTTGTTTTCCCAAGTGTCTTAGGGAGTTATTACTCATTTTCAGACACAATTTTGACCTCGTTTCTTCAATATATAGCTTAGTTATCCATATGGATTAGCTTTTCCTATTAAAAATGAGTTTGACCGAGTTATGGGAAATTTCTTGGTCAATTCCATTTTAAAACTTGATTATTTATTAGACAAATTTTCTTACCAATAACAAGCTCGGGAGCTTGAGAACAAACTTTAATGCTTGTCCCTCTATTAAATGACCAACCGGATGTATATGAGAAGCTCATCCTACATGCAAATAGCTCGATGCACAATGATTGATCTTGGTTTTCAATTAGATCGGTGGCCACTTCACACACTCGGCCATGACTATTAACAACTCAATTTTCCTTATTAGAAAATTCGGTGGGCTTAAACTATCTCGATCCTTTAAAGGGATAGCTTTCCAGAACCAAATGAGCTTACTCATATCCTTTTAACTTAGTTTTAGAAGGTAGCTCGCTTATTTATTGGATGAGCTAAATATAGAGCTTAAATATTTTCCTTGCAAAACTATACCCATCATAAACAAATTATACAATTCCCTGGATCCATGCAGCTACGGGAGATGCCAAGGAGATGTTTAGATGAGTCATCAGATTTTCTCATTTTTTCTTGCAAGTGGGATCCTTTGTTGCCCTTTTCTTCATCTAACAAAACTTGGGGTCTCTGAAGACCAAGAAGGGGAAAATTTTCTCTTCTGAGTTCAATCATTCTCAAAGGTTGAAAACTACTTGTATGCCTCTATAATGACCCATGAGGGTATCCTAATTATTACTTGCATGTTCGGTTGTCCAACTCCACGTGGGGGTAGAATTGGATAATAGGTGATGGATGAAATTTGATTTAAATAAATCCTAAGCTATATTTCAAAACCTAAGATATAACTTGGACCTAACCATGGTTGGCTTTGAAAGGGGTTAGTTGCATGGTGAATCGAGATAGGATTACACCCCATACTCATACTTGGCATATTAAATGTTTTTTTTTAATGGCCACTACCATTTTCTAGCATAGAATGTGGGCCAAACTTGGAAAATGATGCTAAATCTTGGATAAAGTTTAGTTAAAGTTTTGTTAGGTGTTGTTTTGATCTCTAAATTGAATTGTTAATGTGGCGATTGGAAAGAATTGTGTAAGTAACTCGATAGTCCTTTCATTTCATTAATGACATAGAATAGACCAAAAAAGTGTTGGAAAATCCAACGATGGTTTTGAAGGAAAATAGGAGAAATGATTTTCATTTTTGTTTTACCATTCGATCTCTTGGGATCTACATGTCATTTGGCCTATTTTGATTGCGTCATCTATTTTCAAATTTGCATTGACTCCTCAGTTTCATGGTGGAGGAAATAGTGAAATATTAAATGAATTGGGCAAGCCGTTTCGATCATTTTGTGTATTTTTACATGCAATATTAGAGAAAAATTCACGAATCTTAGAGAGAAGATATTGTATCTCTGCCTTGGGGACATGATAGGCTCTAACCCCTTAAAGTATTTCTCTCTAAATAATGTTTTCATGAAAAGAACTTTGGTTTTAAATAAAAATTGTTTAAAGGTTTTCGGTTTTGATTGTATGAATCAAATATTAGATATTTTTGTGTTCCTTTGTTTCTTACAAACTAGACTATATAGAATGACCAAAAAATTAAAGATATAAAATTATTGGTTCTAGGTAATTGATTCGAGCTTGGTTATTTCTACATGTATTTTGTGCTTTGTTTATAACCCGAGGTGATAATGGGTTTCTTAGCCTTTTTATGGTACTGCGCCTACTTATATCGATTATATGATGTTATTCGATTGCATATAACAATCGAATTTTCCATTAACTTTAATGGGTATTTGTGATAAACCATTTACCAGATATACACCCTTAGTGTTGTTTTGGGTATTCACTTTTCGATATATGCTAACCCCTATAACTTTTGATGAAGCCTTTAGTTGTGGCTAGGATCTATATTCTAGTAATGTAAGTGAGAGAACATAGTTCTAGTTGTATTTGTTAATATATAAAGGTATGGCTATATGTAGTTGATTTCTTATCAACCTATAGATTCGAAATAGTATTTCTAGAAAGGATTATGGCCAAACTTATCTTATATCTTTTCATTTCCTTACTATTACATGGAGTATAGAGGATTTTTTTCCATGAGGTATCGAGCCTTAGGCTCATACGGATCAATAAAGGTATTTATTGGTGCTTCATGTTTCACATGTTTGAATAAAAATTCAGTCAACACTAAATTCATAGAGATCCGAGTAATGGCTAAACCTAGGGAGGATAGTGGAATACTTAGAACTAGGTATAAACTTATCTTCATACGATTAAGATTGTATTATGGAATTTTTTTTTCTTATACTATTTTGTTTTTGTATTTTTGATGATAATTTTAGATTCTTCAATCTTAAGATGATTGTGAGATTATGTTCATCTATTATGAACATATTATCAAAGCTCATTTAGAGCCTTAGTGAATAATTGGCCAATAATATGATATTGTACTAAGATTATGCTTGACTATTTATAAGTTACACATACATATGTAAATCCTTATATGACTATGATATTAAGCAAATATTTTCATAGTTGGGAATGATTTTTGATCAACTATTGTTTGATAACTTTAACTTGAATGTTGAATTAAGTTATTGTGTATAATCTATACTCAAAGGTTTATTGCATGATTATTGTATAGATTATGCTAGAATATTTTATTATGTTATTGCTCTACGAATCCTACCTAAATTTTTTATTTTAGTTACCTTATATTCATAAGGTTGGTTTTGTAATTGATTAAATGTATAGTTTGAATTTTCCTAAATGATGTGTGTTCTTTTACGAACCTTGAAATAATTTCAGATTAAAAGAGGCATTCTTTTATGAAATTATTAGATAGAGCATGTTGTTCTAAGGGTTTAGATCTTATTATGCCGATTCGTATGAAATGAAACATGCTAACAATCTTGTAGATGGACTTCGTGAAAGGTTAAATAAGGACGAAGTATAAAATTTTACATTTTTCTATTGATTGAAGAAAGATGATTTGTATAACTGATTGTAATTAATCATTACTTTTAGTACTTATGTTTTGGGAATAAGAAATGTTGATGACCCTTTACTTGTATCTATTTAGAAAAAGAATTTGATGATTTGTCTTGTTTTAAGGCATGAATCTGTTATTGGTTTTTGGAATTAAATAAGGAAGTTCCTTCTGATAAAATATCTTATGTACTTCTTGAAATAAATGATTATATAATTCTAACCTAGGAATTATATCATTTAAAAATGGAAGTGAATCTGCATTATTTCTGCAATTATATGTGTTGTAGGGACTAAGTTATGTAAGACAAATATGTACTTATATGATTGAATATCATTTATAAATGAATGATGTATAGAGTATTATCTAAGTGTTGTATGATTAAGGATGATTTGTAAATATTAAGTTCCAATTAAATTATGTGAATATAAGTTATACTTAGATAATATAGAAGTATCACAATGTGTTTGGTTTTATTATCTAGATAACTGTTGAGTATATAAAACAACGGTTAACCAACTTTAAGGAACATTGTATGGCTATAAAACAAAAAGCGGGTGAATAACTTAGATATAACTACATTATCAATTAAGGAAAATTAATTGATGAAAAAAGAGGATATTATTATTATGAACTAGAATTAGGTACGTCATGTGAGAATGCTTGATTAATTATGTTTACTCTTTAAGTATGAAAACATACAAAAGCATTATAGTTATGTTTAGACACAACTGTTCCTAAGGGAACATGCGTGTATAAATGATAATGTATGATTGATGTCTTACATTAAATGCAGCTACAAGAAGTACATGACACTTATCTGATTAATACCTAATTAATGAAAAAAGTATGCTTTCATGACTAAGCATAACGCAGATCTAAATATGTAACCTATACTTAATTGATTAAATGTTTATTATCCTTACTTAAAGGAAAGTCATTTCAAACCCTAATTAATCCTTAGGTATGACACCTATCGACTAGAATAACTTAGGGTAAGATTAACAAGTTGTGAGTTAATTGAACTAATGAACTTGTTAAGATACGATGTTCCATTTAGCGGAAGTCAACAGAAGTCACAATATAGTCGTTGTTGCACAGCACCCACTTAATGACATGTGTCTTTAATTAGTGCACGTGGAGCAGCTACTATGGCGTGGTAATCTTCCTATCTCCCCTAAATGTAGCTATTATAAATATGTGGATCTAGGTCATTGCTATATACTAATATGTGATAGCAGTATGGCCTAGTTTCGATTTAATCTTATGATGAATACGGGGAAGGAATTGGATATGAACCGACACATTTCGATTTAGATACGTTTAATTTCCCTTAGTCATCCTAAGCTGACTTATCAGCACTATTCTATGCAAACTATCCCTAATTTGTATCTAGCACGAACCTTGGAAGTGATTGATGTAAATCAAATAAGAAAAATCTAGATAACTTGATTTGAGTGTGATGAAAGTCATAATCCTTTTGATAAGTATGTCATCTAAGGAGTAAAAGCATGAAAAACATGTCTTGAAACTTTGGCTAAAGTATCGCAAGATTCTGATTGCGTTGTCCTGATTTCACCTAGACTAAATATGTATGATATCGGATGGGTGATCCGTAACATGTAACACCCAATTTTTAATACTTTAGAAACAAGGATTTTTTTAACGTAGTGTTCTCTATTATAATTTAATATAATTTAGAACACACATTCCATTGCCAATCCATCTCATAACAGAAAACCATATACATGTGTAATGACTTGGTGATACACCGATCTCTCATGTTAACTTAATAATGTGTATACTATGTATACTTGGTTCCTTTACCCTTTTAGGGGTACCCAAGTGTTCTTTCTAAGAAGCCTATCTAAATACCTATTACCGATATTCATCTGAAATCTTGCATCTTAGACTAGGTGACATAGGACAATGTAACCAGCAACTTGCGATACTTTGGCCAAAGTTTTAAAACATGTTTACCATGTTTAAATTCCAAGATGACATACTTATCGAAAGGAATATGTCCTTCACCACACTTATTCTATTATCTAGAATGGTCTTTCTTGACTTTTGTCAACCCAATTTGAGTCAAAGTTTCACACTAAACAAGGGAAACTTACATGCACTAGTGTGGAAGACTACTCATGGTGACTAAGGATACATAGACATACTCAATCGACTTACGTCGATTGGGTGTGTCTAGTCACCCTAAGTCAACATGAGTTGACCACAACACTAGCTCATGTTTCTATCTTTGTTTAGGGTGGAACCATGAACCAAACTTCCACTTATGTGTCAGCCTAAGTTAATCGAATTAAGTGGGGTGTTGAGGCATAGTTGGATGCATCATAGTATCCTCGTAATGACTCATGTCATTATGAAGGTACTATGTTGTAGTTTCTATGTTTCAACATCCAACTGAGTTTCCTCAACTAGACTAACATACTTAAGAATATTATTTTATTAACCCAATCAATTATTATCTTATATTTTTATCGATAACAATGCTTTTAAGGGTCTACTAAGCATAATTTAACCCAAGAAGGTTACGAGGTGTATTTTACACGAGAAGAAGGTATGTAGATAAAATATGCATTCCTACTCATTCTAATTCATGCTTATGTTTAACTAAATATTAAGCTGTTTATTACTACTTTGGGCCCCTAAAATATTGACTAAGTACAAAAAGGCGCATGGGCACGCGAGGATATTATTGAAAGAAGGGCACGTAGGGAGAAAACACACAATTTAAGGTTCTAGGAGGATTTTAGAAGAACCCGTGTATGTGCCAGTAAAGAAAGATTTCAAGAATTAGCCATATTTGGCATATCATGTAGGACACGAGAAAAGCATGACCCGACTGCGCATTGCGAGTGGATAAGGTACCAGTGACAACTTGAGGCCCACAAAAGGAATATACCTCGCGATAGAAGATTCCAAAAGGCCATCATTTCAAGGAATGGAGAGCTTACGTTTGAAGGATCATGCTCCCATGGAGGACCACATTTGGACACTTGGCGATTGATCGAAGCCACATAAAGGAAATTTGGTGATTCAAGAGGCATATATATACAAGCGCCCACATAAGAGAATGGGATATATAGATTGATAGAGAGTGGAGATTGACAGAAATTTTACAAAGAAATCTGTAAGGGTTGGGTAGGTTCTTCATAAGATAAGGATTTATTAAGGGTTTGGTTATGTAATTTTCTTTTTATGGATTGAAGGACAAAAATACGGCTATGATGTATGACTTGATCTTCACAACCGTGGTAGTCTGTAATGGATCTAATGGATGTAATGAGGTTATTATACATGGTTGAATATGAATATAAATGATCCTGGTTCATAATTATATCTTTACAGTTCTGATTCATGAATGTTTATGGAATAGATATAAATCCTTATGTAATTCATTTATGATTTGGTTCCTATATATTATCTATTAAGTACCTTTCCGTCTGGGATGACTGCATTTTTCTAGAAGCCGTTCTAAGTTCTATGATAAATGTATGTCTCATCTCCACTCACTCATTTTAGGTTCTATCATAGATGATTATTTCCCACATAAATCACATAAAAGAGAGAATCGAGATCCACGCGCATGCCTCGGGTGAGCACCCATCACTCGTTGGGTGAGAGGCCAACACGCATGGGGTTTCTTTGTTCTTTGGTGGGTGTAAAAATGACTACATCTTGGTTCCATTCCGGGATATATTTTCAAATTTGTAGTGGAAATGGCATACATCATGATATGTGTAATGAGTGATGAAAAAACTTCTAACTCTAGAAAGTGTTGAATCATGGTTTAGAAGCACGGAGGATGAATTTTTTCGAGAGATTCAACACTAGGCCTAAGTTTGATACATGGAAGTGGGTGGAGGAGAACCTCTATCATGAATTATATGAAATTTTTCTATTGTTTCTTGGTAGAACTGTATGAATGGCTCTCGGTGTATGCATCCGAGATAAAGCTGGTACTATAGAGCACGTGTGTGGACCCAAGAGGACTATCAAAGGCTGCAGGATGTGGATCTGACTTGGATGCATCTTTGTTGACCAATGGTGGAAGAGAGTGTTGACCAACTACACTCTGGAATATGCCATTTCTACATATTCTTGCCCTGAAGTTGTTGAGTTTGAGTTCTTGAGAGCACCTAGAGGATCATTCTTGCATGTTATTCCTCTAGTAATGAAGATTTTGATCATTACTTTGAGTTTAGAGATGTTTCCCATGGCCGGCTAAACTCCTCTGAGCACTAGGTGAGGAAGCTAGGGTGGAGAAGGATGGCATAAGTTGTGGATAAGAAGAAAAGAGAGGAGAGGCGACTCAAGTATGGTGAAGCTTGAGAGAAGGAGATGGCTAGACAATGTGAGGTTGTAAGTATGATGGATTTATGGAGGAAGACATTGCGAGAGGGAGTTGAAGTTTCATGGAGGATGTGGATCTTGAGTAGTCTATTCTACCCCATCTTGGAAAGCGTGGGAGAGAAGCCCCTTCAAATTCTGATGAGAGTTTGTCACAAGGAGAGAGGAGAAAAGTTAGCATGCATCCGAACCCACTTAGTGACCAACCCTTGGAGCTTGGTTTTCCAATCAAGTGAGGAAGTCTTATTAACCCAGTTGGCATTGGTGGAATTGATCGATCTGCACCCAGGAGGTACAATTTCTCATTTGGAACCTTTATGGCTGCACATGCCATTCTTGTGTTTGGAGGATTTTTGGGAAAAGTTTGAGCATCACATTTGGAAGTGGCACGGGACATGCATCGGTAGTGGGACAATCTCACAAACCATAGGCACACGTGATTCGGTGGGATGTTGGGGACACTAGGCATGACCACCTCGGGCCCTTTACCGTGTTGGTACATGAGGATCATGAGGAGGAACTGGTGGGACTAGAGGCATAGGACCTGGTGGTTCCAGTGGATCTAGTGGGGGAAACACTTGAGGGAATCAAGGAACTAGATCAGGAGGAAAGGGCCCCAGCCATATCCTCAATTATTCTTTGAGATGTATTTACATCTATCGGATTACCAGGGAATAGAAGATGTTGTGGAGCATGTGCATAAATGTGAGCTTCTATGGCATGTAAAGGGGATAACCACCCCATAGTGGAAGGTAAGCTAATTTACAAGTATGTTGCAAGGGGCACGTGCACATAGTACCGAAAGTATGACCCCCATCAAACGGTGGTGGATTTAATACATTAAAGAATAAAACCTTCTAGTAGAATTCCACATCCACGAGTTTGAGAAGAAAAGCATCAGCGCTGCTGAAGGAAATTCAATAGGAATGTCAAGAGAGTGTGTGGGAATATGACATATGATTTAAGACTCTCCTGTCAAAGTTATCCTATGACATCCATCCATCGCAACATGCCCAGTGGTTTTTTGGTGGGTTTCTCACACCATTTAGAAGGACATTGTCACATAAGACATTCACTAACCCGCATGAGGCTTTGGAAGCTACCTTACATGCCGAAGTAGTTGGAAGTGTGGACACAAGAGTGAGCCCTTTTCTGGAGGCCCAAATCACTGCGATGGCAAGCAACTTGGAAAATTTGTCTGCTAACTCAGCGCATGAGACTCGTAGTGGTCTCTGGTGCATAGATTGTGAAATAGAAGGGCATACCAAGGATAGTTGCCCACGAAGGTAGTATGCACGTGGTAGTGGATTGTGAAATTTTCATGGGGACCATGATGTGAGTAGGTGCCCCTTGTACTGCAACATGTGATCAGGAAGAATGTGTCTTGCTATTTCAAGATCTACACATCTACAACCCATGATACCAAGGATTGTAGACTTATTGACCAAATCCATGAGGCCATTGATCATGGTGTGTGTCAGACCAACATTTCCAGTAGCTCCAAGAAGGATGACCTCCATTATGAAGGACATGCAGAGGGAGGGGCATGTGGAAGAGGTTTTCGTAGAGATTCCATGGTCACAATGGGCGATAGAGGAGGGGAAGAAGTGAGTTCTCGTGAGGTACCTATTACAACCGTGGGTCAAGAAATATAAGCGTGTGAATGTCTAGATCTATTATAGTTGCTCGTGGTGTAGAAAGAAGCACAAGTATGAGGAGTGCCCTGAGTTATTTGAACACATGAGCAATAACACGGAAGGACAAGGGCACCGAGATGGTAAGTATAAAGAAGGTGGATACGCAATGGATGCCACGAGTGGCGCATGGGTTAGGATTAGAACTTATCTTGGTGATAGTGTGGGTAGAGCCACATGTGCAAAGGAATGCCAAGGTAGAAGATTCTGGTTTCAAGAGAGGAAGTGGTGCATGGGAAGTATTCGGACCCTACCCACCTAGAAGGAAGTGTACCAGGAAACTATGGATGTTATACGAAGCTTAAAAGGAGAAATCTAATGTCTTAAAGAGTAGTCTAGGCAACAGAGAATAAAGGAGAAGTGTTGAGGCTCCATAGAAGGAACTGGATGAGGTTAAGGAAGTGTGCAAGATGTTGAGATAGGAAATATCATTCCCCTGCTAGGAGAATGGCTTTGGGAGAAGGTGCCACACGTGTGGGAGTAGAGAAAAAAGGAAGGTGTTGTACAAACCTCCTCCCCATAGCCTTGATTATTATAAAGAAATTACAATGAATGTAGTTATGGATGGATGGCTACTCTAATAATATATTGATTGACACAGGAGTTGAAGTCAATGTTCTAACATGTTGGATGCATGACATCAAATGGGAAGGCCCTACATTATACCATCTTCAAATGTGTTTTATATGGAAGAAAGACTAAGGCCATGCCCATTGGAGTCTAAAGGATGCGGTTATCACCATTCAGGGCCAAATTTTTGGAGACTTTGAAGTCTTGGCACTCGCTAAGGCAGATAATTTTTCAGCATTACTTGAGTGCCCATGGTGTTATAAAAATAATGTTGACCTGTGGTTCAATAAGGGTACATCACTTTGAGAACAAGGAAGAGAGGGTTATCATCCCCCTACAGATGGGAAGTTGGCACCATACACAAAACCCTTAGGAGAAGAGGTCCTTGATAGGATCTATGTGCACTCCATAAGAGACCCTGAGGTTATTCACCCTACGAAAGGGGTTATCCAGTTTGAGGATGCTCAGTCCATGTGAGTGACACCACTAGCATAGCATGTGATAATTGGGTGCATGGGACTTATGAGTTGGATGGATGATAGCGAGAGGGTATGTCACACGGAGTGACTGAGGTGCATTCACTTAGGTGCCTAGGAGGAAAGAAGTTTCCCAAGTACTCTGGAGGAGCCTACCCTGAGATATTTTTACAAGAGATGGAAGCTCAGTGGAATAATGAGGATGAAAGAAGAGGGATGTTAAACTATGTCTTCTCAACACTGCAACATGGTGGTGGGCTACACACCGTGAGAGCCTCTTAGAATGGCACGAGGTGAGAATTTCCTTCTTTGTTTAGTTCTAGAAGCAACGCGCCCACCACCATCAAAGACTATCATGGTAAGGAGCCCACCTCTTTCCATATCCAATCTTGTGAGAGAGGCCGGAGGGATGGAGTGGAAGCTTTACCACCATCCCTATGGACACATAAGTTGTATTCTACATTGCAAGGTTGTGCGTGCACATGGTACATTCACTCTGAGACATGCCGCTAGACGGGAAATTGGCAAGAATTAGTGGCTGATCTCGTCCAAGCATTTGAGTATGAAGCACAAAACCATCGGTGGATAGGGTGTTGTAAGTGGTTAAGCTCCTTACGATGGGATATAGTCCAATGGCGGAAGATAGGCTACTAGACTTGCTAGGAGAGCCAAGCTTGGAGGAATGCTTTGGTGAAGATGAATCTGAGGAGGTACAATTTGAGCGTGTGTGTGCGGAAAAAGAAAAGGGTAAAATGGTGTATGTAATCGATGGTGAGGAGATGGAGAATATGGAAGTTAACCATTGTAGGCATGCACGAGGTGATAGATAGTGTTGATGAAAGGACGCGCACCTACCATGAGCCTTTGAAAATGAAGAAAGTTAACATTGGGTTGGAAGTAGAACCCAAGGAGGCTATCATTGGAGACTATTGGTCGGAGAAAGAAGTCTATAAAATCATTGATACGTTACACAAATTCTAGGATTTGTTCCCATGTGGGTATCATGAGCTCAAAGGCATCCACCATTCCTTGGGGGAGATGAAGATTAAATTTGAAGGAAGGTGCATGCCCAATCAGGAAAAGACCATATCAGATGAATCCCAACTTATGCATAAGGGTCAAGGAAGAGATAGAAAAAATGATAGCATTAGGTATCATTGAAGCCGTGGAAGAGTCAGAATGGATAAGTCCGATGGTGATTAATATCAATAAGGATGGGAGGATAAGGATTTATGTTGATTACATGGACCTGAATGTAGTGTGTGTCATTGATCCTTTCCCAACCCCATTTACTGAAGAAATATTAGAGGAGTGGTAGGACGTGAAGTCTACTCCTTTCATGGATGGGTTCTCGAGGCTATCACCAGTAAGGATTACAAAGGAAGGACTAGAGAAAGACAATTTTTTCCCGAATGGGGAAGTTTTTCCTATACGGTCATGCCTTTTGGGTTAAAGAATATGCCTGTTGTGTTCTCACGCATTGTGGTGCAAGCATTCCAGAACTTCATCCATAAGTTTCTTCAAGTTTATCTGGATGATTGGACCGTGTATGGGTAGGTCAAGGACCATTGTGATAACTTGATATTGATGTTTGAAAGATGTGCCGATAGTTGAGGATATCCCTCAACATAAAGAAGTGTTTCTTTGTTACCCCATTTGGGACCTTGTTGGGACATATCATATGTAAAGAAGGCTTTTAGTGGATCCCCAAAAAGTTGTAGTTATTGTGGGATTGGGGAGCCTACTAGCCAAAGCGCAGCATGTACGTGATTTCTTGGGCACGGGTTACTATAGAAAGTTCATCAATGGATATGCCAAGATAGCCATGCCTTTAGAGGAATTACTTAGACAAAAAAGTGCCTTTTCATTGGGGGAGATGCGCACAGAAGGCATTTGAAACTTTGAAGGATAGGCATCACCACACCTATACTACACGTTTTCCTTCTTGGGATAATCCTTTCCATGTTCATGTGGATGCCTCGGGAATGCCTATTGGAAGTTACTTGCACATCCTCAGTGAAGGGATTATTGATCATCCCTTATGCTTTGCGAGCAGAAATCTAACACCAAGAAAGCAAAACTATACCACCATACGAGCATGAGGCATTTCCATGATCTACGTGCTTCATAAGTTTAGAAACTACCTATTAGAAAAATCCATTTATATTCTACACATACCACATGACGTTGAAATATTTAGTAAACAAGCCCATTCTACAAGGGCGCATATGTCGGTGGGTCTTGT
Organism: Taxus wallichiana var. yunnanensis; assembly: GCA_018340775.1. Classification (NCBI taxonomy): domain Eukaryota; kingdom Viridiplantae; phylum Streptophyta; class Pinopsida; order Cupressales; family Taxaceae; genus Taxus; species Taxus wallichiana. Next base: position 106,062,195 of record CM031234.1, read on the forward strand.
TGTTCCAAGAATTTGAGTTCATGGTGGTTGTCAAACCAGGAAAAGTAATTATGGACCGACCATTTATCTAAAATTGATTCGGGGAGGACATGCAAAGCATTGAGATACCATGCCGGATACACAACTATTTAGGTTAGGTGTGTGCCCTCATATTTAGAAGATATCGCAGTATTTCTCAAAATAGGTGTGGTGCAGGAGGGGATAAAGACATTGAAAAAGAAAGTAGTTATATATGCGTTGCGATACATGTTGATTAGTGGGGATTTATACAAGTTAGGAAAGTGATGAGGTTTTGTGCCGGTGTGTGCTAGAACATGAGCACCTAGCTATCATAGAGGAGGTGCATGGTGGAAGTGCAGGTGGGCATTACGTAAGTGATGCCACTACACGTAAAATATTTCTAGCTGGATTATGGTGGGAAACCCTATATCAAGATTGTAAAGAATACTGAAAGGTGTGTGATCATTTTTAGTGCATTGGAAAACCAGGGAGAAGAGATGAAATGCCCTTGCACCCTATCCCTAGCCATTGAACCATTGAGAAGTGGGCTATAGACTTTGTAGGCCCTATTGCACCCAGTGCGCGTGTAGGGACTGGATCATGTTATGTAATCACTTACATGGATTATTTGACAAGGTGGGGAAGAAGAAGCACTACTAAGGACCGTACATCGATTATAACAGCAAGTTTTCTATGGGAGAACATTATTACAAGGTATGGATGCCCTTTGAGTTTGACTAGTGATAGGGTACACATTTCTTAAATGAGATAGTAAGAATTTTAGTAGAAGTTCATGGTGGCTCATCATAAGACTACCCTTACCATCCACAAGAAAATGGAACCATGGAGGCATTTAACAAAAAATACTAAGTCATACCCACGACCAAAATTTGTGACGTTGGTAAGACAAGATTGGGATGACAAAAGTATCATCGATTCTATGGGCATTATAGAACAACCTATAAAAGGTTGAATAAGGCCACACCATTTCAATTGGTGTTTGGTGTGGAGGATGTTCTACTGTTGAATTCATGTTACCTTCTCTTGTATAGCATGCGTAGGAGGGTTGGTGATGAACAAAGTGTTGGAGGAAAGAATTGATAAGTTAATGAAGTTGGATGAGAGATGATCATTAGCCAAGTGGAGTAAGACAAAAATAAAGAAAAACAAAAAGCATGGCATGATCACCACATTAAGAACAATAAATTTGAGGTTAGGTAACTGGTGTTGTTATATGATTCCAAGTTTCTGTGCCATCCTGGGAAGTTGAAGGTCCATTGGTTGGGACCCTATATTATCTCGTATATACTTGATTCAGGTGCATGTCAGTTAAAAGCACTTGGATGGAATGAGATTTCAAGTCACTTCAATGGAAGTAGGTTGAAGCCCTACTATAAATAAGTCTTCTTGGTGTTTGTAATAAGGCAATATTGCTAGATAGTTTAGGATTTCCTTTAATGCATTTTATTTTCTTGTGTTTCCCTTTCTCGTTGTTGTTTTTTTTCATGCTTTGGATGCTTAGTAACCTCATTAATTTTTGAAGGTTGTGTATGCGTGCAGAGGACCACACATCATTTTAGTGTGGGGTGGAATAAAGAATAATGTGAAAGTAAGTGTAAAGTGTGAAGTACCAAAAGGAATTACGTTGAAAATCCTGGTTGAATGGACCTGTGGAAGGAAGTGCATGGGAGAAAGGGATGGGGAAAGGTGAACAAGAATGGTTGGTGTTAGGATAAGGATTTAAGGAAACCACGTACAAAGGAGGAAGAAGCGCAAGAACAACACGAGGTAGGAGAGAGAAAAAATCAGGAGAAGGATGGAAGAAGTGCCTTCGGTGCTATTGATGCGCATGTAAGAGTCTTTTGTCAGATGGATTGTTTATGTGCCATAAGGTTGTAGGATTATCCATGCAAGGATGGGTGAGTGATTGAAGGCACTTAAGGCCGGCTTAGTGGAAAAATCTTCAATAAGTGTTAAAGTACGGTGGTAGGTAAAGTAACATTTAATGTTAGAAAGAAGGAAAAACTATAAATAGGAGGTCGGGAACTTCATTATTTACATTGCGAATACGAAGAAAGAAGAGCTCTTATGAACTAGGGTTTCTAGAGTTGATCTGTGTGAAGAAAAATTTAAGAAATTTGAGCATGAGTGACTAGATTTGATCTACAAACTAGTAGGAAAGAAGTTCACGGGCGTAGAAAGTTTTGGAGAAGCGCCATCTTGTGGAATAGGTTATTCCAGTTAGGGTTTGGTAGCTAGGGCATGGACTTAAAGGGTTTCTTCACAAGATTGAGCTCTGAGTTTGGAGAGAGTGGAAGAGAAGAATAACAAGGAGAAGTTGAAGTGTTAATATAACCTAAACTATGGCACCAAGAAAGCAACTATGTCACCTAAGAAGACGAAGGGCAAGGTAAAGAAAAAAAACAAGTGACCCCATGCAAGCATGAATGAAGAATGGTACCAGAGATGTAGTACCCAGATGGGGTATTGCTTGGGAAGTAATGGGAATCCCACTTTAGAAAAATGACGGTGAGTGATTACAACCATTGCACACACATGAAGAAGAAAATGGTGTTGGAGTTGGTGTGCCCAACAAATAAGAGGATGCTAGAGGGCCTACCTATCTATAGCAATGAGGTAAAAGTGAATTTGGAGAAGGCAGGGTTGTTGCAACTCTATGAGTTTCCCTTATTTTGGAAAGCCTGAGTGCCTCTATCAAGTGGCTGATGTCGAGCATACATGAGGACCAATTTTACTTCGCAGGGTGCAAGATGCGCATAACTCCTCAACTAATTTCAAAGTTCATAGGCCTCATTTGTGAAGGAGAGAGTATAGATGATGACTTAAGTGACAAGGATGCCATAAAAGAGATCATCATTGCTATATATGATTATAAGAAGGGTCATGGTACTTTGATATTGCAGAGATCCCATATCCCGTCATGAGAATGAATGGCTGTGCACCTAGTTACAAAGATAAATGACCAAGAAAGGTGGACGTAGGTAAATAAGGCCTGGTTAAATATATACATAAGATATATCGAAGGCCATCTACAACTTATCTTCCTTCATCGCAGATGAAATTATCAGTAGCGTGTAGGAAGGTGACAAGATACATTTTGGTAATGTCCTCCTGACAATTGTGTTTTCAGAAATCGAGTACTACGATGGACAGAAGTTTTTATGGGAGTATCCAAAGGAAGATCCATCACTCGTGAAGAGATTCACAAAATATACATGTGAAACCATGATGGCCACCCACAAGGCACATGCCTAGAAAGTGGTATAAGTGCTTAAGGGATGTGATTCGGGGTAGAGTGGAGGATCTAGAACAACTGCCAGGACTTAGTGATGGAGAGGCATAAAATTTGTAGATACCAAACTTCTACGCATTGGTAGTTCCACTTAGTGGATGAAACCATGAGCCCATGGTGTAAGCTCCCATTTTCCTTCACTACTCAATACTTCCAAGCGGGAGTTAATAGATTCAAAGAGGCCAAGAAACTAAGGTTTGACCTTAGCGAAGTGGACCAAGACCAGGAGATGCGTAGGAAACTGTCTACTCCCAAGAAGCATGTGTATGTGGAGAAGTAATGTATCAAATGAGGTCCAAATGATGAAGCCCAACTCTTCTAAATGCGGGAAGGACCGCGGCGTGGTGTATACCTCTTGCATAAGGCCAAAATTTGAGAAGGGAACATATCTAGAAAATGATGTATCCATACGAGAAGACCCCTTACTAGTAGAAGGAAGCCCACACCCAAGAAGAGGGAGAGAGAAGAAGTAGAGAAAAAGGCACCAAGTGTGCATACTTCTCGATTAGTAGGCACTAGAGCAAGCACCAAACCCAAGTACATATGCGTGCGCTTAGAAGAAGTCCCGGTGAGAGAAAAAGACCCGGAAGAGGAGGCACGAGTAGCCCCTCACGAAGGAAGAGTCACCAAAAGAAGGAGAAAAGGAAGAGTCTCTACTAGAATCCCTAGTCAAGAACAAGAAAAAGGTGGGAGAGAAGGCTGACTCGGAGGGATACAGAGAGCTTGGAGGCCTATAGAGGTGAGAACGATGATGAGGATGAACCTAAAGGAGTTCAAGGCTCTCCAGTGTTCGAAGTGCATGACTCCGAGGAGAAAGGAGAAGAAGAAGAAAGGATGGTTATTCCTTCATAAGAAGGAAAAGGTTGAAAAGGAAGAGGCTCTCAAGAGAAAGGAGTAAGTGAGGAAGTAAGCAAAGGAGACTCTAAGCCTCAAAAAGAGAGGAAGTTGATGCAGCCATGGAAAATTAAGGATGGAATCATTGAGGCCCTGGTAGAAAAGGAGGTGGAGAAGAATGTAGAATAAGTACTAAAGGATATTGAAGAAGAGAGCATTGGGAAAGAGAAAGATAGTGTGGGGGGAGGTCCCAGTCTAGCTGTAAGTTTTCCTAAGGTAGCACACTCAAGAAGAAAGAGCCTTGAGGAAAAACAAGGACATGTCATGGGGCTATGTGGATGACTCAAGCAAGGTATTGTGTGATGACTTCAGAGCACTATACCTACTGGAGAAACTCTTGGATATGGCATTCATTTGAAGAGGAGGGTGCATACCCTCGGATGAGGAAGATGCTATCTTGGGCATTTGAGTCCCATATAGATGAGCTAGAATTTGAAGTGTGCCAAGGGGAAATAATGAAGGAAGTGCCGAAGTCAAAGGGAATAAATCCCTTGGTAAATTCCTAGAATCTCTCAGATGAGAAGATCTGTAATGCACTCAATAAAGTCTCAGTCGAGGTAGAAGCTAGGATTTTGGGGACGAATGATAGAGTAAAAGTTCTAGAAGCAGAGCTAGAGAAGAAAGAGGAAGAGCTTTCCAAGAAGGCTAAGGACTTAAAGCAAGAAGATTTGATCACCGCTAAACTAAAGCATGAAATAAGGGATGAAAAGTAAAGGGTGTGTGAGGTGTACAAGAAGGTAGAATTGATCACATGTGTCATTATTTTGAAGCATCCAGACCTAAACCACCCACACAAAAGTATGGATCTACCCTGGAGTGCCTAGAGGATTTGACATGCATCCTCACAATGGAAAGGAAACCACTGGCCTTAGAATCCATGGAAGAAGTATCAGTGTGCTTTGAGAAGGAAGAAAGAGGACAATAAGGTGTAGAAATCATTACCAATATAGTAAAGTCCTTGTGGATGTAAAAATTGCCACCTAAATCTACCGAGGCCACATATGAAAATTGTGTGAGAAGGGATAGAGTGGTGAGCATTCTGGTTGCCACTCATGAGGCAGAGCTCAAAGAATTCCAAGAAAAGAACAAAGGGAAAAGAGCGGAAGTGGGACATGATCTTATTCGAGGTTGAGAAGAAATCGAAGCCATTGAAACCTTATGAGGTTCAATAAAAACTAAAGGAAGGATATATACCCACATATCACAAGGGGGATGGATGTGCTTGAGGATGTAGGACAAGCAATTGGAAGGAGTGGTTAAAATGATGGATACTCAAGGAGATGGACTAGGTTTTGAGGAGGTAAGCACCCTAGTCGAAACCTCTTTTAGAGAGCACATAATGAAGTAGATTCTGGAATAAGTTGGAGGCCAACTTGAAGAAAGATTTTCCCCTCCTACTTGCAGCAGTAACAACACTTCCCCATTCTTTCATTCTTCCCAATTCTTCATTCCCTTATTCTTTTTCCAAATCATTAATTCTTCTAGAATCTATTGTAATTCCTTATTCATTGAAGAGGTGTTCCCGAGGGTGGAGAACAGGTGAAGTGTGGGGTGATGTTGGGCCCCTAAAATATTAGCTAAGTATAAAAAGGTGCATGGGCATGTAGGGAGAAAGCACGTAAGTCAATGTTCTAGGAGGATTTTAAGAACTCGTGGTATGTGCCGGTAAAGAAACATTTTGGGAATTATCCATATTTGGCATATCAAGAGGGACACGAGAAAATCATGACTGATCATTGCACATGCTTTGAGTGGATAAGGTGCCATCTTGGCAACTGGAGGCTCACGAAAGGAATATACCTCGTGATAGAAGATTACAAAAGGCCATCATTACAAGGAATGGAGAGCTCACGTCTAAAGGATCATGCTCCCATGGAGGACCACATTTGGACACTTGGTGATGGATCTGAAGACAATAAAGGAAATTTGGCGATTTAAGAGGCATATATATACAAGCGCCACAGAAGAGAACGAGATATATAGATTGATAGAGTGGAGCTTTGTAGAAATGTTCGAAGAAATCTATAAGGGTTGGGTAGGTTCTTCATAAGATAAGGATTTATTAAGGGTTTGGTTATGTAATTTTCTTTTTATGGATTGAAGGACAAAAATACAGCTATGATGTATGACTTCGGTCTTCACAATTATGGTAGTCTGTAATGGATCTAATGGATGTAATGAGGTTATTATGCATGGTTGAATATGAATATAAATGATTCTAGTTCATAATTATATCTTTACAGTTCTGATTTATGAATGTTTATGGAATAAATATAAATCCTTATACAATTCCTTTCTACTTTGGTTCCTATCTATTATCTATTAAGTACCTTTCCATCTGGGATAACTGCATTTGTCTAGAAGCCGTTATGAGTTCTATTATAAATGTATGTATTGTTTCCACTCACTCTTTTTAAGTTCATATCATAGATGATTTTTTCCCAATTAACTCACATAAAATAGAGACTGGAACTCACGCATGCCTCGGGTAAGCACCCAAGTGCCCTTTGGGTGATAGGCCAATGAACATGGGGTTTCCTTGTTTTTGGTGGGTTTAAAAATGACTACAATTACAAATATCAATATGTATAAATTCAATGTTAAGAAGGTAAGATCATTAGATTTTCTTACTATAGTTTTAGCTTATAACAAGCTTATTGAAAATTTTACTTTAGAATTCATAATACCATAAGTCTAAATCTTGTTATTATCCTTTTTAAACATTCATGTTTCAATTATATAAATCAGCTAAGGAAAACACAACCAATCATCCTTGTGATTTAATCATAAACCCATACAAGATATCATATATATCTCTTCATTTAATTACAAGGAAGATATCATTTTTCCTTATTAAGGATCAATGTCCTATTTATGAAAATAGAACACCTTTGCTTTTGCATAATTAAGAATTCATACACATATATGATCTAACCATATTCCCTTCTTACTTGTTTAAGGGTCTACCAAAGAGTATCAAACTTATTTTTCTCTTTCACATGAAATGAAATCAACTATATATGTAGATCCTTAATCCTAGAAGCTTTATATATCATAAAATCTAATAAGTTACGTAATCCCATATCACATATATATCTATATTTCCCCCATCATGAATGATATTACTTAGTAATATTACACAACTTATGTCATGAAAGTCTCATAAGTAAATCAGCAATCAACATTCACCAAAGAAATTCATTTATCAAAAAGAGAGTTCTCCATTCTCTGAACTTAGGAAATATTTCAAAGGATTACAAAATTTCATTGCATTAATATAAAACTAGTTTTAATACATCTTATTTTCCCGACAAAAGTACATTTCAAGTATATGTCACTACATAGTCATCATAATAAAGAGATAATTTCTTTAGTAGAATAGATGTAACTTTCTATATGTCTTTCTCCTTTCATATTTTATGAAATCCATCTACAAAATTGTTAGCACGAGTCAGTTCATAAGAGCTGAGCATGATAAACACTATAATGTTAAAACAATATGCTTTTATCTAATTGTTTCATAAAAGGAACCTTGTTGTTAATGAAATGGTTCGAAATAAAAATTAAGATTAACAGAAAAACTTTCCCAAAAGATTACAAAACCATGAAAGAGAGAAAGAGATCATAGAATATACAAGAAGTAATGTTTAAGTAAGAACTAATTAAATCAACATAATTAATTATATCTCAAACACAAATATGAAACTCATTACAACCTGCTAGTCGTCTGATCAAGCAATAATTAAGAAAGAGGTAATTCACATTTCTAACTTAATCTTAACTTCTCATTATAGCTTCCAACTTAAGTTTCACAAAATCAACCTATTTGTTTATTCAAGAAGAAATAAATTGATATAATCAAACTACCTTTCTAAAATAAGTATGTTGTTTTAATATTCAAAATGATAACAACTTGCATTATGACTGCATGATCAAACAAGAAGATACAACCTGAATATCAATCCATCCAAAATCTTACCCAATTAGGCTCATCTCAGATCTAAGAATTATGTTGATCAAGAACTATTCCCAACATTACAGGTAAGAAAATTTTAACCAACAAGAGATTAGGTATAAGACCAACAACAACAAACTCACAACATAAGTTCCCTAAAATCCTACATTCATATCCAAGTTAGAAACTCAAAAGAACAGACATAGCTAACACCATGCAGTCCCATAAACATCTACATCGGCATATTTATTGTTTCCATAAGATAATTTTAGAGAAATAGAAAATTATTTTCAAACTTTACGCAAGGTCCAAGTCTTACCCAAAATATTGAATTCAACTCAAGGAAAGGATCTTGAGAATGAAGGAAACAACAATTTCAGAAACAACACAAGACTCCTAACATTCCCAAAGGAGATTCATATAAAATATCCATCAGAATCAAGGTCAAGAAAATGCCATGATCAAACAAAAATTTCCAAGATAGTAAGATCTACAAACAAGAAAATAATGTCAATCTACACCCACGTAATCCAAAGTTCCAAAACTCAAGAATTAGAACCTACTCGAAGGGAGTATATAGATAAAGAAGAAAGCAGATTTTAACCGGTCCACAATCCCATACTAACCAATTATAAGTTATACCAAAACTTAGAACAAGCCAAACTAAATGTTACCTCCTTTCACAAGGCCAACCAGAAAGGGTTTTCATTCCAAGCTAACTTAATAAAAAAAAGGAGAGATGATACCAGTCTCCACAACACAACTATTCCACCCGTGAAGGATTACAACTACCATCAAACAAGGAATGGAAGAGAGATAAAGTAAGAACAATCTCCCTCCAACAAAAATACTCTTCCAGAGCCAAAACAATCTTCACATGCCCGATAAAGATCAACAAGATCTAGCTTAAAGTAACTAAAAATCCTAGAATGGGTAATCAATAAACTCATCGATTAAGAAGAACTCGACACCGAGAAAATTTCTATAGGAAAACCATCCTAGTAAAAATTTCAATGAAATTTGTTGTCTCCCTAACAAGGGTTTAAAAATGAAACAAAAGATTCATTTCAGTCCCTCACAAAAGGTGGAAAGAATTCAATTCCAATAACTAAACATAACCTAGTTTACAACAACTAGGTACTTATTTTTTAAGAGTTCAGTCATGGTAAAGGCCCCCTGAATAACCACTTAAAAAAAAAGGAGTCTCCAATAGTCATAGATAAATTAGACCATATTAAGCTGGTCTCCAAATCATTAACAACAAGACAAATGACTAAGCTAAAATCCATAAGATTTCATCAAAAACATAGCAATTTTTCATGCTTACAAGATTCCTATTCAAGGTAAACAATCCAACCAAGAAACTAACACATTCCTCCATTAATAACCATGGATGTTTAGTATGCATGAGATAAAAAAACTTTCATTCACACAATACAACCCAAAATTCATAATAATACAACATACACTGCATCATTAAATTGAATAATCAAAAAACATTATTAGAGCCAAAAGAAGGAAAAACATAACACAAACACCAATACTGAACAATTTCATAAAAGAGAAGAGTTCTTTTAATGAAAACACTTAAGTAAAAGTAGAATATTTAATGAGATAGGGCCTATCATTCCTGATAGTGCTCTTGTCTTCTTTTCCTTGTTCTAAATCTTCAAGCAGAACTTCTACAACAAGATTTCCATGAAAAAATGTAAAAAACCAGCCACTAAAACCTTCCTTATCTTCCTCAGTATATCTTCCATTACCATCACGCCATGCAAGGAAAAATTTATCATGCACAGATTCGAACTGGAAGTTTGAAAGTAAGAAAACCACATGCAAAGCTACAAAGCTCCCAAAACCAAATGAAACAATGAAAATCGAAAACCATCTATCCCACCAACTTCTCCTATTTCCCAGGCAGTTTTCACAATGGTCAAGATCAATAAATTTCAAAAGGATTGTGAGTCATTTCCTTCTTTCTGACTTCACCAACTCCTTGTTGGCTACAACTAAAAGTTTAAAACTCCATGCAAATAAATTTAGTAGAGTTGACAACTCATCTTACCCAAATATTTCCATGCATTTGGAAAAATTAGCGGTAACAGAGTATTTTAATGCCTCATTCAAACCTCTTAAATACCTTAGGAATTGGTGCCACCGACACCCCTCCTCATGTCATCCACACCATCCCCTTTAGGCTAGTCCATGCCCTTAGGTTAGGTTAATAACATTATCTTATAAACAAACTTAGGTCCTTAGGTTAGTTTATCATTTTTAGTCTTAGAATATCTTAGTAACATGACTTAGGATTACCTCCATCCATAATCAACCACAATAATAAAATCATCTAACATAAACTTAGGATAGGATAACAAACTTAGGAACTTAGATTAAATTAGGTCCCCCAAATAATCATTCAAATTACCAATTCAACATTACCATATGAAGAACCAAAATGACGTTCTTGGATCACTTATGAAGGACGTGTGTAGAAGAGATCACCTGTGATCCCGTGGCATCCTAGGTTTAGAAATCCAACATTATGCCCAGCTCGGTCAAGATGAATTTGATGTCATTAAATCGAAAACATGCCTTGGATCAATGAAATTACTCAGGTATAGCTATCTGCATCATAATCAAATAGATTGAATCAAAAGTTTAAATGTAATATAGGCTATGAACAATTTTAGGCTGAATTAATTTCCTCTATCCACATGCAGTGAACATTCAACATAAGAAGGAATGAAATACTTCATTTTAAATTCAGAATTGACATGGCATGATTGTATCTATTTTCAGAAGATAAACATATCATCTACAACAAACATGATTGCTTAGTTCACAAGAGTACATCATCTTCAAACAAGAATCACATATCAACATTTGTAACTTTGAGTACATAATTCATCATAGATATCAACCATGTTAGAGGCATTACATAGATACCTAAATATGTACTTTAGATATTAACACTTGAATGACCTTGAATGAATAAGGGAACCACAAGTATACTTAGTATACACCTTGATGAAATGAAATATGAGGGATTGGTTTAATACCAACTCATAACATGATTACATATGGTTTACTGTTGTAGGATGGATTGGCTAAATTAATGTTGGTTCTAAATTATGTGAATTTAGAATAGTGAAACATTATGATAAAAAAATTCCCTTGTATTGAATTCTTAAAATGAGGATGTTACATTTTGGTATCAGAGCTAAAGGTTGCAGCTCTTGGACCTATTTGATTCCATTAATGAAAAAAATTAATTTCTTATTAATGAAAATAGTTAGAACAAGGGGACATACTGTAAATAACCAACCTTTGGTTAGTGAAGTAGCTAGAGCACAAAAGCTGGATGAGATCCTTGTTGTTCTTCATGACACAAGGAATTGGATTTTTGTACTTGAAGAACAAGTAATGGAAAATGAGGGAGGATAATGTTGTTAATGACAATGAATAACCTCCAAAAAATGATATGAATTCTAAAAATCATGGTGGAGAAATAACAATAACAAAGCTAATAATGATGATGTAAATTCCAACAATAATGTTGTAAATGTGAATGAAAATGCACATAATCAACCTAAAAACAAGAAGGAAAGTTTGGTAGTTGAACTTATAAATGACGTAAAATAGATAAGTCCAAAAAAATTGATGGTACCACCTTGGGAGATGGGGCTGATAACTGGCTCAATGAAATGGAGATGTACTTTGCAATAAGGAACTTCTCGGAGGAAACCAAAGTGGTATGGAGAGCTTATCAGCTTTCCCATGAAGCATCTTCTTAGTGGGACAAATGTAAGGCTGAACTTAATATTGATGAAGTTGGCATCACATGGGATCAATTTAAGGGATATTATAGGTAGTGTTGGTTGTCATATCTCTACTATGACTAGAAAATGTTTGAATTTCAGATATTAAACCAAGGAAAAGATCATTTGTAACTAAGTATTGGGAGAATTTTACCAAACTTCTCAAGTATGTACCATAATACCCAAAAAATGTAAAGTTCTATATACTTAATTTTATTATGGCACGAATTCGAGATATAGGTGGAAAGATTGATGTATATATTCCATCAAATATGGAAGGGGTTGTTGAAAAGGCCATAAGGTAAGAATATAAATTGAAAGCAATTTTGGGGATAAGGAAAAAAAAGTAAGAATATTTATAACTCTCCTTCACCCCTTGTAACTAAAAAAGGTGGCATGGAAGAAGTTTGGGAACAAATTCAAATTTGGGGCTGATAAAGGAAAGAAAACAATAACAAATAAACTGTCTTTGTAAATAACGAAAATAATGGGTAGAAAAATAAAAATGGCCAAAACAATAATTCCAAAGTTGAGAACAAGTTTGAGCCTAGGAAAGGACCTTTTGGGGTTTTTTATATTTATGTTAAGGAACATTAGGCAAGTTATTGTCCTTAAGAGAAAAATGACAGCAATCATCAACACAAAATACATGTTGTAGTACGCTGATAAGAAGGCTAAAAATCAAGCTATGCCTATAGAAGTGCCAACTAAGTTGTTTGGAATACCTGTGACTATACTTTTCGATACTGGTGCTATTGAATGCTTTTTTTCTAGTAAATTAGCTTCTAAATTGAAAATAAAAGTTAGTTTTATGAAAAATTCATGGAATGTCCACTACGGGAAAAACGTTATTCACACGGTTGATAGATGTTTATTTAGCGCATGCAGCCTTAGAATTGTCAAAATTTACTACAGAGGTAGACCTTTATGTTTCACCTTTAGGGTCATATAGGTGTGAATTGGATAGATGAACATAAGAAAAATGTAGATTGTTATGGAAAACACATAAAATGTTTAGATGATCTGTAGAAAATAAAAGACATTCAAGGTGTAAAAAGAGATATTACAGTTAGAGAAATATCAGCCATACAGCTCAAAAAGGCTAAAAACAAAGGCTGCATGATTTTTCTATAAAAATATCATAATCGATTAAAAAAGTATTGATTTTATGGAAAAATATCCTCTTTTATAAGATTACAATGATGTGTTTCTAGAATAACTACCTGGTCTTCTCTTAGAAATGAGAATTTGACTTCATAATTGAAATCAAACATGGAAATGAACTTATCTCTAAAGCACTTTGTACCACATGAATACAAAAATTTAGTTGAAATTAAGGTACAATTACATGATATCTTGTCTAATGGATTGATAATACCAAGTGTTTTTCCTTGGGGAGCATCGATGGTATTTTTCAAAAAGAAATATGGAACACTTAGACACTGTGTATAGACTACAAAATGTTAAACAAAGAAAAATCAAGAATAGGTACCCTCTTCCAGAATTGATGATTTGTTTGATCATATGTGTGGTGAATCGATTTATTTCAAGATCATTCTTTAATTAGGGTACAATCATTAAGAATAAAAGAAGAATATATTCATAAAACAACCTTTAGGATGAGATATGGGCACTATGAATTCATTGTTTTACCTTTTGGTTTAACAAGCATAAATTTTATGAATTTGATGAATAATATTTTTCAAGAATACTTGGACAATTTTGTTCTTGTATTCTTGGATGATATTCTTATCTATTCAAAAAGCATGGAGGAGCACAATGAACATTTAAGGATTGTACTTGAAGTTTTAAGAAAGAGAAAATTGTATGGAAAGTTGTCAAAATGTTCATTTTATGAAACTGAAGTGCAATACTTAGGACACATGATAAAAAAGGATGGAATCTTTGTTTATCCATCAAATATTGCATCCATAATTGATTGGCAAACACCTAAAAACATACATAAAGTTAGAAGCTTCATGGGGCTTGCAGGATCCTATAGAAAATTTGTAAAAGATTGTTCAAAGGTTTTACCCCAATTATTTCACTGAAAAAGAAGGATAAAAGTTTTTTTGGAATGAAAGTGTGGTTTCATTTAAAACATTAAAGTAAAATATTATAACAACACCTATTTTAACTGTCTAGGATCCAAATGGAAGCTTCATAGTGGTAACAGATGCTTCCAGAGATGGATTAGGGGGTATATTATTACAAAATGATCATGTGATAGCATATGCAAGTAGAAAGCTCAAGTTACATGAGCTAAACTATGGTCCCCATGACTTATATCTTGTTGCCATATTATATGCACTGCAAGTTTGGAGACATTATCTTTGAGGGAAGCTCTTTGAGTTGAAAACAGACCACCTTAGGCTGAAATACATCTTCACATAGCCTAATATGAATGCAAGGAAGTGAATATGGTTATATTCTTTTGTCTTAGTATGATTTTGATATACGTAATATTAAGGAAAAGAAAATAGAGTGTGAGATGCACTAAGTCATAGAAGCACATTTCTGCATGTGTAGCCTTGAGAACTCAATTTAAAGACAATGTAAAGAAAGAAATGATCAAATATCGGTTCTATTAGCAAGTAAAAACAACACTTGTTGCAGATTCCAATGATAAGAGATACAAAGGATTCAGATTCGATAACGAAGGAATCCTAAGGTATGAAAATCGGGTGTATGTACCCTTAGAAAATGAGTTAAGGAAGAAAGTGATGACTGAATTTCATAATGCACCTTACTCTGGACATCCTAGAGTGACAAAAATTCTTGCTGATGTAAAACAAAAATATTTTTGGAAAGGGATGAAGAAAGATATAATTGACTATGTGTCACATTTCTTGGAGTGTCAGTGTGGTTAAGAATGAACATATGTACCTAGATGGATTATTGTACCCTCATAGCATTCCACAGTATAAGTGGCAAGTGATAAGCATGGATTTTGTTCAAGGGATGCCTATGTCTAAAAATAAACATGTTATTTTGGTTATAGTTGATAAATTAACAAAAGCAACTCATTTTATTCCAAGGAATTTGGAAAGATGATTCACATGTTCTCGCAAATATATTTGTGCATGAAATTTTCATCTTGCACATTATACCGAGCTAATCATATATGATAGAGATCCAAGAATGAATTCACGATTTTGGAAAACTCTAAATGCAACCTTAGGAACAAAATGAAATTTCAGTTCTACATACTATTGGGAAACCGATGGGAGACTAAAAGAGTAAATCAAATAAATGGTAGACATTCTTAGAATGTACTATATAGATCAACAGTAAAAATGGGAAGAATACCTTGCTTTGGTCGAATTTGTATACAATAATACGTATCATTACTCTCTAAAAATGGTTCATTTTGAGGCATTAGATTTAACGATGGTGTATAACCCATGTTAGTTGGGATAACATAGAAGATAGAGAGGTAGTTGGACCTGAAATGCTTACTGAAATGGAACAACAAGTAAAATTAATCTATACACAATTAACGGAAGCTACAGATAGGAAAAAAGATATGTAGACCTAAAAGGGTTGATACAAAATTTGAACTTGGTGAAAAATTCTTTTTAAGGGTCAAGCCTAAAAAGAGTTCTATTTCCTTTGGAAAATCAACTATCTTGCCACCTTTATTTGTTGGACCATTTGCAATTGTCAAAGTGATCAGTAATGTAGCCTATCATTTATCATTTCCTCCCATATTGGCATTGATGCATGATGTTTTTCATATTTCCTTACTTAAAAAGTATGTTTCATGTTTGTCGCATGTGCTAAAATGGAATTCTTTACAGGTCCAAGACCCAGGAACTATAGTGGTTGAACCCGTAAGGGTGCTGGAAAATCACAAGTTACACTTACGTAAACAAGAAATCAGTCAATACAAGGTCTAGTGGGACCAGTTTAATAAAGAAAGTACAACCTGGGAGAACTTAGAAGACATGAAAACTACTTTTCCACATTTGTTTAAGAAGAAAATTTTTAGTTTTCTATGATACTTAAGATATTTGATTTTGTTGTTTTCGAGTAAAATACTTTTAATAAGTGTTGTTATAGCAATTTTGATTTTTTATAAAACTTCTAGAAACTTGAATTTTTGCAAGTTATGCTTATTGTTTGAGAATTTGATGGTTGAATAAGTTATAATTATTACTTGTGTTCTTAAACTATTTTGATTTAAGTTAATCATTGGGATGATGATGCTTTTAAGGGGGAGGTATGTAATACCTCTGCTATTTTGATATCTGTACTTGACTCTTTCTGATTGGTTGGAAAACATTAGCATGTGGTATTGTTCTCAGTTGATGTTTACTACTAGACTATTATTATATGTATACTGAAATGACATCATTTACTTATAAATTTGGTAAACTTATCATTCTTGAATTACATAGTTGTGCTTATGTTTGATAAGATCATGTTGTACATACCTTTTTGTTTCGAACTAAATATAGTGGTTTCATATTTTGATAGTACAAACCAAGTTTTGGAGCAGTTGAATGATAAGGTAAAGAGAGGGGGTAAGCTCTTCAATTTTCTATATGAGTGCTACCTTTGAGAATTTTGTATTGGTAATAAGATTCAGGATAACACCTTGGATCAATTTTAATGATCCAAGGTATTCTCCTAAATTGATATACTATTATTACTGTAAGTAAGAAATTTTAAATAACTACTTAATGGATTTGGGATTACTATTTTGTTACAGGCCTTAAGAAATTTAATCTAATCTAAGTTTTTAGAATTTCTTGGCTTAGAGAAGGCATACATTGGTTTAATAAACCTAGTTCATTTAGATAAGCACTAAGGCTTAATTTGATAAATATTTATATATTATTTGTGATTGATCTTATCCTAATCTAACCTATGTTATGGTGACATATAAAGTTGCAAATACCCTAATGTTAAAAATGTGCATTTGATTTGCTAATGATAACATATCCAAAGGTTGATGGATGAAAGTTGATTTAAATAAATCCTAAGCTATATTATGAAACCTAAGATCTAACCTAGACCTAACCACGGTTGTCTTTGAAATGGGTCAGTTGCATGGTGAATCGAGTTGGGATTACACCCCATACTCGTACTTGGAATATTAAATGGTTTTTTTAATGGCCACCTCCATTTTCTATCATAGAATGTGGGTCAAACTTGGCAAATCATGCTAAATCTTAGATAAATTTTAGTTAAAGTTTTGTTAGTTGTTGGTTTGATCTCTAAATTGAATCGGTAATATGGTCGGTTAGCATAAATTATGGAAGTAACTGACAGTCCTTTCATTTCGTTAATGGCATTGAATAGACCAAAATAGCCTTGGAAAAGGAAATGATGGTTTTGAAGGAAAATAGGAGAATCGGTTTTCATTTTTTGTTTACGATTGATATTTTGGGCTCTACATGTTTTTGGCATGTTTTTGAATGCGTCATATATTTTCAGATTTTCATTGAATCCTTAGTTGCATGGTGGAGGAAATAGTGGAAATCTTAAATGAATCGGGCTATTAAAATGAAAAAGAAGAGAATGAAGGGTTTATGTGAAATCCCTTTTGATAATTTTTGGAGTTTTGTGTGTAAGATTGGAGAAATATTGGAGCTCTCCCAGGAATTATAGGCTCTAAAACCTCAAATTATTTTCTCTAAATAATTTTTTCATGAAAATAACTCTGCTTTCAAATAGAAATTGTTTTAAGGTTTTTGGTTTTGATTAATATGAATCAAATCTTGGATACTATTTGTATTTCCTTTTTTTTTTCTTACAAATCTGTCATGTGTGGAATGACTAAAAAATTAATGATATAAATGATTGGTTCTAGGTAATCAATTCGAACCTAGTTATTGTTACATGTATTTTGTGCTTTGTTTATAACCTAAGGTGATAGTGGGTAATTCTTTCTTATCCTTTTATGGTCTACCTACATTGGATTGTATTTATTGAATTAATTCGACTTATGTCAATTATATGATGTTCTTTAGTTGCATAAAACCATCGATTTTTCCATTACCTTTAATGGGTATTTTTGATAAACCATTTACCGGTATATACCCTCGGTGTTGTTTTGGGTATTTACTTTTTTTGATAAATGATAACCCTTGCAAATTTTGATGAATCTTTTAGTTGTGACTAGGTGATATATTCTAGTAATGTAGGTAACAAACTTATTTATAGTTCCATTTGTTAATATATAAAGGTATGGTTGACGTAGATGATTTCTTATCAACTTATAGATTCGAAATAGTCTTTCTATAAAGGCTTATGGCCAAACTAAGATTATACCTTATCATTTCCTTACTGTTACATGGAGTATAGAGGATTATTTCCCATGAGGTATCAAGCCTTAGGATCATACAAATCGATAAAGGTATCTATTGACTCCTTCATGTTTCACGTGTTTGAATAAAAATTTAGTCAACACTCGAATCGATACGCTTTTAGTAATGGTTGAATGCGGGGATGATGGTGGAATACTTAGAACCGGGTATAAACTTATCTTAATACAGATTACGACTATATTATGGAATTCTATTTTCTTATCTTGTTATGTTTTTGCAGTTCTTATGATATTTTTATATTCTTCAATCTTAAGAAGATTGTGAGCTTTTGTTCATATATTATGAACATATGCTCGAAGCTCATTTAGATCCTTATTGAATAATTGGCCAATAATATGCTACTTTATTAAGATTATGCTTGACTATTTATAAGTTACAATACATATGTAAAGGCTTATATGACTGTGATATTAAGCTAATATTTATATAGTTGGGATTGATTGTTGATCAAGTATTGTTTCATAACTTAAACTTGAATGTTGAATAAAATTATTGTGTATAATATATAATCAAAGGTTGATTGAGTGATTGTTATATGGATTATGGTAGAATGTGTTATTATGCTATCTCTATGAATCCTACCTGAATGTTTTATTTGAGATACCTTATATTCATAAGGTTGGTTTGGTAATTGAATAAATGTCTAGTTTGAATGTTCCTAATGATGTGTGTTCTTTTCTGAACCTTGAAATAATTTCAGTTAAAAGCAACATTCCTTTTATGAAATTATTAGATAGAGCATGTTGTTATAAGGATTTAGATCTTATCATGCCAGTTCGTATGAATTGACACATGCTAACAATCTTACAGATGGACTTTGTGAAAGGTGAAATAAGGATGAAGTTTAAAATTTTGCATTTGTTCTATTGATTGAAGAAAGATGATTTGTATAACTGATTGTAATTAATCATTACTTGTAGTACTTATGTTTTGAGAATAAGAAAGGTTGATGTCCCTTTACTTGTGTATATTCAGATAAATAATTTGATGATTCATGTTGTTTTAAGGCATGAATATGTTATTGGTTTTGAATTAAATAAGGATGTTCCTTTTGATAAATTGTCTTATGTACTTTTGAAATGAATCATTATATAATTATAACCTAGTCATTATATCATTTAAAAATGGAAGTGAATCTACATTAGTTATGCAACTATATGTGTTCTAGGGACTAATTTATGTGATACAAAGATGTATTTATATGATTGAATATCATTTATAAATGAATGATGTATAAATTATTTTCTAAGTGTTGTATGATTAAGGATGATTTTTAAATATTAAGTTCCAATTAACTTATGTGAATATAAATTATACTTAGATAATATCAAAGTATCATAATGTGTTTGATTATATAAAACAACATTTAACCAACTTCAAGGAAAATTATGTGGTTATAAAACAAAAAGTGATGAATAACTCAGATATAACTACATTATCAATTAAAGATAATTGATTGATGAAAAAGAGAGCATATTATTATTATGAACTTGAATTAGGGTATGTGGAGAATGCTTGATTAATTATGTTTACTCCTTAAGTATGAAAACATACATAAACATTATAATTATGTTTAGACATAATTGTTCCTAAGGAACATGCGTGTATAAATGATAATGTATGATTGTTTTATTGAATTAAATGTAACAAAAAGAAGCTGCATGAAATTTATCGATTAATAACTACTTAATGAAAAAGTATGCTTTCGTGACTAAGCATAACGTAAATATAAATCTGCAACATGTACTTAAATTATTAAATGTTTATTATCCTTACTTGAAGGGAAGTAATTGCAAACCCTAATTAATTTTTTAGGTACGACACCTATCCACTAGAATAACTTAGGGTAATATTAACAAGTTGTGAGTTAACCGAACTAATGAACATGTTAATATACTATGTTTTGTTTACCAGGAACTTAACGGACGGTCACAACATAGTTATTATTGCATAATACCAACTTAATGACATGAGTCATTAATTGGTTCCTGTGGAGAAGCTACTATGGTGTGATAATCCACCTAGCTCCCCTAGACGTAGATGTCATAAATCTATGGATCCAAGTAATTGTTATATATTAATATGTGATAACAGTATGGCCTAGTTCCGATGTCATCTTATGATGACTATGGGGAAGGAAGTGGATTTGAAACAAGGAAAGTCAATTCGGATACTCTTAATTTACCTTATTCATCCTACGCTAACTTATCGAACTATTTTATGCAATCTATCCCTAATTCATATCTAGCATAGACCTTGGGAGTGATTAATGCAAATCAAATGAGACCAAATCTAGATAATAGTTTCGAGTGTGGTGAAAGTTATAATCCTTTAGATGAGTATGTCATCTAGGAATTAAAGCATGGAAAACATGTCTTGAAACTTTGGCCAAAGTATCGAAAGCTTCTAATTGTGTTATCCTAATTTCACCTAAACTAAAGATGTATTATATTATATGGGTGATCCGTAATGATACCAGATATGCACTTTAGAGATTAACACTTGAATGACCCGTAATGAATAAGGGAAACCAAAAGTATAATTTTTATACACCTTGATGAAATTAAATATGAGGGATTAGTTTGATAAAAACTCATAACAGTTGCATATGGTTTACTGTTGTAGGATGGATTGGCTAAATTAATGGATTGATTGAATTTAAAACAGTGAAACATTATGATAAAAAAATCCCCTTTATTGAATTCTTAACATGGGGATGTTATAGGACCCTTTAAATGATCGACTCAAAGATAATTTATTTTTATAATAGTAATTAAATGCAACCCCAATGAGATACTTCACTCCATGCAACATTAGTGACCATTTTCTTAGAGAGAGAGGGTTTCAATCTATAAATGGAATTCTAGAAGAAAGAATCATTAACCCTCTAAAAATATGTCTCACTTCCTTTTATGAGAAAATTGAGGTAATAATTATAAATTTGATCTGAAGGTCTCTCTCCCACTGTCTTTAATTTGGGATAAAACTACATTCTGACTACAACATGGACAGCATAAGAAATCATATAGAACTTTCCTACAGTTAAAACCTCTTTCATCTAAATATCGATTGTATCACTAATGAATTTACCCCAATAAAATAATTGATAATTTTTTCATATCATGGTCAAGAATTGATACATCCATCCTTGATATTATTTGTCCTAAGGAAGTCTAAACACCCTTCTCAAGTAGTGTGATGATGTCACCGATCTCAAGAATGAAATCACTCCAAGGTACTACCTTGGGATGTTAGCATGTGGTCCTATAGGTTTTTCATTGATTCAAAACAAAATTAATGACAAATTGAATGATGGAATAGGGTCAAATGATATTTTGGATGATGTGGACATGATGGTTCAAATGTATACTTAATGATACACAGAGATTCAGTGAAGTTTACCTACTCTTGCACACCCATTCAGGTTCCTAGGTGATGTTGCATTGTGGTATGATATTTTTGGTTGCAAAAGAAGCATGCTAGTCTGTTAGATAACATGTTTAGAGAGTGTTTGGGCACTCATATTAGTTGCGGCGTGTAGATATAGGTTGGTGACTATGCTTCAAGTACTCATTTAAAGTAGGTATGGATGTTATGAGGTATGATGATAATATTTGGATCTAAATGAGCTCATTTATGGTATATTTGGGTCATTTTGAGTGTTTTCATGATGAGTTAGTGTTATTTTAGTTGACCCTAGCTTCTATAGTGTAAAACCCTAAGGGGTTGTTATGTAAGTCTTAGTGTCTAGAGATTTTGAGAGATTGTGATGAAATTATGATGTTTGTATATGTTATTCTGATATCTCATGGCTCTTTGAGAAAAATTTCAAGATGTTATGATTTGAATTTTGCAAGATATGTCGGTTTTGGTGAAACAGGGTCAAGAACTAGTGCATTTCCAAATCCAATTAGATCGTTCGATGCTCACCCCGAATTATGTAATTTACATGGTACCTTGTGTATTTTATTTATATTTCTACATTGAGTATAGAAGGTTTCCAAAAAATAATGAGGTCTTTTAATTGTCACTTTTTTATGAACGAATGTTAAGAAGGTAAACAACTATTTATGAGTTTAAAACCCTAGCTTGAAAGTGGTATGGAAGAATTTATTTATACGTAGATAGTTGTTTTTGATATTTCATGGATTATAGTTGAAAAATGTATAGTAATCCTTTATATTTCCATAAAGTTATGGTATAGGTCATGGTGATGAGTGGACCCCACTCAAACAGGTCAATTTATGAAGAAGAGTGTTTTAGGACAAGGTTGTCCAACGAGGCTGCAGGATAAATTAGCATTGTGTATTTTCTGTGATTTTTATTTATGTAAGAATAGGTTTCATGTCATGGTGATGTAGTTACATGGTCAAGTGAGCTTCATTCATGTTGACTGGTTAAAGGGCGTTTTAAGGCAATAAAAATTAGTCTTGATGAAATGGGCATAACTAGAGCTACTATTGGAATCATGAGGATATTAAAGTTTTTTTGGAAAGAGTATTTATATATATATATATATCCATTGATATAAGTATTATCTCATGATTATGATTTTTTCTAATGTTTCTAGGTCATTTTTTGGACATGAATATTTTTGCTAGTGCGAGGATAAGATAGGGTTTACTAAAGAATTGAGTTGGTTGGAGCATGCTATGGATTAGATGATGTTTTCTATCACCTAGAAAGTAAATAGGGATGATTTTTTAATACAATTAATCCATTTATAGGTTTTTATGGTTCTTGGAAAGGTGTTAACCAAATGATCTTTGAAAACAACGTTTTAGGAAATTTGATTTGGTGAAGACAAATGTGGTTGTGGTTTTAGTAGGTGATTGTTTCAAGAATTATAACTTGTTTATAAATATTATCAAGTTATTAAAATTTTCAAAAAAAATCACATGACATAGTTTGGATGTTTTAAAGTTATATAGTAGCATAAAGAATTTTCCAAGTTCACGAAGGGTATAGGAAACAACTGTTTTGAGAAGAACAAAGAGCAAGTGGTCCCATTAAATGAAATAATTTGATTGGTTTAGCTAAATCATGACCATTTATAATTTTACATGTTAATTTATACATGTTTGGGGATTTATTGGTAATGGATAAGTATGGTTTTTATCTTAGATCATTTTTCTCTTTGTGCCCATGTGGATTTGAGTCATTTTTGGAGCATGTAATGATGTTTTTGGCTATGCCGACCTACTTGGATAACTTTTGACTATTATGTTGTTAATTTCAATTTTTTTATAATGCATATATCGATCCAAAGGAGGTAAATAATTTTTTTTTGAATTTGAAATGTAAAGGATCTTATAAAAGCATTGTTTTGGGTGTTTTTTGAAGCTAGTTGTGTGTGTGCAAGAAGTGAGAGATATTTTTAGGTGTTGAAGAATGAATTGAGGTCATAAAATGTTTTATAGGTTGAATAAGATTATAAATCATGTGTGAAAAATTTTGAAGTCTTGACAAGTGAAGGAAGATCTAGTTTGTGAAGGATTGGATACCTAGGATTTGTATCATGGTTCGAAGAAGTACGAGTTGAACCAAGTGGTATCTACCATTTTTGGTAGAAAAATAAGATATAAAATCATCATAAGGTGGTTGATTGGGTGCTTAATCATCTTATGTATTTATATCATCCTTGTGGAGTTAGTGATTCACAAAATTAGGGGTTGGTGCTCCTTGTAGGGTTGTAGCTCTACTAAACTAGGGGTTGGTGCTCCTTGTGGAATTGTTGCCTCACTAAATTTGAAACATATAAAATTATGGATTTTGTTTCATTGGTTTTTCTTTTCCTTGAGCATCTCCCACTTATATCTTGTGTCTCGTATTTATTATCTTGCGATTGGTTTCTTGCACATGTGATAATTTGTTGTATACACACATTAATACATGGATAAATGTTTGGAAGATTTGAATAAACAAATATGAAATATAAATTTGAATTTTTAGTAAGTAATGATTGACCCCCTCTCCATCTATTATGATTTTAACAATTATTATTAGAGTAGGTCCTTTTGGAGAAGTTTAACCACTTGAAAGGAGATCTTCTGAAGCACAATTATGGAGTATTCTCAAGAGTGATCTAGTATGTTTCCAAAAATTAGTACGGGGATTATTTGAATCCATTAGGGTTTGATATATGGTATGAAATATATGGGTTTTTTTAATCCTCTTTACAGAAAAATGAAGTATGTGGTATTTCTCAAACTAATTTTCATAGTCAAGATGAGAATATGATTTGGTATATTGACAGTGGTTGTTCAACTCATATGATAGGTGACAAGAGTAAGTTCATAACCTTAGAAAAAAAAAATTTAGGTCTGTGAGATTTGGAGACAATTCTACCATAAACATTCTAGGAAGAGGTACTTTGAGTTTAGACAATGAACAAACTATCACCAAGGATGTCTTATATGTTGAGAGCTTGAAGCATAATCTACTCCGTGTGAGCAAAATGTGTAAACAAGGGTATGTTCTTACCTTTTGTATGAAAGTTGCAAGATAAGATAAGGAAAAGAGAATTAGGTAAGATTTTTTTAGAGGAAACAAGAACTAATAGTAACATGTTTATTCTTAAGGAAATCAATAAAGAAAAATGTCTTATGAGCAAGGTGAATGATTTTTGGTTGTGGCATAGGAGGTTAGGTCATGTGAAATTTTATAATCTTGTAAAATTTATCTCTAACAACTATGTAAGGAACATGCCTAAACTCAACAAACCAAAAGATGCATTATCCAAAGAATATTTTCATGGAAAGAACACTAGAAGGAGATTCAAGACTAATGAAGATGATTCTAAAAAATTCCACTTCATCGATACATATTAATCTCTCTGTGGGCCTATGAGGACTTAAATTACTTCAGGTGATTACTACTTTATGCTTCTTATTGATGACTTCACTAGATACACTTGGGTTGCATGTTTAAGAAACAAATATGATACATTGGATTTTTTAAAATCCTTTAAATATTATTGAAAATGAGAAGAATGGAAATATAAAATACATTAGATATGATAATGGAGGATAATTTTTCTTGGATTCATTTGATGAGTTTTGTAGTGTTTATGGCATTAAGAGGTAGTTTTCAGTTTCTAGAACTCCTCAATAAAATGGAGTAGTTGAAAGGAAGAATAGGATTGTTTAAGATATGGCAAGGACCATTATTAATGAGTCTAAATTACCTGATGGTCATTATAAGGAATAAATTTTTACTTTTGTTTATATTCTTAATAGGTTTCAGCTAAGGGTGAATAGTGAAAAGACTCTTTATGAGCCATGGAAAGGAAGACCAACCAATGTGGAGAATTTTAGAGACTTTATATGTATATGCTTCATCAAGAGGGCTGAAGGAAATATTTGTAAGTTTGATTCTAGATCTTATGAAGGTATATTTTTGGGTTATTCCTCAAGAAGCACAACTTACATTTTCTATAACAAGAGATTGAAGACTATTGTTGAAAGTGCAAGTGTAAAATTTGATGAATCTTATCCTATGAGATCTTTTTCTAAGGCAAGTGAAACACTTCATGAGGATGATTCTAAAGAAGAAGAGGATGATTTTTTTCAAGGAAAAAAATAAGGTGTTGAGGAAGAAAGGAATGATACCAAGGCTCATTCTAGCTAGACTAGGTGAGATCATCCTGAAAATCAGATTTTGGGGAAGAAATATGTTGGGGTCACTACAAGAAGGAAATTAGTAAGTCTTCAAAATCAAGATAACTCAGCTTTTCTTTCAAAAATGAATCTAATAATGTAGTAAAAGATATCAAAGATGAATTTTGGGTTAATACTATGAATTAAGAGCTAGATCAGATTGAAAAGAAAAAACGTGGGAAATTTTACCTAGACCAAAAGGTAAGAATGTAATTGGATCTAAATGGGTGTTTAGAAATAAACTAAATGAGAATGGAGAATTTATAAGAAAAAAAGAAAGATTGGTTTGTAAGGGATATTCTCAAGTTGAGGGAATTGAATTTTATGAGACATTTACTCCTATATCTAGAATGGAAGAAATCATATTGTTCTTGGCATAGACAAGATTCAAATGATTTAAATTTTATCAAATGGATGTAAAATCTACCTTCTTGAATGGATATCTCAATGAGGAAGTGTATATGGAGCATCCTGATGGTTTTTCTTTGACAGATAAATCGACTATGTGTGCAAACTAAATAAGGCTCTTTACGATTTAAAACAATCCCCTAGAGGTTAGTATGAAAGGCTTGATAAATAAATGATTGAGTAGGGTTTCAAAAAAGGTGTAGCTAATAGCAACTTGTATATCAAAAGTGAATGATATAATCTACTTATTTTTGTTGTCTATGTGGATGATATTATCTTTGGTGGAGGTGGTGATCAAATGACTCCCAATTATGAAGAAATAGTTTGAGATGTCTATGTTAGGAGAGATCTCCT
This sequence comes from Taxus wallichiana var. yunnanensis, assembly GCA_018340775.1. NCBI lineage: Eukaryota > Viridiplantae > Streptophyta > Pinopsida > Cupressales > Taxaceae > Taxus > Taxus wallichiana. Next base: position 106,088,930 of record CM031234.1, read on the forward strand.
TCTTCCTTGGAATTCAAGTAAGTCAAGTTAATAAAGGTATATTCATCACCCAATCCAAGTATATCAAGGAAATTCTTAATATTTTTCAAATGGATGATTATAGACTTGTTGGTGCTTCTATGATTACAGGATGCAATCTTTACAAGGAAGATGATTCTCCTAAGGTGAATCAATCTGAATATAGATCCATGATTGGAATCCTATTTTATTCTACTACTTAAAGACCTGATATTGTGTGAGATGTTAGTTTAGTTGGAATATTTCAAGAGGATCCTAGAGAGTCACATCTATAAGAAGTGAAAATAATATTTAGATACCTTAAAGGAACTATTGAATTTGGTTTGTGGTATCTAAGAAGTGAAATATTTGAATTGAGGGCTTATTTTGATGCTAATTAGGAAGGTAGTATGGATGATAGGAATAATACTAGTGATAGTGTATATTTTTGTGGAGAATTCCTTGTTTCTTGGTCAAGTAAGAAATAATCTATTATGGAACTCTCAACTTTTGAAGTTGATTATGTTGTTATTGCTCATTATTTCTCTGAAGTTGTATGGATGAGGAAAACCTTGGAAGATTATAAGATCAAGAGTGATGTACCTACACCTAATTTGTGTGATAACACTAGTGCAATAATTTTATCAAGGAATATAATTGTGTATTCTAAGACAAATCACATTCTGTTAAGTATCACTATCGAAGAGATCTTGTAAGCAAGGGTTACATCAAGTTGGAGCATGTGTCTACAAAGGAGGAAGTGGATGATATACTGAAAAAACATCTTCCAAATCCTACCTTTGAGTACTTAAGAAGTATGTTGGGAGTGATCTCATCTCCTGATAAATCTTGATTGGTCTAAAATGTGTGTTAGGGAGAAAGAAATGAGATACATCTGCTCCAAGCAAGTTGAAAACTATTGTGTGTTTGTGAGATGTCTTGGTGTTATCCCGTAAAATTGGCAAGGGAAATTTTGAGATAACCATACTGAAGTTTTGTTCGGTCCTCGTCAGGGGACTCCTTGCATTCGAACATTGCAAAATCCCTTCCCGAGAAATCTAGTTTTCCGAACTTGGCCTTTTTAGGCCTTTTTTTGGTTGGGTGCACATAATAACTATGCAACATCATGTTTTGATGCACCCCCTTTAAATCCTTTGGCACATACTTTCTTGTGCAGACATAGGGGTTTTCATGCGCCACACTATGTTGAGCCTTCCTCGCATGCACGAAGGCACATGCGCCTTCCCGATAACAATCCTTTTGTTGCGCCAAGTTTCGGTGTGCGCCAAAGGCGCACATAATCTTATGTCGACATCACCTTTGGTGCACCAAAGGTGCACTTAACTCTATGTTTGGCATGTGCTTTGGTGTGCCAAAGGCGCATACTTTCTTGTGTCGACAATGATTTCCATGCGCCACTTGAAAAGGTTGGTGGTGCATTTATTACTGCCTCACCTATATATAGGCGCGTCTCGCAAATGTCATTGTCACTAGAGCAATCACGTTTTTATTATATATTTTCTCTGATCCTATCAGTGCACCTGCCCTGTCGTTTTCAAACACGTAGTGGACCCGTTTGCACGTTCTTCTCTATTTATCCGGTAAGAGGTCGTTATCTCTTTTATGTTTTGCGTTTTGGTGCTTTGTTTGCTTGTTGGTCAGGTCACTGGATTGGAAAGAATGAAATCATGAACTGGCTCCCCCTTGTTATCTTTCCACATATTCCTCCCCCTCTTTCCAAATCTTTGGTAGAGGAAGCTATCTGAAATGGTGGTTTAAAACCCTTTTGTTTAAATCCATTTCATCACCCCAAGTACCCTGCAGAAGAGGTTTGAAGGAATGAAATCCCTATGAAGTGAGTCAAGCATAAAAGGAAACTGTATTTTCCTTCTCCCTTGGCGCATTGGCATGCCCCGTAACACCAAGAATAGTTGCACCAATGGCGCATCTGTCTCCTGTTACGCAAAGAGCATACGCATGCCAATGGCACGCATTCAATGCTTGTTACATCATGAAAAGTTGCGCCCTCTTAAGGAGCACTTCCTTAGTTTGTTGCAAATGATTTCTTTTGCGCCCCCTCATGGCGCACCAAACTCCTTTGTTGCATCGCTAAAACCTATGCCCTTTGGCACACCCTGCATATGTGCAACACCAGTTAAATCGCGCCAAGTGCAAAGATTTGAACGGTGCAGGCGCATCCATCATTGCAATAACATTATGTCATGCAAACTATTCATGCCGTTCCAAGTTCCCTTAAGTGCACAAAAAGCATATGTTACACAAACCTTCTTTGGCGCATAGAAGGTTTGTGTAATATATGCTTTTTATGCACTTAAGGGAACTTGGTGTGGCGCATGAATAGTCTACAACATGAAAGATATATGTGCCAAGGGCGCATCTTGCTCCCGTGCAACATAAAGAATCCATGCACCCTTCATAACACATACATATGGCGCAGGTGCACTTATCCTTACAAAAAAAAAGAATGTAATCTGATAAATCCATGCACCATGTGCCCTTTGGTGCTAATTTAGCCCTTCGCAACACCCTTTTCCTATGCGCCTTGTTATTTAACTCGTAAGCTGCAACATTCATGCGCCCGCACCCGAGGCCTCAAAATCACTAACTCTTTCTTCGTGAACGCTTCAATGGAGGATCAAACGAATGATATGACTTTCATGCGTTGTGTTTCGCTTCTTCTCCTTGCAGATCAGAAACTAAGCTCAGAGTTACATATGTCAACATCAAGCAAGAGGCCTACCAAATCCAAGGGTAAAGTGAAGCTTACAGAAGAGGAAATGAAGTACAAATATCAGAGGGTTAGAATTCCCGAGTCCCAGGCCGAGTGTGACCTGGACATCAGAGACTCAGAGTTGGGTCATATTGATATGGAGGAGTTCTGGGTCAGAACTCAGAAAGTTACAAGAAGTCCATGGATGGACAAGTTGATGGGCAGTGCACTACATTTTACAAAGGGCGGAATCCCTGTTAGTTCCGTAAACAATGAGTTTATTATGGTGGTTGCCCGATGCTACAATAAAGACACAAGATGTGTCGTGAATGACAAGGGCAAGGTCGTCATCAACCTCACTACCCGCCACTTTGAGATAATGCTCGGAATTCCTCATCACCGGCACTTTGTGGCCGTTAGCCAAGAAGACTGCATCAAGGCCTGGGATGACAATGAAGATCAGTGTATGCAGCTGATGAATGAAGTCTACCTGAAAAACAAAAAAGTAGTGACTCGGTGGCCACAAGTCATTCATCGCAGTGACTTTTCAGAGGAACTCAGTGACACAATTACGTTCCTGAGCAGAGTCTTTGGGCTTCCTGATGCCCATTATTTTCACAAGTGGATGCTGCGGTACCTTGAGACAATGAACAAAAATATGCCTGATCAACGCTTTGAATGGGTAGAAATCATAAGCAGCACAATCTCTGAGCAGCTACAACAATTCAACACAACAGGGAGGTTCTATATGAACTGCTACGTGGTCTATGCTGCAGCTTTAGAGAGGGACTACCCAGCTTTGATACGGAGTGGGGTATGGCCTCAAGTTAAGATCTATGAATACTATCCAGAATTGAAGCTGGAAAATAGCATCCCTCAATTCACAAAGATCAATGATGCATTTTTCTACTTCATCATCATTTGCCTTTTGAGGCCGAATATGACTCATGGTCATGACCAAGAGCATCGTGGCAGCCACGGAAAAATGGGGGCCCTATTCACCCAATTCCCCACATTCACCTATCTAAGGGCGGCCAACTTCTTGGGGGAACCAACTAAACTGCCGAGGTACGCCGGCCCCAAGTTGATCTTGTTGGAGCTGTCGAGGCAGCTAATTACCTACCATGAGAAATGCCTCAAGAGGAAAAAGGGTGGAACTCCTTCCCCCTCACACAGGTGGGTAGGTATACATGTCTTACTCACCATAAGGCAAAAGACATGTTTGCGGAGGCGGAGTTTTGAATCTAAAACACAATTTCCCAACGAGACCTACCTTCGACCTAAGGAATTGTCTCGCGTAGGGCTAAGTTCGACCCGATCCACATTCCTCGGATCGAAGACATCTACATCATTGTCATTCATGAGGTTGAGCTCGGGAGGAAGGACCATTCTCATTTGGCCTTAGTAGAAATCATCCAAGACGGGGTGGCCATCGTCCCCAAAGGCTACCAAACTACCGAAAGCAAGAAGTGGATCAAGTATATCTTGATACAAATGGGGACGATTGGCCTTTTATGCAGCAATTGATAGAACAAAGCACCTCAAACAATTGAGGAAAGGGTCAAGGAAACTCTGCGCAGAACAGAGCATTGGTGCCGGATGAACGGGCTCATATACCTCGGAGTTGATTTCACAACCTCTCCATTGGGTAGCGCACCTCCTAGATCAAAACAGCAGCCTAAAGGCAAAGGTAAAGACAAAGAGGGTGAATCTAGCTCCACCCAAGAGGAAGCTCCTGAAAGTCCTCTTCTACTCGCCCGAAGAACAAGTTGTGACTCCGGCTTCCCAGAGAAAGAAAGCAGTGGAAGATGTTCCAAAAGGCCCATCCACTCGGGATGTCACCACTACTACAACAATTGAGGTCCTTTCTGCTCTCTTCTCCCTCTCCTCTTTCCCCTCCTCGAGTGACTCAGTGATCATTCCTTTGGTCGTGTCCTCTTCCCCTTCTTCTACCATTCCTCCTGCTTCTTCGTCCATCTTCTCCTCTCTCGCGGAGCTGTCCCCTCCATTTCTTCCCTCATCTCTGAGCTCCCTTCCCTTCCTATGTCTTCCTCTCCTGCAGTATCCCTTCCTCCCGTGGGCACTTCTTCGGCTTTTCTCTCTATGCCGCCACCACGTGTCTCCACGTTTTTCCCTTCTACTACTGTAGCTGCCCCCTTCTCTATTTCTGGCCCTTCTCCCATAAGTCCAGCTTGGATCTCCCAGCACCTAAGTCAGTAGAAAAGGAAAGTTCCCATCGCTCCGATGGACTTCTCCATGATCCCGTCAAAAGGGGCAAAGAAGCAAAAGCCTATCACACGCTTCTCTCAGAGTGCTTCGGGAGAAAGGGTAATGGAGATCGCGTACCCCAATCCTCTAAAGGATAAAAAGGATCTGTCTTCGATAGATTATACAGTGACTCAAGTCATAATGGGTACGTCTTCTGAAAGCCTTCAGGGAGAGGCCCTATCTGTAGTCGACGCCCTCTACAAAAGCTTCGGGAAGCAAAAAGAGAAAAGGCTACTGAAAGAGCAAAATAGACATCTGCTCCATGCCTTACAGAAAATGGGTAGTGCACCTCCCACAACTACCGCCGAGACTCCTGAGCCTCTGAGCCAGGATAAAATCAATGAATATGCAAAGATCGGTGAGCAGGGCATGGCAGTTTCCGCTTGGAGGAGCCAGATTCTCAAGGACAGTGAAAAAGTAATCACCAAGTTCATCAATTTGTATTTGAACATCAACAAGGCAAACAAGGAACTCCAGGCGTTGGCGGGACCCATATTCGAAGAGCTGGACCATGCTAGGCTGCAGCATGAGACCTTCCAAAGAATGTTTGACTGTTCAGTCGAAGACCTGGTTAAGTTCGGCATTTTCGGCCATCCCAGGGCCCTCAATAAAGTCCTTTCCACTCTAGACTACCGGATGGATCAACTGGAATTCGTCCTTGAAAAGATTGATAAGGTGAAGGAAGAAGCTCTGGATGCGATGCACCAAATGGAATGAATCATTCTCAACATGTCTCCGTGGTTGCTTACTCCTTCCTTCGCCATAAGAAAAGTTGATGAAACCATCCAGATCTTTAAAGAGATCGTTTTACAAGGGTTGGGGCCAGAGGTCACTTTTGACGCAGAGTCCATCAATAACCTGCTGGCCTGTCGGGACTTCATCGGGTTCCTCATAGAAGCGAGAAAGAATATTCCAAACTCCCCAGAGAAGCTCATAGATGAGCGGGAGACTTGAGGTGATCGGTGAGCAACACAAGGATCCACGGAGATCAACTAGAGCCCTGATGAGTTCATGGAATACCGTGCCCAATTTAACATCTCATCACCGAGCAAAGCAACGAAGCAGGATACCCCCTTTCGGCCGCAAGATGACGACGATGAATGAATTCTCTTCTTCTCTCTCTCTTCTTCGACTTTCTTTTTGTAAATGTCTAAAGTATGTTGACACAAATGATGACATCATCCATGTTGCACCATGGGATGATGTCATCCATCAAGTTGTCAAAAGTCAACATGACTTTGAGATATTTTGTAAATAGGTGGTTGGTTCCTTTTTGCCTTCCTTCTTCTCCTTCTTCTATAAATACTCAAATACTTGTTGTATTTGGAGAGTGGATATCTTTTAGATGAAAAATAGAAGTGAGAAAGAAAGACTTTGAGATTTTTGTAATGTAAATGAAATATTAATACAATATTTAGACTTTGTGCTGAATACGTGTGTTATTTGCATTAGATCTTTCTTATGTCAGATCTGTGTGTTTATTCTGTTGAATCTACTTCTGTTTTATTGTCATTTATTCATCAGTATTGCTTTGTTCATTTATGCAAGTAGGTTTGGCTCTGTTTACTACCGATCCCAAAACATAAACCCTCTGACCTTTCTGCTTTGGAATTCATTTCTTTTCTCCCTTCGGATCTGACCTTTCTTCATCCCCTCTTTCATTCCTTTCTCTTCGCAGCTGGAAATAAACCTACTGGGATGAGATCCAAACCCCGAAGGTAGAATACTGTGAGACTTGCACAAGATTCCTGTTGGTAGAATAGCAATAAACTAGTTTCATTTCTTTGACTCAAAGAGGGCTATGCCCCACACTGCTGTTGCCTCGTTTATCCATAAATACGCCCAAGTGACAAATTTTGAACCAACAGATTTTGGTGACTCTATCTTTGGGGATCGAATAGATCTATCAGATCTATGATGGTGGCGTATGACGGAAAATCAGTAAAAAAATTGAAAAAAAAAAAAATCACTATCTGTTTCAAACTTTAAGCTTTTTGTTAAAAATCTAAAATTTTGCAAAAGTGACTTGAATTGAAAATTTTCTTCTGAGATCCATAGATCTGGCCTAGTTGGAGATCTTTAGTTCTTTGAGTTTTTATAAAAATCTATATTTTGTCGTAGATTTGAGTTTTTGACTATTTACCAAATATATCAAACTCTTTGAAAAAGTCAAATTTAGATCTTAAAATCAGCTTACTAAGCTTCACTATTATTTTACCCTCACTTTGTTATTTGTCATTAAACCGCAATTGGTTTTGAAGGGGATAAAATTTAAATATTTAGAAAAGTACATGTTGCTGGTTTTTATCGAGAAAAACCAGAAAATCAGCAAATATAACCAAAAAGAAATTTTAAATTTCGCACCTACAACGTTGCGCAGATCCGGAAGGCACGTTATGGCGGGTGAACCTTTTACATGTAGCGGGAAAGCTCGTGGAGAAATCAATCCTACTTTTGATATGCTTCAAAGGCATAATTTCGAGTGTAACACCGACACATTTCTCGTCACTCGAGCTCGGCTGACCGGTCATCCAGGAGTGTCTCACCTCCATGGAGAAAGAACCTCTCGTAAGGGGCATCCACATCCCTTTGCGGTAGTGCTTTCATTGCTCGGTGGAACCTCACTTCCAGCCGTGTTCTTTCCAGCCTTTCAAATGGCAGTGCCATGGGAAATGCTATGGGCCCCCGGCTTTACCACATCCAGTTCACGCGCTCCCACATGGAAACCAAAAGAATTTTCCCAAATTTGACGGAGCGGGAACCAAAGCATGGATTCACACATATCCGCATTCATCATGTCATGCAGTATCCTAGATGTAACTCATGAAGATGTGTTGGTTCACCTTTTTCTGGAAACTCTACAAGGGCCCGCAGCAGAATGGTTTCAGCATTTACCGGCCGGATCTATTACCAGTTGGGCCACCTTGCGGGATGCTTTCGAAGACAGGTACAAGCCTTCAGAAGATGCATTTACATTACTATCATAGATCACTCACTTGAAGAAGGAGGCCAATGAGACCATGCATGATTTTATCACTAGGTTCAATGCATTAATCAACCGTGTGTCTGTTGCCATGCTTCCAACACCGAGAAAATTAGAAGTGTTTCTTCGTAAACGCTATGAGTTCAAAAGTAAGTTTCTTGCTCCTGCAAGAACAAGTGGCTACCTTGATTCTCACCTAGGCCGCTGCCATCCGGATCGAAGATAATTTGATAATATCTGGTGAATTAAAAAGGGAATCCTCCAAACCTAAATCTTTGGGCCCTCCACCCACTACTTCATCTGATCCGGCATTTCAGAAGATGGCGAACGACTTGCTTGCATTAAAGAAGCAGTTAGCTCAAGCTTCCCCCAGTTCCTCATACCGAGATATCCCATAGAGGAATTTCACTTCTAACAATATTCCTCAAAGGCCGCGCTTGCCCGCAACTACTCCATGGTTGGCGCTTGAGGCTCCTCTCGGTTAACGCCTTAGCGAAATTGAAGAAGAAGGACAAGATTATGAAGAACCTTCGTCTCAAGGTGAAGATGATCAAGATGTCGGTGAGCTGATTGGTGACTCTACTATCGGGTATATGGAATTTGAGGAGGAAGAATCCGATGAAGAGGAGGGTACACAAGGATATGCAAGTGGACAATCATATGTTGTTTTTACCCGCTCACAAGGAAAATAAGCAGAGGTTGCTGCCCATCTGCCGAAGGAGAAGGCCATATCGAACATGCCTCAACTATTGCTAAAAGAGGTAATCCTCTTCCTTCTCAACTCCCTGTTAAGTCTTTTACAAGGAAATATTTTCCTCCCATCTCCCCTCCAAATCAGCCCTCTCATATTCCTATCAAGACCAGTAATCCTATCCTAACATCACAAAGTGAGGGACTCATTCCTTCACCGGCGTAACCCTTAGTTGTATTTGATATCATAGATCATGCTAAAAAAACCAAGATCCAAATGTCTGAAGCCGAGTATCTTCAGTCAAATCCCGAACAGCTTGTAAGATTGACCAAGTATATTCAAAGTCAAGCTGTCATAACTAATCAGGTTTCCCCAAAAGGAATCCTTGCCACTCCTCCTGCATCCAGCATAAATGTTGCCTCAACATCTGCATCAGGCAAGATAGAACCTTTCTATCTTTCCTCGATCAATGGTCACAAGTTAAGTAACTGCATAATTGATTCGGGAGCTTCCGATAACATCATGCCGGTGAAAGTTGCCCATGCTTTGGGTCTCACCCTTACCAAGCCTTTTGGCAGATGTTATTCTTTGGAAACCAAGCAGGTTCCGTTGATTGGCCAAATCAAAGACGCATAGTTTATTTGTGGTGTTTGGATAAAAGAGTAAAGATGACCATCCTTGTTGCTGACATTCCAGCTACCTACGGGATTTTGTTGGGAAGAAGTTTTTGCAGCGAAGTTGGTGGGGAGATTCATATGGATTGGTCTAAGGCTAGGATTCCCATCAAAGGTGTGATGCAGACATTGGAACCGGAATCACAAAAGAAGTACTTGGTTACTAACTCTGAGGACCCCAAAGCTCAAATCCTTTTCGAATCATCAGGAATGGGGAACTATTTCTTGTCTACTGAGTCCAACAATATGGGTGTCCTCGTCCAAGAAGAAGATCTTAATAAGATCTGGACTTTGCAGTTTGATGGTAGCTACGCAACTAGTGGATGTGGCACCGGAGCCGTGCTAATACCTCCCGAGGAATAAGTTATTCCTCTCTCTTTCAAGTTACTGCTTTTCAACATGAATAATCTTTGCTGAGTATGAATCTCGCTACTCGGCATGCAAGCCAGTAAGGGAAAGAGGAATAAAAAATCTGAATGTACAAGGTGATGCAGAGCTAGTCGTAAATCAAGTCAAAAGGATATATCAAGTTAAGAATGAGAGGCTCAGGCATTACCGTAACGTGATGTGGAACAACATCAAAGAGTTTGACGCGTTCTCAATAGAATCCATTCCAAGGGCTCAAAAGCGACATGGCTGATTCATTGGTCGTTTCATCATCCCTCATGCTCCCTCACCCAGGTTTGAAAACAGACAAATACACCATTGAGGTAGTTTTCCGCCCGAGCATGCCAGACAATTCTCAGCATTGGCAAGTATTCAACGATGACAATCAACTCATCGCCTTTCTAGAAAAGTAGAAAATTTCAATGAACTTCATTTTGAAGGATCCACTTCTACATGCCGCGAATCAATCACCGATCAAAAGGATGAATCGAAGGGAATGACGACATATGTCAGCTCAAAGGAAATAAAATTCTGAAGGGCTTGTTTCTAGAAACGGTTGTTCGATAGGCACGACCGTTTTGCAAAAAAGAAAAGGTGAGATGGTATGGAATCCTCCCCAGAAACCGAACCGGTTAATTTAGGTTTGGAAGAACATCCGCAATTTGTGAACATTGGAAAATGTTGCACACCCAAAGAGAAAGCAGTTTGTCAAATTGCTGAAGAAATACATGGATGTATTGGCATGGTCCTATGCCGATCTGAAGTCTTTTAAGCCAAAGGCGTCATCAGCATGACATCTGTTGAAGGAGGATGTCAAACCCTTTCACCGTAGAAGCGAGGCATTATAACCCTAAGATTTCAGGTACTATCTAGGCTGAAATTCAGAAAATGCTGGATGCGAGAATTATTTTTCCTATCCATCACAGTACTTGGGTGGTGAATATTGTGCTAGTGCGCAAGAAGAACGGAGAGATACGCATATGCGTAGATTTCTGAAACTTGAACCAGGCTTCCTTAAAAGACAACTACCCACTTCCCATAATGGATCAAATTCTGTAAGTAAGAATGGATCGAGATGCTATCAATGCTTGATGGTTTTTCAGGCTATAATCAAATTGAAGTTTCACCTGAAGATCAATTTAAAACAACATTCACTACTCCCTGGGGCACGTTTGCCTATAGCAGGATGCCTTTTGGCCTAACTAATGTTGGCACCACTTTTCAGTGGGCCATGGACCTAGCATTCAAAGGTATGATGGGGAAGGTCATTATCATTTATCTGGATGACTTGACTGTGTTCTCTAAATGACGAAGTGATCATTGTGATCATCTGGAGCAAGTATTGGCCAGATGCCGAGAGCATGGGATATCCCGAACCCAAAAAGTATTTTTGGAGTCACAGAAGGAAAGCTACTAGGGCATGTTGTTAGCAAAGAAGGAATGAAAATAGATACCGAAAGAGTTAAGGCTATTCAGAGCCTCACTTTGCCTACAAGCAAGACCGGCATCCATTCTTTCTTTGGAAAGGTGAACTTTCTCGGGCGCTTCGTCCTCGACTTCATTTGAAAAGACTCGTCATATATTGAACATGATGAAAGGATCTCCAAATTTCCATTGGAATGAGGAAGGAAAGAAGTCGTTTGAAGAAATAAAAGATTCCATCGCTCACGCGCTAGTCCCTAGTATGTCCTAACTTCTCCAAATATTTTATCATGTATAGTTATGCATCCGAGCATACTGTGTCTACCATCTTGATGCAAAAGAACTCGAAGGATGTTGAATCTCGATTGCATTCATGAGCTCTCCCCTCAAGCCTCACGAACTAAAAATGTCTCAATTGGAAAAGCATGCCTTCGCCATTGTCAAAGAAGTCAAAAACTTTAGATATTACATTTTAAATTCTCATACAAAGTGGTACTTGGTTCACGACATGGCAAGTGAAGTCAATCCTAACTCAACAGGAGTTAGGAAGCTTGCGAGGAAATTGGATTGCAAAGGTCCAGGAGTACGACCTGGATATAAAACCAACCAAGCTGGTAAGAGGCAAGGGCCTATGTCAGCTTATGGCTGAAAACAAAGATTCAGAAAACCCTGAGGAAAAGGATGATTGTACCAACGAAGTGCAAAGTCAGCTGGAGAAAGCCCATTCTCTACCTCTGGTCCTATTTGTCATGACCAAGTGATAAGTGGTATTCCGACATTGCTTTCTTCCTTACCTACGGTGGATGTCCAGCTCACTTAACTCGCAAAGGAGAAGCACACTATAAAGCTCGAGCATCCAAATATGTCATCCTGGGATGACGGTTTATACAAACGCGGGATAGATGGTGTCTTCTTGTGATGTGTCGACAAACCACAGCAGGTAAAGTTACTTGAAAGTTTTCATAATTCAGCCTATGGAGGCCATTTCTCCTCTTCCGTGATAGCACATAAGATCATCGGGCTAGGTACTATTGGCCGACGCTCTTCCAAGATGCAGCCACTTGGGTGGCAAAGTGTGAACCTTGCCAGCAGTTTTTCGGCAAGCCCAAGTTGGCTGCTTTTCCCCTCAAGCCGGTCATTGTCAACTAACCATTCAAGTAGTGGGGAATTGATTTTATTGGTGCACTCAATCCCCAATCGAGTGCCAGACATAATTATGTCCTTACAGCAATAGATTACTTCACCAAGTGGGTGGAAGCCATACCCATCAAACATGCCACTTCTGAAGTTGTTTGCAGTTTCATCAAAGAAAATATCATTGTCAGATTTGGCGTTCCAAATAAAATTGTTGCTGATAATGCTTCTAACCTCTCTTCACGGGAAGTTATCAGTTTTTACTATGAATATAGGATAACTTTAGCTCATACCTCGGATTATTACCCTCGGGAAATGGTCGGGCGAGAATCCAAGAAAAAAACTTGGTGACCATCATACGAAAGCTAGTGGACGAAAATCAATGAATGTGGCACAAGTCCTTGTACGACGCTTTGTGGGCAGATCGCATTACTCCCAAGAGGTCTCTCGGCATGTCACCTTTTCAAGTGTTATATGGCACGATGCCGAGCTTCCCATTTTCACTTTGAAATCCCTACTCTGCATTTGGCATGAGCAATTAAAGATGAAACTTTCCAAAATTCTCTTGAAAAGAGGATCATGTATCTGATAGAGCTCGAAGAAAAGAGAGTAAAGGTGGTCAACAAGATCATCGAACATCGAGAATCAAGTTAAGAGGTTGTGCTATAAAAATTCCAAGCGAGAGGGACTTCAGGTGGGGGACCTTGTCCTTTTGTGGGAAAACGCGAAGAGAGCAAAGGGTATGCACGGAAAGTTTGATTCCCTGTGGAGAGGGCCTTTCAAGATCAAGCAGCTCAATGGAGAGAATAGTTTCTATCTCTCATATCTGGATGGAACTGAGCTCCCACTTCCTTTTAGCGGGTGACATTTGAAAATCTTCAAGAAGTAGAGCTTGCTCTCTTCTTTGTACAGTTTGCTTCAGTTGTGTGTTTGTTTTTGTTGTGTATTTGCTTTTGTTGGTTGTGTGTTTCCCTTTCCGGTCGCCCTTGTTTTTGACTCTGTAACCCAATGGATAGGCACATGAGATCGAGATTCTCTACCCCGAGATTTTTGCTCAAGAATAGTCCCCAGAAAGAGCATTTGTTATCCCATAAAATTGGCAAGGGAAATTTTACAGATAACCATACCGAAGCTTTGTTCTCGGTCCCTCGTCAGGGACTCCTTGCGTTCAGAACATTGCAAAATCCCTTCCCGGGAAATCTAGTTTTCCGAACTTGGCCTTTTTTGGGCCTTTTTTGGTTGGGCACATAATAACTATGTAACATCATGTTTTGATCGCGCCCTTTAAATCCTTTGTTGCATGCTTTCTTGTGCCGACAAATGTTTTCATGCGCCACACTATGTTGAGCCTTCCTCGCATGCGCCAAGGCGCATGCGCCTTCCTGCTAACAATCCTTTTGTTGTGCCAAGTTTCGGTGCGCCAAAGGCACACATAATCTTATGTCGACATCACCTTTGGTGCGCCAAAGGCGCACTTAACTCCGTGTTGGCATGTGCTTTGGTGCGCCAAAGGCACATGCTTTCTTGTGTCGACAATGATTTCCATGCGCCACTTGAAAAGGTTGGTGGCGCATTTATTACCGCCTCACCTATATATAGGCGCGTCTGCAAATTTCATTGTCACCAGAGCAATCATGTTTTATTATATATTTTCTCTGAGCCTGTTAGCGCACCTGCCCTATCATTTTCAAACACGTAGTGGACTTGTTTGCACATTCTTCACTATTTATCGGGTAAGAGGTCGTCATCTCTTTTATGTTTTGCGTTTTGGTGCTTTGTTTGCTTATTGGTCTAGGTCTGGATTGGAAAGAATGAAATCATGAACTGGCTCCCCCCTGCTGTCTTTCCACATATTCCTCCCCCTCTTTCCAGATCTGTTAGTAGAGGAAGTCATCTGAAATGGTGGTTTAAAACCCTTTTGTTTAAAGCCATTTCATCACCCCAAGGTACCTTGCGAGAAGAGGTTTGAAGGAATGAAATCCCTATGAAGTGAATCAAGCCTAAAAGGAAACTGTATTTTCCTTCTCCCTTGGCACATTGGCATGCCCTGCAACACCAAGAATAGTTGCGCCAATGGCGCATCTGTCACCCCTGTTACGCAAAGAGCAGCCGCGCCAATGGCGTGCATTCCCTCCTTGTTACATCATGAAAAGTTGCGCCCTCAAGGCGCACTTCCTTAGTTTGTTGCAAACACTTTCTTTGCGCCCCCTCATGGCGCACCAAACTCCTTTGTTGCATCACTAAAACCTGCGCCCTTTGGCGCACCCTGTATATGTACAACACCAGTTAAATCCACGCCAAGTGCAAAGCTTTGAACGGTGCAACAGTGCATCCATCATTGCAATAACATTATGTCATGCAGACTATTCATGCGCCGTGCCAAGTTCCCTTAAGCACACAAAAATCATATGTTACACAAACCTTCTATGCGCCTTTGGTGCACTAAAGTTCCATGCAACATGAAAGATATATGTGCCAAGGGAGCATCCTACTCCGTGCAACATAAAGAATCCATGCCCCTTTATAACACATACATATTGCGCAGCGCGCTTATCCTTACAACAACAAAGAATGTAATCTGTAGAATCCATGCGCCACGCGCCCTTTGGTGCTAATTTAGCCCTTGCAACACCCTTTTCCTGTGCGCCTTGTTATTTAACTCTGTAAGCTACAGCATTCATGCGCCCTAAGGCCTCAAAATCATTTACTCTTTCTTTTGTTAACGCTTCAATGGAGGATCAAACGACTGATATGACTTTCATGCGTTGTGTTTCGCTTCTTCTCCTTGCAATCAGAAACTAAGCATAGAGTTACATATGTCAACATCAAGCAAGAGGCCTACCAAATCCAAGGGTAAAGTGAAGCTTACAGAAGAGGAAATGAAGTAAAATATCGGAGGGTCGAGAATGCCCGAGTCCCAGACGAGTGTGACCTAGACATCGAGACTCGAAGTTGGGTCATATTGATATGGAGGAGTTCTGGGTCAGAACTCAGAAAGTTACAAGAAGTCCATGGATGGACAAGGTGATGGGCGTGCACTACATTTTGCAAAGGCGGAATCCCTGTTAGTTCCGTAAACAATGAGTTTATTATGGTGGTTGCCCGATGCTACAATAAAGACACAAGATGTGTCGTGAATGACAAGGGCAAGGTCGTCATCAACCTCACTTTCGCCCACCACTTTGAGATAATGCTCGGCATTCCTCATCACCGACACTTTGTGGCCGTCGGCCAAGAAAGGCGCATCAAGCTCGGGACGACAATGAAGATCGGTGTATGCGGTGATGAATGAAGTCTACGAAAAACAAAAAAGTAGTGACTGGTGGCCACAATTCATTCATCGCAGTGACTTTTCGAGGAACTCAAGTGACATAATTACGTTCTAAGTAGAGTCTTTGGGCTTCGATGCCCATTACTTTCACAAGTGGATGCTTCGATACCTTGAGACAATGAACAAAATATGCCTGATCAACGCTTTGAATGGGCATAAATCATAAGCTAGCACAATCTCTGAGAAGCTACAACAATTCAACACAACGGGGAGGTTCTATATGAACTCCTACGTGGTCTATGTTGCAGCTTCAGAGAGGGACTACCCAGCTTTGATGCGGAGTGGGGTATGGCCCCAAGTTAAGATTTATGAATACTATCCAAAATTGAATCGGAAAATAGCATCCCTCAATTCACAAAGATCAATGATGCATTTTCTACTTCATCATCTCGCCTATTGGGCCGAATATGACTCACGGTCATATGACCAAGAGCATTGTGGCAGCCACGGAGAAATGGGGGACCCTATTCACCCAATTCCCCACGTTCACCTATCTAAGGGTGGCCAACTTCTTGGGGGAACCAACTAAACTGCCGAGGTACGCCGGCCCCAAGTTGATCCTGTTGGAGCTGTCGAGGAAGCTAATTACCTACCATGAGAAATGCCTCAAG
Organism: Taxus wallichiana var. yunnanensis; assembly: GCA_018340775.1. NCBI lineage: Eukaryota > Viridiplantae > Streptophyta > Pinopsida > Cupressales > Taxaceae > Taxus > Taxus wallichiana. The sequence continues at coordinate 106,105,159 of CM031234.1, forward strand.
AGGAAAAAGGGTGGAACTCCTTTCCCCCTCACAGTGGGTAGGTATACATGTCTTACTCACCATAAGGCAAAAGACATGTTTGCGGAGCTGGAGCTATTGAATCTAAAACACAATTTCCCAGCAAGACCTACCTTCGACCCGAGGAATTGTCTGCCTAGGGCTAAGCTCGACCCGATCCACATTCCTCAGATCGAAGACATCTACATCGACGTCATTCATGAGGTTGAGCTCAGGAGGAAGGACCATTCTCGTTTGGCCTTAGCAGAAATCATCCAATACGGGGTGGCCATCGTCCCCAAAGGCTACCAAACTACCGAGCAGGAAGTGGATCAAGTATATCTTGATACAAATGGGGACGATTGGCCTTTTGCAGCAATTGATAGAACCAAAGCACCTCAAACAATTGAGGAAAGGGTCAAGGAAACTATGTGGAACAGAGCATTGGTGCCGGATGAACGGGCTCATCTACCTCGGAGTTGATTTCACAACCTCTCCGTTGGGTAGTGCACCTCCTAGATCAAAATAGCAACCTAAAGGCAAAGGTAAAGACAAAGAGGGTGAATCTAGCTCCACCCAAGAGGAAGCTCCTGAAAGTCCTCTTTCCGATGCGCCCAAACAAGCTGTGACTCTGGCTTCCCTAGAGAAAGAAACAACGGAAGATGTTCCAAAAGGCCCATCCACTCAGGATGTCGCCACTTGCTACAACAATTGAGGTCCTTTCTGTCTCTTCTCCCTCTCCTCTTTCCCCTCCTCGAGTGACTCAAGCGACCATTCCTTTGGTCATGTCCTCTTCCCCTTCTTCTACCATTCCTCTGCTTCTTCGTCCATCTTCTCCTCTCTCGCAGAGATATTCCCCTCCATTTCTTCCCTCATCTCGAGCTCCCTTCCTTCCTATGTCTTCCTCTGCTGCAGTATCCCTTCCTCCCATAGGCACTTCTTGATTGTTCTCTCTATGCCGCCGCCACGTGTCTCCATGTTTTTCCCTTCTACTACCTGTGCAGCCTGCTGCCCTTCTCTATTTCTGGCCCTTCTCCCATAAGTCCAGCTTGGATCTCCCAAAGACTGAGTCGCGAGAAAAGGAAAGTTCCCATCACTCTGATGGACTTCTCCATGATCCCGTCAAAAGGGGAAAAGAAGCAAAAGCCTATCACATGCTTCTCTCAAAGTGCTTCAGAGAGAGGGTAATGGAGATCATGTACCCCAATCCTCTAAAGGATAAAAAGGATCTATCTTCGATAGATTATACAGTGACTCAAGTCACAATGGGTACGTCTTCTGAAAGCCTTCAAGGAGAGGCCCTATCTCGATCGATGCCTCTGCGAAAAGCTTCAAGAAGCAAAAGAAGAGAAAAGGCTACTGAAAGAAAAATAAACATCTGCTCCACGCCTTACAAAAAATGGGTAGCGCACCTCCCACAACTGCCACCGAGACTCTTGAGCCTTTGAGCAGGATAAAATCAATGAATATGTAAAGATCGGTGAGTAGGGCATGGCGTTTCCTCTTGAGGAGCAGATTCTCAAGGACAGCAAAAAAGTGATCGCCAAGTTCATCAATTTATATTTGAACATCAACAAGGCGAACAAGGAACTCCAAGCGTTGGCGGGACCCATATCTGAAGAGCTGGACCATGCTAGGCTGTAGCATGAGACCTTCCAAAGAATGTTCAACTGTTCAGTCAAAGATCTGGTTAAGTTCGGTGTTTTCGGTCATCCCAAGGCCCTCAATAAAGTCCTTTCTACTCTGGACTACTGGATGGATCAACTGGAATTCATCCTTGAAAAGATTGATAAGGTGAAGGAAGAATCCCTAGATGCGATGCACCAAATGGAATGAATCATTCTCAACATGTCTCGTGGTCGCTTACTCCTTCCTTCGCCATAAGAAAAGTTGATGAAACCATCCAGATCTTTAAAGAGATCATTTTACAAGGGTTAGGGCTAGAGGTCACTTTTGACGCAGAGTCCATCAATAACCTGCTGGCCTGTCGGGACTTCATCGGGTTCCTCATAGAAGCGAGAGAAAGAATATTCCAAACTCCCGAGAGAAGCTCATAGACGAGCGGGAGACTTGTGAGGTGATCAGTGAGCGACACAAGGATCCTTCCCAGGATCAACTAGAGCCCATGATCAGCAAGTTCATGGAATATCGTGCCCAATTTCACATCTCATCACTCGAGCAAAGCAATGAAGCAGGATACCCTTTTGGCATAGGATGACGATGATGAATGAATTCTCTTTTCTTCTCTCTCTTCTTTGACTTTCTTTTTGTAAATGTCTAAAATATGTTGACACAAATGATGACATCATCCATGTTGCACCATGGGATGATGTCATCCATCAAGTTGTCAAAAGTCAACATGATTTTGAGATATTTTGTAAATAGGTGGTTGGTTCCTTTTTGCCTTCCTTCTTCTCCTTCTTCTATAAATACTCAAATACTTGTTGTATTTGGAGAGTGGATATCTTTTGATGAAAAATAGAAGTGAGAAGGAAAGACTTTGAGCTTTTGTAACATAATGAAATATTAATACGATATTTAGACTTTGTCTTTGAATACGTGTGTTATTTACATTAGATCTTTCTTATGTCGAGATCTTTGTGTTTATTCTATTGAATCTACTGCATTTTATTGTCATTTATTCATCATTATTGCTTTGTTCGTTTATGCAAGTAGGTTTGGCTCTGTTTACTACCGATCCCAAAATATAAACCCTCTGACCTTTCTACTTTGGAATTCATTTCTTTTCTCCCTTTGGATCGACCTTTCTTCATCCCCTCTTTCACTCCTTTCTCTTCGCAGTAGGAAACAAACCTATCTTTGGGACGAGATCCCAACCCCGAAGGCGAGAATATTGTGAGACTTACATAAGATTCCTGCTAGTAGAATAGCAATAAACCAGTTTCGCTTTGCTGACTCAAAGAGGGGCTATGTCCTGCACACTGTTGCCTCGTTTATCCATAAATCTACCCAAGCGATGATTTTCAAACCAACACTTGGTCACCATATATGACATATGTTTCTTTACAATGTGTTACATCATGTGTACATGTTCTAAAGTGAGTGAATAACTAAAAATGGACAAACTATGTAGTGCAAGGATAATTAATCTAATCTATGAACAGTTGTACTAAAGTAAATAAATGCAGTAAATGAGAATGTAAAAAATCTTAACCACTATCTTAAAGTAAATTATAACCCTAATATGTAAAAGGGAGTGAGGAAATAACTAAGCTGATAAGAGATGTTTTCGAGAGAGTGTCGCGAGAAGTGATTGAAGAAATCGGGAGCAGAAACAACTATGCAGGGAGCCCCAAAAAGTGTGGATATGGAGGATCTAGCTAGACTAGGGTGCCAACATGCATTCAGTATGAAATATGGGTTCCCTAATCTATACAAAATCTCAAAAAAATATTTTAATAGGGTTGAAAGGTGGTTTGAAACCTTCACAGTGTGTCACATCAACTTCATTATTTTTTACTGAATGCCGCCAATACTCCAAGATGAATGAAATACCTATAATATCCCAAAACAAGAATCAAACCCTAAAAATAATACTTCAAATGAAGGGGTTGGACTATCCTTAGTAGCCATAATTGTGGACTTACTAACTGAGGATTGCACTACATCTTAGACCTATTGTAGTTCTATGTGCAAGTGTGTGTGAACATGCCCTAGGTTTCTCTTATGCAAGTCACACTTTATGAAGTAGTGAACAATAACTATGTGTAGAAAATGTAATAGAATGTGTGCATAAAATAAAATAGAATCTCTCCCCTATGAAGTTTGATGCGAGATGTCCAAGCCTTTTACCTTAATTATGGAGCTATTTGGATGCAAGTGATCTCCAATAAAATAGATGGATGTAACTTTATATGGATTGATAATAGTAAGTGTTGTTAGGTCCCTCATTATGGTATCACAACCTTATTTTATAGGGTTATTTGATATAATTTCGTAATTAACCCCAAGAAGGCCAACCAAAGAAAAATAAAGATGTCAAATGGCTAGAAAGATCCAAAAACGTGGTGAGAAAGTGTAAAACAGGATCATGGCACCCCTGGTGAGACCAGTGGCACCGACAGCACTGGACACTAGCTTGGGTGCCCTAGTCAAGGCTAAAATGATGGGAAATGACCAAAACGATTGGGTATGTGGGTGAAAGAGGTTAGTAATGACGAAATAAAATAAAATAATATGTCCAAAAGATGGGGATTAATTAGTAATTTCTTCACTCAAGAACCTTATAAATAGTAGTATGAAACCGGGATAAATAAATGTCTAAAGTGCATGATTTTGTGACTACATTTTCCCCCACTTTATGTTGGTGAGCGGAAATCTCGGTAACATAAAGTAAATAGAGATGCGTACATGATGACCTTAAAGATTGTAGTAGAATTACGTTGAAGAACTAGACAAAAGCCTAGAATGAAAAAAAAAAGGTGGAGGGCATGGAAACTAAAGAGGAAGAATTCACAAAGAAAAAGTGATGAGAGTGAACCTAGGGTGAAATGCATGTGTAGCTGCTGCGGTGTGTAATGTACCTACATGGTTAGTAAATCATGTGCTTTGTTGTAAAGTGTTGTTGTTGATGTTGATATTTTGTTGCCCCCAAATTGGATTCTTATTTTTCATACGACTAGACCTGCAAGGAGAAAATTATCAAGTAGTAAAATACATATGTATGTAAGTGTAAAAATTCTATGTAAAATATGCATGGAAAAATGAATGTAAATGTAAAGTACGTAAAATTAAAAGTGTAAATGGAACATGTGCACCTAATCCATGTCGAGAGAAAGGGTGTAGAAGGATATCCTATACTTCCATGATTTTTCTCGGTGATACCTCTCCATAGGTCGAAGAAGTTTATGGATGAAATGCTATGTGTCCTCAAAGAACTAGCTATTTCCCTGAACTATGAAGAGATCTTTGTATCATCCTAGTTTTTAGGGTGATCGACATTGGAGGTAGAAGAAGTTTGGAGGAAATGCTTATGTCATCCAACATTTAACTTCTCCTCACGAATGCTAAGGACACCATTTCCTATAAAATCCAATGTGTATGGAGTTCATAAATGGGTCTATACTCACTCGATGCATGTAAACCCTAAATTCCAAGGAAGAAATTTAACGGAATTGAACCACTATAAACACGCTTTGTAGATTGTATAAACCCCAAATGATGCCCCCCTCTTTGGGGGCTCATGGTGGCCCCAAAAGAGGACCAACCGCATGAAATTTGTGCCCTGCAAGGGAAAGGGAATGTACTTGGTAGATATAAAGGAAAAAAAAACAAGGATGGATAGACAAAACAAGTGTTAGTACAAAAATGCATGCATTCAAGAAGACAAATGTAAAGTACGTAAACAATGTACAAACTACCAAGCATAGTAGTGTAAACAAGGAAAAGAAATGTAAGCCACAAAAATCGGGTTGCAAACATGGAAAATCACTCATGATGTCACAAGACATGCAAGGCCATCATATCCGAAAATAACAAGCAATTATGCACACAAAGCATAGGGTAAATCCTATTTACAAAAAGTAAACAAATAAAAACAAGTAAAGACATACAAACAAAGAAGTAGTCATGGAAGCATGTAATCCTAAAAAACAAGTGCTGCACATGGAACACCTGTTATCATGTTAGAGAAATAACCAATATTTCAAAGTGTGAATAACCAAGTAATGTAAAGTGATAAGTACAAAATGAAACAATAACACCTATTAGAGACGAATGTGGATGATCCCGGTGACTCTGTATAGGAAGGGTAAAAGACAAGCATCTATGCTACTTATAAGAGACATGTATCTACGATCACAACTAAACAAAAATGTGAACGTACATGTGTGGATGGTATAGATAATGACATATAATAAATCAATATAACATGTGTAGTAAAGTGATCATGTAAAATAAAAGTAAACAAGAGTAAATGTACCCAAGACATTGCAATATATTGTTGAGGGATGGAATGTAATGTAATATGGAATGTTAGGATCCACATACCCCTTGAGTGAATGGAAGTGTATGCAATGAGGTTAATTTTTCTTTCCCCCTTAGCATTTAAGAATGAACCATAAATGAGATCGAGTCATCGAAAAATGTTTGAACTATGTGTTGTTTGTCTAACATGTTATGATGATTGTGTATGTGAAGTGGTGAGATGTGACCTAGAAATGATGTGTGCATGAACCCTATAGCCAAAATTTATATCATGAATAGATGAACATATAATTAATGATTTATCCTATGCATATATAACTATAAGATGAATGGAGGAGTGGTGATTTATCCCTAAGAGTATATCACCTAAAGCGTATGTCACTACAAGATGAAAGAATCGGTGAAAATTTATCCTAAAGCACATGTCACTACAAGATGAAAGGAGGGGGTGGTGATGTAATATAACGTTTTACCATTACAAAATGATTGAATATTAGTGAGGATTTATCCTAAATCGTATGTCACTAACCTAGGAATTTCACATGAAAGGTCGGATGGTAAACGCTTGATGAGTGTAAGGTCCATTTGATTTGTAAACCCTCGATAGTCAATATGGGCCGAGGAACTAAATTACGTTATAGGGTGGTCAGTATAGTGTGTAAAATATAGTGTAGTATAGGTGATGATCGGGTGATGAGTAGAATATGTAAATACACGGTGTGTATAATGCAATGCAAGATGTATAAAATTTATAAAATGTAATGTATAGCATGTAATGTGATACATGTACATAGATGAGTAATGTAGTATGTATGGATAAATGTAATACTAGACTCATATTTTATGAAGACTAGTATAGTATGTAGAAAATGATATGAAGATGTGCGAGTGTATGATGTATTGTATATGCCTATGTATAGGATGTGAGGCAACATGTATAAATATATTAATAGTGTATGGCATAAAACACATAAGGTGAGGAGTAGTATAATGTATGAATGAGGAAATGGCATGTTGTTGTAAAAAAATGTGGAAAATGGATAGTGTATAGTATATGACATGTGATGTGTGATGAAATGAAATGTGTAATGCTTATAATTCAAAGTGTGTGGGGTTCGGTTCGGTAGTAATCCCTCAATAGTCAAGTGTAAACCCAAGCACACGAGTATGTCATAAGGTAATTATGATGCTAGAATATGTGATGAGTATTCCAATGTGAGGATATGAATTCATGATAATGCAAATATGAGATATGCACCTATGCTAATATGATAAGGGGGATTATCCGATTTGTTATTCCCCCAAGTGTACTATGATGAAAATATAGTCAAAAGAAACTAAGTGGATTGATGTAAGGAGTAGTTTCTTTAACAAAAGTTATGGGACCCGAAGTGATAGAGGAGTTTTATCATCCGATGGTTCATCACCATAGTGAGTTATATCGTGGTCTTCGTCATCAATATATGTATATTTGATAATAGGTGTTGGCATTACAAGGTTAACAGTAGGGGATAATGGTAGAATCTTGCATGGTGGTGGTGGTGAAATTTAATATTTATCATAAACACTAGGAGAAGGTTTGATATTGAGAAAAAATTAATTGGTTGGAGCCTAGATTTGGGGAGGCCAAGTTACATTGAGTCTCAAAGGAGATTTCTTAGGTTGACTTGGTAATATAGTAAATGTCTTATTAGGAGGAGTTTGTGAACTAATTTTGAGATGTGGTTAACTTTGTTGACTTGGCGATATTGTAGGTGATTACTTAGGAGGTTCTTTTCTATTTGAAGAAGTTGTGGGAGAAATGGTGGCACGAAGCTTAGGAAGTGGAGAAGAAGCAAAACCAGCAATAAGAGAATCATGGGATGGGACTATAATATTTGTCGACTAGGAGAAGAAGCGATTGTCAACATCAAACATGTAATGAATAATAGAGGAATCTAGAAATTATGTAGAACTATTAGAGGGATACTCATTAGTATCCCCATAACATGGTGTAGCAGTTGTATATGGGCATGCTTTAAAGGAGATAAAACCATGACACTCAAGATATTTGATCTTACGTTGTATAACATAATAACCATTGTCATTATGTCCATTGATTCTATGATAGTTGTAATATGGATGACCTTGATATTTGGTAAGCCATTAAGGAGGATAGCAATGAGTAAGCAGAAGAGTGATCAACTGATGATTAAGGAGATGATTAAGAATGTCATGTGGCATAGTATTGTGCTCAAACATAAGAGGCTAAGGAAATGGCATGTCTTGAGGTTCAACTAGATGACATGTACTAGACATAGATTTCATATAAGATGTACAAGGAGAAAAAGCATGTGATTGAGAAGTATCTTTAAGATGTTGAATTTCAGATCTAAGGGGTGTAATGGTTAATTCCATGGCTAAAAATTTATCTTGCAATAAGGTATGTAAGGTTTGAATTGATTATAATAGTGGTTGATTAGATGGAGGATCATTAATACTAGGGTCAAAAAATAGACAATGAAGCATATAACTAAATTCATGTGGTGGTGTATTGTTGTCAAAATAATTGTGTCTAAATATTGTTGTAAAAAGCATTAAAAATTGGGATCTCTTAAGTGAGTTAGATAAATAAACTTGACGACCCATGATAGAAGAATAATGAGGATCCTAAGCATGAAAGCGAGCGGTTTCACCAAAATGATTAACTAAAAATGGAATAACTATGTAGTGCGGGGATAGTTAATCTAAGCTATGAACAGTTGTACTAAAGTAAATAAATGTAGTAAATGAGAATGTAAACAAGATTAACCACTATTTGAAATTAAATGTTAACCCTAATATGTAAAAGAGAGTGAGGAAAGAACCCATATTATAAGAGAGGTCTATCGAGAGTGTCGCAAAGGTGACTAGAGAAATAAGGAGAAGAAAAGACTATGGGAGACTAAAAATTGTGGATGTGGAGGCTCTAGCTGGGACTGGGGCTCTGGAAGAGAACTAGGGCACCCACAGGTATTTTGGTATAAAATATGGGTGCACTAGTTTGTGTAAAATCTCAAAAACTAATTTTTACAGGTTTAGAAGGTGGTATGAAACCCTCAATGTCTGTTGGATCAACTTCGCTTTCCTAGAATGAATGTTGCCAATACTCTAAGATGAATGAAAGACCTGCAAGACCCCAAAACAAACATCAAACCCTAAAAAATAATGATGAAAATGAAGGGTTCAGAATCTTCTTATTAGCCACAATGGTGGACTTTCACTACATCTCAGACTCGATGTAGTTTTATGCAAGTTTGTGTGAACATACCATAGGTTTCTCTTGTGTCAGTCACACTTTTTGAAGTAGAGAGCAATAACTATGTGGATAAAATTTAATAGAATGTGTTCACAAAATATAATAAAATCCATCCCCCTATGAAGTGTGATGTAGATGTCCTATCCTTGTGCCTTGATGATGGAGCTATGTGGATGCAAGTGATATCCAATCTGATAGATGGATGCAACTCTAGATGGAGTGATAGTAGTAAGTAATTCTAGGTCCCTCCATATGGTCACATAACCTTATATTTATAGGGTTATATTAATCTAATTTAAGTAATTAACCCCAAAAAAAGGTTTACTAAAATAAAAATAGAGATGTCAAATGGCCAAAAATAGCCCAAAAAGTGGCGGGGAAAGTTCAAAAGGATAAGGTCTCCCTTGGTGGGACCGGGAGTTCTCACGGGTGCCCTAGCAGCATAGCCTGGGCACCCCGGTCGAGGCTAACATGATGGGAAATGACCAAAATAAACTGGGTGGTTGGGTGCAAGAGGCCATTAATGAAGAAATAAAATAAAATAATATGGCCAAAAGATAGGGGTTAATTAATACTTTATTCACTAAAGAACCTTCTAAATAGTAGTATGGCGGGATAAATAAATGTCTAAAGTGCATGATTTTTGACTACAATGAGACATTTGTGGATGGTAATGAATGTAGTTATTTTGATTCATCTTCAGATGTGCAATATTATTCTAAATGGACATACTGAGTCTATCATAAGCCTTAAAGGAATGATTTTGTAGTGCTGTGAAGTTCATTGGTGATTGTCTTTGTGTATTATGAAGTGTCATGTGTTGAAGAAGCAAGTATTAAGCATAACTATGTGTCCATGATGTGTGTATTTCTATGAAGTTTCTTAGTGCATTCAATTTTTTCTCTCAAATATATAGTATTGTAACTTTAAGTGGTCTAGAAATGAGTCCTGATCTATGTGTATCATTGAGTCATGTGTCATAAGTTTAAAAGAGTGTAATTGGATCACTTTGAATGTGTTTGAATATGATCTCGTGACATCATGTATAATGATATTTTAAATTTAAAAATGAAGGGGGACCTATATATTGCATGGTCAAGGTATGTATGTTGATCTAGGACTCATGAAAAGTGATTTAAAAGCTATTGAAATTCCACTTCGGGGATGTTAGTCTACATATGTGAAATAGAGAGCAAGAAAGTACATTAACATGTTATATCTATGCCTAGAAAATATGGCATATGATCAAGGAAGAAGGTATGGTAGATTTTTATGCTTTTAAATGAAATTTTTGGCATGGCCATGATATGTTTGGCTCATATGATGGTTTTCTACAACCGATTCATGAAGAAAAAAACAAGGCTTAGGATAAAATAGCTAGTTTTGCATACCTATAAGGTGAAATATGATGTTTTGACTCCAAACAAGGTAAGATGGTGTTGTTTTCATGTTTATATCATGTTCGAATGATGTATATGTTTATCCCAAGGGGCCATGGTGGATGCATACTTGAAAATAAGGAAAAAATAGGTTTGGGTGCAAATTTCAAGTTCTTATACTTTATTGAGACCTTTGTTGATGTTTCTAACCAAAATAAGATGTTATGAAGCTAAGGAAGGTGAAGAATATGTTTCTATATGTATTCCTTTTTCATTAAAGTAAAAAGAGGGAGAATTTCAGGTGGTTTTCCATTAATGAAAAAGGGGATATTGTTGGCATGTGGTCCTATAGGGTCATTGATGTAAAACTGCATTAATGAAAAAGTGGATGATGGATTAGGGTTAGATGATGTTGTGGATGATGTTGACATGATGTTTTAGATGTGTACTTGATGATACAAGGAGATTCAGTGAGGTTTATTTTCTCTTTCAAGCCCATTCAAGTGCCTAGGTGATGTTACATGGTGGTATGAGATTATTGGTTTTTGGAGAAACATTTTAGAATTTTATATAATATGTTTTGAGAGTTATTGGGCACTCATATCATTACTGAGGTGCAAATACAAGTTGGTGATTATGTTTCGGTGCTCATTTGTGGTAGGTATGGATGTTAGGAGGTATGAGGATAATATTTTGAGCTACATGATCTCATTTATGCATGTATACAAGTGTATCATGGTGTACTAGGTATTTTTGGCTCATTTTGAGTGATTTCATGATGAGTTACAATGTTATTTTAGTTGACCCTAGCTTCTATAGAGAAAAACCCTAAGGGTTATCTATGCAGTATTAATGTCTAGAGAATTTGAGATATGGTTATGAATTTATGATGATTTTATATGTTAGTGTGATGTTTCATGGTTCTTTGAGAAAAATTTTAGGATGTTATGATGTGAATTTTGCAAGATATGTCAGTTTTGGTGAAACAAGGTCAAGAACTAGTGCATTTCCAGCTCCAATTGGATATTCTGATCCTCACCCTGAATTGTGTAATTTGCATGAGACCTTGTGTATTTCAGGGATATTTATAAATTTATTCTATAATTTTTCACAATAATAATTAGGTCATTTCATTATCATGTTTTTATGAATGAATGTTAAGAAGGTAAACAACTATTTATGAGTTTGAAACCCTAACTTGAAAGCGGTATGGAAGAATTGCTTCCTAAGTGGCCATAATATTTTTATAGTGTATGGATGATGATTGAAACAAGTATAGGAATCCTTCATATTTCCACAAAAGTAAGGTACAAGTCATGGTGATGAGTGGGCCCCACTCAAACAAGTTAGTTTCTAAAGAAGATTGTTTTGGGATAAGGTTTTCCAAAGGGGTTGCATTATAAATTGGAATTAGAATGTAGAATTAATGTCCAAAGAGGTTTTAGGCCATGGTGGTGCAGTTACATGGTCAAGTGAGCTTCATTTAGGTTGACTAGTCAAAGGGTAGTTTTGAGGAAATAAAAAGTAGTCTTTAGTAAAATGGGCATAACTAGAGCTACATGTGGAATTATGAGGTGATTCAAGTTGTTTTGGAAATAGGATTAATATATATTTCCATGTATATAATTATTATCTCAATATGATGATATTTTATAAGTTTTACAGGTCAATATTTAGATATTAATATTTTTTCCGGTGTGGGGAAGGAAAGACTTTTCGAAGAATTGGGTTGGTTGGAGCATGAGATGCATTAGGTGATTATTTCTATCACATGGAGAGTAAATATGGATGAATATAGCATAAAATTATTCCATTTAGATCTATTTTATGTTCTTGAAAATGTGTTAACCCATCGATCTTGAAAAACCACTTTTTGGGTAGTTTGATTTGGTGACGATAAAAGTGGTTGTGGTTTTAATAGGTGATTGTTTCAAGAATTATAACTTTCTTAGAAGTGTTTACATGTATTTAAATTTAAATAAAGTGGTTACATGAAATATTTTGGATGTTTTTAAGTGATCTAGTGGTATATATAAGTTTTCAAGGTCCTGAACGGTGTAGGAAACAACTGTTTTGAGAAGAACAAAGAGTAGTGGTCCCATGAATAAAATAATATAATTGGTTGAGATAAATTTAGACCATGTATAATGCTTAATTTTTATTTTAAACATGTTTGGTAATTTAATGGTAATTACTAATTATGATTTTCATGTTAGAGTATTTTTCTCTCGTGCCCATGGGGATTTAAGTCATTTTGGATGTTGTAATGAAGTTTTTGTCTAGGATGAACTAATTGGGTCAATTGTGACTATTATGTTATGAATTTGGCATGCTTTTATGATTTGTGTGTTGATACAAAGGAGGGAAATATTTTGTGTCTAAATTTGAAATGTGAAGGAGCTTATAAAAGCATTATTTTTGGTGCATTTTGAAGCTAGTTGTGTGTGTGCAAGATTGGACATGTTATCCACAATAACTCTCCTAGTTATTGGATAACTCATCTCCCCATTCTATATTTATGGTTTCACATTGCATGGTTGTGCACACTTTACTTGGCACATCCTTATGGTTGGAGACTCCTCATATGCCACACACACCCCTTAATTTTCATGCCTTCTTTCCTTCTTCCATTTTTCTTTTCCTCTTTGTTCCATATTCCCCCTACACGCACTCTCGCACATTCATCTTTCTTATCGAATTACATATAACCTACGTGCACACCTTTTCCTTACTTCGAAAATAGCTAAGTCCTTGGCATCCTTGCGTTCCCTTTCTTCATTCCCCCACACATCATTCTCGTAATGATTATACCTCTTCCATATCTATCTACCTCTATTTTCCTCATTTCCTTTGTGTGCATTCCAATTTCCCATGTTTTCCCTTTATCTTGTTCCATGCCTTATTATTTTACATGCATAAATTTACACCCTCTCACTGCACCAACCTGTGTCATGTCATCCCGATAACCTTGAATGTGTTACACATAACCAATCAAAATGTGCCCACAAGCATCAATTTATTGTAGAAAACCATTGATTGACATATGGAATAAAATGAAAAATCATCTCGCATAGTTGTTCATTCTTTCATCCAATCCATGCGAGACATTTTTCTTACGTGCACGTGTGATTCGACATCTTCTGATAGCCATATCTTTGCTTCTGAGCCCCGATTGGCGTGCACCTAGTATTAATCGATAGTTGCTGATGTGGGCTACATGTTAGACCATTCAAATTTAAATTTCTAGTAGATCGGGTAGGTAATAAATGGGAAAACATTTTTCTAGGCATTGAAGAGAAGATCCGATTGCTCCAATCACCTAGATTTGATTTGGATATACCTTCCTTCTCCAAAGACACCAAATAGACATGGAGAACTACACTTGAAAAATTTACGGGAGGATTTGCAGGAATTAAATGCTTCTTGTTGATGGTCGTGTTTCAAATTTAGGTTTTCCCCCTTCTCATCTTCTTCTTCCATGGATCTATATATAAATGTAAGATCTCAACTCGTTATTAATGTTGGATGTTTTGGATCCTTACACCTTTTTCTAAGGAGTTCATATTTATGTATTTTGAGTTGTAGACCTCTATATCTAGCTCGTGCATGTGAATACCATCCTCCATCGCCATTGTAACATTATGTGCATTTCTAGAAGTGTGAAGCATTTTTATGGATATTCTTTATCCTATTGTGTTTGCATTCCTTCTTCTTTCCTTTCTTTTACTTTGTTTTCTCGCTATGTCACTTTAAGTTCCTTGCATCACCATTTTCTATTTTTGTTTCATGAAACCTGATTTTGTAAATGTATGTTGGTCTATGCTACGCATGTCTATCCTCCCTTGACACCTTTCCCTTCATTTTCACTAAAAATGGATAGTGTTCATCCCTCTTTTTTTGGTGTTATAGCCTCCTATTTAGTTTAGATTCCCTTTATGTTTTCCTTCTTTCCTTGGTCCCTTGGCATTAATATCTTAGTCTTCCATTTCAGCATTAGGAGTAGTAGTAGCGGTAGAAATAGGTAGAGGAACCGACCTACTTTGGAGATCTATCTCAATTACGCAAGGTCCCACAACTTGGAGATGGTTTCATTATTTTTGAAACATCTCATTTCTTTCGAGATATGAGACATGGGTGCAAATTTGAAAACCAACCATTTTTGCATGCTCAATGGAACAAGCATTGAAATCCCAAATTTCATATTGCTAAGTTCGGTGTTTGGATTTAGTATTTCCAACTTTTGGAGGCTCATTTTACACATTTGGAGACTCCCAACAATTTTAAATCTCTATTCTAGTAGTATTGAGTGTCTTTTATGAGAAGAGTGCATACTGAAAGAGTTCTCAGTAGTGAAGGATCCTTTGGATATCTCTAGCTTTCACCAAGAAGCACATGCAATAGATATTCCACGTGTGTATCCCCATCTCCGGTATTCTATATGCACTCTAGTCCTCCTCACAACAAGACAACATGTGAACCCTAAAATGGTGCATAAGCTACCTCTTCATCCTCTCGAGAAACTTTGTAAATTTTAACAATGAAGGCCCTCGGTCCTAAACGTGTAATATGATATGCCACCTGGGTGCTCTTAAGAGTATTCCATATTTCACTGGTGAAAATCAAGTCATGCCTAAGGAACATATCAAGATGTAGCAAATGTGTGTTCTTTGTATTTGATTACACATGATTTGTGTGGTAGTTAGGCTACTTGTAGCCTCATTCAAAGGTAGAGCACTCTAGTGTATCGATATTTGAGAATTGCATCTATCACCACTTGAGATGAGATGGGAACAACTCTTTACAATTATTTTGAGGACAAGTCAGATCACTTATTTTTGGTGGAGAAATTGACTACAACAAGAAGGGTACATAATGTGCGGGTGAGTGATTTCAATATTAGATTCCATAAGACTTGGGATTTAATCCCTCTAGTGGTAAGACCTATAGGCTAGTATTATTTCCTATATTATTTAAAGGTGTTGAACAATGAAATTATAATCATAATTAAATCTATGGGAGGTAGGATTTTATCGGCTGATTATGCTATTGTAATAAGGGTAGAAAAAGTCTCATCATGAGGGGAAGTTGTCCCTAGACCTCTCATGTCCTTATTCCCAGAAATGCCTCAAGCATCCCAACCTTTTGTTCCTCATGTACCTATTTCTGAATAGAGTGCACAACATGTTGCATCTACTTTATACTCTCTAGCGTAGCAAAAATAAAATGAAGATATGAAATCCCTGATCAAAAATTTGTCAAATAAAGTTATATCTCTTGAGAAGAAATGGGCGCAAGCCTTCATACATAGTTATAATCAGGTACATAAACAAAACAATCAACCTTGGAGAATTCAATATGTAAACTATAGGTACGTGCAGTAAGAAAAAAATTATAGATGGCATAAGCGCGCCTCTACCCATGTAAGTAGTGCCTCCCGTACACCTCTTCTAGTTCCCATTAAAATTCAAGCACTAGTTACAATTTAGAATAACATGGTACTTTATTTAGATATTAGGGGATATATATATATATATATGTATGTATATATATATGTATGTATATATATGTATATGTATATATATATATATATATATACATACATATATATATGTATGTATATATATATACATACATACATATATATATGTATGTATATATATATACATACATACATATATATACATATATATACATACACATATATATATATATGTATGTATATATATATATATACATATACATATATATACATACATATATATATATATATATACATATATATACATACATATATATATATATATACATACATATATATATACATACATATATATACATACATACATATATATATATATATATACATACATACATATATATATATACATACATATATACATATATATATATATATACATACATACATATATACATATACATACATATATACATATATATATATATATATATATATATATATATATCCACACACATAAGTGGGTGAGGATAAATACAATAAAGGTAAATAAAGTACTAGGTGAACATGGGCTAAGGTACATATAGAGTAGGTATTTAACTTAGCTCATGTTCACCTAGGTACTTTATTTATCTTTATTGTATTTATCCTCACCCACTTATGTGCGTGGATATTTCTTTTATTTATTTAGATATTAAGGATATATTATCTAGTTGTTAGGAATAGTTCTTTCCTTGATCTATGGTATTGACTAGATCATTGATATCTAGTTCTTTCCTAAATATATGGTCTTGACTAGTTCTTTGATGACTATTTCTTTCCTTGATTTATAGATTGATCTACAACCTTGACTAGTTCTTAGATTTTCACTCCTTCTCTATTTAAGCAAGTCCCATTCTTATTTTATTTCATTGATTTCCATAATAATATATGATATTCTGTTCATTTTTACAAAGGTTTTATTAAAATTATTTCGGTGATGCTTGTATCTTATTGATCATGGAGTTTGATTAGCATCCGAGTTCTTGTCTTGATATAATCTAGTTATCATTCCTTTTATGGTATCGAGAGAAGGAGATTGTTGTTCACATCCATATGTAAGTTTCGTTTTGTAAACATTTTGTTTTCATATATTCATATATTTTGGATTTGTTTGCATTTTTTTGCTACATGTGTTTTTATGCAAAATAAATCCTTCCATTAGATTCAGAAGGTGGAAAAATCCTAAGATTGACTATAAACTAAACCATTTCTAGAGGAAGTCGGTATTTGGGTTATTTTGTTATTATAGAGACATAGACTAGTTTATCTTGGAATCGCATCAAGTAGAGAAAAACCTAGAAAATCAATTTCTGGGTTGTTTTAGGTTTTTCGAGATCCGAACTGGTTGGTTTGCTTTTTTGTTGCAGCATTCTCAATTGGTGCATAATAAACAGTTTATGGCAAGACATTTCTTTCCTCTTTTGGCGAGGGTCCGTGGGTTGTTGTGTATGGTCTGCTATTTTACAAAAATCACCCATTAAAATCCTTAGTCCTTGGTCATATGCTATGGTCGTATGAGGGATTAAATCTTGTAGGTTTTTAACTCAAGACTCCTTTCATTTTATTTGTGTGGTGAAGATGATAATTTTATTTATTTATAGTGGAAACTAAAATAAATAGCAGAGCATAAACTTGTAAAGCTTGTATCTTTTGATCGACAACTCAGATTT
Source organism: Taxus wallichiana var. yunnanensis (assembly GCA_018340775.1). Taxonomy (NCBI): domain Eukaryota; kingdom Viridiplantae; phylum Streptophyta; class Pinopsida; order Cupressales; family Taxaceae; genus Taxus; species Taxus wallichiana. Next base: position 106,122,946 of record CM031234.1, read on the forward strand.
GAGTGTCATTTTTTGCAAAAGTCATTTTTTTCATGATCTTTCCATTTGAAATATTTATTTTGAGAATCAAACTATAATTATAAATTTCCATATTGTAACATGCACTCATTATAAAGTGCAAAAATTTGGGGGCTCTTGTTGCATTGCTTAGGGGTCTTGTTGCATTGCTTCGTTCTTGCATTATTTTGGTGATTTTTGAGAATGACATATACTTATACATTAGATCATGTTGAGTCATTAATAACACATAATTACCATACATGGAAACCAATAATGGAAACAATAATTTAAAGAAAGGATTATGGGCTTTAACTTCATCGTAACAACTAGTGTTCACTAGATAATATAAGAAATTTTAGTACTGAGTGCAAGTTTGATGAGTGTATGGGTTTGATTGGAACTTATGTAAGTAGTAGTATTTTGTTTCATGTTGAAAGTGTGACTCTCCTTTCAACATATGGGAGAAATTGGAGGATTTATTTAGTAAGGTGGATCATATGAGATCCATGTAACTTAAAATTGAGATCACCTCTCTTAATCTTGAAGATTTTCCAACAATTATAAACTATCTGACCAATTTCAAGAATTTATTGACATAGTTGAAGGGGGGTGGAAGAGATAAGAAAGATGAAGAGTGTGTTTACTTGATTCTATCCAAGTTGAGACGACCATTTCAAATATTTTATTCTACCTTTTTCTCTAGCATGGATGCCTTAGGTGAAACATTCAAAATGACTAATTTAGAAACATTTTGTGAAATACTAACTAGAGAATAATTCAAATTTTATAACCTTGAGTCTTCCACCTCTCAAAAGACATTAGATGCATCTAATCCTAAGGGCAAGGGAAAACAAAAAAATTAAAACCAAATTCACCCCTTTTCCATCTCAAAATGCTCCTAAACCCAAAGAAAACAATTCTAAACCAAGGATTCTTCTAAATATAAGAATAATTTTATACTTTCATGCTCTTTTTGTGGGAGTAGTGGTCATGAAGAACATAGGTGTTCTAAGCAAATACAAGCCTTAGAGGATGTAGTCAAGAAACAAAAAATTTCTATCTCCACTCCACCTCCTTCTAATCAACATGGAAAATAACTTAATGTTGTTGGGAGATCAGTCACCACTTGCAGATAGTTGGGTTATAGATTCTTGTGCTTCAAATCACGTGACTTCTTCCAAGGAGTCTTTTGTTTCTCTAGGTTTGCATTCTACTGCAAAAATTGAGGTTGGAGATTATTCCTTTATTTATGTTAAAGGAAAAGGTGATATACAACTTGATGTTGGTAGTATCCAAGATGCACTATATGTTCCTAACATCACTACAAATTTGCTTTCGTATATCAAATATGTCATTCGGTCAAGGGAAAACAATGACTTTTACATCACATGGGGTAGAAGTATAATTTTTTTGGAGCCTTATTCACTTGTTGCTCAGGGTATTGTTGATCATATTTATAGACTATATCACTTTGAGGGTTTTGATGAAACTTCCTCTATAGGGATAGTATTGGTTTCTCATGAAGATTCAGAGAGTAATATTTGGCATGAAAGATTTGGAGATCTTAATTACAGATATTTGAAGGAGTTGAGAACTCATGGTATGGTTGATGGTCTTCATATAGTTTCTTGTCTTGAGGGATTTTGTCATGGTTGTGCATTAGGAAACAAAAACAAGATCCATTTCCTACGAATTTGTAAAAGAGAGCTTATTCACCACTTAAGCTTGTGCATAGTGACTTGATGGTTTTTCCTACCCCTCTTTCAATGGATCTAAGTATGCACTCACCTTTATTGATAATTTCTCAAGGCGTACTTGGGTTTATTTTTTCAAGTACAAAAGTGATGTTTTTCACACTTCAAACTCTTCAAGTCTTTGGTTGAGAAATAATCTTCTAGTTGCATAAACAACCTTCAAACTGATAATGGGGGAGTATCTAAGCAATGATTTTTCTAAATTTTTGGCAACTCAAGGCATTATTCACCAATATTTTGTTCCTCATACTCCATAACAAAATGGATTATTAGAATGGAAGAATAGAACTTTGAAGGAAATGTCTAAATTTATGATGCATTATATATATTTACCGCCTATCTACTAGGAAGAAGTTGATAATTGTGCTAACTACATTTAGAATCACACACCAAAAATATCACTTGAGCATTTGACTCCAGAGGAATCTTGGTCCAACACTAAGCTAGATGTCTCATTTTATTGAATCTTTGAGAGCCATGTTTGGGCCTTTGTGCCAAAGAATAAAAGGAAAGATTTGGATAAGAAGAGAAAACCCTTTATCTTTGTAGGGTATTGTGAGGACATGAGAGTTTATCAACTTTTAGATCATAATACTCATGATGTTATTTTTTGAACACATGTTTATTTTGATGAGCACTTCACTCCTCATGATTCTTCATCTTCTTCCATGCCTCCTTCATCTCACCTTGAGGATCCGTTATTTGAGGAGGTTGATGAGGAGGTTATAGATGCCATTTAGGATCCTATTCCCACTGATGTTGTCATTATGCATAACTAGGCTCGTACTAAAATTTCATAAGAAAATCCTTTCATACGGGATCTTCCACCCCACTAGGCACCATCATGCACATTCTAAAGGTTTTGGAATTTTGTGTTAGGAAGTTTATGAGGATCCATAGTCATTTTGAAAGGCTCATGGGATACAAGAGTGGGATGATGTGATGACATCTGAGTATTCTTATTTGATGAAGAATCATACTTGAGAATTGGTATCTCTTCCTAAAGGAAGAAATATGGTTAGATGTAAGTGGGTATACCGACCCAAATACATAGTTGATGGGTCCATTGACAAGTATAAGGCTCTTCTTGTTGCAAAGTTTTTTTCACAAGTTAAAGGTATTGATGACTCTCGAGACTTTTACACCTATGTTAGGCCCCTAAAATATTGGCTAAGTATAAAAAAGGCATAGGGGCATGCAAGGCCAGATTAAAGAAGGGCGTGCAAGGAGAAAGCGTGCAAGGAAGTGTTCTAAAGAATTTTGGAATAACCCGTGGCATGCGCCTAAATAAATAAAAGGTTTTGGGACTTAGACATATTTAGCATATTAGGAAGTACATGAGAAATACATGAAATGACTACGCATGCTGAGTGGATAAGGTGTCAAACTGTCAACTTGATGCCCACAAAAGGAATATAACTTATGATAGAAGATTCCAGAAGACCATCATTACAAGGAGTGGAGAGCTCATGTCTGAAGGATCATGCTCCCATGGAGGACCACTTGGACACTTGGCGACAGATATTTAGCCCCAGAAATAAAATTTGGTGATTGAAGAGGCCTATATATACAAGCACTCAAAGAGGAAAATGATATATATATATATATATATATATATATATATATATATAATGATAGAGATTGGAACTCTTCAAAAATGCTATAAGGAACTCTAAAGGGTTGGGTAGAAGATCTATAGGAGAAGGATGTATCAAGGGATTGGATTTGAAATTTTCTTTTTATGAATTGAAGGACATAAATCTAGCTATGATGTATGACTTTGGTTTACCATACCTTGTGATAGTCTGTAATAGATCGATGAATGTAATGAGGATATCAAACATGGTTGAATATGAATATATTAGACGATTTATGATTATATATCTATGTTTATTTTTCATTCTATAATCTATTAAGTATCTTTCTATTTGGAATGACGCATTAGTCTAGAAGTTGTTCTAAGCTCTATGATGAATGTATGTCTCATTCCCACTCTCTCTCATTAAGGTTTTACCATAGGTTATGGTTTCCCACTTAACCCACATAAAGGAGAGACTTGGCACCGCGCATTCCTTGGGTGAGTTCTAGTGCCCACTAGTTGATAGGCCAACACACATGGGTTTTCCTTTTTCTTTGGTGGGTGTAACAATGACTACATATTGGATCCATTGTTGGGACCTCTTTTTGAAGTTGTAGTGGGAAATGAAATACATCATGATTTATGATGACAGAGCATCTAACTCGGAGAGTATTAAAGCATGGTTCAGAGCACAGAGGATGAGTTTTCTCGAGAGATTCAACATTGGGCCCAAGTTTGATGCACGAGAGGTGGGTGGAAGAGAACCTCTACCCTAAACTATACGAAATTTTTGTCTACTTATTCTCGGTAGAACTATATGAATGGCTCAAAGATAAGCATATAGAGCAAGCTAGTACTATGTTCAATGAAAAGTTGTAAAATCCATGGATATGGCGTAAGAATCCCTAAAGAAACCCCAAATGATTTGAACAAGTTGTTCAATGGACCATCGAGATAATAAATAAGCAAGGGTTCATCCCTTACATGCATTAAATTGAAGTAAACAAGCAATTTAAGTATTATGAAATTAACCTCTATTCTTGAAATCTTAACAGAAAATGATCCTAAGAGGATCTTAAGCAATTATTTTTATTATGAGAATGGGATCTCACCATTAATGGCTTCGAGGCCAAGAGTTCCAATCTCTATCATATATACATATATATATATATATATATATAATGATAGAGATTGGAACTCTTCAAAAATGCTACAAGGAACTCTAAAGGGTTGGGTAGAAGATCTATAGGAGAAGGATGTATCAAGGGATTGGATTTGAAATTTTCTTTTTATGAATTGAAGGACATAAATCTAGCTATGATGTATGACTTTGGTTTACCATACTATGATAGTCTGTAATAGATCTGATGAATGTAATGAGGATATCAAACATGGTTGAATATGAATATATTAGACTCGATTTATGATTATATATCTATGTTTATTTTTCATTCTATAATCTATTAAGTATCTTTCTATTTGGAATGAGCTGCATTAGTCTAGAAGTTGTTCTAAGCTCTATGATGAATGTATGTCTCATTCCCACTCTCTCTCATTAAGGATTTACCATAGGTTATGGTTTCCCACTCAAACCACATAAAGGAGAGACTTGGCACCCGCGCATTCCTTGGGTGAGTTCCCAAAGTGCCCACTAGTTGATAGGCCAACACACATGGGTTTTCCTTTTTCTTTGGTGGGTGTAACAATGACTACATATTGGTTCCATTTTGGGACCTCTTTTTGAAGTTGTAGTGGGAAATGCAATACATCATGATTTATGATGACAGAGCATCTAACTCGGAGAGTATTGAAGCATGGTTCGGGAGCACAGAGGATGAGTTTTATCAGAGATTCAACATTGGGCCCAAGTTTGATGCACAGAGGTGGGTGAAGAGAACCTCTACCCGAACTATACGAAACTTTTGTCTGCTAATTCTCGGTAGAACTATATGAATGGCTCTCGGCGTAAGCATCTAGAGCAAGCTAGTACTATGTTCAATGAAAAGTTGTAAAATCCATGGATATGGCGTAAGAATCCCTAAAGAAACCCCAAATGATTTGAACAAGTTGTTCAATGGACCATCGATAATAAATAAGCAAGGGTTCATCCTTTACATGCATTAAATTGAAGTAAACAAGCAATTTAAGCATTATGAAATTAACCTCTATTCTTGAAATCTTAACAGAAAATGATCCTAAGAGGATCTTAAGCAATTATTTTTGATTATGAGAATGGGATCTCACCATTAATGGCTTGATAAGAGTTCCAATTCTATCATTATATAGTATATATATATATATATATATATATATATATATATATATATATAATGATAGAGATTGGAACTCTTCAAAAAAATGCTACAAGGAACTCTAAAGGGTTGGGTAGAAGATCTATAGGAGAAGGATGTATGAAGGGATTGGATTTGAAATTTTCTTTTTATGAATTGAAGGACATAAATCCAGCTATGATGTATGACTTTGGTTTACCATACTGTGATAGTCTGTAATAGATTTGATGAATGTAATGAGGATATCAAACATGGTTGAATATGAATATATTAGACTCTGATTTATGATTATATATCTATGTTTATTTTTCATTCTATAATCTATTAAATATCTTTCTATTTGGAATGATTGCATTAGTCTAGAAGTTGTTCTAAGCTCTATGATGAATGTATGTCTCATTTCCACTCTCTCTCATTAAGGCTTTACCATAGGTTATGGTTTCCCACTTAACCCACATAAAGGAGAGACTTGGCACCCGCGCATTCCTTGGGTGAGTTCCCAGTGCCCACTGGTTGATAGGCCAACACACATGGGTTTTCCTTTTTCTTTGGTGGGTGTAACAATGACTACATATTGGTTCCATTGTTGGGACCTCTTTTTGAAGTTGTAGTGGGAAATGCAATACATCATGATTTATGATGACAGAGCATCTAACTCTGGAGAGTATTGAAGCATGGTTCAGGAGCACAGAGGATGAGTTTTCTCAGAGATTCAACATTGGGCCCAAGTTTGATGCACAGAGGTGGGTGGAAGAGAACCTCTACCCTAAACTATACGAAACTTTTGTCTACTAATTCTCGGTAGAACTATATGAATGGCTCTCAGCGTAAGCATCTAGAGCAAGCTAGTACTATGTTCAATGAAAAGTTGTAAAATCCATGGATATGGCGTAAGAATCCCTAAAGAAACCCCAAATGATTTGAACAAGTTGTTCAATGGACCATCAGATAATAAATAAGCAAGGGTTCATCCTTTACATGCATTAAATTGAAGTAAACAAGCAATTTAAGCATTATGAAATTAACCTCTATTCTTGAAATCTTAACGAGAAAATGATCCTAAGAGGATCTTAAGCAATTATTTTTATTATGAGAATGGGATCTCACCATTAATGGCTTGAGGCCAAGAGTTCCAATCTCTATCATTATATATATATATATATATATTATATATAATGATAGAGATTGGAACTCTTCAAAAATGCTACTGAGGAACTCTAAAGGGTTGGGTAGAAGATCTATAGGAGAAGGATGTATGAAGGGATTGGATTTGAAATTTTCTTTTTATGAATTGAAGGACATAAATCTAGCTATGATGTATGACTTTGGTTTACCATCGTGATAGTCTGTAATAGATCGATGAATGTAATGAGGATATCAAACATGGTTGAATATGAATATATTAGACTACGATTTATGATTATATATCTATGTTTATTTCTCATTCTATAATCTATTAAGTATCTTTCTATTTGGAATGACTGCATTAGTCTAGAAGTTGTTCTAAGCTCTATGATGAATGTATGTCTCATTTCCACTCTCTCTCATTAAGGCTTTACCATAGGTTATGGTTTCCCACTTAACCCACATAAAGGAGAGACTTGGCACCCGTGCATTCCTTGGGTGAGTTCAAAGTGCTCACTTTGGTTGATAGGCCAACACACATGGGTTTTCCTTTTCTTTGGTGGGTGTAACAATGACTACATATTGGTTCCATTGTTGGGACCTCTTTTGAAGTTGTAGTGGGAAATGCAATACATCATGATTTATGATGACAGAGCATCTAACTCTGAGAGTATTGAAGCATGGTTCGGGAGCACAGAGGATGAGTTTTCTTAGAGATTCAACATTGGGCCCAAGTTTGATGCACAGAGGTGGGTGGAAGAGAACCTCTACCCTGAACTATACAAAATTTTGTCTACTAATTCTCGGTAGAACTATATGAATGGCTCTCGGCGTAAGCATCTAGAGCAAGCTAGTACTATGTTCAATGAAAAGTTGTAAAATCCATGGATATGGCGTAAGAATCCATAAAGAAACCCCAAATGATTTGAACAAGTTGTTCAATGGACCATCGAGATAATAAATAAGCAAGGGTTCATCCTTTACATGCATTAAATTGAAGTAAACAAGCAATTTAAGCATTATGAAATTAACCTCTATTCTTGAAATCTTAATGAGAAAATGATCCTAAGAGGATCTTAAGCAATTATTTTTTATTATGAGAATGGGATCTCACCATTAATGGCTTCAAGTCCAATGGTTCTTCCCATTTACTCAATACTTGTGTTGTAGAATGCAAAATCAAAGAAAATAGCTCAAAGAAAGGAAAATAGTTCTAAACCCTAAGCAAAATGCTATATTTTATGTTATAAAGAAGGAGAATTATTAGAAATGAGAGAGGGGGTCTAGCCCTATTTATAGTTTTCTATTTGGGAAAGTGGGAAACTTGAGTGCATGTGGGACAAATGAATAAACCAAAAGTACTTTTAGCAAGTCAAAGTAATAGTTGACTAGGTTTAGAAGAGAAATGACCATGGTTAAGGCTAGTTAACCATGCTTAGAGAGGGATTAGGGATTTGAGAGAGTTCGAGAGGTTTAATCAATCCAATGAAATGAATTGGTAGTCTAGGAAGCTAGTAGAAGTAGTCTAGAAGGGAATAAGAATGGGATTTAGTTAGAATGAGGATATAATGACTGTTTAAATGGTTTATAAGAGGAATATGACAAAAAGAGGGTCGTAAGAGGAGGTTAGATAAGTTTAATTAACGAGGTATCGTTAATTTGCGAGGAGGAGAATATTTAGTTTAATATTAGGAATAATAGTTCTTTGAGAAAATTAGTCGGATGAGGATGCCCCCTCGAGTGTTGATGGGGTGATAGAAGAACTTTATCGATGATTGAAAAGAAGAAAGGGTGAAGAGAAGATAAGAAAACGAGGAAGAAAGAGGGGTATTGAGCTATCCACAAATCAATGCCAACAAAATTCAATCATCATTTTGTTTTGAATCCTCCTCATTGATTCTTATTGATGTGTAAGCATACTATGGAAGCATAAAATGACATGAAAATACAAGATATAAACAAAAATCCATTGCTGAAATGAAAACTCACAACATACAAAAATTCAATGCAATACGAGAAGTAAACAAACTCAATTAATAGGAAATAAGTAAAATCACACACACTTAAACCAACAACGTTCAAGATAGTTGCACAAATAATTTGTTATCAAGTTGTAGCCCCAAATGTTTTGATAAATGATAGGGCTTGAGAATTATGCCCCAAGAAGATTATATCTACAAGGAAATAATGGAGGACACTTGGGTCCAATGGAAAAGCAAAGTGCATGGAAACAAAGATCTTGGGCGGTGATAGTGCCCCGTGAGCATGATTTAAGTAAGCAACACAACTTTTGTAAATGGTTGTAGGTCAAGGCAATCCACGAGGTGGTTATTTCAAACATGTGAAAGTGCCAACAAGATCCAGGATAAATGCCATATGAGAGACACATATTTCAGCCGTAAATGAGTTGATTACTAATTTTAGTTCATTTTTGATGTGCTTATGATTTTTTTAGATTTTTTAGATGCGTTTATAATTTTTAAATTTTTGATGGGTCAGAAGAGGTTTGAGATCAAGGATCATCCCAAAATTCACATGAAAATGTGAATGTGAAGGTAGGGTCATCGAGAGAGCCATGAAAGGCCTTAACGAGAAGAAAAGTGGGTCCAAAAAATAATCATTTTAATAAAAAATTATTATTATGATAGGTAGAATAGAAGAAAAATGATAGGAAAAGGCACTTGGAACATTCGTAAATTATTCTAGGGCAAGGAGGAAGTTACTGCAGGGTGGCACAAAGTGCCCCAACATGTGAAAATTAGTAAAAATAATTATTTTAATAGAAAAATAATCACCATGGCGGAGTAGAAGAAGAGTTAAAACAATTGCATGACAGAGATAACATGCCCCGGGGCATTGTAGCGACTGATATACCCACCCGGGGGGTGAATCAATCATGACTAGTTCATTCGCACAGAATTCCTACAAAAGTTTTCTGCGAAAGCGAGAGTGAGAGACCTAGAGCTGAGATGGTGAGGATACCGAGCAGGAGGAGGTAAGCAGATCACATCCGGGAGTACATGCGGGACCCAATAGATGGACCATATGTGAGTGCCCTATCCTCCCTTGTGAATTTCACATTTAATGCTAATTCTAGGGTAATTTAAGCTAGTTAGGGGGAAATACATGTATGAGTGCACACGTATGTGTTGATCTAGTGGATGCATGCAAGCGCATGCGTTGACCTGACACATGTGCGCACGTGCATGCGTTAGGAAGATAGGGATGTGCATGCACATCCATTGAAAATAGTTACGTGTGAGTGTACTTGTCGGGAAGGGAGAACATGGGTGTGCGTATGCACATGTCGAACAGAGATGTGTACGTGTCACACCAGGCGCATATGCACTCTGTGTAAATTTGTGAAATGATGGACATTTGGAGGGGGCATGCAAGTGTTTAAAGAGGCACGCGACATTGAAAGGGGCATCTTTGGCATCGAGAAAAAGGAAAAGCACCTTTTTACAAAAAATAGCTAAGTGTAGAAGAAGATAGATTAGGTTAAAATAGAAGAATAAAATAATTATTATGCCTATATGACTTAGAGAAGAATTTTTCCTTAGAAAAATAAATGGAGCTAGATAAAATGTGGCTAACACATGTGTTTATTTTGCAGCGTATACTACCCGTTCTTCATACACGCGAGTGGTATGGTAGGCTGGCGATGATAGAGGCACAGTTTGATGAGGATGATAGGAAGATATTAGATATCCTCCTATATGTCACGAGATTGGCCTATGTGGCTGATATGCCATAGATTACCTTAGATCATGGCCTTCTAACAACCATGGTAGAGACATGGCACAACAAGAGTCGGTGTTTTCGGCTCCTAACTAGTGAGATCATGATCACACTAGAGGACGTGTGGCACATTATGTGGGTTTTGATCCAGGTCAGTTGATCCAAGTATACCACCACATGCCGAACATCAAGAGGTGTATCTGCACGGTTGTTCGGCATCTTGATGATACCACATCATAGGATGACTTTGATTATTGCGTTTCATCGAGGACCAAGAGCTAGACCGCATGGTAGTTTATTTGATGTCATTTTTTAGTGGAGTTTTACTCCTCAAAAGACTAGTGCTTCATTTCTACTCGACCTCCTTGGAGTGATACACGACTTGATAGAGGGAGAGACCTACTGTTGGGGTCAGTGCATTCTAGCACACATGTACTGAAATTCACATTTGATTACCTACTATTATCGAAGATGGTAGGTCTAGCAAGACTTCTCCAGCTTTGGGCATGGGATCACATAACCATTGGTCACCCCTTGGGAATTTTGAGAGTATGGGCTCTAGAAGAGCCATGTACTATGGGTTGGGTCTTGATTGGGGACAATGTGTGACTATTCATGGGTAGTTCATATCATTATCGTCATGAGTTAGATGAGCTACAACAAGCTGCAGTAGTATGGAGGCCTTACAGACATTTTCAGTGGCTAGAGGATGGTCTAGAGCTCAGCACTGCCACAGTTGAGCACTTTATCTTTGGCATTTACTGAGATATATGCAAGAGATATATAGAGTATACCGATGCGAGGCGGTTTGGCATTACCAGGATGTTCCTAGGCCAAATATGTGGTATGCTCAGAGGGTTCTAGAGTATTTCGATATGGGTCTATAGATTTCACATGAGTAGTGGTGAGCTTCATTCAAGTAGTACCCATTATATGGGTTCCCTTGAGGCAAATTAGAGATCCAGTTGCACACCTGAGTATGTGCCATGGTACCATGGTGTGATTCCATGTCGCTGACCATTCCAAGGGAAGCCTATGATGCAAGTGTGAGGGATCCTCTAGTGGGGACTCCTAGTGGTGATGAGGGTGATGGTAAGGATGATTATGATGAGGATGATGTTGATGATGGTGGTCCTGACACATAACATCGTGTTAGGGGAGAGGACCTACTCCTTGATTATAGTAGCCATAGGTACGGGGGGCTTAGGCCTAGTCTAAGATAGGTACATAGAGCACCGAGATGTATAGCTACCCCAACGGGGGTTCTAGTGGGGATTTATGCCCCTTTATAGTAGGTAGTCCCTCGGCGAGGCCCGCCACCTCATGCTACCAGGGGTGGTAGTGATGATGGATAGTTGGTTGTATTACAACAATAGCTACAGGAGGCTATAGCCATATAGATATAGGTAGTAGGAGAGAGATATGAGGCTAGGGCCTGAGTACGGACCACGATAGCAGAGAGAGACCATGTTAGAGCTCGAGGCCACTCGGGGTGATGATAGGGCAGCATGGCAGAAGTCAAGTGGGTCAGATGCCTATATAGGGGTTTAGTTCTTGAGTGCATTATATTGGGCACATACCTAGCTACATGGTGCTATTGTTTAGTGTGATTAGGCATAGGCTCAGTGTATAGGGCTATGTTATTCGGTGAGATCGGAGGCTCACGCACATGTCGAGACCATTACCTTGTTGAAAGAGATCGAGTGACATCTGCCATCGAGGCATGCCCATGCGATAGAGGGTAATTGGTTGGTGAGTGAGATGCCACCGTAGAGGAAACCACTACTTTTGGAGATGCGAGATTTGATACGAGGATATGATGAGAGCCGGTGGTGAGGCTTATATTATAGGATTGCATATTTTAGAGTGGTCCTAATAGAGCGTAAAGGTAGTTCCTTTTGCTGATTTGGATGTGAGCTAGACAGGCTCTAGGTCATGAAGATTGGGGAGATTAGTCAGATCAGTTCAACATCTAGCTACACGGCCTTGAGAGGCACATGGTCGGCTAGATAGTTTGAGGGCCCCACTGGGAGGCCCTTCACAGCCACCCCTTTTTCTTCATCCCGGCCATGGTCGGGTAGCCCCGATGAGGGTGAGAGTTGTGGACGATCGGCCTTTTATTGTTTTTTCTGATGTATGTATTATATACATGCCTCTCATGAAGGTGGGTTTTAATTGATGTATAGATGTATGTACCATTCTTTTGATGATGATGCCTCCCTATGAAGGCTCGGTTTTGATGCATGCCCACTTTATATGGCATATATGTATCAATCATGTAGTCTTGATTTTTTTTATGCCTCGTGATGAAGGCTTAGGTCAAATCCATGTCCCTTTTATATGGCAGATTGGATAGATTATTTTGTATACTAGACCTTTGAGATAGATATTTTATACATGTATCATATGGACATTCAGTTTTTTATGTATATCTTGTCTTGTTTTGATATGCTCTCATGGTGATGATTCATGTCTTATTAGATGTATGTATATCATGATGTATGAATTTCTCTTTCTTCTATGTATGTGACATACCTTAGATTTAGAGATGTGTATGTTTTCATATTGATGATACATTTGCAGTAGATATCTCTTGTTTTGATGTTATAAGATGCTCTAATTACTTACTCTAGTACTTGGGATGATACTAGATGATATTGGTGTAGGGGGATAGATTTGTGATTATGCGTAACCCCTATTTCCCCATTGATGATACGATATGTCATTATTAGCCTATCTTACATGAATGATGTAATACTTAGCATTTTTGTATATATGATATAGTGAATGATGTTAAAATGTGATGGAATGTTAAATGATAGATGTGATAACAAACAATGTGTATAAAACCAACACAAAAGAAAAATTAAAAAAACTAAACAAATATACACACACAACAACTCAAAAAAATATGTAACTAAAATGAATCCATGCAAATGCCAACAATAGATTAAATGACAAATTTAATCTAAGTGAGTAAGAATGAATCATAATATATGCATACAACAAACTATGAAAACACACAAATATTTTCAAGTATGAAAGCTACAAATGAACACAATGCAACACACAATTAAATAAAACAAGATCCAATCTAAGGCAAGCAAATGAACCTTTCAAAGAGCAAAAAACATGAAGCTAAGTACATCAAAACTATACAAACCAACAATTTAGAAGCAATCTAAATATTACCTTGTTTTTGTGGGACAACATTGATATATATTTTCTAATGTTTTTGGGTTATCTCGAAGGATAAGTTTTCTAAATGTTTTTGTATTTTCCAAGTTCACTTTTCAAAAGTAGTGTACAAGAACAAAGAAGTGTGGATGCCCTGACATGATGTGGGGATATACAAAAGGTAGAATTTCACGTGCATATGTACGAGAGAGTGGAATACGCGAGGTGCCCCCAACATTAGGTGGGAATATACAAAAGAAACACCCTTCACGTTGATACAAGAGTAAAAAAACCAGATCATGGCTTTGCAGGATAGATTTGATAGGGTTCCTAGACCTAGAAAGGAAACTAACCCCTAGAAGGTGGTGAGAGTTACCTATCTCGATGCAAGAGTCACTTGTGAATGATGGATCCTCTTTGAGTGCCGAAAATCAGTTTTCACCCAAAGACACCTGCCCACTTTGTGCGCCACAATTGCGTGGTTTTCACACATGAATGACCTATTTTCTCTTAATTATTTTCTCAATTTCCATTTTTTGCTTTTTTTCTTCATTTTTCTATTTTTAGTTATTATCGATATTATCATCATGCTTATGCTTATAACCGCTTGAGGTGCATGAAATTCATAGGTTCTAGAAGTTCTTCACCATCTGAGTATGCAAGTTTATAAGCTCTTGATCCATACTTAGCAACCACCACATAAGGGCCTAGCAAGTTAGCTTCAAACTTACCTTTCTTTTCTTTGTCTTTGATGGTGTTCTTCTGATTTTCCTTTAGGACTAGATCACCTACATCAAATTCCCAATGAATGATGTGTTTATTGTATCCCCTAGATACCCTATTTTGATACACTTTCAAGTGATTGAGTGCTCTAATATGCTTTTCATCTAATAGTTCCAACTCGTCCAACCGAGCGACTCTATAGTCCTCATCTTTATCAAGATAGTCCCTGAGAGATATTCTCAGGGAGGGAAGCTCCAATTCTAGGGGTATGATGGCTTCAATTCCATAGAAAAGTTAATATGGAGTCACACCAGTAGGAGTGTGAATGGAAGTTCGGTAGGCCTAGAGGGTGGGATGGATTTGTAAGTGCCAATTACAGCCAGTCTTACTCACAATTTTCTCCATGATCCATACAAGAGTTTTATTAGTAGCCTCCACTTGTCCATTATCTTGGGGGTAATAGGGAGTAGACCATTTGAGCTGAATGTGGAAGCATTGACACAAGGTTTTAACTGTCTTGTTCTTGAATGATTTACCATTATCAGTGATAATGGATGAAGGGATACCATAACGACATATGAGATGTTTCATGATGAACTTAGAGATCTACGCACTAGTGACATAAGTAAGATGGACATCCTCTACCCATTTTGTAAAATACTCGGTGGCAGTGATAATGTGAGTATGGTCGTCTGAAGAAGAAGGATGGAGCTTCCCTATGAGATCTAAACCCCATTTAGAAAAAGGCTAAGGAGTTGCAATAGGCTACAAATCCTGTGCTGGCGCATGTATTAAATTTCCATACTTATGGCATAATTCACACTTCTTTACAAAGTTACTGAAATATGATTCCATGGTAGGCCAATAATAGCCTACTCTTAACAGTTTCTTAGCTAAGACCATGTCGCTGGTGTATACTCTGAAAATACCACCATGTACTTCTTTAATGGCATGGATCGAGTTAGTAACATCCAAATAATGTAGAAGATTCCTGTCATAGCCACAACAATATAGGGTGCCTCTAGGAGGGTATAATGGGCTATACGATGGATAAGGGCTTTCTTTTCAGAGTGGGTAATATCTGTTGGGAAAGTGCCATCTTGTAGGTATCGAAAGATAGGGTCATACCAAGGGAATAAAGGACCAAAAACTTCACATGCCAAACATGACTCCAACATATCATACGCGGGAATCTATAGATGCTCGAAAAATAAAGGAATCTTTATCTCCTCAGGTGGTATGCACAAGAGAGACCCAATTGTAGCCATAGAGTCTACTGATCTATTATGTGACCTCGAATTTTTTTTCAAATATAACTTATGTAAAGTATTCCTTTAAAGTTTCAACCATTTTATTATATGGAATGAGCTTCTCATCTTTAACCTTATACTCATCATTAACTTGTTTAATGATAAGTTGGGAGTCTCCAATGACTCATAGTTGTTGAATATTCCAAGTAATAGCTAGCTTGAGGCCAACGATGAGTGCTTCATATTCTGCAATGTTGTTAGTGCATAGAAATCCCAAGTGGAATGCTCTTGGTATGACCTCCCCCGTGGGAGTGATGATAACTACTCCAACTCCCAATCCATGGAAAGTGAATGATATGTCAAAATGGACTGCCATTCCATAGAATCTTCAATGTACATCATAGATGCATATGGCAGATCCAGACATAAAGGTTCCATTCATGGAAAAGGGGATTCTATTAATTAATCAACTAACACTTGTCCTCTTAAGGAATTCTGATTCACAAACTCAATATCAAACTCACTTAGGAGAATGATCCAATTAGCCATTCGGCCTATGAGGGTGGGTTTGGATAAAAGGTACTTGAGAGGGTCAACTTTGGATATGATTTTGGTTTTATTATTTAGGAGATAATGGTGAAGATTTTTAAAGGTAAAGACAACTGACAAGTAGTCCTTTTCAATTTATGGATACTTTAACTCATAAGCAATCAATGTGTGAATGAGATAATAAACAACTCTTTCTTTATGGCTTAGATCATATTGGGCAAGCAGTGCACCAATAGCAAACTAGGTGGTAGAAACGTACAAGAGAAGAGGTTCCCCTGGGGTAGGTGGCATGAGTACAGGTGGATTGACAAGGTATTGCTTGAGTAATGTAAAGGAATTTTGGCAGTCTAGTACCCAGTATAATGCAACATCCTTCTTTAGAAAATGAGTAAATGGGTGACATTTATCCACAAGCTGTGAGATGAAGTGATGAATGGCCTGAATCTTTCCTTGTAGACTCCTCAATTGTTTGAGAGTAGTAGGTGGAGGCATTTCTGTAATAGTTGTGACCTTAGCAATGTCCACTTCTATCCCTCTATGTGAAACTATGAAACCCAAGAGCTTTTCAGATAAGACACCAAAGACACACTTCTTTGGATTAAGGTGAACCTTGTAATCCTTGAGGTGCTAAAAGATATGCCTAAGAACTTCCAAGTGCTCTTCTCTACTTTTGGATTTGGCTAAAATATTATCACCATAGTATTCCATGATGTCATTCATCATATCATGGAAGATGAAAATCACGACATGTTGGTAAGTGGCCCCAACATTCTTACATCTGAAAGGTGTGAATTTATAGCAAAATGTCCCCCAAGGTGTGATGAAGGTGGTTTTATGCTGATATTCTTCTACAATCAGTACTGATTATACCCTAAAAAATACCCATTAAGGACAAAATTTCATAACCAGCAATAGAATCTATGATCATATCAATGTTGGGTAAGGGAATTCATCCTTAGGACATGCCTTGTTGATATCCAGAAATCAGTACAAATCCTTATGCCAATGGCTTCTTTTTATAGGGACTATGTTTGACATCCAATCTACGAATAGTCGATAAGATTAATGAAATCAATAGCTATTAGTTTTTCTAATTCCTCTTTGTCAAGAAGTGCAACCTTGGGGTGCATCTTCCTCAGCTTCTGTTTGATAGGTTTGGCATCTGGGTGTACAATGAGGTTGTGCACAACTCATTTTGGGTCCAAACTAGGCATATCCACATATGTCCATGTGAATATATTTGCATATTCTCTTAGTAGTTCTCTACAAATACCTTATGTTCCTGAGCTGAGAGTGAAGCTCCCAAATTTATCATTCTAGGCTGCTCATCTGAGCCAATGTTAACACTTGATCATTTCCTCAACAAGCATATTAGAGGAATCTTCCATCCATGTAGGATCAGGGGGAAGAGTGAGATCAACCTCTTGTGGTAACTCATCATCATATTAGAATGGATAAACTAGTTTATCCACATGTTCTTTGTTCTACTTCTCTATGAGTGTTTCAAAGAGTTTGTCACTGTGAGACTTTCGTTTATACTTTTTTCCAAGTTTCTCAGAATTTATTATTCTCTTATTTATTAAATTCTTACTCAAACATCTACACATATCTGATTCTTCTCCTAAGTATGTGCGGTGTGTCTAGTGGAATTGTAAATCCTTTCTTGTGGTCACGAGTTGGAATAAAATCCCTGAGTCCCATGAATTCTGAAAATGCCTCATCATTTTCAAAGAAGTCAAGTGGCACATGAAGTTGTTGATCCCAATCTATAAGTTTGGGATATACAAGGGCTACTTGATAATCGGTTAAAGGGATGGATTCATACAAGGTAAGGACATGCGATTCTAGGAATAGGTTAGTGGAAGCAAGGTCTTCATAGAGGCTACACTGGGAATCTGCGTCACTATCCGAATGAGATGAAACATCTTCACATTCAGAAAAGGTGGCATCAACCTCGAGGGGTTGAGTATCATGAGTTTTTATCCCAAGACCCTACTTATCTGATTTGAAATGGGGAGTGGGAATAGGCTCTAACCGGCCTTGTGCATTGATTCCACATCCAAACCCATTATAACCCATGACAAACATCATGTGGTGACCTTTGACATACTGGGGTGCTTGATGGCATGAAGCCATGGTTCCTTCTGACACTCTACTAGTGGGATATTCCAACATCTTTTCTTCAGATAGAAGACTGCTAGAGACAAATTTGTCTAATGGTTTAGAACACGGCTCCCATGTACTCTTGAACTGAAAATAAGGCTTACCCCGTGTCCTAGGTGACACTAATAAATCTGATATTAATAAATCTTGTTCAAGAGTGAATGACTCACCTAGGCCATACTTTGACGTAGCCTCCCATGATGTAAAAGGGTTGACTAATGAAGGAAAATCTTGATTGTAAGGTGTGAGTGATTCTAAATCTACGATTCTTTATAGCTTCTATTTTTGAAGGGGATGACAACATCCTTTGAAGGAAATTCATAATATGCACAAGAGAAACTGTGTAGTTCCCTACAATGTGTAAATGGTTCCAGGTCACCCAAAATGGTAACTACGCCTTCATGATATAGCTTGATACATTGATGAAAGTAGATGGGATAGCCTACATGGCATGGATCCATGGGTGCCCCAGAATCATATTGTATGAAAGGTCCAAGTCTTGGACATGAAATTTCGTGTCATGACAAGCTGGACCTACTTCCATTTGTACTACTATAGTACCTACTGATTCTCTTTCTTCATTGTCATATGATGTGATCATGATGGTTTTGTCCCCTAGGTATACTTCTGAATGGCCTAGCTGCTTAACCAGCTTCAAGGTACAAATTTTTAGACCAAATCCACCATCCAAAATTACTCTCTTGATTTTTTGATGAGTAACCACCACTTCTAAGTACAAGGGTAAGTTATGCTCTGGGTTGTTACGTGGGATTGTGGTGTGATCAAAAGTAATATGATCCTAGGAATCGAGGCTAGCAACCATAGCATGAAGGTGCGTGGGATCTACCTCTGTGGAGACTCCTAAATTTTGTAATTTTTATAATATATGTTCTTGTGAGCAGTAGATATTTTAAGGAGATCTAGGATAGATATTTTAGTAGGTGTTTTCTCTAACTGATCAATTAAATTATATTGGCTTTCTTGGGAAGCAGGTGAGGTATCGGGTATAATTAAGCGAGCACGTAGCGTCCCTACTGCAAAGTTTTTTTATAAAATCCAGATAGTGTTGACATGTTCATCAAATGAATGGATACAACCTATGAGCGAATCAAATGGATTGTCATTACTGGGATAAACATACGTGGAAATGTGATAATCATTAGAATTTTTCCCTGATTTGTTTCCTTTTCTTTTTATCTACGTGGTTAGTGAAAGGCTCTTTGTATATACCCATTTTCTTGTTAGGACCTTGTCCTGAATCAGGGGGTGACTCTATAGTGATCTTGTCCTCTTCGATGAGGTCTTGTATGTAATGTCATAGTCTTAAACATCTATCCATTTTGTGTCCTTTGACTTGGTGAAAATTGTAGTACTCATTGTCCTTGAACCAACTAGGTTTTGGAGCATTGTCTGGGTAGGGTACTATTGTACTTGGGTACTCTACCATTTTTACATCATCTAATTGCTTTAATATGTCATACAAGGATTTAGTTAATGGTGTAAATGTGCATTTAGGAGGTGCCTTGGGATGAGGTCCTTACGAAAGCTTTAACAACGGGCCTATCGTATGGTTTGGAATCTTTTGGAGTTTGTAATGCCATCACCAATGAAATTCTTGTTCTTATTAAATAACTTTAGTTTTTCCACGGATTTAGCTTCATGCTTTTCTTTAACAATCAGTTTAAGTGTACCCTTTGCAATAAGGGATTTCTCGATTTGACCGCCTTTCTCTATGACTTCGTCAAAGTTTGTGCCACAGTGCATTTGTAAATGGAAGGCTATCTCTAGGTTTAAATTAGGCACAAAAATTCTTACTAACTTTTTTTTCTGGTAAGGCACAAGGGAAGCGACTTGCCAACCCTCTCCATCGTTATAAGAAACCTGCAATGGTTTCATTGGGTTTTTTCTTAGTATTACAGAGGTCATTCATTGTGATATCATTTTCCATGTTAAAGGAATAATGACGTACAAATTTATCTGCTAACACAAGACATGTTATAATAGATCCTTTAGGTATACCAAAGAACCATTCTAATGCCAAAGCTCCTAGGCTACGAGGAAAGAGTTGTATTAATAAATTATCACTATACGCGATCTCTTGGTAAGCCATATAAAAGTCTTTGACATGATCCACGAGGATCACCTTTACCTTTATATTTGTCAAACTTTAGAACAGTGAAGTGTTTTAGGAAGGGTTACCATAGCATGTCTTTATCAAATGGATAAGGACATAGTTCTTCATATAAGTACTTCCTGTTATGGCCTATGTTTCCCTCCTGTAGGGTAGTAAGTGTGTCTTTCATCGATTGCAACTCTTTCTGAATGAGTTGTTCTTTAGTGGGAGATATTGGAATTTTTGGCTTAGCCACTTTGAAGGTAGTATCAGTGTACGGATCAAAGTGAAACTCACTAGGTTTCATTTTGTCTTTATCTTTGTATATGTGTCTTTGTGAAGAGCCTAGGTTTGCTAGTTTCTGGCTCAATTTCAAGATCTGTTTCTAGAGGATCTCTTCTTCGACTAACGGATCTTCTTCTTCATCGAATTTGGGAGGAGGTGAGGCCTTGCGTTCAATCTTCACTTTATGTGAAGCTTTGTAATAAGGTCATCATGAAGGGTCTCCTTTGATGGCATTATGATGTTCCCTAGAATTAGAAGCATACCCCACATCAAAGGGGTTATCCATGTCAATGAGTGGTATTCTTTCTTTTGTCTTATGGTTAATGACTTTGGTTTCTAGTTCTCACTCATGCAGAATTTTTTCTCATAACTCGAGGACTCTCACGAGTACCTGATCTTTGTTATAATATAGGATTTCATCAAATATACCTAAGTCCAGTATTTTTTGTTCTTAGGAAGAGTCAGAATCTTCTCCAATATGGTCAATTAATGGCTCTACATCTTTAAATTGAGAAAAGAGGGGCACCAAGTTGTTTCCGCTGAATGGGAAGGCTTTGAAGGGGCATTTCCCCAAGTTTTTTTCATTTGATTTGGTTTCCATTTTTGAAAGTTTAAGCATTACCAACCAATGTTTGTGTGTAACTATTGTGGGTCCTAAAGGTACGATTTTGCAAGCCTCCTAAGGTGATGTTTTGAACTGTGTTAGAGTGTGCCTTAGATGTAATGCTATACGGTTCTTTCAAAGAACATGTATATGCACACTTAAATGTACCAATCACTCAAGTCTATTATTACGCCAAGTCTATACCCTAAAGACCAAAAGCAATAATATTGTATCAATATGTAGGCTAAGTTAGGAATCTAACAAGGCCTGAATATCGACATGATATTGATAGAGCCTCTGACGAGGTATACTAAAACTAATTTGAGTGTCGATGAAAGCTAAGTGTTTTAAAAGTGGAAGTCACGATTAGATATAGTGTAAGCACTATCCTGATATTTTAACCAAGCAAGCAAGGTGTTAATATCAAGACAACATTATTGCGATATATATAAGGTGGTATCAACACTCGTCAAAAGACTTAGATGACATCAAAACTGAAATCAAGTAATGAGTATAACAAGAAGTTTGTAATTATGTGAGCAGCGTAACCACACAATAAAGGGATTTATATCACGTTCTCAAGAGACTGAAAACACGATGTAAATACCAAGATTGTGTGACTAGATTGTGAGAAAAACTAAAAACTTAGGAAGAGACAAATGATGAGCCGAACTCGCAAGCAGTGAAGATGATCTTGAAATAAAGATCAAAGGACCATCAAAGATATGAAAATGTACTTGCACACTTTAGACATTAAACAACCCAACCGCAAACATGGATGGGTGTAAATGGAAAAAAATGTGGCCAATACCATCTTTGACAAGATGCACGAGGTATGCCTCCTTATCACTCCAAAAGTGGAAAGTTAGAATGAAAAAGGTATAAATCAAAAGATGAAAAATAAACTAAGTGTCACTAGGGTAGAGCTTTTCCTCATCCAAAGGCAAGAAAGAAGCTAAGATAAGTGAGACGTCATCTAATTCTCATGATGAAAGACACTTAGATCTAACTTACATGGGCTTTTTTCCTTGTTTGGAAAACAAGGTTCAGACTCAAGTAAGTTTTCACTTCATGATGGCTTGACGCGAAAAGGACTAGAAAAGTGGGCTCTAAGATAGAATGGCCTCCTTAATAGAATCTCTCAACTAGGTGTTATAAGTTATCTAAGAGCGTGGCATGGTTTGCTAAGAAAAATTCGCAATGAATACTACTTGGAGTATCTTGGCTTTTCCCCCTTCAAGTACATTGGGCAATAAATGCATCCATCATGTACTCTTGCAGGCTCGCGATACGAATAATCTTGTAACTCTAACTCACAAGAAAGAATAATCAAGTGGGTAAGCGAGAGGCTTCGTGTTTCATCCAAGAGGTAACTCAAGCGGTGGATTACTTTAGGGTTCCTAGTACCACCCCCATTGTTATAGCTTAAGGCGTTATGCCAAAGGGGTTATGTTCCAATTGAGCGGATAAGGATGTGTCCTTTTTCGTAGCCTATAATACTGATGTGATGAAAGTGGTGTGTTTTTTATCTTTTAACTTAAATGTGGTTTTAAACGACACACCATTTGGTAACCTACAAGAAAACATGTGTATTAGAGGGTTTGTGTTTTTTTTTACACCTTTCTTTGACAAGCATTAGGTCTGTAGAAAACAATTTTTAGTAATTTTCTATTTTTCTAAATGATATCAAGAAAGGGAACTTACACCTTGATTTTTATTCCTAAGATCACCAAAAGGCGTGAAGGAAGAGCATATGCAATGTGAAAATCCCACTAAATTATATGATAATTACTTTATCCTTTTGAAATAAAAATGATAGAATAATTGTCCTCATTTATCATGTGATACAAATTTACATAAGTGTTTTGATCTCAAGATCTCATTTAAAGGTGCGAGGAGAGAGCATACGCACTTTTACAAACTTTTCTTAAGTTAAACAACCGAAAACACTTAACTATGCAAGCTGAAATGTCAAAAGAAAACCATGTATTTAACTTGTCAGTCCTAAAAACCTGCAAAAAAGATCAGAAGGAATATACCAAAATTTGGAGAATTTTTTTAAAATTTAAACACGAGACACCGGTGGGCCCAAAATGACACCATTTTGCCCCCAGCCAATGGGTACGCACCCCTACCAAGCGTAGATGCATGACAAGAAAAATGGACAGGGGTAAAAACACCTACGCGGGCACTGTCATACGGATAGGTATGCGTTAGGGTTTCAACGTGGACGTGGCTATTCTGACAGAGATGCCTATAACAAAAATTAGTAAAAACAATAGTATATCAAGAAAAAACCAATGTGCCCAGAAACACGCATACGCCCACTAGGCAACGGAGATGTGGCCAATTTGATAGAGACGTGCCTAGTTTAAAAATGACAGGTTACATAGTGGGGGAATTTACATAGACGCATCCAGAGAGATGGATAATCCTACCAATTGACGGAGATGCATGCATGCATGCTCGTGTTGAGACATAATTTTTAAATGATGACCAGTACCAGATAGGGGCACTTTGATATTGATGGAGATGCTGGGGTTTCGATGGAGACGTGCCCTTTATGAAACCTACGCGTACTCTGTGAAAAACCTAAAAAATCCACGGATTTTAAAATTTTCAAGAGAAAACAAGTTAGTTGTTATTCAAAGAAACCTATTTCTAATTCAAACCGAAAAAATGTATGGAAATAAGGGTGTTTTTGCCAGTTTTATAATAAAATGAACAAATAACAAGCTATTTGTAATAAAAAACTTGTAAATGAACTTTGAAGAACTCAAAGGACCTCCATTAATGGTGGATGGACATAAGGTCCCACCAGGTGTGCCAAATGTGTTCAATGAAAAGTTACAAAAGCCATGGATATGGGATAAGAATCCCTAAAGAAACCTCAAAGGCTTTGAACAAGTTGTTCAATGGACCATAGATAAGAAATAAGCAAGGGTTCATCCTTTGCATGCATTAACTTGAGGTAAATAAGTAATTTAAGCAATATGAAATTAACCTCTATTCTTGAAAGCTTAATAGAAAATGAACCTAAGAGGATCTTAAGCAATCATTTTTGATTATGAGAATGAGAGCTCACCATTAATGGATTCAAGGCCAATGGTTCTTCCCATTTACTCAATGCTTGTGTTGTAGAATGCAAAAGAAAAGAAAATAGTTCTAAACCCTAAGCAAAATGCTATAGTTTATGTTAGGAAGAGGGAGAATTCTTAGAAATGGGAGAGGGGGTCTAGCCCTATTTATAGTTTTCTATTTGGGAAAGTGGGAAACTTGAGTGCATGTGGGACAAATGAATAATCCAAAAAGCACTTTTAGCAAGTCAAATTAAGATATGACTAGGTTTAGAAGAGAAATGACCATGGTTAAGGATAGTTAGCCATGCTTAGAGAGGGATTAGGGATTTGAGAGAGTTTTGAGAGGTTTAATCAATCCAATGAAATGGATTGCTAGTCTAGGAAGCTAGTAGAAGTAGTCTAGAAGGGAATAAGAAGGTGATTTAGTTATAACAAGGCTATAAGAGCATGTTTAAATGGTTTATAAGAGGAATACGACCAAATGAGGGTCGTAAGAGGAGAGGTTAGATAATTTTAACTAATGAGGTATCGTCAATTTGTGAGGAGGAGAATATTTAGTGCAATATTAGGAAAAATAGTGCTTTGAGAAAACTACAAGTGTCTACAGTACTATAGAGTGTGCTTGTGGACCCAAGAGGACTATCGAGACCTGGAGGATGGGGATCGACTTGGACATGTGTTGTTTACTAGTGGTGGAAGAGAGTGTTGACCAGCTACAATCTAGAATAAGCCATTTCTATATTTTCTTTCCCCAAAGTTACAGTGTTCGATTTTACGAGAGAGCCTAAAGGATCATTCTTGCATGTTATCCCTCTAGCAATGAACATATTGATCATTACCTTGAGTTTAGAGTCATTTC
Source organism: Taxus wallichiana var. yunnanensis (assembly GCA_018340775.1). Taxonomy (NCBI): domain Eukaryota; kingdom Viridiplantae; phylum Streptophyta; class Pinopsida; order Cupressales; family Taxaceae; genus Taxus; species Taxus wallichiana. The sequence goes on from CM031234.1 coordinate 106,148,239, forward strand.
CCATGGCCAACTAAACTCCTTTGAGCACTTTGGGAAAGGAAGCTAGGGTGGAGAAGGATGGCGAGATGTTCTAACTTAGAAGGAAAGGGAAGAGATGTGAATCAAGTATGGTGAAGCTCGGGAGAATGAGATGGCTAGATAATGCGAGGTTGTAAGTATGATGGACTTATGGAGGTAGATGTTACGAGAGGGAATTGAATTTCATGTGGAGGATGTGGAGCACAGAAGCGATCTGTGACACCCCATCTTGGAAAGCATGGGTGAGAAGATCCTTCATTTCTAATGAGAGTTCGTCACAGAGAGAGGAGAACGGTTGGCATGCATCTGAACCCACCTAATGACCAACCCTTGGTGCTTGGTTTTCCTAATCAAGTTAGAAGTCATATTAACCCATTAGGTATTGGTGGATTGACTGATCTATTCCTAGGAGGTATAATTTCTCATTTGGAACCTCTATGGCTACACATGCCATTCCTATGTTTGGAGGAGTTTTTGGGAAAAGTACGAGAATTGCATCTAGAAGTGGCACGGGGTACACATCCTGGTAGTGGAGCAATCTCTCGGACCATAGGTGTGTAGTTCAAAGTGGGATGTTGGGGAAACTAGGTGCGACCACCTCAAGACCTTTGCGGGTCTTTGGAGGATAAGGAGGAGGGGAGTGGTGGGTCTGGAGGCACGGGGCCTAGTGGATCTAGTGGATCCGGTGGGGAAAAAACTAGAGGGAATCGGGGATCGGATTGCGAGGGAAAGGGCCCTAGCCACCACCTTAGGTATTATTTGAGATGTATTTACATCTTCAGATTACTAAGGAATAGAAGATGTTGTGGAACATGTACATAAGTGTGAGTTGCTATGGTGTGCAAAGGGGATCACTACCCCGAGATGGAAGGCAAGCCAATTTGTAACTATGTTGTAAGGACATGTGCATAGATGGTACCGAAAGTATGACCCACATTAGATGTTGGTGGACTATACTGCATTGAAGAATGCCTTCCTGGTGGAATTCTACATCACTAAGTTTGATAAGAAGAGCATAAACACTCTAAAGGAAATTCAATAGGGAATGGAAGAGAGTGTGTGGGAATATGATGCATAGTTTAAAACCCTCCTGTCGAAGTTGTTCTATAACATCTATCCATCACAACATGCCCAAGTGGTTTGTTGGTGGGTTTCTCACACCATTTAGAAGGTCATTATCACACAAGACATTCATTGACCGTGTGAGGATTTGGAACATTACCTTACATGCCAAAGTAGTTGAAAGTGTGGAAGTAGGGTTAACCCTTTCCTAGAAGCCCAAATCACTTTGCTGATGGCCAAGCGGTTGGAAACGTTGTCCGCTAACTCAACACATGAGGCTCTTAGTGGTCTCTGCTACATAGATTGTGAAGTAGAAGGGCATATCAAGGATAGTTTCCCCGAAATTGGGATGCACCGTGGTAGTGGATTGTGAGATTTTCATGGGGACCATGATGCAAGTAGGTGCCCCTTACTTCAACGTGTAATCCAAAAGAATGTGTCTTGTTATTGCAATATCTATAAATCTACAACCCATGATACCAATGATTGTAGGATCATTGACCAAATCAATAAGGCCATTGATCATGGTGTGTGCCAGACGAGATTGGTAGTAGCTCAAGGAGGATGACCAGCGTTATGAAGGATGCGCAGATGGAGGGGCACGTGGAAGAGTATTTCACGGAGGATTTTTGGTCAAAATGGCTACGAAGGAGGGATAAGTGAGTTCCATGAGGTACCTATTACAATCGTGGGTCAATAGAACATTACAAGCATGAATGTCCAGATCATTACAATTCTCATGGTGTGGAAAGAAGTCCAAGTATGAATAGTGCCCCGAGTTATTTGAGCACATGATCCAGATTCACCGGAAGGACAAGGGCACCTAGATGGTAAGTATAAAGAAGGTTAATATGCAATAGATGTCACAAGTTGCACAAGAGCTAGGATTAGAACCTATCTAAAAACAATGCGGGAAGAAGCCGCACATGCAAGGAGAATTGAGGCGAGAAGATTCTTATTTCAAGAGAGGAGGTGGTACTTGAAAAGTATCCGGACCCTGAACACTAGAAGGAAGTGTACCAAGAGACTATGGATGTTTAGGGTCAATAGAAGGAGAAATTAAGTGTTTAAAGGAGTAATCTAGGCAAGCGAGGAACTAAGGATAAGTTTTGAGGCTCCATAGAAGGATCTAGATGAGGTTAAGGAAGTGTGAAAGATCCGAGGTGGGAGAATATCATTCCATTGCTAGGAGAATGGATTTGGGAGAAGGTCCCATGAGCTAGAGAAGAGTGCAAAAGGTAGATGTTGCATGTAAACCTCCCTCCCCATATCCTCGACTATGACAAAGAGATTATGTTGAATGCGATTTTGGATGGATGGATATTAAGTAACATATTGATTGGCACATGAGATGAGGTCAATGTTCTAATGTTGGATGCATGGCATCAAATGGGAAGTCCTGCATTACAACTATCTTGAATGTGTTGTATATGGAAAAAAATAAGGCAATTCCCATTGGGGTCTGAAGGATGAAGTTATCACCATTCGGGGGCCAAGTTTCTTGGGACTTTGAAGTCTTGGCGCTCACCGAGGTGGATAATTTTCTAGAATTACTTGGGTGCCCATGGTGCTATAAAAATAATGTTTACCTATGGTTCAATAAGGTGTATATCATCTTTTAGAACAAGGAGGAAGGGTTATCATCCCCCTGGAAGATGGGAAGTCAACACCCCTACGAGAACCCTTATGAGAAGAGGTCCTCGATAGAATCTATGTGTGCTCCATAAGAGACCCTGAGGTATTCACCTATGGAGGGGGTTATCCATTTTGAGGATGCTCGGTCCGTGAGTGATACCACTATAATGGCATGTGATAATTGGGTGCACAAGACTTATGAGTTGGTTGGGTGATAAGCGAAGGGATTTTGACAAGAACAGCCAAGGCATGCTCACTTATGTGCACAGGAGGAAGAAATTTCCCAAGTACTCTAGAGGAGACTACTCTGAGATATTTTTACAGGAGATGGAAGCTCAGTGGAGGAATGAGGATGAAAGAAGAGGGAAGTTAAGATATATCTTACTCAGGCGTAGCACGGTGGTGGGTTACACACCGCGAGATCCTCTTAGAATGGCATAAAGTGAGAATTTCCTTCTCCATTCGATTCTCTAGAAGCAACACACCCACCACCATTAGATACTACCATGGTAAGGAACCCACCCCTTTCCACATCCAAGCTTGTGAGAGAAGGCTAGAAGGGAAGGTGCGGAAGATTTACTTGCCATCCCTATGGGTACATAAACTATATTCTACATTGCAAGGCTATGTGTGTGCATGGTACATCCACTCGAGACATGCCGCTTAGAGATAGGAAATTGGTAAGAATTAGTGGCTGATCTCGTCCAAGCATATGAGTATCGAAGCACGAAACCATTAGTGGATAAGGCATTGTAGGTGTTCAAGCACCTTACGATGGGGGATTGTGCAATGGTGGAAGATAGGATACTATATTTGTTAGGGAGCCAAGCTTGGAGGAACACTTTGGTGAAGATTAATATGTGGAGGCACGGTTTGAGCGCATGTGTGTAGAAAAAGAAAAAAGGGAAAGATGGTGTATGTCATCGATGGTGAGGAAATGAAAACACGGAAGTTAACCATTTTGTAGGCATGCATGAAGTGATAGATAGTGCTGATGAGAGGATGCGTGCCTACCATGAGCCTTTGAAAACAAATAAATTTAACATTGGGTCGAAGTAGAACCTAAGGAGGTTATCATTGGAGACTATTGGTCGGAGAAGGAAGTATCTAAAATCATTGATCTACATTATGCGAGTTCTAGGAGTTTTTCCCACATGGGTATCATGAGCTCAAAGGCATCTACCATTCCTTAGGCTAGATGAGGATAAAGCTGAAGGAAGGTGTGCACCCAATCAAGAAGATACCATACCGGATGAATCCCAATTTGTGCATAAAGGTCAAGGAGGAAATAGACAAAATGATAGCATCAGGTATCATTGAGGTTGTGGAAGAGTCGGAATGGATAATTCCAATGGTGATTAATATCAAGAAGGATGAGAGGATAAGGATCTATGATGATTGTATGGAATTGAATGTAGTATGTGTCATTGATCCTTTTCAACCCCCATTCACTAAAGAAATATTAGAGAGGAGGGTGGGCACAAAGTCTACTCCTTCACGGATGGGTTCTCGGCTATCACCAAGTGAGGATTACAAAAAAATACCAAAGAAAGACAACTTTTGCCATTGAGTGGGGAAGGTTTTCCTACACAGTCATGCCTTTTGGGTTGAAGAATGCACCTGTTGTTTTCTCGCGCATCATGGTGCAAGATTTTAGGACTTCATCCATAAGTTTCTACAAGTTTATCTGGATGATTGGACCATATATGGGCTGGTCAAGGACCATTGTGATAACTTAAGGTTGATGTTTGAGAGGTGTCGGTGGTTAAGGATATCGCTCAACATCAAAAAAAGTGTGTCTTTGCTACCCCATTTGGAACCTTGTTGGGACACATTATATGTAAAGAAGGCTTACTTGGTGGATCTCGCCAAAGTTACAAAGTAATTATGGGGCTAGGGGAGCCTACTAGTCAAAGTGCAAAGTGCACATTTCCTTAGATATACGGGTTACTACAAGAAGTTCATCAAGGGATATGCCAAAATCTCTACACCTTTAGAACAATTTCTTAGACATAAAAGTGCCTTTCATTGGGGAGAAGTGCAACAGATGGCATTTCACACTTTTAAGGATAGGTTTATCACCGTGCCTATACTACGTTTTCCTTATTAGGATAATACTTTCCATGTCCATGTGGATGCCTCAGGAACAACCATTGGAGTATTACTTTCACATCCTAGTGAGTGAATTGTTGATCATCCCTTGTGCTTTGCAAGCTGAAATTTAACACCAAAGAGTAGAATTATAATACTACTGAGTGCGAGGCACTTTCCATGATCTACGTGCTTCATAAGTTTCGGGGAAGTATCTGCTAGCCACTCCATTTATATTCGACATGGACCAAATGGCACTGAAGTATTTAGTGAATAATCCCGTTCTACAAGGGTGCATATGTCGGTGGGTCCTGTTGTTCTAGGAATTCGAGTTCACGGTAGTTCTCAAACCAGGAAAGAGTAATTCTAGACTGATCATTTGTCCAAAATTAATTATGGGGAGGATGCACAAAGCATTGAAGATACCATTCCGAGATGCACAAATATTTAGTTTGAGTGCATGCCCTTAGATTTAGAAGATATCGTAGTGTTTCTCAAAACAGGTGTGTGTGGCACTAGAGGGGATGAAGCCATTAGAGAGAAAATAATTAGCTATATGCACGCACCTTACATGCTGATTAGTGGGGATTTATACAAGTTAGGATGTGATGAGGTTCTGCTTCGGTGTGTGCTATAACATGAGTGCCTAACTATCATAGAGGAGGAACATGGAGGAAGGCACAGTGGGCATTATATAGGTGACACCGCTACATGGAAAATATTGCTAGTTGGATTATGGTGGGCATATGGATTGTAAAAACTAGGGTGAAGGGATGAAACCGGGGTGAAGAGATGAAATGCCCTTGTACCCTATTCCTAGTGCTGAACCATTTGAGAAATGGGCTATAGACTTCGTAAGACCTATTGCACCAATCAACGTAGGAATGGGTCACATTATATACTCGGTTTCATGGACTATTTGACAAGGTTGGCGAGAATCAAGCACCAACTAAGGATTGTACAATGGCTACAACAACAAGGTTTATGTGGGAGAACATTATTACAAGGTATGGATGCCCTTTGAGTTTGACTAGTGATAGGGGTACACATTTCTTAAATGAGATAGTAAGGATTCTTTTAGCAGAGTTCATGGTGGCTCATCATAAGACTACCCCTTATCATCCATAAGCAAATGGAACCGTAGAGGCATTTAACAAAATACTAAGTCATACCCTGACCAATATTTGTGATGTTGGTAGGCAAGATTGGGATGAAAAAGGATCATCAATTCTATGGGCTTATAGGACAACCTACAAGAGGTTGAATAAGGCCACACCATTTTAATTGGGTTTTGTGTAGAAGGCTATCCTACATGTTGAATTTCATGTTACCTTCTCTGCATATAGCGTGCACATGAGGGTTGGCCGATGAACAAGCACTAGAGGAAAGAATTGATAAGTTAATGAAGTTGAATGAGAGACGATCATTAGCTGGTGGAGCTAGAAAAGCGAGAAAGAAAAATAAAAATCATGGCATGATGGCCACATCAAGAACAAAAAGTTTGAGGTTGGGCACATAGTGTTGTTATATGATTCCAAGTTTATGTGCACCATCTAGGAAGTTGAAGGTCCATTGGTTGGGGCCCTATATTATCTCGTATATACTTGATTTAGGTGCATGCCAGTTAAAATCACTAGATGGAATGAGATTTTAGGTCACTTCAATGGAAGTAGGCTAAAGCCCTACTATAAATAAGTCTTCTTGGTGTTTGTAATAAGGCAAGTATTGCCAGATAGTTTAGGATTTCCTTTCATGCATTTTTTTTTCTTGTGTTTCCCTTTCTCTTTGATGTTTTGTTTTTCACCTTAGGCACTGCTTTCAGTAACCTCATTATTTTTGAAGGCTATATATGCATAGAGGACCGCACATCATTTTAGTGTGGGATGTAATAATGTGAAAGTAAGTGCAAAGTGTGAGTAGCAGAAGTAAGTGCAAAGTGTGAAGTGGAGAGGAATTACGTTGAAAATACCGGTTAAATGGCCCTATGGAAGGAAGCGTGTGGGAGTTAGAATAAGTGCATGGGAGAAAGGTGAAAAGAATGGTTGGTGTTAGATAAGGCTTCAAGAGAAACCACGTATAAAGGAGGAAGAAGTGTAAGAACAAAACGAGGTAGGCGAGAGCAAAAATCATGAGAGGAATGGAAGAAGTTCCTTCGACACTATTCACGTGCGCATAAGATTCTTATATCGAGATGGATTTTTTCATGCGAGGAAGGTTGTAGGATTTTCCATGCAAGGTTGGGTGTGTGAGTGAAGGTGCTTGAGGCCGGATTATTGGAAAAATCCACAATTAGTGTTGAAGTACGGTGGTAGGTGAAGTATCATTTAATGTTGGAAAGAAGGAAAAACTATAAATAAGAGGATGGGCACTTCATAATTTTTACATTGCGAATACAAAGAAAGAAGATCTCTCATGAACTAGGGTTTCCAGAGGTGATCTATGTGAAGAATAATTTGAGAAATTTAAGCATGAGTGACTAGTTTAGATCTGCAAACTAGTAGGGAAGTAGTACACGGGCGTGGGGAAAGTTGTGAAGAAGTAACATCTTATGGAAGGGTTACTCCAGCTAGGATTTTGGAAGCTAAGGCACACGATTAGAAGGGTTTCTTAAAAATATTGAGATATGACATTGGAGAAAGTAGAAGAGAGGAGTAAGTAGAGGAGAAGTTGAAGTGTTAAGTAAACCTGAACCATGACACCAAAGAAAGAAAATATATCACCTAAGAAGCCGAAGGGAAAAGGAAAGGGTAAACCAACAAAAACCACCACAAGCATGAATGAAGAATGGTATGTAGAGATGCAGTACCCAGATGGGGTATTGCTTGGGAAATAATGGGAATCCCACTTAGAAAAATTATGGTGAGAGATTACAACCATCACACCATCATAACAGAAAAGGAGATGGCTATGGAGTTGGTGCGCCCAAAAAATAAGAGGATGCCAGAAGGCATGCCTATCTATAGCAATGAAGTGAAAGTGAAATTGGAAAAGGAAGGATTGTTGCAACTCTATGAGTTGCCTTATTTTGGAAAGCTTTAGCACCTCTATCACTAGATGATGTCGCGTGTGCACGAGGAACACTTTTACTTCGTGGGGTAAGAAGATGCATATAACCCCCATCTAATTTCAAGGTTCACATGCCTCATCTGTGAGGAGAGAGTATAGATGATGACTTAAGTGACAAAGACACCATCAAGGAGATCACTGCATATGACTATTAGAAAGGGGCACGATACTTTGACATCGCAGAGATCCAGACCTATCATGAGAATGGCCGTGCACATGGTAATAAAGCTTAATGACCAAGAGATATGGATGCAAGTAAATAAGGCATGGATGAATGTATGTTGGAGGATATCAGAGGGTTCCATCTATAACTTATCTACTTTCATCATAGATGAAATTATCAGCACCGCGCATGAAGACAACAAGATACTTTTAGTAACGTCCTCCTCACCATTGTGTTTTCAGAAATCAGAGTGCCTGATGGGCCAGATAATTTTTTCTTGGAGTATCTGGAGGTAGACCCATCACCCACAAAGAGATTTGCCAAATACACTTGTGAAACCATGATGGCCACTCACAAGGCAAGCCTTGAAAACTAGTATAAGCACTTTAGGGATGTTTTCGGGGCGGAGTGGAGAAATCCAGAGCAATTACCAGTGCTCACAGATGGAGAGGTAGAATTTGCAATACACCAACATTACTACATTGGTAGATTCTGAATTATAGATGAAACAATGAGCCCCTGGTGTAAGATCCCCTTTTCATTCACTGCTCAATACTTCCAAGAGGGAGTAAATAGGTTTAAGGAAGCCAAGAAGCTAAGGTTTGACCTAAGTGAAGTGGAACAAGACCACAGGAATTACGTAGAAGTATTTTCTACCCAAAATAAGTGAGCACACATGGAGAGTACATGTATCATAAGGTCCAAATGATGAAGCCCCTGACTCTACCAATTGCAGGAAGGACCACGAAATGGGTGTATCTTCACATTAGGCCAAAATTTGAGAAGGGTGCATACCTTGAAAATGATGTATCCATACTGAAGACCCACAAGTAGAGGAATCACACACCTAAGAAGAGAGGAGAGAGAAGAAGTAGAGAAAAAGGCACAAAGTGTGTAGACTACTCGGTCGATAGGCACACAGAGGCAAGTTCCAAACCCAATACCTATATGCACCATAAGAAGTCCCCGGTGAGAGAAAATACCCCAGAAGAGGAAGCATAAGAGAAACCTCTTATGAAAGAGAAGTCACCTAGAAGAAGAGAGAGGAAGAGTCTCCTATATTGGAATCTCGGTCAAAAGAAGAAAAATATGGCGAGAGAAGGCGAATCGGAGGATATATAGAGCTTGGAGGCCTATAAAGGTGAAAAAGACTATGATGATGAACTTGAGGAATTTCAAGTCCCTCTAGTGTTTGAAGTACATGAATCTAAGGAGGAAGGAGAGGAAAGAAGGATGGATATGCATTCATTAGGAGAAAATTTGGCAAGGAAGAAGAAGATTCTTAGGAGAAGGGAGTGAGCGAGGAAGTAAGCAGGAAGAATCAGAGGACTCCAAGCCTCACAAAGGAGTAGGTTGATGAAGCCGCAGAGAAGGAAGTGGTTGGGATCATTGAGGTCTTGGTGGAATAGGAAGTGGAGAAGAGTGCAGAGGAGGTTCTGAAGGATATTGAAGAAGAGAGCGTTGGAAAAGAGAAAGATAGTATGGGGGAGATCCTAGTCTAGTTGTAAGTTTTCTCAAAGGCTACGCGCTCTTAGGAAGGAAGAGCCTTGAGGAAAAACCAAGGACAAGTTATGGGCTATGTTGATGACCCGAGAAGGTGTTGTGCATGTTTCAAAGCATTGTGCCAACAGAGAAAATCTTGGCTATGGCGTCATTTGACGAGGAAGGTGCATACCCTGGACAAGAAAATGTTATCTTGGGAATTTGAGTCCCATATAAATGAGCTTGAATTTTAAGTGTGCAAGGGGAAATAATGAAAGTGCCAGAATCAAAGGGAATCAATCCCTTGGTAAATGCCTAGCAGCTTTAAGATGAGAATACATCTGTAATGCACTAAAAAAGTCTCATTAAAGTGGAAGCCGAGAATCTTTGGAAGGAACGATAGGGTGAAGTTTCTAGAAGAAAAGCTAGATAAGAAAGAGGAAGATCTCAGAGGGCCAAGGAATTAAAGCAAGAAGAATTGATCATTGCTCAACTAAAGTGTGAGATGAAGGATGAGAAGGCAAGGGTATGTGAGGTGTAAAAAAAGATAAAATTGATCATAGATTTTATTGTTTTAAAGCATCCAAACTTGAAACCACCCACGCAGAAGTATGGATCCACCCTAGAGTGTCTAGAGGACTTTACCCACATCCTCACTATGGAAAGGAAACCACTAGCCTTGGAGTCCAGTAGAAGAGATATCGGCTCACCTAAAAAGGAGGACAAGTTGAAATTTGTATCAATCATTGTCAATTACAGTAAAGTCCTTGCCTATGTAAAGATTACAGCCCAAGTTTTTGAGGCCGCATACGACAATTATACAAACAGACAGGAAGATAGAGTGGAAAGCATTCTGGTCACCACTCATGAGAGAAATCTCAAGGAATTCCAAGAAAACAACAAAGGGAATAGAGTGGAGCGGGATAGAATTTTGTCCAAGGTTAGAAGAAATCATAAGGCCATTGAGACCTTGTGGGGTTCAATTAAAAACTATTGAAGGACTATACCCAAAGATCACAAGAAGGATGAATGCACTTGAGGATGTGGGAAAGCAATTGGAAGGAGTTTTAAAATGATGAATACCTAAGGAGATGGACTAGGATTTGAGGAGGTGAGCGCCCTAGTCGGCGACCTCTTCCAAAGGGTACAAAATGAATTTGACGCCTAGAATAATTTAGAGGAAGACCTGAAAAAGTATTTTTCCTCTCATGTTGCAAGTGATAGTAACACTAGCTTCCCCATTCTTTCATTCTTCCCAAATTCTTCATTCCCTTATTATTTCTCCAAATCATTTATTCTTCTAGAATCTTTATCATTATCTATTCTTTAAGAATATGTTTTTGAGGATGGAGAAAAAGTATAGTGTGGGGTGATGTTGGGCCCCTAAAATATTGGCTAAGTAAAAAATGTGCATGGGGCATGCAAGGCCTAATTGGAGAAGGGCACACAAGGAGAAAGCGTGCAAGGAAGGGTTTTAGGATGGTTTTAGAAGAACCGTCGTGGCACATGCCGCAGTAAAGCAAAGGTTTTGGGACTTATCCATATTTTGCATATCATGCAGGACACGAGAAAAGAATGACCAACTACACATGCGAGTGGATAAGGTACCATCTATCAAATTGATGCCCATGAAAGGAATATACCTTACGATAGAAGATTCCATAAGACCATCATTTCAAGGAGTGGAGAGCTCACATTTAAAGGAGCATGCTCCCATGGAGGACCACTTGGACACTTGGCGACATATCTTGCGCCGAAACGCAATTTGGTGATTGAAGAGGCCTATATATACAAGTGCTCGGATAGGAAAAAGAGATATATATAGAATGATAGAGAGTGGATCTTTGTAGAAATGCTGCAAAGGAACTCGAAGGATTGGGTTGAAGATCTATAGGAGAAGGATGTATCAAGGGGTTGGATTTGAAATTTTATTTTTATGTATCAAAGGACACAAATCCAACTATGATGTATGACTTGGGTCTTCCATATTGTGATAGTCTGTAATGGATCTAATGAATGTAATGAGGTTATCAAACATGGTTGAATATGAATATATTAGACTCTTATTTATGATTATATCTCTATGACTCTTATTTATACATGTTTATGTGAATGAATATAAACTCTTGTGCATTTCCTTTCTAGTTCAGTTCAGTTCTATAATCTGTTAAGTATCTTTCTGTTTGGAATAACTGCATTAGTCTAGAAGCCATTCTAAGATTTATGATGAATGTATGTCTCATTCTCACTCTCTTTGATTAAGGCTCTTCCATAGGTGATGTTTTTCCCACTTAACTCACATAAATGAGAGACTCATCTCCCTACGCGTGCCTCGGATTAGTGCCCAACACCCATTAGGTGATAGTTCGGCACGCATGGGGTTTCCTTGTTCCTTGATGGGTGTAAAAATGACTACAACCTATTACCAAGATGGATTTTGTATGCCTTGTACTTGTTATTACTGCATCCCAAGGGTGGCATGTATACTAGATGGACGTGAAGAGTTCATTTTTACATGGATATTTACCGGAGGAAATATACACGAGTAATCGACTAGATTTTTCAAGATTTTTCTCTTGTTTGTAGACTCCAAAGGTCTCTTTATAGTCTCAAACAAGCCCCTTGGGCTTTGTATGATAAGATGGATTCTTTTCTTATATCTACTAGTTTTTTCATTTCCACTCGATAATATACTATATTTCTAGCATGTTGGTGAGGATATTGTGATACTTGTCTGTATGTTAATAATCTCTTACTTTCTGGAATCTCTTCTTCCCAAATTTGAGTATTCAGAGGGCTCTTTCTACACAATTTTATATGAAAGATCTTGGTTATTGCATTATTTTCTTCATTTTTAGATTTCTCATATAGATTAAGGGATACATTTAAGTTAGCAATAGTACACCCATGATATTATTTGACGATTTGATATGGTTGATTGCGAAGAAAATTCCATATCCTTTTTCAATCTGGGGTTACTCTTACTTCCACATGTACCACACCACTTTGTGATCCTACATTATATAGGCGGTTTGTTGGGAGTCTCAAGTACTTGACCCATACTCACCCCGATATTTCATTTGTAGTAGGGCTTGTATCTCGGTTTGAAAATTCTCCTCATAGTAGTCACCGGTAGGATATTGATATTCTTGTTCCACCATTGCTGAAAATTCTCCTCAAATAGAGTGCCAACATGAGCACTACACTCGAGTAAATAGATTGTTGATCTTCTTGTTCTACTGCTGCTAAAAATGAGCCTTAGCCACCATTGGCTCTTCAACCTTGACCTCCTATTTAGGCTTAACCATCAAGGGGATCTTTGTTATTCCAAATCTAGCATCCCAACGCTTGATTTTCTATCATTTCTTCTCTATTGGGTTTTTCATCATTTTCTCTCCTTGAATGGTTTTTGGAAAATCTTCCACACATGGAATTGGGAAGGAAAGAAGAATGGTGGATGGGGTCTCAACAAGTTTTTTTTTCTTTATTTGTAGTGGAGGGAAGGTATTGCTTTTAGATCTTGTGGAGGAAAATGGATTTAGAAGGGAAAATGAAAAAAGAATTGAGATGGGATGGAATATTAGGAGATGGAGAAAAGGATTTAACACTAGGGGTAGAAGATGGGAAGTTTGGATATTGAAGCTTAGGTTGAGATGGTGTTACTTGAGTAATGGAGATAAACTCACTAGATGATGGTGTAGTACTTACCCATTGACAAGGTCTTCTAGCACCAAGATCATAGGTCTCTATCTCCCTAGTCCATTGTGTAAGTTGAGACATCATTTAAACCATGAAGTCAAGCTTCTCCTGAGGGTTGTAGTGTCTTGGAAAAGGGCCTTCCCATGGACAAGGTGCCCTGCAACCAATTCTAAAGGCTTTCATTTATATTGTAGCCCTTGAATGAACCATGTTATCCTCCATTATTTGAATCTTCTCCATTATATCAACATTCTCTCTTTGTCTATTGTTATTGTATGCATACCCTTATTCTTGATAAGCTCCATAGCCAAACTGGTTTTGACTTTTCTCATATGGGTAGGCATGATTATTCTGAATTTGATCATGATGTTGATCTGGAGGAGTTGTGAAGTACATTGGAGGTGGATTGCACTCTGCAAGTGTGAATTCCAAGATGGAAATGAAGTCATGATTGCACAAATTCATGGGATGGAATAAAATGAAATATGTGGAAAGAAAGATGAATGAAGATGGGTGGAAATGGATGAGAAAAGGTTTGTAACTTCAGAGATTGGGTTGTTGACCATATGGAATCACTAGATGTGCTTTGTATGTGCCTCCAAAGGCTAAATCTCACCAAGAACACATAAAATTGATGAAATGAAGTGGTAAGGTGCTTCAAACCTGTCCCACCGAGCATGCCAAAACTATTATCACAAAATTACAGCACCCCTAAATGATTCGGCATTCGATATGGCATTTGGTGTAATTTTTGTAACATGGATCATCTCTCAAGATGAGGGACTTGCAAACTTGAGATGATCCTCTAGATAAGGCTAGTTCCTACTTCCAAACTACACCGCCACAAGCTACTCTAATGCAAGAAAACTATCTAATCCTAATCCAACCATTCCAAGGGACCTAGGAGAGAGAAAGAGGGAAAACAAAGCCTACACTAAAGTGGTGATACACCTAAAAAAAAGAAGGTTGTTGATCAAAATCCAACTACCTAAAGTGGAGAGAGTTGAGAAATGGAGAGGGTGGACAAGATACATCACAAACAAAAGATAAAGTTCACACAAAACACCACCTAAACCCCTATTAAAAAAACTCCAAAACCTCGCAATAGACATCAAGATATGCATAATATACCTGCGATGGTGAGAGGTAAGAAAAGATAGTAAAACGAGCCAAGGATGAAAAAAATGCATCACAAAATAGATTTTATTACTCCAGAAGTTCACATAGTACATCATTATTGGGAAAGAGGCAAGAAAGTTCCATTACAAAGGAAGGAAGGAGGCTTAAGCTTTGCATTCGACCCTAGGGAAGAAAGAGAGGGGGACAAGAGAAAAATGACCAACCCTAAAAATGAGCCAATGTCTTACATTTATAGATGAAGTAGAGAGAAGAGAAGAAGAGGAAGGAAATTTGATTTGAAATATCAACCACCAGCCATCAATGCCTTCAAATCCACATGTAATCTGTCAAATCGGTTCTCCATATTTTCTTTGTGTGTTGGAGAAGGAAAAATGGCGGATCAAATCAAATTTGATTTGTTGGAGCAATCAGATCAAGTATTAATTATGTGAAAGACATTTTCAAACTTATAACCCACTAGATCCTACTAAAAACAATATTTTAAGCTTCCATGACATAGAGGAGGTTGATATCTTTCCAATGGTACCAAATTTGTCACATTTGGAGCACTAGTTTGAAAGTTATGATCATTTGAATATTTGAATCGAATCCGTGCAAAAATCCACAAAAATGCAATCTTTCAAAATGGATCCCAGGCCTAGAATGCAACTTATGCCTTTTTGTAAAAAATTAAAAATCCCAAAAACTCCCGTATCCTTGCAGGCCTGAAACATAATGTTTCCCAAAAGCTTCACAGGCCCAAAATTGAAATTGTGCCTTTTGTGCAAAAAGTGAAAAAGTGTGAAAGTCCCTAGCAAGCCCGTGCTCCGCCACTTGTAATGTTTTCATTTATCAAAATACTTTCTTGGGATCGCATGCTCGTGCTTCAAAACTGCACCTTTTACGCAAAAAGTTGCAAAACTTTGAAAGTCTCCCCATGAGACCCATGGCTCTCTGCCATAAATTTTAACTTAGCAAAAGAATCCTCGCTGGGCTTGCAGGCCGGTAATGTAAACTTGCAATTTTTTGCAAAAAGTGCCAAAATATCTCCCACCACCCCACAATTCTACCATTTTGGAAAAATTTCTCCCTAAGGCCCGTGGGCCTGCAAAAATGGGCAAAAAAAGCCTTCCCGAAATTGGGCAAACAATCTTCTAGGGCCCGTAACTTTCAAAATATGAGGAGTTAGAAGGACTTATTTATATTTATGGAAAGGGGAAGAAATTTTCTATCTAATGGAGATGCTTTAAGGAATCCTTAATTACTTTAAAATATGTGAAAATTCAATTTGAAGCACTAAAAGAGGAAAAATGGTGTTAGTTAACCAAAAATAAGCATGGGCTTATTTTGGATAACAATTTGGTGAGTCATGGGGATCACCTACCTGCTAGGTGAAATATCAATGACCTTTAAGCCCCATTGGGGATGGAGTTAGCTTGATAAACACAAAATCTGATCTAAATTTGGAAATCTGATCCTTGAGCCACTTGGAACACCACTGAAACTAAAGTTGATCTCACCAAATGCTTATGTCCAATGCACTGTGCACGAGAAACAAAACACAACAACACACTATGTACAGAACTAGAAATCATACACACCTCAAGTGGGATATACAAAGTGTGCAAAATCACTTCTTCTATTGAAAGCAAACCTACCTACTCTATGCTAACCAAAGAGATGGGAATTTTAAACAAAACACATTACTTAGTGATGAGAAGTAACTACCCTTCCTTACAATTGGAAGCCATGAAAATGATTTGGCACTAAACATGGCTGTTATTATGAGTGAAAAATTGACAAGAGGCCAATCCTCCACCCAAATCATCAAGGTCTCAACTGGAATCAAGACAAATACCTCTTTTAGTTTCTCTGCATTTGGATTGAATAGGCATTGTAGCTGATCCTTGGTACTTTGAAACTCATCCTCATCCTTAGAAGCAAGCATGACTAGTTTTGGCTCCCCCCCTTGGCTCTAATGAAGCCAAGTACCTAATTGGGAATGATCTAATCCTATGGATGTGCCCTTTTCTCTGAGATTCAACTCCAAGAATGGAGTCTTCCTGTAGACTTTCTTGAAAATGGGGACTATTTGCATGTTGATTTTTTATTTCGCTTACCTCTGCAAGCAGTTTATCCTCTTCCTTGATGACTGATATGTAATGCATTTCATCATTGTTTCCTTCCTTCTCTTGAGAAGAACATGGAATATTGAGATCTTCTAACCTTGGTTCCAAAGGGTTGTTGTGAAATGCAAGATGTTATAATTGAATGCCCTCCTTCATGACAACAGACTCATGTGCTTGGAAGTTGGATGATGAAGGATAAAATTATGTGATCTCAATGGGATCTTCTCCATCAAAGCAATCCTCCAAGTCAGACAGATAATCTACCTCCTTGTTTTCTTGCTGCATGTGCTCGACCTCCTCCATGGTGTTCTCTTGATCTATAACTTGATCGCCATTGGTCCCTTCATCCCCAAACATGAAGTTTGAAAGATCAAACTCTTCTTCAACATTAGAGATTGAAGGGGATGAAGTGGGAGGAAGAACTGAAGGTTCTTCTAGTGGCTGCTCTGTACTTGAAGCCTCTGAAACTATATGGTTCTCCTCCATAGCTAGAATGCACTCCTCCTCTTTTGGATTTGGAGTAGCTTCTTCTTCCCTTACTTGGACTGATTGTGTGGCTTGAATTGGATCAGAATTCTCTTCAAATAGAGTGCCAACATGGGAAATGCACTTCATGATAAAATAGATTGTTGATCTTCTTGTTCCACTGCTACTACAAAATCAGCCTTAGCCACCACTAGCTCTTAACCTTGACCTCCTCTAGTAGGCTTAACCATCAAGGGGATATTTGTTATTCCAAATCGGCAGCCCAAATCTTTATATTTTCTATCATTTCATCTTTGTTTGGCTTTTTTCATATTGTTTCTCTCCTTGACTAGTTTTTGAAAACTCTTCCCCATATGGAATTGGGAAGGAAAGAGGTGTGGTGGGTGGGGTCTCAACTAGTTTTTTCTTTATTTGTAATGGAGGGAAGGTATTTTTTGGATCTTATGGAGGGAATTGGATTTAGAAGGGAAAAGGATAGAAGAATTGAGATGGGATAGAAGATTAGGAGATGGAGAAACGGATTCAACACTGGGGGGCGTAGATGGGAAGCTTGGAGATTGAAGCTTAGGTTGAGATGGTGCTTCTTAAGGAATGGAGATAAACTCACTAGATGATGGTGTAGACTTACCCATTGACGAGGTCTCCCGGCACCAATCTCGTAGGTCTCTATCTCCTCATCCATTGTGTAAGTTGAGACAACATTTTAACCATGAAGTCAAGCTTCTCCTGAGGGCTGTAGTGTCTTAGAAAAGGGCCTTCCCATGGACAAGGTGCCCTGTAACCAATTCGGAAGGCTTTCATTTGTATTGTAGCACTTGAATGAACCATGTTAGCCTTCATTCTTTGAATATTCTCCACCATATCAGCATTCTCTCTTTATTTGTTGTCATTGTATGCATACTCTTGTTCTTGATAAGCTCCATAGCCAAACTAGTTTTGACTTTGCTCATATGGGTAGGCATGATTATTATGAATCTGATCATGATGTTGATATGGAGGAGTTATGAAGTACATTGGAGGTTGATTGCACTACTACAAGTGTGAATTCCAAGATGGAAATGAAGTCATGATTGCAAAACTTCATGGGATGGAAGAAAATGAAAGATGTGGAAGTAAAGATGAATGAAGATGGGTGGAAATGGATGAGAAAAGGTCTGCAACTTCAAAGATTGGGTTGTTGAAAAGATGGAATCGCCGAGATGTGGTTTGTGTGTGCCTCAAAAGGCTGAATATCACCAAGAACACATCAACTGGAGGAAATCAAGTGGTAAGGTACTTGAAGCCTGTCCCACTGAGCATGCCAAAATTGTTATCACAAAATTACAGCACCCCTAAATGATTTGGCATTCGATATGGCATTTGGTGTAATTTTTGTAACATTGGATCATCTCTCAAGATGTGGGACTTGCAAACTTGAGATGATCCTCCAAATAAGGCTAGTTCCTACTTCCAAACTACCTTCCACAAGCTACTCTAATGCAAGAAAACTATCTAATCTTGATCTAACCATTCCAAGGGACCAAGGAGAGAGAAAGAGGGAAAACAGAGCCTACACTAAAGTGGTGATATACCGAGAAAAGAAGGTTGTTGATCACAAATACAACTCCCGAAGTGGAGAGAGGTGAGAAATGGAGAGGGTGGACAAGATGAATCACAAACCAAAGATAAATTTCACACAAAACACCACCTCAAACCCATTAAACTCAACTCCAAAACCTGTAATAGACATCAAGATATGCACAATATACCCTGCGATGGTGAGAGGTAAGAAAAGACAATAAAATGAGCCAAGGATGGACAAAATGCATCAAAAAATAGATTTTATTTCTCCGAGAAGTTCACATGAGTACATCGTTATTGGGAAAGAGGCAAGAAAATTCCATTAAAAAGAAAGGAAGGAGGCTTAAGCTTTGCATTAGACCCTAGGAAGAAAGAGAGAGGGCGAGAAGAGAAAATGACCAACCCGGAAAAATGATCCAAGCTCTTACATTTATAGATGAAGTAGAGAGAAGAGAAGAAGATAAGGCTAGAAATATGATTTTAAATCTCAACCACTAGCCATCAATGCCTTCAAATCCTCCATGTCTGTCAAATCAGTTCTCCATGCTCTGATTTCTGCATGTTGGAGAAGGAAAAATGGCAGATCAAATCAAATCGATTCGTTGGAGAAATCATATCACGTATTAATGGTGTGAAATAATTTTTCCAACTTATAACCCACCAAATCCTACTAAAAATAATATTATAAGCTTTCATGGCATAGAGGGGGTCGATATCTTTCCAATGGTACCAAATTTGTCACATTGGAGCACTAGTTCAAAAGTTATGATCATTTAAATATTTGAATTGAATCCATGTGAAAATCCATGAAAAATACAATCTTTCAAAATGGATCCATGGGCCCACAATGTAAATTACACCTTTTTGTGAAAAAATAAAAATCCCAAAAACTCCCACATCCCCATAGGCCGAAATACAATGTTTCCCAAAAGCTTCACGGGCCCAAAATTGAAATTGTGCCTTTTGCGTAAAAAATGCAAAAGTGTGAAAGTCCCCATGCAAGCCCATGGCTCCGCCACTTGTAATGTTTTCATTTATCAAAAAACCTTATTAGGCTCATGGGCTCGTTCTTGTAAACTACACCTTATATGTAAAAGTTGCAAAATTTTGAAAGTCTCATGTAGACCCATGGCTCCGCCACTTGTATTTTTAACTTAGAAAAAGAAGCCTCACTAGGATTGCGGGTTGTGATGTAAACTTGTGCTTTTTATGAAAAGTGCCAAAGTGCCAAACTATCTCCTACCGCCCCACAATTCCACCATTTGGAAAAATTTCTCCCAAGGCCCGTGGGCCCGCAAAATGGGCAAAAATCCTTCCCAGGCCCATCGGCCCATAACTTTCAAAATATGCGGAGTTAGAAGGACTTCTTTATATTTCTGGAAAGGGGAAGAAATTTCCTATCTCATGGAGATGAATTGAGGAATCCTTAAGTACTTGAAATATGGGAAAATTAAATTTGAATCACAAAAATAGGAAAAATGGTGTTAGTTAACCAAAAATAAGCATGGGTGTATTTTGGATAATAGGTTTTATTAAAGTTATTTTGGAGAATTGATTTTATCTTGTTAATTGTGGTTTTTATTAGAATATGATTTCCTTGTTTGGTATGATATATTTATCATTACTTTTAGTCCTTATTCGATAAATTCTCAAGCACCTCACTTTCTGTTGCTCCTGTACCTATTCCGAGCAGAGTGCGCAACACACTTCATCTATTTCATACTCTCCAACAGAATCGAAATAAAATGAAGAGATGAAATCCCTAATCAGAAACTTGTCAAATAAATGTATAGTCTTGAGAAGTAGCATGTGCAAGTCTTCGACATAGTTCTAATCAAGCACATAAATAGAACAATCAACCTTTGAGAAGTCAATATGTAAACCAAAGGTATGTGTAAAATCAAAAAAATTATAGATGGCATGTGATCATGGGATAATTTTTGATATCAAAAGTTACCTAAACATCCCTAAATGGTGTCGAGTGTAGAAGATCATTTTGATATCTTTCCATCGAGTATGTAAATGGAATTAGGAGCTCTAGTTATGTCCATTCAAAGTTCGAGTACATGGGAAAGTCAACTCTGGGTCACAGGTAAATATTGGACCAATAGGCACTGGGCACGTGACAAAAAGGTGAAGGGAGTCATTTTTGGTTTTGACCTCCGGTCTTTGACGGTCGTAAAATAATAGCTCGTGGGAGCAAGAGGCTCAAATTTTTAACGGAGGGGAGCCCGACTGCCGTGTGGACTATGGTATTATCGCCGACGTGGTGGGTCCACAAGCCACCATGTGGCTTGCCACCACAAATCGAATTCGCTTGATTTTCCTATCGAGAGATGACAAGTGGACTATATGCTATTGACCAAGTTAATTATTTTCTATACCACATTGTATGGGTCGAATTTATATTAACTTGGTAAGTCCACTTACAAACCAATTTACATGCCACATGTCTAAGTGGGTGGGTTTTATTTTTGAAGCCATGTATTAATGCGAAGTGTTTAGCCCACATAATCCTCCAAACCCACATAACCGCCAAAAATGCTAAGTCTACGTGGTGGATAGGAGATGAAGTGGTGGTGGGGGAAAATTCCATGGTGGAATCTTTCACGTGAGAAGGAGGTAGGGGTGGTTAAGCTTAAGTGGTCCTTTGATCACTTCACTTGCATGGGAAAATGATTATTAAAGCCTAAGCATTTATCTTCTCCCCAAAATGTGGGATATAACCCACTAACCCTTAGCCACCAAAATAGGATTTTATCCCATTAAATAATGCAATCAGCCACTATGGGAAATTATCCCATTTATTTTGCTATGGGCTAGGCTAATATTAGCCTTAAGATAATTTTTAATACATTATTTTAAGGGCCCTATTTTAGTATAAATAGGGAACCCATTCTTTGTAGTGGAACACACAACTTCAAAAGCTCAAAGCGATAGCTTGAGGAATATTTCCGAGAAAGCGGAGGAGCGTTTATTTTATAAGACCTATTTTTTAAGGATTATTATAAAGTTGTGAATACATATTTATTTAAATAGGCATTATTGTGACTAGGAGTTATTAATAATACCTACTTGGCCCATAGTGCCACACCAAATTATTATGAAGCTTGGAATATCGACCAAAGTGCCATAGGGCGTTACGAAGCATCTTGAAGGCCGATCAAGATCTAGAGGATTCCGAACAGTGGATTTGGTGCCATAAAGCTTACCGAATATTCCTAGGAAAGAGGAATTCAGGTGCTATCTTTCACCCTTGTCATCTGAAGGTCTGGGTATTCTGCTAAACAAGTTCTTAATAGTTTCCATTAGGTTTTCTTGTGAAAGTACTATTGTAACTTACAACTTTTGACTAGTGGAATGGTTCAAAATAAACCTGGAGACGTAGGCAATTTCCGAACTCCGTAATCAACCTATTTGCAAAGTGCCATGCTTATTGCATTATTTTAAGTTGATTTTTAATGGGGAAAAAATTAAACGGTAATTTGATAAGCCTACAAGGGTCCAAAGATCGAGTAGATAAAAATTTCGGTCTATTTTCAGATCAGCATCTTTGGCGTGCCTCTACCCTTGCAAGTAGTTCCTCTTGCACAACCTCTTCCAACTCCTAGTACAAGTCAAACACTAGTTCCATTTTAGAATAACATGTCTCAAGAGTTTGAATGGTCCTTCCCTTACAACATGCCAAATAGTCAATATCACTATCTTTAATGCCATGCCCGCACATGCGTATATAATCTAAAATGATTCTAAGCTGTGAGCCTTCCATGAGCACAATTGAATTATATAATCAAGTGAAGACAAAGGATTCTCCTTAGGCCAACTTGATGATCTTTAGTGCTAAATAATTTTGTGTGGTTAATCGGGATGTAGAAAGCTCAAGTAAATTACGCGCCCTGTGCTTTGATAAAATAAGGTTCAAGAAAATAATGTTGGATCCGGGCACACAACCCTCGGTCACACATGTTGATCCTCAAAAGCATAAGTAATCAGCACATCCAAATAGAATTAAAGGCATGCAAGTTACTATGCATGAATATATACACAACGATCCTCCAAGCAAGCAGTGTGAGCCCTTCATATGGTAGGTCAAGCCTCTTCTCTAGCAAAGGCCTCGCCTCCATGCTTGAACAATCAAGAAAGGATGTTGTTGTGCCCCAAATGCACAAATAATTGGGCCTTCCATTCAACATTGTGGACTAGATGAATAAGATAAATATGAATGTCACAATTTGGGATGCCCTAGCTATTCCTTCTCAGCCCAACCTATTGCATGAAGCTATGGCCCAACTTCTGCACATTGATCCAATTATCTAGAAACTAGGTGTTGGTATCAATATCTATCAAGTAGAAGACAAAAAAGTAAGTAGTGTTTCAAAACACAACCCTTCTATATGTCCTTGATCATAGGAAAACACCTAGTGCATAATTACATGATTGACTCAGGTGTTAGTACTTATGTCATGCCCAAGAAAATTGTTGATGTTTTAGGTCTTAAGTATAGCCCCTTGTCCATAGGAGTCTTACTGCAACTTGATGGTTCAATTGTCACCACATTAGGATTCATCAAAGACCTTGAGATAACCCTCCATGCATGTCGAAGCCTTACCATAACTCAAGATGTCTCTATCATTGATTTACCTCCTCTATTTTCTCTTTTTGTGTCAAAAGAATTTACTACAAAAGTGAGTGGTTACTTGTCTTTTGATTTCTCTCATATGTTGCTCAAGACAAGGTATGGTACTCGGTTTACCATACAAGATGAACCAATATTTTATTATCATGTACATTCATATGGTATATCCCCTCTCCAAGCCAACTACCTAATCGAAGAAAGTGAAGAACAAGATTCTAAAGAACAACCCATTCCTCCTCCTTTACCTAACCTTGTCCTAGATGAGTCAATGGAAAAGGATCATAAGTTTGATCCATGTGTTGAAGAGGTAGAAACTTTTGAAACTGGGCTTGGTACTTATTGCATCCTTGAAGAAGAAGTTTTTTTTTCATGCAAGTTCAAAAGGGACCAAGTGGAACCTAGTCTATGAAAGTTATACTTTGATAGTTCTAGAAGTAGAAATGGTTTAGGAATAGGATTTATTGTCATTTCTACTAGAAATGAGAAGTTATTTTTCACGCATATATTTCAGTTTGCATTCTCCAACAATGTCACGAGAATATTAAACATTGGTGAATGGTCTTCTCATTCTGAGAAGAAAGTGATTAAGGTGCTACAAATATTCAAGGACACAGAGTTGGTTATCCACCAAAGTTACCAACAAGTGCGTGGCAAGGAATAATCTTCTAAAATATTATAAAAATAGAGTTTGGGACCTCCTTGAGATATTTTATGATCTAAGTTTGCAGGTGGTGTCGTACAAGTTAAATAAGGAAGATGATTAGATGGTTGCACTAGGCTCACAATTCTATCCTACTAAGGAACTTTTCAAAGGGAACACAAAACATGTAAAGATGGTGATTAGACCATCTATTCCGGATAACAACACTAGCTAGCATGTGTTTCTAGTGACACACAAATCATCCATTTTATACAAAACAAGGTTGTATTCTCATCAAGCATGTAATCTAACTTGCACGATAGCTATGGTGACCAACTAATCCAGTGAAGACAAATAAGTTACCTAAAGGGATGGAAAATTTTCGGCCTTGATGATGACTTCAAGGGTGAAGAAAATATATGCACACGATGCAAGAAGTCCTGTATTCCGACTTAGAATTGCACATGGAAAGGAAATGCTTTTCAAGTAAATCTTGCATGCATGATGAAAATAAGGCCTTCATTTCCTTCTACCGAAATACAGTGATATATTTTCATGAGAGTGTGAGGACCTCAAGGGTTTTGATCCAAGTGTTTCTCAACACTCCATTGATCTTGATCCTAGTATCAAGCCCATTAGAAAAAAAAAGGCCACTAAATCCAAGGATAGATCCCTTTACGAGGCAAGAATTATCCAAACTCATTGAGGAAAAGATCATTTTCCCCATAAAATACTCTACCTTTGTCATGAATCTAGTTCTAATGTGCAATAAGAATGGTGAAATCAGACTCTGCATCGATTTCAGAGATCTCAGAAAGGCATCCTTAAAGGATCATTATCCTTTTCCTTCCATAGAGCAGATTCTACAAAAAGTGGTGGCACACAAATAGTTTCCATGTTAGATGGGTATTCGGGATTTAATCAAATCCTTGTCAAGGAAGGGGATCAATTCAAGACATCATTTACAATCAAGCGGGGACATATGCATATCATAATATTCCCTTTGGTCTGTCAAACACAGGTGAAAACTTTCATCGTCCCATGGATGTTTCCTTCAAAGATTACATCAATGAATTCATCTTGGTTTACCTTGATGACATAATAGTCTTTGTAAAGTAGAGTGAGGATCACATGGCACAATTAGAAAATATCTTTAAGATTTGTAGAAAGTATGGAGTATCTATTAACCCCAAGAAGTGCAATTTTGTAGCGGCGCAAGGAAGGATTTTGAGCCATGTGGTTTCTAAGGTTGACATCACAATCAATCCTAAGCTCATTTCAGCCATCTTGGATCTTTCCCTATTGGCGCATAAAAATCCTTACATTCCTTCCTTGGTAAGATCAAATTTTTTAGGCACTTCATTCCTAACGTTGTAATCTTTGGTTCAGCCTATCACCTTGATGCTCAAAAAGGAAACAACCTTCAAATGGACAATATAAGGAAGAGATAGTTTCAACAAGATAAAGTAAGAGATTTCTTACACACTAACACTCATCAACCTGGATTACTCAAAAGATTTTATCCTTTATGCTTATGGCACTAATGTAAGTATTGTTGCTATCTTGACATAAGAAAATGAACAAGGACTGGAACAACCATTAGCTTTCTTCAATCAAACACTAAAGGAATATGAACTGAATTACAATCAAATAGAGAAATAGGTCTTTTCCATCATGCATGCACTCAATAAATTCAAGATGATGCTCACCAAAAATCATATCAAGGTGCTAGTTTCTCACTCTAGTGTTAAAGAATTCATCATGGTAAATGAAATTAGTTAAAAGAGACCAAGATGGGTAACCAAAATTATGGAGTATGATCTGAATATCAAATCCACCAAACTGGTAAGAGGTAGTATGCTCTGCAAGAAGATTATTTAGGATTCACAGAATGAACCAAAGACTTCATTATTTCTAGATGAAGATCTCCCAGACGTAGAACCAAAGGAGAATGAAAATCGACATGCATGGCTGGATGAAGGATATGGCTACATTCCTTTCCAAAGGTACATACCCTCTTGATTTTAATAAAGCCAAGAGAAGAAATCTGATTTTATATTCTATCCCTTATGTTTTGATTGATGGAATTATCTTTAAGAAGAATCTTGATGGCTTGCTATTGAGGTGTATTGATGGCATGCAAATTGAAAAAGTGTTAGAAAAATTTCACAATGGATTCTCTGGTGGACACTTCTTTGCTAAGACTACAACAATGAAAATCATAATGGTAGGTATATTTTGTCCTACCCTATTTGCGGATGCACATAAGTGGGTCACCTGGTGTAAAGAATGAATCTTTATTTATAGGAAAGAATAAATTCATAGTGTTTCCCCTTTGACCAATTTAATTGGATCTGGTCTTTTGCACAATCGGGTCTTGACTTCATAGGCATGATCAACCCACCTTCAAGCGCTAGACACAAATGGGTGTTGATATCTATAGATTTCTTCACCAAATGGACAAAATCTTTTGCACTCAAGGAATCAATTGAGTCAGTCATTCTTGGCCTCCTTGAAAGTATTGTAACAAGTTTTGGCATTCCTCAAACCATTATCTCTAATAATGTAAAAGCCTTCCTTGGTACCAAAATCACTAATTGGGTGCTAAGCCTTGGAATATATTTGAATACTTCTTCTAACTACTACCCTCAGGGAAATGGCTTGACAGAGTCAACAAACAAGAACCTGATTAGGATCATGAAGTGGAAAATAAATATCAACCAAAGGAAGTGGCATACAAAGGTTTCGTGTGTGCTCTAGAAGAAAAAAATTATAATAAAGAAAGTAATAGGAAATTTTCCTTACAATCTCATCTCTGGAAAAGAGGCTACTCTTCCTTTGACACTGGAATTGAACTCCTTGGCTCTTTCCTAGTAGATAGAATTTGAAGGCATGGATCAAAGAGAAATCATAATAACATAGCTGGTTGGTCTTGAAGAATCGGGAACTCTGTCATAATCAAGCTAGAACAACATCAGTAATCAATAAAGAAATGGTTTAACAAAAAGGCTTGACCTCAAGATTTCAAAGTTGGGGAGTTGGTCTAAAAATGGGATGCTAATAGAGCTAAACCAATCTTCCATGTAAAGTTTTATGTACTTTAGAGTGGCCCATATACTATCGTTTGTGTAAAGAAGATAAATCTTTCAAGTTATCTCGATCTTGATGGAGGTGTGTTACCAATCCCAATCAATGGGATTTATCTCAAACCCTTCCATTAAGCTTTCTACGGATCGCTTTGTAAATATTAGAGTAGTCTATATTCCTCCAAGTACGTTATGTGCACAATGTTTGTTTGTACATAGCTATTTCATCTTGTGCTTCTTATGCACGCTCTTTTGTTACTTCTAGAATGTCAGTCTTCTTCCTACAGTTTCACAACAGGTTTTGCAGGATTGAGAATATATTTCAGAAATGTTTCTAAGTGACTTCAAGGGGCACCTCTTCAAAGTTATAGATCATTTTTTCATTACTAAATAACAAACCCCATGCCCAATAGATAAGTTTTTCATGATTACATAACAGACATCATGCCTAATAGATGCTCCAAGATACTATTCTTCTTCATCTAGCAGAGTAGATGGCCCCAAAATTCACCAAATCTGTTATCCACAATAACTCTCCTAGTTATTAGATAACTTATCTCCCCATTATGGATCTATGGTTTCACATTACACGGTTGTGTGTACTTCACTAATTCACTTGGCACATCCTCATGGTTGCATACTCCTCACACACCATGCACACCCCTTCCTTTTCATACCTTCTTCCCTTCTTCCATTTTCCTTTTCCTATTTGTTCCATATCCCCCTACGTGCACTCTCTGCACATTCATCTTTCTTATCATCATTGCATGCAACCTTCGCACATGAATTTTCCTAGTTTCTGAAAAATAGATAATTCCTTGGCATCCTTGTGCACCCTTTCTTTACACCCTTGCACATCATTCCATAATGATTTGCCTCTTTCATACTTATATGCCTCACTTATTTTCTCATTTCCTTCACGCGCATTCCGATTACATGTGCCTTCCCTCTTTCTTCTTCCACGCCTTATTCTTCCATGCGTATACCTTTGGTTACTCCTTTGTACCATCCTATTCCACATCATTTTGACAACCTTGAGTGTGCTACATGAAACCAACCAAACCATGCCCATAAGGCATTGAATCCTTATAGCAAACCAAAGTGAATGACACATGGTAGAAAATGATAGAATACATGCACATTTGGTCATACTTTCAGCCAATTCATGTACACCACATGTTATGTGTGCGTAGGTGACTTTGACATCTTCTAATAGCCATATGTTTTTCTACTGATCCCCGATCGGTGCATGTTCCTTATCTCAATCAATAGTTGCTAATGTGGGCTACATGCTAGATGATTCAAATTCATATTTTGGGTAGATCGGTAGGTGAAAATTGGGAAAACATATTTTTGGGAATTGATGAGAAGATCGATTGCTCCAACCGCCAAGATTTGATCAGATCTTCCTTCCTTCTCTAACACACCAAACAGACATGGAGAAACACACTTCATAGATTTACTGGGAAGATTTGTAGGCATTGGATGCTTTTTGTTGGTGTTTTTGTTTTAAATTCGAGTTTTACCCCCTTCTCCTCTTCTTCTTCCATGGATCTATCTATAAATGTAAGAGCTCATCTCATTGTTAATGTTGGACATTTTGGATCCTTACACCTTTTGCTAAGGAGGTCATTTTTATGTATTTGTTGTCCCCCTAAAAATTTCCTTCATTTTCCAAGTCTAGACCTAAAATTTTGAGTTGGTACCCTTTGAAAAATGGTCAAAACAGAGTATTTTGAAATGGCACTTTCCAAGGGCTCAAGGATTCTTGGAAACACCTCCATCAGATGGGAAATTTCTTCCCCTTTCCAAAAAGGTAAAGAAGTCATTCTAACTCCTTGTATTTTGCAAGATATGGCTCGCGGACCTAAGTTGGTATTTTTGCCAAGGCGAGATAGGCAAAAGCGAGGGGATTTCTTTGCCACTTTGAACTTTTTCCACAAAAAGTATAGAATGAAGATTAAGACCCACGGCCAACTAGGAGATGACGTATGTCCATGCTGGTGTTGAAAATTTAAAAGGGATGAATCAACCCATGGCTCTGTAGCCAATAAAATGGTGCCACGTATCCATGTTGACCAGTCAAAGTGGGCGATGGACCTTCGACGGAACCTTGAGTTTTTATCCCTTGTGGTTAAAATTAAAAGGTTAGCTGCACCCCCACATCCAATCAGAAGATGCCACGTGTCTTTCCATCTTTGAAAATTCAACACGGGGATGCGGGTTGGCAGAGAAGTTTGTGATTTTTAGCCTTTTTTCACCCAAAATTTAGAATGTTTTAAATTAAGCCATGACCTCGCATCCAATCAAATGGTGCCACATATGCACGTTGAAAATTCAAATCGGGTCAGTGGGCCAAAAAGTGAAAAATTGCCAAATCTCCCAAAAGTTGTAAAATTTCAAAAGAGATCACCCGCGACCACTCAAATCACTTCTTGCCATGTGGGTGGCTTAAATTCAAAGGTATAAAAGTAAATCAAATGGTCTATATTCAAATTAGTGAATAATATACTGGTTTTAATCATGTTTTTTGGATTTTCCCCACCATGGTTGTTTCTCTGCAAATTAAGAACCCGAAATGATGCAAAATGATTGGTTTTCTATTGTAACCACTTGTGAATCATTGGAGGAAGTTATAACCAATTCTTGTGGGCTATTTCATGAGCTTTTCAAGTCATTGTATGGGTTGTAAATCATTTTTTGTGAACTGGGAATGCTTGGCATGAACAGAGAAGGAAAAATTGTTGTTAATCTTCTTCCATTCTTCCCCTCCTTCTTTTTCTTCTATCCTCATTCATTATCACGAATCCTGCGGAATTTTATGTCCCTTTGATGGAGGAATCAATTGGTACTTTGTGACCAATGAATTTTATTCGGTCTTGTAGCTAGGGTTTTGCATATTTGTCTTTCTTCTTATATTTAATGCATGTAATGAACTTTCTAATCAATGTGTGTGGGCATCTGATATCCTACCCACAACATTGATCCTCTCATCTTCATTCCCACTCCCTTTCCCACTCTCAGATCAATTTCTACCCTAGCAAGAAATTGCTGGTTTTTCCATAGGGTCAGTGGAGTGCCCCTGTGGATCTCTAGTTGAAAAACCACCATTGAAATTCACTTTTCACGCATGCAAACATGGTAGCTGCACCATTCAAGTAGAGGGACTTAGATTCCCATAGTGTTGGTTGAAACCCACAAATTTTCCCTCAAGACAAATTTTCCCGCCAACAGTATTTTAAGTTATACACCTCTAGATCTAGCTCGTGCATGTGAATATCGGCCTCTGTCACCATTTTAATAATATGTGCATTTCTGGAAGTAATGGAAGCATTATATTGTGGCTATTCTCTATCCTATCATGTTTTTATTCCTTCTTCTTGCATTTCTTTTACTTTTTTTCTCTCTATGTCACTCTACGTTCCTTGCATCACCATTTTCTAGTTGTGTTTCATGAAAACTGGTTGTGTAAATGTGTGTTGGTCTGTACTACGCGTGCCTAGCCTCCCTTGATGCCTTTCCCTTCATTTTTTCTTAGAATGGACAATGTTCATCCCTCTTTTCTAGTGTCATCACCTCTTTTTGGTTTATCTTGTTTATTTTTCCTTCTTTCCCTAGTCCCTTGGGATTATTAGCTTAGTCTTCCCTTTCAACATTAGGAGTAGCGGTAGTAATAGAAATAGGTAGAGAAACTGTCCTACTTTGGAGATCCATCTCAAGCGCACAAGGTCCCAAAATTGGAGATGGTTCCATTTTTTTTTCAAACAACTTGGTTCTTCTAGATTCGAGACATGGGTTCACATTTGAAAACCAACAAACACCTAGGGTTTGTATGATATTTTGAAGAAGTGCCAACTAAACCAATGGTCTTTATCAGTTGTGGTAGAAATAAATTAGAGATAAGAGCATCATAAGGTGGTTGAGTGGGTTCTTAATCAGATTTGGGGGTTGTATCCTCCTTGTGGAGTTGGTACTTCACAAATTTAGGGGTTGGTGATCCTTGTAGGGTTATAGCTCTACTAAACTAGGGGTTAGTGCTCCTTATGGGGCTGGTGCCTCACTAAATCTAAAACATATCAATATAAGGATTTTGTTTCAATGGTTTTTCTTCCCCTTGAGGTTTTCTCACTTTTATCTTGTGTCTTGTGTTGATTATCTCGCATATGGTTTCTTGCACATGTGATAATTTGTTATATGCACACATTAATATATGTATAAATTTTTATAAACTTTAAATAAGAAAATATGAAATCTGAATTTGAATTTTTTAGTAAGGACTGGTTCACCCCCCACTCAATCCATTGTGATTCTAACATGGGAAACTTGATAATGGAGGGGTTGGGATTTACCAAATACTTCTTATTAACATACTTGATGCAATCGGCCATGTTATCATCCTAGGATTGTTGAGCTATTCTAAAGTGCTGTATTAATATACATGGTGTAATTGGGAATCTTGAGAACCTCATCAAAATAATATGTATCCAATTTGATCACTACCTCACCATCCCGATTCCAAACGAACCTTGAATCGAATCATAATGAATAGAACATGTGAGGATAAATTCCGAGCATTGAGTGGAGATTAGAAAAGAAACAACAAGGGGTAACCCACTATTACATATACATTGCATTTAGGAAGTATGAGATGAAATTTTAACTCTTCTCCAAAATTCATTCATATTTATATGTCCTAAATCCATGTCTCTAATATCAATATTAGAATCAGAGGCACCTATAGTCTTGTCAAAGTAATCTTATTTATAATATTTCACTTACAATTATACTCCTCACAAATTGATAACACATCATCAATTAGGCCTATTTAACTCTCGTTTTACAACATTATTGTGGCCGTATTCCTCCCCTAACTAACTAATCAGATTAATATAGTCTCTTATTTTTAAACCTCTCTCCTAGGTCCTTCTAGACAACTTCTAATAGCTTTCTAGGCTATCAATCCATTGGATTGGATTGAGTGGACCCCTCACAACTCTCTTAGGTTACTAATCCATTACCAAATAGGATTAATTATCCTAAACCTGGATTAACTAGCCTAAAACATGTTTAAGCTCTTCTAAATCCAAAAGTGCTATTTAGACTTACCTTTTGTCCCACATGCACCCAAATCATTCCATTCTTAGAAATAGAAACCTATAAATAGAAATGGACCCCCTCCTTTTCTAAGAACACTTCCTCATTTATAGCATAAACTATGGCATTTTATTAGGATTAAGAGCTTTCTTCATTGTTATTGAGAAATTTACTTTGTTATTGCATCTTTCACTCAAGCTTTTGGGTAAATGAGAGGAGCCATATGGTATTTTAGCCATTAATGGTGATCTTGCACTCTCAAAATACCTTGAGAATCAAACAATCATAACTGATTGCTAGGATCTTCAATAGGTTCATTTTCATAGCTTTCAAAGAGTAGAGAATTATTAGATATGCTAGGTTTGATTGTTTATTTCAAGTTATATATGCATGTAAAGAAATAGTTCTTGCTTACCTCTTATCATGATGGTGCATCATCTTGTTGGTTAAAGCTTTGGGGCTTCTTAAGTGTTTTTGCCTCATTTCATAGGTGTTCCAAATTTTTCTTGTACACATTTGGCACGCCCGGTGAGACTTACTCCATAGTCTATTAGAATTCATTTCTAATATTTTTATTTCAGTTTCTAACCATTCTCATGCTTTGTAGGGTTAAATAGATTGATTTCAAACAATTTTATAAGTGGGATAAACCTCCCTTTGGCATGTAGAGTTATTGGATTCAAGATAGAAATTGATTTAAATGGTGGAAATATAACCTATTAGGAATTTTAGATTTCCATTTCCATGTGTTTTTGTGATTTAAAGTGTGTTGGTACGTTTTCACATCTTGATAGTATTGTCTTGATACCCACATTGAGACATATCATTTGTAGCTAGGCTTATTTTATCATGATCCTCCTTGAAATTTTTTTCCGCATTGTCGTGACACAATGTTGATACTTACATCATTGTTTCTTGCAAACATGATCTAATTGTCCATATTGTAATATTACGCTACCCATATAATTAACAATTCATTGGTATGCTTCGACATAGTTTGGTGTTTGAACATTACCTATATCTTAAAAGGTGTTGGTTACTTTGTTAGACATTGTATCAATATTACTTGTGGTGTTAATGCCTCACTTTCTTGCAAAGCTTTGGTAATGTGCCCTGGTAGTGTGGTTACATGGCTTGTATGGGTAACCTTCATTATCATGCAAATGTTAGGTCTTGTTTGGCTCTAAGATTTCCTCTATTATTCTTTGATCAGATATTGCATTAGCCTTTGTTAATACTTATTCCTTGTTCAATTTTGAACTTGACATAAGAATTACCATTTTGTTAATCATATAATGTCAAAACTACCTTTGAAAAAAATGGTTGCATTAAGTGTAGCGTGTGGATTGTTTGTTTGATTTATAGAAAATTGCATGATCTTCCTTTGTGTGATAACAACCACATAGATTTATATATGGGATAGGTCATTAGATTGTTTGATTCTTTTAGCCCATTATTCATTACAAAACATTGATTAGAGAAACATCAAACCTTTAGACAACTTAAACCACACTAGACCTAGGTTTTTACACTAAAATTACGCTTAGACAAAACCTAGTGGAAAAGAGACTAGTGATGCCACTGATTACAAAAATGGCATCTAAGAATGATGAACGTGAGCTAGAGTAAAATACTTTTGGCTCAAATAAATATCCCTTTAATGGTCACAACTTGGGTCCCCTCTTCTTATAGGTTAAAGACATAGAACAATTAATCGACCATAGTGGGGAGGGCACTAATTCATTTGAAGAGCAACAAAATATTTATCTCACTCACTTCAATGAACTCCTCTATTATAACATAGATCAAGTACTTGCAAGAGTTCTAGAATTAGGAGCTAGATTACCATAATAACGTGAAGCAACAATAAATATTGTTAACGTAGAAGTAAGATAATCACATCGACCTTCCCTCATTGATATGGAAAATCCTATCGATGGAGGATATGCTTCCACTTACGGTATTCAAAACAAAAACTTTTTGAGGGTGAAGGGAAATAATCAACAGATGATTCTTGAAAACCACACTTCAAAGCCTCATGCAGAGTTAAGATCTAATATGAGTGTAAGGAGTTGCCTCATCCTATATATGATGAGGAAGATGATCCTAAAATCGAAGAGGAGATTTGAAAAAGACATATTTTGAAACTTAGGAAAAATTTGTCAACTTAGGTGCCTCGTAAAAGGGTATATGTAGGGAAAAACTTAAGACCAAATATGGTGAATCTCACACTAAACCTTACAACGATGACATGTAAAAGGATGATCTATTTAATAGACCTCCATCCCCTACAAAATATCAACTCATCACACAAGAGTTTCAATCCATGAAAAAATGCTCAATATTCTTCAAGAGAGTAATGTAGGGCACAACAAAAAGTATCAATACGAATATCTATGTCTCTACCCCTTCGACAAAGACATGTTACAATTTCCAATCCTAAAACACTTTGATATTCCTAAATTTGATAAATACAAAACTAAATTTGATCCCGATGATCACATCAAAACTTCTACATGGATTTCCAAGAAATCACTTACAATGATAATTATCTAATATGTTTGTTCCCTCATAGTGTAGGAGGATAGGCATTGGAATGGTTTCTTAACATACCTAAGGGATCAATCACAACATGGCCCGTGCTAGCTGAAAATTTTGTGAGTCATTACTCTTTTAACATGGAGAGTGACATCACCATATCCAATCTTTGTAACACAAAAAAAACCAAATGAGACATTCATTGGTTTCTTACGGTGATTGTGAGGATTGACGAATCATTTCCCTTGTGTCCTTCTCGAAAAACAAATGGTCAGCATCTTTGTCCCCAAATTGAACCAAGAAATAGCCTTCCATCTAAAGATGAAATCCGTCACTAATTTTGAAGAAGTTATTGAGAAGGGCATTCAAATAAAAAGGCTCTAATATAAAAGGGGACCATCAAACCCTTTTCAAATGATAAACATGCGTTGAAACCCATGGAAAAACCAAAGTTATTCAATAATAATAATAATGTCATTGTGGACGACATAAAAAAATTCAAAAGAGTCCAAACTGTGCAAAGTGGTCAAATTTTAAAGCTAACACAAGGACCTTGTCCTAAAACAGTCCAAAAATGCACATTTACACCTCTAATGGAGTCATTATCGGCCATTCTTAAATAGTTAGATGTTGTAAACATGGTGTAATATCCAATCGCAATAGTACCATATCCAGATGATGCACCTAAACTAGTATGGTTCAAAGAACATGAATATTGTGACTTTCACCATGTCAAAGGACACAAGACCGATAAATGTCTAAAATTGTGGAATTTCATCCAAGACCTTATCAAAGAAGGGAAAATCAAGTTATCTTCACCCAAATCAGGACAAGGTCTTTATGAGAATATGGGAACATTTAGACAACCCTTTCCCAATCATGAGAAAAATACGAACAAGAATACAAATCAAGGTGTGTCCTCTAAAGAATATAAGACTACCAACTATATATATCCATCAAATGATAATTCCTTTAATTCCCTTATAGGTTGTATCCATTCATCCAATGAGAAAGTAAACACTTTCATAATATTAGGTAATAGTTGTCTTGTAGGCACACGATGTGCTCGTATAGTGATCCTAGAACCTACTCACCTGACCCCTAAAGAAGGCCAGTATGAATTATTGAAGCAATTAGAGAAAACCATGGCTAAGATCTTGATCTTAAATTAACTCAAAATCTCAAATTCTCACAAGAACATACTCTAGAAAACACTTCAAGCATCATGGGTATCCATAGACGTAGATCCTATGCGCCTCCAACCGATGGTTACAAACTTCAATCCCAATTTCCACATCTATTTTGATCGTAATGAAATTCCATGTAAAATCCCGATCCTAACCTACCATTGTACATAAAATTCTTCATTACTCATCAAAAAATAAAAAGAGTGCTTGTGGATGGAGGATCGGGATAAATATACATACATTAAATATTTTCAGGAAGCTAGGCCATTCAAAATTAGATCTCGGATACAAAAACCATCACAATCATGGCTTACGATAATGAAGAGCATGAGTCAACAGGTACCATAGTGATCCCAATGGAAGTGGGTCCAACATATCATGATACAAAGTTTTAGATCCTTGACTTGGACCTTAGTATAACATGCTCCTAGGTCACCCATGGATTCATGCCATGCAGGCCATTCCTTTAACCTTCCATCAGTGTATCAAACTATGCCACGAGAGGATAGAAAATCACCATCCAAGGTGATCTAGAGCCATTCACACACTTTAGATCACTACATAGTTTTTTTGCGTGCAGCATATGAGTGTCTATCTAAAGATATTGTTATCCCATTACAAATTGAAGCTATGAAGGATCATATAGATCTAGATACATTGACTCCTTGCAATCAGAATTTTCCTACATTAGTCAATCCCTTTACCTCATGGGAGGAAACATTTAGAAAGTATGGCCCAAATGATAAGTTTAATCTTCAATAGGACCTCTTAATATCAAACCTTTTAGTGTCACCTCAGACAAATGGCAGGAAATACTTCTAGTTCAAGAGCACTCTAGCTAGTTTCCCTAAACCCTTCAAGAGATTTATTCCTCTTGGCCTCTTTTCAGATGAGAAGATGTTGGATACACATACTAGTTGGGTGCCTAAAGGAATGGAAGCTTTATGTAATCAAGACCTACAATACATCAAATTTCCAAGAATGATGCCTGCTATGGGTTATAAGGGAATTGGATGTGGCACACATGGACAAGGCAGACTAGAGCCACTTCCACTCCTCTCTCGAAAAGAAAATAAACAAAACCTTGGCATTAGGCCTCACTGGCTCCACCCTTGGAGGTAGATGATAGCTCCTCTAAATGTGAGGATAACTTGTCTCATTTGGATAGTAACACAAATTCCCAATGTAGCCTATACGAGGACCTTACCTCTACCAATCTATTTCTAGATTCATCTATCTTTACCTTTTCTAGATCCAATTCCCAAGCCAATTTCCAAATCACCCTTATATATCTTGACCTCATTGATTGGGATCAACAACTTCATGTTTTGGTCTATTTCTTTGAAAATGATGAGTCATTCGTAGAGTTAATGGGACTCAAGGATACTATTTCAAATGGTGACCATAAGAAGGGTTTCTCCATTAAACTATATGCATACGTGTACTTTAGGGAGGAAGCATAATTGTATGGTCGTTTGGGAAAAAAGTAATAAGAAAAGGTAAAAATACTACAAATAATCCTTGCAGTAAGAATAAACAAAAATCCCATAGTGATAACCTCTTTGAGGAACTTGTGGATGAACAAATGGAAATGTCAACAAAAAAGGTAGTTCTACCCTAGGAGGATAAAACTCTCCTCGAGCCACATGTAGAGGTAGATATTACTCTCCCCTAAATCCTGCATGGATGGAAGATGCATCAAAGATATTAGTGGAAGAGATAATCAACGTCAACATTAGGATAGAAGAAGAGCCTAAAATGATAAATTTGTGAGCTTCACTCTCATAATAAGAACGGAAAAACCCTCGTAACACTATTACGAGGGTATGTAGACATATTTACATGGTCATATGAAGATATTCCAAGTTTAGACCTTGAGTTGATATTTCTAAACTGTTCACCAAGATGTCAAGCCTATCAAGAAAAAAAAAGAAAAATTCATCTGAAGATTGCATTACTTGTCAAAGAAGAACTAGAGAAACTATTAGTAGCAGGTTTTAACAAACCTATTGACTACTCGATTGAATATCTAACGTAGTCCCGAGTTCAAAAAGAAGCTAGTTAGCATTAGAATATGCACTAACTTCAAAGACATCAACAAAACATGTCCCAAAGATGATTTTCTTGTACCTAAAATTGATATGATTGTAAATTCCACTGTTGGTTACTGAAATTTTTCCTTAATGGATGGATTTTTAGGTTATAACCAGATCAAAATAGAAGAGAAAGATCAACATAAGACTGCTTTCATCACCCACAGGACATTTTTTATCGAGGTTATGCCTTTTGATGAAAAATTTTAGGGTTACATATAAGAGTGTAATGAATTTCATCTTTCATAACATGATGAGTGACATCATGGAAGATTATGTGGATAATTTTTTAAAAATTCTAAGACTAAGAGAGGAGCACCCAAAAGTGCTAAGGTGTATCTTTCAAGCACCTTAGATATTATAAGGTTCATTTGAATCCCAAGAAGTGTGTCTTTAGCATACTATTAGGAAAGTTATTGGGTTTCATTGTTTCACAAAGAGGGATAGAGGTAGACCCCACTAAGTTTATATCTATTTCAAAGATGCCTCCACCCATGAACTGAAACAATTATGAAGTCTATAAGGAAATATTTAGGCAATCTACCAATTTATATCACATCTTACGGATAAGTTTCATCCCTTTAAACATCTTTTAAAGAAATATGTCACCTTAAAGCTGGGGACTTGAGTCCATAAAGGATTTTGAATTACTCAAGAACTATTTAAAAAGTCCCCAGTTCTCATGCCACATAACCAGGGAAAATCCTAGTGTTGTATATTTCATCTACCCAATTCGTTATTGGTGCATTGTTTTCCCAATACGACTGAGTCACTGAGAAAGGGTAGTTTATTACCTAAGTAGCACCTTAATTACCTATGATCTGAACTATCCTCAAATTGAGAAAGCATGCCTACTAGTGGTATTTACATTACAAAAACTTCTCCATTACCTCTTCAATAATAAAACCAAGTTAATATCCAAAGTTGACCCTCTCAAAGTGCTCCTATCTAAACATGCCCTTACAAGACAGGATGATTAATTAGGTTATCCTCGTTAGTGAGATAGACATTGATTGATTTTTACCCGAAATCCACGAAAGGACATATATTTCTTGATAAATTGGTTGAAGCTCCCTACCAGGGATGAAACCATTGTGTCTGGATCTACCAGATGCATTTATGATGTATATTGAGGAATCCATCATGTGGAAATTTCACAATAATGGGTCATTCACCTTTCATAGTTCGGAAGGAGTGGTGCTTATCATTCCCAATGGGGAAATCATTATGTAGGTATTTCATCCAAGATTTTCTTGTACAAATAACATTATAGAATATGAGACACTCATAGCCAACCTAAAGTTAGCTATCACATGGAACATCAGACAACTATGAGTCATTGGTGACTCTCAATTGATCATTAAACAAGTTAACGATGAATAAAAATTCAAATATGAGAAGTTTGTTCCATACAAGAAATTGGTTGAAACTTTGAAGGAGTACTTTGTATAGATTGTATTTGAACAAAGTCCTAGAGCACATAAATGATCAGCAGAAATTGTGGCTACAATTGGGTCATTACTACGTATCCCAACTCGGGAAAAAATACCTTTCTTTGTGGAACACTTGCAAGTACCTACATACGACATGTTGGAATCTTGTCTAGCATGTGAAGTTGTTGTTCCTTTATCTCATTATTATGATCCCATTTTTGACTACCTGTAAGATATAAATTTTCCCCTTGATATATTCCATACTAAAAAATGAGCCCTTATTTGCCATATTGATGGGAATCTTTTAGGTTGTCTCAATATGACCGATTGATCAGTCAACCAAATAAGTGCATGCGAGGGGTTTTGGAGCACACACAAGTGGCATGGTCCTTACTAAGAAATTATTGAGAGTAGGTTACTATCGACCTACCATAAAGAAAATGGTTACGAATTTTTCAAGAAGTGTGAGTGTGTCAAAAGTATGGAAACTTGATACATGCACCAACACATGCTTTGTAGCCAATCACAACACCCTGGCTATTTTCAAGATGGGGATTTGATCTCATAGGTAAACTCACTCCAACTTCTTCATATGGCCATACTCATATTACCACCGCCATTGAGTACTTCACCAAATGGGTAAAGGATGCACCTCTTACTTATGTAACTAGTGCGCAAATTTCCATGTTTATCATGAACCATCTCATTTGTCATTATAGAATCCCTTCCACCATTATAATAGATAATGGTAAATCATTTAAGAATAAAATAGTAAAATAATTATGCCAATGCTTTCAAATCGACTCAAGTTTTCAACCCCCTATTACCCTCAAGGTAATGGACAAGCTGAAGCCACCAATAAAACCCTTGTTCATATCATGGAAAAGATGGTTAGAAAAATTAGCTGTAATTGGCACCTACAGATCCATCCCACCCTCTGGACCTATCAAACCTCCATCCACACCCCTACTGGTGCTACTCATTATTCATTAGTCTTTAGCACTGAGGCCATTATACCCTTGGAAATTGAGCTTCCCTCCATGAGAATATCTCTCCGGGACTATCTGGACAAAGAAAAAGACTACATGGTAGCTCAACTAGTAGAATTAGAGCTAATAGATGAAAAATTTATGAGAGCACTCAATCATTTAAAGGTTTATCAAAATTGAGTGTCACGAGGATATAATAAATGAATCATACCTCATCAATTAAAGGTAGGGGGTCTTGTTTTAAAGGAAAACTTGTTTAACACCACCAAGGATCAAGAAAATAAGGGTAAATTTAAGTCTAATTGGTTAGGACCATATGTTGTGGTTTCTAAGTATGGTTTAGGGGTATACAAACTTGCTCATTCATATGGTGAAAAATTAAGGAACCCATGAACACAATACATCTCAAGTAGTTTTATACTTGAGTATGAAGTTCCTTGAAATAAAATGAAAAACAAGCTTAAAAATTAAAAAATCAAGCAAAATAGTAAAGAAAAAAACAAGTTGTCCAAGTGTGAAAACCATGTAATTGTGGCACATTGGGAAAGTTCTTGGATGAAAACCAATTTCTAACACTTGACAAGGATTATTTTTCACAAACAACTTTCACATCTAGACGGGTAATAATCACTTCTATCTAGGGCTAGTTTCATCAGGTCTTAGGGTCCTCTTAAACCAATATTTTGAGGATTTCATCTAGTTGATTCACTCCTATCTATCTATGAGAAGGAACTTTCCTTTTTCCTTTCCCATCTTAACATAGGGGGAACTTGCACAATTTTCACGTTCTTGAACATAATGCGTGGCATTTTTCCCATGTACATCCCCTCTCTTACTAGGGGCATCCAAGCTTCCTTATTTTCTGTACATAGCTTTGGAAAACTTGAGAAAATGCAAAAACATTCAAAAAATGATACAAAACCCTAAAATGAGAAAATCCCTTTTAGGGATGAAAAAACAAAAAATCAATATAACATTGACTTAGAAAAATCACAAAAGCGATGTGAGCATTTGCCTTGAAAATTGTCTTACGAAAAAAAAAAAAATTACTTGGTTATTTAGGCCTTGCGTATGTCTATATTTTTAGGTTTTTAGGTTTATTTCAAAAATTATCCTTGGAAAATCAAAAAAAAAATGGAAAATATATTAATGTTTTCCTATAAAAAACAAAGCGAGTAATTTTCTTACTTTTAGTTATTGTTTTGTATAGTGTTTATTACATTACTTTTCATGTTTTGTGTTTTAAAAATTGAGTTCATTATCTTCCTTAGGTTAATTTTTACTTAATCTATTGTGCATTACATTGAGTTCATTTTATCTTGCATATTTGTGGATAATTGTGTTTTGTTAATTAGATTTGATTAAGTTGTGCTTATTGTTTTCTTGTACGAGTTTATTAGACATCATATCATATATCATTTAAATCAATTAGCACATCTATACATCATATATCAATAACACAGCTAAGATACATCATCATGAACATGAAAATTAAATATGTATGTTAAGCTACCATCATATAATATCACCAAGAGGGGAAAGATGGACCACCTTCTATCCCCCCTTGACTATAGACCATAATAAAAATGTGGATCATCATAAGTATCACAAGCACAATAAACATCATCTATTGTTATCTCATACACAAATGAGCTAAAGTAAA
Organism: Taxus wallichiana var. yunnanensis; assembly: GCA_018340775.1. Classification (NCBI taxonomy): domain Eukaryota; kingdom Viridiplantae; phylum Streptophyta; class Pinopsida; order Cupressales; family Taxaceae; genus Taxus; species Taxus wallichiana. The sequence continues at coordinate 106,190,108 of CM031234.1, forward strand.
ATAACATAACGTTGTATATAAACATGTGATATTGTCTACAATGTTATCTCGTAAATCAAGAAACATGTGATACAATAAAATCCATCATCCATATAAATGTCCATATAAATAGTATGTCTCGATACATCCTCTGGATAAATGATATGCCATCGAGGGCATGGATCAAAAACGTTCCTTCCAAAGAGGCATAGTAAAAATAATACATGTACATCGATCAAAATTGAGCCTTCATCAGAGGCATACATCAAAAGTACATACAATAGTGCATATATCAACAAACAGTCTTATCGACTCAACCCCTTATGGGGACTACAATTTGGTGGAGGGTGTATCACTTGTGTACTCTACTTCCTTGTCTATCATCACCTTGTCTTCGATCTTGTGGCTACTCAACTCATCTAGCCGATACCTCGCCCTCGAGATCGGCACATCTACCCATTGACTACTCACTAAAAATGGGTATTCTCGACCCTCTGGAACAACCTCATTATATAATGACTTTTAGTAAGAATTCCTACCATTTTTACGTATCCAAATCCATGTGTATCCATGGTGTCACAATGGCTCCATCAGTTATTTGGAATGAGGCCACCTTTTCCTATAATCTAGATAGTTTATCTTGGCCCGACTATCTTCTCAACTATAATTGGTCACTCTCTGTAGTGTGATCTAGACCTCGGCTCTCGGCCTAATCTATCTCTACACTAAGGGCCTAAATGTATTCTTGGGCCTAGTCTCTCTGTATAACCAACCATTGTGCCTTAGTCATGGATTTTTGTAAAAGACATGTCACTGTAGTATCTAAGTTTCCATCTGCTAGATCTATTGAAACCATGTAGCACCATCTCCACTTGTCTCCTCCTCCATGACCCCAATCTACTCTAGCACCTCTAAGACTATGTGGCAGGCTACCAATAGGACCCTATTATGGAGCCTACTATCTAGGAGTTTGCTACCCTAGAGTGTGATGTTGAGGTTGTTGTGCCATAGCTACTCTAAGGTGAGGACCTTGTTATGGAGCCTAATTTTTTTATCTATGAGGATGAACCTATCATAATGGAGTATGTACCCCAAATGGTATACCCACTAGAGGCATCTATGTATCTACAAAGCTATAAGTACTGTCTTTGTCTAGGTCTCAAGCCCCTATCCTGTGGCTAACGTAATAGAGGACCTATTCCCCCACATTGTGACACTATCCATCAAAAGGATCATCATCATCTCCATCATCATCATCATCATCACTATCAATAATTACCTACGGAGGTGGCCTAACTCCTACATCCCATGTGGCCTATGGAATAGTGAGATAATGAGGTAAAAGCGTGAAATACCGGGGAGCGTATGCTCTTGTCACTCTGGGATACCTAATTTGTCTCAATGCAATCTATGTCTATGAAACTATCGATTAAAGCTATCCCACACTCTGGTTACTGAATCAACATCCCCATATCAAATACCTCTCGGGCTCAGTGTGTGTACCACATATTAGGACCTAGAACATCTTGTATGGCACCAAACTACCACCAATGGTATCGGTATACTCTTTATTTCTCTCTGATGTATCCATGGTTTCCAAACATAAAGTTATCAACCATCCATATACTGAGATCCTAATTGTCCTCTTGCCCTTTGAAAATGTTTGTATGGCCTCTAAAGTATCATCTTCTACTAAATATCATGGAAGACTTGATGATAATGATAGGTATCTCCCATGTGAGCATGAATATCATCTCGGTGGGACCCATCCCATAAACGATGGATCCTATAGGAACGAGCTCATAAAGCACTTGTGGGATGATGAATGGCTATATGGTCCCAACCCCATATCGTAAAAGTATCATCGGGAATACCATCTTTTGATGGTAGTAGGTGATCAAATGTAAGTCCAAATATATATGAGATAGCATACACTTGGCCCCAAAAATATCTTTCACCATGAACTAATCGTGTACTACACCAATGATAAAAAGAGGAAAAAAGTCTCGGTCTTGTCGGTAAGTAAGATGCCAGCGACAAAGGCCATCAAGTAGACTACCACTCGATCTAATTCGGGATCTTGGATGCACTTTGGTGTATTCAAATATCATGCCTCGAGTGAGATATATCATCGCATCCAAATAAATCAATAAAAATTCATTGATCTTAGCGCCATCACTCAAATACTCAATCAAATATCCCTAGATAGGTACTCGTAGTATCCTCCACATGTCCTCCAGCAGTAATAGTCATCTCACTAGTAGGGAGCCAAAAACACTAGCTCTCACTTTGTCATCTCTCATTAAGGCCGTGAGAAGGCCATGATAAAGTGTAATCTCTGGCATACTCTCCACATGCACCAATCTAATGACCTCTAGAAGAATATCCATAATTTTCCTATCAGCTACAAATAATCTTGCCTATAAGGAAGCTAGGCGACCATATCACTCTCTAGTCTACAAAGTTGATAATCATGTCTACAAAATAATAAAACACTTGTTAAGACTTTTTTATCTATCATTATTCTAAGTAATGATTTCTAAATTCTTCTAAATTTCTAGAGCATATTCATTTATTTTTCATTTATATTTTTCCTATTTTTCTTCTAAGTGTTGGTTGAGGTACATCTTCGGTGTATGTGTGCCCCGATGGATACTTGTGTGTCCTTCTTGACAACTTCACGTCTAGAACATGTGTACCCTCCTTTTGACGCATGTGTACCATGTCATACGTGTGTGTCTATAACCATAATATAACCCACCACCGGTGTATGTGTGTCCCTCGGGATGCATGCGTGCACATATCTAGCACGTGTGCACATGCATTTGTTTTTCCCAGGATGCATATGCGCCCATTTTGACACTTGTGCATGCATGCACACATTTTTTAAATGTATGAGCATACACATACTTGATAATAAGGGATAGGGAAATCACAAAGGATCCATCGCCATCCTCCCAAATATACTCCCGAGATATGGTCTACACATCTTGTACACCTCTTAACTCGGGCCATCTCTCTCACAACTCACAACTAGCTCACGATAAAAGTCAACAAGAACTCTATAACAAATGAATTGAGTCGTGATGATTTACCCCAGGGAGGGGTATATATGGTTATTGTGACCCTTTTTGATGCCTTCTCACCTTCCTTGATGGTTGAAACACGTAATTTTCCTACCGTGATCATTGTAACTTCCTCTATTACCCGTTGTGATAACTATTTTTTATTAAATAATTATTTTTAACCCGTTTTCAACTCATCGGGGCATACATTTGCTACCTAGTGCCTATTTCTTCTCCTTGGGGAATTTTTCATGATTTTAGGTGATCTCCCACTTCACAAATTCTTTTGACCAATTAAAAACTTTAAAAATTATAAAATTATAATTTTCCAAAAATATTCAAAAAATAAATCCAAAATCCAAAAAATTGTAAAAATTCAAAATTTGAAAAATTTGGTAACAAGACTCATACATGCCGATATTTGTGTCACACACATGGTATTAATATCATATCTTGCTGACATTTCCCCATGATTTTGAAACAATTAATCACGGGTCAGCTAAATCTACACCCATTAATGAAGCTAGTCTGCATGCTTAAATCGTATTACAGCGCACAATGAATTTCTGATGCTTGTTTTATAGTGCCAATGATTTTCATAGGACCCAAGTGTCCTTTTTCAATTTCCCCTTGCATGTATCCTTTCATGGGGAATCATTTTTAACCCTTTTCATTTATCACGAACATTTGGGGACTGAAGATCTATAACAAAACATTTATGCAACTATCTTAAACGTTGTTGGTTTGAGTATGTGTGTTTGTACTTGTTTCCCTGTTAGGTCATCTTGTTTACTTCTCATATTGCATTACATTTTTGTATGTTGCATGGAGTTAGCATTTTTAGCAATGGATAATTGTTTGTATTCTAGGTTTTGATGTCATTTTACACTTTTATCGTATGCTTACATTTTTAATAAGGTGATGATGAAGGTTCTTAGTGATATGATGAAATAAATATTGTTTACATAGTGTTGGATTGTACATAGCTTAATATCCTTTCCTCATTTTTTCTTCTCTATATCCTCTCTTCTTTCTTCCATATTCTCCTATTTCATCTGGGGCATTCTTTCCCTCCTCATTCTTCTATCTTCTTCTTTTCGATCATCGATCGACCTCTTTCATCACCCCATCGACACTTGAGAGGGAATTCTTGACCCTACTAATTTTCTTCCACTCATTCAAAAATTGTAGTCCTTTATATTTTTCCACTTTCTTTGAATTAGCGTAGCTTACGCCACACCAAATAGGGGTAAATGTAGACACCTCTAGTTTAGTAAAATCAATCTTAGTTCTAGTATTACACTAACCATTCTAATCCTCACAAATTGATGACGGATCGTCAATTGGGCCTATTTAACTCTCTTTTAACGACATTATTTTTCTCGTATTCCTCTCGTAACTGACTAATCAGACTAATATAGTCTCTTATTAGTTAGACCTTTCTCCTAGGTCCTTCTATACAACTTCTACTAGCTTCATGGGCTATCAATCCATTACCTTGGATTGAGTGGACCCCTCACAACTCTCTCAAGTTACTAATCCCTTACTAAACAAGATTAATTAGCATAAACCTAGATTAACTAGCCTAAAACATGTTTAACCTCTTCTAAAGATTTTTTTTTTTTTGGACTTACCTTTTGTCCCACATGCACCCAAATCATTCCATTCTTGGAAATAGAAACCTATAAATAGAACTATATCCCCCTCACTTTTCTAAGAACACTTCCTCTTTTCTAGCATAAAATATAGCTTTTTGTTTAGGATTAAGAGATTTCTTCATTGTTTATTGAGCTATTTGATTTGTTATTGCATCTTTCACTCAAGATTTTGGGTAAATGAGAGGAACCATATGGTCTTGTAGCCATTAATGGTGAGCTCTCACTCTCAAAATACCTTGAGAATCAAACAATCATAACTGATTGCTAGGATCTTTAATAGGTTCAATTTCATAGCTTTCAAAGAGTAGAGAATTGTTTAGATATGCTAGGTTTGATTGTTTATTTCAAGTTATATATGCATGCAAAGTAATAGTTCTTGCTTACCTATTATCATGATGGTACAACATATTGTTGGTTAAAGATTTGGGTATTCTTAAGTATTTTTTCCCCCATTTCATAGCTTTTCTAACTTTTCCTTTACAAAGAATCAATATTAGAGGAAGGCACAAACCCTTGATACTTGTATTTCATTTCCTTAGAAGATTCCCCCTTACCCTTTCCTTTTCTTGAATCGACATGGAGAATTAAATAGAAATATATCCAAAGATTGTGTAAAATCCTAGGAGAAGTTTTGGTTTCAACCCTTGAAAAAAACCTTTAACAGAACGATAAAATAGTCAAAAAATAAACCTTATTGAGCAACCCAATAAACCTAAAAAAATGTTTGGGGGTTATTCCTTGCTTGAAACCTTGATATACCTGATACACTATCAGGTTTTGATCCTAGTTGACACCTTTTGAAACTGAAAAACTATAATAATAAGTAAATTTTTGGGTACCTTGAAATTAATGACAAACCATCGATAAAATAACCCTCCTCGACAAAAATGAGAACCCAAAACACTATGTTGGAGAAACAACCTTACTCAAGAACTAGATATTTTTGACACATTGTTGGGGAAAAGACTGTTTAATAGGAAAAATCATAAAATGCAATTTTTAGGTTCAAAATAATTAAGTGACCTTTTCTAGCTTGCTCATTCAAAAACCCTTACCAAAATAAGAAAGTTAAAAACCTAAAAAGGTTCACACTTCCCAAGGTAAAAAAATAACAACTAGAAAAGACAAGTGAGGAGTAAGAGAAATTTTGAAAAATTGAAAATAAATCCTCAATCTAGTAAGGTAATAACCTTAATATTGAAAAAACATGATTCAAACAGAGAAAGAGTTACTCACCAAAATAAGAACATGAACTTAAAACCTAGGAAAATCAATTGAAAATGCCAAGGAAATGTCAATCCGGGATTTTAAATTATGAAAGCTGAGGGAAATCCAAATTGGTAGAAAAAGGAAAAGGTAAAAATGACGTGGAAAATAATCCTATTTATCAATATATTTGTATTCATTACATGTAATCCAACACATGTCGACCACCAACGCCACCTTGGTATTTAATGCATTGACTCGGGGGAAGAAGTTTTACCACACGGGAGTCATGTAAGTGTGTAATCGGGTTTCAAAAACCCAAAACAAAGGATCCTATAAGGGAGTAGGGATTCGGGTTTAGGAAGAAAGTGATATATAATATGTAAATTTTTCACCATTCTTCAAGGTCGAAAACTTTAAAGCGACATACTTGTAGCATTTCATGTTTCGGGTTTGAAAAACACATGACAAGTTGCATCTATTTCTTGGGTGAGATGTTTCGATGCACTAAGAACCCAAAAATCGAAAGGATGTACTATTTCAAGTTTTGGGGGTGGAAAACATATAACACTTAACATGTAAAATGCAAAGTAAACCCCAAAACCCGAATCAAATAAGAAAAGGCATTTTTAAGGCCATACTTAGAATTTCAAAAAGTCCATCAATATGTCAATTCAATTGGTTATCCCCATTTCATCGATTAACTCAAAAATGAGATAATAAGATGCTAGTTAAATAATACCAAAGAGAGAAATGGATATTAATTTTCCAATCTTAGCCTACCTTATCGATAATTTTGGAAAGAATATTGCGGAGAGTCTTGTTAGTAGATTCGGCTTGGTTGTTAGCTTATGGATAGTACGGATAAGAGAAGCTATGCTTGATATTGATGGTGTCATAAATTTTATTAAGATATTTATTTTTGGAGTTTTATTGTCGGTGATGTTTTATGAGGAATTCCAAAATTAGATGTTGGTAGATGAAGTCGATAATTTTATTAGCATTTGTTGACATGAGGGAAATGGAATCCACTAATTTGGTGAAATATTTGGTAGTAGTGAGGATGAAATGATGACATTGATAACAACGTGGATTGATGACACCAATGAGATCGAGTCCCCATTCCGAAAAAGGCCATAAACCTTGATATGGATGCAAATCCTGGCTAGGGATATGGATAGGATTGGAATGCTACTGGCACTTGATGCACTTTTTAACATAATAAAAATAGTTTTGGTTGATTTTCAGCCTAGTAACCCTTCAAAAGAACATGTTTGGAGATAGCCAAACCACTAAATTAAGGTAAAAGAAGTAAACCAGACAGGTTTGATGGTGACTCAAGATAATTAACGATGATTAAGAATAGAGAAGATCTAGAGGTTGGAAACATCAGATCCGAAACAAAATTTTAGATGTTGAATATGTCCTAGATCTAGTACGAAACACATGAAGAAGAAAGAAACCAAAAACTAGGAAGATGTGGTTAGGGGAAGAGAGAGTCGACGGTGATCGAAGGTAGATTTAGGCGATGAGACGATGATTATAGCAAGAAAGTGAGATCCAAAGGGGATAGATAATAAAAATAGAAATATAGAAATATCTAGATGTTCTGAGACTAAGAAACAAATGGAAGAGGGGACATAATGTGACAAAAATATAAAAGGATAAAGTAAGTTAAAGAGACTCGAGAAATCTTGATGCGTTTTTTTGCTCATGTTCTAAATTAATTAGGGTTTATCGATGGTTGATAGATCATGCCCATTACTAAAGAATTTGGAAAGCTTCACATCTATATGGATTTTCAATACTTAAATATTGTTTTCCCTAAGGTCAACATCGATCAACTCATAATCCTTAGGTAAAGAAAGATGTAAGTCTCAAAAATCCATACATATGCAAATATTTATATAGGATTTAACAACATGCATGATCTATCATCCTTCACCAAACCCTAATTAACTTAGAATAAGAGTGGAAAATTTGTAAAAATTCTCGATCTCTATAATTTAATTCATCGTTTATATTTTCCTACATTTCCCCCTCTTTCATCTATTTATCGGTTTGTGTAACATCTAGATCTTTACGTCTTTATGTTTTTCTTATCGGCACCTTTGGATCTCACTTTATTGCGAATCATCATCGAATGCATGTATTCCTTTGATATTTGTTGAATCTTTCTACCCTAACCACATATTCCTACTTTCTAGGTTCTTTTTGCTTCTGTGTTTCTTTACTAGATCCGAGAACATATTCAAAATCCAAAACGTTGTTCCATATTTTTGTTTCCAACCTCTGGATCTTCTCTATTCTCAATCTTCGTTGAATTTCTTGGGACACTATCAACCCTATCTGGTTTGTTTCCTTTTACCTTAATTTATTGGTTTGGTTATTTCCAAGCACATTATTTGGATGGGTTACTATTATCCAATCCTCAACCAATACTGATGTGAGTATGTTAAAAATTTCGTCAAGTGCAATAACATTCTAATCTTATCCATATCCCTATCCAAGATTTTCATTTGTATCAAGATCTATGGCCTTTTTCATGATGGGGACTCAATCTCATTGGTATCTTCAATCCAAGTTCTTCTCAAAATCATCATTCCATGCTCACCACTACCAAATATTTCACCAAATGGGAAGAATCCATTCCCCTCACGTCAACCTAAGCTAACAAATTTTTGACTTCATCTACCGACACATCATCTGTCGCTTCAGCATTCCTCACAAAATAATCATGGAAAATGGAAATTCCTTAAAAATAAAGACCTTAAGAAGATTTGTGACACCTTTAATATCAATATTAGCTTCTATTATCCATACTATCCACAAGTTAATGGCTAAGCTAAATCTACTAACAAGATTCTCCACAACATTCTTGCCAAAAATTTTGATAAGGCAATTCAAGATTGAAACCTTCATATCCCTTTCGCTCTTTGGGATTATCAAAATAGCATGCACACCTCAATGGGATATACTCCTTTCTATCTTTTTATGGCTTTAAGGTCATCCTCCCTCTCAAAGTCCAAATCCCATCTTTGCGACTTCATCTCCAACAAGGACTATCGCCAAGAGCATCTAACACAACTTGAAATGTTAGATGAACATTACTTAATCACCCTAAAAATCACCATATTTATTAGGAGCGTATCAATTACACCTACAACAAACACATCAAATAATGTGACTTTAATATTGATGACCTTGTCTTAAAATAAAATCATAATGTCACTACCCGGAAAGGAGCCAATATGGAAAGTTCACTCCAAACTAGATTAGGCCATACATTATCACTCATAAGTATGGTTATGGGGCCTATCGCTTAGCCTCTCTTGATGGTAAACATGAAATATAACCTCTCAATGCCTTGCACTCGTGGCATTTATATTGTTAACATACCAACTAGTGTGCCACTAGTCACATTAATGATCTCATTCCCTAAATAACCTTCTCCATTTTCTATTGTAATGATTTAGAATCATATAGTATTCTATCACTATCCTATCTATTAGATTGAATATGGGAACCACAGATTTTCTCATAGAATATTCTTCATGGAAAATCTCCTCCTTTTTGGTGGAAACCCCATAATAAATACATTAATCTTCTTCTTATCTACTTATTGGAACCATGATAAGGGTACACAAGTATAGCTAGTACACGTTACTTCCCCTCCCCAAGTGGTCTATTATGTTATCCTCGGCTCCATTGTAAATTCAATAAATATTATATATGCTCATATCAAAGCTATGATATCTAAATACAGACTATTCCTTGAAGGACAACTATTTAAAAAATAAAAAATTATCAAATGTTTAGGTTGATCCCTCAAAGGAAATCTATCACATATCTTATCCTGCCATCTAAATCAAAAATCAAAAATCCAAATAAAAAATCCAATTATAACCACTTCCTCGAAGGTTGGATACTTTCTTATATCATAGCAAAAGTAAAGTCTTCCAACATTGGTCATCCTTCAAAACTTACGTGGACTTATCCTTTTTATATCATTTGTGAGTTTAGCTACCAACCTTGCCTTTTTCTTTTCTAGCTGGTCCGACACATTTACATTGTTATTATCAACACCCAGTTGGTGTTGTCCTAAGGAGGTGGCTGATTATTATTACCAGACTTATTCTTCCTTCTCATTTCCCATTACTTTGTTTAAGTACAACCAAACAATCTCTTTTGTCCAACATGGCAGCAAGAATTTCATCAAGTTTTGGGTTGTTGCTGCTCCTTCATGAGGTGGAGGGTTACTCAAAACAATTCCTCTTATTCTAACCATTTTCTATTAACAAGAAAGTTTAATTTTTATCATATTATGGAAACAATAGGTCTAAGAGCTGCAACCTTCAGCTCTGATACCAAGATGTAACATTCCCATTTTAAGACTTTAGAAACAAGTGAAAAAAAATTTTACAAGTACAATGTTCTCTGTTCTAAATACATAATTTATAACACACATTCTATAATAATAATTATTAGAATAGATAACCATATGCACGAGATGTGAATGACTCGGTGAACTATCAATCTATCATGTTTAACTTTAAGTATTGAATACTTATTTTATACTACATATACTTGGTTCTCTTACCCTATTCTACATATTGAGTGATCTGTTTAAGGAAGCTATCTCGAATATCATGTTACCAATATTCATCTACATCACGATCCTTAGACTACGTGAGATTGGCCAACATAACCAACGACTTACGGTACTTTGGACAAATATTTCTAACATACTATTCATGTTACTATTCCTTGATGGCATACTCATCAATTTGGAATACGTCCTTCACCCCACTCTTATATTATCTAGAATGTCCTTTACTGACTTCTATCAGTCCACTTGTTCAAAGTTTCACCCTAACCGGAGTTAGTGGCATAATTTGATACGGGAAAAATCTCATAATGACTTAGGGTATAAGGGCATACTCAACCAACCTAAGTCGATAGAATTTGCCTATCTACCTTGAGTCATTAAGAGCTACCTCCGATTCCAATTCATACTTCTAATTTGACCTAGAGAGAAACCCAGCCCAAGTCCAGATGTGTGTAGATCTAGATAATCAATGCGGAAGGGTATTGCCACATGTCAATTGCATCACTATATCCTTGAGAAGACCCTAGTCTTCTCGAAAGGTACAGATCTGTAGTTGGCGTGTGCCAACATCCTACGAAACTTCCTCATCATGATGTACATACCCCTAGGAGGTTATTAATATCTAATTAATTTGGATTATTAAATAGATTACAACAAACTTTCCAAATTCTAAATCCAACACTCCTTAAGCTTTTTTTCCATATTTTATTCATTTAATCATTAAATAACATCCTTAACTCATGATTGCTTTTTATGTTCATTTACTTGGCTTAACAAGTAATTATCCAAAAATAGGACAAAACCTCATAAGTTCCATTATAACATAACTTAACCATTCAAAGAAGGTGTAGCAACCAAATAGGTTCAGCTAAAGTAGACTTAATGGGAAATGAAGTCTAATGATTAACAATCATATCACCATTCCTTTTAGATTACATTCTTTTGAGAGAGGAAGAGTCTTCCTCTACATGATTAAGTGTTAGGGTTTATCATACCCTTTTTATCTTTCACAATTTCTATAGTTTTACTGCATGTTCATTACACATCACATTACTATGTTAAATTGTTTAGATAAAGAACATCATCTTATGCAACTTAACAAGCTGCATCTTAATAAGGGAAATTGAACTAATTCCCTTTATCCAACTTATCAAAGGATAACCAAAATAAGCATATAAATAATATGAAGAATATCAACAAGATATAATTTCCATCTCCTTCATAAAAGTACAAGATAATTTACACAACCAATGCAAGTAAATCTCTAACTTTCAATTCATCATTATAAACTTATATATTTACAAGACTATGCATTTTAGGCATATTGCATAACAAACAACCTTCATTTCAAAAAGAATACAACTTTTCTTTTTTTTTCAATACAACTCAAGAATGAATCGGAATTCTTTACAAAGAATCAAACTTAAATCATCCAAGACATCATAAAATTTACTGCCTTCTTTTATCACTTACGAAGTCCATCTACAAAAATTGCTAGCACGGGTCAGTTCATTGAACTGAGCATGATAAGTACTAAGCATTAAAACAAAGTGCACTTAACTAATTGTTTCATTAAAACAACTCTGCTTTAATGAAGTAATTAATGCAATCATTAAAATAAGCATAAGCAATAACATCCCAAAAGAAGCGCTATATATATATATATATATATATATATATATATATATATATATATATATATATATATATATATATGCATTTACTTTATGAAAGACCATTATATAATCAGCAACTATTGCATTATATCAGATAAGTAATGTCCCAAAAAATACTTATTTACATTAATTAACAGCCCTTGGCATTTTAATTATCTCATAATTCTTACAGAATTTGAAATACAGAATTGACCTTTCTATCAACAAGAGTTTCTTTCAAAATCAAAAACATCCTTATCATTCTTTCCAAGTTTCCAGAAAACATGTAAATTCAAGTTAATTACAGCGATTGTAACCTTTTTAAGATGAATCATCCTACATCTTAATTAAACAATATATTCATAATTCAGATAAGGTAGCCTAATTATAGGTTAAATAAAATAACCTAGGTCCTTATATTAGGTCTTGATACAAGAAATTATTTTAAGGCCTCAATGTTTCATTTCCAAAAAGTGAGTCTTCCATAAATTCCTTAAATACAATTCAAGTATAAAAGTAAACAAAAGATATCAATACTAGTCAATTACTTACACTAAGTAAAGTATTTGATTCAATCAAACCTATAACGCGTTCATAAAAAGATAAAGGAGAATAAACTGAAAGTACATAATTTGATTTCCTTTTCATCCAGTTAAGCCAAATTCTTCTTTTTATCCTAAGAAGGGAAGGATCATTCTCCACAACTTAAACAACTTAAATAATTAAGAAGTTTCAATACAAGTATTCATGAATTCACCATTCATTATGAAATAACAATCAGGTTCAGAGTGAACCGAATTCATATATATATTGCTCATACATATGAAATAAAGAAATAGATTCATCATTTCTTTAAGAGATAATCAATCCTTAACAAGAATTTCAATCTAATCTAAGAAGGAAGAGGAATAAATAGTTATAAAATTACTTGCAACTATTATGATTTTTCAACATTCCTTTAGATATTAGTAAATGATCAAAATCCTACATTCCATTATGCAAGATAAGACTCATATATGATTATATTTTACCCTTATCCAATCAAGGAAGGATCATATTATTTGTTAAGTACATAGAGAGGAATAACAAATACAAGTTCCAAAGATGCATGCCAGCTATAAACAATAGTCAAAAGAGAATAATTACCATTTACATTCAACAAAGTCAAACTTAACTTAAAACCACCTTGATCGACAAGACACGTAATAATCAACACAACAATTACGAGACCAAGCAGGCTCAAACAAAGTTGATTTGGTTTCCTCATTAAACAATAAAGACAATCTTTAAAAGAAGTAAGTCTAACATCAAAATGTTTCAGAGAATAACTCGAATAAACCATACAGACATGAGAAGGTAATTCCCTCATGACATGCAGAGAGAGAAAACTCATTTTCCAGTTTTAGAGAGTAATTTTACAATACTATCTCCAATATCAGAATGGACAGAAAAATGATTCCAAGAAACTCTATCAGGCTAACAAGATGGTTTCTATATCGATAAAATAAAGTCGATCTACAAAGAAACATGAACAACTGAGTTCCAAATATAACTACAATTCAAACTTTCCATATTTGTAAAGAAAGACCGAAAAGAAAGAACCCAAACCGAGTTCAATGTATCCAATAGTTCCATTCAAGTTTAGTATGAATACAAGACTCAATACATAGCTATAGTCAAAAAAAGTTCTCGTCCCTTAGTAAATCAAATACAAGAAGACAAAATTGAGATACATTCAAATAAGGTTATAATTCCTTAACAACTCATATTTCCTCTTAGAATCAATCGATACAATTATACATATCTTAATAAAATTAAAGTTCAAGGCAAAGAAACTAAAAGCAAGAAAAGGGTATTCACCCTTTCGCAATTTAAACAAGCCAAAGTATAACTTACAACAACTCAAAACCACACTTCTCTTTTATCACAAAAAAACATGAGTTCCAGTCAACTGTATATAAGATAAAATACATATTGAAAGAAGATTACAAAACTTCTCTCACAACACAATTCAAGAAGTTTCCCATGACCATATAAACAATCGAAGACAACAAAAAGAATAATGCAAGATACCTAGAGTTGGGAAAAAACATCATCAAAGTATACTTTTCCCCAACTCATACTTAAGAATCCGTTAAGTGAATTCCTTCATGAAACGTAAATAAAGTAAACAATGCAATAAAACCAACTTAGAAATGTATAAGAACATATCTATATACTTTTCATTCACAAAGCAAAGACTTCTATTAAAAGTCCCAATAAAGCTTTCATACCCAAATCCTCATTCGAGTAGACAGTCTAGAAATATGAACAAAAACCAAATAGAAAAGGTCTCAAGCTTTAAATGTGTCATCACATTTATTTATTAGAGAGAACACACAAACAAGAACAACCTTCTCATGCAAGAAATATAAATCCATAAACCATAGATTTCATCTATCAAGTAATCAATTAACAAAGAGAAAAAGAAAACTATTTACCCACAAAGAGTAGATTTCTTTTAATGAAAACATTTAGAGAAGAGAAAGAAATCTTAATGGGTAGAGCCTATCATTCCCGATCGTGCCTCTTCTAATTTGAAGAAGACTTCCAGTGGAGTTTCCAACACCTCTTCTTCTCCAAGCAAGATCATTCAACCATAATCTCTCTTCAAAATGCCTCATATACTTTCCTCGAATCAAAAATAGATCGAGAAACCAAAAATAACAACAAAGTGAGAAAGAAATAACTGTTAGCTTGAAGAACTAGATAGCTTCATGCAAAGAAAAAATCGTAAAGCATGCAAAACCAAAAAACCCTAAGAAAATCCACCAAACATGCCTTCCAAAATGGTTTTCTCGCCAAAAACAAGGTGAATTAATGACATTAATTTGCATATTCCCGCCTATCTCTCCTTTCCATTGCCATCTAAAATTGGCGAGACCAAATAGAATTTCAACATGCATTTCCAAACTTAGCAATGCCTCCACATAGGTTCCTCTAAATTTCGTTGCAAATATCTAATGGGCAAGACACGCCCTATTAAATCAAAAATCAAATCTCATTAATAGCTTAGGAACCACTACTTAGCTCCCACTTGCCAATCAACCCATAGGTTCCCTTTCATACCCCATTAGTTTAGGATAGATACAATTTGCTTAGGTTAGATCTTAGGTTAGTTTAAAAGTAAAACCTTAGGATATAACCTTCAAATAAATAGATTGCCACCTTAGGTTAGGACATAGCTTAACCAAATAGTATTAGGAAATAGGTTAGAATAACTTAGTATCCCTTAGGTTATTTCCCCCTCATACTAACTTAGTATTAACAACTTAGGTTAGGATGTCATCCCATGTAGAGTGGTGTAGAAAGTTTTAGGAAAATTTACTCGAGTCTTAAATCCCATTAGGATAGATCTCATTAGATATAGGACACATTTTTATTCTCT
Source organism: Taxus wallichiana var. yunnanensis (assembly GCA_018340775.1). Lineage (NCBI taxonomy): Eukaryota > Viridiplantae > Streptophyta > Pinopsida > Cupressales > Taxaceae > Taxus > Taxus wallichiana. The sequence continues at coordinate 106,205,707 of CM031234.1, forward strand.
CTTTCTCAAGAGTCCTGAAGCAACTTTATTTTCCTTTTAACGCCATTAAGTGCATTTTTGAGATCAATCAAGAAGACTCAAGCACAACACAAAAAAATGCAGGCATGGTCTTATAAAGTAATAAAGAATTTACGACATACACAAGTTCAGTCCATTAAGTCTTTTTATTAATGGATGTTAGTTTTCCATCTAATTTAGATAAGAAGATTAAAACATACCTTGGATCAATGGAATTGATCCAAGGATGAGTCCATAAAAATAAGAGATAAGTTTGCAACCACTCAAACCAGATTACAACTTACTCATAAGAAGTGAAAATAGATTATTGCAAGCAACAACATATCAACCCTACAATCCAAGATAGAAATGATTTATCCTTGACAAGCATGATTTTCAGTAACAAAGGAACACACATTTTTCGTGAAAATAACATGTCTATGCTTGCAATGCAAAAGAGGAATATAAGTGATTGACAAGGTGTTACATACTTCCCTCCTAAAAAGAATCATCATCCCAATGATTATCTTATTTTAACAATTTGCATCTAGGACAATCAACTTATTCACTTTCTTATCATATGTCCAAAACATATCAAAATTTTAAAGTTCCAAAAATCAGCATTTTCATAGCTTTTTATTCAAAACAAATAAATATCTGCCCCAAAACTGGCATACTTATTGTTATATAAATATAAAATCATAAATTTTTATCAGTCATCAGAATCAATTCTGTTCAAATAAATATGGAAAAGCAGTTTTCATATCTTCCATATTTTCCCAAGTTGCACTTTCCTAATTAAACTGATCCCACTAGACCTTACATTGTCTTATTTCAAGATTTCTTAAATGCAACTGGTGAGTTTCCAGTATTAGAATGGGTTTAACCATGATTATTCTTGGGTCCTAGACCTGCAAGGAATTACAATTCAACACATGTGATAAAGTTGCAACATATTTCTTAAGCAAACAAATATGGAAAACATCATGCATTCGTGACAAAGAGGAGGTAATGATAAATGATAAGCTATAGGATTGATTACTTCAATAATTTCAAAATGTCCCAATAACGTGGTGATAACTTGGTAGCCTTGCCAAAAGTTATAAAACTCTTTTTCTGTTTAACCCGAAGAAAGACATTTTCACCAAGTTCAAATTTCCTATCAACCCGCTTTAAGTCAGCATAACTCTTTTTCCTATCTGTTACTTCTTTCAAGTGTTCACGAATCATTTTGACTTGCTATTTCATTTCCATAAGGATTTCAGGTCCAATTACCTCTCTATCCTCAATGTTGTCCCAACTAATAGGGGTTCTACATTTTCTTCCATATAATTCCTTGAAAGGTGCCATCTTAAGAGAAGCATGATATGTATTATTGTATGCAAATTCAACTAATGGAAGGTACTCTTCCCATTTATATTGCTGATCCATACAATACATCGTAACATATCTTCTAAAACTTGATTAACTCTTTTAGTCTATCCATCCGTTTCCGGATGATACACAAAAATGAAATTCAACTTAGTTCCTAGAGCTGTAATAAGTGTTTTCTAAAACCTTGAAGTCATTCTAGGATCTCTATTAGATATGATTAATCGGGTACACCATGTAATCTAAAAATCTCATGTACAAATCTTTTTGCCAAAAAAGGAGAATCATCCTTTAGATTACTGGCAATAAAGTGTTCTAATTTTGTTAGTTTATCAACAACTACCAAAATAACATCATGTTTATTTCTTGACATAGGCAATCCTTGTATAAAATCCATGCTTATCACTTGCCATTTGTACTACGGTATCTTTGTAAAGATACAACAAACTATCTAGGTGCATATGTTTCGCTTTAACTCGTTGAAATTCCAAGCAATGTGTCACAAACTCAATAACATACTTTTTCATCCCTTTCCAGAAATATTGTTGTTTTATATCAGCAAGGATTTTTGTAATGCCGGGGTGTCTAGACAAAGATGAATTGTGAAATTCAGCTAACAATTTCTTTCTCAAATCATTTAGCAAAGGTATGCATACTCTGTTTTCAAATTGTAATATTCCTTGGTCATCAAAGTGAAAACCTCTATACCTCAAATCATTTAGACTTGCAGAAAGTGTTGTTTTTACTTGTTAAAAATAAGAATCGAGACTCCATAATATTTTTTACTTCATCCTTGAACCGAGTTATTAACGTTATAAGAGCATAAATGTGCTTCCTACGACTTAGAGCATCAACAACTCTGTTTTCCTTACCTTTAATATAACATATGTCAAAATCATATTGAGACAAAAATTCTAACCACCTTCGTTGTCTTACATTCAAATTTGGATGAGTGAAAATGTACTTCAGCCCAAGATGATCAATTTTTAATTCAAAAGGTTTACCAAGAAGGTAATGCCTCCAAACTTGAATTGCATGAACAATGGCAGCAAGCTCTAAATCATACGGAGCATAATTCAACTCATGTAACTTAATTTTTCTAATTTCATAAGCTATGACATGATCATTTTGTAACAAAATACCGCCAAGACTTTCAGATAGATAGGAAGGAAGTTTGATCAAAATCAATCAAAATTTTTTTTTATGAGTGAACAGGATAAACATCAACAACTTCGAATTGGATTAGTTTCTCCCGAGCAGATTCTTGCTTGGTCTGAAAGAATTTTACCTAATGGAGAAAGAGTTGGAGAAGTGACTACAGACTATACTTTAGATTATAAAACTTATGAACCCGAAAGAGATGGGTTATTTTGTGAAAAAATAGGTGTTAAAGTTAACTAATTTTTCAAAATTTTAAATGTAGATTAACATTTATCATTCCAAACAAATTTCTTATCCTTTTTTTGTAATGAAGTTATTGGTGTAGCCACTTCGGAAAAATATTTTACAAATTTTCTATAATAACTAGCAAGGCCCATGAAGCTTCTAACTTCATGTATGTTCTTTGGTGCAGGCCACTCGAGTTATAGCTACAATTTTAGAAGGATCTACAACAATCCCATTTTTACTTATAATATGACCCAAATAGCATGCTTCTATATCATAGAAAGAACATTTAGACATCTTACCAAACAACTGTCTCTTTCGTAATCTCCAAAACTATCTTAAAATGCTCATGGTGCTCCTCAATATTTTTAGAATATATAAGAATTTTGTCCAAGAATACAAGCACAAACTTGTCCAAGTATTCTTCAAAGATATTATTCATTAAGTTCATAAAAGTTGTAGGTGCATTTTTAATCCAAAAGGTAAAATTGTGAACTCATAATGTCCATACCTTGTTCTAAAAGTTGTTTTATGAATATCCTCATCTTTAATCATATATCCGATCAAATATCTATCTTATAATACATCGATGCTCCATGCATCCGATCAAATAAATCATCAATTCTAGAAAGTGGATACCTATTCTTGATTTTTGCCTTATTTAACATTCTATAATCAATGCACAATCTAAGTGTTCCATCTTTCTTTTTAACAATGATCCGGTGCTCCCCAAGGTGAAACACTTGGTCTAATTAAACTTTTAGACAACAGTTCTTGCAATTGTGCCTTAAGCTCTACTAATTCTATAGTAGTCATTCGATAAGGTGCCTTAGAAATAGGTTCAGTACCCAGTTTGATTTCGATTGTGAATTCGAATTCACTTTTGGGTGGAAGACCCAGTAACTCTTTTGGAAACACATCACTATAGTTTCGTAATAGCGGATAATGTTCCATGAAATCATTGTTTTCCTCTATAGATTCAGAAATTTTTACTGCATATAAGGTACAACCTTTATTTTTGGCCTTTTAAGTTGCATAGATGACAATTTCCTAACTGAAATTTCTCATTTTACACCCTGAATCTCTGCTATTTTCTGCAGATCATCTATATAAATAATAATTTTTCAAAACATTCCACTTTTGCTTTATGCTCAGCTAACCAATTAACACCTATGATTACATCATAAGATCCCGAGAGGTGCAACATAAAGATCAAATTCATTGGAAAAGCTAGGTAAGTCAAGGACTTGCTCCTAAAAGACACATACTAATGTATGAATAACATTATTACCATAATGTATAGTCCATGATTTATCCATTTTTCAAGATTTTTTTAGTTTTGATACAAGTTTACTAGAAATAAAACATTCAAAGAGTAGCTCCGTATCAAAAAGAATAGTAACAGGTATGCCAAATAACTTGCCCGAAACTTCTATGGGTGTAGCATGCTTTTCAACTTGCTTGTCTACCTATCGCAACATGTATCTTGTGTCATTGATTACGGTCATCCTTCTTCAAAGGACTTTGATTCGCGTAATGATCCTTGCCATAGTTATAATAGCCTCCTACAAGTCCCTTTTTAGGCTCAGATTTATTTCCAGCCTTAAAGTTATCATTCTAACCTCCATAGGACTTCTATCTGTTATTATTATTCTTGGCAAAGTTGTTTTGTGCATTTCAGCAGACTTACCCGTTGTTGTTTTCTTATTTTTATTAGCTGAAAACTTACTTTTATTACCAAATTTCTTCCATGGTCCTTTCTTAGGTGCAAGAGATAATGAAGAGGAGTTTGGAGCTTTCTTCCTTACTTCCTCCTTATGAGCAGAAATTGCCTTTAATTTATGTTCTTGACTTTCGAATTTTTCAACAACCCCTTCCATAGTGGTTGGGTGTGAACATCCACCTCTCCTCTAATAATGGGATTTAATCCCATGATGAATTTTCATATCCTAAACTTCTCGTCGGTTTGATATCGAGGTATATACTTAAGGAGTTTCGTAAACCTCTCCCAATACTCGCCATGATTAATTTTCCTTGGGTTAGATTCTAGAATTAAGTCATTTTCTTATCATAGTAAAGATTTAGAAGCCATCGCTTCCTAAAATGACCTTTAAATTGATCCCAAGTAATATTAGTTTCAGCAATATTCAGCTCAGTCTTGCGGTTATCCCACCATGAAGATGCTTCATGGGAAAGCTAATATGCTCCCCATATTGCTTTTGTTTCTTCTAAGAAGTTCCTTATTACAAATTACTTCTCCATTTCATTGAGCCAATTCTTAGCTCCATCTCCTAATGTGGTGCTTTGTCAAACTTAGGTGGACTTATCCTTTTAAAATCATTAGTGATTTTAGTTGCAACCTTGCCTTTTTATTTTTACGGATGGTCTCGACACATTTACATTGTTATTATCAACACCCAAATTGGTGTTTTCCTCAGGAGGTGGTTGATTTTTATTACCAACTTCTTCTTCCTCCTCATTTCCCATTACTTTTTGTTCAAGTAAAGCCAAACAATCTCTTTTGTCCAACAGTAAGAATCTCATCAAGTTTTTGGGTTGTTCTTTGCTCCTTCATCGAGGTGGAGGGTTATTCGAAATGTTTCCTCTTGTTCTAACCATTTTATGTTAACAAGAAAATTTAAGTTTTATCAAATTATGGAACAATAGGTCAAAGAGCTATAACCTTTAGCTCGATACCAGAGATGTAACACTCCCATTTTAAGACTTTAGAAACAAGGGAGTTTTTTTACAAGTACAATGTTTTCTGTTCTAAATACATAATTTAGAACACACATTCCATAAAAAATATTCTTATAATAGATAACCATATGCAACTATCAATGATTTGGTGAACTACCAATCTTCTCATTTCATGACTCGGTCAACTCTTTGATCTATCGTGTTAAACTTTAAGTATTGAATACTTTTTTTTTACACACTGCGTATACTTGGTTCTCTTTGTTGGTGTGTGTTATTTTCCACATCATTAGGTGAGTCATCTCACTTAGGTGAGAACATAGGTCCATATGTCATTTAGGGGTCATTATGAGATTCTCTTACATGTTAGTGTGTCATATATGTCATTGGGAGTTACACTTCTATTCTGGGAATGTAACTCCCCCTCTCTACTCAAGTTGTCATGATTATAGCACTGGGGGTTACTCAGCACCTCTATATGTACACCCCATTTGATCTATGAGATAGAGGAGAGTTTTATGGCTTAACCAGGTTCTACCCGTGTTTCAAATCTTTACATGCACATTCGGTTGATGCTCGCTCCTCCTGAGATCTCTTCACGCTTGCCATTCACATATCCATTGACGTGCATTTCATCCCTCATGATCTTTTCTTGTGGGTTTTAAACCCTCTTTCATGGTATCAGAGTGGATCTTTTGGATCTATGCACCCTTTGACATTTCTATGCATGTTTTCTAGATTTGATGTGATATTCATATTCTTGAGCGTGTGTTGTAATGGATATTCAGTTGTGCTCTACTTGCATTGATTTTGGGCTTCATACCTCTATATTCTTGTTCATGGGTTCCAGTTTCTTGTTTGAGTGTTCGAGGTCGTTGTTCGAGTTTTTGGTGTTTTTTGGGCTTAGTTTCCTTGAACCACTCGAATCTCTAGGGTTGCATGCATGTTTTGGGGTATTATTTAAAAAAAAAGGAGGTTCTTGTGTTTGGTTTTATGTTGGTGTTTTTTGTGTTGAGAGAAAATTGTAGGTTCAAGGTGCTCCTTTGTGGTCATTTGATCTTCTGCGAGCCCTTCCTCACGTTGGTCTATGACTCATGTATACTCAGGCTAGTTTGGAGTTTTTGGCTCCACCATTGAGCATCCATCCTTGCCATTGTTCATTGTGCATTGATTCGTGACTCATCTTTTTGGGACTCTGTCACTCATTGCATTTGGTCATCTTGTGTTCTAATCTTCTACATCATTGGAATCTCTCGTTGAGCATTTACCTAGAGCTTGCATCATTGGATTCAACATTGGGCTCTCTACTTGTGCCTTTGACATCATGAAAACTCGTGTAGTATTTCTCAACGTCGGTATAGCTTGGTTGAATGTATTGGTCGGGATCTATTGATCGAGTGTTGAGTGGTTGGATCATACCTTGTGCATTGTGGGCTCAAATTGGTTGCTTTGGCCCCTACCGATCTCCCTTCTCTATGCATGGTGTGGTTCTTCCTTCCCTTATGCCTCATGGTGGTGGAATATCGGTTTGGCCATTACTCGGTTCGGTGGTGGAATCTTAGTGGAATCTCGGTTCAAGCGCATGCTCTCTCTATCCTATCTCGATCCACTAGCATGTGGCTCAACGGTTATAGCCTGAAACATCTCTAATGGTTCCACCTTTGGTGCTTGAGCTCGCACCTCCAGCCACCTCCTCTCGCATGTGGGCTTCCTTGTATGCTTAGTCAAAGTGGTTACTCCAACGTGGACTGCAACACCTAACACGTGGTCTATCCCACAACACGGCTCACCCAATAGCTCACCACTATGGTATTTCACCCATCGGTTTGGTGCATTATCTCCATGCACATCTTAGTGACATGTAACACAACAACTTCGCCATGTGGACTTGTACCTCCACCTTACACTAGCATGGGCCCCACTTCCTTTTAGACTTGTTTGGCGGGTTAAAACAAATCTGTTTTTAATGTTTTAATATTAAAAACATTCTCATGGCATTGTAATAAATTTCTAGGCTATTTCTTGCTTGTATTCTTACCTTCCTACACATGTCGAAGATGGAGGGTGAGGTATGGGGTTGGCGGGAGGTGATCCCCCTCACAAGAAAAACAAACTATGCCTAAAATTTGATGTTGTTTCCAATAGGTACCCACATGACACCCTTCACATCCATTTCGGGCACTTTTTTAATGTGTTTACAATGTCTAGTGGCACTTTCCATCAGTTGCGGGAATCGTAATAATGCCATAACTTTTGACTCGCGATTTTGAGTGCTTCCTTAGTCAAAGTTACATGATTTCTCATACATTACGTGATGAAACTGTTAGTTTTGTAAACACACTACTTTATAAAGTGCCGCATCCTAGGGGTTTAGTAGTACTCTTGGGCTTTCACATGCAGATGCATTATCGGCCAAGTCGACATCTTACTTTTGTGCATCTTGCATTTTTCATCATGGAGAGTGTTCTTTCTAGAATTGAGCATCATATGATTGCCTTATAGCCTCCGCCACTTCTCACCGGGAGAGGGAACTATTCAGCTTGGCATGCTTCCATTTAATGTTACTTCACCCACGAGGGTCTTTTACCCTTCTTGCTTGGGCCAGTTCTGCACTCCGGTGATCATCATCATCTAAAGGATTTTCTCAACACTTGCGACCACATATTTGGTCACATGATGATGCATTTCTCTCGTTCTCTTTGTTTTCACATGGCGAGACTCGAGATCCACCTCACCGTCTCTAGAGCATTCTTCGGTACCTCTATGGAGAACCTTCACATACCGCCTCTATTGCTATTGCTGCTTTGTTCTTTGACTCAGTTGTCTCCTCCATTTTTGTGTGATGACATTTCCACTTACATATACTTATTTGGTTCTACTTTTGATGAGGAGGATTGTGCACCCAGTTTTGATGCAGAGAGCATTACAGAGGACTTATCTCCTCTTTCTCTCACTATTCAAGAGAGTGTTATCACACCTCCCATCTCATCGATATTGAGTAGTCTCCTACTCAACTCTCTTACAATCATCACACCTAACTCTTTTCCACCTTCATTGTATGAGGCACACTTCACTCCTCTACCTTCATTGGTTGACTCATACCTATCTGACATCACTCTTCTGTTTGTTGAGCCCCCTCATTGGGATGAGTATATGCCTTACCTTAGTCATATTTTCACAAAGTCTACTTGTGATGCACTACAGGTCCCTCATCCATCTAAAGGTGTTTCATAGGATTTCATCATCTCCATTGTTTGGAGTGCCCCTTTTGGGAATCTTACCACTTCCACTTTTTGGAGACCTTTATTGATCCACCCTCAGTTGTGGATCCCTTTTTTGTTGTGGAGGATGTTTTATTCCCTTCACATCACTTAGACATCCTTTCTGTGGGTGTTCCTCTTTTCACTCTAACAGTTCTACACACGTGGCATTACCTTTGGTTCCTTGGCACTCACTCGCTAGACCTATGTCACACTTTTGTGCACCAGACTTAGAGTTCTTCATGTTTCTTCCTTCAGTTTCCTTTGTGGAGTGGGTATACTTCCAGCACGTCATATTTTACTTCCTAAAGGTAGGCACACAGATCATTATGGGTGGCTCTTCTTCATTCTAGAGGTAGAGGATCTCGTGATCGATATTATTCTATGAGACCTCCTAGAGCTACGAGTTTAGATCCATCCATGGCATCTTCTACATTCCTCTCGTCTCCCTCTTCTTTTCTCTTCTTCTTCTTTCCAAGAGATTTCCTCTTTATACATGGGTACCCTTTCAGGCTCGTCTATGGCCAAGACCCATATTTGGCATCTTTCTCATATTAGAGAGTGTGTTTTTCTCTTGTGGTGGATTTTTTTCCCACTTTGGGTTTCCTTCACTGCATGGGATCTTTTTCTTGTACGTGGGTACCTCATTAGGATTTGTACCAAGACCCATTTCTTGTTTCTGACTTACCACCTCATCCTAAGTTACAATGAAGGGGGGTGTTGGTGTTTGTTATTTTCCACATCATTAGGTGAGTCATCTCACTTAGGTGAGATCATAGGTCCATGTGTCATTTAGGGGTCATTATGAGATTCTCTTACGCGTCAGTGCATCAGCACATTAGTGCGTTAGTGTGTCAGTGCGTCATATGCATCATTGGGAGTTACTCTTCTATTATGGGAATGTAACTCCCCCTCTCTACTTGAGTTGTCATGATTGCAGCACTGGGGTTACTCAGAACCTCCTATATGTACACCCCATTTGATCTATGAGATTAATGATATTTTTATGGCTTAACCAGGTTCTACCCATGTTTCAAATCTTTACATGCACATTCGGTTGATTCTCACTCCTCCCAAGATCTCTTCACGCTATCATTCGCACGTCCGTTGATGTGCACGTCATCCCTCGTGATCCTCGCTTGTGGGTTTTAAACCCTCTTTCACTCTTACCTATTTTGGGTATTGAATGATCTATTTAAGGAACCTATCTAAATATTTTTACCAATATTCATCTCGCATCACGATCCTTAGACTAGGTGACATTGGACAATGCAACCAGTGAGCTTGTGATACTTTGGCCAAAGACTTCTAACATACTGTTCATGTTACTATTCCTTGATGGTATACTCAAAATCTGGAATACGTCCTTCAACCCACTCTTTTGTTATCTAGAATGTCCTTTACTAACTTCGTCAGGTCCACTTGTTCAAAGTTTCACCCTAACCTGGGTTAGTGGCATAATTTGATATAGGAAGATGCTCATAATGACTTAAGGCATAAGGGCATACTCAACTGACCTAAGTTGATAGAATGTGCCTATCTACCCCGAGTCATTGAGAGCTACCTCAATTCCAATTCATACTTCTAACTTGACCTAGAGAGAAACCCGGTCTAAGTCCAGATGTGAGTAGATCTAGATGATCAATGTGGAAGGGTATTGCCACATGTCAACTGCATCATTGTATCCTCAAGAAGACCCTAGTCTTCTCAAAGTAACGATCTGTAGTTGGCATGTGCCAACATCCTACAGAAACTACCTCATCACGATGTACATACCCCTAGGAGGTTATTAATATCTAATTAATTTGGATTATTAAACAGATTATAGAAAACTTGCCGAACCCTAAATCTAACACTCCTTAATTTATTTTTCCATATTTGATTCATCTAATCATTAAAGAACTATCTTAACTCATGATTTCTTTTTATGTTTATTTACTTGGCTTAACAAACAGTTATCCAAAAATAGGACAACAACCTCATAAGTTCCATTATAACGTAACTTAACCATTCAAAGAAGGTGTAACAACCAAATAGGTTTAGCCAAAGTAGACTTTATGGGAAATGAAGTCTAATGATTAACAATCATATCACCATTCCTTTTAGATTACATTCTTTTGAGAGAGGAAGAGTCTTCCTCTACATGATTATGTGTTAGGGTTTGTCATACCCTTTTTATCTTTCACAATTTCTATAGTTTGACTACATGTTCGTTACACATCCCATTACTATGTTAAAATTGTTTAGATAAAGAACGTCATCTTATGCAACTTAACAAGTTGCATCTTAATAAGGGAAATTGAACTAATTCCCTTTATCCAACTTATCAAAGGATAACCAAAATAAGCATATAAACAGATATGAAGAATATCAACAAGATAGAATTTCCATCTCCTTCATAAAAGTACAAGATAATTTACACGACCAATGCAAGTAAATCTCCAACTTTCAATTCATCATTATAAACTTATATATTTACAAGACTATGCATTTCATACATCTTTGCATAACAAACAACCTTCATTTCAAAAAGAATACAATTTTTTTTTCAATACAACTCAACAATGAATCAGAATTTTTCACAAAGAGTTGGACTTAAATCAGCCAAGACATCATAAAATTTACTACCTTCTTTTATCACTTACGAAGACCATATGCAAAAATTTCTAGCATTAGAAAAACTCTTCTTTAATGAAACAATTAATGCAATCATTAAAATAAGCATAAGTAATAACATCCCTAAAAGAAGCACAAATATATATATATATATGCATTTACTTTATGAAAGACCATTATATAATCAACAACTACTGCATTATATCAGATAAGTATTGTCCCAACAAATACTTATTTACATTAATTAACAGCCATTGGCATTTTACTTATCTCATAATTCTTACAGAATTTGAAATACAAAATTTACCTTTCTATCAACAAGAGTTTCTTTCGAAATCAAAGACATCCTTATCATTCTTTCCAAGTTTCCAGAAAACATGTAAATTCAAGTTAATTACAGCAGTGTAACCTTTTTAAGATGAATCATCCTACATCTTAAATAAACAAGATATTCACAATTCAGATAAGGTAGCCTAATTCTAGGTTAAGTAAAATAACCTAGGTTATTATATTAGGTCTTGATACAAGAAAGTATTTTAAGGCCTCAATGTTTCATTTCCAAAAAGTGAGTCTTCCTAAATTCCTTAAATACAATTCAAGTATAAAAGTAAACAGATATCAATACTAGTCAATTACTTACACTAAGTAAAGTATTTGATTCAATCAAACCAATAACACGTTCATAAAAATAAGAAGCGGAAAAACTGAAATTACATAATTTCCATTTCCTTTTCATCGGTTAAACCGAATTCTTCTTTTTATCCTAAAAGGAAGGATCATTATCCACGGCTTAAACAACTTAAATAATTAAAAAGAAGTATCAATCCAACTATTCACGAATTCACCATTCATTATGAAATAAAAGTCGAGGTTCGAGTGAACTGAATTCATACATATATTGATCATACATATGAAATAAAGAAACATATTCATCATTTCTTTAAGAGATAATCAATCCTTAACAAGAATTTCAATCTAATCCAAGAAGGAAGTGGAATAAACAGGTTATAAACTCACTGCAACCATTATGAGTTTTCAACATTCCTTTAGATATTAGTAAATGATCAAACTCCTACATTCCATTATGCAAGATAAGACTCATACATGATTATCTTTTACCCTTATCCAATCAAAGAAGGATACTATTATCTGTTAAGTACATAGAGAGGAATAACAAATACAACTTCTAAAAGATGCATGCCTCACCATACATACACAACAACAGTCAAAACCAAAGAATAATTACCATTTACATTCAATAGGTTAGGTTTAATCGAAAACCGCCTTGAGTCGACAAGATAATCCAATCAACACAACAATTACGAGACCAAACATGCTCAAATAGAGTTGATTTGGTTTCCTCATAAAACCAAAAGATAATCTTAAAAAGAAGTAAATCTAACATCAAAATGTTTCGAGAATAACTCGAATAAACCATATTGACCGAGAAGGTAATTCCCTCATGACATGCGAGAAGAGAAAAGTCATTTTCGAGTTTTAGAGAGTAATTTTACAATACTATCTCCAATATAAAAATGGACGGTAAAATGATTCCAATAAAATCTATCGGGATAACAAGATGGTTTCCATATCGAAAAAAAAATTGATCTATAAAGAAACACTAACAACAAGTTCCAAATATAACTACAATTCAAAATTTCCATATTTGCAAATAAAGACCAAAAGGAAAGAACCCAAACTAAGTTCAATGTATCCAATAGTTCCATTCAAGTTTAGTATGAATACAAGACTCAATACATAGCTATAGTCAAACAAAGTTCTCATCCCCGAGCAACTCAAATGCAAGAACTCAAACCGAGATACACAATCAAACAAGGAAGTATTGCCTCTTAGAACCAATCAATACAATTATACATCTCTTAATAAAAGTAAAGTTCAAGGCAGAGAAAATCAAATCAAGAATAAGGTATTCACCCTTTTATAGTTTAAACAAGCCAAAGTATGACTTACAATAACTAAAAACCACACTTCTCTTTTATCACAAAAAAACACGAGTTCTAGTCCGAACCTGTATATAAGATAAAATCTGATTGAAAGAATATTACAAAACTTCTCTCACAACACAACTCAAGAAGTTTCTAATGACCATATAAACAATCGAAGACAACAAAGAGAGTAATGCAAGATACCTAGATTTGGAAAAAAACATCACAATATAATTTTCCGCAACTCATTCTCAAGAATCCATTAAGTGCATTCTTTCACGAAACGTAAATAAAGTAAACAATGCAACAAAACCAACTCGAAATGTATAAAGAACATATCTATATACTTTTCATTCACAAGCAGATGCTTTAATCAAAATTCCCAATAAATATTTCATACCCAAATCCTCACTCGAGTAGACAATCCAAAAATATAAAATAAAACCAAATAGAAAAGGTTTCAAGTTCCAAATGTGTTATCTAATTTATTTATTCATAGAGAACACACACGGAAGAACAACCTTCTCATGCAATAAATATAAATCCATAAACCACTGATTTATTCTATCAAGCAAGCAATTAACAAAGAGAAAACATAAAACTATTTACCCATAAAGAGAAGAGTTCTTTTAATGAAAACATTTAGAGAAGATAAAGAAATCTTAATGGGTAGAGCCTATCATGACTGATAGTGCCTCGCAATTTGAATAAGACTTCGGATCAAGTTTCCAACACCTCTTCTTCTCCAAGCAAGATCAACCAACCATAATCTCTCTTCAAAATGACTCATATACTTTCATCAAATCAAAAATAGATCAGAGAAACAAAAATAACCACAAAGTGAAGAAATAATTGTTGGTTCGAAGAACCAGATAGCTCCATGCAGAGAAAAAATCACAAATCATGTAAAACCAAACAACCCCAGCAAATCCACCAACATGCCTTCCAAGACGGTTTCTCACCAAAAATGAGGTGAATTAATGACATTAATTTGCATATTCCCGCCTATCTCTCCTCTTATGCAACCACCATCTAAAATTGGCGAGACCAAATAGAATATCAACATATATTTCCAAACTTAGTGATGCCTCCACGTAGGTTCCTCTAAATTTCCTTGCAAATATCTAATCTGAAAGTACATTACCCTATTAAATCAAAAATCAAATCTCATTAATATCTTAGGAACCTTTGCTTTAGCTCCCACTTGCTAATCGACCCATAGCTTCCCTTTCATACCCCATTAGTTTAGGATAGATTCAATTTGCTTAGGTTAGATCTTAGGTTAGTTTAAAAGTAAAACCTTAGGATATAACCTTCAAATAAATAGATTTCCACCTTAGGTTAGGACATAGCTTAACCAAATAGTATTAGGCAATAGGTTAGAAATAACTTAGTATCCCTTAGGTTATTTCCCCTCATACTAACTTAGTATTAACAACTTAGGTTAGGATGTCATCCCACGTAGAGTGGCATAGAAATAGTTAGGAAAATTTACTTGAGTCTTTAATCCCATTAGGATAGACCTCATTAGATATAGGACACGTTTTTATTCTCTCTTTCTCAAGATTCTGAAGTAGGTTTCTTTTCCTTTTAACGACATTAAGTGCATTCCAAAGATCAATCATGAAGAGCCTGAGTGCAACACACAATAGAATGCAAGCATGATCTTACAAGGTAATAAAGAATTTGTGACATACACAAGTTTAGTCCATCAAGTCTTTTTATCAATGAATGTAAGTTTTCCATCCAATTTAGATAAGAAGAATTAAAACATACCTTGGATCAATGGAATTGATCCAAGGATGAGTCCATAAAAATAAGAGATAAATTTACAAACATTCAAACCAGATTACAAATTACTCATAAGAAGTGAAAATAGATTATTGCAAGCAACAACATATCAGCCCTATAATCCAAGAGCAGAAATGATTTATCCATGACAAGCATGATTTTCAACAACCAAAGGAACACACATTTGTCCTGAAAATCACATGTCAACGCTTGCAATGCAAAAGAGGAATATAATAGTTTGAAAAGGTGTTACATACTTCCCTCCTAAAAATAATCATCGACCGATGATTATCTTATTTTAACAATTTGCATCTAGGAAATCAACTTATTCACTTTCTTATCATATGTCCAAAACATATCAGAATTTTAAGTTCCAAAATCTTCATTTTCATAGCTTTTTATTCAAAAAAATAAATATCTCGCTCCAAAACTGGCATACTTATTGTTATATAAAGATAAAATCATAATTTTTTTATCAATCATCAAATTCAATTCTGTTCAAATAAATATGGAAAAATAGTTTTCATATCTTCCATATTTTCCCAAGTTGCACTTTCCTCGTTAAACTGATCCAATTAGACCTTACATTTTCTTATTTCACAATTTCTTAAATGCAAATGGTGAGTTTTGAGTACTCGAATGGGTTTAACCACGATTATTCCTGGGTCTTGGACCTGCAAGGAATTCCAATTTAACACATGTGATAAATCTAAAACATATTTCTTAAGCAAAGAAATATGGAAAACATCATGCATTCATGATAAAGTAGGAGGTAATGCTAAATGATAAGCTATAGGGTTGATTACTTCAACTATCTCAAAAGGTCCCACATAATGAGGTGATAACTTGGCAGCCTTGCCAAAAGTTATAGAACTCTTTTTCGGTTTAACCCAAAGAAAGACCTTCTCACCAAGTTCAAATTTCCTATCAACCCGCTTTAAGTCAACATAACTCTTTTTCCTATCTGCTGCTTCTTTCAAGCATTCATGAATCATTTTAAATTTTTGTTCCATTTCCATAAGGATTTCAGGTCCAATTACCTCTCTATCCTCAATGATGTCCTAACTAATGGGGTTTTGCATTTTCTTCCATATAATGCTTCGAAAGGTGTCATCTTAAGAGAAGCATGATATGTATTATTGTATGCAAATTCAACTAATGGAAAGTACTCTTCCCACTTATACTATTGATCCATATAATACATCCGTAACATATCTTCTAAAACTAGATTAAATCTTTCAGTCTATCCATCCATTTCTAGATTCGACTTAGTTCCTAGAACTACATTAAGTGTTTGCCAAATCCTTAAATTCATTCTAGGATCTCTATTAGATATGATTAATTTAGGTACACCATGCAATCTGAAAATCTCATGTACAAATATTTTTGCCAAAAAAGGAGAATCATCCTTTAGATTACTAGAAATAAAGTGTGTTAATTTTGTTAGTTTATCAACAACTACCAAAATAACATCATGTTTATTTCTTGACATAGGCAATCCTTGTACAAAATCCATGCTTAACACTTGCCATTTGTAATTTGTGGTATCTTTGTGAGGATACAACAAACTAGATGGGTGCACATGTTTTTCTTTTACTCGTTGACATTCCAAGCAATGTGTCACAAACTCAATAACCTCCTTTTTCATCCCTTTCCGAAATATTGTTGTTTTATATCAGCAAGGATTTTCGTAATGCTAGTGGTGTCTAGAAAAGGTGAATTGTGAAATTCAGCTAACAATTTCTTTCTCAAATCATTTAACAAAGGTATGTATACTGCTTTTAAATCGTAAGATTCCTTCATCATCGAAGTGAAAACCTCTATACCTCAAATCATTTGGATCTATAGCAAGTGTTATTTTTACTTGCTAAAAATAAGAATCAGACTCCATAATGCTTTTTACTTCATCCTTGAACTGATTTCTTAACGTTATAAGAGCAGAAATGTGCTTCCTACGACTTAGAGCATCAACAACTCTCTTTTCCTTACCTTTAATGTAACTTATGTCAAAATCATATTGAGACAAGAACTCTAACCATCTTCGATGTCTTGCATTTGATTTGGGTGAGTGAAAATGTACTTCACCCAAAATGATTACTTTTTAATTCAAAAGGTTTACCAAGTAGGTAATGCCTCCAAACTTGAAGTGCATGAACAATGAAAGCAAGCTCTAAATCATGCGGAGCATAATTAAACTCATGTAACTTAATTTTTTTACTTTCATAAACTATGACATGATCATTTTGTAACAAAATACCACTAAGACCTTCCTCGGATGCATCCATTATGACAGTAAAGTCTCCATTAGGTCTGCAGTATAGCTAAAATAAGTGATGAAGTTAACTCGATTTTTCAAATTTTTAAATGAAGATTCACAATTATCATTCCAAAAAAATTTCTTATCCTTTTCTGCAATGAAGTTATTAGTGCAGACCACTTTGGAAAAATATTTTACAAATTTTCTATAATAACCAAGAAGGCCCATGTATCTTCTAACTTCATGTACATTCTTTTTTGCAGGTCACTAGTTATAGCTACAATTTTAGAAGGATCTACAACAATCCCATTTTTACTTATAACATGACCCAAATAGCGTGCTTCTATATCATAGAAAGAACATTTATACTGACTTACCAAACAACTGTCTCTTTCTCAGAATCTCCAAGACTATCTTTAAATGCTCATGGTGCTCCTCAATAGTTTTAGAATATATGAGAATGACATCCAAGAATACAAGCACAAAATTGTCTAAGTATTCTTGAAAGAAAGTTATAGGTGCATTTGTTAATCCAAAAGGTAAAAGCTGTGAACTCATAATGTCCATACCTTGTTCTAAAAGTTGTTTTATGAATATCCTCATCTTGAATATGTAATTGGTGATATCCGATCAAAGATCTATCTTATAATACACCAATGCTCCATGCATTTAATCAAATAAATCATCAATTCTAGGAAGTGGATACTATTCTTGATTGTTGCCTTATTTTACATTCTATAATCAATGCACAATCTAAGTGTTCCATCTTTCATTTTCACAAAGATCACCGGTGCTCCCAAGGTGAAACACCTTGTCTAATTAAACCTTTAGAATATAGTTCTGTAGTTGTGCCTTAAGCTCTATTAATTCTATATTAGTCATTCGATAAGGTTCCTTAGAAATAGGTTCAAGATGCGACTTGATTTCAATCGTGAAGTCAAATTCTCTTTTGGGTGGAAGACTAGTAAATCTCTAGAAACACATCATTGTAGTTTCGTAACAGTGGATAACGTTCCATGAAATCATTGTTTTCCTCTATAGACTTAGAAATTTTTTTACTGCATATAAGGTATAACCTTTATTTTTGGCCTTTTAAAGTTGCATAGCTAACAATTTCCTAACCAAAATTTCTCGTTTTACACCTGAATCTCTACTATTTTCTACGGATCATCTATACAACTAATAATTTTTCAAAATAGTCCACTTTTCTTTATGCTTAGCTAACAATTAACACCTATGATTACATCATAAGATCCCAGAGGTGAAACATAAAGATCGACTTCAGTGGAAAGTATAGGTAAGTCAAGGACTATTTGAAAAGACACATACTAATCTGTATGAATAGCATTATTACCATAATGTACGGTCCATGATTTATCTATTTTTCTAACTTTTCTTTTTAGTTTTGATGCAATTTTAGTAGAAATAAAACATTCAGTAGCTCCGTATAAAAAAGAATAGTTACAGGTATGCCAAATAACTTACCTAGAACTTCTATGGGTGTAGCTTACTTTTCGACTTGCTTGTCGGCTACTACAAAGCATGTATCTTGTAATGTTGATTACGGTCATCCTTCTTCAAAGGACATTGATTCGCATAATGATCCTTGTCATAGTTATAAAACCTCTAGGTCCCTTTTTAGGCTCGATTTATTTCTAGCCTTAAATTTATCATTCTTACCTCCATAGGACTTCTGTACGTTATTATCATTCTTTGCAAAGTTGTTTCGTGCATTTTTAGTAGACTTACCCGTTCTTTATTTTCTTATTTTTATCAACTGAAAAATTAATTTTATTACCAAATTTCTTCCATGGTCATTTCTTAGGTGCAAGAGATGATGAAGATGAGTTTGAAGCTTTCTTCCTTACTTCCTCCTTATGAGCAGAAATTGCCTTTAATTTTTGTTCTTTCCTTTCGACTTTTTCAACAACCCCTTCCATAGTGGTTGGGCTATGAACATCCACCGGTCCTCCAATAATGGGATTTAATCCCATGATGAATTTTTGTATCCTGAGCTTCTCCTCAGTTTGATACTGAGGTACATACTTAAGGAGTTTTGTAAACCTCTCCCAATACTCAATTACAGTTAATTTTCCTTGGGTGATTCTGTAATTCAGTCATTTTCTTATCATAGTAAAGTTGTGGCAGCCATCGTTTCCTAAAATGACCTTTAAAGCTGATCCCAAGTAATATTAGTTTCATCAATATTAAACTCATCCTTGTGGCTATCCCACCATGAAGATGCTTCATGGGAAAGATGATATGATCCCCAAATTACTTTTATTTCTTCCAAGAAGTTCCTTATTGTAAAGTACTTCTCCATTTCACTAAGCCAATTCTCATCTCCATCTCCTAATGTGCTACCATCAAACTTAGGTTTACTTATCCTTTTTATATCATTAGTGACTTCAACTACCAACCTTGCCTTTTTGTTTTCTATCCTGGTGCAGCACGTTTACATTGTTATTATCAACACCCAAGTTGGTGTTGTCCTCGAGAGGTGGCTAATTATTATTACTAGCTTCTTCTTCCTCCTCATTACCCATTACTTGCTATTCAAGTACAACCAAATGATCTCTTGTGTCCAACAGGGTAGTAAGAATCTCATCATGTTTTTGGGATGTTACTACTCCTTCATTAGGTGGAGGGTTATTTGAAATGTTTCCTCTTGTTCTAAACATTTTTTGTTGACAAGAAAATTTAAGTTTTATCATATTATGTACACAATAGGTCCAAGAGCTACAACCTTCAACTCTGATACCAAGATGTAACATTCCCATTTTAAGAATTTAGAAACAAGGGAATTTTTTTTTATAAGTACAATGTTCTCTGTTCTAAATACATAATTTAGAACACACATTCCATAACAATCATTCTTATAATAAATAACCATATGCATCTGTGAATGAATCAGTGAACTACCGATCTTCTCATTTCATGACTTGGTGAACAACCGATCTATCATGTTTAACTTTAATTATTGAATAATTTTCGTACACTACATATACTTGGTTATCTTACCCTATTCTGGGTATTGAGTGATCTATTTAAGGAACCTATCTGAATATCTATTACCAATATTCATCTGCATCACGATACTTAGACTAGGTGACATTGGACAATGCAACCAATAGCTTGCGATGCTTTGGAAAAAGATTTCTAACATACTGTTCATGTTACTATTCCTTGACGACATACTCGTCAATCTGGAATACATCCTTCACCCCACTCTTCTGTTATCTAGAATGTCATTTACTGACTTCTATCAGTCCACTTGTTCAAAAGTTTCACCCTAACCCAGGTTAGTGGCATAATTTGATATAGGAAGACACTCAAATGACTTAGGGTATAAGGGCATACTCAACCAACCTAAGTCAATAGAATGTTCCTATCTACCCTGAGTCATTGAGAGCTACCTCCGATTCCAATTCATACTTCTAACTTGACCTAGAGAGAAACCCAGTCCAAGTCCAGATGTGTGTAGATCTAGATGATCAATGTGGAAGGGTATTGCCACATGTGAACTGCATCATTGTATCCTCGAGAAGACCCTAGTATTCTCGAAGGTACATTCTGCTATTGGCATGTGCCAACATCTTACGAAACTTCCTCATCATGATGTACATACCCCTAGGAGGTTATTAATATCTAATTAATTTGGATTATTAAACAAATTACATCAACCTTATTGAACCCTAAATCCAACATTCCTTAAGTTATTTTTCCATATTTGATTCATTTAATCATTAAAGAACATCCTTAACTCATGATTGCTTTTTATTATGGGAATAAACCATACGAGACTTGAGAAGGTAATTCCCTCATGACATGTAGACAGAGAAAAGTCATTTTCCAGTTTTAGAGAGTAATTTTACAATACTATCTCCAATATCGAATGCACGGAAAAAGATTCCAAGAAACTCTATCGAGGCTAACAAGATGGTTTCCATATCGACAAAAGAAATTCGATCTACAAAGAAACATGAAAAGCGAGTTCCAAATATAACTACAATTCAAACTTTCCATATTTGTAAATAAAGACCGAAAAGAAAGAACCCAAACCGAGTTCAATGTATCCAATAGTTCCATTCAAGTTCAGTATGAATACAAGACTCAATACATAGCTAGAGTCAAACAAAGTTCTCATCCCTTAGCAAATCGAATACAAGAAATCAAAACCGAGCTACAACAAAACAAGGCTATAATTCCTTAACAACTCGTATTGCCTCTTAGAACCAATCAATACAATTATACAACTCTTAAAAAAGTAAAGTTCAAGGCAAAGAAATTCAAAGCAAGAAAGGGTATTCACCCTTTCGCAGTTTAAACAAGCTAAAGTATGACTTACAACAACTCAAACCACACTTCTCTTTTATCACAAAAAAACATGAGTTCCAGTCTGAATCAGTATATAAGATAAAATACTGATTGAAATAAGATTACAAAACTTCTCTCACAACACAACTCTAGAAGTTTCCAATGACTATATAAACAATCGAAGACAATAAAAAGAGTAGTGCAAGATACCCGAGTTAGGAACAAAACATCACAAAGTATACTTTTCCGCAACTCATACTCAAGAATCCGTTAAGTGCATTCCTTCATGAAATGTAAATAAATTAAACAATGCAAACAAAACCAATTCAGAAATGTATAAAGAACATATCTATATACTTTTCATTCATAGAAGATGTTAGGAATTAGTATTCACATGGTTGTTAGTATGTTACCGTAAGGTAAATATTTGTTACATGTTAGTTTATTATACATATATATTGTTATAACAAATATATAACAATATATATTATAGGATTATTGTTGTATGTGAGTTTTCGGATGGTTGAGGTTATAACAACCATCACCTTGTTTATAGGAAAGTATTTTCCTATATATTTGTAATCTATTGTGCAGCAAATAGATAGAGAAGAATATTATATTATATCTATGTTGAACTCCATTAATTGAGTAAAACCTATGATAAATCTCTTGCAATACCTATCATTGGTATCAGAGCAAGGTTGAACATGAGATGGAAAAATAATTGTTTTCAAAGGGCAATTGGGATTCTTCATGCCCTATAGATGAGATTTTTTTAGAATGAGAGTTTAATTTAGTATAGTTTAAGAGCAAATGATTTGATCACACCAACACAAATCTTTCTATTCATTTGCATGTTCAAGTTTCTTCAAGAATTGGTCGTTTGAACAGTGGATTCTCTGTGTATGTGCAACTCAAAATAATCCAACCTAATGCCCTATCCATCTTGTTTGGCATCCTTTGAGACATCTGTCCATCGTCTAGATTTCACAGGTTTGATCAAGTTTACATTGGCTCTCGATGACATGGATTTGTATTGAATTCAGCTGGTATTTTAGAATCTCGTGCTTCCAAAACTTAATTTTTCCTTCCAAACAAATATTGTTCATGAGACATTGTGTTTGTAACTCAGCTTGTGCATTATCTGTGACAATAGTCTGCACCAGATCACCTTCAAAATCTACTCAGATTTCTTTCCTTCGGTGGCAGAAAATATTATAGCATATAAGCTATTAGGCGTGGGATTCAACGGATCGGGGTATGATCTCGGATTCACCAATTTTCAATAGCTCATTCTCCTATGTCCATGCAATTGTTCCTATCTTCTATAGTTTGATGAGATCCTTGAATGCGATTTGTTATTACTGACGATTGTCTCAGTCCAGTGTTATTTTCTGTAAATATACAACTCTTGTTCACCTTAGCCCCATGGAAATATTGGCATTAAAACCCATATATCTTTCTCCACGTGTCTTCTTTGACACCATCCTCAGCCCATAGCTTTCGAGTCTTCAAATGGAAAAGGCCACAGAAGTGAGAGAGTGAAAAGACTCATGCAGTTCTATTTGTATCAGTCACTAGATTCTATTCAAAATTTGAGTTTTTTTGTTATTTTAAAATAGTATATGTCAAAATTTTAATCGATAGCTTTTATTTATATTAAAATTTTAATTGTTTGTAAAAATGTGCAATATTGGTAGAAACCGACATCTTGTCATTTGAGTCAAAATTGTAAAATGAGCTTCATTAACAAATCCACTAAGTAAGTAGCATCTTGATGGAGGAAGGAGGTCAAACAGTGACCTCTCGTCAGTCACCAATGATGGGGCCGTGCAGAAGCTATGGTGGCATATGTATGGTGTGAGTATATGATTTTCAGTGTGGTTTCCATTTTATTAGTGTGCTTTAGTTTGTAGTGTTCCTGTTGCTTTGAGTGGTGTGCTTTATTGTTAATACTAGAAAAGAATTGTATAAGAGAGCAGAAAACTATGGAGATCCTCTAACTTTCATACTTCATTGGAAGATGGTCGGCTAGTGAATATGTTCACCTGTAATGGTGACCATGTGCAGCAAGATCAAGACAACAAGATCTAGTTAGTATGATACAACACAATACATTTTTCCCTTTCTGATTTCTTATTTGGAATTTCACATTGTGGGGGGGAATACATACCAATGTTCCATTCCCATTCTGCACCCGAAATGACTTAGTCAAGGAAAGCTTCCAGTGGCAGTGGTAGTTTTCTATGCTATTCGAGATCGAGTGGCAGCGATCAATGATAGAGACTACAATTAAGAACATTATGATTCTTATAGGAAGTAATGTGAAATATTTTCAGTATATCTTCTATTGTGTGGTTTTGTGATATGCAAGTTGTGTTTCCTACATAATTCCCTGATGTATAAGCATAGTGGTGAATAGTAGCACTAGAGTAAGTTAGTTCATGGATCTTGAAAGGGTTTGTGGGAGGATCAGAAAACCACCGAGGTTGATAGTTCATGAGGTTCCTATCACGTTAAGGTTTGTGGTAAGCTTTGTTTAAAACCATGGAAGGAGTGAGCCTTTCTTTTGGATCAAGGACATGAGTCACAAATTTGGACATGCCACAGGGGTGAGCACATTGTAGTTGAGAGTGTGGATGTTTTTCTACCATGTAAACACTAAGGGGGAATGTTAGGAATCAGTATTCACATGGTTGTTAGTATGATACCGTAAGGTAAATATTTGTTACATGTTAGTTTATTATACATATATATTGTTATAACAAATATATATTACGGAATTATTGGTGTACATGAGTTTTTAGATGGTTGAGGTTGTTAACAACCATCACCTTGTTTATAGGAAAGTATTTTCCTATATATTTGTAATCTATGTGCAACAAACAGATAGAGAAGAATATTATATTATATACGTGTTTAACTCCATTAATTGAGTAAAACCTATGATAAAGCTCTTCTTAATACCTATCGAAGAGACTTCCTATTAAAATTCCCAATAAAGCTTTCAAACCCAAATCCTCATTCGAGTAGACTGGATAGAAATATGAACTAAAACTAAACGAGAAAAGGTCTCAAGCTCCAAATGTGTCATCTAATTTATTTATTCGAGAGAGAACACACACACACAAACAACCTTCTCATTCAAGAAATATAAATCCATAAACCACAAATTTATTCTATCAAGCAAACAATTAACGAGAGCAAATAGAAAAATATTTACCCACAAAGACCAAAATTCTTTTAATGAAAACATTTAGAGAATACAAAGAACTCTTAATGGGTAGATCCTATCATGCACGATAGTGCCTCCCGCCAATTTAAGAATACTTCCAGCCAAGTTTCCAACACCTCTTCTTCTCTAAGAAAGATCAACCAACCATAATATCTCTTCAAATTCCTCATATAATTTCCTCGAATCAAAAAATAGATAAGAGAAACCAAAAATAGCCACAAAGTGAAGATCAAACTACTTATTCAAAGAACCAGATAGCTCCATGCAGAGAAAAAATCACAAATCATGCAAAACCAAAAAACCCCCAGCAAATCCACCAACATGCCTTCCAAGACGGTTTTCTCACCAAAAATGAGGTGAATTAATGACATTAATTTGCATATTCCAACCTATCTCTCCTTACCACCACCATCTAAAATTGGCGAGACCAAATAGAATTTCAACATGCATTTCCAAACTTAATGATGCCTCCACATAGGTTCCTCTAAATTTCTTGCAAATATCTAATTTGGAAAGTACATTACCCTATTAAATCAAAAATCAAATCTCATTAATAGCTTAGGAACATTTGCTTCACTCCCACTTGCTAATCGACCCATAGGTTCCCTTTCATACCCCATTAGTTTAGGATAGATTCAATTTGCTTAGGTTAGATCTTAGGTTAGTTTAAAATTAAAACCTTAGGATATAACCTTCAAATAAATAGATTTCCACTTGATGTTAGGATATAGCTTCACCAAATAGTATTAGGTAATAGGTTAGAATAACTTAGTATCCCTTAGGTTATTTCCCCTCATACTAACTTAGTATTAACAACTTAGGTTAGGATGCCATCCCATGTAGAGTGGCATAGAAAGAGTTATGAAAATTTACATGAGTCTTGAATCCCATTAGGATAGACCTCATTGGATAGATGACATGTTTTTATTCTCTCTTGCTCAAGAGTAATGAAGAGGTTTCTTTTCATTTTAATTCCATTAAGCGCCCTGCGAGAGATCAATCAAGAAGAGCCAAGAACAACACACAATAGAATGCAGGCATGGTATTACAAGGTAATAAAGAATTTGCAACATACACAAGTTTAGTCCGTCAAGTCTCTTTATCAATGAATGTCAGTTTTCCATCTAATTTAGATAAGAAGATTTAAAACATACCTTGGATTAATGGAATTGATCCAATGATGAGTCCATAAAAATAAGAGATAAGTTTGGAACCATTCAAACTAGATTACAACTTACTCATAAGAAGTCAAAATAGATTATTGCAAGCAACAACATACCAGCCCTATAATCCAAGATAGGAAATGATTTATCCATGGCAAGCATGATTTTCAACAACCAAAGGAACACACATTTGTCATTAAAATCACATGTCTACGCTTGCAATGCAAAAGAGGAATATAACAGTTTGACAATGTGTTACATATCCTACGTACACTCCTTACTATGATGAAATTATATTTCCTATATTTGGGGTCATCCTAAAAAGGTCGTGTTCCATTCATACCTTTTCATATAACCATTGTTTGTTGTTATTCTATCGGTTTATTCCATCCTAGTCTATTTTCTATTTAATCACATCCAATGTAATCTAATTATAACATCTCATATCATATCTAATCCAATTAACATAGCTATATCTAAGATAAAATCAACAAAATTTCTAAATCTAACCACATTATTCCCATATCTAATATAACATCTAAATCCATCAAATTATTTCACACCTATAATATAATCTACATAAAATAATTATAACCCATCACATACATATAATCTACACATCCACATGTAATAACACATATAAGACATGGAAAAATCACACACACACACACACACACACACACACACACACACACACACACACAAAACACACACACACACATCATCTAATATTTTTTACATGAATAGTAGCCCTCAATTGGGCTCTATCTACATCAACATATATATATATATATATATATATATATATATATATATATATATATATATATGTATATATATATATATGATGTTCACCCACTAGTCGGTGAACATAAAACATAATACTCTCTTGGTGTAGGACCTGTCCTCCCGCTCATTCTTGAAACAACCCTATTTTTCATCTTTCATCCTATCTCATCAAATCTACTTATCCAAATTATCTTTTCTTCCACTTCGGACTAATGTGTCACCCATAACACATAATTGATTCCCTTACATAGCTTATTTTTCTATTTTTTGGACAATCTACCTATCTTGTAAGCCCACTCTATGGCCATCTTTGTGTTCCCTCTTGTGGCACCACATTTCATCTTTAGTCCACCTTTATGTCTCTGTTATTTCAATTTTCCCTCCCACCAGAAGTATAATTTCTCACTTACTCATATTTGAAGGACATTGCATACTCTTTTTTCCTTCTTTATTGCCCGACCTTTTGTCAAACCATTGGCTTGACCATAGTCACATTTTTGTGCATAATTTTCATGTGTCTTTGAACCATTGGTCACAAGCTTACACATCCATCCAAGTGCATTCCCATTGGATTCGCTCCATGCCAGAGTGATATTTTCCAAATCATGTTTCCACAAGACATGTTATCCAATTTTTCACTCGGGAAAATTGATCAAACACGACCTTGCACAAGAGAAAATGGAGAGGGTGTTTTAGTCATGTGAGCTCACATTCAATTTTGAAGATCAAGTAGCAGTCGATCTAGGTGATGGCTATGCATAGTCAAAAAGGATGGCCAATGAGAAATATAGAAGATATCAAAGCTAGAGGAAAAATAATGGAGGCAAAAGTTTGAAATTTGAGCTTCAAAATGTTTTGGCATTTCAGAGATGACAGCACGAAGTTGTAAAAATGTAGGAAAAGTTACAAAATTCCAAAACCGAAATTCTGAAATTTTAGACTTTGGATTTCGTCAACCTCGAGAAGCGTGTTATAAAATGAGTTAGCAATGTCCAAAATCTCGAACTCTAAAAGTCTGAAATTTTAGACTTTTGGGTTTTGGGGTTTCAAAACTCTCAAGACGCAAAGTTGTAAAAATCTCTAAAAAACGAAATCCCAAAACACGAAAGTCCAAAATTTCAGACTTTGTGGTTTCATCAACCTTGGGAATTGAGCCAAAAAGGAAATAGAAAAGTTTGAAATCTAGAAAGTCTAAAAGTCTAAAATTTCAGATTTCAGGACTTTCAAAGTTTTGGGGTTTTTGGGGAATCATGCGAAATGGAGTGGCAAAGTTCTAAATCTCACCTACCACCATAATGAAGATATGGGCTTCCTTCTTGCGCAACAAGGCATGGTACATGGAGGCATGGATTTTGGAGTGGCTCCCATCATTTTTGTGGGTATATTAATGCATTTTTGGGTGGTTGGAGAAGGAATCGAATTCTTCTATCTCCCTCTCTCATTCTTTATATATATGTAATAAGGGGCATTTTCTAAAAGGTTAGACAATTTTGCTTTACACCCTCCCTTCTTCTCTGGTCTATAAGTGGATTTGTGGAGTTTAAACCTCCCATAAAAATTGTAATGAAAATTTTCCTCTTGACCATTATAGTGTACTATATCAATGTTTTGGAGTACATAATGCATGCATGTGGATGATTTTCAACCCTCTCTGTGTTCATTACATCCTTCTAGTATTTCACTACAACCCTAGTTATTTGTGCATGGTGGTTGAATACATTTTGTGGTTTGTGTTTAATGGCAAAGCAGGTGTTCAACATTCCTTGGGTCCATCATCTTTGTTAGTTTAGGTTTATTTTCATGCATCTTCTTAACCTTGTCTCCTTGGAAAGTTAGAGTATATTTTAGGATAGATCCTCTACAAATTTTATTCTGTGTGCACTGAAGCAGAGGAATAGAGGCTCGGCCTTCATCCAGAGAGCTCTCTTGATTGCAAAGTCCCACATTTTTTAGAGAATCTCCATGTTATGCAATCACACTAAGAGTCTCTACCCATCGAGTTGCAGAAATTCAGGGGTGTTGTGATTACGCATCAATAGTTTTGGCACACCTGGTGGGATGAAGAGGTCATTCCATAAGATTTGAAAGCATTTTCAAGAAATTCAGATTTAGTTGCAATTCCTCCAATTTTAGACTTTTCACCTCCGAGAATGCAATCTGCGTAATTGATTTTCAGGGGCTTAACTTGCTCAAAATAGGTCCAAATTTCACTAGTTGATAGATCGAGAGCTAATCTTCAAAAGGGTATTCTTAGTTTTTGAAATTTTTATTTTCAAAATTTCAAAGTTTTTGAATTTTAGATTTCGAGATTTCAAGATTTTGGACATCTCAGGATTTTGGGTTTCAGGATTTCAGGTTTCGAGATTTTCCAAATTTTGGGTTTTGGGTTTTCGGACATTCAGAGGTCTTACATTTTTAGGATTTTAGGACTGCCATTCCAAATCAAATTTTAAACTCTAGAATCTCAAATACACATGTCCTTCAAAACTTTAATTTTTATTTTGTCGAGTCTAGTGTGTAACTTGGCAAAATCGTCCTTTAGAGGCTCATTTCCCAACACATCTAGTGACTCGAAGGGATAGAATTCATTGGTGTAGCAAAGCATAGGTTTCCCAAGTACATGAGAAGAGTTTGAACTAGGTCTGAGACTCGAGAAGAGGGATTTTTTTCTACTTGCAATTATCACCAAGCAGAGGAAGGAGAGGAAGAAGACCACAAAGATCACCATCTCCACCTAACAGGACCTTGTCTACACCTCCACCTAGTAGACCTTTTCTCCAATCAACAAGAGTTCTCTCGACTAATCGGATGGTGTAACCTAATCCCTATGTCAACTTCACAGGAAGTAGCCCACTTGCCCTAAATGCTCAAAATCAGGTCCCAATTGCAGCACTAAAGAATATTCCCTATTTCACAGAGAAAATCATACTACTCCTATTGACCACATCCAGGACATCGCCAATGTCTATGTAATTCATGAAATCAATGAAATGGATATTGCGGTCAAGTTGTTAGCTTCATCTTTCAAGGGTAAAGATTTGCAATGGTTTAGGATCCTAACAATAGGGTTTATCCAGAATTAGGACCATTTTTGCACAGACCCTCCACAATCAATTTTGGGAAAAGGGGGATAACCTATCTTTATTGGAACAATTGACAATAATAAAGAGGGATCCTAATGAGTAAATGACATATTTCAATTTCTGTTTCCAAAGGACATGGGATAGAATTCCACTTGTAGTGAGACCAGTAGTTGAAGGTGCCTTTTTATACTTCCGAAGGCTATAAATTCAAATATTGCAATGATGATCCAATCAATGGGAAGTATAAATTTACTCGCAACCTATAACATCACTATTAGAGATGAAAACTACTTGATTCAAGTTGGTAAGCTAATACCAAGGCCACCAATGCCTCTCTATCTAGACATGGGAGCTCCTAAAGCTAGTCAAACACCAGATTTGAATCCCATTCCACCCCTAGGAATCAAATCAATAGTGAAACTTCTACTTCTTCAATCACTTCAAAATTTGTATAGGAGGTCATGAAGCAATCTGCAGAACCTAGGAAATGAGCTAGTAACTATTAAGAGAAAACAAGATCGAGTTCTCGACCGTATCAACCTCAAAATAAATATCATGCTAGGACCCCATACTAGTAAAATAAACTACCAAATTATGCTGGAAATCAAAACCAAAACCAGGGATAACCTCAACCTGTCAGGCCATTCTAACCATATGATCTAAATGTAGCTTCAACATCAAAAGCCTTGGTTTCGATGCAAAACAACACGGCACATGATTACGATTGGTGTTACACTGCGCAATCTACCTCACAGTCAATCAACATGTTTCAATAGTGCACTAAACCAGGCCTTGATGGTATTGACCATCGGTGTGTCTCAAGAACCAAGTCAAGAGGGAAATCAAGAATAAGTAACTAAAGCAACATATGCCTCTAATGGAAACTACGTTGGTTAATTGGAAAATAGAAGACTTCTGTGGAGTTAATCAACCACCTTTTCAAGGCGTAGCTGCCAACACATGGTCAAAGAAAAGGAACATAGAGGAAGGAAAACCATCTAATCTAGTTGTTTCTCAGCCCACTCCTACACAACAAGGAGTTGGTAGACCAAATGCAGCCCCGAATGTGCAAAATCATCCTAAGGCACCCATTGCAGTAGCACATGTGCCTGTTCAAGCTCTAGAAAAGGTTGTGCCAAGTAAAGGGAAACAAAAGGATAATTCATCCCCTTTTAACATCATTGATCAGATGAAGAAAACACATGTGAACATTTCCATGTGGGAGTCACTGGAAATCCCAGGACAACGAGATTTTTTGCAAGCTGTAATGGCTAATTTTTACGCCTTCGAATGGATCAAACCAAAGACAAGAGAAAGTTCTCACTAATGTAGTGCAACAAGATGGGGGTCAACTAAGTAATAATTTAAAGCCTCCACCATTCTATGTGTCATTGATTGTTGGGAACCACTTGGTACATAATTGCATGATCGATTCAGGGGCAAGTAGCTCAGTGATGCCAAAACAAATAGCAAATCAATTGGGACTAAAGTATGAGCCAATTCTTTGAAAGGAGTGGTGCAACTAGATGGAACAATAGTGGGAATGGTTGGGATCATCAAAGGATTAATCCTAACACCGCATGTTTGTCATAATATAACAATCCTATAAGAAGTGTCGTAATTGACCTCCTTCCACTCTTTGCATTATGTTTGTCAAGGGATTTAATTGCCAAAATTGGTGGATATCTAGTTGTATATTGGTCACACATGCTTTTCGAACAAGTTATGGAGCTCAGACGACCATCATATCTAAAAAAATTCTAATTTCCACATCGAGCCTCATGTACCAAGTCCTATCAATGCAAATTGCTTAGGCTTTAATCAAAAAAAGTGTTCAAATAATCTAGAAATAGGTACTAAAGTTGAGGGTATTCTAGATTTGACTCTGGATGAATGGGTGAACAAAAGGCATGAATTTGACCCATACTGAAATGGAAGAATCGAACTAGGTATATACTTGTGTACGAAGAAAAATTCACCCATTCCTAACATCACTAAGCTAGAAAATAAGGATGAAAATGAAGTTTGGAAACTATTTTTCGATGGTTCAAGAAGCAAACAAGGTTGGAGGTGGTGCAATGTTGGTTTCACCACAAAACATCAAGTATTATTCATCTTTTCGTTTCTAGTTTTCCTATTCAAACAACACAGCTAAATATGAAGCCTTGATTTATGGACTTCATTAGGCTAAGAAAAGAAGCATAAAGAATCTGCAAGTATTTGGGGATAGTGAGATGATTTTTAACCAAGTTAGGGGACAACATGCTACAAAGAATGACCTACTCAAGAGCTATAAAAATAGGGTATGGGACCTAATGGAGGACTTTGAAGCTTTCAACATTGAGTCCATACCCAAGAAGAAAAATGAATCCATGGATAGGATTGCAGAAAGTCGGAGCAACTTTTGATGTGGTGGATAGCATCAAAAGAGACAAAAAATAGCCACACATCCATGTCATTGTAAGGCTAGTAGTTCCAAACAATAACAAGATTTGGAAGGTGTTCGAGAATGATCAACAAATTGTTAATTTCTTACAAGAAGAGGCTGAATTCTTAGCTAGGAATCAGGATAGATTAGAGCAAAGATGGGGATCAAGTAGTGTAGATGTGGATGAATAAGATTTCAAAAGTATTGGTTATGTTGGAGTGCATATTCAATCCTAATGACTGATTTCGTAAGGAGAATGCCAATGTATAGTTTAAGGGAGAAGATTCAGAGCCAATCTCGGTTAGAGAGGAAAAACAATCCAAATTGGTAAATTGGCCACCGAGTAAGAGAGATATGACTTCACACAAATTTTCCAAGAGTTTCCAGATATCTTCACCTACGAGGACCTACAAGGATTTAGAGCTATGAGGACCTATGAGGATTGAACCTGAAGCGGCACAACACACAATAGAGTTGTACCCGGATGCTAAGCCCATTAGGAAAAAGCAAAGACCATTCAAACCCCACATTGAGCCTCTAATGAAGAAAGAGTTAAACAAATAGATAAAGGCAAGTATTATATATCCAATCGAGCACTCAAGCTGGGTTGCAAACTTGGTCCTAGTCAGGAAGAAGAATGGAGAAATAAGGTTGTGCATGGAATTATGAGACTTTAATATGGCATCTCTAAAATACCATTACCCACTTCCTTCAATGGAATAAATCTTATAGGTAGTAGTCGGATCAGAAATATTCTCTCTCCTAGATGGCTACTTAGGGTATAATCAGATAATGGTGAAGGAATATGACAAATTCAAGATGGATTTCACTACCGGGTAGGGCACCTATGCCTATAATAAAATTCCATTTGGATTGTATAATTCGAGCCACTTTCTAAAGGGTGATGGACATGGCATTCAAGGGTCGATCAACAAAATAATATTCTCTAAAAACAAAGAAAATCACCTCTTTCATCTAAGACATGTATTTTAAAGATGTAGGAGATTTGGGGTGTCATTGAATCCCAAAAATTCATATTCCTAGCTCACGAAGGCAAGATCCGTTGGTCCGAAAATGTCTCTTAGGCGAGATCTATGGATAAATGAGCCAGCACAAATTAATGTGCAGGCATAGCCCCTCTTTGAGTCAGCAAAGCGAAACTGGTTTATTGCTATTCTACCAGCAGGAATCTTGTGCAAATCTCACAGTATTCTGCCTTCGGGGGTTGGGATCTCATCCCAGTAGGTTTATTTCCGGCTGCGAAGAGAAAGGAATTTAAAGAGGAAATGAAGAAAAGTTAGATCCGAAGGGAGAAAAGAAATGAATTCCAAAGCAGAAAGGTCAGAAGATTTATGTTTTTGGATTGGTAGTAAACAGAGCCAAACCTACTTGCATAAACAAACAAAGCAATACTGATGAATAAATGACAATAAAATAGAAGTAGATTCAACAGAATAAATACACAGATCTGACATAAGAAAGATCTAATGCAAGTAACACATGTATTCAGCACAAAGTCCAAATATTTGTATTAATAATTCTTCTGTTACAAAAAGCTCAAAGTCTTTTCTCCTTGCTTCTATTTTTCATCTAAAAGATATTCACTCATCCATTCATTCATCCATCCCCAAATACAACAAGTATTGGGGTATTTATAGAAGAAGGAGAGAAAAGAAGGCCAAAAGGAGCCAACAACTATTTACAAAGATATTTACAAAATATCTAAAAGTCATGTTGACTTTTGACAACTTGATGGATGACATCATCCCATGGTGCAACATGGATGATGTCATCATTTGTGTCAACACACTTCAGATATTTCCAAAAAGAAAGCCGAAGAAGAGAAAGAGAAGAAGAAGAAGAAGAAGAAGAAGCAACTATTCGTCATCGTCATCCTGCGGCCGAAAGGGGGTGGACTGCTTTTGTTGCTGCTCAGGTGACGAGATATGGAACTGAGAGCGGTATTCCATGAACTTGTTGATCATTGGCCCTAGTTGATCCTGGGAAGGATCCTTGTGCCACTCACTGATCACCTCACAAGTCTCCCACTCATCTATGAGCTTCTCTGGGAGTTTAGAATAGTCCTTTTCCGCCTCAATGAGGAACCCGATGAAGTCCCTATAGGCCAAGCGAGGTTGTTGATAGACTCTATGTCAAATGTGACCTCTGGCCCCGTTCCTTGAGAAACGATCTCCTTGAAGATTTGGATGGTCTCATCAGCTTTCCTCAAAGTGAAGGAAGGAGTAAGTAACCCTGGCGACATATTAAGAACAATCCATTCCATTTGGTGCATCACATCCGGACTTCTTCCTTGACTTTGTCAATCTTTTCTAGAACAAATTCTAGCTGATCCACCCGATAGTCCAAAGTGGACATGATTTTGTTGAGGGCCCTTGGATGGCCGAAGATGCCGAACTTGACCAAATCTTGATTGACGGTTGAACATTTGTTGAAAGGTCTCGTCTTGTAGTCTAGCATGTTCCAGCATGTTCTTGATATGGGCCCTTCGCTTGGAGATCTTTATCTTCGATGTTCGTGTACAAGTCGGAGAACTTGGCGATCACTTTTCACTTTGTCTTTGAGGATTTGGATCCTCCAGAAGAAACGGCCATACCATTCTCGCCACCGATCTTGGCATACTCATTAATTTTCTCCAGCCGAGAAGCTCAAAAGTTTTCGGCGGTTGTGGGAGGCGCACTACCCATCTTCGTAAGGCTTGGAGCAGATATTTTTTTGCTCCTTCGATTGCCTTTTCTCTTCCTTTATCTCTTTAAGCTTCTTGCAGGCGTCAATCGCAGAAAGATCCTCCCCCTGAAGACTTTCGGAAGATGTCCCCATTGTGACTTGGGTCATAGTAAAATCTATCGGAGACAGATCCTTTTTCTCTTTGAGGGGATTGGGGTATGCGATTTCCATAACTCTCTCTCCTGCAGCACTTTGAGAGAAGCGTGTGACAGGCTTCTGCTTCTTCGCCCCCTTAGATGGGATTACGGAAAAGTCCATCGGAGCGATGGGAACTTTCCTCTTTTGTTGACTTAGCTGCTGAGAGATCCAGGCTGGACCTATGGTAGAAGGACCAGAAACAGAGGAGGGGGAGCTGCAGTAGTAGAGGGGAAAAACGTGGAGACACGCGGCGGCGGCATTGAAAGAATAGCCGAAGAAGTGCCCACGAGAGGAAGGGAAACTGCAGCTGTGGAAGACATAGGAAGGGAAGGGAGCTCGGAGATGAGGGAAGAAATGGAGGAGGACAGATCGGCGAGGGAAGAAAAGATAGACGAAGAAGCGGGGGAAATAGTAGAAGAAGGGACGAAAGACACGACCAAAGGGATGGTCGCTTGAGTCACTCGAGGAGGGGAAGGAAGAGAAGAAGAAGGGATAGAAGGGACCTTGGTTGTTGTAGCCATGCCGACATCCTGAGTGGATGGGCCTATGGGAATATCCTCTTCTGCTTCTTTCTCTGGTGTAACCAGAGTTATTACCTGCTCGGGTGCCACGGAAGGAGGACTCTCAGGGGCTTCTTCCGAGTGGTCTTTGGATTCACCTTCTACGCCTTTGCCCTTACCTTTAGGCTACTTTTTGGATCGTGGAGGTGCGCTGCCCAATGGGGAGGTTGTGAAATCAACCCCAAGGTAGATTAGTCCATTCATCCGGCACCAATGCTCTGTCCTACGCAGAGTTTCCTTGACCCTCTCCTCAATTGTCTGAGGGGCCTTAGTTCTATCAATGTCCAGAAAGGGCCAATTGTCCCCATCTGTGTCCGTATATACCTTGTCTATTTCATCTTCCGTAGTTTGGAAGCCTTTGGGGACAATGGCTATCCTGTATTGGATGATTTCTACCAAGGCTAGGCGAGAATGATCCTTTCTCCTGAGCTCCACCTCATGGATGACGTCAATGTAAATGTCCTCGATCTGAGGGACATGGATTGGATCGAAGTTTCACCCTTGTGAGCGTATAGCCCTTGGGTCGAAGGTAGGCCTGGCTGGGAAATCATGTTTCAAATTAAGTAACTCCACTCTGCGAACATGTCCTTCACCTTGTGATGGGTAGAGCATGTATATCAGCCCACCATGAGGGGAAAGGAGTTCACCCTTCTTTCTTTTAAGGAATTTCTCATGGTATGTGATCATTTGCCTTGACAACTCCAAAGCGAGAATCAGTTTAGGCCCAACATACCTCGGTAGCTGGTTGGCTCTCCTAAAAAGTTGGCAGCCCTTAGATAGGTGAACGTGGGAAACGGGTGAACAAGGCCCCCATTTCTCGGTGGCTCTACTATGCTTTTGGTTGTGCGACCATAAGTCATATTTGGCCTCAACAGGCAGATGATTTGGTAGAAGAATGCATCGTTGATTTTCGTGAATTGGGAGATGCTATTCTCCAGCCTCGGTCTGGATAGTACTCATATATTTTGACGTGAGGCCAAACTCCACTCCGTGTCAGGCATGGATAATCCCTCTCTGATGTTGGAGCATAGACCATGTAGGAGTTCATATGGAATGTCCCCATTGTGCTAAATTGTTGTAGATGCTCAGAGATTGTGCTGCTTATAATTTCTCCCCAGCAAAAGCGTTGATCAGGCATATTCTTGTTCATGGTCTCTAAGTACCGCAACATCCATTTATGGAAATAATGGGTGTCAGAAAGCCCAAAGACCCTGCTCAGGAACGTAATGGTGTCGCTGAGCTCCTCTGAGAAGTCACTGCGGTGGATGATTTGGGGCCACCGGGTTATTACCTTTTTGTTTTTCAAGTAAACCTCATTCATCAGTTGCATACACTGATCTTCATTGTCATCCCAGGCCTTAATGCACTCTTCTTGGCTGACGGCCACAAAGTGCCGGTGGTGAGGGATGCCGAGTATTATCTCAAAGTGACGGGAAGTGAGGTTAATGACTACCTCACCCTTGTTGTTTTCGACACACCTTGTGTCTTTGTTGTAACACTGGGCAACCACCATCATGAATTCATTGTTGACGGCGCTGACTGGGATTCCTCCGGTGAAGTGTGAGGGCACGCCATCGCTTGTCCATCCATGGACTCCTTGTGACTTTTGAGTTCGGCCTAGAATTCCTCCATATCAATATGCCCCAATTCTGAGTCTCTGACGTCCATGCTACACTCGGCCTGGGACTCGGGCATTCTGACCCTCTGATATTTATATTTCATCTCTTCTTCTGTAAGTTTGGCCTTTCCTTTGGATTTGGTAGGTCTCTTGCTGGATGTTGACATATGTTCTTCCAAGTTTATTTGCTGATCTGCATGAAGAAGAAGCGAGACCCAACGCAAAAAGGTTGTATCAGTCATTTGATTTTCCATTGAAGTGTTAACAGAAGAAAGAGTTAGTTATTTTGAGGCTCAGGGCGCAGGGCGCATGAAAGATGCAGCTTACAGGGCTAAATAGGTAAGGCACACAGGAAAAGGGTGTTGCAAGGGTTAAACTGGCGCCAAAGGCGCATGGCGCATAAATCATGCAGGGCATTTTACAAAAGGGCGCATGAAAACATCATGTTGCACAGAGACAGGATGCGCCAAAGGTGCATAGATTTTTCATGTTGCATTGGGACTTGGTGCGCCCTTTGGCACATGTATGGTTTGTGTAACAGGAACTTTTCGTGTGCCAAAGAGAACATGGCGCGGCGCACGGGGAGCTTACACAACATGATGTTTTTGTAATGGGAATGCACTTGCGCTTTTATAACTTCATACTTGGCGCAGATTAAGCCGGTGTTGCGCAGATGCGGGGTGCACCTTGAGGAGCGCATGTTTATGCGATGCAGCAAGGAAGGTTGGTGCCAAAGGGGGCGCAAGGCTAGCACTTGCAGCATGTGAAGGAGGCGCGCCTTGAGGGCGCAAAGGTTCTTGATGCAACAAGCATGATGGGTGCGCCATTGGCACGGGTTTTATTCATGTTGCAAGGGGGACAGATGCGCCAAAGGGAAAAACAGAGTTTTTACATGGTTTAGCCTCTCTTTTATCCTTTCTTTTCCAAGATCGTTTGGGAAATAAAATGGTTTAATCCAAAGGGATTCAGACCATGCTTTTAGAACAACTTCCCCTACCAGCAGCTCTGGAAAGAGGGGGAGGAAAATGGAAAGACAACAAAAAGGGGGCTAGATCAATATTTCAATATTTCCAAACTAAAACCAGACCACCAAGCACACCAAGAACCAAAAACGTAAAACGCACGAGAGAGATAAGAACCTCTTACCGGATAAATAGTGAGAAACGTGCAACGGGTCCACAACGCGTTGAAAATGACGAGGCAGGGGCTGACAGGCTCAGAGAATAGAAATCACGTGTTTTACGTCTGGTGATAATGACATTTATGGGCGCGCAAATGCATATATATAGGTGAGCTAGTCATAAATGCGCCACCAACTTTGTAAAGGGCACATGAAAATTATGTCGACATAGGAAAGCATGTTCCCTTTGGCACACCAAAGAATTTGTCAGCATGGAACTAAGCGCGCCTTTGGCGCACCAAAATTTATGTCGTCATGAGATTATGTGCGCCTTTGGCACACCAAAAGGTGGCGCAACAAAAGTTTTGTTAACATGAAGGCACATGCGCCTGGCACACGCATGGAAGACTCAACATACAAGGCGCACCAAAAGGTGTGTTGACACGAAAAATATGCGCCAAAGGCTTTAAAGGGGCACACCAAAAGTTGGTGTTACATAGTAATTCCATGCGCACCCAGCCAAAAAATACCAAAAAGACTATGTTGGAAAACCAGTTTTCCCGGAAAGGGATTTTGCAACATTCAACGCAAGGGATCCCGATGAGGATCGGGCAAAATTTTCAGTATGGTTATCGGTAGAAATTGCCCTAGTCAATTTTACGGGATAACAGATCTAGGAAATTTTATGTCAAAAGAAGGATTGATGATTGACCCGAGAAAGAGTTGAAGTAATTCAGAATTGCCATTTCCGAGCCATAAGAAGGCCCTTCAAATATTCTTAGGAAGGATTAATTTTTTCGCAGTTTGTTCCAAAATTTACAGCTATCATAAAGCCAATAACACTGATGTTAAATAAGACCATGGCATTTAGGTGGAAATATGAGGGTAAAGCAATTTTTGATGCTGTCAAAGAGGCCATATCAACAGATCCAACTCTTGTCAATCAAGACTTCTCAGAGTACTTCATGCTCTATGCCTTTGGTGGTTGGGACACGATTTTTGGAATCCTAGTACAACAGTAACAAAGAGGGATCCATAAAGTAGGTTGCTTTCTTCAACCAAATTTTGGAGGAATATGAAACTAGGTACTCTTTCATCGAGAAGCATGTCCTTACATTGATATGGAGCTTAAATAAGTTCAAGCACCTAGTTTCAAATAACACAATTTAGTCGCTAGTTTCCCATGCGGGATTCAAGGACTTCCTTCTAAATAAATATATGAATGAGAAACATGCAGGTGGATCACTCATGTCATGGAATATGACATTGAAATTAAAGTCACTAAGCTGGTCCGTGGAAAGGGATTATGTGAACAGCTAGCCTCGAGTCAACAAGTTGATGCAAGTAATGAAAATGAAGTTGTTTTGGTACTACAAAATGGTCAAGAACAAGTAAATGATAATGTGCCTATCCCTTGTTGGACTCAAAATATGATACACTTCCTAAAAATAGGCTTATACACTCTAAAAATGAGTAAAGCAAAGAGAAGATACTTTAGATTACAAGCCAC
Organism: Taxus wallichiana var. yunnanensis; assembly: GCA_018340775.1. Taxonomy (NCBI): domain Eukaryota; kingdom Viridiplantae; phylum Streptophyta; class Pinopsida; order Cupressales; family Taxaceae; genus Taxus; species Taxus wallichiana. Next base: position 106,245,734 of record CM031234.1, read on the forward strand.
TCCATATGTGCTTGTTTACGGTGTCTTGTTCAAGAAATACGTCAATGGTGTTCTACAAAGATGTATGTACGCATCAATTTGAGAAGTTATCACGGAGGTTCACGATGGAGAGGTCGAGGTCATTTTTCCCCATGGGTAAAAACTCTCAAGATATTCAAGGCAGGATATTATCGCCCACGGTGTTTAAAGTAGGATCTACACGTGGATCAAAAAGTGTAAGAAATGTGCATTCTTCACAGGTAAAGAAAGATTAGCAACACTTCCATTGCACCCAATTTCAGTTGACTAGCCATTCATGCAATGGGAATTAGACTTCATCGGGTTCATCAATCCAAGGCCACAAGTGGATTATGATAGCAACAAATTATTTCACCAAGTGGATTGAGGTGGTAACACTCAAAGAAATAAGTGAGTCTAGCATACTAGATTTCTATGAAGGAATAGTGACCAGATTTGGTGTATTGGACACTATCATATCAGAAAATGCATTGGTGTTCCTAGGATCCAAGATCACAAAATGGGATGTTAAGAACAGAATCTACTTGAGCACCTCTTCAAAATATTACCCACGGTGGTAATGGGAAATCAGAGTCCATGAACAAGAATTTGCTAAGAATCATTAGAAGGAATCTAGATGAAAACCAAAGGACATGGCATACAAAGCTAAAATCAGCATTATGGGCTGACATGATCACACCAAAGAGGTCAATGGTAATTCCCCTTACAAGTTAGTCTACGGGAAAGAGGCAGTGTTGCCTATATCATTAGAACTACCTACATTGGAGCTCATGAAGTAGTTGGAGTTGTCTAAGTTTGAACCAATGGAGGCCAAGTATGCAGAGCTAATGGAATTGGAAGAAATCAAAGAACATGGTTCAAACGATGGAGAAAGATTATACCTTAGTCAAAATATGGTTTTCAAGAAAGAAAGAGATAGGACCTTCCAAGAGGGGGACCTAGTTCTAAAATGGGATGCAGATCAGGAAAAACCAGAAGGCATTCCAAGTTTGATGCCATTTGGAGTGGCCCCTACATGGTCACAAGATGTAAAAGCAAAGAATGCCTTCCAATTGTCTATGTTGGATGTAGAAGAACTTCTTATTCTCGGTTAACATAATCTATCTTACACATTTCTCTAAAGAAGAAAGGTTTCACCCTTGTGAATATTAGCCTAGGAATTTAACTCCTCTAAGTGCGTATGCACATTGTCTTGTTGTAGTTTAGGTTTCAATTTCCCTAAGTGCCTTCGGCACAAGTTTTTTTGCTCACAATTTGAATTACAATGCATTTCAATGTGCCTCTCGATAATTGTGATAGTAAGGAAGTTCATAATTGTATGGAATAGTTACTAATTTCATGGGAAGGAAAATACAGAGAAACTAAATCAAGTTTCTAGATAGTCCATTTTAGGGACAAGTGAAATCTCCAAATCAAGGCAATTTTCTACTTTCAAAAATCTTGTCTTCAAAATTTTCTTATGAAAATTAAGAATGCGGGCAACGGATAGGTTCAGGGCAACAACGGTGTGCAAGCAATGGTTTAAGTTTCAAGAACAAGATTAGTACCAAGATATCATTCATGACTCCATGCCTAATGGATACTTCAAGGTAACTGATATTCCACCTAGCAGTGGTGATCCTGCAAGTCACTAAATTGCTATCCAATTTTTCCCTCAGGTAAAATTGATCAAACATGACCTTGCACATGAGAAAATGGAGAGGGTGTTTCACTCACATGTGCTCTAATTTAATTTTAAAGATCAAGTAGTAGTCAAGCTCAGATATGGATATGCACGATCAGAAAGGATGGCCAATGGGAAAGACAAAAGATATTAGAGCTAGAGAGGAAAAGAATGGAGGCAAAATTTAAAATTTCGAGGTTTAAATTTTTTTTGGCATTTCGGAGATGATAGGCATGAAGTTGTAAAAATGTCAGAAAATTTCTGAAATTAAAAACCTAAAAGTTTGAAATTTTAGAGTTTTGGGGTTTCGTCAACCTTGGGAAGCATGTCGTAAAAGGAGTCAGCAATGCTTGAAATGCCAAACTCGAAAGTCTGAAATTTTAGACTTTTGTGTTTCGAGGTTTCAGAACTCTCAGGACACAAACTTGTAAAAATCACCAAAATTTTCTGAAATCTAAAAACCCAAAAGTCTAAAATTTTGGACTTTAGGGTTTCATTGACCTTAGGAATTGAGCAAAAATAAGTAGAAAATTCTGAAATCCTGAAGTCTGAAATTCCAAAATTTTAAATTTTTGACTTTCAGAGTTTCAAGGTTTTTAGGAATTGTGCCAAAAATGGAGCGGTAAAGTCCGAAATCCTAAAGTTTGAAAGTCTAAAATTTAGATTTTTGGGTTATTGGGGATCTTGGGAATCGAGCCAAAAAGGGATCAAAAAGTTCGAAATCTCAAAACCTAAAAGTCCAAAATTTTGGAATTTTGGGGTTTCAAAGTTTTAGGAAGCATGCACGGAAAAGTAGCGGCAAAGTTTGAAATCCCGAAGTCTAAAATTTCAGACTTTGGACTTTCAAGGTTTGAGACTTGAGTTTCGAGAACCTTGGTGGGAAAAATGGAAAAGGACAAGAAAATGTCCGAAAGTCCAAGCCCAAAATTTTGGACTTTCGACTTGACTTTCTGGGTTTCAAACTTCGAGTTTGAAGTATCAAAACCCAAAACATGAAAATCACCCCTCAATGTCCAAAACTCTGAAACCCGAAAGTCTAAAATTTCAAACTTTTGGGATTTTTTGGGTTTGAGACTTTCGAAACTCTCTGGTCATTTTTCATGAGCGCACCTCGGCCTTTCGATGGCCATAACTTTCGACCGAAAGCTCGATTTGAGAAAGAGAGGAATTTTTGAAAGCTTGCAGTCTCCACTACACAAATACATCTAGATATCTTAATTTGGGTGAGACTAAGTTCTTCAAAAATGGAAAATATAGTTCACCATTTTTAGGGTTTTCCAGGGTTTCTCACCTACAACCATAATGAAGATATGGGCTTCCTTCTTGCCCAGCAAGGCATGGTACATAGAGGAATGGATTTTGGAGTTTTTCCCATCACTGTTGTAGGTATATTTAATGCATTTTTTGGTGGTTGGAGTAGGAATTTGAATTATTCTTTCTCCCTCTCTCATTCTTTCTATATATTGTAAGGAGGGGCATTTTCTAAAAGATTGGACAATTTGTGTTGCACCCTCCCTTCTTCTCTCGGTATGTAAGTGTATTTGTGGAGTTTAAACCTCCCATCAAAATTTCTAATGCAATCTTGCCTCTTGGCCATTGTAGTGTAATGTATCAATGTTTTAGAGTAAATAATGCATGTCTATGGATGATTTTCAACCCTCTCTTGTGTTCATTACATCCTCCCGGTATTTCACTACAACCCCGGTTATTTGTGCATGGTGGATGTATACATTATCCGGTTTGTGTTTAATGGAAAATAAGGTGTTCAACATTCCTTTAGTGCATCACCTTTGTTAGTTTAGGTTTATTTTCATGCATCTTCTTAACCATGTCTCCTTGGCAAGTTAGAGTAGATTTTAGGATAGATCCTCTACAAATTTTGTTTGTGTGCACCTGAACAGAGGAATAGGAACCGACCTTGATCTGGAGAGCTCTCTTGATTACAAAGTCCCACATTTTGAGAGAAGCTCTATGTTATGCAGTCACACTAAGAGTCTCAACCCATTAAGTTGCATACATTCGGGGTGCTTGTGATTACGCATCAATAGGAAATTAATGTCACATCTATTGAGGCTGAGCTATGTTCCCTAATGATGTGTTTCTTAGATTACTACCATATTTAGGAAATTAATGTCACATCGTTGAGGCTGAGCTATGTTCCCTAATGATGTGTTTATGAGATTATTACTTCATATCACTCTCCACTTGGGGAATATTTTCTTATCTTTCCACCCTTTCCTCGTTTCCTCCATATATCTTTATCAACCTAGTAATTAATTCTTCTTCATGTCATCAATCCCTAGTTTGAGGGGTAGCACCTCAATCACCATCTTCTATCACTTCTCGCTTTATTATCACATTTTCCTTAACACAAACCATTTGAAAAAACTAGAACAAGGTACCCAAAGTGAAATCAATGCAAGAGAACCATATAAATACAAATTTATGAGACAATAATGAGGGACTAAGAACATAACAATACTACTACCACCTAAGGTTACATCCATCAAGAGATTTATTTTCATCCATCTAGTTTCATCATAAATGAAAAAGGCTTGTTCATCTACATCACACTTCATAGGAGGGGAGTATTCATTCTATTCCATGCACCATCTATTACATTTTTACATATAGTTATTTATCACTAATTCAAAAGGTGTGACTGGAAGAAGAGAACCTAGGGCACCATTTTCACACACACACACACACACACACAAACCTAGAACTACATTTGGGTCTATAATGTAGTGCAACGCTCAATTAGTAAGTCCACCATTGAAGCCGCTTACCGAGGTCGGTCTTACCCCTTCATATGCATCTTTATTTTTAGGAGTTTGATTCTTGTTTTGGGATTTTTGTGTCTCTCCATCACCGATTACTAGTGACATTAGGCGCGCAAGACAATGAAACAAATGTGATAGGAAGTGAAGGCCTCAGATTATCCATCAACCCTATGATTTTGGTTTTTATACCTCCTACATAGACCAAGGTGCCCATAAATCAGACTAGGGTGCCACAGTGCCCCGATCCTCTCCTAAGCACCCCAGTCTAATCATATTTCTTATATTTGTACCTTCTTGTGCCTTGACACGCTCATCTCCTCCTCTTGTTTTCCCATTCAGCTTACGTGACACACTCTAGAAAGCTCACTGAATCAACTAAGATCCTTCTAAACCTATTTATTAATTAGGGTTTCACATTTTCATTTACTTAGTTTCTTGGGTCATTTATTTTATATATTTAGCTATTATTTACTCTTTTACATAACATTCTAGATTAAACTATCATAGGTCTATATATCCCATTTTAGTTTAATCATTTTGGTGAACTCGAATGCTTTTATGTTTAATATCTTCATTCTTCTTCTATCATTCCTCCAAAAGTTCCTTTTAGCATTTAAAAATAATGCGTAAGCCAAAATAGATTGAGTCATTGCCAAAAATGTTAAATTCACCAAGTACTCTAATGGAATGACACCACCACCCTTATCTCCAACCCAAGCTTACTAAATGTTGACCCACGTTGGTCCTTAGGTTAGGTCGATGTATCCTTAGTTAGGTTTAGGGATTAGGACCCCTTACTAAAAATGCATCAACCATAGCTTAGGTTGATGATAAATATAAAAATTTAGCTTGTATAATATTAGGTCCCTTAATAATTAATCTTCACCTTAGATTAGGTTTAGTTAGGTATTTCTAATATTTCACAAGAACATTTCCCTTTTGAAATTTATCAAATCAAAGTAGATAGATTAATATAAGGAAGCATTCACAAGATGCTCAAAGCAACCTCATGTTTATATAAGCCGATTATAAAGGTATCTCAACAAAAAAGAGTCAATTTGAATTACAATTATGATCGTTACAACATATCGATCATAGGCATGCCTTGGATCACTAAAATTGATCCAATGTATGCCCTTACTAAAAATATAAATGCAATTATTCCAAGGAACAAATATAATATCATAACTTGGTGTCTTACCCACATAATTCCAAAAGACTACATTTACTTCCTATCAGCTTGGGTTCACATAATATACTGCAAAACTCAATTTAGTGAGTACATGATAATCATTCAACATTAGTACAATTTTTTCAAAGTATGATTAACATTAGATTTAGAAGGTAAATCATATCATCTACAACAAACATGATCAATCAATTCAAAAGAGTATACCATCTCAAAACAAGAATCACATATCAATGTTTGCAAACTTGATTCTGGAAGCTAGTAAAGATATCAATATGGAATAGGCATTACATACCTCCCCTCTAAAAATAATCATCATCTCGATGATTAACTTAGTCCACACACATATTTAATAACATAGGCATAAATATAACTTATTCATCCATAAAATTCTCAAATAGATAACAGATTTACAAAAATTCAAGTTTCTCAAAACTTATTACGACATAAAATTGTTGTACGAGTACTTACCAAATAAAAGTGCTTTTCCCAAAACTGGTAGAAATTAAAGATAGAATTCAAACTAAGTGTTCAAATATCACATAAAACTAGAATTAACTATGTTCAAACAGACGAGGAAAAATGTTTTTTATGCCCTAAAGATTTTCCCAAGTTACACTTTCTTCACTAAAATGATCCCTTGGACCTTACATTGAATTGTTTCATGATTTTGCAAGTGCAAATTACAAATTTCCAGCACCCTTACAGGTTTAACCATAATTATTCTTGGTTCTTTGATCTACAAGGATATCCAATTTAATACATGTGATAAATATGAAACATATTTCTTAAGGAAAGAAACATGGAAAACACCATGCATTCGTGCCAATGTGGGAGGCAATGCTAAGCGGTAAGCTACATGACTTATCATTTCTACAATTTCAAAAGGGCTCACAAAACAATGTGATAACTTGGCTACTTTGCCAAAGGTAATTGAGCTCTTTTTAGGCTTGACACGTAAAAAGACTTTTTCACCAATTTAAAATTTTCTATCGACCCTTTTCAAGTCTTCATAACTTTTCTACCTATCATGCCTTCCTTTAATCATTCATGGATTAATTTTACTTGTTATTTCATTTCAGTAAGCGTTTCAGGTCTAATTACCTCTCTATCTTTAATGTTATCCCAACTAACAGGGTTCTGTAATTTCATCCATATAATGCTTTGAAAGATGTCATTTTCTAGAGAGGAATGATAAGTATTATGGTATATAAATTCAACTAAAGGAAGGTATTCTTCCCATTTGTACTATTGGTCCATATAGTACATTCTCAACATATCTTCCATTACTTGATTAACTCTCTTTATTTTCCCATCTATTTATGGATGATATGCAGAACTAAAATTTAGTTTCGTTCCTAAGGCTACATTCATAGTTTGCTAAAAATGTGAGGTCATTATTGGGTCTCTATCATATATAATCAACTCGGGTACACCATGTGATCCGAACATTTCATGAAAAATATTTTTGTAAGGAGAGGTGAATCATATTTGATATTTCTAACAATGAAATGAGCTACTTTTATTAACTTGTAAACTACAAATAAAATAACATCATGTTTTTTTAGACATAGGAATCCCTTGAATAAAATCCATACTTATTACTCGCCATTTATATTGTGGTATGCTATGAGGATATAGTAAACTAGTTGGATGCATACATTCAGCCTTAACATGTTGAAATTAAAGGTAATGTAAAACAAAATCAGTTATGTCCTTTTTCATCCCCTTCTAAAAATATAATTGTTTTAAATTAGCAAGCATTTTTGTAACTCTGAGATGTCCTGAGTAAGATGAGTTATGAAATTCCGTCATCAATTTATTTATTAACTCATTTTCTGAGGCTACATACACCCAATTTTCATACCTTAGGATTTCTTCATTATCAAAATTGAAACCTTTGTATCTTGCATCATTAGAATCTGCAGCAAGCGCTACTTTTACTTGTTGAAAATATGAATCGGACATCATTACTATATTTACTTCATATGTAAACCGAATTCTCAAATTTAGAAGTGCAGAAATATGTTTCATACGGCTTAGCGCATATGCCACTCTATTTTCCTTACCATTGACGGGTGTCATTTTTCCCTTCATTTAATCAACTCTCTGTTGATGTCGTATTCAAACCAGGGGTGTGTCTAAAGATATATGCAACAAGAAGAATCCTAGTAATCTAGTAATTGACTATAGGTATTTTTGTATTTTTGGGTGATTTCTCAATGTCTTTGGGACTTCTTGGTCAAAACCTTATTGAAATCAAACTATGAAAACTTACTAGAATTAAACACTCTTTGGAAAAATAAATTTTTGGAAATGAACACACTTGCTTTTGGAAATAAACACACAATTTGAGAATGTTGGAAAATGATTGCAAGAAAATAAGAAGGTAATATAGAACACCCAGTAGGAATAGTTATACGCATGATTTCAACTTGAAGAATTAAAAACATCTAAAAAATTAATAGATATATACTATTTGCTTTAAAAATATAAATACCAATAAAATGAATATCTTGGTTCTTGGGGGAGTGGGCCCTTGCTCCACCTTGAATCGGGATTTGAAAACTTAAATTCTCTCAAAACAGAAATGACTATTTTATTGATAAATTGTTCGTATTACAAAAATGTATTGTATCTCAGTAAATGGTCTATATCTATGTTATATTTTCCTATTCTCCCCTAATATATCTGTATAGGTCTGTATATATACTTCTTCCACAGTGCATTTATAACCATAAACGTCCCCACGATTTAGTTGGAATCAAATCATGCCCAAAATAGATGTTGAATTGGAATATGGTTGGACATACAATGTATGGTATTTATCCTGGATCTGTGAGTCGAAGGATAAAAATATTATAATATACTCGATTTAAAGGATCGTTGATTGTTGAATTACCATACATTGTTGGAATGAATCAAATCCTCATCGATTCTAGAACTTTAGAGATGTTAGGAACTAAAGGAATTCATTCAAGATCTAACCATGAGGGTTCCAAAGCTACATGCAAGAGTTCCGGAACTAAGTCCTAAAATTCTGGAACTAAGTACAAAAGTTCTAGAACTAAGTCTAAAAGTTATGCAACTAAGTGATATATCTTATAACTCTTTGAAGGAGTTCAGAACTAGCTTCAAAGTTCTAGAACTAATCCTTATTGAAACAAATGCTTCAAAAATATGATGACCACTTCATACTTCATTCTTTCAATTGATTGTGACGTATTTTATTACAAAACTGAATTTCCAAAGAACTTGGTTAGGAATTATAGATATTTTAAACGTTAGAACTACAATCAACAAAATTTGGACAATTACATCCTAACTTATATTAGATCAAACAAAAGTCACAAAATGCAATCAAAATTGATAAAAATGAGAGTAAAATAACATCATTTATTATGACGTTTTGTTATCTCGTTTTAGTGATTTCAGCTAAAATTGAGATAACCTTAGGAAAATTTTAGAAAATCTCTTAAAATTACCTTTGAAAGAGATTTTTGGGTTTTTGGGTTTTCATTGCATGAAAATATGTTCTTTGCATGTAATATGCCTCATGTTCCCTGAAACCTGAAACCCGATTGCTTAAGTCCTTTGTATCGGGTTTTCAAAACTTCCAAGCATCAGAACATGCTTTTCCAAATGCAAGTTTCATGCTCCATGTTTCTGAAACCTGAAACCTAAAATGAAGCCTTTGTATTGGGTTTTCAAAACTTAAAAGCATCTCAACATCTCATGCATCATGTCTCATGTTTCCGAAACGAAACCAATCGAATCAAATATTTTGTATCGAGTTTTGAAAGCTCCAAGCATGATGACATGTCATTAATGTCTAGTTGTTTGGTAGTTGGCACATGCATCAAGTGAGGTGTAATTAATGTTATGGTATTATAAATAGTTGGTTTTCTATGTCATTTGTTACCCGATACATTTTTTCTTCATTGGATTTACGATTGTGATTCTTCCACCTCCAAACCTGATTGATCTTCCCGGTCAATTTCACCGTCCATATTTGATCATTTTTCAAGGTTGTTGAAGGTATTCTTCTCTCCTTTATATTTTTGAGTTTTTTGGGTTATTTATGAAATGTTTCTTGGGGGTTTTATTTCATTTCCTTTTCCATTACTAGTTTAGGGTTTTGGGTCGGGTTTCTTGTTTCTTATCTTTTTCCCATTTGGGTTCTTGTTTGAAATTAACTTCTAGGTTATTTACTTATTTTTACATAAATTGTATCTAAAGATTACAAAAGAATCTAAAATTTCATAAGAAAAATAAGGTGGGAAATTCTCATGTTCTGACACATCAAAAACACGATATATTAGTTTTAAGTTTTTCCAAGTGTTTGACATCCTCAAATTTATCCCTTGTGTCGGGTTTTTCTAGGTGTTTGACATCCTCCAAGTTCCTCCTTATGTCAGGATTTTCTAACTTCTCGACATCCTCCAAATTCTCGTGAGTGTTTCGGGTTCTCATATATGCTCAACATGTTCTAAGTTACGACATACACTCTATTGTGTCGGGGTTCTCAAGGTGCTCGACATCATTTAAAATTCGCAAGTATTTTGGGTTTCCCAAGGTGTTTTACAAGTCTCAAAATCCAAACAAGTGTCTCGGGTTTGTGTAGTTTTCCAACAAAATTCTAAACCTAATTTCCTTTAAGAAATCATCAAGGCATTTCTTCTATGAGATTCATCATGTTAGACCCCGGTCAATCTAAGGATAAGTCAGATAGGGTAGGAAAGATGAAGTATAAGTATTAGAAGATGGAGTCCCCTTCTTATGTAGATTACAATTATGACATTCAGGGACACAAAGCTTGGAAATATAAATATGGACGACTTCTAGAACAGGATTAAGGATTCTTCTCAGAGTTCCTGGATGAAGTCAATAGCCGGCTGCGGTATTCCTCTTACAACAAGATTTATAATATCAGCTCAATGCCCTGAATTCATCTTGGCTTGCACTTATAACTATGACTCACCTCCCAGTCGGTAAGAAATCAAGCAGAGAGTCTATAGTGAAATTGGATGGAGGTTACTTTTACCAACTCCTAAGGTTACCCAATTTTGAAGAATATGTTGATATAAACCTTCAGTCAAAGACAAAAGGCCTCGAAAAGATTAGGAAGATCGCATCGGGCATGTGAACAAGAAGTTCTTGATCAAAGCTTAACCAACCACTTCTAGGTTTCCCAGTTAATCCCTAGAAGTTATTTCATTCTCGAAGTCGGTGATATCATCACCCCTTGAGCCAAGTGTTTGGACTCATAGAGTCAAGATATTTCCAAGGGTGGATGTATTGGTCATGGTCATCATCAAGAAGAATGACCAAGGGATTGATTGCGGAAGCCTAATAAGTGATGAGATTGACTCCCGGATAAAAATAGTCTTGTCTATCGTAAGTTCTATATGATGTCCTACGTTACCTATGCAAGAACGGGCATGAGAAATTGCCCTGGGTTAGATTCAAAGGGAAACCAAGTAATAGAACACATATATCATTATTTCCCTCAACTGAAAATAAAAGGGGAGGAAGATCAATATAGAAGAGTGAATGACACCTTCTTCTATGAAAACATTTGCAGGTTAAATCCTGATCTGCGGAAAATAAGGGTCTCCGATGAAGCAAGGGCCGAAGTGTCAAAATGGGGTTGCATATTCTTACAATTTAAGAAGTTAATTTATCTTCGGGTGGTCAGGTTCTAGGGTAACCCTTTCCATTTTCCCAGGTTCCTAGGTGACAAACTAATTCTTATGGATTTAGTCAGACAATTGTTGAATTTTCACAAGTTCTAACAAAACAGACACAAAGTTGTCGTCTCCTTCCCTATTTCCATTAGAAGGTATACATTCTCTTCAATGGCTAAAGCCAAGAATGTGATACATGAGCTTTAGAACAAGTTAAAGAAAAATATGAAGCACAGATATGGGTTTGACTTCCGAGGAGTCCTCAAGTCATATGGAACCTTGTATCTATATGTGCCCAATGTGGAAGACATCTGGGTTGATCTTTGGGATGAAGTTTCCATCCAAAGAAAGGACAACAATAGACTAACACTTGAAGAAATTCAGATGTTAGATTTAGCCGATATCCCCTAAGGCACCGTGGATAGTGAAATTGTTCTCGACACCTCATATGATCAGTTGAATGAAGATCAATATGGATTCCCTAGCCATTGATTGGTTTATTGCTGAAAAAGCTTCTATCGTTGAAATTTTTTTCTTAGACTCTTGCCCATACCAAGGCATGGCTCATTTCTTGGGGAATGAGTTATAAAGAAAAGATCTTTTCAAAGTTAGCCACTTTAGAGGTGGGACCCTCCAAGGGAGAAAAGGAAAAGGATAAAAGCCCTTCCAAGAGGTAGATAAAATTTAAGTTTTTTAGAAAAGGAGAAGAGCAAGTAGCCGCATCATCTGCCACTCCTTCACAAACAATTGAGATACCAGATTCACCTCCTCCACCAGAACAAGGAAAAATTCCTTCGAAGTTGAGATTAGTCAATCTCTCATTTCTCCTTTTGTTGATTGCTCATTAGAGGTAAGTCTCTCGGCTTCCCAAGATTTGATTTCAGAATCCTTACCTCCTCCTTTCCAATCTCTCCCACCTCCTATTTCTTCGCCAAATTCATCAGCCATGGCTAACATCTTTCTAACCTCTCACCTCTCTCTGCTAGACCTAAGATGGCCATAGATATGCCTCCTCCTTCTGCACCTTCATTCACTGAGTCTATTCACATAGACACCACACTTGCAGTCATCACTACTCGAAAGTAAACCTCCCTCCACCTGTAGATGTGACCATAACACCTCCGATAGGGGAAAATTCTTCTAGTGTACCTCAATGGTTAATTGATCAGACCCCAAGGAAGAGGAAGGTGGTAGTCCCCCTACCAGCCTTTGACTTCAGTTCCCTCAAGGTCTTTCCTACCAAATATACCAAGAAACCTAAAATGGTTTGAAGGGTTTTAGTGGATGCCTCAGGGCATAAGTATTTAGAGATTTTCACTCCTATAGCCAACAAAACTAAGGAGGATATAATGATCACTAATTATCAAATCACAAGGGTTGATATAGGAAAAGTAACAACATAAGGAGCACAACCGAATGCGAGGATGCCATAAACGTGTTGTTTTAGAAGTTGAAGGAAACAAAGGTGAGGAGGGATGAGATAAAGGAAAATGTTGAGCAGCTTAACGGAGGTATTACTCAAGCTTTCAAATCCTTCTTAGTAAAAAACATCATCCTCTACCCCTACTCCTATCAGGTTTGATTTGTAATCAGTACCAAGGATTGAAAAGATTAATGAGAAGGGGAGAATAGTTGATGAATGGATTCAGAGGTTACTCTTGGAAGGAAGAGAGGTCATTGATGACACATTGGAGGTTTATAAATCCTTGGGGGAGATAAATAAGGAAGGTGAAAAAATAGATGATGAGTTTTCAGATGAAATCAGGAACCTCGAGCTAAATTTTTAAGCTCTCAATGCATTAAAATAGGTTCCATCCCATATCTTGGTTGAGGAAGGAATCATTCCACATGGGGATAAGTATTTCTAGCTAACAAAAGCCATCAAATTCAGGATAAAGATTCTCAATGAAGCTTGCAGCAAATTGAAGGAATATAGAGATCAATTGGTTGATGCTACGAATGACATTGAAGAGGAGTTGTCTAGGATATTTCCCAAGGTGTTGGATGAAAAATTGAATATTCTATCTACTGATGATTTCTATAAACAAATCCAAGAATCAATCCAACACGAACCAACTTCCGTCTTCAATCTGGAAATCATTGATAAGTTCGTAAAGATTGAGCATGTTTTGGAATCATTAAAGAAGCTCAATAAGAGATTGAAGAAACTTCCCGGTAATGCAAGTGATACTCAGGAAACTTGTGAAGTCCTGAGTGACCATTCTAGTGCACCAGAAGAAGCTGAGATGCGAGGATATAATCTGAAAATTCTAGGAATTTTGGGACAAGCGGGCTTCCTTTCGAGGAGGAGGACAAGGATGTCGAAATGAAATAAGCATAATGTTACATGTCATTTTCATCCAGAGATTGACATGTCTTTTTCATTTTCATTTCGTCATGTAGGAAGCAAATTTTGACTTGGTCTCTTGCGTGAGAGTCAAGTAAAATAGGATTCTTGTTAAAAGACTATTTTCTAGGATTTATCCTATTTTCTCTCTACTCTTTCTATTATAAATATGGAATGCTTGTGTATTCCAAAAGAGGGCTATTTTTAGAATATAAAGAGCTATTATGAAGAAGAAGAAAAAAATTATTTTCTTTTAATCATTGAGGAATAGAAACAGGTGTTATTTTTCAAACTTTGTGTTGTGAGATTCATCTATCTTGAGAGATCATTCTTATGTCTAAGATCTTAAGCTATTCTTTGTTTAGTGTTCTTGATTATTTTAATCATTTCCAACATTACACTCATTATCTAAAACTCGTATAAGTATTTCTTGATATGTGTTTGCTTGAAAGAAAATACTTTCCTCTCATTCCCTTCTCACTCTATTTCTTCCTTAATAGTTTCCTTTCTAATACATTCTATTTCTGAAATTGTAACATCTCCATCTCATGTTGATGTGGATTTTGGGATTATATCCCAACCCCAATGGTTAGAATAGTGTGAATATTGTATATATTATTTTGGTTGTGTTTTAGATTAGTAATAAACAGGATGACTCACTGTCTTTGAGGAGGGATTTAATCTGTGTAGTATGGTGGAACTTCATATTTTGGTCTAAAAATCATCCAACCAACAGTTTTTGGTGATTCCACTGGGAATACGGATTGATAAGACTAAGCTTATTCTATTGGTGTCGATGACTCCGTATTTTCCTTATTTTTGATAGATCCATTTTCTAGTTCAAGCTAGCTAGAAAGATCTTCACTCGATCAAGCCGAGCTAGGGGTGAAACTAATCCATTCTTTGATCTGCTTTAACAACATAATTTTAGACTTTCCCCCAACAGTGTTGTATTTAGCCAAGCAAGAATTTTTTTGCCTATCCAAATAATTTAGGTTCCTCAAGAACAAGAAGCATCTATAACCTATCGAGTGTTATTCTTATCCGATACTCAAATCCTATATGCACTTCATTCGGAATGATGGCAACACAACTTGTGCCTTGGGGTCTAGCTATTGGTCCTCTCTCTTTGACTCCACCGTTGCATGAGCTACCACATGGATCTCGTAAGAATATTCCCAAATTCAATGGTGATGGGAAGTAGAATCTTGATGAACACGTCACCTCATTCTTTATAGCAAATGGTATCCTTAGAGTAGCTCATGAATATGTTTTGCATTCGACTCTTCATTGAAACATTGCATGGTGTGGCAATGGAATGGTTCTACCATCTTCCAAATGCATGCATTACAATGCGGGCTACTATGAGATCCATATTCAAAGCAAGGCTCAAACCACTGAATATTCTCATGCCTTGTTAGCACATCTTACACATATGAAGAAGCCGTCTCATGAACCCATGTAGGACTTCATGGAAAAATTCAATAAGTTGATTCAGAAGATTCTAGAACTAGTCATTCCCACTCTTGAAAATCAAGTGTTTCTTCATCAACGCTCGGTCCCCGACGTGAGCTTCTTATTAAGAAGGTGTGTTATCCCTTATTTAGCTCTTGCTCAATCTACAACCATTAAAATATAAGATGATCTCATTTTGGCGAGAAGGATCAGAATAGAGTCATCTAAGCCTAAAAATCAAAGTTATTCTCAAAGTAATACTGATCCTATGATTGAGAAGATGGCTAATGACTTGATCACTTTAAAGAATCAAATGTCCCAATGGGTGAGCAATGTTCCTTGTCAAGATATTCCTAGATGGAATTTCACCAATACCAATGGTGCTCCCACAAGAGATAGGAATTGGTTGATTGTTGCTCTCAAGAAGGTTGGCCATTGAAGTTCCTCCGTTAACACAATAGTAGAAATAATTGAGGAAGATGAAGAACCGTAAGATCAAGATTCTCATGAATCTTTTGAAGCTTCAAGATATGTTGATGAGTATTTTGACGATTCAGTTGGTGACTCCAATATTGGGTACTTGGAATATGAGGAAGATGATTACGAGCATGATGGTCACTCATTCATAGTATTCAATCGATCTCAATCCCATAATCCCATAAATCTGGTTGAAGGCTCTAAGAAGAAGGTTAAAGAAGCTCCCATGGTTATGGCTAAAAGAGGCTCTCCTATCTCAGCACAAACTGAAAAGGAGACAACTAAAAAGGTAACTTATTCTTCTAATTCCCTTTCTCCTACTCCCAAGACCAGTACCTCAACTCAGACCAATGTAACCAAAACTGATCCCACCATCATTCCTTCATATACCACTTTCAACATTATTGATCATGCAAAGAAAACTAAGATCCAAATGTCAGAAGCTAAATACCTTTAGTCAAATCCTGAGCAATTTGAGAAACTTGAAAAATTCATTAGAAGAAAGGTTGTTATCCCTTCACCTTCAAAAATCATTTTCCTAGCCCCACTTAGCCTTCACCTTAGAATAATATGACCTCTGCTTTCTTCTTCAAGGAAGATTGAAGCTGTTTTATTTGTCCTTATAAACGGGTTAAAACTCAACAATTCCATAATTGACTCGGGAACCTCTCGATAACATGATGCCTGTAAAAGTATCCCATGCCATTGGACTTACCTTGACTATATCTTATGGGTTGTGTTACTCCATGGAAACCAAGTAAGTCCCCTTGATTGGCCAAATCAAAGATGCATAGTTTACATTTGTCACATTCCCGAGAAAAGATAGTAAAAATGACTATCTTGGTTGCTGATATCCTAGTTGCTTATGGTATTCTCTTAGGAAGATGATTTTGCAAAGATGTTGGAGGAGAAATCAATATGGACTGGACCAAAGATAAAATTCTAGTGAATGGATTTCCTCGTATCCTCCACCCTGAGTCGCAAGCGAAGTACCTGGTCACTAAATCAGATGACCTCAAGGCTCAAATTCTCTTTGAAGATGTTGTCTTGGGAAATTATTTAATGACATCAGAGGTACCTTCTATAGATATCAAGGAAGAAGATCCTAATTCTATTTGGACCCTCAAGTTTGACGGAAGCTATTCAAATACTAGGTCAGGCGCTTGTGTGGTTCTTATATCTCCATATTTTGAGATCTTTCCCTCTGCTTTCAAGTTGTAGTTTGACAATACTAATAACATGGCCGAATATGAAGCTTTGTTATTAGGATTAGAAATGGCAAGGCAAAGGGAATCTGAAATCTCAAAGTGCGGGGGAGATCTTGAGTTGATTGTAAATCAAGTAAAGGGGATCTATCGGGTAAAAATGATTGCCTAAGACATTACAGAATAAGGTGTGTGATAAAAGAGAATCCTTTGATGCTTTTTCTATCAAGGATATTTTGAGGGATTACAATGATAAAGTTGATTCTTTATCCGTGTATCGTATCTCTTCTCCTTCCTCACCCGAATTTCAAAAAGGAAAAGTATAGCATTAAGATTGTGTATCGTCCAAGTGTTCCAGATAATTCAAAGCACATTGGCAAGTGTTCAATGATGATCAACATGTATTGTCTCTTCTTGAGAAAGCTTATTATTTTTAGCGAGCTTTATTTTGAAGGATCGGAATCATCTTTTTGTGAGTCTGTCTTGAATTCATATCAAGAGATTGATGGTGAATTCATCCAGATCAAAGGTAATAAAATTCCAAAGGGATTGGTTTTACGGAAGGTATGTTTAACAAGCACACGACCATTTTATTTAGAATAAAAGGCAAGATGAGGGTGCTTCCTCATTAGAGGTAGATCAAGTTAATCTAGGCTCTCCTGACCACCCAAGGATGGTAAATGTACGTACCCAAAATTGTAAGGTATTGTCTTTGCGGAGCGGTGTAATAAATGCCCCAATGATGATACGGAGTCTCTTCGAAAGGTGTTCGGGATCAGAGAATCTTTACGGATATGCGTTAACATCCCGCATGCCTTGCTTAGCCCCCGTGTGCCTTGTTTTCCTTTTTCCTCTTTTCTTGGCTTTTTGGTCTTGGTGGCGAAACCGCAGCCACGAAGGGTGGCGGTCTCGTGACCGCCGCCGCCTGAGCAGGCGGCGGTCTGTAACCTCACTGAGCAGGCGGGCGGCGGTCCTTTATGCATTTTTCCGAACGTTCTTTTGACGGAACGCACGCAAAGTTCAACGCTTCACCAGATTTTCTTGCCGACTTAAGCATACATTAATGTTTTTGGTCCCCCTGGAATAGTGTTTTTCCTTTGTTTATTGTTTAGGAGTTCAGTTTGGTTTTGATCTTTGGGTGTTTGAATTCCTATAAATGCATGGTTTGTGCACATGCAAATGGCCCCTCATTCTTGTTTAAAAACTCATCACTTTCAGTAGTTCAGTCTTCTAGTTTGCTTAAGTTTGATAGTTTAAATCTTTTACATGCTTAGTTGCATTTACTCAGCTGTTGGTAAGCCACAGATCCAACTTGTGCAAACAATATTATTGCTTTTAGAGTAGAATAGTTTAGGTAACCATTAAATTTACAGGTTTTTCTCTTCATACGAGATGAGTTTGAGTTACGGACGCATTTTGTTGCATGATTCGCAGAGACCCCGTTAGGAATTGCATAGGCCAAGCTCGTGCTCTTGCGCTATCCCTCTCCTATCCGCATTCTATTACATGCGCATTCAGAAGGCTGTCCATTGATCCAAATATCTATTCTGTTGATGCAAGCATTACATGCTTTTCTGGATTCACGTGAGCACAAAGAACGAGGAGATCATACTGAGGGGACAAGAACACACACACCATCGGATTCGCCACTGTTCTGCGAAATCCAGGTTCCATCTTTCAAATTTTTAGTTAGAACTTATCAAATAAAGTAGTTAATCACTTTATTTTAGTTATTTCCATTCTCGATATTGCCAAGGAAGTTGTGGGGATTGATAGTTTCTGAGAAACTATGATTCATTCCTCACTTCTAAGGTAGGATCGAGAATCTTGCAAATAGATTAGTTATTTCGTTGTTTAGAATAGATATACAAAATTACACAGACAAATAGCTACACTCGGCTATTTTGTTTGTTTTACGTTATTAGTTTAGTTGTCAATTCTAAATATTCTTAGATAGCTGCTTTCTTATAAATTGCCAGAAAATACAAAAAAATGAATTATATATGCTAGAAGTGTACTTAGATTTTACTTTATTATAGTTTGTTTCATTATTGCTTTTGCATGACAATTACGGGACCTAGGAGCCAGGGAATACATTTTCGAGCCAATTGTGCCTGACCCAATAGCGTAGTGGCGATAGCGACATTGACCAAAACCTTAGGATACAAGTCTTCCAAGCAACAGGACTTCCAAGCGAGTCGGTCATAGTTGAGAGGGTTAAACGTAGAAGACGACCAAGCACACACATTTTGGTCAAATCAACCAAACTACAGGTTATCCTAGAAAACATCCGCATGACTGTAGAAGGATTTGAAAGAGAACAAATATTCGGGTGTGATCCTTTAGTTCCTGACCGAACATTTGGAGACACCCTCATAGATATAGATACCGAAGCTTAAGAATTCAAGTTGCTTTAGAACACTGTGAGGTATTCGAGAAAATCACACAAATCCACGATTCTAAACGTAGAGTGAGAAAGCTTACGACTACTAGATACTAGGGATTAGAACTTGATCTCACGTATGACCATAACAGGACCACAACAACCAGAGTCTACGGTTGTGATCCACAAATCCCTGACCTAACGAATCCACAAGTCGGTTAGATATAGACACACGGCCTACACACATTAGTATTTGGTCTACTCGATTCCACCTATCATCGTTCAACTTGATTTGTCCCTACTAGACACACTTGACTAAAAAAAGCTAGAGAATTTTGGATTAGGCAGGAGAATCGTCCATAGAGTTGACTATATTCACGATATGATCCTATCAGAGAAATACACGAAACCATCCGGGGTCATTTTCCACGCATCCCTGACCCATAGATCGAATCACGCGAGCTCGATATTGATTGGAGCCTTGAGATCATCCTCGCTGATCGATCTATCACACCAGTCCAAGTTAGAAGGGCCTTCTTTGCCTTAGATTCGCAAATACCATTAGTGCGTGTCGAAGACATTAGACTCCCCAACTAGTTTGTCTGCATATTCTACCCCCACCGGCTGTCTCGGCACGACCTCGGGAGGTCGGGTACGTGGAAGAGTCACTTGTTGATTCTCACGCTCGCCTGTTGCTTTTCCGACGTACAAAATTGGTGAACCCGACGTGAAACAAACGAAATTAGTGAAGCTGACGTAAAACTTCCTACCTTCTCGTTCGGAGTCATAAATATCACGTTTCCCTTCACAAATCACCTTCGCTCCTTCCCATTATTCTGCGGGTATTCATATACCCCCCGAATATGTTGGGATTCGATGCATATGGCAGACCCCTCCTGGGTCTTGAGGCATACTATGCCCAACAGAATAGGGAATCATCACCCTCACTCTCAATGTGGGGCGACAACTATTCAACTAATCGTTGTCAACGCAAACGCCAAGGATTAGATATAGTTCGTCCTTCCAAGCGAGTGGTTGGAGCAACAACTCACTCAAACACAAAGCAGAGCCTTCGGGCTCAAACAATATGACATTGTTTGGAGAATGCTTCATCTCCTCGGGTGCTACTTATACCACATATTAGCGAGACAATCAGATCCATACTCGGTTCTAGATGACGAGTACTCAATACGTTATCCTAGGAATGAACAACGCTCTCAAGGCATGTACCCACTGTAGGAATTTTGCAAATACTGGCCGAGTTCTCTCCTCAAGAAAATACCTCTATGCCATCACGTATAGAAAATACTCTTAGAGAAACTTGGCAAGATAGCAATCAGTTCATGTGGCTATCACATGCCTATACAACACCAGGATATACAACAAACGCCCACGAGGCACGATATCGTGACTTCACCAAACGAAGTCATTTCAACTCTAATAGAAAAGGTTAGAGGATTAGAACTTTCCCAAGCAAATCAAAATTCAAAATTCATACAAATAGGGAGTTCCAATCCTCCGCACCATCCTAGCCAAGTAGATCTCCTCACAGGAGTAGGCACGTTAGGTATGACTCCTCAGTATTCACAACAAGTACCAACTAGACCCACTATCGCTAGCACAGTTCCTCTGGTCCAGAGTGAGAAATCCATTCTGGATAGTACCCCTTCGTACTTAAACATGTATTCCAAATCACCACAAGGGGATATGTACTCATCCCAGGATGTTTACTCAAATGCGAGGATTGCCTTATGCCCCTGCCAACGCGTCACGTTACGCCATATCAACAACCCGTTCGCCACCACCTCCTCAACAGCACCATCAATGGTTGAGACATATGCAATAGGGACTTATTGAATATTTAAAGGAGCCCTTAGATTTCACCACAAGAAGCATTATGCTTCCCAAGGCCTCTTCACGATTTGCCCAAATACAAAGGAGAAGGAGATCCGAATGCACATATCAAAGCTTACTTCTGACCATTTGAGAATTACTCCCGTAGGATGGGGTCGTTGCTAAAATATTCCCCAAAACGCTGGAAGGAATTGCCCTCGATTGGTATTACGAGAATACGAGGCTTCCATACATTCATTCAAACAACTCGTGTATGCGAGTTCATCAAAGCCTTCGACATGAACAAACTATTAAGGACGAGAATCGGGGAGTTCTTGCACATCAAGCAAGAACATACTTGAAAGTCTGTCGCTCATTTCATCCAAAGGTGGTGCAAAGTCCTTTATTCCTCAGCAAGCGCTCCAAACATGGATCAGATGGAGCTATGCGATTTATTCCTTCATTCTCTTAGAAAGAAGTGAAGGAAGAAGTCCGAGAGAAGTTCCCACCAGGACTTATGATGAAGTACTTGAGAGCGCTCTCACGAATAGACCAGGCAGCAATAGATAGTGGCCGTAAGGCGTATGGAGCAAATGGGAGGTTAATCACCTCCATTCAAAATACTACAACTACCACAAATGTCAATCAAGGACCCAAAATCCTTAACAAAAATGGTGGGGTAACAATGAGATGGGGTAAGCGACCAGCCAAGAGGGTAAATGTCGTTAATACTCCGTCACAAACAAAAACCAAAGAAACAACAATTTTACCCCGACGGTCAATACGGTGGATTTTAATAATCCACAACAACAACAACGGTGAAATCCATAAGGGCCAAGCCAAAACTCATTTGGTTACCAAAACCAAAGTCAAAACCAAAAACAACAATTCCAAAACTTTGGTCCTAATAGGCAATAGTTTGATCGGAATTTTAGGCCACAATACACACAAACCAACAAAAGCGGGAATTATAATCCCAATTCTTATTGTGGTTTCCATAAAATTCAGGTCATGACACTAGAACATTTCGTGACTACAAAAATTCATGCAACGCTTGCAAATGAACAAAAATAATTTTTTATGGATATGTTCTTAGCAGATCCTACGTCACCAATGGCAAGTACCTTCGCAGGGGCCGTTTCCCCTCAGAATGCCCCTCTCAAGATCTTTAATGATCCACTCCCAAATCATGATAACGATGGGTTGAAACCAACTGGAACAAACAAAGGCGCAATACGAGAAAGCAACGATCACGAGGCCTCAACTCGCAAATCCGTTAGTCGCGCCACAACTAGGAAGTCAGCCGCGACCTAAGGTAGTTGGATTAGTGGAGTTAGACTCCGAATTACCCGTTGAAGCAATTACGAGGACACGAGAGTATTTCTCTCAACCAAGTCCAAGCCATCTGAAGCAGATAACATCCAGCAAACCGTAGCAAAACCTATGGGTGCTTACGATCTAATTAATGATCTAACAAAAACCTTCTCGCATATTTCATTCCTTGATTTACTAAAGAATTCCCCGCTCACGGGCTGCTCTTTTAGAGGCGTTAGGTTTGGGTCATTTAATTAGTATCACTCCACCACCAGAAGCACAAGTAAATCATATAGACTTTGATGTTTATCCTCCGGGACAGGCGGATAGGGATGTCGAATTCATATTCGAAATAAGTAAAATGCCTACGGATGCCGAGATCGCACGCCGAGGCAATCCAGCCCTACACTTGCAAGTACAGGTTTATAATAATTATGTAAAACGGGCAATGGTTGATGATGGAGCTGCGGTTAACATAGTCCCTTTCTCTTTTCTCCAAAAATTGGGATATGGTGAAACAAACTGTTCCACTACTCGAAATACCTTGAGAGGCTACGATAGCCTTAAAGCCACATCGATAGGAACTATAATACTACCGGTCACTTTGGGACCTAAAACAATCCTGACTGAGTTTTATATTATAGATTGGGAAACTAACTATAATATGATCCTCGGCCGGCCGTGGATACATCGAATGAAGGCAATCCCTTCCACGCTATTTCAAGAAGTAAGATTCTTGCATCTGGGAAAGGTATTTGTAGCCGAAGATGATCCAAAGCCATTTGACGTACACCTAGCTGATTTAAAGAAGAGACTAGGTGTACACTCAGAATTTGAACTTCCAACAAACCAACTTAATAAACCCACTGACTCAAAGTCAAAAGAAAAGTTGGTACCTACGACGGATCTTGAAACCATCAGTGTAGCCAAAACCACCCCAATTCTGGCGGTAAAGCTAAAGAAAGCGTATCATTAGGGACTCTTTGAAAAAATCGTTGAATTAATAGAACAAGATTTACCAATGTTCTTACCATTTGATTCGGTAGGTATAGGATATTCCTTAGGGGTTGGCTCTCTTCCAATGAGAAGATCTTTGCATGGTCGAAGTAGAATGTGCAAATACAGTAGATACACCTACATCTATGCTCCCAGCTAAATATTGGACTCTCCATTTCGATGGAGCTAAATGCCGCTATGGAGCGGGGGAGTATAATTCTTACCTCGCCGAGGAAAAGGTCCTCCCATTCTCTTTCAAGTTGAACTTTGAATGTACAAACAACGGCGAGTACAAAGCTCTCCTCCTTGGCCTTACCTTAGCCAAAAGAATTGGTATTGATAACATCAAAGTTTTAGGAGACTCATGATTAGTAACAAACCAAGTTTCGAAATATATGAAACTAAAGCCGAACATTTACAACTCTACAAAGACGCTGTGTTAGATTTAAGCAAAGCGTTTAATTTCATATCCATTGAAGCAATCCCACGAGAGAAAAATCTTCTCGCCAATTCAATAGCAACTTCGGCATCACGCTTCACTCCAAGCAATGAGCTAGAAGATACTCACTTCACAGTATCCATTCGTAACGAACCATTGATAAAAACAATGACAAATCCTCTTTCAAGCGGAAATGAATCTACCGTTCTAGACCATGTTGGAAATGATGTGGCTACTTTGGATTACTTAAATGCCTATGCAGCATTACATCGCTCCTGTCACACACTAGATTTATCTCTGATCCCGCATTCATCTTCCTACTTCGGAAATCCCATATGCAGATCTTCCTCGCAAGGAATCTAGCATATACGCAATAGAAAATGGGGATGATATAGATCTACCTCCAGCACCACCTGATTTCAAGAGGGTAACGCCTCTTTAATCGAAGAAACAATCGATGTCAACATTGGGACAGAAAATGAACCAAGGATATTGAAACTAGGTTCTTCATTAACCCCAGAAGAAGTAGAAATACATACTCAGGTTCTCAAAGAACATCAGAAGGCATTTGCATTTAATTACAAAGAGATGACAGGAGTCACACCCCACATTGCGGTGCACAACCTCGTCACTAGATCAGATGCGAAGCCAATTAAGCAAAAATCAAGACTATGAAGCCCAAGGTAGCCCTTATGGTAAAAGAGGAGGTAATAAACTCCTTGGGTAGGATTCATCAAGCCAGTTGACTACTCCCAATGGGTATCAAACATCGTTCCCATTCTCAAGAAGAATGGAAATATACGCATCTGCATAGATTTCGGGACATTAACAAAGCATGTCCTAAGGATGACTTCCCATTGCCATCTATCGATGTCATTGTTGATGCAACAGTGGGTTTGAGCTCTTGTCTCTCATGGATGGATTCTCGGGGATACAATCAAATCAGAATATCGAGCAAGATCAAGCTAAAACCACCTTTATAACTCCTTGGGGAACCTATTGCTTTCTGTTGTTATGCCATTCGGTCTCAAGAACGCCGGTGCCACGTACGGCGGGCTTTGACTTATATATTTCACGATTTAATTCATAAAATCATGGAATCCTATGTAGATGACTTGTTGGCTAAAGCCCAAGAAGCGTTGTGACCATCCCAAAGTACTCCCGTGTCATTCTTTCACGTTTAATAAAATACGGAGTTACACTAAATCCGGAAAAATGCGTCTTTGGTGTAACAAGAGGAAAGCTCTAGGTTACATCATATCGTCACGAGGATCGGCGTTGATCAACCAAAATTCAAAGTTGTCCTCGAAATGGTCCCACCTTCGAGTGAATCGGAATCGATCATTTCTTAGGAAGTGGTGCAATCCGGAGATTCATCCCGGACTTAAGCTTCTCTATTCATCCAATCAATAATTTACTCAAGAAAGACTATAGCATTGATTGGACGGAAGACTGCAACGAAGCTTTCAACGCAGTTAAACGCTTCTTCATGCCACCACCTAAGCTAGATCACCGTTAATTCTATACTCACTGCTACCGATGTTTCGTTAGCTTGCATGCTAGCCCAAGAAGACGATGACAAGAGAGAGCGTGTAATTTATTTCATTAGCCGAACATTGCTCGACTACGAAACGCGCTATACACAAGCAGAACGAGAATGCCTTGCCATAGTTTTCGCAACCAAACGCCTAAGACACTACATGCTAAATCAAGAGACAAGGGTCATGGTAAAAACTGACCACTTACGAACCTTCCTCACACAAGGGTCCCTGTCTAAAAAGGCGGGACGCTTTATAACCTTAATGGGAGAGTTCGAATTAACTTTTGTAAACCAAAAGTCAGTTAAAGGGAAAATCATCGCAGATTGGTTAGCTGATAACCCGCTAGATGGAGGCGACTTAGTAGACTTAGACTTTCCAGACGAATGCGTGTACTACGTCGAAACCCGACCTGCTATATCTGAGTGCCCTTGGTACGCTGATATCATTAGTTATATCATGGACCATAGATACCCAGAAGGAGCTACACCTCAACAAAGAAGGTGGTTACGCATTATCGTAGCTAAATACGTCATTATAGAGCAAGTGCTCTATCGGAAAGCATTCGATGGAATGCTCTTAAGGTGTGTTGACACAAAAGAGTCCAAGAAGATTCTCCATGAATCTCACAGCGGTATATGTGGAGGCCACTTCGGCGGCCATGCCACCACTCGAAAAATACATCGAATGGGCTATTTCTGGCCCACTCTAGAACATGACGCAATAGAGTTTGTACGCAGGTGTCATAAATGTCAGGAGTTCTCTCATGAGATCCACATGCCGGCACAAGCTTTGCAACCGATCGCTACTCCGTGGCCCTTTTCTACATGGGGCCTGGACTTGATAGGGAAGTTCTCTCCCTCGTCCTGACGGCCACAATTTTATAATCACGGCCACTGAATATTTCACTAAATGGGTAGAGGCCATGCCTCTTACAACTGTACCTGGTTCTGTAATCGCTAAGTTCATTTTGAACCAAATCATTTGCAGGTACGGTATCCCGCAAATTATTATCTCAGATAATGGAACTTCTTTCAAGAATGAAGAAGTTCGTGAGCTATGCAACAAATTTAAAATCAGCCATCATACGGCTTCCTTGTACTATCCCCAAGCCAATGGGCAGGCTGAAGCAACGAACAAAACACTGAAAGCCATTCTCCTTAAAACAGTGAAAGAAAACAAGTGGGATTGGCATTTGAAGTTATATCCGGCCTTGTGGGCCCATCGAACCTCAATAAGAACTCCAACAGGAGTAACTCCTTTCTCGCTGGTATTTGGGTCAGAAGCAGTTCTCCCACTCGAAGTTGAAATCCCCAGTCTCCGCATTTCACTACAAGGGATTCTGGATGAGGACGCTTACAGAGAAGCACATCTTTCTCAATTAGAAAGCCTGGATGAAGCTAGGTTAGATGTTGAACAACGACATAGAGTCTATGCCGACCGAATGTGCCGGCAGTATAACAAGAAAGTCTATGAACGTGACATATACGAAGGTGACCTAGTTCTGAGGTTAGACAGCCGGATCGATAAGAAGACCGGCGAAGGAAGGAAATTCTGGCCCAAATGGTTGGGCCCATACCGAGTCATGAAAGACTACGGAATGGTGTTTATCTCTTATGCACACTATAAGGTGAGGAGTTTGGCAAAAGCAGTCAATTCCCTCCACCTCAAACGTTTCTACGCATAAGCGTGGCGCTGCTATATAACTATCTACATCGCATTTTCATATAAATTAGGATCATTTTGTCCACTTGTTCTTACACAAATTGTGATCAAGGAATCTATTTTCAAAGCAATTTATTTCAAACTCGTGATGTTTCTGGCATGAAGTTCTTTAATCATACCTCTCCATCTTCGATATCATCAATCAATTCAGAATCTTTTATCTAATAAAATCAGACATGACGAAGTCCTAACGGTAACCATACCAAGCTCTGCAAGTTTGTTCTCACTTTGGTTTCTTCTTAGGATAGGTGTCTTGCCTATGGTCTGTTCTAGAAGCTTCATGGTGTCACATCTATCCCATATGCACATCTCTTTGGAAATAAGAATATACTGACATCTTACTCAAACAAACAAGTCAAGAAGTGATTAAACAGAAAATTTTATTTTACACATTTCCTTGCCCCACCAACTTTGGTGATGAGCTTGCATCTCTTACTAGTGACGTAGGGTTGGGAAAGGATAGAAATGCCCTTACTCGCCTATGCCTTGCCCACGGTGATAAACCCATGCTTCTTACAGGTAGCACGGGGGTAAAGTGTAGGGGTCCTCAGACAAAGTAAATGTTAAAAGGTCATAAACAAACAATTCAAACTTTGAGTCAAAACGAATGAATCGGATATTCAAAATTCCAAAAAGAGTTAAAAATCCTAAAAAACCCAGATTTTGTCTACTATGTGGCCATCTATGGGTCTAAGTCTGGATAAACCGCAAGGTAAGTTACATCCAAAACTATGAAGTCATTCAGGTAGAGTAAGCTTGTAGTTTTCAATTTGGTTCCACCAAAGCTTCGTCTATCTTTCATCACTATCACTTCACCATATTTCATAACTTGCACCCTTCTTGGCTCTTGGTGATGAGCTCTCGTATTTTACTAGTTGCGTGGAGTTAAGGGTGGGGCAAGTCAATCTATTCATCATACTGGTTGTTCTCATCACTTTGCCAAAACAAATCATGAGGTATCCAAATTGCTAAACAAGAGTTAAGATTCAAGATCACAATGTATATCTACAATATCATTAATCGGCATCATGAAACACAAAAAGAAAGCAAACATTTGCATCATCTGTTTTCCATTTGCATACATTCTAGAAAGCATATAAAACATACATCGTAGTATACACGAAAAAACTGGAGCAGAAAGGAAGACACAAGTGACAAAGTTTTGATCCAAAATCGGTGCATATATATAAATAGTCAATATTTGTATACAATGCCATCATGCACTAGGCATGGTCAAAATGCTCAAAGAGCCCGTAATACACAAAAGAATCCATAATACAAAAAGTGTATAGGAGCCAAATGGCCTCTCAACCCCTACGCAATCCCGGCAAGGTGCGCGCCTCGCTAGGACTACGACTAAGCGGTGCTCGAATGGACGGAAGGATCGTGGTCTCGAGGGGTGGTCATGGTCTCGCCATGAGAACGGCTCCTCATAAGGCGCTCGGCTGTCTCAGCTAGCGCCAACTCGTGCAGAGTAGACACCATCTTGGCCACATGCCAAACGGGAGCAAAGACGTCGGTATGCTGCTGTGCCGGGCCGAGGGCTCCTCGGCATCTACGGATAGCTCTGCATGGGTCTTATCCATAGGGATCATCGAGAGAATCAATACATACCCTACGGATTAGATCCACCACCACGTCAACGATGTCGCAAAACAAAGAAGAAAGACGAATTAGAAACTAGGCAAGAGGCTAAAATATACAAGATACAAATATAAGGAGGGATAGAAGTTAAAACAAGTCAAAAATAATAAAACTAACACCGAAAGGGAGAAAGGATAACTTACTCGGGTCACCGAGCCTCCAAGATGGGTCACTAGGGCCGGACTGCTGCAGATGCCGCCGCCGACCGAGGAGCTGCTCTCGTAGGTCAGGGCAACATGACGCCCGCAACGGACTCATCATCTCCACCATGGCCCCAGGAGAGAGTGGCTCCTGAAAGCGAGTCTCTCTCTCTGCGCTCTACTCCGCCCTCTCCGCCTGCATGATATCCTGAGTATCATGCCACTCAGGATCACTCTCATCCATCTGCTCCTCCGACCCTCCCTCTGTGGACTCCTCAGAATCAGAGTCAATATCTATAGGGTCATCGCTACTATGAGCGGGACCCATGGTAATCCAAGTAAAGGTGCCCGAGGCGCACCAGACTCCCCTCGCCCGAACAATCCCCACGGCTGCAATAGGAATGCCGGGGTAACCCTTTCACTGGCCCAACCACGGCCTCTAGGCCCCCTCAGCCTCCCGAACTGATTCAGAACTGAGTGCTCTGGAGGAAGCATGCCCACATATGGGAGGCCGAATCAACGAGGAACCTGCGAAAGGATGTACCTCTACCAGTCCCACATGGTCAATAAGCTGCCTGTAATGGAGCAGAAACCAATGTCATGGCCTCCTCTTCCCATATGCCGGCCATAAGCTGGTACAGTGTGGCCTCCATGTCTGCTATAGTGAGGGAGGCTACTGGCTGGTGAGGTGCTCTAAGCACCGACATATCTGACCATCTGGCCGCCCTCACAGCCCCAGGATCTGCCACCTCCACGCCTCTGCCATAAGGAATAAAATGCTCATACACCCAACTCATGACTAGAGTTGGGTGGCTCAACGACTGTCCCTGTAAACGGACCACCCTATATAAGTCGTGATAGGTGGTCCCCAAAATGTCTGCCCCCCAGGCGTATATCCGGCCATGCCCCTCTATCTGTGCAATGATGGGGGCCCAACAGTATAACAAAGTGTCACCTCCCTTGTCCCCGATCAGTCTCGAGGCAAGGATCCCCATGATGGCCTGTCGAAATACGGGGATGGGCAAAGAAGGAATGGATCTAACTCTCACTCCCTTCTTCGGCCCCGTGGAAATAATCGCATCTCCCATATATATGTCGCCCACCGTGCATCGTGCCCGTGAGCCTGTTGTCTCTAATGTGAGTCGCCTCCCGATGATCGAGACCCCTGAATGCGGTGGATGTCCTCTAATTAATGGTCCACTCACCACGGACCCACAGCAATCGAAAAGTGTTCCGATCTCGCATCCCAAGAGGAGAATAAGTCAGCAGTATGTGACTAGGACGGAGCAATGTGAGGCACACGTGATATCCGCAATATGCCGGCCCTCTACAATGTGTCCTCCTCATCTGCTGAGAGGGCATCCAATACCCTGGGCAGCGGCAGTCACACTCTCTCCCGAATCCATCTAATATACTTCTCCTTCACCCGCATACACCCAAAACACACAAAACGAGTAAGTTAGTATCTAAACGATATCAAGAGAGTTATAAAAACATATACAAATGCTAAAAATACAAGTGTAAGTTTTCAAAAGAGGTCCTTTTGCATTCATGTGCAAAACCGCCGCCACAGGCGGCGGTTTATGAACCGCCGCCAAGGCGGCGGTCTCCTGTTTCGCCGCCATACTGGACGGAGCGGCGGTCATGTAACCGCCACCTGCCTGGCAGGCGGCGATCGTGTCCGAAAACCCGCGTAGGTTTTTAACCCCAAAAGCCAAAACTAGCAAAAACGACCATTTTGGCTAAAAACAAAGCCTACCCAAGGCGCCCCCAAACGGACCTTTTAAACCTAACATTTTCAAAAATGACCCCCATTACAACAAATTTAGCATTTCAAAATTGAAGAAAAACCAACCTGTGATCTCGCGGGGTGGCGTTCCTGCACGTGGAGGCATGATCACTATCTCATTGTGGATGTTTTGACTCTACTCGCGTGAGAAACCGTTACCGTAGGCCCTAGAGCTCAAAATCTATCAAATCGACTCGTGCAAATGAATAGTAAAATGGGCCCACTTTTATATATATAGCGCTCTAATTCATTTTAAAACCCCTTTTCACGGAGTTCGGAGCGCCAACGGAGGTAAGTTTCTATCCTCGCACTAATGGTACGTCCTCTTCCCCTATTATTTTAGCGTTTATTTTCCAAGTTATTGTATCTATCTGCACTTGAGTTCCCCTTTCATTTTGCAGGTAGCGGGAATTTCGGATGGCGTCATTTCGACACACGGACGTATAAGGTATAACTTCTAACTTCCCATTTCGGGACGGCCATACTCGGACCCACCATTTTATGCCTCTTCATGGCTAAAACGCTTCTCCAAGGGGGCAATATGTACGTACCCAAAATTGTAAGGTACTGTACTGCGGAACGGTGTAATAAATGCCCCAATGATGATACAGGTCTCTTCGCAAGGTGTTCGGGATCCAGAGAAGCTTTACGGATATGCGTTAACATCCCGCATGCCCCGCTTAGCCCCCGCGTGCTTTGTTTTCCCTTTTTCCTCTTTTCTTGGCTTTTTGGTCTTGATGTTAAACCGCCACCCGAAGGGCGGCGGTCTTGTGACTACCGCCTGAAGTCAGGCGGCGGCGGTCTCAACTTGCCGCCGCCTGAAGCGGCGGCGGTCCTTTACGTGTTTTCCAGAACGTTCTTTTGACGGAACGCACACAAAGTTCAACGCTTCACCGGCTTTTTTCTTGCCTGACTTAAGCATGCATTAATGTTTTTAGTCCCCTGGAATAGTGTTTTTCCTTTGTTTATTGTTTAGGAGTTCAAGTTTGGTTTTGATCTTTGGGTGTTTGAATTCCTATAAATGCATGGTTTGTGCACATGCAAATGGCCCCTCATTCTTGTTTAAAAACTCATCACTTTCAGTAGTTCAGTCTTCTAGTTTTCTTAAGTTTGATAGTTTAAATCTTTTACATGCTTAGTTGCATTTACTCAGCTGTTGGTAAGCCACAGATCCAACTTGTGCAAACAGTATTATTGCTTTTGGAGTAGAATAGTTTAGGCAGCCATTAAAGTTGCAGGTTTTTCTCTTCATACAGACGAGTTTCAGGTTCTGGACGCATTTTGTTGCATGATTCGCGAAGAGACCCCGCTAGGAATTGCATAGGCCAAGCTCTGTACTCTTGCGCTATCCCTCTCCTATCCGCATTCTATTCATGTCGCATTAAGAAGGCTGTCCATTGATCCAAATATCTATTCTGTTGATGCAAGCATTACACACTTTTCTGGATTCACGTGAGCACAAAGAACGAGGAGATCATACTGAGGGGACAAGAACACACACACCATCGGATTCGCCACTGTTCTGCGAAATCCAGGTTCCATCTTTCAAAGTTTTAGTTAGAACTTATCAAATAAAGTAGTTAATCACTTTATTTCAGTTATTTCCATTCTCGATATTGCCAGGGAAGTTGTGGGGATTGATAGTTTCTGAGAAACTATGATTCATTCCTCACTTCTAAGGTAGGATCGAGAATCTTGCAAATAGATTAGTTATTTCGTTGTTTAGAATAGATATACAAAATTGCACAGACAAATAGCTACACTCGGCTATTTTGTTTGTTTTACGTTATTAGTTTAGTTGTCAATTCTAAATATTTTTAGATAGCTGCTTTCTTATAAATTGCCAGAAAATACAAAAAAAGGAATTATATATGCTAGAAGTGTACTTAGATTTTACTTTATTATAGTTTGTTTCATTACTACTTTTGCATGACAATTACGGGACCTAGGGAGCCCAGGGAATACATTTTCGAGCCAATTGTGCCCCAGCCCAATATCGTAGTGGCAGTAACTGACATTGACCAAAACCTTAGGATACAAGTCTTCCAAACAACAACAGACTTCCAACAGATCAGGTCACAGTTGAGAGGGTTAAACGTAGAAGACGACCAAGCACACACATTTTGGTCAAATCAACCAAACTACAGGTTATCCTAGAAAACATCCGCATGACTGTAGAAGGATTTGAAAGAGAACAAATATTCGGGTGCGATCCTTTAGTTCCACAGCCAGACGCTGGAGACACCCTCGTAGATATAGATACCAGCTTAAGAATTCAAGTTGCTAGAACACCTGTGAGGTATTCTGAGAAAATCGCACAATTACTGATTCTAAACGTAGAGGCTGAGAAAGCTTACGACTACTGGATACTAGGGATTAGAACTTGATCTCACGTATGACCATAACAGGACCGCAACAACCAAGAGTCTACGGTTGTGATCCACAAATCCCACAGCCTAACGAATCCACAAGTCAGTTAGATATAGACACTGGCCTACGCACATTAGTATTTCAGTCTACTCCGATTCCACCTATCATCATTCAACAGTTGTCCCTACTAGACATAGCTAACAAAGCTAGAGAATTTTGGACTAGGCCAGAGAATCGTCCATAGAGTTGACTATATTCACCATATGACCCTATCAGGAGAAATACACGAAACCATCCCGGGTCATTTTCCACGCATCCCACAACCCATAGATCGAATCACGCCAGAGCTCGATATTGATTGGAGCCTTCGAGCAGTCATCCTCGCTGATCGATCTATCACACCAGTCCAAGTTAGAAGGGCCTTCTTTGCCTTAGATTCGCAAATACCATTAGTGCGTGTCGAAGACATTAGACTCCCCAACTAGTTTGTCTGCATATTCTACCCCACCGATTTGTCTCGGCACGACCTCGGGAGGTCGGGTACGTGGAAGAGTCACTTGTTGATTCTCACGCTCGCCTGTTGCTTTTCCGACGTACGGTAAACATCAAGAAATTTCATTCTCCTAAGGAGCAGGGAATATTTATCTCACTCCTAAAGAGATATATGGACATCTTGGCATGGTCCTTTGCAGATCTAAAGTCTTTCAAGCCCAAGGATGTGCAACATAGCATCCCTTTGAAGTCTAATGTCAAACCCTACAGGCAGAAGCAAAGGCATTACAACCCAAATATATAAGGAACTATCCTTGCATAAATTCAAAAGATTTTAGATGCAAGGATTATCTTCCCAATCCATAATTCTACCTGGGTTTCTAACATCGTCCCCATCCGAAAGAAGAATGGTGAGATCCAAATTTGTGTTGACTTCCGAAACCTTAATCAGTCTTCATTAAAAGACAATTACCCATTTCCTATCATGGATCACTTATTACAGAATGTCACTTTGGATCGAAATGTTATCCATGCTTGATGATTTTCGGGGTATAATCAATTTGAGGTAGCCATCGAGGATCAACATAAAACAAAATTCACCACCCCATGGGGGACCTTTGTTCTGAAGGATGCCTTTTGGTTT
The DNA here is from genome assembly GCA_018340775.1 of Taxus wallichiana var. yunnanensis. Taxonomy (NCBI): domain Eukaryota; kingdom Viridiplantae; phylum Streptophyta; class Pinopsida; order Cupressales; family Taxaceae; genus Taxus; species Taxus wallichiana. The sequence goes on from CM031234.1 coordinate 106,279,864, forward strand.
GATTAATGCTGGAGCCACATTTCAAAGAGCTATGGACTTAGCTTTCAGAGATTTGATGGGTAAAGTCATAGTTGTATATTTGGATGACTTGACCGGTCTTTCTATGAAGCAAAGCGATCATTATGAGCATCCGGAGTAGGTAATCTTAAGGTTCAGGCATCATGGGATTTAATTAAATCCTAAAAATTCCATGTTCGGAGTAACAGAAGGTAAGTTGTTGGGTCACATCATGACTAAAGAAGGAACCAAGATCAATCCAAAATGGGTGAAGGCCATCCAAATCCTTACCCTACCTATAAGCAAAGCTGGGTACATTCCTTTTCGGAAAGGTCAATTTCCTAAGGAGATTTGTGACGACTTTACAATAAAACCAAGGATATCCTTGGGATGATGAAAATTAAAAATCCATTTTGATGGAGCACTGAAGGGAAGCTTACTTTTGAAGAAGTCAAAAGGGTAATTTATCATGCTCTAATTCTAGTATGCCCAAACTTCAAGAAGGATTTCATCATGTACAAATTTATGCTTCCACACATACAAAAGATCATCCATCCCGACGCAGAGAATGAGGAACAAATCAAAGCTCCCATTACTTTCATGACTTGCCCACTAAAGGAACATGAATTGAATATGTTGCAAATTGAAAATCATGCTTATGCAATGGTGAAACGTAGTGAAGCATTTAAGGTATTACGTGTTGAGTTCTCAAACTCTCGTTCTTGTTCCGATACTTGATTAAATCCATTTTAACTCAACAAGAGTTGGGTAGTCAATGGGGTAACTAGATATCTAAAGTCCAAGAATATGACTTGGACGTCATACCTACCAAGTTGGTATGAGGAAGAGGCATGTGCCAATTGATCGCAGAAAATAATTCTGAGATAGAATGTGGAGAAACTGAAGGTACTTCTTTAGAATTGCCCATGGTGCTTTTTGTAAGAACAACCGATGAATGGTATCCAGATATCACTTTCTTTTTAACTATGGCAAATTTCCCTGCATTTAAGCCAAAAAGAGAAAAGGAAAGTCAAATTAAGGTTTGCAAGATACATTCTATGGGATAATGGTATATATAAGAAGGGTATTGATGGTGTATTCTTGCGTTGTGTTGATAAGTCTCAAGCAGATAAGGTTGCTAGAATCCTTCCACAATCTAGCATGCGGAGGACATTTCTCTTCCTCTGTGATGGCTTACAAAATCTTACGGGCTAGGTACTATTGGCCTACTCTCTTTCGAGATTCAGTTGAATGGGTGGCTAAGTGTGAAGCTTGTCAACATTTTTGGCCATCCTAAGTGTAGCTCTTCCTTGAAGCCCGTGGATAATTGAAGAACCTTTTCACCAATGGGGAATTGATTTCATTGGAGTAATGAATCCTGCCTCTAGTGCTGGTCATAATTATGTGCTCACCACCACATACTATTTCACCAAGTGGGTGGAAGTTGTGCCAATCAAGTAGGAAACCTCTCGAAGCCATGTGCAACTTTCTCAAAGAGAATATGATTGTTAGATTCGGTGTGCCTCACAAGATCATCACTGAAAACACTTCCAATTTATCATCACATGAGTTAACAAAATTTTTCTATGGATTTGGAATCACATTGGCTCATTCATCTAATTATTACCCCCAAGGAAATGGTTAGGTTGAATCAAGCAATAAGAACATGGTGACCATAATCGGAAAGCTGGTCGATGAGAAGCAGAGGACATGACACAAAGCATTATATGATGCATTATGGGTAGATCAGATTAATCCTAAAAAAACTATTGGAATGTCCCCATTCCAAGTTTTGTATGGAATTGATGCTAAGATTCCTATCTCTCAGTAGAGTTTTCAGACCTTACGGTTAGCTAAGGAAATTAAGGATGAAAATTTTCAAAGTTCTATTGAGAAAAGGATAATGTATCTAGCCAAGCTAAAAGAAGAACAAAGAAAGGTGGTAGATCACATTGCAGATCATGAGAGAAAAGTTAAAAATATATTTGATAAAAAGGAAAAGCAATGTGACTTCTAGATTGGAGATCTAGTACTTCTTTGGGATAAGAGAAGGGAACAAAAAGGGATGCATGACAAGTTTGATTATTTATGGAAAGGTCCTTTCAAAATTCATCAATTAAATGGTGAAAATATCTTGTCTATCATATCTTGATGGAGAGTTACTCCCTCTACCTTTCAGTGGCCAACATCTGAAGTTGTTCCATCAATAATGCAAGATTCTCTCTTGCACTGTATTATAATTTATTTTTTGTTGTGTGTTTGATTTATTTCTTCCCTTATTTGTTTGTTTTTGGTTTTTCTTCTTCAAAATCTGTAGCTCAATGGATAAAGATTTTTGATACATGAGTTCTCTTCCTTTGATGTTTCAAATAAAGTCCCCAACTGGAGCCAGTTGTTATCTTGTTTTAGTGATTTCAGCTAAAATTGAGATAACCATAGTAAAATTTTGGAAAAATCTCTTAAAATTACCTTTGAAAGAGATTTTCAGGTTTTCAGGTTTTCATTGCATGAAAACATGTTATTTTCATGTAATATGCCTCATGTTCCCCAAAACCAAAAATTTGATTTCTTAAGTCCTTTGTATCAAGTTTTCGGAACATCCAAGCATCAGAACATCCTTTGCCAAATGCATGTTTTATGCTCCATGTTTCCCAAACCGAAAACCTAAAATGAAGCCTTTGTGTCAAGTTTTCGGAAATTAGAAGCATATCAACATCTCATGCATCATGTCTCGTGTTTCTGAAACCCGAAACTGAATTGAATCAAATATTTTGTATCGGAGGTTTTCGAGAGCTCCAAGCATGATGAAATGTCATTAATGTACAATTATTTCGGTAGTTGGCACACACGCCAAGTGAGGTGTAATTAATGTTTTTTTATTAAGGGAAAATAGTTTTGAAGGGACTATACCCTGTATACAAAAGGGCTCAAAATCCAGATATCAGAAGTGAGAGAAACAACCCAGAGAAGGGCAAAACAACTAACCTCAGAGGGCTCATCAGCTAGATAAAACAAAAAATTAGAAGAAAGGATCCAGACGTACAATGATCCAAAAAATAGTAGAAGAGATCAAAAGAAAACAATAGATATCTATCATAGAATATCTCCACCAAAAAATAGCTCCAGATCTGCCAGTCATCAGCAACTTCGCAGCCAGTAAATAGTAGCACAACACCATGTTACTTGATAGCCCTGTCAATCTTGGTTTTGATCGCTTGCAGCGAGACAAAGAAAGCAATGGTTGTGGCCTGAGAAGAGTCTTTCATATCTGCTGAGCAATTGCCATATCCCTTTTCTCTTTGGGGCCCCAAATGTCTTCATTAATCCCACTTAGGCTGCATACACTATGAACATGTTGTTCAATGAAATTATAAATACTTTTAAGAGCAGATAGGATGCAGTCATTACAACTTTTTGCATTTCCCATTCTGCCATCCAAAGACTGTAACTTCTTGAATACTTCAGCAATAACCCCCTCCTCCTCCGAGCAAGTGAGGTGTAATTAATGTTAGGGTATTATAAATAGTTGGTTTTCCACGTCATTTGTTACAGTAAATTTTTTTGCGTTGGATTTCTGATTGTGCTTCTTCCACCTCCAAACTCAATTGAGCTTCCCAGTCAATTTCGTCGTCCATCATTGATCATTTTTCAAGATTGTTGAAGGTATTCTTCTCTTCTTTATATTTTTGAGTTTTTGGGTTATTTATGAGATGTTGTTTGGGGTTTTTATTTCATTTCCTTTTCCATTACTAGTTTAGGGTTTTGGGTTAGTTTCCTTGTTTCTTATCTTTTTCCCATTTGGGTTCTTGTTTGAAATTCACCCCTAGGATTATTTACTTATTTTTACATAAGTTGTATCCTAAAGATTACAAAAGAATCTAAAAATTCATAAGAGAAAATAGGTAGGAAATTCTCATGTTTTGACACATCGAAACCCGATATATTAGTTTCGGTTTTTCCGGTGTTCGACATCCTCCAAGTTCCACCTTGTGTTAGGATTTTCTACCGCTCGACATCCTCCAAATTCCACAAAGTGTGTCGGGTTTTCATAGATGCTCAACATGTCCTAAGTTCTGACATACACTCCATTGTGTCGAGTTTCTCAAGGTGCTCGACATCATTCAAACTCTGCCAGTATTTCAGGTTTCCCAAGGTGTTTTGCAAGTCTCAAAATCCTAACAAGTGTGTCAAGTTTGTGTAGTTTTCCAACAAACTTCCAAACCTGATTTCTCTTCCAGAAATCATCAAGGCATTTCTTCTCTGAGATTCCTCATGTCGGACCCCAGTCAATCTAACGATAAGTTAGATAGGCGAGAAAGATAAAGTATAAGTATCAAAAGATGGAGTCCCCTTCTTACGTAGATTGTAATTATTACATTCGGGACATAGAGCTTGGCAATGTAGATATAGAGAGAACTTCGGAACGGAATTAAGGATTCTTCTCAGAGTTATTGGATGAAGTCAATAACCAGCTGTGGTATTCCTCTTACAACAAGATTTCTAATATCATCTCAAAGCCCTGAATTCATCTTGGCTTGCGCTTCTAACTATGACTCAGCCTCCTGGTTAGTAAGAAATCAAGCAAGAGATTCTATAGTGAAATTGGATGGAGGTTACTTTGACCAACTCCTAAGGTTGCCCAATTTTGAAGAATATGTTGATATAAACCTTGATCAAAGCACAAAAGGCCTCGGACAAAGATCGGGAAGAATGCATCGGGCATGTGAACAAGAAGTTCTTGATCAAGGCTACACCAACCATTTCTATGTTTCCCAAGTTAGTCCCTAGAAGTGATTTCATTCTCCAAGTCGGTGATATCATCACCCCGCTAAGCCGAGTGATTGGAATCATAGAATCAAGATATTTCCAAGTGTGGATGTACCAATTCATGGTCATCATCAAGAATAGTGACCAAGGGATTGATTGGGGCAGCCTAATAAGTGACAAGATTAACTCCTAGATAAATATAGTCTTGTCTACCAGCGAGTTCTATATGATGTCTTGCATCACCTATGCAATAGCGGGCATGAGAAATTACATAGGGCTAGATGTAAAGTGAAACCGAGTAAAAAACATATATATCATTGTTTCCCTCAACTGAAAATAAAAGGTGTGGAAGAAAAATATATAAGAGTGAATGACACCTTCTTCTATGAAAACATTTGTAGGTTGAATCGATCTCTGCGGAAAATAAGGGTCTCGATGAAGCATGGGCCACAGTTGTCAAAATGGGGTTGCATCTTCTTACAATTCAAGAAGTCCACTTATCTTCATTTGTTCATGTTCAGGTAACCCTTTCCGTTTGCCCGGAGTTCCCAAGTGAAAAACTAATTCTTATGGAGTTAGTCGAAAATTGTTGGATTTTCACAAATTCCAACAAAGCAAACACAAGTTGTCATCTCCTTCACTATTTTGATTGCAAGGTATACATGCTCTTCAAAGTGGCTAAGGCCAGAACGTGATACATGAGCTTCACGACAAGTTGAAGAAACATATGAAGCACAGATATGGATTTGACTTTTGAGGAGTCCTCAAGTCATATGGAACCTTGTATCTGCATGTGCCCAATGTGGAAGAAATTTGGGTTGATCTTCAAGATGAAGTTGCCATCCGAAGAAAGGACGAAAACACACTGAAACTTCAAGAAATTCAAATGTTAGATCTAGCTGATATCCCTGAAGGTACCATGGATAATGAAAGTGTTATCAACACCTCATATGATCAATTGAATGAAGATTAACATGGATTCCTATCCATTGATTGGTTTGTTTAAGAAAAATATTCTATCGCCGAGAGAGTGGCTCACACTCTTACTTGTACCAAGGCATGGCTCATTTCTTAGGGAATGAGTTATAAAGAAAAGATATTTTCAAAGTTATCCACTTTAGAGGTGGAACCCTCTCCAAGAAGCCGATAAAATTTAAGTTTTTCAAAAAAGGAGAAGAGCATGGATCAGTTGAGATGATTCACCTCCTCCACCGTAACAAGTAAAACTTTCTTTAGAAGTTGATTATTTCCCTTTTATTTATTGCTCAGAGGTAAGTCTCTCTCGGCTTCCAATTGATTTCACAATCCTTACCTCCTCCTTTCCTATCTCTCCCAAATGCCAAATTCATCAATGGCAAGCATCTTCCAACCTCTCACCTCTCTCTGCTGATCTAAGATAGCCATAGATATGCCTCATCATTCTGCACCTTCATTCAGTGAGTCTATTCCCATACGACACCACATAGCAGTCATTACTCCACAAGTAAAGCAGATGTGACCATAACACCTCGATAGGGGAAACTTCTTCCATCAGATCTCAATGGTTAATTGATCAGACCCCAAGGAAGAGGAAGGTGGTAGTCCCCTCTACCATCCTTTGACTTTAGTTCCTCAAGGTCTCCTCTACCAAATCTTCCAAGAAACCTAAAATTGTTTCAAGGGTTTCAGTGGATCTTAGGGCTCCGAGAGATTGCCACTCCTCGCGACTAACAAAACTAAGGAGGATATAATGATAAATGATTATCAGATCACAAGGGTTGATCTATGAAAAGTAACAATAGAGGGAGCACAATAGGATACATAGGAGTCCATGAACATGTCGTGCCATAAGTTGAAGGAAATGAAGGTGAGAAGGGATGAGCTAAAGGAAACATTTGAGTAGTTAATGGAGGTATTACTCAAGCTTTCAAAGCCTTCTGAGTCAACACCATCATCCTCTACCCCTACTCCTATCAGGTTCAATTTCTCATCGGTACCTAGGATCGAAAAGATTAATGAGAAGGGGAGAACAGGTTGATGAATGGATTTAGAGGTTACTCCTCAAGGAAGAGAAGTCATTGATGACTCATTAGAGGTTTATAAATCCTTGGGGAAATAAAGAAGGAAGGTGAAAAAATGGATGAGGAGTTTTCAGATGAAATCGGGAACCTCGAGCTAACTTTTGAAGCTCTCAATGCATTGAAATAGGTTCCATCCCGTATCTTGGTTGAGGAAGGAATCATTCCGCATGTGGATAAGCATTTCAGCTAACAAAAGCCATCAGATTAGGATAAAGATTCTCAATGAAGCTTGCAGAAAATTGAGAGAATCTAGAGATCAATTGGTTGATGCTACGAATGACATTGAAGAGGAGCTATCTAGGATCTTTCCCAAGGTGTTGGATGAAAAATTGAATATTCTATCTACTGATGATTTCTATAAACAAATCCAAGAATCAATCCAGCATGAACCAACTTCCATCTTCAACCTGGAAATCATTGATAAGTTCATAAAGATTGAGCATGTTTTGGAATCATTAAAGAATATCAATAAGAGATTAAATAAACTTCCTAGTAATGCAAGAGAAACTCGGGAAACTTGTGAAGTCTTGAGTGACCATTCCAGTGCGCGAGGAAGAAGTGAGATGCAGGATATAATCTGAAAACTCCCGAAATTTTAGGACAAGCAAGCTTTTGAAGGATGACAAGGACATTGAAACAAAATAAGCATAATGTTACATGTCATTTTCATCCAATTATTGACATTTTTTTCATTTTCATTTCGTCATGTAGGAAGCAAATTTTGACTTGGTCTCCTGCGTGAGAGTCAAGTAAAATAGGATTCTTGTTAAAAGACTATTTTCTAGGATTTATCCTATTTTCTCTTTTCTCTTTCTATTATGAATATGGAATGCTTGTGTATTCCAAAAGAGGGGTATTTTTAGAATATCGAGAGCTATTGTGAAGAAGAAGAAAAACTTTGCATTTTCTTTTAATCATTAAGGAATAGAAACAGGTGTTATTTTTCAAACTTTGTGTTGTGGGATTCATATATCTTAAGAGATCGTTCTTATGTCCAAGATCTTAAGCTATTCTTTATTTAGTGTTCTTGATTATTTTAATCATTTCCAACATTACACCCATTATCTAAAACTCGTATAAGTATTTCTTGATCTGTGTTTGCTTGAAATAAAATGCATTCCTCTCATTCCCTTCTTACTTTGTTTCTTTTGTAATAGTTTCCTTTCTAAGCCATCCTATTTTTAAATCGTAACATCTCCATCTCTTGTTGATGTGGATTTTGGGATCGTATCCCATCCCCAATGGTTAGAATAGTGTGGATATTGTATATATTATTTCTGTTGTGTTTTAGATTAGTAATAAACATGCTTCCTCACTGTCTTTGAGGAGGAATTTAATCTTGTATACCGTGGTTGAACCTCATATTTTAGTCGAAAACATATCCAACCAACACATTAATGAGACATATTATGGTCTTATCATATCCCCCAGACTTACTTGTATCTAATTCCCCTTACAAAAATTTACTTTTCAAATATAGGGTTATGGATTCTACATTCCTTTTGGTGCTTTCAGGTAAAATGGCTAGAAATGAATATCCCAATGCTGAAATTGAGAAGTACTATACCCTACTCCTACTTCTACTTTCCTATGCCATTCTTCAAATTGAGAAGGATCTTGAGGTTCTCTATTTTTCCATGGAGACATGGGGGTTAGAAGTAGAGGAGGCCTCGTTTGCATTCCCATCCATATGCCCCTATGCTTTTCATTGATCTGAGGAATTAGTGTGCATAAATATTTTTCTCTTTCTAGACTCTAGATCAAATTTGTGGGAGATATCACTTCCCTTCTTCTCAAGGAAACCATGAGAAGCTCCCATCTTTTCAAACATCCCTCATAAATATCTTCAAAATTTTCCTCCTCATAAGAGGTGAAGGCATCAATACTTTTCTGTAAACTAGAAAGATAATGTGTCTTGAACCGTCTATCAAAGGCATGGGTTCTAAAATGTATAATGAAAGAAGATGGTTTACCATAGTGAGCCCTCATGCAGAGACCAGATGAACTAGCTTTCAATAGATGCTCATAATCCCTTTCCTTCCATGTAATCTGATTTTGAAGAATAGAAACAAATGCATTAAGCTGGATTTCTCCCACATACAAATTGATCATGAAGCCTGTGTTATTTTCTAGCATAAGATTGCAGAGATAGAATTCACAGAGAATATTTTTCTACTCTGTAATGGCTGAAGAATAGGTTGTCATGAACTTAAATTCATCTTTTATTTCATGTGGAAGGCCACATGTAATTCTTAACATCTTCAGTGAATGAATTGTTCCTCCAAAAACATGCTATATGTAGGAGAAGGTCTCCTGCATGGAAGCAATTTTTCACTCATTATGTAAACCATTTGTATTTTTACAAGACACTTAATTTTTCTTCTTCTTCTTTGTAAAAATTTTCTTCCCATTCCTTGATTTATTTTCTTCTTCCATCTTTCTCTTCAAATCCTCATTAGATGTTTTGATTTCACTGAGTTCCCTGCAAGTATCATCCCATAAATGCTTGAGTGGCCAATAAGTTAATTCAGTCTGTGCAGAGACTATTGACATAACATTTTGTCTTCGGAATTTTTTCATTATTCATCTTTCTCCATCATCTATTTTTTAATTCTTGTCAATTCCTCAAAGTCCTATTTGTGAGCTGAGTTATTAGTTCCCAATGAGCATTTCTCTTTGTTCAAATTTGAGTTTGAGGAAGTTAAAATCCTCATCCTTTTCTCTAATAATGAGTTTTTCTACGGTAAAAAACAAAGCCTTTTTAACCTGTTGTTTCTCTTCTTTCTCTGAAAGTTATTTGGGAGTTGAGCATTCCTTTTCTACTAAAGGGAATTTCCCATTCCATCTCCAAGATGCCAAGCTCTCTTCTACTTCATGTGATAATGTTTTGATTCACCTAATTCTTGAAAAACATGTTCCTCAAATCTCTCATCTTCTTTTTCCACCTCAGTTTGGCTTGGTCTAAGAGGAGTCATGGCCATGCCACCCAAAATATCAATAGCTTATTTTTCCATCTTGTCATGTTCTTTCATCTCCTCTAGAAATTATCTATACCTCTTATGAATTATTCTTCTTTGAGGAACTTCAAAATGTCCAGAAGTGGGTTTCCTCCTAGAGCTTCTTCTAATTTTTACTTCTTGCTCTTGCCTAGATGAACTATCACTGTCAGAGATAGATATTAGTTCTCGCTGCTGCAGAGGAAGGAGTTTCTTTTAAAGGTACAGTAGGCTCTGTAGTTTTGATCCTTCTTCCATATCTTCTTATTTTTGGTATATTCTCCCCACCTATTTCCTTCTTTTCCTTTGCAGGGGCATCAATTTCCAAATTAGTTGTAGGAGAAAAAGGAGTTGGTATTTCCCTCCTGATAATATCAGGGTTTTTCTTGAACTTGTTGAGAAACTTCTCCCATATTTCTTCTCCATTTTTCTTTGAAATAAAATGGTTTTAGCACACCAAATGAATTAACCCACGATGTCGATTGTTTTCAACACCCTAAGAATACCTCTAGGCCATAGTATGGATATAGTCAAAAAGATACCCTAGAAGGTCTACTATATATTCTAGTTTTATAGCTCTATGTATAAGATATATGAGCATCTTGGGACTTCTCTTTGTCTAACCCAAATTGACCATCACAAGTTAAATACTCAACTATCCAAAATGTCATTCTATCAAAGGGTTTGGGAAAAGCGGCCCTTCGACCCCTTTCATGATTTTCTTAGTGTTATAAATATATTGGGGTTCAGTCTCCCCTTTTTGTAGAAGGGTTTTTACCAGTTATTTCAAGGTTCCTTTGATAGGATTTGGGACATGCACAATTGGCACACGGACACATTGCTTATTGTATTCACATAAAAAGGAATTACAATATTTCTAACTTTTGTCCTGGATTGTTCTAAATTTATAACAAATTCTCTTACCGGTTCATCATTATACTTTAAGAATTTTTTTAGGAATTCTAACCATCTTGCCTATCCAAAGATGGCCGTCACTTCTTCATCTTCAAGAAGAAGGGTATCATCCTCTGGTTTTTATTTACTTTTAATCCCCATGGTTTATCCTGTTTGTATTAGCTACAAAAAAATTTCTTAGTTACAAAAATGACAAATTTAGTTGCATAACTATTGTAATTAGATGCGGAAATTTTTTGTTTAACTACGGAATGCAAACCTAACTCTTATACTTCTTCCTTAAATTTTTCTAAAACTACTTCTTCACTTTTTTATTCTGCACAAATGATATCTTATTATAAATATTCCGCCACTTTTGTCCCACTAACATCATCCTCATGATTACTCACTTTTAATCATAATGTACAATAGATGACTCATCATACCAAAATTTAAATCAAATATAATCACACATGTGAAATTTTAATCTAACCTTTAATAAGTTAAGGATATAATTACCTTCCTTGATGATGTAATCCCTCCATCATGATGACTCATCATTCCTAAAATTGAAACAAAAGGAAAAACGGTTAGAAAAGACAGCTGGAATTCCAAAGAAGTTCCTTTTATTTTGAATTAGATATTTTATTAAGGAGATCAACCGCTATTCTTGGTTTCAATTGATCTCGAGAGAAAAAAAAATTGGGAAGAGAATGCCATTTACTTGTTTTCATTCTCTTCCCTTTTTGTTTTTTCTTTTTTTTTCTTTTTTTTAGTTTTGTTTTTGGGAAGAGAATGCCATTTACTAGTTTTCATTCTCTTCCCTTTATTTTGGATCTATCCATTTGATTATTTGATCATTTTTGAAGAACTGGGTTCTTCCATATGATCAAATTATTTATCTACTTCAATTTGCCTCAAGAATTCATCCTTAGTAGGAGGCTTCCTATAAAGTTTTAGCCTATTTCCATTGACCAAAAGTGTTCTTCTGCTACCATCAATGGAAAGTAGCTGAATAGAACCATTATCAAATATCTTCTCAATTTGATAGGGTCCCAACCATTTGGTTCTTAATTTGCCTTTGAATTGTTGGTACTTAGAATCAAACATCAATTCTCAATCTCCTACCTTGAATTACCTTTTCTTGATATGTGTGTCATGTCATTGTTTTCTTTGATCTTGGATTATCTCTGTCTACTAAAGTGCTTCCATCCTTAACTCATCCAACTCATTGAGTTGAATAATTCTCTCCTTTTGAGTTGCATCCAACTCAATACCCACTTTAACTGTTGTCCTCAATGTTTGTAGTTCAAACTCAATAGGAAACAAGGATTTTTCCCATAGACTAACTCATATGGTGAAAACCCTATTGTAGTCTTCCAAGTTGTATTATAAGCCCAAAAAGCTTCAAGTAGTCTCTTTACCCAATCTCTTCTACCTGCTTCAACTATTTTGGTAAATATGTTTTCCAATTCTTTTTTTGTTACTTCTTGTCCATTTGATTATGGGTGATAAGGAGACGAATTCCTATTATTGATCGATAATGAATTGTGAAATCTTGGATCATATTAGACATGAATTTTGGCCCTGGTCTAAAAATATGCTCCTTGGTGAACCACACTTTACCATAATTTTGTGACAAAGAAAATCAACAACTGCTTCTTTAGTGGCATTTATTAAAACTGCACTTCTACCCACTTTGTTACATAATTAGTAAACACAAGAATGTGTTGTTTTAATTGTGAAGGAGGACTAAAGGGACCAATAAAATCCAACCCCCATCTTTCAAATGGTTCAATGACTACTTGAGGTTACAGAGGCATTTCATTGGTAAAGGTTGGTTGTCCCATCCTTTGACAAGAATCACACATCTTGATATATCTCTTCACATATTTATACAGAGATGGCAATTAATAACCAAGTAACAAGTATCTTATGAGCTATTCTTTTCACTAAAAAGTTTCCTCCACTTGGTTCATCATGACATGCATTGAGTATGTCAAATATTTCATCTTCTCTCACACACCTACGTAAAACCAAATCAAGACCACATTTAAATAACATATCAGTTAACCATTTGACTTGTGAATTGGTTTTGATTAACTTTTTTATTTGTTTCTTAGTGAAAAAAGGAGGAAACTTCCTATTACAAGATAATTTTCCATATCAGCAAACCATGGTGTATCATTTTGAAATAACAAACAATTTCTCATCTAGAAAGTTGTCCTTAACTGGATATTTCTCCCATGTAGTGGTTAGTCTTGATAAGAAATCATCTACCACATTAGATTTTCTTGGATTTTCCATAATGGTAATATCAAATTCCTATAAAAGCAATAACCATCTAGTTATTCTACCTCCAACCATTGGTTTGTTCATTAAATATTTAATTCTTTGAGTGATCGTATGTACAAATATTTTGCACTACCCGTAATATAATGTCCGAACTTATTAATTGCATAAATCACAAGTAAGAAAATATTTTTCGGTGGTGGTGTAATTTCTTTTAGTGGGAGTCGATTTTTACTAAGATAGTAAATGGCATACATTTTCCCTTCTTCATCATCTTGTCCCAAAACTACACAAATGGACTTATTTGAGGCATCTATTTTTATGTGGAAAGGTTTTTCCCAATTAGGTCCTCTCAATATTGTGGGAGTGATTAATGTTTCTTTAATTTCATCAAAATCATGCCGACATCTTGTATCCCAAAGGAATTCACAGTATTTGGTAAGTAAATTAAACATGGGGGAAGTAATTTTGCTAAAATCCTTGATAAAGCGCCTATAGTATCCAACATGCCCTAAAAATGACTTGATATCTGTGGGGATCTGAGGAATAGGTAAGTCTGAGATAATTCTGATTTTGTTTTGGTCAACCTGAATTCTTCTTTTTGAAATATGGTGTCCTAATACAATCCCCTCATAAACCATCATGAAACACTTCTCATGACTAAGGGACAAATGGTGTTTCGACATCTTGTTAATACCCTGTCTAGATTCCTTAAAGCATCATCAAATGTGTCTCCATGCACAGTGAAATCATCCATGTATACCTCTACATAGTCATTTGTTAGGTCTGCAAAAATTGCTAATACAACTCTTTGGAAGGTTGTTGGAGCATTACATAATCCAAATGGTAATAAAATGTAGGAAAAGGCACCCAATGGACATGTAAAGGTAGTTTTTTGATCAACAAGAACAACTCGATTTGATTATAACCACTAAAACCATCCAAGAAAGAAAAGTACTGCTTACCTACAAGGTTGTCTAGGACTTGATCTATGAATGGTAAGGGAAAATAATCTCTTAGTGTGGCTTTGTTCAGTTCCCTATAGTCAACAAAATTCTCCATTTTCCATTCTTTTTAGGAATAATTACGGAGGAGACACCCACTAACTATCCGAGATAGGCTAGATAAAACCTACTTGTAATAGTTTTTCAATTTCTTGCTTGACTATATCTCTTAAGGCTGGATTAATCCTTCTCTGAGGTTTCCTAAATGGTCTAATGTTTTCATTATAGATGTGATGAGTGAAAATACTTGGATGGATTCCTTTCATATCTTTGTAGTCCCAAGAAAAATCTCTAGTATGATTTTTAGAACATCAAACAATTTAGCTTCTTCATCATTCTTCAACTAGTTGTTAATGTTCAAAATTTTACTTGGTGAATCTCAACATGTTTAGTTCCAATGTGTGATGAACTGATTTTGTTGAAAGGGTTCCATTAAGGTATTTAGTGGACATGCATGTGGAAATAACATATAATATGTAGCAACATCTCCAAAAGTTCCTTGAGATAGAATACTAGAAAAAGGACAATAGGAAGAGTTATGATACTTATCTTGTTATAGGTCGAACTCCTCGTCACTGTTGCTTTCTAGAAATTCTTCACCATTTCCTAATATATTTGAAATTGAAGCTATTGATTCTTCCTCTCCCCAAGATAAATCTCATTCCTCCAGTGAAATTATTTACAGCCACAAAGAAATACTATTGGTGTGGTTCCGGAACTAAATGTGAATGTTTGAACTAAATGTGATGGTTCCAAAACTAAATCTGATTATTTTGGAAAAGAGTCTATAGGTTCCAGAAACTAATCCCATAGGTTTCATAACTATTTCCGATTTCTCCAAGGAAAATTGGTGTTCATTCAATGGTTGATTAATCATATCTTCTACCTCGCGTACATGATCTTGCAACATGATCATGGCCAAATAAGATAAGTTTTTCTTATTAGTATCAGGAGCATCAACCCACAATTGTTCTTGATTATCAATAAAAGGTCATGCAGAAGGATATAAGGAAATTTTCTTAGAATTCTTACCATTTGAGATAGTCATATCACCTGACCTACAATCAATTAAGAAAGAAATTGTAGCTAACCAAGGTCTACCAAAATAATGGGATAACCCAATGTTTTACCATTTGGATGTAATATAAGGAAGTCAAATGGATATTCCCATGACTCCACCATAACCACCACATCTTCAATAACTCCTTCTAGTTTTGCTACAGACTAGTTTTCCATCTGCAATATGGTGTTAGTAGGTTGTATACTTGTTAATGGCAATGTTTTAAAATTGTCCATTGTCATCACATTTATAGCCACTCCCAAATCAACCAAAACGTTATGTATATCTTTATTCCCTATAGAGACATAAATAATAGGACTTCAGGATCTCCATATTTGGGAAGCAAAATTTTTCGTGCTAATAAATTAGCAAGTTTCCCATCTACCTTAATAGTCCTAGGGTACTATTTCTTCCTTCCAAGTATTTTTAAACATAGCATTTTGATTAATTTGTTCAATTCTAGAATTTCCTTAATTTCTTGTAACAATGGTATTTCAATATTCAATTTCCTTAATTCCTGTACCAACTCATATTCCTTAGTTTCTATGGCTTCTTTAAATCTCTCTAGAAATGGAGTCTTAGTAGAGTTGCTATCTGGCTCCTTATCTTTTTATTTTACATCCTTCTTGGGAACAACCGTACTAGGGGTTTCAGTTTCTTCTGTCATCTTAGTGATTATAACAGGTGGACTGCTAATTATTTTTCTAGATCTAGTTTGAATATCCTTACAATCCATGGCATTCAGATCAACTGATTTTTCTGGTTCTATTCCAACAAGAGTTGTTTGTTTGTTTCTTGGGTTTGTTACTGGCTGTGTTTGTATTTTTGTTTGGACCACATTCTCAGTCTATGAATTTTGTGCTTGGGAACCCATTATGGCTTGTTGATTCTGATTTGGATATGTTTTCCCTTGAACATAATTATTAGGATGTACCTAGGTTGTGACCAAGCATAAGGGTTTCCTTTCCAGACCATGGTTGTTGGTGTCCTTGGGTATACCAAGCTTGACCTTCCCAATCTTGAGGATTCCATGTTGGTTGAGGTGCCCAAGGTGGTTGTCCCCAATTTTGTGTTACTATTTGAGCCACCCATGGCATCATCTAGGGATTAGGAACTAACCTTGGCATAAACTACCCTTGGCTAGGTTGTCTCTGAAAAAAATTCAATTCTTGTTGTGGATGATGCAGCCTAGAATTCACGAGATATCACCTAAGTCACACTAGAACATCACTCAACATAGATAGTGAGCACTCACCCAAAGTGTGCAAAGGTACCAGGTCCCTCTTTAGGGTTACTGTAGTAGGATGGTAGCATGATGAAGTAACAAAGACATACACTTAGGAACTAATCCATCATCACACAATTATAACAGAACCATATCTATGAATGAATGCACTTAAGTATTAATCATGAAAAATTAATAACATGCAATGATAAAACATACAAGATAACACTCTGGTTCAACCAATATTCTTCATATATTAATCATAGCAACAATACAGAAGCTTCATACAATAATAATAGTCATGCACGCATGGATCTGATACAATTATCCAGTCACATACACACATGAATCTCTAACTCTCCATGGGGTCTCAACTAAGTAATTCAACTCATATATATAGGGTGGGGACTTTCCCTTCACCACTTAACTATTCCAAAAATAGGTCACATGCTAATAATAGCCACGTGCCTTTTACAATCATAGCCACACATGCAAGTGTGCTATCTATAGATCACTGATAGTTAACTACAGTGCTAATTCTATTCTTGGATCATCTTCATGCAAAAGCACTTCGATCTCATCTTCTAAAGATAGAAGATGTGTGGCACACAAGTCTCGGTGTTGATTGTGTGCTCCACATGCCAGCTCCTAAAAATAGACCTTATGCTCAAAATGGCTAAGTATCTTGAACTTTGAGTTCGCTATCATTCCACACGCTTGGATTGTTTCTATCCTTACGCGTCTTTGGAGTTGGTCTGATTTTCCACACGAACTCTGTGTGAATTCTGCTAAGTATTTTCTCTGATCAACATTACCCCACACTAATCTCATTGTCACCCTAACAATGGTTATGTCCAAAACTGAATAAAGAATGGTTGAATAAAGAATGTTGAATGAATCATACACAAATAATTGAAAAGAATAAAAGAATTGTTCAGGCTTCAGGCTCTTCTGTCTCATTCTGAAGTATCATCTTTAGATATTCTACTCTAATCTTAGCCTCCAATGTCCGCAATCGGTGAGTGCCTTTCCTGCTTTCTCTAGTGTACCCACAACAATAGCCTCCAGTTCATCCTAGGTCACATCACCTTTCTCATTCTTCAACACCAGCATAATGGTAGACATTGAGGTATGTCGCTTCTTCTAGCACATCCATACTCTTTGCAATGAGTTTTCCCAACTCATCCAACCTCTCCTTGTGTGGTTTTTGTGCTGCTGCCAAGGCCTTGCACTTTTGTTTTACCACTGTTAATCTCTCGGCACAGCCTAAGGTCTCATCCTTCATTTCTTTGTGCACTTCGTTGTCCTCATCCATTGTTTTGATTTGAATGAGCACTTCTGGGGCTATGCAGATGTTCAAGGCATGATCTACCTTCTTCAATTCTTCTGGAGCACTTGTAGTAAACCCTCATATGCTACAATTTTACATGCTACTGCTGCCTTAGCCCTTTCCACATCCTCTTCAGCATTTGTTTATTCTGGTATTCTTACTTTTTCATCTTCTAATATCATCTTTACCAAGGTATTCACATAGTGCATTGCTGAATGGAAAGATTCTGGTACTCTTGACTCCAAATGTGGGTGCACTTTCATCACATAGTCACCTATTTCTTCTACCATACTTACGAAAGTATCATACTTTCACTGAGTCAAGTCTTTCTGTTGTTGTAGGAGTGCTATTTCTTTATCCTTTTCCTCCAGCTCTTTCTGCAGTGCTTTGATCATGGTGGCCTTGTCATTTCACCTTGCCACCTCTACTGATACTTTTACAAGTGCATTGCTCACTTGTTCATCGACATACACTTGATTGGCTTGACTATTATGTGCCTTGCCTGCAGTGCTTTTCTCAATTTTCTTGATACACAAGACTCCTCACACACATCAAAATCAGGCTCATCCATGTGTGTGTGCATTGACTAGGATAGCTATTTTCTTGTGTGCACTATTGCCATATCTTCACCATGAGCTCCTAGCCATATAAATATTTCTAGGCGACCGTGCTCTGGAAGCGGGCTTGAATAATCTTTTCTTTATCTTCAGCATACCCCATCAATGGTACACTGTATTCCTCATGTGCTCTACCCATCCTTGGCCCTTTTGGTACTTTGGCCTCGAGGTTAGGTGCTGTGTGGTGTCGAGAGTTGCTTCAGATTTTTCCTTCTCTTCTCCTTCATTCCTCACCTCTTCATTCTTGGCCTCTTCTTGCTACTCTTCTCCCATATCTATGGATCTTGTTCTACTTCATGTTTGATTGGAGATGCATGCGCACTCTCTCCTGAATCTTACGCATCCTCATTGAGTTTTAGTTTCCTTCGTCGTTTCTTCTCGGCAGGCTCTTTTACTAGTGAGAGGTGCATTGACTTTCTTACAGCCTGAGGAGTTTGTGTCTGGTGTGTTTAAACACCTTTTTGAATCTTTGATCCTCTAATCCCTCCTCAGCACCTTCTTGCTCATCCTCCTTCCTTGGTGGAGTGTCTCATGCGCTCAGCCTCCTTCTACCCAGTTGGCTGCCTTCTCCTCCACACTAAGCCCCCACTATCTTCATCTTCATCTTCTTCATCATCAACCTGAATGGTCTTTGATGGCTTAGGTGTCGGGATGTTCTCCATCGTGTGTTGTCCCCTCGATGGCCCTAGGAGCGCGAATTCATTCTCCACATACTTGTTCTTCTCCATCTTCGGCTTCAGTTGTATGTATACTAGCATGGCCCCTATATCACCAACTGTGAGACTCACTAGCTTGATGCTCAGTACCTCAGAAAGAATTGTCTCGTTTTACATGCTCCACCCTAGATATACATATTTCTTCCACAGTGTATGGTAGTCACAGTCTACCTTATCTGCATTGAATATTAATCTTTTTGTATCCTTGAATCTATGCACGGATGCCTAAAAGTACCTAATTTGTGAAGGCGTAAGGAGTTTGCACCATGGGCTCCAAGTGCCATCTGTCATTGGGAAGCGTGTGATGTAGACATGATGATAAACTGTAAATTGGACCTACTTCCCCAATACCAAAGGTAGTTCCTTAGGTATTCGCCACTCTTCCTCGAAGGCCATGCGGAGCCTATCGTACCACTTCTCTGCTCTCTGCTTAACATCATCCATCATGGACCCCTTGCATAAATACTTTTCAAATCATTCAACCAGGAGACTTGTTCTCCATGGGGTACTCCCATATGTTTTCCTTGGGCCCATCTGGTACCCCGATCTCCATGAACACTAACGATGAAAAGAGAGCGCCAAAACTTATCTTCTTCCCGGTGTGTTCTTCCTCTACTATTTCCTCTGTAATATAGCTAGCAATGTTGTATAAAACTCCATCTGCCATGTGCCTTGCTATATGCAACCATAAAGAGTTTACTTGTGACCATCTATCTTGGTCATTCAACTTTGTGACCAAGTGTGCTGCCACTTTCACTACCGGGTAGTTCTTCAATTTTCAATATCCATCCCACACGGACCCTTCATATACCCTAGCGCGTGATGTGTCTCTGTAATAGTAGCTTTATCTGCTAAGTCATTCTTTATATCCTCTCTTGAGGCCTTTAGTCTGTCACAGATGATATAAGCGTGGAAGAAATCCTTACCCTTCTTCCTGCAAAATAGAAGAAGTCTTCATGTATTGGCTCATCAACCATCTGTATAATGGTTCGTACTTCCCAAAATATGGAAGCTCATAGAGCTGGTATACTCCAGTTCTCCTTAGCAATTTCTCTCAGAATCATCATAAACTGGCATATCCTTATGTCATGCGCTTATTTGTTCTTGTTGTAAGCAGGGCATCTAATTCCTTTTTGTTATCAGAGGTTCTATGATTGTATTCACTTACTTTACTTTTTTGAATGTGGGACTCCCATTCTTTCGACAATCACCCCTTCTGAGTATTGCATTTCTGAAAAATTGCTCTCAGGAGCCATTTCTTCTTCTTCCTCAACCACTATTTTCTTCTTTCCTTTCGGTGTTGTTGTTGTTACTTTCTTAGGAGCCATTTTAGACCTTGCAATTGTTTGTTTTTACCTTCTCTGTATTTGTTAATGGCGGAATCAAACCTTAGCTCAAAAAAACATGCCCTAGCTCAAATCACAAACCGCACATGCCCTATCTTGCCTCTGTCTTCTCTGCTTCCTTCAAACCCTTCCTCAACCAGGGATCCAAGATTTTAAGTGCAAAAGCTTCCTCTCATGTCTGGTTTCATGCTCTTCACACCTTGAATCGATCGCTCGGCTCTTTGCACTTCTCTCTTTCTCAAATACACACAATTGCAAAGGTAAAAATGAACTCGCATCCCCTCCTTATATAGATTTTCAAATTTTGATGCATTAATTGCTCCTCCACCTACCAAATATTTCCTCATTTATTTCCCAATTTTTTCATTTCCGCATGGTACATCTTCGTGCCACATCTATAACCTTCTAGTGTGCCTTCCTACCTTCTAATCACGAGACTTCTCTTGATGCGTACTCTAGTGCCGAGTACCTCATCACTGCACCTTATCATGTAGCTATCATGGCCATCGCTTACCTTGCGTTATAATTTCCTTGCATTCATCTCCATCCTTGGTTACTTTTGAGAAGCAATCTTTTGTGAATCACCCTAAATAAACAGGGATGGAAGCTATAGATTGTATTAATTAGAATCAACCATTTACATAGAAAGGAGCTGTAATACTTATAGGTATTGTACAGCTTAATAAAACAAGAAATTAAGTTACACAAGTGCAACAACATTCCAAATTATATAAGCTTCCAATAACATCCGGGAAGCATAAATGAATAATTTACAATTATATTGTTAAAACAATATAACCACACCCGTATCTGGAACATAAATACAATTAGATGGTTATGAAGGAATATAACTATATAAAAACATTATTTAATTAATAAAATGAATTAAATAATTATTATATAATGCATAATTAATTAGGATAATAATAATATTTTATCCTAACATTCCCCCTTAATTGTGCATTGTCTCAACGGATGAGGAGAGGAATTCTCGAACAACTTGAACTTGTCACATGTAAGTGACTTCATGAAGATATCTTCCCGTTGTTCAAATCTGTTGGAAAAAATTGAAGTTAGATTTTGTGATTCAACACATGCTCACATATGAAATGAACATGTACCTCAATGTGCTTGGTTCTCTCATGCAAAACTTGATTGTGAAAATGTTTGAAAACACCTTCATTGTCAACATACATGGTGGTCATTTTTTCCTGTGGTATTCCAAGTCCTTCTAGTATGCAACATAGCCAAATCACTTCATAGATAGCTTCTCCTATAGAACGATACTTGACTTATGTGGAAGAATGAGAAACAAAGTGTTGTTTCTTACTTCCCAGGATATTGGTCCAGATCCCATAAAGAACACAAATCTTGAAGTGGATTTTTGTGATCATGTTTCTGCATGATCTAAATTTGAATATCTAGAAAAGAAGAAGTTTTCATTCTTCTTGTATTCTAGACCAAGATCCATTGATCCTTTGAGATATCTCAAGATGCGCTTTACTTCTTTCCAATGACAAACTTTGGGTTCCTGCATGAACCTGGATAGATAGCTTACTATAAAGCTAATATCTGGTCTAGTGTAGGTTAGGTAAATGAGACTCCCAATCAACTACCGATAGAGAGTGACACTTACCTCAGGAGATGGATCTAAATGAGATAACTGTAATTTATTCTCCATGGGTGTAGCAATTGGTGTGCAATCCATCATCTTGAATTTCTTGAGCATTGTCTTGGTATATTTCATTTGAGAAACAAATATGTGATTCTCTTTTTGTCATACTTCCAATCCTAGATAATAATGTATTAGCCGAGATCTCGTCATGTTTTTCATCAAATTGAATGGCGGAGTAAATTTTTTTGTTATGTGGGCCTGATGGCCTCTGGAGCCCAATATGAACCATTATGCCAACAAATTGCAAAAATATAGTTGAAAATGCAATTTATGGATAGGCCTCCTTTAGGAAAAAATTTCCAGAATGAAAAAATAGGCTGAATAGGGAAAAAACAAATTTACCCTAAATTAGGGATTTCCCCGCTAAATTTAGCTAGTTATAACTAAATTTGAATTTTCTGCTAAATATAGTAGTTTTGCCAAATATTCTGCCAAATTAAAAAAAACAAGTTGGGGTGGGATTTGAACCCCACACCTCCCATATCTAAGTTGTTTAGTCTATCCACCTTGGCCGCTTAGGCTTGTTTGAATATAAAACACAGATTGTATTTGAAGTAGAAGAAAAAATGACTTACCTCATTAAGCGAGACGTGGCGAGAGGTTCCACGTGGATGGGAATGAGTAGAAGGAAATTTAGGGATTTTCTTTTCTCAAAAACCAGATCCGAAGCTATTTTCTTCACCTTTGCTTTGTTACCACCACTTTTTTTATTGATTCGATTCTTTCTTTACTCTTCATTGATTTGTTTTACTCAGATTTTTCTTTCTTTCTTTCTTGCACATAGGTATAGAGTGCAGATCATTTTTTTATTGTTTGTTTTTCTCACTGTGTGATTTGTGCTTGTGCAGGTCGGTGTTGGCTACGTAGGAGGAAAATGGCCGCTTTGTGCGGAGTCTACTCATGAGTCGAGAGACGCCTTTGGATGATTTAGAGATAACTGATTTGAGCTTTGAATGTAGGACTGACTCCATCTACGAGCTCACCATTGTCGATGTGGAGGAGGAGGACACACCCTTGAACGATGCAGAGAACATTCACAAATCAGTTTGAATACAACGCTGGCTATGTCTATTGTTTGAAATGAACACTCCCCTGTAAACATAACTTGGCTTTTGAGAACATGGCTATGGGCTCGTGAGCGAGGGCTTCAGTCGATCATTGTCAACTTGGTATTTGTTGGATCTATCCGTTTAGAGCAGATTAGCTGCTATGGATGCAGATCCATGTTGTACAAAGACCAGTCAAAGTTGACTTCACCATTGAATGGGCTCGATGGAAGACTTAGTTTGGTCGAAGCTCCACATACACACTTTGGACACCAAATATGGAAGAGTGACCTCTAAATATAGCAATGACCAAAGATACCTCTAAATGTAGAGGAAAAATCCTAAAAGGGAAAATATAATTTTTTTATACAAAATCCTGAAAATTTTGCACAGTCTTTGGGTCCACCGGTGCAAAAAAAAATTACGTTCCAAACACATGGAACGAATAAGGGGATATGGGGAGGCGGGGATGAGGTGGGAGGTTACGGGGAGGCTACAGGCTCTTTATTGATGCATACTCTTCTCCAATCTTCTTTATCTTTGTTGCTCTCTCTTTCCACACCTTCACGAGTCTAGATTCTTTCTCTAGTACCAAATGTAAACAGATGACGGAAGCCTATAGATTGTATTAATTAGAATCAACCATTTACACAGGAAGGAGCTACAATACTTATAGGTATTGTACAGCTAAATACAAACAAGAAACTAAGTTGCACATGTGCAACCACATTCCAAATTACATAAGCTTCCAATAACATCCGGAAGCATAAATGAATAATTACAATTATATTGTTAAAACAATATAACCACACCCGTATGTAGACATAAATATAATTAGATGGTTATGAAGGAATATAACCATATAACAACATTATTTAATTAATAACATTAATTAAATAATTTATTATATAATGCATAATTAATTAGGATAATAATAATATTTTATCCTAACATTCCCCCCCTTAATTGTGCATTGTCTCAAGGGATGAGGAGAGGAATTCTCTAAACAACTCGAACTTGTCACATGCAAGTGACTTCATGAAGATATCTTCCCGTTGTTCAACTATTGGAAAAAATTGAAGTTAGATGTTGTGCTTCAACACATGCTCATGTATGAAATGAACCTATACCTCAATGTGCTTTGTTCTCTCATGAAAAACTTGATTACAAAAAATTTGAGAACACCTTCATTGTCAACATACATGGTGGTCATTTTTTCCTGTGGTATTCCAAGTCCTTCTAGTATGCGGCGTAGCCAAATCACTTCATAGATAGGTTCTCTTACGAGCGATACTCAAACCTTCATGGAAGAATGAGAAACAAAATGTTGTTTCTTGATTCCCGTGATATTGGTCAGATCCTATAAAGAACACAAATCCTGAAGTGGATTTTCTGTGATCTATGTTTCTTGCATGATCTGAATCTAAATATCCAGAAAAGAAGAAGTTGTCATTCTTCTTGTATTCTAGACCAAGATCCACTAATCCTTTGAGATATTTCAAGATGCACCTTGCTGCTTTCCAATGACAAACTTTGGGTTCCTGCATGAACTTGGATAGATAGCTCACTACAAAGCTGATATCTGGTCTAGTGTAGGTCAGGTAAATGAGACTCCCAATCAAGCTGCCGATAGAGAGTGGTACTTACCTCGGGAGATGGATCGAATGAGATAACTATAATATGTTCTCCATGGGTGTACCAATTGGTGTGTAATCCATCATCCTAAATTTCCTAAGTGTTGTCTGGTATATTTCATTTGAGAAACAAAGATGTGATTCTCTTTTTACCATACTTCTAATCCTGAACAATAATGCATTAGCCCGAGATCTGTCATGTTTTTCATCAAATTGAATGGAAAGTAAAAAAAAATTGTTTTGCGTTCCCTCGATGGGCTTGGATCCTAATATGACCCACTACACCAACAAATTACAAAAATATAGCTGAAAATGCAATTTATGGATAGGCCTCCTTTAGTAAAAAATGTCCGAGAATGAAAAAACAAGTTGAATGGGAAAAAAATTTTACCCTAAATTAGGGATTTCCCGCTAAATTTAGTTAGTTATAACTAAATTTGAATTTTCCGCTAAATTTAGCAGTTTTGCCAAATATTCCACCAAATTCGAAAAAACAAGTTGGGGGTGGGATTTGAACCCTACACCTCCCACTTCTAAGTTGTTTAGTCTATCCACCTTGGCCGCTTAGGCTTGTTTGAATATAAAACACAACAGATTGTATTTGAAGTAGAAGAAAAAATGACTTACCTCATTAAACAAGATGTGGCAGAGGTTCCACGTGGATGGGAATGAGTAGAAGGTGATTTAGGGCTTTTCTTTGCTCAAAAACCGGATATGAAGCTATTTTCTTCACCTTTACTTTGTTACCACCACTTTTTTTTTTGATTCATTGTTGTTTCTCTTCATTGATTTGTTTTCCTTAGCTTTTTCTTTCTTTCTTTCTTGCACACAAGTATAGAGTGTAGATCATTTTTTTATTGTTTGTTTTGCTCACTATGTGATTTGTGCTTGTGCGGCAGTCGGTGTTGGGTGTGTAGGAGGAAAATGGTGCTTTGTGCAGAGTGCGCTCACAAGTTGCGAGGCTATAGAGATGCCTTTAGATGATTTGGAGATAATGTATTTGAGATTCGAATGTAGGACTGCTTTATCTACGAGCTCACCATTGTCGATGTGGAGGAGGAGGACATGCCCTTGAATGATGTAGATAATGTTCAAAACTAGTTTGAATGCAACGTTGGCTCGATCTATTGTTTGAAATGGACACTCCCCTGTAAACATAACTTGGATTTTGAGAACACATGGCTATGGGCTCATTAACGGGGGCTTGGTGATCATTGTCAACTTGGTATTTATAGGATCTATGTATTCAGAGTGGATTATCTTGCTATGGATGTAGATCCACATTGTGTAGAGACCAGTCAAAGTTGACTTCACCATTGAATGGGCTCGATGGAAGACTTAGCCCGGTCAGAAGCTCCACATACACATAGGACACCAAATATGGTAGAGTGACCTCTAAATATAGTAATGACCAAAGATACCTCTAAATGTAGAGGGAAAAATCCCTAAAAGGGAAAATATAAAAAAAAATTATACAAATTCCAGCAAGAAATTTTACAGTGTTGGGTGCACGGTCTGAAAAAAACAATTTACATTCCAAACACCTAGAACAAACAAGGGATGAGGCTAGGAGGTTACAGGAGGTTGCACAGGCTCTCTATTGATGCATACTCTTCTCCAATATTCTCTATCTTACTTCTCTCTCTTTACACACCTTCACAGATCAGATTCTCGCTCACGGTACCAAATGTAAACAGGATGGAATCCTGTAGATTATATTAATCGAATCAACCATTTACACATGAAAGAGGTATAATACTTATAGGTATTGTACAGTTGAATACAAACAAGAAACTAAGTTGCAGGTGCAACCACATTCCAAATTACATAAGCTTCCAATAACATCCAGGAAGCATAAATGAATAATTACAATTATATTGTTAAAACAATATAACCACACCCGTATGCAGACATAAATACAATTAGATGGTTATGAAGGAATATAACCATATAACAACATTATTTAATTAATAACATTAATTAAATAATTTATTATATAATGCATAATTAATTAGGATAATAATAATATTTTATCCTAACACACCCTTGTGATCTACTTCCTCAATGTCCATAGTATTATAACTTACAATCTTCATAGCATTATACCTAGGAGTCACCAACAATCCACCCCACACCAAAAGTATGTGGGTCATCTCGCACATCAACATGCTTCATATTGTAGTTAGCTTCATGCGTGCAAGAACGCTTATTACACAAAAAAAATAACTAAATTGACAAAGCATAGCGATGATGAAAAAATACATTAAGGAAATGGAGAAAGAAAAACATAATCTATCCTGCAACACTGTCTTATTACAAACACCAAGAAGACTTATCTATAGTAGGGCTTCAACCTACTCGTTAAAGTAACTAGGCAGCTGTGTTCCATCAAGTGCTTCTAACTAGAAAGCACTTGACTCAAGTATGTAAGTAATAACATACAACCCCAACCAATGCACCTTAAGCTTTCCTGGATAGCACAAAAACTTATAGTCATATAGAAGTACCATTTTTCCAACCACAAGCTTCTTATCCCACGATATGTCTATCATACCATGCCTTTTATTGTGGTTTTCTTGCTTTTGACTCCACCATGCTATGGGTCAGCGCTCATCCAGTTGAACCATCTTCTCAATCCATTCTTCTGAATCTTGCTCATCAGTAAGACCTCCGGGCGTGTAAAATACGCAAAGAAGGTAACATGAATTCTATAGGAAGAACAACTTCCACGCCAAACACCAACTGAAAGGGTGTGGCTTTGTTCAATCTCTTATATGTTGTTCTGTAAGCCCAAAGAATAGCAGATACTTTTTCATCCCAATCTTTTCTTCCAACATCACAAATTTTGGTTAATGTGTGGCTCAAAATCTTGTTGAAAGCCTCAATAGTTCCATTTACGAGGGTGATAGGGTGTAGTCTTATGGTGTGCAACCATAAACTCATCTAACAGAATCCTGATTGTCTCATTCAAAAAATGTGTGCCCCTATCACTTGTTAAACTTAAAGGACATCCATACCTTGTAAGAAAATTCTCCCATAAAAACCTAGTTGTTGTAGCAGTTGTACAGTCATTCGTAGATGTTACTTTTACCCATATTGTAAGATAATATGTACAAGTAATGATATAGAACGATCCAGTCCTACGCGCGGATGGTGAAATAGGCCCTACAAAGTCAATATCCCATTTCTCAAATGGTTCTGCACTTGTAATTGGTCATAAAGGCATCTCATCCCTCTGTCCTAGTCGACCTAGATGCTGACAATGGTCACATGCCTTACAATACTCTTTACAATCCTTATACAATGTTTCCCACCATAAACCAACAAGTAAGATCTTTCACGCAGTAGCATCACCTGCATAGTGGCCACCTACAATACCACCATGTGCTTCCTCCATTATATCCTTGCATTCATGCTCTAATACACAACAACGTAACACTTCATCTCTACCTAACTTGTATAGATCACCACTGATTAACATGAATGGTGCCACACGTATAGCAAGTTGTTTCTTCTCCAAAGCCTTCATGCCTTCTGGTGCTATACCAGTCCTTAGAAAGACAACAATGTCCTCTAATTCTGATGGCACACATTGTAACCTATACAACTGTGCATCAGGCATGGTCTCTTCTATTGTTTGTGCTTCTTCACCTGATTGAATTCTAGACAAGTGATCTGGTCCAAAATTACTTTTCCCTAGTTTCACCACAACTGTAAAGTCAAACTCTTGAAATAAGAGTATCCATCTACATATGTACCCCTGTAAGATGGGCTTGTTCACCAAATACTTCAATGCCATGTGATCTGTATAAAACACAAATGGTGTGGCTAATAGATACTGTCAAAATTTGTGCAAGGCATATATCATGGACAAAGCTTCGCGCTCTGTAGTGGTATAATTTTGTTCAAGAGGGTCAACTTTCTACTAGCAAAACAAATGGGATGATCTACTATACCTTCTCTAGGTTGAGCTAATACAACACCAATGGCCATGCCAGAGGCATCCACATGTACATGAAAAGGTTTATCCCATGAAGGAAAGCATAAGATAGGTGCAGTAGTAAGTTTCTCCTTTAATATCTCAAACACGTGCTGCTGCGATTCTCCCCAATAGAATGTACCTTTCCCCTTGAGTAACTCTTCCAAAGGTGCTACAACTTTGGCATACCCTTTGATGAAATTTCTATAATACCCTGTGTGACCCAAAAATCTATGCACCTCACTTTGACTGGTAGGCGCTTTCAAGCCTAAAATGACTGCAACTTTAGCTGGATCAACCAACAACCCTTCCTTGCAGATTATGTGCCCTAATAGTATTCCAAAAGGTGTAGCAAAGATGCACTTCTTGATATTCAATGAGATACTCAACTGTCTACATCTTTCAAACATTAAGCGTAGATTGTCACAGTGATCTTTAATAAGCCCATAGATGGTCCAATCATCAAGATAGACCTGCAAGAAGTTGTGAATAAAATCCTTGAATGCTTGAACAACTATCCTTGAGAATACAACAGGTGCATTTTTCAATCCAAAGGGCATCACAGTATAGGAAAAACTTCCCCATTCAGTAGTGAATGTGGTCTTTTCTTGATCTTCTAGAGTAATCCTAACCTGATGATACCCTGAGAACACATCCGTAAACGAATATATTCGTACCTAGCCACTCCCTAATATCTCTTCTATGAATGGCATAGGAAAAGGATCTGTAACACATGCTGCATTCAACTCCCTATAATCAACACAAATGTGAATCCTACCATCCTTTTTGATACTTATCACCATAGGACTAACCCATTCTGACTCATCTAAAGGTCAAATGATTCTAGATTTCAACATCTTATCAATTTCCTCCTTTACTTTCTCGCAAATTGGGATTCATTCGATAAGGTCTCTTTCTAATAGGGTGCACACCTTCCTTAAGCTTTATCTTCATTTCTCCAAGTGATTTATGCACGCCTTTAAGTTCATGGTACCCTCTTGGGAATAAGTCCTCATAGTCTCTAAGTAACTCTATGATCTTTCCACTTCTGATTCTGACTAGTAATCTCCAATTATCACTTCCTTAGGTTTAGTTTCCATTCCAATATTCACCTTCGTTGTCTTCATGGGCTCATGATATGCACACGTATCTACATCTACACTATCTAAGACCTCGCATGCTCCATGTGAATGATCAACATCCAAGTTCTCAACTTCCTCATCATCAATTATGTAAACCAGCTTCCCCTTTTCTTTCTCAAGGAAGTGCGTTCAAGTAGTATGGAGTCATCTACTTCTTCTTCAAAACACGCCCCTATCTCTATCTCACCAAATAATTCTTGAATAAGCTCTTCTACTTTCCCACTATCTCCCATAGTTAAGTACTTGATAAAGCTCAATGCCTTGTCCACTGGTGGTTTAGATGAGAAGAAGTCAAAAGTTTGGATCATCCCTAGTCAAATTCTGCCAATTGCTAGTTTCTCTATGTAGTTCAACATATACATACCAAGTGCGTGCGTAACCTTGTAGAGTAGAATATAACCGATGCACCCAAAGTGAAGGTGGTAATGCTTCATGTCCTCACTGCGAGTATCTCACCATCTGCTTTGGATGTGTTGTTGAACAAGTTAGTCACCGAGGATAAGGGAAAATCTTTGTAGGTGTATTGTTTCTTGAAAACCTAGTAGATAAGGCAGTCCCAATCTCTTCCCATTCCAAAAGATTATCCTTGTGAACCATCCACCAAAGTGTTGCTGTCCGTGCAAAGTATACGCTAACATATCTCTTCTTTTAACTTGGTCAGCCCATTTTACCTCCATGGCTTGTAAAAATACAGTCAGATCTTCCGCTCCAGTATACCAGGGTACTGAGTGACCTATACATCTGACAGAGTGAAAACCTTCTTACAAGCAACCACGTACTTCACCTTACCCCACCAGTTCATAAGTACCATGAGCCCAATTATCACAAGCAATACTTGTAGTATCACTGATAGACTGAGAATCTTCCCAATGCAGGATTCCCTCCTTTGATGGCTCATTGACCTCTGGGTCCCGAATAACGCGTATATAAATTCTGTTCAAGTCCTCTTCACTCAAAGGTTCCACATATGGTATGGAATTCCCATCTGTCAAAGGTATTATAACCCTTTCTTCCTTGTTCTCAAAGCTGATATACCCCTTGTTAAATCTCAAATCAGCATTATTTGCGTAACACCAAGGGTGCCCAAGCAAAGCTAGGAAGCTGCATGAGTGCTAACACTTCGAAATCTCCTGTGAACTTGGCCCCTTGTATAGTTATAGATGCATCTTTCAAGACTCCTATGGGAGTAGCCTTTGTCTGTTTGCCATGAACAATACATTAGATGATGGCTGCAATGGAGGTCTCCCCATTTGTACCCATGCATCCAATGTAAGTACATTTACTTCTGCACCTGTATCAATCAAAATGTTGCTCAACAACCAACCATCCACAACAACATTCAAAGTGATTTCCTTTTCGTAGTCAATGCTATCAGGAGGGAGATTTGCATGGAGTATTTGTCTTCTAGTCTCAGTTCTGTACACGAAGTATTTCCCTTCAACCAATTTCCCAATAAAGGAATAATATTCTCCTGGTGCAACATTCTACATACCTCTCTGATGTCATCAATATCAGAAGGGGCCTTTTCTGTATCCTTCTTATGCTCCATTTTCCTAGACTACTCTTTTAAACATTGTATCTCACCCTAAAGATTCCTAAGAACCTCCATGGTCTCTTGATAAAATTCCTTCTGATGAGTTGGATCTGGATACCTAGCATGCAAAACCTCCTCCCTAGTGATTGTTGGATGCAGTACAATGCCTCTTTCGCGTGTGTTGCTTCAGTTTGTGTGGTAATATTCATTATTACTACCTCGGGTTATGGTTTTAACTTGGGCATCCATTGGTTCTCTATCGTACACTGGATCCTAACCATCCCTGCACCTTTGTTCTTGTTCTTGTGCTTCTTACTGAGATGCTCATACAAGTCCAAAAACTCTTCATAACTATGCCCCTTTCCAAAAATGAACAAGAGATATTCTGTGGGCATTTGCACCTATAGTGGTCAGGTGATCTACATGTATAACATGTTCCTCAAGGGAACTCATCTCTTCCTCCACCTCGGCCTCATCCTCCATATCCACCTCGATATCCCCTTCCTCTTCAAAAACTCATTTAAATCACCCATCATTCATGTCATAGCACACTTGATTATACTCTCGTTCCTGGTGCTCATTCTTTCCTTTAGAATTATCAGCCACACTTGTCTATCGAACCCCAATATCAATGGCATCATGGATCGGGCCAATCAATCTACAATATTTAGTATCATGGGTCGTGGACCTACAAATTTTACAAAAAGAGGATACATTCTTCCTGATCATGCGTTACGATAAGGACGGTGACTCACTTCATGATTCAAATGGAAAATATCATAGTCAATAGCACTAAATGTACAGATATGCGTGGAAAACTATCCTTAGTGTGACCTTCCACTTCACTAGATTCCTAAGCACCTCTCATGAGCTGAGTTTGCTGATAGTTTCTCTAACTACTTCGCCATAGCTGCTATCTGAGCTTCTAAGAATGGACTAATACCAGTATCAATATTGCTAAGCGCTCAAAGCACATAAAAGCTACTTCCAATGCTTGGCGCAGATTAGTCTATGTTTTATGTGACAATTCCCTTGAAATGGAGTAATCAATCCCCCAACAAACCATTGTGCATGCTGACTTGCATGTATATCATAAGAGAGATTTGATAAAAGTGTCTTAAAATGGGCATCATACTCACGTACACTTTCAATAGTGCCTTGCTTAATATCTTTAAGTGTGCTTATACTCTTCTGCTCAAACTTTGGGATATGGAATTCTTTCAGAAAAGCATCTTTTAATGCTTGCATAATCAATACAAGTTTGATTGGGATCAAACTTCCTATACCAGATGTGTGCGTGCACCTATAATGTAGTAGCAAATTGACTTGCCTTGTGCTCAGAAGCCATGATACCTTTCACGTGCCACAATATTTCACACATATGAACATGTTTAGTAGCATCTTCGATACCCCTATACTCTGAGAGACGAAGGGACATCTCCATATAAATATTCTGAGGTTGTTGTGGGCCTTGTCCACCCGATCCAGAACCCCCTGGGTTTCCTCTACCTCCAGAACCACCAGATCCACTAGAACTAGAACTACCCATACCTCCCGATCCTCCACCTAAAGTTGGAATAGGGCCTATAGATGCACTCCCTTGTGATCTGACAGTAGTACTATACTAAACCCCTACAGTCTGTGAAGTAGTCCCAGTTCTAGAGGTGAATCGACATTCGGTGCGCTCATATTATGTGTAGATGATGAGCCTAAAAATGTACCTCCAAATAATAATGAAGCTATCTATCCTGACATTGATGTACTCACTTTCTAACTTGCTCCCACTCTCTCAATTCCTAAATGAAAACTCTATTTTCTGTTGTACTAGATACTAGAAAACCAAGCGCAAGGCCTAGATCAGCGAGTTGGATCGGATGCATGTACTGCTGGCCCGGTTCATATCTCTTTGGAACACTTCCATGTGAGGACGAAGAGGGTTCTCTGTCATGCTTTCCTAGATGGGGGAGTTCCTGATGCTCTATCTCTTCGTCATCTTCATGAGCCTCAAATCCTTCACAAGCCATCTCTCTCCATAATGTCATCCATTCTATAACCTCTTGCTTTGCTTCCATAAATCCCTCTCACATGCCTCATCATACTTCAACCACCTCTCTTCCTCTATCGTGCTACCGCCAGGTCTGCCATCTTTCACCAATCCTATTCCTACCCCTACGCATGGAGGTTTTTAGCTAGCCATAGGTTTATCTTCCAAGTTCAACGTTACCATCAATATCTTGATCGCTAGTGGAATACCTTGCAAATATGTCCCCCTGGGATACCGCAAAAACTAGAATTCGGCTACCTATGGACACAAATATTTCGATATTGAATACTCCAGAATATATCTATTTAAAACACTACGTATCTACCACATGAGTCTAGATCAAGTCAGCATCATATAGTGCTTGAAATTCCTCCTGTGTCCAAACAAGTGTACGATATCTCCAATTCTTCTTAGACGCATATGTAGTCAACCACTCGTACAACTCTATTGGAAAGATAGCAAAGAATCTCTCGTATAAACTATCATACAAATTCCGTTCTACCCAAAAGCGTGCGCTAAATCTAGATCCAATGGTTAACCTTCATGTGTATTCTTCCTCCATATCATGAATCCACTCTTCAATGCTTGCCAAAGTTAACCGGTATGTCTTCATCGCGAACCATCCTAGGAACAACTAAAAAAGAGGTCCCAACAACGGAACCAATGATGCAGCCTAGAATTCATAGATATCACCTAGTCGCACTGGCACATCACTCAGCATAGGATGAGCACTCACCCAAACGTGCAAAGGTACTAGGTCCCTCTTTAGGGTTGTTGTAGTAGGATGGTAGCATGATGAAGTAACAAAGACATACACTTAGGAACTAATCCATCATCACATAGTTATAACAAAACCAAATCTATGAATGAATGCGCTTAATTATTAGTCATAATGAATTAATAGTATGCAATGGTAAAACATACGATCTAACACTCGATTGGCCAATATTCTTCATATATTAATCATAGCAACAATACAGAAGCTTCATATAATAATAATCAGTCATGTGCGCATGGATCTGATGCAATTATCCAGTCACATACACACATGAATCTCTAACTCTCCACCGGGGTCTTAACTAAGTAATTCAACATATATATAGGGTGGGGACTTGCCCTTCACCACTTAACTATTCCAGAAATAGGTCGCATGCTAATAATAGCCACGTGCCTTTTACAATCATAGCCACACATGCAAGTGTGCTATCTATAGATCACTGATAGTTAACTACAGTGCTAATTCTATTCTTAGATCATCTTCATGCAAAAGTACTTTGATCTCATCTTCTAAAGATAGATGATGTGTGGTGCGCAAGTCTCGGTGTTGATTGTGTGCTCCACACGCTAGCTCCTCAAAATAGACCTCATGCTCAAAAATGGCTAAGTACTAAACTCTGAACTCGCCCTTCTACATCGTTGGTTGTTCCTATCCTTACGTGTCTTTGAATTTGACTTGCTTTTCCACGTGAACTCTCTGTGTGAATTCTACTAAGTATTTTTTTCTTATCAATAGTGGATGAGGTATTGATTTTTTTAAGATGTCTCTTTATAATTTGAAGAAGAGAACAAGCATTAATATCATGTTCCCTAGATTCATGAGATAAGGCATACTTCTATTTTACCCAAAGGATAGTCCCTTATTACATGCTTCTTCATGTAACTAGGAAAATACATAGCTAATGTTTTGAGTTTCGGCATTTTCTTTAGCTTGTAATCCTTCCATGGTAGAGGTTAATTGAACTAAAATGTATTTTTAAAGTTTTCTGTTCATCCATCAGTTTGTTCATATCGGATTAAATTTTTACTATTTTTCCTTTCCTAAGTCCACCCCTTATTCGGAATATCTTCTACAAATGTCTTTAATATCATTCATCCTTAATTGATCAATGTTTCCACCTCCTATCAAGTTAAGAGCTTCCCTAGATTCATCATCGAGACCTTTAAGAAAAATGGTTTTACTTAACTCTTCTTGAAGTACAAATCCACACCTTTTACTTATAAAGAGGAATCTATCCAAATAATCTTCTATATTTTCATCCTCCTCCTGCTTGATTTTGAAAAACTCTTCCTTCTTGTTTCTCCCTCTATAGTAATCTTGATATTTTTCTAGGAAGGTAGTTTCTATTTATGCCCAAGTGGTAATAAATTTGGATGCTAATCCCATGAACCACCTCATTGTTGCATCCTTTAGATTGGATGGAAACAAATTGAGTTTTTGATTATCTATTTTGTAGTCATAGGTCGACATAGTACCTATTATAAAAAAATTACAGCACCCCTTTGAATGGATTCCGGTTCGAATGGAGCATTCGGTGTAATTTGTGTAACATGGGTACTATCCCCAAGTTATGGGACTTGCTATGTGGGATAGACCTCTAGAGAAAGCTCGTTCTTATTCATCGATCAATATCTTATTGTTTTGAGAAAGCGGATCATGCATTAATGGTGTGAAATACATCTTTTCAAAGTTTCTCCCACCAAATCAGAGATATCCAGTCGACTTCTCATGATGTTTTCATGCTATTTATACTTCTAGCCGTTTCTCCATGATGTTTGCGTGTTGAAGAAGAGAAAATGGTGGGATTGATCAAAATCTGATCATTTTGGGCAATCAGATCACACATTAATGGAAAGGAAGATGTTTTCAACATTTCACCCACCAGATCCTGCAAAAAACAATATTTTAAGCTTCCATGGCATAGAGGAGGTCGAGATCTTTCCAATGGTACCAATTTTGTCGCATTTGGAGCTCTGGTTCGAAAGATATGACCATTTTGAATTTTGAACCAAATCCATACAAAAATCGTGAAATGCAACCTTCAAATGGATCCATGGGCCCGCAAATGCAACTTACTCCCTTTTACCAAGAAAATCTAAAAATCCCAAAATAAAACTTCGTGTCCCACAGCTCCACCATACAATTTTGCCCCAAAAGGACTTGCGGTCGAAAGTTGGAATTTCACCCCTTTTTGCCAGAAAATGAAAAAAATTCAAAGGTATGAAAGTCAACTACAAGCCCATAAGCTTGCCACTTGTATATTTTCTATTTGATGAAGGGTCGCCGGGTCCTCGGGCCACAAAATGAAAACTGTGCCTTTTTTTGCCAGAAAATGATAAAAAAATCCAAAGGTATGAAAGCCCCCTATAAGGCCACAAGCTCGCCACTTTTCATTTTTTCATTGGTCCACGACCTTCTCGGATTCACGGGCTAGAAATGAAAACTTGCACTTTTCACCAAAAGTTTTCCAAAGTGCCAAAATTATCTCCACCTCCCCGCAAGTCCACCCTTAGAAACTTGGGGAAAATTTCCCTTGAGCCCCGCAACTGCCGTTTTGGGTAGAAATTCCTCCGTGGCCCCGAAAGTCTACATTTTGGAAGAAAATTTCCCCAAGGCCCATAAAAACTTAGAAATTTTTTCAGAAAACCCTCCCTAACCCGCAAGCCCGCAAAAACTTGTAAATTTGGGAAAAGAATCCTTCTAAGGCCCATTGGCCCGTAAGTTAAAAAATACTTGGAATTACAAGGAATTCTTTACCTTTCGGAAATGGGAATAAATTTCCCATTGATGAAGTTGTTTCAGGATCCTTAAGCAATTAAAATATGTGAAAATTCAAGTTGAAGCACTAGAGGAGAAACAAAGGTGTAGTTAGCCAAAAATAAGCAGGGGCTTATTTTGGATAAAAATTGGCAACTTACAGGGGTCACCTACCTGCTAGGTGAAAGATCAGTGGCCTTGAAGCATCCATTGGGCATGGAGTCATCCTGATAAACACAAATCTGATCTGAACTTTAAAATCGATCCCGAGCCACTTGGAACACCATTGAAACTAAAGCTGATCTCACCAAAAGTTTTGACAATACACTGACTGTAGCAATACGAGTAGAAAATATATACAAAAGATGAAATCATACACACCCCAAGTGGGATATGCAGAGTGTGAAAAATAACTTCTTCTGCTGAAAGAAAACCTACCTACTCTATACTAACCAAAGAGATGGGCAATTTTAAACAAAACCTGCTACTGGTGATGAGAAATAACTGCCCCTCCTTACAATTGGTAGCCATGCAAATGATTTGGAGCTGATCATGGCTGTTATAATGAGTGAAAAACTGATAAGAGGCCAATCCTCCACCCAAATCATCAAGGTATCAACTGGAAACAAGAAAAATACCTCTTTTTGTTGCTTTGTATTTGGATTGAAGAGGCATTGCAACTGATCCTCGGTACTTTGATGCTCTCCCTCATGCTTAGAAGCAAGCATGACTAGTTTTGGCTTCTCACTTGGCTCTAATGAAGCCAAGTATCTGATTGGGCAAGGTCTGATTATAACACCCTTGGTGTTGTTATTTTCCTCCTTTGCATTCAAGTGTTGATATGTGATTTTCCTTATAAGGATATGTTCTTCTGATTATTGGAAATCATGCTTGAAATGGATAAGTCTTTTCTTCTTTGAAGATCCTTTGAATGAATTGGAATGACTTCTCTGAATCCATTTTTCACTTTTGGTAGGTGATTTGCAATCTGGTTTAAGAGTTGTAAATTTATCTATTTATCGACTCATCCTTGGATCAATTTCAGTGATCCAAGGAATGTTTTAAATCTGCTCTATTGAATGAATGGTAAAATTGACATTCCATGAGTTAAGATACATGTTGGATTGAACTTTGTTGTTGCAAGTTCTTTAATTTATGTGTGAACGTACTTCCATTCAGTAGGTTGTTCTACTTGGGTCTTTGAAGATCGACCATGACAGGTCATTGCTGATGAAAATGGGAATGCAACTGTTCATAGCATAAGAGAGATCTAGGATCCTATAGAAGACTAACCTATGGGATCCTAAGCTAGGTATATATATATATATATATATATATATATATATATATATATATATATATATATATTTCTACCTAAGCTATGTCTCTTGATAGAATTCTGATTCTAACCTAAGCTCGGTGCGAACGGAATTAGAAAGGTTACTAGGTATTAAATTAACCTAGATTTTAATACTACAAGGTATTATTTTAACCTAACCTAGTGTTTTAAACTATGGCACTTTGAATTATTTACCTATGAGGGTTTATCTAAACCTAATTACTAAGGCCTAAGGTGGGGTTAGTTGTTAGTGTTATATCCTAAGGTATAAATTTTAATTCTACCTAAGATCTAACCTAAGCAATCTAATCTATCCTAAACTAATGGATATGAATTGGGAACTTAAGTGGTCGCATACACTTGGGCGATGGTTCCTAAGGAATTTATGTTATAGATAAGGATGGTGAATGCATACGGACTGCCAACTTTGGTAGGGGTTAGTTGGCTTGGTGGAGGCTTAGGTGGTAGTATCACTAAAAATGGAAACTCATGTTAATTTGGACTTGGCACTCGCTAGACTTGGCAGGTGGTGGCAAGGAGGATTGAGTGGGAGATTTGGAATTAATGAGATTAATTGTTTTTGGTTTCACAAGCCTGAACCATCTTGGTAGGCATGCCAACGGATTTTTGTTGGGTTGTTTCATTTTGCATGTTCTCGATTTTCTTTCTACATGCGCTCTAGTTTTTGAACCAGTAGAGTAAACTACACTTCATGGCTATTTGTGAGGTTTCGAATCTATTTTTCATTTTGTGGAATGTATAAGAGGCATTATGGAAGAAGTATCTGGTTGTTTGATCTTTCGTGGAGAAGAGGTGAAGAAGTGAGCTCGGTTGGAGGTCTTCTTCAACTTGACAGAGACACTATCAGGCATGATAGGCTCTAACTGTTAAAATCTCTTGCTTTCCTCTAAGTGTTTTCATTAAAGCAACTTTTCTCTGATGAGTTTTGTGCATTTCATGCTTTATCTGGTTAATTGATTGATGGGTTTAGTAAAACTTGCATTCTGGGTTTTGAATCCGTGATATATGTGGTTCTGTTGAAAACTTATGTTGCACAAAAGATCTATGCATGCAAGAACAAAGTTGGAACTCTGTTAACTTTTTTCGGTTGTTGGAAATGGTTGTTTGGTTTGACCACCTTTGTTGACAATAAATTGTTTGTCGAGTTTTTAAGGAACTCTGAGTTCTACCTGTGTTGTTGAGATTATTGTTTGTGAACTTGTTGTGTTTTGTGACCTAGAGCGGGTAAAGAACTCTAGTTCTTATGAATACTTGTAAGCAAGTTTGAGATTTTTGTTAGAAACTTGTTATTGTAGGAGAGAACCATTGTAGAGATTCTCGATTCTATGGTGCTAGTGTTTTATTTCATAGTTATATGGGACTGTGGAAAAACCGTATATGGCTTGGTTTTTGTATTTCATCTTGCAAAAACTGTGACTGTTGTTGAACCCGCATCTAACTTGGAACTGTGTTTGTTATCTTGGATAAATTGTACTGTTGTTCGAAGCCGCTTATGGCATGGTGCTTGTGAATTATTGTTCTTATGACCATATAAAATGTTTTTGGAGGTTCTTTACGAACCCGACTTTTAAGTCATCTGGTCTGAGCTCTATCAAGTATCTTACATCCGTTTGGAGTTGGGAAGTAGGGTTTGAAAGGATGTTAACTGAAAATGGAAGCATTCTTCTTAGAATGAACTATTTTATAAGTAATTTCTTTTTATTCGATCTAGCATTATGGTGTTGGTGTATTTATGAATTCGTGATTGTGATATTGTGATGCAACACTATACAATCAATTTGTTACTTGGTGTTTTTAATTGAAATGGTAACCTGAACGAT
Organism: Taxus wallichiana var. yunnanensis; assembly: GCA_018340775.1. Taxonomy (NCBI): domain Eukaryota; kingdom Viridiplantae; phylum Streptophyta; class Pinopsida; order Cupressales; family Taxaceae; genus Taxus; species Taxus wallichiana. The sequence goes on from CM031234.1 coordinate 106,319,937, forward strand.
GTGTTGGTTCAAATATTATAGTATTTTGACTATTTTATAAACTAAAGAGGGAACATGTTGTTACCCGAACTTGGTTATAAGCATTTGAATGATCTTGATCCTTTGAGGGAGCTTATGCTTTACATTGTGCTCAGATTTGTAATTCGAGTCTTGGACAGTACGTATTTTATATATGTTGTTTTGATCTTGTCATTTATTTGGAAACCCAATCTGTAGTTCTTGCAGTGATGCATTGGAATACTGTCGAGATAGTTCTGCCTTAACTATTGGGAAATTTTGAGTGTTAGCATCTACTCAGATTTCTTGTCTCTTGATGGGTCCAATAAATGAATGTTAAGTCTTGGAAGATTAATTGTGATTCAAACTTGATTGTGGGATGTGTTTTGAACTTCACTATTTTCTCATCGAGTTTAAAAAGGGAAAATTAATGGTAAGGATTGATGGAACTTCACTGTTTGATAGTAAAGGGTTCTAAGAAAGAAAAATGTTAACATGTTTTCTTCTTATCTTGAGGTTGTTCTGGTCCAATGAAAGAATGTTAAGTCTTTAAAAGATACACTGTGAATCTTTACTATCCGTGGACTGTGTATGAGCTTCATTGTTACAATGTTCCTAATGGAAAGTAGAATTCATGCATTATAATGGGAAGGTTTAGAAAGGAAGATAGCATTTAGTATTCTCTTTCCTTGAAGTGGTTCTTGTTCTCTTTCCTTGGAACTCTTGCATGAACTTAAACTGTATGTATAAGAGGAGGTAAAACTGTTAAATTAAGTTGTAAGAAATGATTATAGATTGGGATCATATTCTGTTAGGACTCCTTTTCTAATGCAGTTGGGTTAAGTTCATTGGTTGGAACCTTCTAATTTTTATTCTTATTGGAAAAGAGTATCAATACTTAATTAGTCTTTTTATACTTGTCATTTGACTGAAATGAAGTAGAAAGAGATTGATGATTGGTTGGAAAAAATAAATTGTAAACTTGTTGTTGACTGTTAATCCATCATTCCTTCTTGGATTTCTTTTATATGGATCTGTTTTGATGAATACCTTAAAATGTTGAATTTTAAAGTAGAGGACCTTTAAAGCAAACAATTTAAATCATGATATACACCTGTTTCTACCTTGATGATGTTATGCACTTTGGCATAATGGAAATGTTTTCTCTTATTCTTTACTTGAAAAAAAAATAGATGAAACATCTCAATGAGAATACGTTGTAAACACTTCATGTATCTCGATCGTAAAGATAAGTGTTGCATTATATTTTGGTAGGATTTGAAACAATGAGATGTTATGATCTGTTGTTTGGTAAAGATAATTGATGGGATCAATTATACCTTAATTTGTAAGAAAGATATTTCAGATTATATTCTATTCTTCTTTTTGTGAATTCTAGTTCCTTAATGTTCTTCTTTTTATTGTTATTACTTCTGCTTAGGGAGTATGAAATACTAATTGTTCATTAAAGCAGGGTTGTTTTTATTGGAACAATTAGTGGAATACACTTCGTTTTAAGGCTTAGTTCTTATCATGCTCGAGTTCATTGAACCGAATTCTTAGCAATGTTTACATATGGACTTCGTAAGTGATAATGGAAGACAAAAACTTATATGATGCATTGGTTGATCTAAGTTTGATTCTTGTGAAGAATTCTGAATTGTTCTTAAGTTGTATTGGAAAAGAAAAGTTATTCTCTTTTGAATGAAGGCTGCTTGTCATGCAGTATGCCTAAAATGCATAAGTTTGTAATTATATAAGTTTTGAAAATGAATTGAAGGATGAGAAATTACTTGCATAGGTTATGTAAATTATCTTGTACCTTTGTAAAAGAAATGGGATCCTATCTTGTTGATATTCATCATGTTATTTATATGTTTCAATGAGTATTTTTGGATAAGTAGGAAAAAGGGAATTAGAGTATTTTCCCTAAACGTGATGTAACTAAATAAGTTGCAGAATTTCAATGTTCTTATCTAAACAATTCATATTATTAAGGTAACGTGTAATGAACTTACAATGAATTCTATAGAATTTGTAAAGGACATAAAGGGTGTGTTAAACCCTAGAACTTAACCATGAAGAGGAAGACTCTTCCTCTCTTATGAAAAAGTAAACAAAAGGAAGATATGATTTGTAATCATTAGGCTTCTTTTAATAAAGTCTAATAAGATACAACCTAGGTGGTTGTTACACTTCCTTGAATGGTTAAGTCACATTAAATGGAACTTAAGAGGTTGTTGTCCTTTCTTCTTGGTAGTTTCTTGATAAGCCAAAAATTAACGAACATCAAAAGCAATCTTAAGTTAAGGAAGTTCTTCAGGGAATAATGGAACCTGATTTGAAAAAGAAATTAGGGAGAGTTGGATTAGGGTTGGACAGGATTGTTGGGATCTGCCTTTAAGTATCCAAATTAATTTAACTTTAATAATCTCCTAGGGGTATGTATATCTCGACGAGGCTATTCTATAGGATGCTGGCACATGCGACTGCATAGGGTTGTACCTTCGAGAAGATTAGGATCTTCTCAAGGATACAACATTATAGTTGACATGTGGCAACACCCTTCTGCATTGATTGTCTAGATCTACACACTTTTGGACTTGAACTTAGTTTCTCTCCAGGACTGGGTAGTAGCATAGTTATGATACGAAGTATCCCTCTAGGACTCAGGGTACCTTGGCACACGGGGTTGACTTAGGTTGACCCAGTATGCCAATCTATCCTAAGTCTTTGTGAGCTCCTTCCTATCATAACCTACGTTGTTAACTGAACTAGGGTTAAACCTTGGGCAAGAAGACTGACGGAAGTCAATAAAGGAAATTCTAGATAAAAATAGAGTGGGGGTGAAGGACATATTCGGATTGACAAGTATGCCATCAAGGAATAAGTAATACGAATAGTATGTTAGAAATCTTTGGCCAAAGTATCACAAGCTGCTAGTTGCGTTGTCCTATGTCGCCTAGTCTAAGGATCGTGATGCAAATGAATATTGGTAACAACTATTCAGTCAGGTTCCTTAGATAGATCAATCAATACCTAGAATAGGGTAAGAGAACCAAGTATACGTAGTATATAAGAAATTATTCAATACTTAACGTTAAACATGAATAGATCGGTAGTTCACCGAGTCATGAAATGAATAGATCGGTAGCTTACCGAGTTATCACAATGCATATGGTTTCTGTTATAAGAATGGTTGTTATGGAATGTGTGTTCTAAATTATGTATTTAGAATAGAGAACATTACTCAAAAAAAATTCCCTTATTTCTAAAGTCTTAAATAGGAATGTTACACTGATCCTATGGATGTGCCCAATGCTCTTAATTTCAACTCCAAAATTGAAGTCTTCCTACAAACTTTCTTGGATGGATGGTGTGAAAGAAATGGTGACATCCTCTTTCCCTTTCTCCTCCTCTCTGCAGCTGTTGAGGCCTTTGGAAGATCAAATTCTCCAAATTTGATCCAAGAGGCATGGTTGCAAACTATAGGTTGTGTTTTCATGTTCTCTTTCATGGCAGCAGTTTCTTGTGGTTGAAGGATGAATGATGGGGAAGAAAGATTTGCAATTTTTTCTGGCTCTTTCTCATTAAAACATTATTTTAAATTTGACAGAAGATAAAAATCTTCATTGTCCTACTATAGAAAAGTCTCTCCCTCTTACATGGTGATCTCATAATCCTCATTGTTTTCACCATATGAAGCTTCATCTTCAAACATGAACGTAGTGAGCTCAAACTCATCCAAAAATTCAGACTTTTGGAGGAGTTGGATGGGAGAGAGATCTGTAATATCCTATGCAACCTTCTCATGATTCAATGCCTTTGAATCAGTTTTGGTCACCTTCATATGCTCCTTTCTAACTGAACTTGGAGCTGGTTGTTCTTCTTCTTTCATGGATTCATCAATCAAATCAGGTCCCTCAAATGAAAGAAAAAAATCTTCAATAATGTTTCCTTCATCAAGCAGGTTCAACTCTGATTTGATCTCTTCTAGTTGCTTCTCTCCAATAGGACTTGGAGCTGGTTGTTCTTCTTTCTGATCTGCAACTTTTTCACCATGGTTCCCTTCATCCTCAAACATGAAGTTTGAAAGCTCAAAATATTCTTCAAAATTAGAGATTGAAGGGGAAAAATTAGGAGGAAGAACTGAAGGTTCTTCTATAGCCTGCTCTACACTTAAAGCCTCTGAAACTATATGGCTCTCCTCCATAGCCAGAATGCACTCCTCTTTTGGATTTGGAGTAGCTTCCTCTTCTCTTGATTGGGCTGATTGTGTGGTCTGAATTGAATCAACATTATTTTCAAACAAAGTGTCGACATGGACACTGCATTTAGAGCTAATTGATTGCTGATCATCTTGTTCCACTGCTGCTACAAAATCAGCCTTAGCCACCACTTGTGGCTTGACCTCAGCCTCCTCAGTAGGCTTAACCATCAAGGGGATCTTTGTTATCCCAAATCTAAGAGCCCATCTCTTCAGATTTTCTATCATTTCTTCTTTGTTGGGTTCCTCTTCTTGCTGTTCTGCTTGACTGGTTTTGAGTCTCTTCCCAACATGGATTTGGGAAGGCAAGAGGAGTGGTGGGTGGGGTATCCACTATTATTTTTTGTTTATTTGTGGGGGAAGGTATTTGCTTTTGGCTCTTGTGGAGGGGACTTGGATTTGGAAGGGAAAAGGGTAGAGAAACTGAGATGGGATGGGAGACTAGAAGATGGAGAAAGGGAATCAACACTTGGGGAAGAAGATGAGAAACTTGGAAATTGAGATGGTGCTGCTTGGGGAATGGAGAGAAAATTACCAGATGATGGTGTAGGACTTACCCATTGACAAGGTCTCCTGGCACCATGCTCGTAGGCCTGTATCTCCTCATTCCACTGTGTGTAAGTTAGTGGCATCTCAACTATGAATTCAAGCTTTCTCCGAATGGTTGGTTGTAGTGTCTTGGAAGAGGGGCTTCCCATGGACAAGGTGCCCTGCAACCGACTCTTGAATGCTTTCATTTGTATGGTAGCCCTTATTTGAACCATATTATCCTCCATTTTTTGAATCTTCTCCAATAGATCAACATTCTCCATTTGACTACGTTGTCATTGTGTGCATACCCTTATTCTTGATAAGCTCCATAGCCAAACTAGTTTTGACTTTGCTCATATGGGTAAGCATGAGTATTCGAATCTAATCATAATTTTGATCGGAGGAGTTGTTTAGTACATTACGGGTGGATTGTACTACTGCAAGTGTGAATTCTAAGATGGAAATGAAGTCATGATTGCACAACTTCATGGGATGGAAGAAAATGAAAGATGTGGAAAGAAATATGAATGAAAATGCATGGAAAAGGATGAAAAAGTATGCAACTTTAGAGATTGGGTTGCTAACTAGATGGAGTCGCTAGATGTGCTTTGTATGTGCCTCCAAAGGCTGAATCTCACCAAGAGCACATCAACTTGATGAAATGAAGTGGTAAGGTGCTTCAAACATGTCCCACTAGGCATGTCGAATATTATCACCAAATTACAACACCCCTGAATGGATCCTAGGTCGAATGGAGCATTCCATGTAATTTGTGTAACATGGGTACCATCCTAAGTTGTGGGACTTGCTATTATGGATAGACCTCCGAGAAAGCTGCTTCAAACCTCCGTAATCTGAATGCATGCACCTAAATAGAGGAATAAGAACTAGCTTTCTCTGGAGGTCTATCCCAAGTAGCAAGTCCCACAACTTGGGGATAGCACCCATGTTACATAAATTACACTAAATGCTCCATTCAAACCGGAATCCATTCAGGGTGCTATAATTTGGTGATAACAATACCTTAAACTCAAACAAAAATTGGTCGTGGTATTTAGATTACATCCCTCTAAACGTGGGTAAATGTGTAGGTGAAATATTTATCATTAGTGTATCATCATCATCTAATTGAATTGGTTAAGTACAGTCCTACTAGGTTCTCTTTCATCTTCTTGTGCCATTTCTGTAGTATTTTATAAACTTTTATCCCAATCAATGTGGTATGTGGTATGCCTTGGGGAAGGTGAAAAATCAGGAGTAGGAGGTTGACTACTCAATTGAGAATCAAAACTTACCCTAAATGGATCTTGAGAAATAATCCTTAACCTAAAATTTCTACTTCCTTCTGGTGATTGATCCAAGAATTCCAAAGGTGGCAATTCTACTTCTTGTCTAACAGGGGATAATGGTGCCTCCAATTCTTGGTCAACTTCCTTATTTAAACTAGAGGATGATGTTAATTCTTGTGGAGATATTTTTGGGAGGAATCTACCCTTTGAGTCTCTTGGTCTACTCATAAATTTTATGATAACGTAGGGAAGATCCTTCAATTACTATATGTATGATTGTTGCTCTAATTGACACCTAATTAGAAAATTCTAACTAGTGGGTCCCCATAAATGGCACCAAAAATGATGGGTGTCATTTTTCCCTTCATTTAATCAACTCTCTCTTGATGTCATATTCAAACCAGTGGTGTGTCTAAAGATATATGAAACAAGAAGAATCCTAGTGATCTAGTAATTAACTGTAGGTATTTTTGTATTTTCTAGGGGATTTATCAATGTCTTTGGGACTTCTTGGTCAAAACCTTATTGAAATCAAACTGTGAAAACTTACTTGAATTAAACACTCTCTACAGAAATAAATTGCTGGAAATAAACACACTTGATTTTGGAAATAAACACACTTTGCTTTTGGAAATAAACACACAATTTGAGAATGCTAGAAAATGATTGCAAGAAAATAATAATCTAATCTAGAACACTGCATAGGAGCAGGTTATACGATAGATTTCAACTTGAAGAATTTAAAACATCTACTGCATTGAATTAACAGATCTATACTATTTTCTTTAAAAATATAAATACCAATAAAATGAAGATCCTGGTTCTTGGAGGAGTGGGCCCTTACTCCACCTTTAATCACGATTTGACAACTTAATATTCTCTCAAAATAGAAATGACTATTTTATTGATAAATTTTTTTCGCATTACAAAAATGTATTGTATCTCTATATATCGGTCTATATCTATATTCTATTTTCCTATTCTCCCCTAATCTATCTCATGATTCGTATATATACTTCTTCCATAGGTGAATTTACAACCATAGTTGTCCCCACGATTCGAGATGGAATCAAGTTATTCCCAAAATAGATGCTTTGAATTGGAATATGGTGGGACATATAAATATATGGTAGTTATCCTTGAATCTACGAGTATGAAGGATCGAAATTTTCTAATCTACTCTGATTGAAAGGATCATTTATTGTTGAATCACCGGATGTTGTTGGAATGAATCAAATCCTCATTGGTTCCATAACTTTAGAGAAGTTCTAGAACTATAGAGAAGTTCCATAACTAAAGGAATTCATTCAAGATCTAACCGTGAGTGTTCTAGAGCTACATGTAGGAGTTTTGAAACTAAGTCGAAAATTGTAGAACTAAGTACTAGAGTTCAGTTTTAAGTCCGAAAGTTACGGAACTAAGTGATAGAGCTTGTAACTATGTGAAGGAGTACCAAACTAGATTGGAAATTCGGAACTAAGTTGTATTGAAACCAATGCTTCCAAAAATGATGACTGCTTCATACTTCATTCTTCTAACTGATTGTGACCTATTTTATTACAAATCTGAATTTCCAAATCACTTTGTTAGGAATTACAAAGCTCTTAAATGTTATAAATACAATCAACAAAGATGGACAATTACATCCTAACTTATTTTAGATCAAACAAAATTCACAAAATGCAATCAAACTTGATAAAAAGGAGAGTAAAATAATATCATTTATTGTACATTAACGAGACATATTCTTGCCTTATGAACCATTAAAGTAACTTATATCAAAATCATATTAACACAAAAACTCTAACCATCTTCATTGTCTACAGCATGCAAAATTTGTGTGTAAAAATATACTTCAGCCCAAGGTGATTAGTTTTTAGCTCAAAGGGTTTACCTAAGAGATAATGTCTCCATACTTGAAGTGCATGTACTATGGAAGCAATCTCTAGGTCATGGGGATCATAATTCATCTCGTGTAGCTTGATTTTGTTTATTTTATATGCTATAACATGATCATTCCGTAGTAATATACCCTCTTAGGCTTCTTTGGAAGCATTTGTGACTACTGTAAGTCTTTCATTTGGATCTAGAATAAACAAAATAGGTGTTATAGTTAACTGTTCTTTTAATGTTTTGAATTTTTCTTCACATTTATCACTCCAAACAAACTTTTTGTCTTTCTTTTGTAATGAAGTAATTAGGGCAACAACTTTTGAAAATTCCTTAACGAATTTTCTATAATATCCGGCAAGCCCCATGAAGCTTCTAACTTCATGAACATTCTTAGGTGCTAGGAAATCAATTATGGTAGAAATATTAGATGGATCAACTGATATTCCATCTTTTCTTATAACATGTCCCAAATAATGTACTTCAATTTCGAAAAGGAACATTTTGAAAATTTTCCAAACAATTTTCTCTTTCTTAAAATCTCAAGTACAATCCTTAAATGTTCATTGTGCTCCTCCACGCTTTTAGAATAGATAAGAATATCATCCAAGAATACAAGTACAAACTTGTCCAAGTATTCTTGAAAAATATTATTCATCAAATTCATGAAAGTTGCAGGTGCATTTGTTAAACCAAAAGGTAAAACCGTGAATTCATAATGCCCATACCTTGTTCTAAAAGTTGTTTTATGAATAACCTTGTCTTTGATTCCCAATGATGATACCCAAATCATGGATCTATCTTTGAATAAATGGATGTCCCACACATCGATCAAATAGATCATAAATCCTAGGAAGAGGATATCTATTTTTATTGATTTTTGTTTAACATTCGATAATCAATGAGAAGTCTAAGTGTGTCATCCTTCTTCTTAACAAAAATTACTAGTGCTCCCCAAGGAGAGACACTCGGTCTTATTAAACCCTTACACAAAATTTCTTGTAACCATGCCTTAAGTTCCACTAATTTAGTTGTAGTCATGCAAGTAAGGTGCCTTGGAAATAGGTTTTATTTCTATAGTGAAGTCAAATTATTGTTTGTCGGAAGACTAGGAAGTTCTTTCGGAAACACATCACTATAATTTTGTAACAAAAATGTATTTTTCCATAAAATTACTACCTTGTTCTACTATTTCAGAAAAATTTATTGTATATAACATGCATCCTTTATTTTTGGCATTCTTAAGTTGCATGGCGAAATTTCCTAAGTGAAATATCTCTTTTTAATCCTTGTATGTCTACTATTTTATACAGATCATCAAGGCATCTAATGTGTTTTTCAAAATAGTCTAATTTTACTTTATGATCAGTAAGCCAATTTATGTCAATTATGACATCATTTGACCTTAAAGGTGTGACATACAAGTCTAATTCTATTTTAAAACTTAGTAATTCTAAGGTTACGCTAAAAATAAATTTATTAACAGTATGGACAACATTATTCCCATAATTAACATTCCATGATTTTTCCATACTTGCATATTTTCCTTTTAATTTTGCAGCTAATTTGTTAGAAATAAAGAATTCAGTAGCACCAGTATTAAAAGTATAGTTACAATGTATGCCAAATAATTTACATGGCACTTCTATAGGAGTAGCATGTTTTTCATCTTGTTTATCGGTTACTACAAAGCATGTATCTTGTGTTGTTGGTTGCTATCATTTTTCTTTAGAGGACACTTATTTTCATAATGGTCATTTCCATAGTTATAAAAGGCCCCAAAAAGTCACTTTTTAGGCTCAAACATATTCTCAACCTTGTAATTGTTGTTTTGGTCACCATAAGTTTTCTGTCCATTGTTATTATTCTTTGGAAATTTATTATTTGCATAAAGTTTATTTACTATTGTTTATTTACTATCTTTAGCCCCAAACCTATTTTTAGTGCCAAACGTTTTCCATTCCACCTTATTAGCTACTAGTGATGAAGAAGAGTTGGATATTTTCTTTCTATTCTCTTCCTTATGCACAGAAATTTCCTTCAATTTTTTTCTTGCCTTATGGATTTTTCTACAACTCCTTCCATGGTGGTTGGGTTGTGTACATCTACCTCTCCACCTATGATAGGATTCAATCCCATTATGAACTTATGTATTCTAAACTTTTCATCAGTTTGGTATTGTGGTACATACTTGAGAAGCTTGGTAAACTTCTCCCAATATTCAGTTATAGTCAGTTTTCCTTGAACTAAGTTTTAAAATTCTATCATTTTTTATCATAATAGAGTTATGGAAACCAACGTTACCTAAAGTAGCCTTTAAATTGTTCCCAAGTGATGTTTTCTTCATCAATATTCAATTCATCCTTACGAATATCCCACCAAGAAGATGTTTCATGGGAAAAATGGTAAGCTCCCCATATTGCTTTGGTTTCTTCTGAGAAGTTCATTACTACAAAGTACTTCTCCATTTCACTAAGCCGATTCTCACCCCATCTTCGAGTGTGGTTCCATCAAAATTTGGTGGACTTATTCTTTTTATGTCATTAATAAGTTCATCTTCCAATATTTCCTTCTTATTTTCAAGCCGATTAGGTGCATTTACATCCATATTTTCAGCTTTATTATTAGCATTTGCAGCGTTATTGTTCACCGCATTATTTTTTTCACCACCATGGTTTCCGAAATTAACATTATTTCCAGGAGGTGGCTGATTGTTATTATCATCTTAATCCTCCTCTTATTCATTTCAATTACTTGTTCAAGTACAAGTAAGATAATCTCTTATGTCCAACATGACAGTAAAGATCTCATACAATTTTGTGTTGTATTTGCCTCACCAAGTGGAGGCGGGTTATTTGCGATATGTTCTCTTTTTATAATCATTTTATTTTAACAAAAAAATATTTTTTTATCAAAGATGGACTCAAATAGGTACAAGAGATATAACCTTCAGCTCTAATACAAAAATGTAACATCCTCATTTATGAATTCATAAAAGCAGAGGATTTTTTTTTTTACAAAATGGTTACTATTCTAAATTCACATAATTTAGAACAAACATTCCTTGTTAATACATCACATAACAGTAACCATATGTAGTTGTAATTACTCAGTGTAAACTGATCTCTCATTCATGACTGGGTGTTAAACCGATCTGTCATGTTTAATTATGTCCTTTACCCTTTACGGGTCAATCAAGTGTTAATGTATAAGAAGCCTATCTCGAATATTTATTCGATGCTCATTTGATATTATGCAGCCTTAGACCAGGTGACATAATACAACACAACTAGTAGTTTGTGATACTTTGGCCAAAGTTTTAAATGTTTTTACCATGTTTTCATTCCTAGACATCATACTCGTTGAAAGGAATATGTCCTTCACCCCACTCAAAATTGTTATCTAGATTAGACTTCCTTGACTTCTTTCAACCAATTTTGGGTCTATGTTTCACACTAAATAGGGAAAACTCACATAAGCTAGTGCATAAGTCTACCTATGGTGAATAAGGATAAGTATACATACTTCAATCAACTTGCATCGATTTGGGTATGTTTATTCACCCTAAGTCAACATAATTTTATGACAACACTTAGATTTATGCCTACAATAGTTTAGAGTAAAAAAGTGAACTGAAATTCCACTTTATGACAGTTGAGTTAGAGGAGATGAGTGGGATATTGAGGCATAGTGGTTGCTTCACAATATCCACCTAATGACTGTGTCATTAAATGGGTAATGTGCAGCAGTAAATATACTAAAATAGTCCACTTAGTTCCATTAACAAAACTCGACATATTAACAAGCTCCTTAATTTCTTAATTTTATCTTGTTAAATAGTTTAACTTACATCAAGCATTTTACCTAGGTATCAACTAAGTTTTTACGATTAATCCTTTAAGAAAGGATCGTAATGCACCTTCACATAAATTGAAGGTATGCAGATCAAATATGCATTTATCTTAATGAATTCACTATTCATTTTCCATTAGTTCATTAAGCCTTAAAAATCAATCTGATTTAAATAAGAAAGGACATCATTTAAGTCTCATTTATTTAAGTCCATCAAATAAGTATAAATTAGATTGTATAACTGTTAAGTTAGATTTAATGACTTCTTTATCATTTAACCCCATCTTATCATAACCTTGTTATCTTTCCAATTTACCATACATTGGTTCACATTTAAATAAATATTATATCCAATCACTTTATAGATATAATTATCAACATAGGTTAAGGATCATAAACTATGTCCCTATTAACATGACAAGAAATTTCCCCTTTTCTTCCACTTTGGGACTTATTATTTCATCTATAAGTTCAAACATCATTATTTTGTTCAATCTAAATAAGGAACACAATATAATTTTTAATACCTATATTACATTATAATCACAACCTAGTAAGGTTTACCATATCATAATTATAACTCAAATTATTTTACCATTATCTTTTAGATTAATGGTCTTAGGTATATAGTTTCCTATCCGATCAACACATAATCCAAAGATATCTAATAGGTCATGTATACTTTTGACTTAGGATTAAATAGACAAATCAAGTATTGATCATATCGAAAATATAAACTATATTTCAAATTCTAATCATACAATAAGTCACTCATAACAAATGTAGAATTCCTTTATTCCATCCACAATAAATATTTCATAAATATTTCATTCAACAATAAAATCCTTTTTCTATAAATACAAAGTACTATGGAACTAGGCATTCATGGTTCTTTAATAGAATCATTCAAAAATGTTTTCTACGAGTCATGCATCCTTATTAAATTGACTTCATCAATAAAATAAATGCAACTTCTTATAAGTCTTTCTTCTTTCATCTTTCACAAAATCCATCTACAAAATTGTTAGCATGTGTCAGTTCACAAGAACTGAGCATGATAAGTACTAAATCATTAAAACAACATGCTTCTATCTAACAATTTTCATGAAAGGAACACTATTATTTAATGAAATTGTTCTAAGTTCCAAATACTAACAACTCTTTTAAACATGCAAAAATTCCACAATGAAAATTCAAGAAAGGAAGTACATTTAAGTCACATCTATAAACCAAGTAATTCTAACAATATTAAAACAGTCATCGTAGTCAATCAAGTTCAATGACCCATAACAATTCGGAATGAGAATAAAAAGGAATTAATATTTCAGTCATTATTTTGAGGTTTACTTATCGAAATAATAAATATTGCAAACACCCAACAGTAACAATTGGTACCCTATTTAAATAAGAAAAACCAATTCCATTACATAACATTATATAGCCTAATTGTTATCCAATTGTTATCAATATTATTTCAGTCAAGAAAACACAACTTAAATAAGAATATCCCATATTACTCAATCAAGGAAACACATCTATATTCAAGGACATCCTAATATGTATTCAACTCATAACATAACCTAATATATCATTGAGTTGTTTTCTTGTCTTGACATGACAACAAAGTTCCTCCTTACAATTTGATATAATGGTATTGCTACCAACAAGAGTAGTTCAATATGAACCAATTAAAAGCATAATTGATATCAAACAAAAAGGGTTCACAACCATGACTGACTATATGACCATTCATTAAGAATGCAAAGTATAATCCACAAGAAAAATAAGGATCAATCACTATAGCAATAAGCTACAAAAATTAGTCAACATAACTCACTACCCATGCCAACCACAAAAAATATCAACTTGACCATAAAGTTTTCAACCGAACCCTTTATTATAAGTGTATCAATTACAGTTGATATTATCGATCAAACATATAATTACTACTCTTACTGACGATCAAATAAAGCTACTGATGACAATAAATAAAAGAATAAAGCATGATCTCTTACATTACAAGATCACGGGTTCGAACTCACAGAGGTTAAGAATCCCCTTAACACATTCACTGATATTTTTCCATTATAACTATTTTTAAATGTATTCCAACAAGATTACCAAATTCAGTCACATATTTACAATTTGAAATTGAGAACTAGATAGAATATCGATTCAAAGTTCAATATGAACAAGGGTTTCAACTACTAAATAAGAATAACAACCTTAGGTGTGGAATCATTAGCAAAATTTTGAGTAAGTCATCCAATATCAAAACAAACATCCCGGAAGAAGTATCCTAACAAGACAAGGAAACCGATGATACTTCCTTCTTTTATCGAGATTTATGTCGACCCGAAAGGGTGTTGAATTTAAACAAAGAAACACTAACTTGAATCATAAAATATGAACTTGAAATTCTATAACAACATTACCAGAAACCTTTTCTCCTTTGGTAAGGTTCAAAAACACCAAACATAAATACCCAAAATGGATTTAGACATGTTTTTGAGTTTAAGAAGTTTCAAATTCACATTCACCATGAGTATGCGATTGGTAAGACCAAATCAAAATCTGATTTGAGTCAACCAGAAGGACTATAAACAAACCTTTGTTTAACACCTATCTTAACAAGAAAATAGTGCACCAAAAAATATTATTTCTCTGTGGGTTTCGAACCCACAACTATTAACTCAAGTATTGATACGGAACAATTATTTGTAACCAACTACTCAATCAACAACAATATATTTGTTATATATATTACACAATCATTCATGAGAACAATAAATTACAAATAAATTTGTTTCCAAACTTATTTAAACCATGCATTTGAAGTATAACAGATTGAAAACTAGGAGAAGTGGAAACAACATAATAATCACAAAACCCAAAACTTAGAAAGCATTTTCAAGGAAGAGCAGAGTTATTTTCATGAAAAAATTAAATAGAGCATAATATCATAATGAGTTAGAGCCTATCATGTCTGGTAGAGATCCTACAAAAATTTTCCAAGCTCCCAGAGTTTCCTTTCAAAATTTTGCAATAGATTCCACAAAAACTTTGCAACCAAATCCACAGAAAAATAATAATATCATTCCCTATCTTCCTTTCTGAATCAACAATAAATTTATTCCTCTATTTTCACCATTCAATGGAAATATTGCAAATGCAAAAAAATAAACTACCATTTTGAAAAATAGGAAATCAACATGTAGAGCCATTGAGCTCGAAAAATCAAAATGAAAGGTAAAACCAACTCTTTTCCCTTTCCACCATTCCATCTCATCATTTCCAAGGTGGTATTTTCTCATCATTTGAGATCATTAATGTCATGACAGACTATCAGTAGCCACCCAAAAACTCGCCAAATTTTTTTAAACTTAGTATTAACTAGTAGTTAAAATAAAAATGCCAAATCTTTTAGTAGTTAAAAAAAATAATATGTAATCCAAAATAGATCAATTCACTTTGCCAAAAATGGAAGTTTATACCATTAAATTCTATATTATATTTTCCATGTACTCTAATAATTGGCACCACTATGTAGTCATTTTTATAACCTTCAAAAAACAGAGAAATCCCATGCGTGTCGCCCTATCACCCAATGCAGCGCTGGCGCTCACCCAAGGCACTTGTGGGCACCAAGTCTCTCTTTTATGTGAGCTTTGAGGGAATGCATTACTTATGACGAGACTTAAGTATAATAGAATTAAAAGATAAATGTATTCATGATTAAATCTCCAAGTGGTGTGTTAAGGCATACATTCGGATTATAAAGGAAATATCAACTAAGCATCAAATTTGATCAAAGACATAAAGAAAATATATAAGGTTTAAGCCCATAGAAAAGATATATCAGAATAGAACATAAATTCCATATTGATCTTAATTGGTAATCACATTACAGTCATCATAGCCATAACATGCCAAGCATGTTAATGTAAAATAGATCCATATACAAAACCGAGTTATACCCCCTTACAATAGGAAATCAACTCACAGATCCATCCCTATAATATAACAAAGCATCCCTACAATCCCCTAATCCTACGAGAACCTATCAACATTTCTACATGGATTCACCTCTCTAAATACACACTTTTTATGAGAAGAGTGTATGCATGTTCTGCCTCTTCTCTCTTCTTTTGCCCTCTATCCAAGAACCTCTATATATAGCTTTTGTGCTCACCGCCATGCCTTCTTGAAGTGAGAGATCTGCTACCAAGTGTCCAAGTGGTCCTTCAATGGAGCATGCTCTTCTTGATCTCGATCCTTCCATTCCATGTAATGATGTTCTTCTAGAGCCTTCTATCGTAAGGAATATTCCTTCTTGGGCCACCCTATCACCAGGATGGCACCTTATCCATTCTACATGCGCATTTAGGTCATGATTTTCTTGTGCTCCATCGGGAGTATCAAATATGGTTAATTCCTAGAATATTTCTCTTGCCTTGTGTGCACACACCATGGGTTCTGTTAAAACCTACTATAACATTATCACGCACATCTTCTACTGCGTGCCCTTCTTCACATAGGCCATGCGCACCCACTCGCCTTACGGTACTTAGTTGATAAATCGGGGCCCAACATCACCCCACACTACGCATGTTCTCCATCCTTGGAAACACTTTCTTCAATGAATAAAGAATGAATGGACTAAAAAAAGTTGAATAAATAATGAAGTGAAGAATTGGGGAAAAGAATGAAAGAATGGGAATCGTTCTTATTGTTGAAGTAGAGAGGGAAATCATTTCCTATATCCACCTCCAACTTTGCCCATGCATCCACCTCATTATGTGCCTGCTCTTGATAGAGGTCACCTACCAGGTGCTTACCTCCTCAAAACTCAACTCTTCTCCCTTTTTCTCATTATCTCAACAATCCCCTCTATTTCTTGCCCAAGTCCTCGAGCACATCCATCCTATGGGTGATCTAGGGGTAGAATTCCTTTAGCCGGTTCTTGATTGAGCCCCACAAGGTCTCAATGGCCTCCCATTTATTTTCTACCTCAGCTAGGATTTTGTCTCACTCAACCCTATTCCCATTATTCTTTTCTTGGAATTCCTTGATTTCCATTTCATGGGTGGCAACCAAGATGCTTGCCACTTTGTCTCTATCGGAGCAATTATCGTAGGAATCCTCGATAACTTGTGCGGTGGCCAACAACATGGCTGTTCCAAATGGGACATGTGCAACTAAGGAAAATACTCCTCCTTTGTCTTCTTCTCCAAGCGCAAAGACTCCATCGGGGTGTGTAACGCCAACAAAAAGAAAAAATCTACCACTCGATGGGTAACGAATCACTGGGTAACGCTTTTCTTTGCTTTCTCGGTGGTTGGTTTACTATTTTTCATTGTTGTTTCTTTGTTATGTCTCGTCTGTATGTTTGTTTCGAGCTACGTTGAGCTTCATTGTAACACTTGGATTTTGATCCATTAACTCTGTTTCTCACTCCTATTCCGGCTCTCAGGCCTCTTTTGTATTCAAGGGTATAGTCCCTTTCAAAAAACTATTTGCCAATATTAAAAAAACTTGTGCGGTGGCCTTCATATCGGTAAGGAGCTTGGTATAACAAGTAACAATTTCTACAACCTTCATCTTATTCTCTTGATCTTGGAAAACCAATGCCTCTTCTATAGACTCTAATACATGTGGTCACCTTTCCATAGTGAGAATGTGAGTCAAGTCCTCTAGGCACTGCAAGGTTGATTCATACTTTTCTCGGGTGGAACTAAATTTGGATGCTTTAAGATAATAGCATCCGTAATCATCTTAATATTTTTTTATTTCACGCACCCTTTCCTTCTCCTCGTTTAACTCATGCCTCAAATATGCGTTGATCAATTCCTCTTGATTCAAATATTTTCTCTTTTCAAGTAGCTTCTCCTCTTTTTTTCTCTAGAAGGTGCCTCTAGGAATTTTACCCTATCATTCCTCCCAAAAATTCTAGCCTCAATCTCAACTGAAACCTTGTTGAGCATGTTGCAAACTTGTTCATCGATAGTTTCGAGTGTTTACTAAGAGGTTTATTCCCTTAGTCTCTGGTACCATCATTAGCACTCCTTTGATTACTTTAAACTCTAGCTTGTCGATGTGGGACTCGAAAGCCCAAGACAACATTTTCCTTATCGAGGGTATGATCCTTCCTCATCAAATGATTTCATGGCCAAGATTTTATCCGTCGGCATGGTGCTTTGGAAACGTGCACACAACACCTTTCTTAGGTCATTAATGTAGCCCATCCTTTGGCCTTGTGTTTATTTTGTGATCCTTCTTCTGTACATGTGGCCCGAGGAAAGCTTACATCCAAGTGGGGATCCCTTCCCATGCGGCAATATTCTTTTCCTACACTCTCCTCCTCAACTTCCTTCAACACCTCATCTCGTGCTTCATTCTACCTCTTGTTCCACCAAGGTCTTGATGATTTCTACCACTTCTCTTTCTACATCCTCTTCCACCTAATCCTTTATGAGACTTGAGGTCCTCTCGATCCCTTGTATTAACCTCCTCACTCACCCCCTTATCCCGAGCACCTTCTTCTTCCTTATCATCCTCTTCCTCATAATAATGTACTTTGGCTGGAGGGTCTTGAACTTCTTTAGGCTCATCATCATCTTTCTCCCCTATGTAGGCTTCTAGGATTTTTGTTTCCTCTCAATCAGCCTTCTCTGTCACCTTCGACTTTTCCTAATTGGTCATTCCAGCATAGGAGATTCAACTTTCTCATCCTTTTCACATGATGACCTCTCCTTAGTGATTCTTCCTCTGTGAGGGTTCTTCTTTCTCTGGAGCTTCCTCTTGGGGTCTTCTCCTTGATCGAGGACTTCTTTTGGATGCGTAAGTGCTAGTCTTAGTGCTTTGCGGCGCGCACCCACCGATTGTGCGGTTTGAATACTTGGTGCCTTTTTCTCTTGCAACTCTTATATTTCTCTCTTCTTGGCGTGGCCTTCTTTCTCCCTATAGGGTCTTCGAGAATGGAGACATCATTCTCCAAGTAAGTTCCCTTTTCAAATTTTGGCCTTATGCACTGAGATACACCCTTGTTGTGGTCCTTCCTGCGATTGGAAACATTATTGGTTTCATCATCTAGACCTCATGGGAGATGTATCTTTCAACGTACGTGCACTTATTTGGGTAGAAAAGCTTCCAACGCAGCTTACGGTGGTCTTGATCTACCTCACTAAATTTGAACCTTAGTCTCTTGGCTTCCTTGAACCAATTTATTCCAACTTGGAAGTATTGTGTAGTGAAAGATAAGGAAGCTTGCGCCTGGGACTCATAGTATCATCTATCAATTTAAATTTTCCAATGTAAAAATGTTGATGTATAGCAAACTCTCCCTCCTTACACATCAGCATTGGTAACTTCTTTGGGATCCTCCACTCTACTCCGAATGCATTATGCATTCACTTGTACCAATTCACCAAGTTCGCCTTGTGATCAGCCATCATGGTTTCACAAGTATACTTTGTAAACCTCTTAGAAGGTGACAGATACTCCAAAACAAAAAAATTTCAGCCCATCGGGCACTCAATCTCGAGAAAAAAATGGTAAGGAGAATATTACCAAAGAGTATCTTCTCTCCTTCCTATGCGTTGTTTATGATTTCATCCATGATAAAGGTGGACAAGTTATAGATGGTTTCCTCAAATATCTTCCAAAATACATTTAGCCATGCCTTGTTTACATGTGTCTATATTTCCTAACCATTCATCTTAGTTACTAAGTGCATGGCCATCCTCATCACGAGTGCGGGATCTGGTGATGTCAAAGTATTGCAAAACCTTCTTGTAGTCATACTCTTCTCTTTGTCTCCTTGATGGATTCTTTGTCCTCCAAGTCATCGTCTATAATTTCTCCTTCAAAAATAAGGTCTGTGAACTTGGATATTAACTAAGGTGTTATGCTCATCTTATGCCCTGCGAAATAAAAGTGATCTTCATTTACGCGCAACATTAACCATTGATATAGTCACTCAAGCTTGCCAAAGTAAGGTAATTCATAAAGTTTTTTTATTATTATTGGCAAATAGTTTTTTGAAAGGGACTATACCCTTGTGTACAAAAGAGGGCCTAGGAGCCAGAATAGGAATTAAAACTAGAATAAAAAGGATCAGAATCCAAGTGTGACAATGAAGCCCAAAGTAGCCAAAAAATAGCTACCCCATCAAGACAAAAACAGTAAAAACTCTACAAAAAAGTAGCAAAGAGACCGCAAAAAAATAGCAAAAAAACATACAAGAGCAGCTAAAGCACCTACAACTACTTCTTGGCAGCTTTGTCGATGTTGGATTTGATGTTCTTCCAGGATTTGAACATTCCCAAAGTTTTCATGTGTGCAACGTCAGTCTTATCCAGCTGATCAATGGTCCTTTTGCTTTCCTTATCAGTGCCCCAAAGTGTTGCCGGAACTCCGCTGAGATTGGAGACACTTCGGACATGCTTCTCAATGAACTCTTCAATCGCACTAAAAATGGCCATATTATAATCATGATGAGTTTTGGCCTTCCCTAAACGGAGTCTAAGGATTTCAGCTTCTTGTAGATATCTTCAATCTGGTTGTTATCAATAGCCACCTCCTCCTCCTTCTTCCTCTTACCTTTCTGTTTTGCCAAGTTCTTAACCTCATCCTTCAACAACTTCATATCAGCTTCTAAGGCTTCTAGCCTTTTTGTAGAGCTCTCCATATGCACATCCGGGGACTAGCACTGCTAATATTCAGGAGGTCATGTGTAATTTCAATTTCATGAGGACCCTTCCCCAACAAGGGTATCGAGGTTAAGCCTTCTAGAGGACTCGGATGACCGGTCTGGCCGAGGTGGAAGCGAAGGGGGTGGGAGCGTAGTAGGGGAATGGAAGATGAATCTGGACAGCCGGCGGTGGGTGACAAAGTGGCGGTGGTGGGGGGCGAAAGTGGAGAGACAGGCTAGCAGCAGGTGAACCCCGTAGAGAGGGGAACTGAGCTAGGGGAGGAAGGGAGACTAGGATACCGAAGAAGACATAATTTATGCAATAGCAAAATAAGCCCCTGGTGTAAAGGAACCACTTGGGTATGCTTTTAAAACTCCAAAATGGAGCACTCAAGAGAGTTCAGCAAATAATGGGGGAAACAAACCATGCGATTCATGCGGAAGTGGTTAAGGAAGATAAGGTGCTTAGAAGGTACGGTGAAAAATCTTCTTTCCAAAGAAATGAATCGTATCATCATGCGAGTAACCTCATCATAAGGTGGATGGATTGAGCTAACAAGAGGCTCGCGGTAACATAGATCGGCTTCTCGAGATCCCTCCACAAATCTCCTCTCTTCACATGGAGGGCTACCATTTTTTTAACAAAAGGTAATTCATAAAGTTCATAATAGCCCTGCCTTCTCTAATTTGACCTTCACTTCATCACTCTATATTGGCATGCCATCCAACGTTATCTTGTTACTTGGGTGAACCAACTCTAATGCCATTTCCTTCTCGGTTGTGTTCGTGCGATGGTTATAATCACTTATGGCCATCTTTATTAGGTGTGACTCCCACTCTTTCCCTAAAAATACCCCATATGTGTACCGCATCTCCACATACTACTCTTCATTTGATCTCGCAACAATGCGGTTTGATTTCTCTTGCCCTTACCCCTTCTTCTTCGGGAAATGGTCACCTTCTTTGGTGCCATATCTTCTAATCGGGTTAAACTTAAAATTTCCTCCCCTTTCTCTTATCTACCACTCTACTTAATTCCATGGTTTTCCTTTGTGAATAAATCCTTCCACCTCTGTGCCCTAGCCACCAAACCCTAATCGGGAAAATCCTTCCACAAGATGGCATTCTCCAACAATCTTCCTCCTCCATGCCGTGTAATTATTCCCTACTAGTTTTGCAGATCTATCCTTGTCACACACTCTAGATCTTTAGGGAATGCTCGTATCTATCCCTCCTACTCTTTCCCCCACCTCTACATCATCTAGCACCATCTCGGTGTTATCATCATCCACTTTACCACCTATGGTGTAATCTTCATCCACTTTACCACCTATGGTGTCTCAGCTAGATCCCACATCCACTATAACTGCAGCATCTATATCATCTATCGCACTTGTGATATCAATTGTCCCTCCATATAGCTGCTTTGAGTATAGCCCCATTTCACACACGCCACCTCACATATACCTATTACATCACCACCACCTCCGGTGTTGGCAGCCTACACCCCTTTCTAGAACCTTGTCCTTTCTATCCCATAGTCCTTATCCCCAATCATCATGAGACTTATACAACTACCCCCACCCATTTACACATACTACCAAAAACCCTCGACCTCATATATCACTTATTTTAGCTATATACCACCTAGATCTATTCCTCCAGTGTAGTTCTCATACTCAGCACCACCATACACTAGCATACCACCCACCTCGTACATTCAGCATCAACCCCTTTATGCGCATGGGGCACCCATTCATCACAACCTACCAATGACCTCATTAAGATGATGATGGAAAATATTCAAACCTTAGAAGGATCTATTTCTGGCTCATGTAATTCTTTAACTTATGATGAAATCTATAACGAGCCTATCCATCCATCTATTCCAATTCATCCCTACCTTGCACATTAGGAAATTTCTGAATTCAATCACTTCAATAATAAAGAAGACCCGTAGCAACACTTGTGGTCATTCAATCATGGGTGCTACCTATTCTCCCATGATGATGCTTTTCTCTTATGAACATTTCCCATGTCCCTAACACAACCCGCCTTAGATTGGTAAAGTAGTTTACCTAGACATTCCATCTATTCCTTTAACCAAGTGGCTCAGGCATTCCTAACCCACTTCTCGATCAATGTAGTTAAGAAGGTCAACATGACCGACCTATATTCGGCACGACAATATGAAGACGAATCTATCATAGATTTTGTTTCCCGCTGGCGGAGTTTTATCAACCAATTAACGTTCCAACTACCCTGATGAACTTATTGAGTTGTTCACTAGAGCTTAAAATCTAATTCTTCTTCACACAAATATCTTTAGATGCCCTAGTTCGCAGGAGCTCTTCTTCTTTGTAAGTGCAAGGTGAAACAATGAGGTACTTGACTTCATATTTATAGCTTTTCCTCCTCTCCAAAAATAAATTTTAGGCCACCTACCACCATACTTAGCACTAAATGTTGATTTTTCAACTAAATCGCTCGAGTGCCTTCACCCATGCGCCTAATATTGCGCGAAACTCCACAACCTTTTGGCGCACGACCAATAAATATGACTAAAGACTCTTGCACGCGCGCTCCTCCAGCGTTAAAGGCATTTCATCTATCCTTGACTTGATTCTTTCCCTCTCCTACCTCATGTTGCTTCTATGCTTCTTTATCCTTCTAAGTACGTGGTATTTTATAAAGTTATCTTTGGCATGAACTCATCTCTACATCTACCTTTTCCCTTATGTACTCCTCTCCATCTCACATGCTTCTCATTCTTCCATGGGCCTTCTAACACTTCATTGCCATGTTATCATTCACTCCACGCTACTCCACCCCACACTTAAACAGATGTGTGGTCCTCGTGCATACATATCCTCTCGAAAAATAACATGATTACCGAGCGCACAAGTCACAAAACATATCAAAAAGGAATGGAAAAACAAACGAGAAAGGAAACACAAGAAAAGGGAAAATAGGAAAGGAAAATCTAAATTAACTTGAAATAATGTGTTATTGACAAACAACAAGAAGACTTATTTATAGTAGGGCTTTAGCCTACTTCCATTGAAATTTCCAAGTAACTTTTTCCCTTCCAACACATGAATCAAGGATGTATGATATAGTATAAGGGCCTAACCAATGGACTTTCAATTTTCCTAGGTAGCTAAAAACTTGGAATCATACAACAATACCATCGCCCAACCTTGAATTGTTTGTTTCGATATGGTGGTCATGTCATGCCTTTTGTCTATATTTTTTTCAGTTATCTCGGCTCTACTTAGCACGTGATCACATTTCATCCAATGTGATCGGTTTGTCAATTCGTTCCTCAAGTGCTTGTTCATCATCTAATCCTCCGCGCACGCTATACACAGTGATGGAAACATGAATTCAATGGACAACACAACCTTTGTGCCAAATGCCAATTAGAATGTTGTGGCTTTGTTCAATATTTTATATGTGGTCCGTATGCCCACATAATAGTTGATACCTTTTCATCCCGGTCTTGCCTTCCAACATCACAAATCTTGGTTAGTATGTGACTCAAGTATTTTTTAAATGCCTCACTAGTTCCATTTTCCGAGGATGGTAAGGGGTGACTTATGATGGGCCACCATGAATTCGCCAATAGAATCTTGACCGTTTCATTCAAGAAATGGGTACCCCTATCACATGTCACACTTAAGGGATATCCATATATGTTGATAATGTTTTCCCATATAAATTTGGCGGTTGTTCTTGAAGTACAATATTCGTAGGCATTGCCTCTTCCCATCTTGTCAAATAGTCGGTGCAAGTGATGATATAGTGTGAACCAATCCTTCGAGTGGCAGGTGCAATAGGCCCTACAAATTCAACTACCCATTTTTCAAATGGCTCAAAGCATTGGCTATAGGCCTTAGAGGCATTTCATCTTCTTCAAGGTTTTCCAAGGCAATCGACAATGGTCACAAGCTTTGCAAAACTCAATACAATATTGATAGATACTCTCCCACTAAATTCCAGCCATTATAATCTTTCATGCGGTGGAATTTCCAGCATAGTGTCCTCCCACAATTCCACCATGTGCCTCTTGCATAATTTTCATACACTCATGTTATAATACACACCGCGCAGAACATCGTCGTGGCCTAATTTGTATAAATACCACAAATTAGCATGTAGGGGGTGGCACATATAGCCAATTGTTTCCTCTCAACATATTTTATTCCCTCAGGTGTTATGCCTATCTTCGTGAATAATCTTTGTGATATCTTATAAGTCCGAGGGTGTGCGTCACAACCTAAACAATTGCACTTACGGTATGATGTCCTCTACGCTTTGCGTGTCCTCTCCCGTGTCAATCCTAGATAAGTGATCGGAGTGTCTGTAATTGCTCTTCCCGACTTGAAAATCACCGTGAAATAAAATTATTGGAAAACAAGACCCCTGGCATATGCGCCATTCACGAGAATGGGCTTGTTTACTAAGTACTTGAGATGCATGATGATCGTATAGAATATAAATGTTGTTGCCAACAAATATTGCTGAATTTGTGAAGTACGTAGATCATAGATAGTGCTTTGCCCTCCGTAGTGGTATAGTTTTGTTCTACTTGGTGTTAACTTTCTACTTGCAAAACACAAGGGATGGTCAACAATCCCTTCTCTGGTTGTGCAAGTACTACTTCGATAGTCATCCATGAGGCATCTACATGTACATGGAAGGGCTCATCCCAAGATGGAAAATGTAGTATGGGCGTAGTGATAATCCTATCCTTCAAGGTGTCGAACACCTTCTGTGATAAAACTCTTTTGCTTCAAGAACTCCTCAAGGCATGGAAATCTTGCCATATCCCTTAATAAATAGAGAAGCCGACCGGATGATTTCCCTTCATTCACAGTTCTCTCTTGATGAGGAATTTGTCAAAGAAAACACTCAAGCACATTAAGATGATGGTCGACCATCCATTATAGATAATAACACCAGCTAGCAAGTGTTTGAAAGTGACGCAAAAATCATCCAATTCATCCGAATGAAGTTGAATTTTCATCAAGCATGTAAGCGGACTTGCATGACAACTATGGTGACCAAGTGATTCAACTAAAGACAAACAAGATTCCTAAAGGTCTCATCACCTTAGAGCAAATGTTTGGCCCTGATTATGAGTTCAAAGGTGAAGAAATATACATGTGTGTCACGTAAGAGGACTGCTCCTAGTCAAGATTGCACATGGGAAAGAGATGTTGCTCAAGAAACTTGTGCGCATGATGAAAAACATGCCTTCATATATCTATGTCAAAAATATAGTGACATCTTCTCATGGGAGTATGAAGACCTCAAAGGTTTTGATCTAAGTATTTCTCAACACTCCATTAACCTTGATCCTAGTATCAAGCCCATCAAAAAAAAGAAGCGACCAATCAATCCAAAGATAGATCCCCTCATGAGAAAGGAATTATCCAAACTCATTGAGGAAAAAATTATCTTTCCCATCAAATACTCTAACTGGGTCAAAAATCCTGGTACTAGCGCTTAAAAATTATTATGAAATCAGAACTTGTGTTGATTTGGAGACTTAAACAAGGAATCTTTGAAGGATCATTATCCTTTACCTTTAATGGAGCAGATTTTACAAACCGTGGCTAGTGCATAAAGGTTCTCAATGCTTTGGACGAATATTCGGGTTTCAATCAGATCATGGTCAAGGAAGAGGATCAATTCAAAATAGCATTTATAACCAAATGGGGAACATATGCATACCAGAAGATGCCCTTTGGTTTGTCAAACGGGCGTAAGGTTTTAGCGCATCATGGATAATGCCTTCAAAGGTTACATCAAAGAATTCCTCTTAGTTTACCTTGATGATATAATGGTCTTCTCAAAGCAAAGCGCAGATCATATGACGCATCTAGAGAAAGTATTTGAGAGATACAAATATCTTGGTATCTCTCAACCCCAAGAAGTGCAATTTTGCAGTGGTGTAGGGAAAGCTTTTGGGCCATATAGTTCCATAGGATGGCATTGCTATTGACCCTGAGTGTGTCTCATCTATCCTAGCCCTCTCCCTTTAGTGCAAAAAAAGCCTTCCAGTCCTTCCTTGGCAAGATCAAATTTGGTAGGCATTTTATTCCTAACTTTGCAGGATTGATTCAACCAATCACCCTTATGCTTAAGAAGGATTTAGAATTCAAACGGATAAAAAATCAAGCAAGATATTGCTTGTGCGCTAACACTCATCAACCCAAACTATTCAAAGTATTTCATCCTTTATGCTTATGGCGCCGATACAAGTGTTGTTGTTTTCTGACACAAGAAAATGAACAAGGACTAGAACAACTAGTGACCTTCTTCAGCCAGATGCAGAAGGATTATGAACTAAAATACAGTCACACAGAGAAGTAGGTCTACGCCATCATGTGCACACTCAAGAAATTCAAGAGTATGCTCTCCAAAAATCATATCAAGGTGTTAGTCTCCCACTCTTCTATCAGAGACTTCATCATGGGAGCAGAAATCAGTGAGAAGAAATCACGATGGGTGACCAAAATCATGGAGTATGATGTGAATATCAAGGCCACAAAAATGATAAGAGGTAGTGCAAGTCTCAGAGGAAAATTACAGAGAATGCATAATGATTTGGAAACTTCATTTTTGGTGGATTCTCTCCCGCGTGCAGAAATTGATCACAATGCATATCCTAGTGCACACAACTAGATGAAGGACATGATCACATTCCTTTCCGAGGGTGCATACTCTCCCAGGTTGAACAAAGAAAATAGAAGGCATATGAGGTTGCAATCTATCCCTTATATTTTGATTGATGGGATTCTCTTTAGGAGAGATCTTGATGGCATCTTTCGCTAAGATGTATCAACAACACACAAACTAAAAAAATGTTAGTAGAATTTCATGATGTATTCTTTGGTGGACACTTCTCTGCCAAAACTACAGCAATGAAGATCATAATGGAAGGTATATTTTGGCCTACCTTGTTTGCAGATGCACACAAGTGGGTCACAAATGTAAATAATGCACTTTCTTTGTAGGAAAGAAAAGGTTAGCAACAATCCCTCTCCGATCAATCCATGAAGATCATACTTTTATGCAATGGGGTCTTGACTTCATAGGCATGATCAATCCACCTTCAAGCACTGGACACAAGTGGGTATTGACAGCCACATTACTTCACTAGATGGACAGCAGCTTTCATGCTCAAAGAATCAACTGAGTCAGTCATCCTTGACTTTCTCGAAGGTATAGTCACAAGGTTTGGCATTCCTCGTAACATTATCTCTCGATAATGAAAAGGCCTTCCTTAGGACCAAGATCACTGATTAGGCTCTAAATCTAGGGACCTACCTAAAGACCTCTTCCAACTATTACCCCTAGGGAAATGGTTTGGTAGAATCAACAAATAAGAACTTGATCAGGATCATGAAGTGAACAATGAACATCAGCCAAAGACAAAGGGTGGCATACAAATGTGTCGCACGTTCTCTGGGTAGATAGAGTCACGATCAAGAAAGCAATATGAACTTTTCCTTACAAGCTTATCTATAGAAAGGAGGCTACCCTTCCTTTAACACTAGAGTTCAAATTATTAGCACTTTCCTAGCGGTTGGGATTCGAAGGCTGTGAGACCTGAGAGAGAAATCTGAATGGCGAGAGCTGGTTAACCTTGAAGAATCGGGGAACTCTGTCATAATCAAGCTAAAACAACATCAACAAGCAACAAAGAAATGGTTTTGTGAATAGCTAGGCTTCAAGATTTCAAATTTGGGGACTTGGTTCTGAAATGGGATCTTGTGAGCTAAACTAGGGTTCCATTAAAAGTTTGATGCACTTTGGAGTGGCCCATACATAATTAGTTTATGAAAAGAAGCTAACTCTTTTGAGTTAACTCATCCTGATGGAGGCATGCTACAAATACCAATAAATGGATTTATCTCAAACCCTTCCATTAGATTTACCACATGACTCTGTATATATTATAGTAGTTTCAATTCCTCAAAGTGTGTTACGTGCATAGATTGTATTGTACATAGTCCTTTTTCTCACGCACTTCATGCGCGTGCGCTCTCCTATTACTTCTAGGATGCGAGCTTCTTTCAACAATTGTAAGATTTAGAACAGAACTGAGAAACAATCTTTAGATGGCTTCAAAGGTGGTTCTTCAAAGTCATAGATCAAATTTCATGATTGCATATCAGACTCCATGCCCAATGGATGCCACATGCTACTGGTCTCTTTCATCTAACATGCAAATGGCCCCAAAAGTCACCAAAATTGTTATCCAAATATCTCTCCTAGTGATTTTGGTAACTTACATACACATTCTCGGCTCTTAGTTATTCATTGCAATGCTGCACGTGCTCAAATCTCTTGGCACATTCCCTTGTCGCAGACTTCCTTCATGCCCCATTCTCTCTTTTGCGCCCTTGCACACTTTTTCCACTCCTCTTGTATGTTCACCTTCTCTCGTAGCGACTTCTTCACTCCTTACGTGCTCCTCATACTTGCTTCAAATATCTAAGTCCCTAGCCCTCTAGCGCGCCACGCCCATTACCATGTAGTAGTTGCGCCTCCTCCTACTTTCCCTCTGTGGAAATTTCTTCTCGCACACACTCTTTAGCAACCTCTTTTGCACTTCCTATGCCAAGTCATATTCTGACATGATTGAGTGTGCTACATGTATCCTATCAAAGTGCGCCAATAGGGCACCGAATGAATGTAATAAACCAGTGGGTGACACGTGAAAGGAAATGACAAAACATCTACATAGTTGGCCTTCACCTCGGCCCAATCTCATACGTGTGCGATGTCTTTCATGCACCGATGGTTCTCGAAAAATTTTTTTGATAGGCATAGCATCAGCTACAAAACTCGATCAAGGTATGCTGGACTTGTCAAAGAGATCTTGACATCAGCCTCTGAGTGTTGAACATTCAAATTCAAATTCTTGGCAAATCGGTAGGTGAGAAATGGGAAAATGAATCTCGGAGCATTGATGAGTAGATCTGATTGTTCTAACCACCCAATTTAATCTGATTCACCCTCCTTCCTTCTTCAACATGCAAAATAGGCTTGGGGAAGTGCATTTCATAGATCTACATGCAAAGCTACATACATTCAATGCATCTTATTGGTGGTTGTCTTTCGAAATCAGATTTTCCCTCCTCCTTCTCTCCCTTTTTAACAATTCATCTATAAATGTAAGAGCAAGGCTCATTTTCTATGTTGGACACTCTAGATCCTTACGCATTCTATGAAGGACTCCATAATTTCTTTATTTTGAGTTGCGAGGCCCTAGATCTAGCTCTTGCATGTGGATATCGGCCTCCTTCACCATCAGAATAAAGATTGTACATTTATGAAAGTAATAAAAACATTGTTTTATGACTATTCTTTTTCTTAACATGTTTACATTCTTTCTCCTTATTGTATTTGTTGTGTTGTGTGCTAGTTGTTCCATTCAAGTCCTCGCAGTTTCTCATTTAAGTTACGTATCATGAAACCTGATCAGTAAATACGTTCGAGTTGTGTCATACATGCCTAGCCTTCTTTCAAGCATTTCCTTTCACTTTCACTCAAAACAGATAGTGTTCATCCCTATTTTTCTGGTGCTATCACCTTTCTAGTGTAGATTTCCTTCATGTTATCCTTCTATCCCTAGTCCCTTGGCATTGTTAGCTTAGTTCCCCTTTCCAACATTAGGATTAGCAGTAGCAGTAGAAATAGATAGAGGAACCGGCCTTCTCCAGAGATCCATCCCAAAGTGCAAGGTCCCACAACTTGGGGACGGTTCCATTGTTGTCTTAAACACCTCGATCCTCTCGGATCTTAAACGTGGGTGCATGTTTGAATTACCAATAGTAACTCCGAGAACCGTTTGTGAAAGAGTATACCTCGCACCCGCTGATTACTCTAGAATCTCTTCGGTGAAGGGGGTCGGAAAAGGGTCAATGCTACACACCACATTCAAGTCTCTGTAATCAACACAAATCCTTATCCTTCTATCCTTCTTGATTCTTATGACCATGGGGCTTATCCATTCGAATCCTCCATGGCCTCAATGATTCCGATGCTATCTTTTTTCTATCTCCTCTTTTCCCCTTACGTGCAAGTTTGGATTCATTTGGTAAGGCCTTTTTGTATTGGGTACGCACCTTTCTTCAGCTTGATCCTCATTTCCCCTAAGGAGTTTTGGATGCCTTTTAGCTCATAAGTATCCCCATGACAACAAATCCTAGAACTCATGTAATAGATCAATGATCTTGGAGACTTCTTTCTCTAACCAATAGTCTCTCGATGATAGCCTCCTTAGGCTCCATTTCGACCCAATGTTAACTTACTTTATTTTCAAAGGCTTTTGGTAGGCACACGCTTTCTCATCCACACTATTTATAACCCGACGTGCACCTTCAACATCAACAACAACAAAAAATTCAACAATGACACCAACAACAACAACAACAACATCAACAATGACACCAACAACAAAACTTTGTACTTGCACACACCTCATAATAACATACATCTACATCACACACGTGTTTCTTCCTAGATTCACTCTCATCACTTTTACTCTTTTGCATCTTTAGTCTCCATCCTCTATCTTTTATCACACCATGCTTTTTCTAGTCCATCGACACACTTTCTACATCACTCTACATGGACATCAGGTACACATCTATATCTACTTTATGTTACCAAGTGTTCCTCTCACCAACATAAAGTGGGGGAAAATGTAGACACAAAATCACACACTTTGGGTATTATTTAGTCTCAGTCTCATACTACTATTCATATGGTTTTTGAGTGAAGAAAGTACTAATTAACCCATGTCCTTTGCCATTTTACTTGAATTCCTGTCATCATTTTCGATCTCTCACATGCACTCACCTAGTCGGCTTTTGTCACTTTGCATCATTTTATCCTTAAATAGGGTGCTTGGGCCATTACTAGGGCACCCTGTGTGCCCTTTTCTCTCTTGGGTAGACTTGAACCTTTCCCAAATTTTCTCCATCTTTCGGGCACTTTCTAGATATTTCAGCTTTCCATTTTTTTTAGTGGTTAGCCTTGTCGGGGTTAATTACAAAATCAAAGCAAGAGAACCATATAAATACAAAGTTATGAGACAATAATGAGGGACCAAGCACATAACACTACTACCACCACCTAAGGTTGCATCCATCAAGAGCTTCACTTACATCCATCTAGCTTCATCACAAGGGACAAAGGTTGGTTAATCTGCATCACACTTCATAAGAGGGGAGTATTCATTCTATTCCATGCACAATATATTAAATGTTTACATCTATTTATTATTTTCTACTTCACAACGTGCGACTGGAACAAGAGCACCCAGGGGAACATTTTCACACACACCTAGAACTACATTTGGGTCTGCAATGTAGTGTAGCACCCAGTAATTCCATCATTGTTGTTGCTGAGGTCATTCCAACCCATTCATATGCATATTTATTTTTAGGGTTTTGATGTTTATTTTGGGGTTTTGCAGGTCTCTCCTTCATCACTGATTACCAGCGACATTTGGTGCATTACAACGAAACACAGGTGACAGGAAACAAAGGCCTATGATCATCTAGTGACAATATGATTTTGGTTTGGACCTCATACTTAGGCTAGGGCACCCATAACTCAGAATAGGGTGCCCTAGGAACCCTGATCCTTTCATATGTGCCCTAGTCCACTTAGATTTCTCATATATGTACCTCCCTAGGCCTCGACATAATCGGTTCCTCCTCTTGTTTTCCCGATCGACTTTGCGACATAGTCGTAAAGCTCACTAAATCAACTAAGCTCCTTCTAACCCTACTTGTTAATTAGGGTTTCACATTTCCATTTACTTAGTGTATTGGGTCATTTACTTTATCTATTTAGCTATTATTTACTACTATGCAGAACATTCTAGGTTAAACTATCATAGGTCTATATATCCCATTTTAGTTTAATCAATTTTCCTATTTTGTATCTTAAATTTATCCCATCCCATCATTAGTTTATCTTTGATTATCCACCCTAATTACATTTATTCATAAATAAAAATGTTTATCACCTTAATTACATCCCTAAATCCTTCAATTATCTTCCCTAGACTTATCACCTATCGTATTTAATGTTCTCAACAATCCAACCAATCCTTCTTATCCCTATGTAACCCTAACCAGCCATATCAACTTGAAAACCTAATTTAACCTTATTAGGGATTCATCCATCAAATTTTACACCATCCCCATAATCCAAGTCAATGGTCCTCCACAGTTGATGGTGACCCTATAAGTACATCAACACCTCTCCTCCTCAAAGATGATGAAACTTTTGAGATATGACTTCTAGAGAGATTTTGAAAATTACTTTTCTTTTTGTGAGATTCCATCAAAATCTTGAAGTCATCTTCAAGCCCCTTGCTTATCATTTTTGAGATCTAAATCTTGGATTTTTTGGAGACCTAGCTTTGTTTCATCAATTCTTCATCATCTTTTGCAACCCCATTTGTCATCTTGGAGATTTGTCATCATATCAACCATCCTTCTTTCTTTCTCATAGTTACTTTACCATCTATCAACCATCAAAAACCCTAATTCAGCCTTGATCACGGTCGATTCTTCCCTATTCATCTTCGACCTAATCTCGCATCATTTTTTTCATGCATTCCTTCCCCTCTGTCATTTTTTTCTCATTTTTGTAACATCCAAACCTTTCTGTTTTTCTTATATGCACCCTTTGGATCTCACTTTCTTGACATAATCGCCATCAACTTCCTTTTTCTTCCTTTGATCATTGTCTACTCTCTTTTCCCTAACCACATCTTCCATTTTTTCAAGGATTTTCTACTTCAGTATGTTTACATACGGATCCAGACAAATTTAGCATCCAAAAAGTTGTTTTAGATATGTTGTTTCTAGCCTCTAGATCTTATTTTTTCTCTCAATCATGTCAACTGTCTCGGTTAACCATCGATACTATCTCGGTTTTCTTCATTTTACCTTAATTTATCATTATGATATCTCTTTTTGTTACTATATCTCTAGATTTATTCTCTACTTATTTCATGTATGTTGTCTATCTTTCATTTTTGATCAATATGTATAAGAAAATTTGAATGACATCCTTCCTAGGAAGTTCATCACTTCTTGGGATTGACTTAGTCGGAAGCCCACTTTATAATCTACTAATCCTTTTCTTGTCAAGCTATCATTTGTGTTGTGAAGCTTACTAAACTCGTTGCGGGAAGGATTTCTTCACCCATATTTCATCCTCATTATTATCATGCATTAGAGGTGTCCTTAAACCCTCCCATATTTGTAGGTTCTTGTTTTCTTGCATACCATTTCATTAGCTTGGAACAAGAGCGGAAAACTCATCAAACATTAATTTAACCTTAATGGGGTGTTATGTATTGAGTTTTACATCATCCCCATCATCCAAATCAATAGTCCTCCATAGTCGACAATGAACCTATCACAGGGTCAATGACCCTATAAATGCATCATCATCCCCCTCTTAAAAGAGTATGAAACTTTGGAGATATGAATTTTATCAAGATTTTTCAGATTTCTTTTATTATTGTCAGCTGCCATCAACATCTTGAAGTCATCTTGGGGCCCTTACATATCATTTTTATAGATTTGAAGCTTGAATTTTTTTGGAGACCTAGATTTTTTTCATCACTTTTTCATCATATTTTTAGGCTCGTTTATCATCATGGATATATTTCATCATATCTACCATCCTTATTTCTTTCTTATAGCCCGTTTACAATCTATTAACATAAAATAACACAAATTCATCCTTGGTCACTTTCAATTATATTGTAGTTGCCATCAACCCAATTTGCATAAATTAGTTTTCATGCATTATGTCCCATCTACCATCTACTTTTTAGTCTCGTAATATCAGGACCTTTCTATCTTTTTATCCGGCCCCCTTAGATCTCAATTTCTTTGAAAAACACCATCGCTTGCATGTCTTCCTTTGATCATCATTGAATCTCTCAACCCTAACCACATCTACCTTATTTATGGGTTTTTTCTACTTTTTGTGTTTTTGTACGGATACATGACATATTTAACATCCAAAAATATGTTCCAGATCTTCTATTTCCAACCTCCAGATCTTCTCGGTTATTAATCACTATTGAATGTCTTGGGTAACTTTCGACCCTATTTTTTTCTTCCTTTTACCTTAATTTATCATTATCGAGATCTCTTTTTATTGGTATATTTCTACATGTATACTATGCTTATTTCTTGCATGTTGTCTATCTTTCATTTTCAATCAATCTTTCTAAGCGAAATGGGATGAAATCCTTCCTAGGAATTTCATCACTTCTCAGGACTAACTTAGTGAGGATTCCACCATATAATATACTAATCTTTTTCTTTTCTAGTTGTCCTTTGTGTTGTGCACTTTACCAAGCTCACTCCGAGAAAGGATTTAACCCGTATTTCATCCTCATTAATATCACACATTGGAGGTAGCCTTAAACACTCTAATGTTTGGAGTTTTTGTTTTCTTGAATACCATTTAATCAAATTAGAATAGGATGAAAAAACTTGCTAAACATTTTGGCACGCCGATGGGATGCTACCTTCTTCTTTTGTGAGTCCCATATTTATTTTTAATTTCTATTCTATATTCTATTTTTCTCTTTCCACTAATTTTGCGGGTTGGATTTTATTTCTTGCCTTCTTGGGGTCTTATTTCTTTCTCAAAAACACATATCTAATTTAGAAAATGGAAAATGATTATCTATGTATTCCTTTTTATCCTTATTTTCTCCTTTCTTGCATCATTCTTCCCTTCCTTTGTTTGCTTATTCTCACCAAACGTCACATTTGGGATTTGGATCTAATATAAACCTTCTCATAGCTGTTTGATCACAAAAATTAAGTAGGTGGTAAATATTTTGCATTCACACTTCTTCACACACAAACAAACCACATGCATAAAATCTACACATCTAAACAATTCCCAATATGTGGAGATATTGGGTTTTCTCACCCAATAAGGAAGTCGCCATGGTGTCTTAGTTGTGTAACAATTTTTTTGACTATTGGTATATCAACTAAGCACTGACAAACTTATCACTACGATGCGTGAAGTGTGGGGGTAGGCCCATATATCAGGCCATGTACCAATAGTCATCACATATTTGTGCCTTAGGTATCTTCAGGTATATCGATGACTCCATCCTTAAACACACCTAAAACCATCCATAGAACAACCATTTCTTTAGGTTCCCTTTGAGCCTCTTCCCCTCTTCACATTTCTATAAATAAACAAGATAAATAAAATTTTGTTGCTTGACTTGTTTGTTGTATTAATAGTTTGCATATGATTTTACTTTTTTATTTCATGACCATTGTTACTCATTCTCGAGCTAAAATAATTAAACAATCAACTTATACTAACAATATTCCCACCTCAAACAATCCCTCACAAAAAAATATGCACTTTCTCTTATTTCTTCCACACCTTTGATCACTTCATATCAAGCGATAATTTTAGTGGCGAATATTCGTAATATGGTGAAAATTTCATTTTAGGGAAATTTGAAAAGGTGATTTTTTCGGAGCGGGTCTGGTGTCCTATTTGCCTAAAATTTATAGTATATTTTTTTTTGGGTCGGCTTCGCCTACATTTGAAAACATATCCTATAAAAACCTAGGTGATTTGTCAGGTAGTATACTACGGTACTACCACCACCATGCCTTACAAATACCGTGAAATCGCATACTCTAAGCACTAGAGATTGATGATATGTGTTAATGTGCGTGCAAAGGGGTCATTTTCTCGACATGTGACAAGGATATAGTTGATGCGTGCAAAAAGGAGGCTTTGTAGACGCATGACAATAGGGTTATTTGTTGACGCGTGGCAAGCGATGGATAGTTGATGCACGACAAGGAGGTACAAGCAAATATTGATGCATAGCAGATGCACAACAAAGAGTTTGTTGATGCGTGACACGGAGATTTTTTTCGATAGTGCAAGTAGAGAGGCGAAGGCTGCGGATGTGCGATAGGAGATTTGTTGTTGCTGGCGTCAACGAGTTTTTTTGATGCGCGACAACAAATCTCCTTCGCACGTCTGTAGCCTTTTGTCACACCACTTGAAAATCAGGCAAAAAATTTTCATACAACCCCCAAAAAATTCACCTTCCTACGAAACCAGTTCTAGGGATATTCGCAGGTATTTTCCACCTCCGATTTCCAAGAGGTCTCTTAAAATGAACCCTACTTCAAATTTTTTTCTCCCAACCCATTATTTCTACAATTCCTCCTCATGAGCCTCATATGATTCAAACCAATCCCCATATCGAAACCAATCCTTTTATCTACCATCACTCCATTCCTTCTATACGAAACACCTCCTTCTATTACTTCCTTAGGAACATTTGGACCTCCCATTATCCCTTGTGGATGTTTGGAGTTTTAAGAACTCCTTGATGCTAAAACCATCACCCTCTATGACTACTTAACTCGTAAATCCACTAATATTCCTATTGATGGACCCCCTCTTCAACAAATTTATGACTATCCCCCATAATGAATCCTTTGAGCTTCTTACTTCCCAACTTTTCGTCATCTTCCCTAGGGCCATAAACGAGATAGAATTATCCCAAAAATAACATGTCCCTCATGAGTCTTTTACCATGGTTCCCCAAAACCATTAGTCTAAAATTTGGTGGTTCCTATCCCACCTAATCTACCACGTATCAATATGATTCGTACATCTTCTATTCATATTCCTACCACATCTCCTGTTATCATCAACGCTCCTTACCAAACTATTAAAGATTCCAACATACCTCATCCACCAGCCGAGTAACACATTCAAATTTGAGTGCCCTTTTTCACATCCCATGTAAATACCAATGATGTCACATTAGGTATTATTTAGCCCAGTTTTTCCTACTACTATTTAGAGGGTTCTTAAGTGAATAAATTACAAATTAATCCTGCCTTTTGGCCATCTTATTTTACCTTTTATTTCACTACTCCCACACATTTTTATATACATGTCGAGCTATTTCATCATTTTCCCGTCATTTTAGCCTAAACCGGGCACCTTGATCCTTTCTTAACATTCCCGCTTCTTTTGGGGCTCTTTCTAGCCATTTTTGGTCTTTATATTTTTCCTAGTTGGCCATGTCGGGATTAATTATGAAATTGGAGAAAGAGAACTCTATAAATATAAAGTTATGAGACCATAATGAGGGTCCTAGCATCACTCACTACTATCAATCCATCTAGATTTACATCACTTACATCCACATATTTTCATGCATCAAGGCTAGGAGATATACATCAACACACACAACATAGGGGGAGGGATTCTATTCTATTCCATGCACACATGCTAGTACATTTTCTATAGTTATTATTTCTCACTACTTCACAAAGTGTGATTGGCACTAGAGCACCTAGGGCATGACATGAACACACACACACACACACAAACTACATTTGGGTCTGAAATGTAGTATAATGCTCAGTTAAGTAAGCCCACTATTGTGGCAATTGAGGTCGATCTGACCCATTCATTCTACATCTTTTATTTTTCTTATGGTTTTAATACTTCCTTTCCTTTTGCAGGTCATTACTCACTTATTACTTCATCTTCCATCACTCGGCACATTCGGCACAACTCGCGAGATCTAGTGCTATAGATGGGGAATATTTTAGGTTATCTTGTGAACTACGATAATCAGATTTTGAGCTTTCACGGGAACCAGGGCACCTATTCTACAAACCATGGTTCCCGTGGCACCCCAAGACCCTTCTAGCAATCCATCTGCTCAAATCTTCCAAATTCATCCTTTACAGAGGAATTTTAAGTGATCGTCCCCGCCTCTGGAATCCATGATCAGGACACGTGACACGGTGTGATAGTATTCGGCATTCACTAAGTCCTTTCCTTTACACATTTACATACTTAAGGTTTTAAATTCCATTTAGCATAATTATTTAGAGTTTCTCCATACTGTTTTAGAATACTTTACAGTGTTTTAGTCCTCATATATTAGATTAATTATTGTTATACTTTCCCATAGTTTAGTTTAATTTTAGTTAATCATTTTGGTGAACCCGACCCGATCTACACACTTTTACACTCCTCATCCTCCTTAGGATTCTTTCATCATGGCTATCTCCATTCATGAATTTTTACTCCTTCACCCCAAATTAGGAGCTAAAATTATTACTCTTTTACTCACTACTCGTATCCCCAACAACACTCATCTAGACCAATTCTATAACACTTTTGTAGATGCATTCTCTCAACATATCACTTTCCCATCCGCTCCTCATACTGACTATACTACTTTTGACAATTATCCACGTTTGCATATTATCTCTCACTAGGGTATAGTTGTCATGTGTTCAAGTTGAATTTTTCCCTTACAAAAACATAAGACACAAAAATTATATATTAATATATTTTATGGTTTTAACTAACAAACCTCTATCATTATGTGATGGGTACACAATGATACTAAACATTAAATACATTCTATTCTAGAAAATGGGTTGGATAAGCATTAAATATCTTCCTTGAAGGAAGATGACCCAATATTTGAGGGGTCTAATATTTTGCAATAGTACATGAGGTGAAGTACCCAAAATTTGAACAAATTTAAATAAATAAAAAATTATACAATTTAATTATTATTATACATCTTTTTACATATTTTACTCAACAATAAAAAGTTTTAAAAATTAACTATTATTATGCATGTTTTACCCAACAATAAAATACCAGATCACATAGTGAAGCATCATATTTACAACTTTGAGATATATAATTTACATGTTTAGGTATAACTTATTTTTGCTAGTGTATTTCAAATTTTTTATTTTAAAACATTTCAAAATATGAATTTTCTTCCAATTGAGAAGATAAAACTAAAAATGCATATTAAACATGTGATTATTAAACTATGATTTTTTCCCAATGCCATATAAGTGCTAAGTAGATGTTAAGTTACAATGTATGAGTAATGAATCATCTTCCATAAGTTACAAATTTATAATATTAATATTTTTATTATCTTTTTTATTAAACCAATCTATCCATCCTCCAAGATGCTCTTGAAGTTGGTATGACATATTTGAGCTCTTATGAATTACCCCAATAATAAAGCCCATTTAAGGGCCATCTACACACATTATTGTTAGATAATCATTTTTTTGTCCTTCAACTATTTCAGGATACTAGCTCCATTTCAATACCTATGATTTTTCAAAATTTAACTCCTCCAATTAAACACATAAAAGAAAAATACTTATTAAATACATGTTAATTTTAATAAAAATATTTTTAAATACATGTAAATTTTACGTGAATACTAAGATAGGATGCATGAATAATGAATAATCTCTTATAACATCCAAATTTATGATGTAGTGATGTTTTGATCTTGTATTTTTACTAAACCAATCTAACCAT
Source organism: Taxus wallichiana var. yunnanensis (assembly GCA_018340775.1). Lineage (NCBI taxonomy): Eukaryota > Viridiplantae > Streptophyta > Pinopsida > Cupressales > Taxaceae > Taxus > Taxus wallichiana. The sequence continues at coordinate 106,359,910 of CM031234.1, forward strand.
CCTCCAAGATGCTCTCGAATAGATCCCATTAAAGGCCCATATACACATATGTTATAATTAGATAATTATTTTAATAACATTTTTCCCTTCAACTATTTCATAACACTATGAATTATTATTCATTATTTATTATATATAATTATATTAAAAATGCAATATTATTTTATTATATTTGTAATTTGTGACTATCTATATGTTGAGAGAATTTTTGAGTTTTTTTCTTTTTACTAAAGGATAAGTGTCCTTATCTTTTGGATAATAGTTATAGAGATTAGGTGTAGAGAATAATCTTCTTTCTTAAGTTTAGTGTTCAAAAATGATGGGTACCCTTTCCACCAAATTCACCCAGGATGTGAATTGGGATCCAACCATAATTAAGTTCAATTCATACTATATGGAATAATTTAGAAATTTTTTTTGTTGTGAAACTTTGTATCAAAACTATGGATGAAACTTAATCCAAGGTGAGTTGATTACTTATCTACTATTTTATACTCAACAATATTAGATCCAAAGTATGGATGAAGCTTGGTCTAAGGTGTATTGACCATACTCTTGCCACATATTTCTAAGCTTATATCCAAGGTGTGGAGTAACTTTGGATTGAATTAGTGATGGTTACACAATGGATATAAATATGTGGGGTAGAAATTGAACTTTATTCTTTTATTGGGATTCTTTGTCCATCTAAGGGTGAGTTCATCTTGGTGAGTTATTCTTTTATTGGGATTCCTCGGTGGTGTATTCTTTCTTAAACTTGGGTCATTTTCTTAAATGTGTTTGTCATTTAAAAGTGTATTACGTTGTTAATATTACAAACGTGTTAATTATTGGCATAATTATTAAATTTTGTTTTTTTGCAAGATCATGTAGTTGCAAAAATTTCCCATGAGTGGGCGTGTTCACATGGAAAGAGATATACTTTAGGAGCATTAGTGGTGCACTAAAAGGATTTTGATTGGGGTCTACGTGGTGGCCTAGATCTGATTATTAATGGAGGGGATGCCACACTACTAATTCAAAATGGAGGTCAAGGCTAAGGAATATTTTTCCAATTCTGGGAAACATTTGAAGCTGAATTCAACTTCATTTCCTTAGGCTTAAAATTATGGAAAGAAATATTGTGAAATTTAAGAAACAAAACATGATGGACCTTGCCCATCATGGATTATTTAACTTCTTATCTTGGAAAAATTAGATAGAATATGTGTCTCTCGGGATACTTTTTATTGTGAGGTTATTCTTTCCCCATTGAAATAGGAACCTTGTACCCTCACAAGGAAGATAAAATTAAAAGGTAAAAAAAAATGTTGGAAATTAGGAAAAGATAGTCAAATTTGTGAAATAAAAACTAGGTTTTGTATTAAGACTTGCCTATTGAGGCAAGGGGGATGAGGTGTTAATGAACTTGGAGTATGATATTTCTTTCCATGCAAATCATCCCCCCAAGGAGAATATATTTCCTTGTACCCACGCTAGTGTTCAAACTAGGTGGGCTACAAGGATATGTTTTACTAAATGCAAGGTGATCAAGATATCCCTCATAGGGGAACTAGATGTGAGGAATCAATGTGTCAAAGTAGATTTTGGATAGATGGATTCATAGATGTCATAAGAGGAATCCCAAAAATTTATAGATGAACATAAAACAATTATTGATATATTGCAATTGGATGTGGAGGAAAAACAAGAGAGAAGAAGGATAGAGTTAGAGGAAATAAAGGTGGAAATCAAGTAGTAGAAAACTTCACTAGTATTGGTCATTAATTTAGTGAATAATATCCTTAGATATAAAACACCTCTTAGGGTGTATGTTGTAGTGTTAAAGAAAAATTAATTAAATTTCCTTCTTACTAGGGCCATCTAGAATAAACCTTCGGTCTACAAAGCCTTCAAGCAAGTTTCAGAGTAGACAAAAAAATTGATTTGTGAAGGTTACATCCATAACTTTGCTTTCCCCATGTCATTTTATTGGACTAGTATTTTCTTGTTGGGGTATGTCTATGTATGAGATATTTCAAGACTTTGATAAAATTACATTTCAAATAATTTATGATAGGTATACAAATAGATGGGAACCCTTACAAGAGAGATAGAAGATGCGGGAACCACGCTCCCTACTCACCTCTTAATTTTTTTCATAGAATTTTTACACAATTGAGGAGCTTGATAAATATTAAATAAGTTAAGACTTTCTCTTGTTTAGCACAAGACATAAAACAAATTTGTTTTCCTTACACATCATACAAACCTAGAGGCACATATTAGAGTTCCAATGAATGATATCTACTCCCCATTGATATACAATTGATCCGGGAAAGATGAGACATGTTTTCTTATATTAGGGCACCTTAAACACAACAATTAAAGAAGAATCATATTTTCACATAGATCAATTTATGTTAGCAAGTGACCATTTATACACCACACACTAGTTTTTCTTATGTAGATATGGCCTCATACATTCTAATACTCTAGTTTCTATAGGAGCTATTTGTATTGTTCATTGAAATTATTTTCTCTATCAACCTCTAACAATCAAAGAATTGTGTGAAATCAGATATTATCCTAGAAAATCCTAATTCGCCTATAACTTTAAATATTTTCAACTTATTTTATTGTTCATTTATATTATGTTATGCTTTTTATGTAATTAATACTATATTATTGATTTATATCTAATTAATTTCTAGTTAGATCTCAAGTGTAGTTTATAAGTACATTATTTACGAAAAACTACTTTACATACATACACTTTAAAAAGTCTATAAATAATATATAATGTTAAGGTTTGTGAAAATTGCATCAATCGAAACCCCATTTTAGAAAATTTGGTTGGTATTGAGGGTGTATTTAAATATCCTAATAATATTATGGTTAAAAAATATTGCATTGGATCTTACATATCTTAGGCCTAGAAGAAGCAATATTTAAATAAATGTTCTTTAATCCTTGAGGAAACAATATCTCAAGTAAAAGATTCATATGTCACTCATCAAAACTTAAATATTAATAAATATATTAGTAGTGATGGAAGACAACAACAATGTGGCTATGAACATGTAAAATTATTTAATCGTGATGGAGTACCATTTAAATAGTGAATAATTTTAGAAATTTCTATATGTACTATAAAGGTGTTTCTAACTTTAGGTAGTAAGGCATGTGTTTAGAAGAAATTGTACATGATTTATTTTTAGATTATCAAGCTACATAGGAGTAAGATAGAAGGTCGAGAAAGAAGAATACTAATTGTATTATAATCAATCAACTATTAGGTTAGCAAATGAGCCACTTCCATTATGGATTACTCCTATTGGAACCCTATTGGCATAAGGAAAACGATATAATGGGGAAGCCAAACAACTAACGAGGGATTAATTTATTTTAATTTAATGAGTATTTTTAGGGTCGGAGGAAAATTTCCAAGATTCACTAAATAGGATTCTCCGACTTCGGGTAGTAAGGTATAGATTTACAAGCAATTATACATGATATTTTTTTATAAGGCGGGGTGGGATTAAAAATCCATAGATGAGGACATGGGAAGGCAGAGCAAAAAAACATACTCATCCCGCAACCAATCAATCATTATGTTAGTAAGAGGTTCTCTTGCATTGTGGCATCACCTTAATTGACATAAGAATCATGATATATTGAGAATGTATATGTTACCACAAACCAAGCCAACCAATCAATGTTGAACTAATTTATTTAATTTAATGGAGGTTTTAAAGTCCTAAAAGTAATTCCAAAAAGTAAAGAGACGTATATGATTTGAGGTAGTAAGGAATTTATTTGGAGACAATTATGGATGATATTGTTTTGGAATTATGAAACCATGGAGGAGGAGATGGGAATGCCAAGAAAGCAAACATACTCATCCCAAAAGTAATAAATCATTGTGTTAGTAAGAGATCCACTTACTTTATGGTGTCACCATTATTGGCATAAGAATCATTATATATTTAGGTTCACGCATTATTATAGACCAAGGCAACCAACCAATGTGGGATTAGCCTTTTTATTTAATGATTATCTTAGTGATCAAAGCACTTCCATGATGCACTAAAGAGGCTTTATTGAATTAGGGTAGTGAAGACATGTATTTAGAGGAAATTGTACACATATATTCTATGGGGATTATGAAGGGACAAAGGAGAAGATGGGAAGGTGGGCTACGAAATAAAACATATTCATCTTACATCCAATCAACCATCATGTTAGTAAAAGGAACACTTCTATAAATTGGACTCTGGGTAGTAAGGCATGTATTTAGAGGCGATTGAATATGATTTTTTTTTGTGATTATGAAGCGACAACGGAGAAGATAGAAAGGCTGAGATAAAAACATAATAGGCCCACCTCCATTATGGCCCCACCGTTATTTGCATAAGTATCATGTGATATATTATCATATATATGTTACCGTAAACTAAGCCAAACAACCAACCAATCTGGAATTTATAATTTGTTTTATTTAATGAGGATTCTTAATGTTGTGGAAGTAATTCCAAGATGCACACTAAAGGGGCATATCCAACTTGGGGTGATAGAGTATGTAATTAGAGATAATTCTATATGAAGTTATTTTTTATCAGAGTATAAAACCACAAATGAGGAGATGGAAAGGATGAGCAAACATACATATTTATCCTACAATCAATCAACGACAATGTCAGTAAGGGATAACGCTACAATCACTATTGGAATCATAAGGATGATGATAGATTCGGGTTTTAAGATGATTTTTAGAGTAATAAACACAATTCTAAGAGGCATTTAAGAGGCATATCCAAGTTGAGGTTTGTATGACATGTATTTAGAGGTGAATATACATAATTTATTTTCTGATTATAAAACTTCAAAAAATTACTTACAAAAACCAAACCAAAAAACATATTCATCTCATAACTAATCAACCAAAAAAATGATCATAACCATAAAAATATTAAATAAATATAAAAAAACTAATACAAACTTTAAAAAGTCAATTTTAAATATTGTAAATAATTTAATTATCTTTTATTTAAATATATTAATAACTAAATATAAATCACCATTCTATTATACTTCCTACAATTATATATACGAATGACTAAATGTATCCTTATTTTCAAAATAAATATTAATGTGATTTAAAGCCATCCCTAAAAAAATAAAAATTATTACTATTTTATCAAATTCCTTTTCCTAATAAATTATGTAGCCTTTAAATACCTTAAATCTTTATACAGCCGCAATGAGCTATTTCTATAACCCATGCTTAACATGAAACACTTTGCAAGTACGGAAGTCTTTCCGGTTACAGCCATTTTTCAAAAAATAAAAAAATTACCTTGCAAAAGTATGGAAAAGGCGACGGAAAGACTGCCGTATGTCCTCATCTTCGCCCGTCATTAACCACGCGCTCTCAACTACATTATTCTCATCGGAACCCTCGAGAAATATCCCATTATTTTCCCACTGCCAAATGGAATTTTGTGTGAACAGGCCCATCCATACCCATTTTCCCTGACCCAGATCCATTTCAAAGGTCGATAAAAAGTTTGGCCTTATAGCCAAGTGTATCACCGGAGAGACAACATTTATAATAATACATATTAAAATGGCATTTTCGGAGGAACCCCGCAATTCCAACTCTTGCTCTGATCCGATTTTCTTCATGGAAAAGGAGTCCAACACAGAGAGATTTGGAAAGGCTTGCGAGTTGACAAATGAGCCCACATCACACACTGCTCTTGTGCATATTATCACTTCTCAGGCCATTTCTGCAAAATGCTTACAAACCGCTCAGTTAGCACAAAACCAGATAACGATGAGAAATTGGGAATAACACATTTAAATTTGTAACAAGTATTATTACCTGATGTATCGTGGGTATGCAGTGTTCAACAACTGATTTCTCGTTTGCTACCACTACCAGCTTCCTCAAATCCCTTGCCTTCTCCAACCTGATTATGCATGGCACCTTCAAGCAGGTATATGCTTTAAACTCCTCCAATGATCTCAAGTCTTCTGAACCTTCTATCTTCTCAACTTTGTGGCAACCTTTCAATTCAAATGTTTTTAGAGAAGTCAATTCTGCAAAACTCGGAAGCCCATCTAACTCTGGACAGCCACTTATCCACAACTTCTCCAATGATGTCAAACATTCTAAACCTTCTATCTTCTCAACTTTGGGACAACCTTTCAACTCAAATGTTTTTAGAGAAGTCAATTCTGTAAAACTTGGAAGCCCATCTAACTCTGGACAGTCACTTATCAACAGCTCCTTCAATGAAAACAGATGTTGTAAACCTTCTATATTAAACTTTGGGGCAACCTTTCAACTCTAATTTTTTATAGAAGATATTTCTGCTAAACTTGGAAGCCCATCTAACTGGGGACAGTTGCATATCTTCAGCTCCTCCAATGATCTCAAATATTCTAAACCTTTTATTTTCTGAAGTTTGAGGAAACCTTCCACTTCAATTTCTCTTAGAGAAATCAATTCTGCAAAATTTGGAAGAGTGCCTAATTCTCTACAGTCACATATCCTGAGCTTCTCCAATGATGTCAAGTCTTCTGAACCTTCTATCTTCTCAACTTTGTGGCAACCTCTCAATTCAAATGTTTTTAGAGAAGACAATTCTGCAAAACTCGGAAGCCCATCTAACTCTGGACAGTTGCATATCTTCAGCTCCTCCAATGATCTTAAATATTCTAAACCTTCTATTTTCTGAACTTTGAGGCAGTCTTCCACTTGAATTACTCTTAGAGAAGTCAATTCTGCCAAGTATGGAAGCGCGTTTAAATCTACACAACGATAAATATTCAGGTTTTGAAGGTTTACCAGATCGCAAATACTGCTTATGTCAGACCGCAAATACTCCAATGTCTCTTCAGATTTTCGCAATTAGACAAATGTATGGTCTCCATTGCCATTGGTAGGGTTTCGACCTCCATTAAATGGTCATTATATTTAAGGCTAAGAGTTGTAAGGAAAGGACAACAGTCTTGAGAAATTGAAATCTTGGACAGTTCAGTTCTCAGTAGATGTATCTCTTTCAACTTGCACCCACGCCCAAAACTCAACTCGCTGATTGGGCTTTCTATTTGCAGCCTTTGAAGATTAACCAGTCGGGTAAACGATACTGGCAAAGTCTTCACACCTGAGGAGACTATCTTCAAGTCCTCTAACTTATTGAGACACCCCACAGAGTCCGGTAAACATTCCAACTTGTTGCAATCACTGAGTTCCAATTTCCGCAGAGAACACAGATTCCCCAGAGAGTCCGGTAAACATTTCAAGATGCGGCACTCACTGAGTACAATTTCAACAGTTAGAGGACAGATTCCCAAGAGTGGTCGGCAAGCTTGTCAATGAATCGCTTCCTACTCTTAGGATTTCCAATTTGCTGAGTTGGCCGATGTTAGCTGGCACTTCCCTGATGCGGGTCCCACCTAAATTTAACTCTTTTAAGGAGGCTCCATTTTCTATGCAGTGACGAGGCAGGTCTTCCATATTCCCGCACCCTGAAAAGTCCAAATACTGGAGCCTTGTCATGTTTTCCAGAATGTCTGATTCGATGGTGAGCTCACTACACATACAGAAATTGAGATATTGCAGGAGTGTCAGCTGCTTAAAAGAAACTGGCAACGTCCTCAACTTCCTGCAGTACCGCATATCTAGATGCTGAAGGTTTGTCAAATCTCCGAAACGGCTGGGCAGTGATGAAAGATTTGAACACTCTGATAAATTTAGATGCTGCAAGTTTGTCAAATTGCCAATACTGCTCGGTAGTGATGAAAGATCTTCACAATGCCTTAAATTTAGATTCTGCAAGTTTGTCAACTCCCCAAAACGTCTCGGCAACGATGACAGATTTGCACAACTTTCTAATTCCAGGTACCGTAGTGACTGGAGAGAGCAAAATATTTCTGGAAGGCAACTCATTGATGAATTTCTACCATACGAATTGTAACAACTTAACTTTAGGATTTTCAAATGCTTGAGAAGCACCATTGACCTTGGAAATTCTTTGAAATTCACGCAGTTCTTAAGAACCAACTCTCTTAACTGCAAAGGAGCCTGCAGTAAATTTTAGATACAGTTAACAACAGGACATACAAGTACAACGGAAAAATCCAAGTACATATTTAATATAAGCTAAAACAAAAAATGTTCTGCCTCTATTAATGTCTCGACTTTAGACTTGTCTATAAGTGATAAATAATATAAACTGTAACATTTGTTTACCTTTTTTTAAAAAATTACACCGACGGTCATTTTTCATTTTTACCCTTTAAATTGTGCAAAGAGAAATCTTATGATACCGATAAAAAAAAAACAAGCGCTGCATCCAAGTTAGTTGTGGATTTTTGTTGTAGTAAAGCATGATTTATTTATATAAATTTGATTGCTTGTTAAAAATAATATGAATGAAAATACCAAAAATTAATAATCTAATAATAGATTTTTAATGATTAAATTTGTACATAAAAATGTTTTTTTGATATAATGAGGTTTAATATAACTTAAAATAGATATTAAGTTTTCAATTTTTAACAAAAATTGGGAAATTTTACAACATTGTAATTGCTTTTAATTTTTTTTGGAAAGATATGATTACAAAATATAAAAAATTATCAATAGTTGAAAGTTGTCTTTTCATATATGTAATGATATTTTTAATAATAAATGCAAGCTCTTTTCTAGATGTAATGTCATTAAATATAGTGCTAAATGTCATGTTTTTATAGTTTGGTAAAAAAAAAAAAAAAAAAAAAAGTTTATGGAATAAGATCTCAAAATAGTCATATCATTGTAAAGTCACCAATAAATACAAAGATAAAAAATGTGATTACAAATATTAAAAAAATGTTGTAGTTGAAAATTGTTTTTTCATATATCCAATCAAATCTTGATAATAAATGCATACTTTTGTTTAAGTGCAATGTTATTAAATATGGTGCCAAATGTCATGTTGTTAATATTTGTTTGGAAAAAATAAAAAATTGTGTAGTGGAATAAGGCCTAAAAATGGTCATGTCATTATAAAGCAACCAATGCATACAAAGATAAATAATTTATTATATAATTATAATATTGCAAATTGATATATTCAATATCCTAACATTAGAAATTTGACTCTAGCTAAAAAATTCTGAAATATGTTTGGCTTAAAATTATTGAATTAATTTTTATTATCTAGAAAACGAGGATGGGTATTTAATCCTCTACTTTTGTGCTTCATGAATGCGACACTACTATTTGAATTCTTGCTCATTATTGAAATTTTTAGAAATAAATTAAAATATTTTGCCATCTACTAAGAGATAAAATACCATATCTATTTTTCTTTTGTTTCAAATATAATTTAATGAAATTAATAGAAAATAAATAAATAAAAATTCCTCCAGGTCATAGAGCGCATTTGTTGATTGAGCACCGCTAGGGATGTTGTACAATCGGGCACTGTATTATATAGTTTACATAGTTTAATGGCAACTCTGTCTAAGTTCTAGAGACATACGATTTCACCAATGCAAAGTGTTGCCATGTGTTGTTGTAAAGGAAAAATTCAAACTTGAAAACATGACAACCATACCTTACTGTAATATTTTTGCATAGTAGACCTTCCCAGGGACCCCACGCGATCAACTTATCCCCCATGTCAGGTCTATCATGTCCTCCCAAGTGGTCTAATGTGTTGTGTCATCATGTCCATAGGTGATTTAGGGAGAATCAAAATCATTCAAGCACTTTCGAGGTGTTATTTCTCAAGACATACTTTTCAAGAAGCTTTGGAAATGGTTATTTTGGTCTTCCTAAAGCTGGTGCACAACCCTCGGAGCGAAATGAAAGGCTCAGATTCGTCGAGGAGGTGTATAAGAGAGATAATAATGTTGTAAAACTAATTTTGGGTGATTTTGGGAAGTTTCAGAGGTTTTGGGAAAGATTAAACAAAAGTGGGTCTTAAAGGGTGAAGCAGCTTGCAGTGCAAAAATGACTCCTAAGCTTCGGAAAGTGATTCTGGGAGCTCCGTAAAAAGTTGGAGGTCAAACAAAACATCATTGGAAAGGTATTTTAGAGATATAAATGATGGTGGTTTCACATCATTCACAAGACATCATCATTTCCTTCCACAAAGTGTTTTCTCCAGGTACAACATGCAATCATGAGGAACATTTTTCTATTACAAAAAATACAAGAAAGTGCATGAAAATACCTTCAGATGCTTGAGTCATGCCTCTGACAAGCTTCTCTCCAAGGTATGCATTTGGGAGTTAGTCAATTTTTTGGGTGGACACATGTCACTCCCAGATGAGAGCGCACTTTTTTGCCCTAACCATCCTAAATTTTTGGGATAGTTGGGACCAAATATTATGCTCAACCCCATTTTAAACCCCTAGACCCTCTATTGACCTTCATTGAGCCTAAGAAAAGTAGTTTAACCCATGCGCACCATTCATTAGCCCTCGTCCTCATCAAATCCTGCTCTGCCACTTTTCAAGCCTGGGTGAGGGTGCACATTTTTACACCATCCCAAATGTTTGGGATGGTTGGCACACTTTTCTCCACCCACGCCTAGTTCCTTCCCTGGTCACCTACATGACCCAGTTTCAACCCCGAGGTGCTTATTGCTCATTTTCTCTCTCCTTCATCGACCAATCCTTGTCTGCCACTTATCAAGCCCAGATGAGGGCACTCTTTTTTGCACCAAGAATCTAAAAATTTGGGATGGTTGGAACAAGAAGTGTGCCCATTTGAAGGATGGAGAAAAAAAAGTTTTTGCATTTCTTTTGCTACTTCTACTTCCTCCGGTGCGAGTACACAAACCCTCGCTACCGGAAATCTTCTTTATCCTGCATTGTTGTTGCTTCCATCACCCCCATTATTTAGTTCAGATCCATCCCACTTCTTCCATTTTTTCTATAACACCAAAACCTTGCTTTCTCAACTGTCATCATGGTCATTTTTGTCACAAGTTTCCATGACCAAAAAATGAAGAAATCTTCATAACTCATGATCCGTAAATTGAATGCTCTTGAAATTTCAGATATATATATTCCTCCCAAATGCCTTCAAGATGAAACAAACTAGAAGATTAAGAGGTTCCCCCATTAATTTACAATAAGTAACTCCAAAATTTTGCTAGAAAAACATCCTCTTCAATTTCCCATTGATTTGGAGAGCGGGCGAATCTAAAATTTTGAACAAAACATCTAGAGACAGAGACCCATCATAAAGAAGTTTATTTTTCATCAAAGGTAGGAAATAACACTTCCAAAAGATGTGTTAGGAATTAATAGAATCTAATGCGGAATTATTCCTCAGAATCGCAATAATAAAGTATGAATAGAATTACAAAAATGAAATATGCACAACAGGAAGACAATATTTAACGTGGTTCACCCAATGTGGGCTACATCCACCAAGAACACTTGCTCGGATTTTATTACAAGCCAATAGTCTTCACAATTACAATAATCAGATCTTGTTTGGAGATGTGCTCAACAAACCCTCCCAAATTCACACTTGAATTTGCACACACTATTCACCTTCACAAAACACACTCTACGATCCTATTGTATGTCCATCTATTTATAAGTACATCAATAGGTAGCCAAAGAGGTGGTTTTACAAAACAATGGGTATCAAAAAGCCATGGGCCCAAAAATAGCCCATAATGGTTACCCATTACCCATGGGTTAATAAACCACCCATGAAAATTTACTTGGGGCTTCGCCCCTGAACCCCCTTGACCCACTCACCGAGCAAGCGGGACCGCCATAAAAATATCCGAGTGTAACACATGGAAGGTGTACCAAACTCTAACATGAAAATAGGCTCCACAAACATAACAATCTCCCACTTGGAGACTGATTTCCACTAAGCAAGCTTCTCAACCCTTCACTGTCATCCACGAAGGCCAACCCAAAGTTGAACACAACTTTAGTTTATCCCTTTTGACTACCTTGGTCATCATGTCTGTAGGATTCTGACTAGTATGAATCTTTTCCAACTTCAACTTATCTTCCTCCAAAGTTGTCCTGATGAAGTGATATCTCAATTGTATATGCTTTGTCCTAGAATGGAAAACGAGTTCTTAGCTAAGTGAATAGCACTATGACTATCACTATATAGCTTTCCAACTTCCTACTTATGCCCAAACTCATCAAGCAATTGTTGTATCCAAATCATCTCTTTGCTAGCTTTTGTAGCAGCAACATACTCAACCTCAGTGGTTGACAAAGCCATAACCTTCTGTAATCATGAAATCCAGCTCACTGTTGTATCACCTACAGTAAATACATAATTTGTTGTGCTCCTTATCTTTGTCCAAATATCAGCCATGTTTGAGTCAACATATCCACACAAAGTAGTGTTTGCTCCACTTTGTAACACAAAAGCAGTACCCATGGTCCCTCTCAAATACCTAAGTATCCATTTTACTACTTTCCAATGCTCTTTACTTGGATCACTCATAAATCTACTCACATCTCCCACCGCATGGGCAATATCGGGCTTAGTGCACACCATAGCATACATTAAACTACCAACCGCTAATGAGTAAGGTACCTTGGAAATCTGTTTTTCTTCTTGCTCTGTCTTAAGACACTACTCCTTTGATAACTTAAAATGGCTCGCCAGAAGGAGTCCCAACTGGTTTAGCATCATGCATGTTAAACCTATCCAATACCTTCTTAATGTACTCTTCCCGAGAAAAGTCACAGTTCCTTCCTATCCCAAGTTATCCTCATACCAAGGATTTATCTAATCGCCCCCAAATCCTTCATATCAAAGGATTCACTTAGTTGTTTCTTAAGTACTTTTATTTCCTACATGTTTTTATTCGCAACTAACATGTCATCAACATACAAACACAGGATAATATAACTTCCATCCTCAAATTTCTTTGTATACACATAATGGTCAGAATGAAATCTAATATAACCTTGCTCCATCATGAAGCTATCAAACTTCTTATACCATTGACGTGGAGCTTGTTTCAGGAAATACAAGCTCTTCTTTAGTTTGCACACCATCTCCTCTTTACCTTTGACTTCATATTCTTCTAGCTGCTGCATATATAGCTCCTCCTCCAAATCACCATGAAGAAATGCAATCTTTACATCTAGCTATTCTAAGTGCAAGTCTTCTACTACCACTATTCCAAGAACAGTTCTGATAGAAGTCATTTTTACTACAGGAGAAAAAATCTCATCAAAATCTATACCTTATTTCTGTGCAAACCCCTTGACCACCAACTGGGCCTTATATATTTTCTTTCCTCCTTCGTCTTTAACTCTGTACACCCACTTGTTCTGCAATGCTCTTTTGCCTTCCGGTAGCTTCACCAAATCCCAAGTCTGGTTCTCCATGAGAGACTTATGCTCCTCATCCATGGCTTGCTCCCACTTCTTACTGGCATCTACCTGCATTGCTTCATCAAAGCTCTCTAGCTCTCCACTATCAGTGAGTAATAAATAATAAATAGAAGGAGAAAAACATTCGAGTTCTTTTCTTACCCTAGAAGACCTCCTCCTTTGTATGAGTTTGGGGTTCTGTTGAGTAGGTTCTGAATTGATTCATGGGTCACTATCCCATCCGGAATATCCTCTACCACTGTATATTCTTTCTTGGATTCTTCCCTATTTTCCTACAACTGTTTCTTATACATGACTTTCTCATTAAAGACCACATCCCTAGACCGAATGATTTTCTTATCCTTAATACTCCAACATTTAAATCCAAAGTCATCACCACCATAACCAATAAAAGTGCATTTTTTTGATTTAGCCTCTAAATTGGTCCTATCATCCTTTTCAATATGAACAAACACCTCACATCCAAAGACTCTAAGAAAAGAGTAATCGACTTTCTTACCATACCAAGCCTCCTCAGGTATGCCTCCATCCAAGGCACTTGAGGGTCCTCTGTTTATCAAGTACACATCTGTGCTCACCGCTTCTACCCAAAAATAAAGAGGCAGTCCTACATGTATCCTCATGCTCCTAGCACGTTCCATTATTGTTTTGTTCATCCTTTCTGACACCCCATTCTGCTGCGGGGTTCCTAGAACCGTCTTTTGCACTGTGATTCCATTCTTAGAACAATAATCATCAAATTCATTGTTGCAATACTCCCCTCCATTATCTGACCTGAGACATTTTAACTTAAGACCTATTTCATTCTCTACCAAGGCTTTCCATTTAACAAAAGTATCAAATACATCATATTTGTTTCTAATACAATAAACCCAAACTTTCCTTGTTACATCATCAATAAAAGTAACATAATAACTTGAACCCCAAGAGATGATACCTAAGCCGGCCCCCACACATCAAAATGTACCAGCTCTAACTTAATCTCTTTCTTCATAGGTCCAACCTTGAGAAACCTTACTTGCTTTTGTTTCCCATATATGCAGTTCTCACAGAAATCCAAACCTATTTCTATATATCCAGGAAAATTCTTCTTTATGATGTCCATGCCCTTATGGCTCATATGACCGAGCCTATAGTGCCATAATGTTGTATCTACATCTGAAGCCACAAGATTACAATCATTAGTACTATCAGTGGTTAAATACAAGGTTCCAACCTTCTTACCTCTTGCCACCACAAGAGCACCCTTGGTAACCTTCCAAGAGTTAGCTGTAAATATCACAGTACAACCATCACTTCCCAATTGCCCCCGATATCAAATTTCTCCTTAATGTAGGCACATGTCTGACATCCTTCAATAGCCATGTATTCCCATTCTACATCTTAACCTGAACAAAAACTTTTCCAACTATATTGCAAGGCTCATCATCACCAAGAAAAACATGCCCAAAATCCCTTGAACATAATCAACAAAAATAATGCCTATGTGGAGTAGCATGAAAAGAAGCCCCTGAATCTAAAACCCAAGATTCAGTAATATTATGCAAAGAAAGAATCAAAGCATCCTGGCATACATTACCCGATGCCACATTTACCTCCTTGTTTTCTTCCTGTTGTTTCTTCTTATCCCAAAGCTCCCAACAATCCTTCTTTGCATGCCCAGACTTTCCACAATTCCAACATACAATCTTGCTCTTGGATTTTGACCTTGCCCGATCTTTTGATTTTCCACGGTTTCCTCTATTCTTCTGTCTCCCTCTAGTTTCCATTATCAAAGCATTCCCTGAAGTAGAAGATTCCTGAATCTTTTTCTTCACATTTCCTCGCTCAAAATCACCCCTACAACATCTTCAAACTTCAACTTCGAGCTAGCTAGAACCGAGTTGCTTACCGCCATTACCAAGCTATTCCAACTCTCAGGTAAAGAGCACAGAATTAATAAAGCCCTAACTTCTTCATCAAATTCTATTATAACCGAAGCTAGCATATTCACAACCGTATTGAAATAATTTAAATGATTTGCTACTGAACTATTCTCAGACATCTTCATATTAAACAATTTTTCATTAAAAATATCTTGTTAGAGGCGAGAGGGTTTTCATACAACTTCCTAATGCATCCATTAGATTTTTTGTAGTCTTTTCCTTTGAAACATTAAATAATACCGAAGATGCAAGACATAACCGGATCATTCCAAGTGCCTTCTGATCCAACAAATCCCATTCTGCATCTGTCATACTCGAGGATTTGTTCACCTTCTCAAACAACGGAGTATAAAGATCCTTCTGATAAAGGTAATCTTCCATCTGCATCTTCCAAAGACTAAAATTATGCCCGTTGAATTTATCAACCCTTGATCTTCCATCATCTGCCATAGCTCCCACTCAAGCTAAAAACTTTCCTCTGATTCAACACTTTAGCAAACCAAACTAGGCTCTGATACCGATTGTTAGGAATTAATAGAATCTAATGTGGAATAATTCCTCAGAATCGCAATAATAAGAAGTATGAATAGAATTATAGAAATGAAATATGCACAACATGAAGACAATATTTAACATGGTTCACCCAATGTGGGCTACATCCACCAAGAACACTTGCTCATATTTTATTACAAGCCAATAGTCTTCACAATTACAATAATCAGATCTTGTTTGGAGCTGCACTCAACAAACCCTCCCGAATTCACACTTGAATTCACACACACTATTCACCTTCACAAAACACACTCTACAATCCTATTGTATGTCCATCTATTTATAAGTACATCAATAGGTAGCTGAAGAGGTGGTTTTACAAAACAATGGGTACCGAAAAAGCCATGGGCCCAAAAACAGCCCATAACAGTTACCCATTACCCATGGATTAATAAACCACCCATGAAAATTTGCTTTAGGGGCTTCACCCCTGAACCCCTTGACCCGTTCACCGGCGAGCGGGACCGCTGTAAAAAATATCCAAGTGTAACACATGGAAGGTGTACCAAACTCTAACATGAAAACACGCTCCACAAATTTAACAAGATGCATGACTCCATTAATTTTTGTCATGATAGATCAATTCTGAAGCCCACACCAAGCCAAATTCTCATTTTTTATTTCCAAGCATCTTATGGGAGAAACATAGAGAAATTTGGAGCATGTGATCGGGACGGAAATTTGAATCTAAATTTGCCATCATCGTCGTAAAATGAGGACATTTTAGAAAATTACTAAAAATAGCATATTTTAAGCTCCTCCACATACTAAAAAAAGTAATTCCCCTTAATTGCAAGTAAGGGTCATCCAGAACAATAAACAAATGTAAAATGAAAGACATGGAAAAAATTCCAACTTTCCCAATATATCAGGTTAGGGAAAAACAACCTGCTAAAAATGATAATGCATCATCAAATGAGGTGGATGAAGTGTGTCAGAAGGTTTAGTAGGTCATATTGAAGCAAAATGTTTGTTATGTCGCAAAATAGCAAGTCACGGTCCTACCTACTAAAAATATAAAATCTCTTTTGGGTACAGAAAGTTACAAACAACCCCATCTTTCCACTTTTTGAACTATTTACATAGTTACAAAATGGTCTCATGATATCAAACACATAAATGAAGCCTCCACATGGATCTTGGAAGCATCTTCTTGGTCCTAGTTGTGCCCGAGAGCATGGTAAAGCATGACATATGAATGTTCAGACCACCAAGAAGCTGGAAAAATTTCACAATGTGTCAAAGACTCCATTAATTCATTAGAGTATGTCATCATGATTATCATATGGGATTGAAAATATCATCACCTCATCAAGATGAGCTGGTCGAAGTGATAAAATTGAGTTAACTGAGTTGATCTTGGTGAGATGGGTGAGTTGGTGGCATCAAGATAGTTGGATTGTTAGGTGGATTAAAGTAAGTTGAGATGAGTTGGAAGTAGTGAGTTTGAGTTTGGCTGGTTGCAATGGTGAGATATGTCATGAACTCATCATCTTTCAGGAAGATGCATATGCTAGTAAATTAGATCAAGCAAGCTTAGAGAGCTAGTTGGATTATAGTAATATGAGTTGGTAAACCAAATGAGTTTTGGAAATCTCAATGAGATGGTTGGAGTGAGCTCAATGATTGTAATGAGCCAGAGGAGTTGATCAATCGAGCATTAATGGGATCATCATGACCAATGCATGTGGTCATCTTGAGCTTACATTGGGGGATCTCTCAACAATAACCCGAGGGGTCTATGCATCATGCCAAAGGAGGAGATTACGATTGTCATCAGCAAGTTCTTCATTGTAGGGAGCCTCTTCATCAAATGTGACAACCTCTCCTTTCTTCTCTCTTTCTCCCTCTTCTCTCTCCTTCCTTGGTAATTTTTTATTGGGCATAATCATTGTATTTGTCTCATTCACTTAAGTGACTTTATAAAGTTACATTGTAAAGGTCCATCTAATTTACAAAAAGGGAACTTACCTCTCATTTCCTAGGAAGACGAAAAGTCACAAGTTGAATGAGGCCATAAAGATTCATGTGGGTGTAGGCAAAGAGTCAATCCACATTTCTATAAATGGGGATATCTTCTCCATTCCAAAGGATCCTCAAATAGCATATATGTTGTAGCAATTGTGGATTATGGTTATTGTACTTTGTGTCATCAATATACATGAAATTTAGCTACATTTATTTCGATCTCCTTTTCGTGTGTTTCATCTACATCTCTTTTATGCATTTATCAAGCATAGTGATCTTGTATAGTCTTGGAAAGGAAATTTTCTTCCTTAATAGATGAATCCAAAACAAATTGTGTTTTTAATTCATTGGTCCCACTAGCTTCATTATTGCTTTCGTATATATTGAATGTTTGAACTACTCTAGTTATTGGGTGTGAACTCTATAATTGGACTACTCACAACAATAACCTTCCATTCCTAAATTCTCTCCTTCGCTCTCATTGTTGTGATTTCCTCCTTGTACCCCATACAAGCACTTTGTCATAGGTTCATTAGAGTGTCCTTGTGTGATCCCCGTCTTATTTGGCCACCCACGACATGTAGGTAGGAATAGATTAGTTTTCATTCAATAATGGGAGCTCCACCATTCAATGTAGAGGGGCATAGGCCCATGAACATTGGTGGAGACACCTAATTTTCCCAACTGACAAATTTTCTCACCAACACAAAGTAAGCGACGAAACTAAACATATAGAGTACATTTGCAATTGATGTTTGTTGTAAAATTGTTGTTGGTCAAATATTTTGTGACAAAATTTAAAGATTATTTATTCTAAATTTAGAACTGATAATTATTAAAAATAGTAATAAATCAAAAATGTAAGAGAGGATATCCATTAGAGACATTTTAAAAAAAGGAATGAAAATAAAATCGTATTTAAATATAATAAAATATATTATTTTATTTATATTTATTTTCTTAAAAATTCTAATTTTTAAAGATAAATGAATTGTTTTAATCAAATAATTGCATATAAGAGCCTATTTCAAGGATCGCAGTGCAAAGATAGCCAAGGGCATCTAGAAAACTATGCACAAAGCTTATCAAGGTACTAATCATTCAAAGAGGTTAAGTTGTAGGATCTAAAGAGATAATTTGAGGAAGAATAAAGAACATCGTCAATAAGATAGACACTATTGGGAAAAATGTTGGACAACTAGGATCTCATGAAAAAAAAAGTTAAGAAATTTGACACCAAGGTAGAAACATGTTGCCATAATCATTGAAGAAAGAAAAGATCAGACTACTCTTGAGTTTGATCATGTAGTTGGATCTCTTTTGTTTCACAAAGAAAGACTAAGAGGAAAATTGGAAGAAAATGATGAGAAAAAGTTTACCTAAAATTTAATGAAACAAGGAATGAATGTGCCAAAACTAACTACAAAAGAAACCAAGGACAAGACATGACAAAATCAAAATTATTAAAAAGGAGACAAAGGAAGAATAGGTGGTTCAAATGCAAGAGGGAGAGGTAAATGTGATTAGAGAAATATTCAATGAGTTTATTACTACAAAAATTTTGTTCATTAAATGAAACATAACACCTATATAAAATCTCCAATGAAGGAAGAAGTGATAATTATGAGCTAATGAGGATGAGAAGGAATCTCCAAGTAATTTGTTTATATCATTTACTAAAATTAAAAATAGTTGTAAAGAATTTTAGTAACTTGTTGGTGAGAAAATTTTTCAGGTAGAAACACTTGTGGATTTCTTGCCAACACTCTGGGAATCTATGTCCCTCTACTTAACCAATGCAGTTGATGTATATGCATGTGCGAGAAAGTGTGGATTTATGTAATGGCCTTTTGACGAGAATCAACAGGGCACTCCATTGACCCTGCGGCAAAGCTTTCAGATACCTGCAAAAGATAACTTTTTCTAAAGAGCGGGAAGGGGGTGAGAAAATAAGAAGGAGAACTAATGTTGCAGGTTGGAAATCAGATTTTTGCACACACACTAGTTAGAAACTTCAATACATGCATTTATGAGAAGAAACAACCCTGCGAATGGAAACAAGACTAAATAGAATTTGATGAGCACCAAATATCAAGAAATCCCTTATTCAAAGAAAGATAGAAACTCCTTCTTGTATTGATTCTTAAACTGAAGTTGTACATAGTGTGGGAATGGAAGAAATTTGAGAGTGAAGGAAAGTAGAAGAAAATGGCTATCTCCTTTGCTTTCTCTAGGTACAATGCACTCTTGAGTTTACAATATCAATCACCAACCCTTTGAAATGGGAATGGCTTTACAATTTATAGAATAGACTTGACTCCTCATCTTCCTCATGACTCTCCATATGCCTTATTTCTAACTTTAGACTATTCATATTCCTACCAAAATATTTAAGTCCCTTTTATAAAATCAAGGTGACTTAATTTACATTATGGCTTAATTTTCACTTTTTTTATGCTCTAAACACTCAATTTGGATTCCTCGTGATCTTCAATGCACACTGCCTTTTCCATAGCCACTTTTGATGAAGACTTACCAAAAATAACAAGCATGTGTAGGAAAGCTTACTATTTTGGAAAGTGTCTTTCTGGTGCTTGGTTTGTGATGAGTTTATTGTTTTGGATTCATCTCATCTTCGTGGTCACGTCCTCTAAATTTCACTTGATTTTTCCCACTAGAATGCTTGGAAATAAATTTTGAAATTTTAACCTAGCAGTGGCTTCGGGCACGGAGCTGCCATGGCGGCCATTAATGGAGCTCAAAATTTGTAGGTCTAGTTTTTGTCTCCATTTGCAATGAAAATAACTCCATTGCAATATTTTTTCATTTGGAGTTCATGTGCAAATTTTTATCTCGTTTCCATTGCCGAAATGATGGGAAATTCGATGAATGTGAGTCGGTGCACGAAGAGAGGATTTTGTTGGAGCAAATGATTCTAGGAACCATTTGACCTCTTGTTTATTGCATCTTGATTGTCTTGCAAAATTTGGAAGTTTGCAAAAGACGTCATATCGATCCGACTTGTATTTTGCAAGATATGAGGATTTTTCGATCGGGTGACTTCACGGTTATCTGGCAAAAAACCTTGATTTTCTCCCGTTCTTCATCATTTCACTCCATTTTACTTTGAGGCCTGCATATATTTGTGTATTCATGGTGTAGAGAGTTTATGTGGCCATGGAAGAGCTGGTTTGGATTAGAAATGGTGGATCGGGTTTGGACAAGCTTGAGCAAAACCATGGCATGATGAGGAGCTATGGAGGAGAAATGAGAGGAAGAAAACTAAGTGCCGAATTTAAATTTTCAAATAATGCACATGGAGGGGATGGGCACATTTTTGTTACCCTTATTTCACTGACCTCAGGTATGTGAGGGACATCAATTTCCATGGTGGTCAAGGTGATGCCACATGTCCTCAATCCAAGAACAAGGAATGGATGCTCTAAAAATGCACCTAGGGGTTGTAAGTTGGTCATATGGGTGACCAAAAGACTCCCCATTTGGGTTGGGAACATTTTTCCATGTCTTATTTCCTTGACCTCAGGTACATAAGGGACATCAGTTTCCACAGTGGTCCTGGAGCTGACATGTGGTGCTTGATCCGACGGTAGGGAATGGATGCTCCAAAAATGCACCTGGGGGTTGAACTGTCAAGTTTGGAGGTCACATGAGGGTTCTAAAGGTCACATGGGGGCTGGGCACATTTTTCAAGGTTGGTGTACCTGACCTCAAGAACGTCGGGGACATAAAATCCGGCCAAGCTCCTAGTGCTGACACGTGTCCTCCCGAAAATTGACTAACTCCTGAACTGCCTTTGAGAGGGTAACTTGGAACGATGATAAAATGAACTCCTGGTGGAATTTCTTGGTGAAATTTTATATGATCCTGCTTGTAAATGAAAATTTTAACCCAATGGTGGGGGTCTCATTTCTTTATTCATCCATATGATTCCTGAAAAGTGGATTTGTGATATGAGACTCCACTTGTGCCTGATAAAAACTGCATGCAAATCCTATGCTCCAAGGTGTTGTGACAAATATGATTTCACCATCCTTTAGGTATTGGAATCCTCTTTCCAGATATTTTTTTCTTACTTATAACTCCATCTAGAGCTCCCAAAATCTTCTTCTAAATCCCAACAACTATTTTAGGCCTTGTACTGCGTAGGCTTGTGAATCATGTTTTTTACTCATACTACTCCAAGTCTTTAAAAAATTCCCCAAACCTTCCAAAATCATTCCCATGATGTTATAAGGTATTCAATTCACCTCCATGTTGAATTTGGCCTTTTTTTCTACTCTAGGGGGTTGATCCAGTCCTGGGAAGGCCAACGATAGCCCTTCCCAATACTGTCAGAAGATAACATCTTTTCATAACTTTCTAAAATCAAAATCACTTGGGGGATTAAATTGAATTTCCTAAATCACCTAGGGGACCAATTTGACATCACATAGGGGGTTACGAAATTGACAGATTTTACCCAGGGTGTCTTGAAATGATAGGACTTGAAAAATTTGACATTGGGGTATAGTTGTCATGCTTGGAAATTGTCAATTTTTCTGTTGCACATTTTCATGAAAACATAACTATATTTTGTCTATTTTTTCCCATATATGGAACAAGCAAGGCTCAATGATATTTAATCTATTATTCAACGATAAATAATAAATTTATATATATGATCTCCTAAAATTAGGTAGTTAAATTTATCTTAAATCTCCCTAAATTTTGTACAACCCAACTCTCTCCTAGAATGTCTCATGTAACTTCTATTCTAATGTAATTATAACATGATTAGCCATTACTTACATTAATTTTTATTCTCTCCATATATTATTTACACATACACCCGAATGCACACAAACACACACACACACACACACACACACACACACACACACACACACACACACACACACACACACACACACACACACACACACACACACACACACACACACACACACGCACGCACACACACACACACACACGCGCGCTTGCCGCACGCACACACGCACACATGCACGCACACGCACACACACACATGCACATGAACACGCACGCGCACGCGCACCCACACACACACACACACGCGTGCGCACTTTTACACACACAAAAACAACTAAAAAAATAATATTGTGGATTAATTAAATCATAACTTAAGCACACATGTGCTCAAACTATTCCTAACATTCCCCCTTTGTGCATAAATGGGAGAAATGAAACTCTACAACTACAAAAATGATCGAACGTTTTGTTGTCTTCCAAATCATTGTGTACTTTGTAGGATTAGCATTCACGATCAAAAATTGCATCCCATCCTCCACAATAATAAATAAATTGGACATCAATTTCTTTCCAAAATGTACCCACTTACTATTAAAAGTTGTCCATGAAATTTATTTTTCCTAAAAAATAAGTAATTCTCCACTTTACAAATATATTTCTCTTTTTAAAAATTCCCCTTCATATATTTTTTCCTCCCTTTTACAAATATAATCACCCCTATTTTTAAACATTTCAATTACAATAATTTTAAATAAAATTATAGGCTGAGGGTATTAGAGGTACTTGACCCTTCAACTAGTGCTCAATTAAAAGTTAGTTAGCCAATCGGGCTAGCATTAACTTCAATAATATAAATGCAATAATTTAATTTTACATGTTTTATTATTGATCTTCGGTTTTAATGAATTAAAATATTAAACACTACTCGATTTTAGGGTTAGAGTATTCTGGTGTGAGGATCCATTAGAGTTTGTGCACCATTGTGTGAATTAGTTTTATCCTTCATTATTGTGAGTTGGATTTTAGATCAGTTGAGGGAACTAAGATAGAGCTATCCCACAAGTTGTAAGTGATCATATTTTGTCATCTAGGGAGCCAAGTTATTGAGGTTGTGGAGAAATTTTAACTCATTGTAGGGATTATGACAAATGAGATCTAGGGAGATAAAGTTACTCACCAATAGTGAAGAACTAGATTTGAGGGAAAACTAATGGGTACATATGGTAGTGTTATGATGGATCCATGAGACAAGACATTTGTAGATTATCTTTGCATCAAGTTTGTTATAGAAAACTGTGAGGGTTGAGGTCACAAAATTAGATCAGGATTTGTGTGAGTTCATGATGTGTGGACACAAAATCATGCACTTTCATACACTTCTAAGTCCTAAAATCATACTTGCATTCATATGATTCCTAAGTGAGAAAACTGGTAATTGATAGCTATCATTGGCCTCTTTTCTATGTGGTTTATGTTTTCTTTGGTCTTGCACACTCTACTACCAAGTTTAAATTTTACTTTCTTATCTTTTATGGCTCCATACACCAACACCCATCCAGGACACCAATGCTCACGTGCCCCATCCCCTATAAGTTTCCCTGGCCTCTTTCTACCTTACTCGCTCTTTTTGGGCCTCTTTTATCTTTTGGGCATCTTAAATTCTAGTGGTTGGGGCTTCTATTTGTAAATTATGGCATTTAACCAAGGAAATCATATAAATACAAAATTATGTGACCAAAATAAAAGACCAAGCTTTAAACATCTATTATCATCACCTAATATTGCATCCAAAGGCATCTAAGAGCACCAAAGGAATCCATCTAGCATCCATTCAAAGGATAAGGGAGTGTGTTTTTTGCATACACTTCATAGGAAGGGAAAGTTCATTTTTCCATCCACACATCTATCTGTATTGCTACATCTAGCTAGCCCACTATCAAGTGCATTAGCACTAGGGAATCCTAGGGCATGATTATTTCACACAATCACAAGAAATACATGGATTCTGAGATGTAGTGCAATGCTCAATCGGGGTTATTCCAACTCCCCATATTGCATCTTTCTTTTTGGGATTTGATGTAGTTTGAGGGCTTTATAGGTGAACATATCTTTGCAGGTTACATGCGTCTTC
Organism: Taxus wallichiana var. yunnanensis; assembly: GCA_018340775.1. Lineage (NCBI taxonomy): Eukaryota > Viridiplantae > Streptophyta > Pinopsida > Cupressales > Taxaceae > Taxus > Taxus wallichiana. The sequence goes on from CM031234.1 coordinate 106,384,651, forward strand.
AATGATCAAGGTGTAACATACAAGAGACCAAAATTGAATATCAAAAACACTTTTGTGACACATGAAAAAATCAGATTCTGAGTATTTTCATATTCACAGGTGCCTCCTAGCAATCAGCAACGCCTAGGAACCTGGTCCTAGTATATGCACCCTAGTTCGGCCTTATCTAACTGCTCCAGATTTTACAGTGCACACTTGCAACGGTCTTCCCTCCATGTTCATCAATTTTCCATCCCATATCAGTTCCAAGAGAATCACAAATCATCTAAGTAATTTTCCCCTCTATTACACTTAGGGTTTCATAATTTTCTAGCTTATTTATTGTGTCAAATTATATCTAGCAGTTTCTTATCATAGTTTGCATCAGTTACTCTGTAATAGTAGGGTTTAACATAATTCTATTTTTGTTAAATAATTTGGTGAACTCGCATTTGAAAACTATTTGATCTTTATTTCTTCTTTGCATCACTATCCTCGGATCCTTCCCCCTTGGATATCTCCATTCATGCTTTCTTGCAAGCAAATTCTGATTGTAAATCTAAAATCAACACTCTCTCGGTTGGTAATCATATTCCTTCCAATACTCATTTGGACCTCGTATATTAGTTATTCATATCTTCCTTTTCAAAACAACTTAATTTTCCATCTAATATAGCTACCACTCTTTCTTTTTATGACAATAATCCTCCCCTTTCTATTCTAGATCGCGTATATAACATGGGCATCAAAGCGAACACTAGTCGATAATGGATTTGAGCTCAATGTTTGTACTTTAACACTCCTTCAAAATCTTGGACTTTCCTCATCGTACGTTAGACCATCATCCATTTATCTCCCTATGTATGATTCTTATACACATTTGTGCATAGACACTATCACTTCACCTCTCAAATTTGGGCCAAAAACCATTCCTATGGTTTTAATTGTTATCGATGTTACATTTTAGTATAATTGCTTACTTGTAGGCCATAGATTCATGTTATGCATGCAGTTCCTTCTACTAATCATCGGTGCATTAAATTCCTACATAATGGCTATGAACATTCTATCATTGATGACATTGACCCATTCAAATATTTTTACCTAGAACCAAGCATTGCACTTCCTACCTAAATTCTTATCACTCCTACACATGCCATTGATGATGATCAACTTATGGAACATCCCACCTCCGCCACCGACACACATCTTCTCCAAGGAACTATTCATATATTGTATGACATACCATCTGCCTCATCTTACTCTACCTCGGCGTTTCCACCTTTCACATACATTGTTTTCATACATAAATCTTATTGGCCTTATATTCAATTTGATCCCACTTTCTTTAACAATGATTGCATGTATGATGGCTTAGCTTAGCTTGGATTCACATTAGATGACCTTCACCCACCACCTCATTCTCCTCACCTCTATCATGGATGTGTCTTTGTTACTGTTGTTTATGGCCTCCATATCTTCCATTTAACATTCTTTCTTGCACACAATTTTCAACTTACACTAGGGAAGTTTTGGATTGACTACATTGGGGGAACTTTATATTCTCATCACAGTAGTATCACATTTCCTATTCCTTTTGGCATAATTTCTATTTACAATGACTCATTTATCAACTATACTCAAAACCTCACGCACTAGTATACACACGGTTTTTCTGCAACCACCTTTCAACGATGAAGAGTATGTTATCAGCATGTGCAATTTACATCACAATGACTCTTTATATGATTAACCTCATACTATTGCTTACCAGATCTCTAATGTTGCTCCAATTGACTTCAATCCTAAAAATGATGATCTCCCAGATGATGTTACTTGATTCTTTTCCACAACATACACTTCGGTGGAATCATGCTTATTTTCCCCCATCTTAGCATCATCATTTATATATCATTTCTACTCATACACTCTTTACTTCATATTTCATCTTTCTAATCAATCTTTCATTAATTGATACACCTTGTATCATCATTACCCTATGACGCACTCTACTTCCACAGTTCATACTCAACTGCTAAGGGTTTAAATTTGAAATGAACCTCATCACATTCTCCTTTCATGCTCTATGCTTCATGATCTATTTTTCTGGCACACAATTTCAAACCATTTCCCGATGATGCACTCTTGTTCTATGGTTCATTTTTAACTGTCGAATGGTATTTTATAAATTAACCTCATCTCATACATACACATCCATTGGGGAGCACACTGCCCTTATCACAATCACATTGCATTCCACTCCATTCCACTCATTCACAACATATTGCATATCATGGTTACACCTACTCTTGCTTACTTCTACTTACATGTACACTTTGTTTACATGCTTGACAAATACTTAGTATGTCATCATCTTTTCCATATACACATGTGCATTCACTTGGTCTTTATTTGTGAATGCAGAATTTTTACAGGTTATTACATGCTGCAATGATGCTTGACATTATATCCTTTTCCAGTCCCACCGAGGTTCCTAATGTCATCTACCTTTTGCTACTTGTACACTTCACATGTGTTATTGTTCTATTATACACTACTTCTTATTCTTACTAGCACACCACTTTACATCGATACATACACATCTTGACATATTTTTTATCTTTCCAACATGTTAATGGGTGCTTCATGTGCATTATTTTCTTAACATAATTATTTTCCACCATATTTATCTATTACAATTTTCTTATGATTATTTTCTACTTGTATGCTATTGTTTGTGGTCTACTCCCATCATCTTGTATGTGTACTATATGTTTTTGGATTTTTGACCCTAATTGTCTTGTGACATTGTGAGAAATGTTCCATGTTTGAAACCCACTTTTCGCGGTCTATCTTATCTTATTTCTTGTTATATTGTCTTCTATTGCATGTTTTCTAGCTTGTTCTACTAACACATGTATCTAGCCACTTTTTTGTATGTGCCTTGGTTTATACCATGCACATACCCTCCCCATGCAGGGTATCCACTTTAGCTCAGTTTCAAGTCCTCTCCTTTAGAAAACATGCTCCTATCAACATCACGTGCACCCCAAATAAGGGGGCATACATTGGGTGGATCAATCACCCCATATAGAAGCTCATTGATACAATTTAGATATACACAGTACTGGAACATAACATAATACAACTACAGAAATGTCCCAGAATCTGACTTGGATCCTCAGTTCAATTTAGCACAAAATCCTACACCCAGATAAAGACACTAGTGTCTGAGTACTCCTGACCACTCCTAGGCACTTATGTCCAAGGGGAAGATATATTTACTTTCTCATATTAGCATGTTGCATAGTTTACAAAACTTCATAAATCATCTTTCAAAAGACAAAGTCAATACTCTAGCAATCATAATGAATTCATTCTCCATTTCAACTTGAAACAAATATAGAACTAATACGTTACAACTCGAAATAAAATAAGATCACAACATCTACAATGGTGTATAATTGGGTAGCATTAATGGAAGGAGAGTAACACTAGACCTCTCTCCCAAACACTCTTCTGTTGTGGCGTGAGATCGCTAAAAACTCTACTTGGCATGAGATTTCCCAAAACCCTTGCTCTTGGCATGAGATCACCCAAAAACTTTCTCTACACATAATTTTCAAGACAATTTCTATCATTTACACTTGTATACATCAGGTGCACACTTTCCTTTTACACATTTTTACATACTTTTACATATTTATGCACATTTTTCTCTCATTTATCATATACAGGACTTTGACTATAGTATTTCTCTTCTTTTTGCAAGTCGTCTTTACAAGAAGCAACAATCACAAGCTATAGCAACAATTACAACACCATATGCTTCACCCCTAGGATTACTTCCTTTTTCTTAGCTTCCACGCTTCATTTTTATCACTTCACGCTTTCACTTGTCTCAATAGCACGCTATGGCCATCACATTCTACATAGTTATCAAGTACGCATCTTGTGTCTACTTTATGTTATAAAGTATTCACTCAACAACATAAAGTGGGGGAAAATGTAGACACTAAATCATGCACTTGAGTATATTTATAGGTTCTAAAAGCATACTTACATTCCTACGATTCCTAAATGAAAAAACTAGTAATTGACACCTATTCTTTGGCCTCTTTTCTATGTGTTTTATGTTCTCTTTGGTCTTACATAGCCTACATCCTAGTATAAACTTTAATTCCTTATCTTTTATGGCTTCCAGACACCAACACCCAACAAGGACACCAGCGCCTGGTGCTCTCGTCCCCTCTGGGTGCCTCTGACCTCTCTCTACCTTATTCGCTCTTCTTGGGCCCTTTTATCTTGAGGGCATCTTAATTTCTTATGGTTCGGCCTTCAAATTTTCAATTATAAAATTCAACTAAGGGAGTTATATAAATAAAAAGTTATGTGACCAAAATAAAGGACCAAACTTTAAGCATCTATTATCATCACCTAAGCTTGCATCCAAATACATCTAATAGAGCTAAAGGTATCCATCTAGCATCCATTCACAGGAAAAGGTATTGCATTTTCTACATGTAATTCATAAGAAGGGGAAGTTAATTGTGCTATCCACACATCTATCTACATTTCTACATCTAGATATCAAGTGCATTTGCACTAGGGTATCCTAGGGCACGATTATTTCAAACACTCACAACAACTACATGGAGTTTGAGATGTAGTGTGATCCTCGGTTGTAATTTCACTCAATCACTAACTGTTGGGGTCAATCTAACTCCCCATATATTGTATCTTTATTTTTTGGGATTTGATGTAGTTTGAGGATTTTACAAGTGAACATCTCTTTGCATGTTATAGGCATCTTTAGTGATCAAGGTGTGACATATAGGTGACCAATAGTGAATATTAGCAACACTTGTGTGACAAAAGAAAAATTAGATTCTGAGTATTTTCACAGTCATGGGCGCCTCCTAACAGTCACCAAAACCTAGGTGCCCTAGACCCAATCTAGACACCTTGGTATGGCCTTATCTGACAACTGAAAATTTTACAGTGCATAGTTGCGATGGTCTTCCCTCCTTATTCATCAGTTTTCTAGCCCAGATATGTTTTAGGAAAATCGCATATTAGCTAAGTCATTTTTTCCCTCTCTTGCACATAGGGTTTCATAATTTTCTAGCTTATCATACCACTCCTACACTGGAGGTGTTTTTGGATTGTTCCAATGAATATACCATCTTTGTGGACTTCCAATCCCACTTTTCCATTATCTTTGTATGGTAATATCAAAACAACATTAATTGCACTCTTAGGCAAATAACCAAAACATGTCTCAAAAAGAGTTTTACTGGTAGAAATAGGAACATCCATGTCATAAGGCTATAGGATATATGCTAAATCCTCATCCCAAATCCTAGGATCTCTCATAAACTTGACCTAAGTATGGCTTACCACCTTTGTCTACTCATCGGCTCTAAATGACATGTGGTAGACCTCATGGTATCCATCTTCTCCCCCAATATAGACCAAAAATCACCAATGAATTTTGAGTCCCTGTCTTTCATAATAGAATTAAGCAAACCAAAATGAACCCACACATCAGTAAGTAACAACTCCATTGTATCACCGGTCTTCTTTCAAGGAATATGAATACCCACTTTATAAAACTAATTTATTACCACAAAATTATCATCATACCGTTATCTATAAGTAGGCAAATTGGCCATAAAATACAAGGATAAACCTACCCATGGATGGGAAGAAACTAATAATGGCATACATAACCCAAAATTTCCTTCACTACATAAAACAAAACTCTTGACAAAGTCAACAAATACTATCGGCATGTTTTTCCAAAAATCATACATGTGTAAGTGATCAACAGTCTCTGTCACACCATAGTAACCAACTACCCCTAGAGTGTGTGCTTTCTGAAATAAAAAATGTAATTCTTGTTGCTTTTTGTAGGAATCATGCATGGACTTCCTATGGAATCCCAAGTCTAGAAGTGGACCATAGGGTAACAACTGCGTCGTATACTCAATTGGCTTATCTAGGGGCAGGCCCATAGGCTCTTCCTTGAACTGATGAATAAAATATCCCATATGATTTTGCTCTTTGTTAGTAACTACATTATGAGTGGTCTAAAAGATAACTTCCCCAATATTTCTATCCCTTAGAATAAGTAAAGAAAATCTCCCACTAGCATTAAGTTTACGGGCTTCAAGGGTACTTACCAAAGAAATTTTGAATCTCCTACGAAGGATGGAATGAGCGTAGATTTTATCATCCTTCACTAAATGGTATTGGTTGGATATTCTAATTAAGATGGAATTTCTGATATACAAATACAGACTATCAAATACTACACCATACACATCAAGAGGAACAACATCCAAAATAACTTCATCAATGAAATGTTTATCAATACTGGAATGTAAGCTTTCATTTCTTGGTAAACTTGATTTCTATACCTTTCTTTCCCCAACCCAATGAGTACGGACTTAGATGATTGTAATTTTCCAACATCATCCTATCAACTATCTCTTTAGTAACCAAATTAGTTTGTGAAGAAGTATCAAAAAATAACATCCACTTTGGTCTTCTTCAACTGAATTTTTATATGAAAGAGCTTAGTAAGTTCATAGAATCTTGAGAATTACTATTATTACCCAAAAAAACTTCTCTGTGGATGGAGGCACAACACAGTCCCATCTACCTCTTCGTTGAAAAAAACTTCCTCTCCCTAGATGGTAGCTTGGCCTTCTTATTTTTCTTATTTTTGAAGGGATGTAATGCGGGGTGGAGCATCCAACATCTTTCCTCAAAATGGGTGTTAACATCACAATGACCATAATGAAATTTACTATCCTTAATGGATGTATCACTCTACTTACCTTTCCATTTTTCCTTTCCCTATCGCATAATGTCATATTCTTTATTTGAAGCATGCGTTGAGAGGTAGATGAAATCCTTTTTTATTCATCTCTAAATAGTGGGATTGAGAACAAGCCCCGTATGCATTTTTTGGCTTGGTCAAGAAGACTAGTCTCCTCAAATGGATATGAAGTCCACCAATATACTTCATTAGAAGATCCCGGTCCGCTACATATTTTCTCATCTGGACAAATTTCTTCTGGAACTCACTAGTGTACTCCTACACGTTATGGCCTTACTTTTTCCTAAGATACTGCTAATACATGGACATCTCTTCCTCATAGAAAATATGATATAATTGCTTCTTGATTAGATTTTTAAATACATCTAATTCAGTAATAGGAGGAAGCTTCTTAATAACCAAATAATGGACATAACTTTCAAACCAAGTTAAAGCATGATTTTTCAATTTTAAACAAGCAAATAAAATTTGTTGACTCTCATTAATTTGATGCAAATTGATATATACCTCTAGTTGGTCTAGCCAATGGTCTAGATTATCAAAATTCACATCTCCATCACAAGACTAAATTTCTATCTTGGCCTCTGCTTTAAAAGGTGAAGGTATGGGAATGACATGGGGTTGTTCTTCTTCATACTCACAAGCATCTTCTTCACAATCTTCGGTGTCTCATTTGGAAAACCAAGTTTCTCCATGAGTAATCCTATGATGGACTCCAACTTCCCTACGGACAAGGAAATATTTCCCACATCCTTGGAAAAACTTTCCACATTTTCCTCCAACTTATAGAAACATTCTTCTCTGCTATCATCTGCATCTTCTCTACGAGTCATCTCTCTAATTCCTTTCTTCCACTTCCTTGTGGAAAAATCTACTTCAAAAGGAATAAGGATACCTTAACTGCTTTCTTTTCTATTTCAAGTATGGGGCATCTAATTGCAATCTTAACATAAGTTTACCATACAAAAATTGAAATCTTAACTACTCGATGCCAATTTGATCCATAAACTGCTCAGTTATAACAATAAATAGATCATTATACTCATGAAAAATGAATGAAGTTATTTATTTGTTAACTAATATAATGTGTAATAGAAAACAATAGTCATACTGCAAAACTGATAAAATGATAGACAAAGGAGACAAGATTTATCCTGGAGAAACCCAATGTGGGAAAAACTCTAATGGGTGAGTGAATTTACTCCCCTTCACCATGTAATTCTCCAATAATAAAACTTACTTCCAATAATTGGCCTTCAAGAAGGATTAACACTCCCTCTAATTGTATGTACTTGCTCACAATCTCTCAACATAAGAAAAACTCTTCTTAAATGAACAAACAAGAAAGAATTCAACTTCTCCAACTTTTCTCAAAATAGGATTCACCCAAAATCACTTCTCAGAATCCTTTTAAAAGCTTGTATTTATAGATGCCCAGCTAAGGGATGTGTGGAGAGGTGAAACGAAGTGATTGGGAGTCTCGAGAATTTGTAACTATTGAGATCCCGAATTCTAGAATCGTCTCACATAGGACCACCACTTTCTGCAGACCGGTGGTTACGTAACCACCGTGGCGATATTACGAAACCTCCACGGTGGTTGCGGAACCACCACTCTACACAGAGCAGTGATTACTTAAACGCCAGGGAGGTTGCATGACTGTCAACTAAGAAATCCCTAAAACTGAATACCAAGGGCCCAAAACATCAATCAGAGGTGTTTAGATCACCCTCAGCCTGACTGGACCATCTTGTGAAGACATAAACAACTAAAAACCATAGAGTAAGTATAAAATATAGAGATTACATAGAATTGGGCATTTCCTAATCCATTTTTGGTTTTGACAAATCTTTGAAGGTTGTAGCATAAGGAACTATAGAGATGAACAATAAATAATTTAATAAGCTCATAAAAATTATATTTATTATACTTTCAATTTAAAACAGAATCTATTGAGTGTTGAATAACTATATGACGATAAATATAAATTTATGTCTGATGATAAGAAATGTATAGTCTATGACAAAACTTAAGGAGATAGAGTTGTTATAGTTGTTTCAATAACCAAGATTAAGTTATTCCCATTAATGTTTGGAGAACACAATATCAATCTCACTAATACATCAGTTGAAGATAAAATTTGGTTATCGCAACTCATGTATGAACACTTAGAATTTCAAAGTTTCAAGTCACTAACATCACAAGAATTAAATCATAGTTTCCCGAGGGTCATAGAATAGAAGAAGGTTTCTTACAAATGTGCTTAAGACAAAAATGCAAGATAAAAGTTTCAAAAATCAAGTAAAGAGTGGGCTCATTATTCATTGCAATTAGTTAACTATGATATTCTTAGTTCAATGCAAACAAAAAGCTCCGTAAGTCATCATATTTCATTACATTTATTAATGATTACAAGTCACTAACATCACAAAAAATAGATCATAGTTTCTTGAGGGTCATAGAGTACAAGAAAGTTTCTTACGAATGTAATTAAGACAAAAATGTAAGATAAAAGTTTCAAATAACAAGTAAAGGGTGGGCTCGTTATTCATTTTAATTGGTTAACTTTGATATTATTTACTCCATGTAGACAATTTTTTTGGTAAGTCATCATATTTTATTGCATTTATTAATGATTCCTCTTTAAAAAATGTCTTTATTTTTAAACACAAATATGAAACATTTTATATATTCAAGAGGTTCAATGCGCTCGTAGAGAATGAGAGTGGTTGTAGAATAATGTGATTAAGGACTAATAACAGAGGTAAACTTTGTTTAGAAGATTTTATTATTATTTTCATATGAATAACATCAAAATAAATCTCACAATTACTTTGTTGACTGGAGAAAACATTGCCTAAGTATCAAAGGCACATGAGAACAAGGTGTGTCGGAATGGGTTGCGCAGATGCATGCGGAAGTTAGATGCATGAAGGGTGCATCGGGAAAAGATAGAGGTTTAAGACTTAGTAGTTTTGCATACACATGCTAAGAATAGGTTGGATTGTAGGGCACACAATAGTTCGAGGCATGAAGTCTTCAGGGACACACAAAGGCTATTTTGGGAAAAGTGGAAGAGCAAGCGTCATGCAAGGCTAGAGCTAATAATAGGATGTAGATATAGTGTTCATTATAAATGATCTATTATTAGGTGAAGCTTGCTTACTTCCTTAGTTACTTTTGTAGCAACGCGTGACTATTTCGAGCATGAAGCCTATTTTGAGAGTGCATGGGCGGTGAAGGAAAGTACCCATATATATATATATATATATATATATATATATATATATATATATATATATGTATGTATGTATGTATGTATGTATGTATGTATGTATGTATGTATGTATGTATGTATGTATGTATGTATGTATGTATGTATGTATGTATGTATGTATGTATGTATGTATGTATGTATGTATGTATGTATGTATGTTTTGTATGAAATGTATGTATGTATGTAGTATGTATGTATGTATGTATGTTGGTATGATGCTTTTCATTGTTTTGAGAAATTATGATGTAACAGAGTTATGTTGTTGGTATGATGCGCACATGACTTTGTATGGGTAATTATGATGTATTCAACTACTATGTGTTTATGGTGAATTAATTTAATGGATCTTTGTGGATGGTTACTGATCATTGATGTCTCTATTAATATTTTTTGTATGGTAAATATGATATTGATCCTTGTTTAGTTCATTATGTATATGGTTTTGATCTGAATCATTTATGACTTGTAATCGTTTATTTGTTATGAGTATGGCTATTATCTTCATGCTTGCTAACTCCTTGAAACACTAGTATAAAAAGAGGTATCTAGTACCTTGTGTGCTTTAGGTGAGTGTTCATACTTGTTTGGATGAGGTGTCAGTGCACCTAGGGTTTTGTGCAAGAAATAGAGACCACATTTTGGTTTCGTTTTCAGGACCTCTTTTTAAGATGTTGCAAGGATGGTGCATGATGAAGACGTATCGATTGACTTTGGAAAGCAATGAGAGTTGGGTTGTAGTTTTAGAAGATTAGTTTGCTCACAGATATAATATTAGACGTGATTTTGATGCTCACACGTGGGTTGAAGAACATTTGTATCATGAGCTCTATGAGATGTTCTTTTGTTGTTTTCCTATAGATTTGTACGAGTAGCTGGTAGCATATGCATCTAAGAGAAATTGGAGGTACATACCTATTTTTGGACACAAGAAGATTACCAGAATTTTCATGATGTTGATGTGACTTGGACATGTTGTAGATCATTGGTAAAGTGATGTCTTGCATAGTTATACGTTTGAGTACATAGTTTCTACCTATTCCTATCCAGAGGTTGTTGAGTGAGTTCTTGTGAACCTAAGGGATCTTACTTGCGCATTATTCCTTTAGTGATTAAGATCTTATTGATAACCTTGGATTTGGAAGCAAAACCTATACCTAGCTAAACCTCCAACCTGCTTGGGGGTAGGAGCAAGTGCGAGAGAAAGATGGCAGACCTTATAGCAAAGAAAAAAAAGGGAATAAAGGTGGCTTAGTCTAATGAAGTGTGGGAGAGGGAATTGGTGAAAAAGCATGATGTTGGAGAATCTATGGAGTTTTGGAGGAAGGATATGTGTGAAGGATTTAAGGTTCACATGGAGGATTTGGAACTTGATCAGCCGATACTCCCCCATTTAGGTAAGTGTGAAGGATAATCCCCTTCAACTTCAGATGAGAACGTGTCAAAGGAAAGAATAAGGACCGACCATACATACACATTTGATCCCACCTGGAGACCTTGCCATTGTGCTTGGTGTTCCGGTTCTGAAACATTTATTGAGAATCAAGCTAGTGTTGGTGATATAGTAGTGACAAGGAATAAATATCATTTTCCTTTGAATTCAGAAGTTCATCAGATGACACATACACCTATGGCCACGCAGAACTCGAAATGACTCTATTTTTTTGTGACAGAAAGGTATTGAGTTGAACTATGTAAGGAACAAATAAATTTTGGATTTAAACTTATAGAAAATACAAGGTTAAATTTCTTATAAAACTAGTCATTTTCTTTGCATGTTAGATTCATTTAAATTTGATCAACACCACATATGCTCTTCTTTTGCGCTTTCAAGTGACCTTGAGAATCAGAAATGGATATGATAATGGATATTTTTCTAATATTATGGTTATGATTTATTTATAATTTGTGTTAACATTTTAAATCATTTTAGGAAATCTCATTTTTTTATAAAATCCATCAAAACCGCATATGCTCTTCTCTTGCGCTTTGAGTGATCTTGAGAATAAAAAATGGAAACAATTTTAGATGATTTTCTAAAAATTTTGATTTTGATTTTGAAATTTGGCTAAAACTTGATATTTTGATAGTTTTCATAGAAAAAATAATCGTTTGAGTTATTTAAAAATCAGTTTCTAACACTTAAATTCTTCGATAATGTTTTTTTTTCCATTTTCTTAAGTTAGATCAAGTGTCATGTATGCTCATTTCTTGCATTTTTGAGTGATCTTAAGAATCAAAAACAAATTTGACCTTCATTTGTAAAATTTTGGTTTACACGCATATAACTAATCATTTGAGTGGTTAAAATTCAATATTTCAAAAGCATTTACTTGTTTTAGTTACATTTTTTGATTTCTAATTTGTTGGATTCAATGTTGTATATTCTCTTCTCTTGCGCTTTTGAGTGACCTTGAAAATCAAAAGCAACTGCAGTCATATTTTTCATAGAAAAAATATTAAACATTTGTGTGTAGAACTAATCGATTGTCGAAGACGGAATCAAAATAAATGCTAGCTACATTGTGCAGGTTTTCAATGATGTGTAAAACCACATTAAGATTATTACCAAATCATTTTAACTGTGGGAAGTATCTTTGCATAATCCATAAAACTCATTGTGAGGATTACCACGGGAACCCCAAAGTAGTCAACACATTGAGGAACTGGTTGACAAAACGGGAAGTGCCCTACTACCTAATTGACTAGAAATTCCCATGAGTTCTAAATGTTGTCCATATAAGGCCTCGTTCATTAAATATATTGTGGGGTAATGGTCTTTTGTATAGGATTTATTCTATAATAGTGTACCTCTCTTAGACAAGTTATTGTTGAGTATTGAGAACAAAAGCATAGGAACCATTTGACATTGGGGCCAACTTGAACTTATCGAAATTCATATTTCAAATAGATATTACAAAGCAATACTTTCTTGGAGTCATAACCTTATTTTTATTAACAAGGCGAGAGTCCATTAAAGTTGTGCCTCGTATATATTTCATCACGGATCATACTTAGCCAAAATTCCTCGACATTAAAACCTTGTTTGAACAAGGCAAAACTCTGCTAAAATTAGGCCTTGTACTTTTCATCACCACTCATGCATTCCCTTGTTGTTTGGTGTTCTTTGGTCAAATGAGAACACCTCAAAGTGTTTTACCTACTTAAAATTATTTTCCTTTAAAAGTAGGATTCAAATATTGAAAGTTCGTTGGTAAGTCTTCATATTTTTGTGGTAGTCTTAAACCAATATTGGGACATTTCACCGCTAGGATAGTTTCCTTTCGTGGTCATTACGCATCTCACAATATACCAATCCATTTTTAATGCTTATGTATTTTATATCTTTGAAACTTGATCTAAGTATTAGCATTGTATTGTTACACTACTCGAATTATATCAACGCATTCTTCGTACTTAGACATTGTTTTCCAAAAAACTTGATTTGAGTCTTAGAAGTGTGTTGTTGTGTTGCTCGCATTGTACCAATCCCTTTTCGATACTTACATCTTTTTTCTTGAACGTGATTTAAGTATTGACGTTGTATTATTACATTGTTTACCTTGTAACAATCTCGTTTTATACTTAAACCTTGTTTTTGTTTAGACTTGGTTGAGTTGTTGGCAATACGTTGTTACGCTGCCCACATTTATGTAGATTTCTCTAGATATCCCTTATTGCATATCTTAGACATTCATATATTTCTTACTTGGTAGTCATTACATTATCCATATTGGCATAGATCTCTTTAGGTATTCCTTGTTGTATATTCCATACACTTAGAGATTTATTGCCTTGCACTCGTTTTGATGCCCATTTTGCCAAGGATTCCTCGTGACGCTTATGTTTTCAAGCTTACTTGATTATCAAAATCATGTCATTATGGTCTTTTGTTTCTCCTAGGTTTCCTTTCGAGACTTATATCAAAACCCCCATCCTTGTACGATGTCTAGTTTGCAATCGTTATTCCACTCAAATCGACATAAAGCTTCCTTCCATTCCACATTCTCTTGGCAGTCATAGAGTTGAATCGTGGCTCGCCACTCATGCTCGTGACCTTTCATCTGGCCATATCTTTCACGGGTTTAGCTCTGTAACCTCCACGAATAATTTCGTGAGCTTCCTCTGCATCGTTTTCGTGAATCGTAGGCCCTCCAAAAACGTTTCTTGTCTTCTTTCGTGGCTCATGTTGGCTTCCATGACTGTCTATGTTAGGGCTTCCACGATTAACATTCTGCAATGTTTTCGTGAGCATTTTCGTGCTACGTTTTTCGTGAGCCTTCTGCTGCGTTTTTCGTGAGACTTCTGCCTCTTTCGTGAGCTCTGAATCATGGATCTCTCTTGCCCTTTTTGCCATTGTCTCCTCTTTTTATGATCTCCCTTTCTGTTCGCGATTTTCGTGTCTACTGATTTTGTGGCTCTCGTACGACTCTGAATGGGCTTCCATTACTCATCTCTTAATGTATTGTTCTCATGAATGGCTTCCACGACTGTGTTAATGGCTTCCACTACTCTGAATGGGCTTCCACGACTTTGATTGGCTCAGCTGTGAGTGGGTGTTTGGCTCGACATCTGTGGATTTCTCCATTTTTCCATTTCTCAGACTGCCTCCTTGCAATTTCGACTGTCCCTTGTTCTCAGTTTCAACTGAATAGTGAGTACTAAAATCGTGGGTACTAAATCGTGGGTGCTCCTCTGTGTTCCTCTATTACACGTTTTTCTGATTCTTCGTGAATCGTGGGCAGGGTTTTCTGAAATGGGGATTCCCCCAGCTCTCCCCTCATCTTGACACCATTACAAGCGGTTCATCCTTCACCGATGTCTCCTTCCACCTCTGTCGTTGTAGTAACCTCCTCAGCTGGGAAAAACGAACCAGGGCAGCAAGGTTTCCCCTACATCGTAGCGGAATTACTACGTAGGCTTGATGTAGTGGAATCATCTAATAGTGTACTACGAATTGCGTTATTTGAACTGACAATCCGAATGGAGAGAGCTGAAGTGAGCAACATCAAACTGCATAGGGAACTTACATATATCATGACCCAGGCCATTCCTATAGGTACCAACAACCAATTACATGCAGAAATTTCAGACTTGAAGAACAAACAGGAAGAGATTCAAACCCAACATGAAAATCTCAAGAAACAATCGGATTCATGGGCACAAATAGTGAAAGGTAGAGACCAAAACACCTCTCCTCTTACCGTTGTGGAGGAAGTTGTGCAGGAAAAACTTGTGGAAGAAAGAAACAGGCGAGCAAGAGAGCTCAATCTCAAGGTAAGAGGGCTGCCCACACCTCCTCCTTCTTCGATCATTTCACCATTGCTTCTGATTTCATCACAAATAAGTTGGGGCTGTCGGAAGTGCAAATTGATAGGGCATGGCTTGGTCTTGATTCTACCCTCTTCCTTCACTTCAAATCAGCAGATGACAGGCTTCGGGTGCTTAGAGCTAAAAGGAGACTATTCTCACTCCCGGATAAAATATTCCTTGATGAAGATCTCACTAGAGCCCAGTGGGCAGAACTCAAACAGTCCCGGAGTTAGTCATGGCAGCCAGGAAGGCTGGTAAATGGGCGGTGATTCGGAACCTCAGACCAGTGATTCGAGACACCTTCCCTCCTGGTTGGGCTCCCGGTTGATGGTCCTGCTGGGAGTGGCGTTATAACAGGGGCATTTCCATGTCATGTTGGATTGGAAAATTGATCTTACTGGTTCTTGCTTGGTCTTCTACAAGATGCAGTGGATTATTCAAACTCTTAGTTACTGGGCATCGAGGCTTCGCGAGTTACTTCCAGCCAGCCTTGTTTGTGTGCTAATGGTGTTGGGGTGTTGCTCCCTCTTCTGCTCACCCCCCCATCATTATCCTCTTTTCCTTTTTCTGGGTTCTCTCGCACTTGCTGCTTCCGTCTCCTCTTCTCCATCTCTTTTTGTATTTTGGGCGACCCGTTTGGGTCCTCTCGTTGGTTTCTTTTTTGCTTTGTACTCTACAGTCCCATTGACCTACTTTTGTGGTCATTTGTCAGACATTAATATTACTATCTTATCTTATCTTATCTTATACATTCAAATCCAATGATGCCAAACATGAATAGATATCATATGGTTCCTCACGCTTACGATAATAGGGAACCCATGCTATATTCTACTTCTTCTCCTTCATATCCTATTTGTTCTATTCTTTTAATTCTCCTCAAACCTCGAAGTCTCATCCAATCAATGTCCTACACCATTTTCAGTCACCCACATGATTTCTCCCTCGATTAAAGATTCGGGTCACCATATTCCTCTAATTAATCATCTAAGTCGAACCCTACATCATGATCCACTCACTTTCTACATAATCCCCTTCTTTTATCCGCACTAAAAAATCTTCTAGGAAACTCAATGCCAAACTATCCTAAAGTTGAATTCAATTCAACTCTCAAGACTTTTGAATCCAAATCTACTTCGTCTCATGAGTCATATTCTTACATAAACTTCCAATCTCCTCATCTATGTCATCATACATCTTCCAAATCTTCAACACTTGTTGGACCTCAGCCATCAACCCAATCTTATATCAACAATTCACTAGATTCTCCAATTGATCTACTTCAGAATGGAGAAGCGATCAGTGAGTTCATGGACTTACACGATGACATTCCTCTAAAATATCATGAGTAAGGATTCAATTTTTACCTTGATTAGTACGCATATCTTGGGGAAGAAGTTGATACTTATGGCCCACACATGAAGGAAGATCTTGAGATCATCAAAGTTGGTCCACCTCTTATTATCCCATTCTATTTCCCATTGAGTTATGAAATGGGTGGGTCTATTATTGATCCATCTTCTACATTATCATTGCCCCATCATTCCTTACATAACATAATTCCACAATCACCTTCAATCTATGGGCCATCTCCTCCTAGTAGCCAATTATCTTCAATCCCTTGGATTCCTTCTAGCACATTATCTTTTATTCATGGGTCATTTTTTGTATCCCATTATCTTCTATTCATGGGTCACCACAGATGTATCCCATTATCTTCTATTCATGGGTTACCACTATGTTGCTCATTATCTTATATTTAAGGGACACATCCACGTAGTCCTTCATCTTCTATATATGGGTCACTTCTCGGTAGTCCTTTACCTTCTATTATTGGGTCACGTACTAGTATCCCATCGTTGTCTATTCTTGGGACACCTCTAGGTATCCCATCATTTTCTCCCCTTCAGATTTCTTATAGCCCATTACCATCTATCCTGGGTCCACCTCTTGGTGGTTTGTTAGCTTTTATTCTTGGTCCTCCTCCTAGTCCACTTCCTTCAATCCTTGGAGCTTATCCTCTTTGTCCATCATATTATCCCTCTATCAATAACTGTGGCAATCCCATCATCATCCCTACCATTCCTATCATCAATCCTAACCATAATATTTCTTCTTCCACTTCTCAGACCAAACAAATCATGCATTAGGTTGTATGAAACATAAACAACTTCTTCATCAAGCCAAAATTAAAAATCCAAAGATCTCCAAATCTCTAAGAAAATCAAATAACCACAAATGAAAAAATCAAATGCGATCCAAAAATGCACCCCAAGGAAAACTCCAAGTATGGTGCAAATTACAAAAATCTATGGATAGGGAACTCAAGATCCCACATACAAAATCCATGTTTCAAGATAACTCATAGTCACTTATAGAGTGTGATGTCACCAAGATCATTGAGATTGGAGATCATATCACTCTAGCTAAACAAATGCTCCTAGTCTCTCTCATCAAAGAAATCACAAACGACATTTTTGGATCGTATCATGTGGAGTGACATTGTTGGTCCCAACATTGCAATCAAGTATTGCATACACATGGATGTTATTTACTTTCATTTTATCTTCATATGTAAAACTCCCACCATTTTTATCCCTTTAATGATCTTGTTGTTAGTGTTTTCATTTTCATTGTACGACATTTATCTCTATGGTATCCATTTGACCTTGGTCTTTCATCACATTGGTAAATTAAAGAAAAACTAACCTCTTAAGATATCCTTTAACTATCTACATCTAATATACTTGTTACAAAGACCTTTTGGATCATATTTATTGACACTAAATAATGTCTTCATCACAGTCACTTCCATATCCTTCCATCAAGTCATTAGTGGTTCTTAACCCCTTATCAAAATAAATCAAGAGAGCTGAAATAAGTTTTCAGAAAGAAAAAATCAATAAAAATGTCAAAAAGCAAAAGTAAATCAATATATAAATCTCTCTTGGGGTATTTCCAGTATCTTTATCGAGGCTATGAATTCCTAACTGGAAGTAGATAAATGTTACGATGAGAATCAAATACATCTCCATCAAGGGTATGGATGTTTACCTAACAGTGGAGAAATGTACGACTCTCCTTCCACCCTCCATTCAAAAATCATCTTTCAAAATAAATCAGTCCTACACATTGGCTAGTGTGTCTTCACTTATTGATTATCAAATCTTCCCTTTAAGAGGTAATTAATCTCCACATGCACACAATGGATCTCTATGAGAAAACAGGATTGGTATTTTACCAAGTGTTATTTAGACCTTGTTCTGACTCTTAATTTAGTCATTATTTTGTCTCACCATTTATGCCTTTGGCTCATCACCTTTTCATCGCGATTCTTCTAGCTATGTTTTCCATATCATTTCATAACATTCATTGTTCTTCTGCTTCATTTAGAACATTCATGTGTATAAAATTGTTTGTTTACCATGAGGGAAAAACTTTGTCCCCATTTCCATTAGCAATCTTGTCTTTCTTTCGATCATATGTTTCTTGGTCAGCTTGCACTACGGGTATGTTCACTCCATACTAGCTCTTCATTGGCTTAAGTCCATCATCTTGTTGAACATATCCTTCTTTTCCTTGATCCGGTTGATCCTCTTCTCGTAAAGGGAAAGAATCCAATGTCTATTTATAATCCAATGACTGTGAGTAGTTATGTTAAGTATAGTACTAGTAGTTGTAAAAATCAAAGTCAACATTTAACATTTTCACATTTAAAATTCAGAAAAAAGGTAGCCAATAACACAAGTCACATCTAAAAATCAACCAATAAAATGGTGACACATCATCTGTACCAAAAGGGTGATTTTATTCACAAGGGCTCATATTAATTTTCTTTATATTCAAAATTACCTATTTTAAATCTCTTAAAATATATTTTCCACATAATTTAAAAGCACAAAAGAAAATCTAATGTTGTAAAGGGTATTTTTAAAAATATTATATGACACTTAAGTGGCTCTGGAAGCCCTCTAACTTTATTTTCATGGTCATTGGCTCATTTCCACTATATGCACGGGATTCACCATTGTATATTCTCACCTATCTCTAGGGAAATATTGGAGCTTGGTGTTTCCTGTACATAGTTTTAGAAAACCATCAAAACATCCAAAAACATTCACAAAAACTTTGAAAATCCTAAACATTCAAAAATCACAAAATCCAAAAACAATGTAAAAAACTCAAAAACACTAAACATTGGAAATTATATTACAAATCATCCTACTTCAGGGCTTACTTGTTCTAGTGTTAGACATGTGAATCATCTTGTGATATTTCTTCACCAACAAAGTTGGTTTGCTTGTTGTGTTTGTCTTCCCTTACATATATCTTTACTTGGGGAAATTTTATAGTGCACATTAATTTTTCATAGGACTTCTATGTCCTACGTCTAATCCTTTGTATGTATCCTTGTTTGGGGCATCATTTTAACCCATATCGTATAACTCGAACATTTGGGAATTGAAGTGGGATAACAAAAACATTGGTACAACTTTCTTGTGTATTTCTTGTTTAAGTTTATATGTATATGCTTGTTGATTTACTTTATTGCTTGTTTACTTTCTCATACTGCATTGCTTATGTATATTGTTTTGAGTCACTTCTTTAGAATCAAACAAAAATCAATATTATGACTTTTCATGTTATTTTACCCTTTTTGTTGTGTGCTTATATCAAATAAATAGTTACTTCTGAGCCAGATGTTACATCAGCTACGTCGTGATCTTCCTATTATCCATCTCTCCTATCTTCCATTCTAAACTTCATTTTCTACTTATTATTCTCCAATTCTTCCCCCTCCCTTACTTCTTCCACTTGAGGCATAGGTTCCCACTGAATCAATAAAATCAAGCAATGGCTGACCAAGCCTAGTTCGACTCAATCATTGTAGTGTTTTATTATTCTGTTGTGACTATTTTCTTCTTCTTTTCTAGAGTCCATGGCCTCTTTTATCATCCCATCGACACTCAAGAGGGAATCCTATATCATATTAATTGTCTTCTACTCAATTTAATTATATGTAATTGTCTACTATATTCGAAGTGGAGTCGCTCATGCTACACCACATCAAAGAGGGACAAATGTAGATACCTAAATCTAGCTACACAGTTTTAATACTAAAATTGCACTTCTTACCCTATATTATATTAGATGATTATAATTAGTGTATTTCTTACTAATTAGATAAAACTCCCCTCCATCTCGGTCAATTAACTACACTTCATTAATTAACTAATCTCCCCCTTTATTCTGGATGCAAATTAACATTATTTTGTTAGTTATAATCATATTCTAATTAATTAATTAATTAATTGACCAATATTGTTTAATTGATCCTCTAAATTAAAATTTACCCTCTTATTGGGTCATTCCCCTTCTCCGAACCTTCAAAATCTATCAAGTTCTCTCCAAATGGCTTTCAAAAACCTGACTTGATCTATTAATCAATCTAATTGATTAATTTAAATCACACTCAACTCACCTAACTTAGAAATTCTAATTAACCTCCCCTAATCATAATTAACCCTTTCTAAATCTATTTAACACTTGTTAATATGTAAAGTTCTTTTATCCCACATTCATGAGGATGATAGTTTCTCTTCTTTGCTTCTCTTGTCTTTCTCCCCGCTTGCTCCATTTCCCCGCTTTGTGGGGTATTTGGCTTCAAGTTTCCTTTCGCTTTGTCTTTTCTTATTTTTTCTGTTTTTGGGAACTTGTTTTGATTTGTCCCCACTCGCACTTTGTATATTGTTTGGGCTGAAATCCCATTGACCTACTTTTGTGTTCATTTGTTGGACATTAATATATTTATCTTATCTTATCTTATCTAAATTGGAAAACTATATAAAGAACCCTACCCCTCCCTTCTAAGTTTACACCATGTCCTTGTAAGACATTAACATATGATAAGAGCATTTCAAAACTTTGGAAGACTTATTGATCAAGCAACCTCCCTTTTCTACTTGGTAAAGAGTAGTACGAGAAGAACCAAAAATGACAATTAAGCCATATTGGTGAGATCTCTTCCTCTTCCTTGGAGAAATACTTTGATCACACGTGGCTACGTATGGCTCACTTAAAGAAGTATCTACAATCTAAAACCCATCAAAAACATTAAAGGATGGTTTTCATTTCATGTTGTTAATATTAGATGCATTAGTTAAGATTTTCCTTTTAATAGAGATAGGAATCTTTTTGGTGTTAGTTTCATTTCATTAACTTAGATTAGTTATTCATACATACAGGTTACATGGAGCTCAAAGAAGTGGAGTTCAATTTCCCTTTCACCTATAGAAGCAAAATATTTTGTAACCAATTGAGTTATTGTACAATCATTGTGGCTCTAGAAAGTTCTAGAAGAATTTAGGGAGAAAATAAATCAAGTTTCAAGTATTTTTAGTGATAACATGAGAACTACCAAATCTTCCAAAAACCTAATTTATCACAACTCGTCAAAGCATTTTGATTTTAAATACCATTTCAGTTGAGATTTGGCTCATAAGAAAGAGGTGGAATTGAAGTATATAAATAGTCATGATCAACTTGCAAATATCTTTATTAAGGTTATAGCAAAAATATAATTTTTGAAGCTCTGAGATTAAATTGTTAGTCCGTTTGGCATTAAGAGAGGCGGGGATGTTGGATAAGTGTTGTTGATCGAACACTTAGTGGTTGTTTTTTTAAGGATTTTATATTCCAATCTATCTAGTTAATAATATTAATAAATAAGTGATATTAAAGAGCATATTCATGCATATCAGGGATGAAGATATATATATTTTAAAAAAGACAAATAAAGTCATGTAAAGGTTGTAGCTTAAATTATTTTACTGTAAATTAATAGTTTTATTTTAAGTGTTTTTAGAAAAGTCTAGAATAGGCTACAATAAATATGTTTATATGTCAATATTTAAAGATACATATATTGTTTTGGAGCTATTTAATTGTAAGAAGAAAGGGAAGAGCTTGTGAAGGTTTACAATTTTTCAGATAATAAAACATAGAAGAATATTTACTTCAAATTTTTGGTATGAGTGATTTGAACAGTTTCATATTCTCTTGCTGAAAGTTTTCCTTAGTTGAACACTGAGAAGCATGTTTGTTTCATTGTCATTATTATATCCTGGACACATCATAAATGAGTTAATTACATGCCCATGATTTTTCATATATGCCCTAATTTTTCTTTCATTGTGATTATCTTCTAGCTTTAAATGGGTGCAATGCATTGGTTTTGTATGAGCTGTTGTTTTTTACGCTTAGATGTAAGAAATGGAAGAAACAATGTTAAACAAAGATGAATATTCTCGCATGAAAGGTAGTAGAGATGTTCAAACTCTAAGGTATACCAGTGATCTTATAAATTGTGTACGTAAAAAAAATTAGCTTTTGAATTTCTTAAGCTTTGGTTTCAATACACTTTTCATAGTGAAGACATCTAACAATAGGTTCAATTTGGATGAATGGTTGCAAGCTTCAATAGACATCTATGTTTTGGGTAAAATGCAATAGACATTTATGTTTTGGGTAAAATAGTAACTTAATTTGTACAGAGTATTTATGTGAGATATATTTAAACTATGGAAAAAATATAATTCATTTTATAAATATGTTAAACATAGAAATTACAATAAATTAATTAAGCTTCAAACAAAGATTGATGCACTTGAAGATTAATTATTCATCTCTTCATAACTAAAAACTACTTCAGAATATTTTGTGAAATAATTCACATACCGTATATATTATAGATTTATATGACGAGTTTTCTCAAATATATTATAACACTTCAAACATACATATTAAATTAAAACTTTCTATAAATAAAAATAATCTTCTTTTTCAACTTTAATTTTAAATTGCTTTTATTTAATTTAAACTAATAACAAATTTACTAATTTTTAATTTTTTTAATTAAGTTATAAATTAATGTAAACATCAATTTTTTATGTTGTACCAAAATCCCATTCAATTTTAAAGACTTGCACATATCTATATAACGTACACATAAATCTACGACGGAAAACAAAAAACATCATATCTAAAATATGGTGAACTCAATATTTTGCAAGTATTTTCGACCAAATAAATAAAGCCAACTGTTAAAACATCAAAATCAACAACACCTAAATTCAAACGACCGGTACAGGAAATATTTGACAGGCATGATTAAGTTGAAAGATACTTACATCGGTAGCAGCTTCCCACAATATTTCCAAATTCTTAGCCCGCTGCAGTTCTAATATCCGTAGACTTTCCCATGAAAATAGCCACGAGGAAGATTCTTTTCCTTGAAATCATCACAACGAAGCCAGACGAGTTCTCTTGATCCTTTGCTTACGTTCTGATTAAGAAAGCGTCCGCTACCATCGAAAATTTTTAATCCAGAAATGAAAGGGTTGAGGCTACGAGAACCTTTGTTCGTGTTAACTATGATCTCCCCTTGCGAAGAAGGATGAAACCCGTCGGAGTCAAAAGACCTGCTTTTTATTCCTCGGATGCATATTTCTTCCTAGACAGCACAGAGACAAAGAAGGTTCCTATTACATGATACTGATAAACGAAAAACAAACAAACATTAAAAATGATAAATGTACCAGGAAAGACAGCAATCAGGCGCACACAGAGACAAAGAAGCTTCCCATTCCATGATAATATCAAATGAAATACAGAATTATAAGTTATTAACTTTACCGCGGGCTGAATGTGAATAGTCTGTCGTGTGGACCAAAGACGATACGGCGATTGTCGATTGGCAATCTCCCTTCCCAAATCTCTTAAATGATCATGCATTCTTATCCGACTATCCTCATCAACAAGCTCAACAAGACACTTATTCACTAGCCTTTCCCAGCCATGTAATCCATTCCACTTTGATCCGTCCCATACAGTGATGGCTGTACTTCTCTCTTCTCCAATGAAGAAACAAGCTGTATCCAAAAACATCTCCTTCTCTTCTTCATCCAGCGCATCATAACTTATTTTTAGTCTCTCTGTGATGTCGCCGGGCAGTATTCTGGATATCTTTTCTAGCTGAGCCTCCCAATAATCCATTTGAGACCTTCCATAGAGCTGCCCTCCCAATACCTTGAGAGACAACGGTAATCCTTGGCAAGATGATAGGAACTTTTCAACAATTTGCTCGAATCCGGAGCGGGGAGAGGGTTGTAAGAATGCATGCCAACAAAAAAGCTGCTTGGCGTGAGACGGATTCAGTACTCTCATTTTATAAATGGCAGAGATGCCACAAGATATAAGGACCTCCCGCTCGCGAGTCGTCACAATAATCAAGCTGCCGCTCCCAAGGCTGTCCTTTACAGGCAGTAGAGCCTCCAGCTGATCTGGATGATCCACGTCATCCAAAACAATAAGCACAGAAACAGATCTCAGACGACTTGCGAGAATCCCTTTGCCTTGATCTACATGGTCAAAGGATGCAGCATGGAAACCCAGGTCCTCCAGAAGTTTTTTCTGCTTCTCATGCAAGAGGCCTTTTTCAGCAGCATCTCGAATATCAAAGAGAAAGCTACACCTCTGCATGCTCGAGCATTTCTTGTTATATAATTCTTTTGCAAGCGTGGTTTTGCCGGAACCACCCATGCCCCATATTCCCACTATTTGAACATTGGCATGACATTCATGTGCAATCGTTTCAAACTCTTCTACGGCTTCATCGAGACCCATTGGATGTTTTGCCACATCTAACGGCACCTTTTTCATGTCTTTCAGTACACGGTTCACCACATTTTTCACAACCCTCTGCTCATCACTACCCACACAGCCAATATTGAAACAAGCATTATTATTCAGCAAGCCATTAAAAATGTGGAATACCGGAAAATAAGAAAATTAAAAAATTAAAAACCCAAAACGGAAAAAATCGTAGCTGATGAAAATAGAAAATAAGTAAAGATAACCAGTCTGTGTCTCACTGATTTATTTTTTTTGAAGTACAAATAATGAATGCATGAATGGGAAGATGCGGTCGGCAGAGTATCGGGTACTTACTCCTCGTTAGTAATTATGTCGCCGATATAGAATGAAACTTCATTGAGTGCCATCTTCCACTCCTCAAGTTTTCTAAGTATCTACCCTTCCTTTCATACTCCGCAAATGCTCCAACCACATAGATTCCTTTTCCATGAACTGCGTGTCGTAAATCACATGGCTGAACTTTATAGAAGATAGGGATAATTGGTGTGCCAGTTTGCAGCATAAAAGCCAGCTCGGCCAAACACCATGGAGACTGCGCGTAGTGCTCAGAAAAAATAGCTATATGAAGTGAAGCACCAGCAATTGCTTGCTGTAAGACTGCAGGAAAGAAATCCCCAAGCTTCAGCTCTTCCCTATCTAAAAAAACTCTAAGTCCCGTAGCATCGAGGGCACGGTAGATAGTGGTGGCCAATGTGTTTTTCACATCGTTTCCGTGATGATTTATGAATACATCATACGGCAGTTGTTTGTTTGCAGCAGAAGTAGATGCGGATGGTGCAATTCCATCAAAAGCATCTGGTTTTCCAGCAGTGCCAGAAGTGGAAGCAGCCATGGATAGAAACAAAGAAAACCAGAAAAGCGGGGTCTTTAGGGTTTGAAATGTTTCGCAGTGCGCAGGGTTTGCTCGATAAAGCATCTGATTAGTAAAGGTCAGTTTGGAAATTGAGGCTCGAGATGTTGCAACATTCAAGAAGAGATTTGAAAGGGCAAATGGCAAAGCGCGTAGAATGAGTGGTTGTGTTAGTGTACGAAAAGGGAAGAGATGCTCTGCATGTCGACATTAAAGAAGACCATGGTGCGGTGTTTTGATTATTAATTGGAAATTGACATGATGTGGACCGTTTTTTTGGGGTGATTTTAGCAGTATATTATCGCCATCGCTAATAAAAATTGGACTGAAATTTTATCAAAAACAGTATGATTTATAAATTATGTATAAAAGAGCAAGAATTTACATGAAAAAGTTGGGCGGTTCAAAAAATATATATATATTGACAGCCAGAGATAATTTGAAATTTCACGCCTGTTTGACTACGACTTGTAAACGTGGCGGAGGCGAACTTGGAAAGTAATGGTTTGCAGCATCTTTGAATTGACAAGCATGATTGATTTGGAAAGAGGCATCCATTTCAACCCCTTTCCTAATTGAAAATAGGTGCGAGAAAGAAATGGGGTTGCACCATCACAATTATTGAAGAAGCCACGTGTTCTCCTAATAAAATTTTCCCTATGTGGAAAGACAATTAAATCTTTAAATCCACTTATTATTTGTAAATGGAATATTTTTTAATAAAATTTTAAATGAGTTACAACTTAAAAGTCCATGTTACATTATCTTAATATTTTTTATCGATTAGTAAAGGTAAGTCAAAAAATGGTAAAGTGCATGAATGAGTCGGGAAGTTAGCGTAGGAAAGTGTGTAGATGTTGCATGTCGACATAAAGAAGAACATGGTGCGGGCCCCATACTTGTAGACTCGCAAAGTGGTGAGATTCGATAGCAAACATGTGGAAACTTTGAAAGTAAAGGTCCGTCACCGTACCCGTGGCATCTTTGACTTGACAAGCATGATTAATTTGGAATTCGAGGCTCAAGCAACCATTTCCGCCACCGGCTATTCTTCCCATAGAATGTGCCTTGCCTAACACTTTGTTATACCATGCCACCATACAACATGTAATTTGTCGGCAGGATGATGTGGCCAAGACAGAGAAGACAGAAAATATCGCGTGTGAGTAGGAAAAGCGTGGAAATGGGGCTCGTTTGAATACCGATCATCAATTTTCACGCCAAAATCAAGCCTCGCCCAATTATCATCGCCATTTCAAAAAATGATGGGTGTTTGGCACGAACTGGCACACAATGTTTCATGATAACCAGACGACGAATCTTACAAAGCAAGAAATAGGGGTGCCATTACACAAGGAAGAGGCATTTGAGCAAACCGTGGAGTCACAAATGTCGCTTAACGTAAGGGAGACAATAAGATGGAGAGGAGTCGAGCAAAGGAGTCGAGGACACACATCAAAGCAACAATAAGTTTATTCAATCTAATCTCCCCGCTTTGCTTGTGTGAATCAATGGCTTCTTCCAACAGATTAGATTATAGTTTTGCATTACAGTTTTGCTTTTTGCATCTTTATATTTATTATCCACTAAATACTCATTATGGGCAATTTTATGGGCCAATACATTTTGCCCACTATATACTAGTGTTTTATTGGACTTTCATAGGCGATGTTTGTTGTCTAAATCTGCTTCATATGGTCCATGCAATCTATTTTTCATGATGTATTTGGTTTTGTCTACTATGAGCATTTATTTATGTGGGTATTAAAGTAAATTGACATAATTTCACAACAATCCTTGTATTCAGTGCTACTCCATAATAGTTCTCCTCTTATCTTTGAAACTTGTAAGATGCGCACAAAATAACGTTAATAGGTTCTTCTCTCGTCATTGTTAGAAATAGATGTTTCAATCGCATTCAATAATTGTTTGAACTTCTTATGGAACAGTGTCCATTCATTCCCAAAAAGTTTTAAAAGGTGGATACATAAAAGGTGTAGTCACAAAATCATGCACTTTAGACATTTATTTATCTCGATCTCATACTACTATTTAGAAGGTTCTTGAGTGAAGAAAGTACTAAATAACCATAGTCTTTTGGCCATCTTGTTTTATTTTATTTCATCAATACCTCTTGCACCCATATGCCCAAATGCCTTCTAATAGCCCCGTGTTATTTTAGCCTCGAATGGCACGCCTGTGGGCACCCCTGGTCCTTTTTGCACTTTCCCGCCACTTTTGGGCTCTTTCTAGCCGTTTTACATCTTTATCTTTCTTGTGGTTAGCCTTTTCGGTATTAATTATGAAATTAGACTAGGAAACCCTATAAATATAAAGTTATGAGACCATAATGAGGGACCTAACATAACTTACTACTATCACTCCATTTAGAGTTGCATCTATCTATTGCATTAGAGATCACTTGCATCCACATAGCTCCATCATCAAGGAGAAAGGTTAGGACATCTACATCACACTTCATAGGGGGAGGGATTCTATTCTATTCCATGCACACATTCTACTACATTTTCTACACATAGTTACTACTCGCTACTTCACAAAGTGTGATCTGGCACAAGAGCGACCTAGGGCATGTTCGCACACACTTGCACATAGAGCTTCATTGGGTCTGTGATGTAGTGCACCGCTCAACTTAGTAAGTCCACCATTGTGGCGGTTGAGTCATTCGACCCCTTCATACAATTTATTCTTTTTTAGGGTTTGATGCTTGTTTTGAGGTCTTGCAGGTCTTTCATTCACCTCGAGTTATTGGCGACATACAACACATGATAATGAATATGATGCAGCGCACAACGAAGGTTCCTGATCACCTCTCATCCCTGTGAAGATCGGTGGGCCGAGTTTTTTGCAAAGACCAATGTGCCGGATATCATACCAAAGTTCCCGCAGTGCCCCAATCCTCCTCTAGGTGCTCCACCCAAAGATATAGTCTGGATCCATCCGTTTTGGGACTTCTACATAGTTGCTCATGCTCCTAATTTTTCCAATTACCTCTTCGACACTATCCGACATGCATATGTTATTCAACTAAGTTCTTTCCTCTTCCTTCTTGCACATTAGGGTTAACATTTCCTTTTGCATAGTTGTTTAGCTCATTTACATCTTTATTTACTACATTTATTTACTTTATTATAGATGTTCATAACTTAGATTAACTATCCTCATACTACATAGTCAGTCCATTTTTAGTTAATCATTTTGGTGAACCCGACGGTTTCAAAACTTCCTTTTTATCATGTCTGTTGATCTAGAGAACACTTGACAAAACTCACACAAGAAGTCCACATGGCAAAATAGGCCAGGTTTAAGGGCGCGAATGGACAAGAAGAACCCATACGTGGAGGGAAAGTTCAACATTCAAGACTTAGTTGATTTTGAGCATGAAGACCTATTTTTAGAAGATGGCATACAGAACACACCAATGATGCAGAGACGTGCGCGCCACGCATTGTCTATCTTTGGAGGATCAGATTGAATCGTTTTGTATGGAGATGAGCTAAGAATAGGATTGCCACTTCAGTTAACTGAAAGAGGTCTATAGATAACACACTTGCATGTGTGGCTATGCCTGTAAAACGGCATGGCTAATAATAGCATGCGGCCTATTTTTGGAATAGATAAGCGGTGAAGGCCAAGTCCCCACCCTATATATAAGTAGTGAATTACCTAAGATAAAGGGGGATGAGAGATATATAGGTATATGCAAAGCGTAAGAGGTAAGCATAGAGAGATATGTGCATATGACTGGATTATCGAGATCCGTCGTGCGTGCATCAGTATAGAATGCCATTATTGTAAGGAGCTTATGTGTTTATTAATAGATGGAAGTTATTGGTTGAATCTAAGTGTCAATCGTGTGTTATTGAGTAGTGCATGTTCTTGATTCAATCATGATTATTGTTTAAGCTTGTTCTTTCTTAGATCTGAATATGGCATGCAGTGTAGAATGATGGATTCGTTATGGATCTATATGTTTCTTCCTTCATCACGCTAACATCTTGCTACAACAACCCTAAAGAGGGACATGGTACCTTTGCATGCTTCGAGTGAGCGCTCGCCTAGGCCGAGTGATGTTCCAAAGCGTTTAGGTGTTATCCGGTAAATTCTAGGCTCGCATCATTGGTTTCGTCACGAACTTCTTTTCAATTGTTTTCAGGATGGTTCACGATGAAGATGTACCGGTTAACTCTAACAAGTATTGAGGAGTGGATACATGATCTGGAGGAATAATATGCATGACGATTTATTTCAACATGGATCTCGAGTTTAACACACGCATTGGGTAGAAATAATAATCTGTATGATAACTTATATGAGATCTTTTTCACCATCTTTCCAATAGAATTATACGAGTGGCTGATTGCTTATGCATCTAAGTGGAATTAGAGGTATCACACACTTGTCTAGACACAGGAATAATTTCAGCCCTTTATGATGTTGATCTGATCTGGACTCGCGCTGTGGATATGTGGTTTCGTGGTGTTCTAAATAGTTATATTCTGAAATATTCAATTTTGACATATTCTTTCTCAGAGGTAGTTGAATTCTAGTTTTTGCGATATCCTAGAGGAGCATATTTGCAAGGCATCCCACTGACGATCAAGATCTTGATGGTAACTTTGAACTTGGAGAGTAAACTGATGGCTAACTAAACCTAACCACGCAAGTAAGGGAACAAGTTTGGAGAAAGATGGCAGACCTAGTGGCATAAAGGCAGGAGAGGAAAGGTGACTTAAGTATAATGAGGCATGCGAGAGGGAGATAGAGAAGCAACATTTCATTGCAGAAAGTATGGCGTTGAGGAGAGAGATGGCTCGTGAAGGATTTATAGCTCACGTAGAAGACATGGAGCTAGAGCATCAGAACTCCCCATCTTGGAAAACATGACAGAGATCCCCCTTGGCCTCACACAAGAAGTGCACCAAAGAGAGACTACCTGGGCCGTGAGTGCACATCTTAATCCACCTGGTGACCTAGCCCTTGTGCTTGGTTTTCCAGTATCTAGTATGACAAGTAACCAATAGGCTAACTTGGGAAGTAGGAGAGTAGGAGTAAGTCAGGGAGAAAGTACATCAATGGCAAGACAGACAACTTCAATGATATTTGGAGGAACATTCTTAGGTGCATCATCCGCACAGAACGTGAGCGCGTAGAATGTTGGATTCACCTCTGGAAGTGGAACTACCTCACAGACTGTAGGGGTTCAGTATAGTACTACTATCAGAGCACATGGGAGTACATCTACAGGTCCTATTCCAGCTATAGGTGGAGGATCAGGAGGTATAAGTGGTTCTAGTTCTGATGGATCTGGTGGTTCTGGAGGCAGAGGAAACATAGGAGGTTCTGGATCAGGTGGTCAAGGCCCGCAGAACCACAAAATATCTATATGGAGATGTCTCTTCGTCTCCCGGAATATAGAGGTATAGAGGATGTTGCCAAACATGTGCATATGTGTGAAATCTTATGGCGTGAAAGGGATCATGGCTTCTGAGCATAAGGCAAGTCAATTTGCTACTACATTACAAGGACGTGCACACAATTGGTATAGGAAGTTTGACCCTGATCAAACTTGCATGGATTATGCAACGTTGAAGGATGCATTCTTGAAAGAGTTCCATATCCCTGAATTTGAGCAAAAGAGTATAAGCGCACTCAAGGATATCAAGCAAGGCACTACTGAGAGTGTACGTGAGTATGATTCCCACTTTAAGACACTTCTATCTAAGTTGTCTTATGATATTCATGCTAGCCAACATGCACAATGGTTTGTTGGAGGATTGATTACACCATTCAAAAGAGCATTGTCACATAAGACATACACTGATCCACGCAAAGCACTGGAAGTAGCTTTGCATGCTGAGGTAGTTGGGAGCATTGACACTAGTGTTAGTCCATTCTTAGAGGCACAAATTGTAGCTATGGAAAAATAGTTAGAGAAGCTATCAACCAATTCAGCCCATGAAATGCGCTCAGGGATTTGGTGTACAGATTGTGAAGTGGAAGGTCACACCAAGGATAGTTGTCCTCTCGCAGCAAGACACTCATTAGTGTTGGATGTGAGATCTATCATTTGAATCATGATGCTAGTTAGTGTCCTTTTTGTTATAACACGTGATAAGGAAGAATGTATCTTGTTATCAGTAAAATTTTTCGTCCACGACCCATGATACTGAAGATTATCAGTTGATTGGTTAGATCCAGGATGCTATAGACATTGGGGTATGACAGAAAAGTGTAACGGATAACTCTAAGAACAAGAATGAGCACCAGGATCGAGATCATAATCAAACGTGCTATGATAGGAATGAGGGGCATTTTAAAGGAGGTCATGGAAGAGGACGTGGATATCACGGTGGATATGGAGGATGAGGCCGTGGTGGAGGAAGAGGTGAGTTCCCTCATGGAACATGTTATACATGCGGATCTCTTGACCACTATAGGCGTGAATGTCCTCAAAATATTACATGTTCTTTCTACGGAAAGAACCATAGCTATGAGGAGTGCCTGGACTTATATGAGCATCTGAGTAAGCAACATAAGCAAGAAAACAAAGGCACCGGATGGTTAGAATCTAGTGCATGGTAGAAGATCAATGGATGCCTAAGATAGCACTAGGCCTAAGGCATCAAAAGTGAATATTGCTACATGAGCTAAAGCAACACGCACAAGAATGGCATTCGCACTGAAGCCTACGATCACTAAGGAGGAGGTTTTTGCATGCAAGGTACCCAGATCTCGCTCATCAGAAGGAAGTTTACCAAGATACCATGGAAGTGCTAAGGAATATTTAGGTGAGATAAAATACCTAAAAGAGTATAAGAAAGCATCGAGACAATCCAAACTGATATCGATGATCTAAGAGAAGTGTGCAAAATGTTACGCCAAGAGAACATCATTCCATTATTAGGAAGTTGGTTAAAAGGAAACACTCCACGTGTAAGTATTGAAACCAGACGAGGAAGATCTGCATGCAAATCTTCCCCTAAAGCATTGACTATGATAAAGAGATCACTCTGAATGTTGTTGTAGATGGATGGTTGTTGAGAAATATTTTGATTGACACAGGTGTGGAAGTCAATGTGCTTACATTAGATGCATGGGTAAAAATGGGGAGGCCTCCATTACAATCATCATCTAATGTTTTGTTTATGGCAAATAGACTAAGGCCACTCCCATAGGAGTGTTGAAGGATGCATCCATAACTATACAAGGGGCCAAATTAACTGGGGATTTTGAGGTATTAGCACTTGCCGAAGCAAGATAGTTTTCAGCCTGCTTGGACGCCCTTGGTGTTATGCGAATAATGCTGACTTGAGATTCAATAAGGGGTATATCAGCTTTGAGAACAAGGAGGAAAGAGTTGTGATACCTCTAACATATGGGAAGTCTACACCATATGTTGAGCCTCTAAGTGAGGAGGACTTAAACAGAATCTATGTACGTGCGTTATTCAAGACCCAGAGGTCAATGAGCCATCAAAGGAAGGCATCCTACAGTGGGAGGATTATCACTCTATTAGTGATACTACGAGTATTTCTTGTGACAATTGGGCTCATGGTACATATGAACTAGTAGGATGCGAGGTAAAAAGCGGTTGCGTGCAAGAATGGACTTCATTCTATTCGACGGATAGGTAGCGCAGTACCTTGGTATATAGGAGTAGAAGATCTTCTTATATTCTTACAAGCCATGGAGGCACAGTGGATAGACTAGGTCAGGAGAAGAGACATGTTAGCATATGTCTTACGCATGAGACAATAGTAGCACTGGTGGGTAGTTCATAGAGATAATTTTGGAGTGGAAGGAGATCAGAGTCACCCTATCTACTAGGTTTGTAAGGAGAAATGCACCTACGTAGATCTGTACTTATACTGGTGATCAACCTATTCAACATCATATTCAGCAAATGTGAGAGACTCTAGATAGTGGGACAGGTTGCATTACCACCTTCACTCTAGGTGCATATATTGTAATCTACTCTACAAGGATGCGCACGCCGTATATGTATACGCCAAACTACATCAAGAGACCTGGGAATTGGCAAAATTTGACTGGTAAGAATGATCCAGACCTTTGACTACTTTTCTTCCCAACCTCCAATAGAAGAGGCATTAAAATTTGTTAAGCGTTAACCATGGGAGATAGTGCAAAGGCGGAGGAACTCACACATGGATTATTTGGCGAGGCCGAATCAAGCACGCATTTTGAAGAAGAAGGAGAAGACTCCATATTGCTTGAACGTGCTTGCCTTGAGAAAGAAAAAGGAAAAATGGTTTACATCGTGGATGATGAGGAATTTGAGAACCTGGATATTGAACATTCACAAGGGGTGCGCGAGGTCTTGGATAGTGCAAACAAGGATACGCGTGCCTATCACAAACCCATGAAGACAAAGAAGGTCAATATAGGATCGGAGGCTAAACCTAAGGAGGCCATAATTGGAGACTATTGGTCAGACTCTGAAGGTGGCAAAGATTATTGAGTTACTACGGGATTACTAGGACTTATTCCCTCGAGGGTATCATGAACTTAAAGGCGTGCATGAATCACTTGTGGAAATGAAGATAAAACTTAAGGAAGGTGCACACTCCGGGAGGAGTTAAAGTGAGAAAGAGACCTTATAGAATGAATCCTAATTTGTGTGAAAAGGTAAAAGAAGAAATTGATCAAATGTTGAAATCTAGAATTATCAAGCCCCTTGATGAGTCAAAATGGGTTAGTCCAATGGTGATCAGTATCAAGAAGGATGGTAGAATTTGAATATGTGTAGACTAAAGGGAGCTAAATGTCGCATGTGTAAGAAACCCATTCCCTATGCCATTTGCGAGGAAATACTAAAGAAAGGAGTTGCGTATGGCGCAAAATCTATTCCTTTGAGATGGGTTTTCCTGGGTATCATCGAGGTTAGGAATTGCTCAGAGGATCAAGAAAAAAAAACTTTTACTACCGAATGGGGAAATTTTTCCTATATTGTGATGCCTTTTGGATTGAAAATGTGCAAAATCCGATGTATTCTCATTGCATAATTTTTAGGCATTCAAAGATTTTATTCACAACTTTTACAGTGTCTACCTCAATGATTGGAAAGTATATGGGCTTGTTAAGGATCGACGTGACAATGCCATTTGCTTAATGTTTAACCGGTGTAGACAATTGAGTATTCTCTTTGAACATCAAGAAGTGCATATTTTCTACACCTTTGGAATATGTTAGGACACATAATCAAAGGAGGCTCGCATTATTGATCTAGCTAATGTTGCATATTTCATTTTAGAGTTGGAGGCACCTACTAGTCCGAGCGAGGTGCGACAGATTTTTAGGTTCACTCTCCGACATATTTACAGATATTATAGAAAATTCATCAAGGGATATGCAAAAATTTCCACACCTCTAGAGGAGTTACAATAGTTGAAAGGAAAAGGTACATTTATTGGGGAGAATCGCAGCAGCCCGCGCTCAAAACATTGAAAGAGAAACTTACTACCGTGCCTATCCTATGTTTTCCTTCATGGGACAAACCATTTCATGTACATGTGGACGCCTCTGGCATGGCCATTGGCACTGTGTTAGCTCAACCTAGAGAAGGTATTGTCGATCATCCTATCTGCTTTGCTAGTAGGAAGTGACTCTGTTGAATAAAATTATACAACTATAGAGCATGAAGCTTTGTCCATGATCTATGCATTGCACAAGTTTCGACAGTATTTTCTAGCTACACCATTGGTATTCTATACAAATCACATGGCATTGAATTATTTGGTGAACAAACCCGTCTTACAAAGGTGCATATGCATATGGGTACTCCTATTTCAAGAGTTTGATTTCACAATTATGGTGAAGCCAGGGAAAAGTAACTCTGGACCAAACCACTTGTCTAGAATTAACTCAGGAGAGGAAGCACAAACAATTGAAGAAACCATGCCAGATGCATAGTTATATAGGTTACAATGCACACCATCAGAATTATAATACATTTTTGTCTTTCTACGGACTGGTGTGGCACCAGAAGGAATGAAGGCATTAGAAAAGAAATAGCTTGCTATATGCACGACACCATTTATGTTAATCAGTGGTGACCTATACAAGTTAGGTAGAGATAAAGTATTACGTCGTTGTGTATTAGAGCATGAGTGCAAGGATATTATGGAAAAATCCATGGTGGTATTGCAAGAGGCCATTATACAGGTGATACGACTACCCGGAAGATCCTACTTGTTGGATTATGGTGGGAGACATTGTATAAAGATGTAAAGTGTATTGCAAAGCGTGTGACCATTTCCAATGTCTAGGTAAACTAGGGCAAAGAGATGAGATGTTGTTGAGACCAATTACTAGTGCCGAACCATTTGAGAAATGGGCCATTGAATTTGTAGGACCTATTTTTCCAGCCGCGTGTAGGACTGGATCGCGCTATATCATTACTTGCATAGATTATCTCACACACGGTGGGCAAAAGCAACACCTACGAAGGACTGTACAACAACTACAATAGCTAGGTTTATATGGGAGAATGTTCTTACAAGATATGGATGTCCTTTAAGTTTGACAAGTGATAGGGGTACACACTTTTTAAATGAAACCATAAAGATCATATTAGATGAGTTTATGGTTGCCCACCATAAGAATACACCTTACCACCCTCGAGAAAATGGAACTGTTGAGGCTTTCAACAAGATTTTGAGCCAGACATTGACAAAAATTTGTGATGTTGGAAGAAAGGATTGGGATGATAAAGTGTCAATTGTTCTTTAGGCATATAGAACAACTTATAAGAGATTGAACAAAGCCACACCATTTTAGTTGGTGTTTGGCGCAGAAGTCGTTCTCCTATAGAATTTATGTTACCTTCTTTGCGCATTGCACGCGCTAGAGGTCTAGATGATGAGCAGGATTTAGAAGAGCGTATTGAGAAGATGATTCAATTGGATGAGCGACAAGCCATAGCATGATGGAGTCAGAAGTAGGAAAAGGCCAGGTAGAAAGCATGGCATGACAGGAACATAAGGGATAAGAAGTTTGAGATTGGACAAATGGTACTCCTCTATGACTCTAAGTTCTTGTGCCATCCAGGAAAACTTAAAGTACATTGGTTGGGGCCGCTATATGTCATCACTTACATACTTGAATCAGGTTCTTTCCAGTTAGAAGCACTTGATGGAACACGGCTACCCGGTTAATTTAATGGGAGTAGGCTGAAGCCCTACTATAAATAAGTCTTCTCATTGTTTTTAATAAGGTAGTATTGCCATTTAGATTAGGTTTTCAATTATGTCTTTCCTTAATGTATTTCATTCATTTTCTTTATGCTTTGTCAATTTAGTTTTTGTTATTATGTAATAAGCACTCTTACACTCATGAAGCTAATTACTATGTAAAGAATTTTTATGCGCAGAGGAGTGCACATACTTTTAGTGTGGGTTGGTTTTCATTATCCAAGAACAAGACTGTGGGAATTAAAAGGTGAAAGGAATAAGCTGCTATGGGTGTTCTTTAATTCAAAAGAAGATTTCTTCTCAAAAGTGACCAAGGATGGAGATGAATAAAAGGACAATATAATGCGAGGTAAGTAGAGGCCATGATAACTACTAGGAGAAGGCATGGTGATGAGGTACTCTGGGCGCAAGGGCACACGCCAAGAGAAGTCTATGACCAGAGGGTAGGAAGGAGTGCTAGAAGGTTATAGCTGGGGCAAGAAGATGTACCACGCGGAATGAACGAATTTGCCAATGAATGAGAGGATATTTGGTAGGTGAAGGAGCAATAAATGCATCAAAATTTGAAATATATATATAAGGATGGGATGCAAACTCATTTTTACCGTTACAGACTAAGAGTATTTGAGGAAAGAGCTAAGTACGAAGAGTCGAGTATTGGGTTAAGGTGCGAAGGGTGTGAAACCAAGCGTGACAAATAGATCTATGCAAAAAGAAGCTTGCATCCTCGGTGGTGAAGGGTTTGAGTGAAGCAAGGTGATAGAGAGGAGTTAGGGCATGAAGTTTCCACCTAGGGCACGATTGAGTCGAGCTAGGTTTGTTTCAAAAATTGTAGAGTTAAAGAGGAGACAATTGCAAGGTAAAAATAT
Source organism: Taxus wallichiana var. yunnanensis (assembly GCA_018340775.1). NCBI lineage: Eukaryota > Viridiplantae > Streptophyta > Pinopsida > Cupressales > Taxaceae > Taxus > Taxus wallichiana. The sequence continues at coordinate 106,422,731 of CM031234.1, forward strand.
CACCCAAGAAGGCAGCTGGAGTAGGAAGAAAAGGAAAGAAGAAGGTGGTCGTTGAGGAGGAAGAGATAGCACCCGAAAGTAATTTTTTAGAAATGTAATATCCATCATGGCCAGGAATGGGATTCACACATCAAAAAGAGAAAAGTAAGTGAATACAATCACATGACCTCAGAGAACAAGAAGGAGCTTGATTCCTTGCTCACTACGAGGATGAACAAACGTATGACAGATGACATGTTGGTTTATGATGATGTAGGTAAGAAGCTTCTAAAGAAAATTGGGGTCTACCAATTATATGAGCTTCCATATTTCAGGAAGTATGAGCCCTTGTACCAGTGGCTCATGAGTAGAGTGCATGAGGACTTCTTCTACTTTACAGGATGCAGAGTTAGAATCTCATCCGCGCTTATCTCATCAGTGACAAGTTTGAAGGCCATAAGAGAGGATATAAAGAATGATCTCATAGATAAAGCCACGATCTTAAAGACCAAACAGGAGTTGGGGTACCTGAAGGGTCCACATGGTATGGATATAGAAAATTGAAGAACTGTCTAGTTGTGCAAGTAGCAGCACACCTTGTTACAAAGTTGAATGATCAGGAGTGGTGGTCACAGGTAAATACTATGTGGTTACACGTTGCGCGTAAGATGTTCGAAGGAGTAGTCTACAATATTGTTGGCTACATCACAGAGTAGATAGTCAAGGAAGAACACATGAGGGAAGATCAGCTTTGGGGTTGTTCTATTATCACTAGTATTCATATAAATTAGAGTACTAGACAAGCCAAAGGAAAAGGTATGGGAATACCCAATAGAGAATAAGTCATTTGAAAGGTTCAAAGCAAGTACCTATGTAAAGGGTCCATAATAGATGACGTCAAGAAAAGGGTGGAGAAATGGTATGACAGGATCTCGCATGGACATTTGGAGAAGAGTGGCGCATCCCGAAGGACCTATCATCGTAGGGGGAAACAAGTCCAGTTTGTTGTATATCACCATTTCTATATTGTGCACTTCCCAATGAGAGATGAAGTCAGGAGCCCTTGGTGTAAATTTCCTTACACATTCACTGCAAGGTATTTCCAAGCATCTATTCACAGATTCACAGACACGCACCGACTGGTATTCAATGCAGATAAGGTAGAATGCAAATACCACACGTTGAGGAAGAAGTATGTGTATCCAAGAAGAAGTTCCTATGACGAGAATCTCTTTTTGGAGGTGTTGAATATTAAGCCAATAAGTCTAGCTATAGCAGATGTAGGGGCAACATTAGTATATCTTCAGCTAAATCCCAAGATGGAGAACAATAAGTATGTGGAGAATGAATTCACGCTCCCAAGGCCACCGAAGGGTAAGCACACAATGGAAAACATACTGCAATGTCCAACATTATGTTGGTATTGCAGAATGAAAAAGGTGAAGTTACCCAAGATGAACTGGAGTCTATTATTATGGACATACCAGAGCAGGCAAGAGAAAGCATTCACCGAGTGGTAGGACTTGGAGGCCAAAATAAAGGAAGAGTATCAGAGTTGATCCTTCACTATGATACAATGGAGGTTGCCTCATAAAACATTCTTTATTCATCTACATTCTTTCTTATTCTTTCCATTCAACATTATTTACTTCAATTTTTGAGATACCCATTTTTAGGGCGACAATGAGATTAGTGTGGGGTAATGTTGATCAGAGAACACTTGAAAAAACTCACACAAGAAGTCTACATGGGAAAATAGGCTAGGTTTAAGGGTTCGAATGGACAGGAAGAACCCATGCGCGGAGGGCAAGTTCAACATTTAGGACTTAGCTGATTTTGAGCATGAAGACCTATTTTAAGAAGATGGCATACGAACACACCAATGATGCAGAGACGTGTGCGCCATGCATTGTCTATCTTTGGAGGATCAGATCGAAGCATTTTACATGGAGATGAGCTAAGAATAGGATTACCACTTCAGTTAACTGAAAGAGGTCTATAGATAGCACACTTGCATGTGTGGCTATTCCTATAAATGATACGTGGCTAATAATAACATGCGGCCTATTTTTGGAATAGATAAGCGGTGAAGGGAAAGTCCCCACCCTATATATAGGTAGTGAATTACCTAAGATAAAGGGGGATGAGAGATATATAGGTATATACAGAGCGTAAGAGGTAAGCATAGAGAGATATGTGCATATGACTGGATAATGTATCAGATCCGTGCACTCATCGTATAGAATGCCATTATTGTAAGGAGCTTCTGTGTTTATTAATAGATGGAAGTTATTGGCTGAATCTAAGTGTCAATCCTATGTGTAATTGAGTAGTGCATGTTCTTGATTCAATCATGATTATTGTTTAAGCTTGTTCTTTCTTAGATCTGAATATGGCATACAATGTAGAATGATGGATTAGTTATGGATCTATATGTTTCTTCCTTCATCACGCTAACATCTTGCTACATAAAGAACCCTAAAGAAGGACATGGTACCTTTGTGCGCTTCGGGTGAGCACTACCTAGGTGCCGAGTGATGTTCCAGCGCATCTAGGGTATTATCTGGTAAATTCTAGGCTGCATCAATTTCATCTACTTATCACATTATGGCTCAATATTTTTATCCTACCTATACACCCACTAAGGTCTCAAGCATATAGTTACTATCATTTATAATTTCATGTGCTTGCATACCTATCATCCTCCTCGTTTTTTCACACCTAGGGCTAATAGATCTATTAATGTAGTTACTACTTGTTGTACTCATCTTAATCCACCTACAACTCTACCCATGTCTATTACACCATCCATTACTCTAGCAGTTCCTCTTACAACCTCTAAGGGCTATGCCATCATTGAACAACTTAATACACATGCTAAGCTCTCTCTTTATGAATTTTTTGTAACGCACAAATTTTCGTAATAGAGTCAAAGTTTTCCTTCATGTCATTCACATTGAAAGTGATAACTCGTTGTGGCCTTTTACATCTTACATAGTCTCTTCGTAAGCTTAATTACCTCACGTTATATCTTTCACTAATGAGGATCTATCTCCTTTTGCTAATAGAAATTTGTGTGCTCGTTTACTTATCATTTCCATTGTTAGCACTACTTGCATTAAAAGAGTCCTCATTGATAATGGATCAACCATCAATTTATGCACTCATTCACTTTTAAATAAATTGGGTATTAACGATGATTTAATTACTAAGAATTCTACCCTCATTCGTGGTTATGACTCCACCACTCGCTCATGTCTAGGTACTATCTCATTACATATTCATGTCGGGCCTAAGACTGTTCTTACCAAGTTCTATGTTATGAAACATATTTTTAGTTTAATCTATTATTAGGAAGGCCTTGGATTAACATAATGCACACATAGTCCCATCTACTTTTCATCATTGTGTCAAGTTCTTGCATGATGGTTATGAACATACCATCATCGTTGATCCTAAGCCATTCAAATATTGTCGCATAGATCCCATGAATTTTATGCCCATACCACCTTCGTAACGCATTCCATATAGCACCTAAGTACATATGACATTGGTCAATCTAGCACTTCACAGTATCATACTACCACTTGTAATGCTCTGGCTACATCCACTCACACAACTACCATTATTTCACCTATAATATTGTCCCTGCTAGTATTCCATCTCCACTCGGTTGTGGCACCGTCTCCGACTATGGTTCTTCCCACTAACATACTTGATAGTGCCACACAACAAGATGATGCTCACATTGATGATTCTGATGACGAGGTTGATGCTATAGAACTTACTGATGAATAATTAGGGAAACTCAATTTTACTCCTCTAGGTGTAGACGATTCTTATTTTGAAGAAACCTTTGTGGCCGACGGTCCAGAGAGAGTATAGGTTCAAGAACCCTCCATCTACTAATGCTATGGTATTGTATCGAGGATTTTTCCATAGTGTAGACACTATTTCCTCTTCTCCTTCATGGTTCATAGTGCCATTTCCTCCTTTTACATGCACATTATTCATCAATAGGACCTTTTGGAAACATATCCTTATCGACTCTACATGCTTAGAAACTATTTGTACACACGATAGTTTGGCTAGGTTCAACATAACCCTCAACAACATTTTACCACCTTTTCACTCACCACATCTCTATCATGGCTATTTTCACGCTACGACATCTTTTATCTTGTGTGTCTTTCATCTAATGATCTTTTTGTGTGCACCCCTCATGACTCTCCACTCACACTTGGATAGTCCTGGCTTGATTACATTAGTGGTACAATCGATGCTCATCACTCTTTACTAACATTTCCTATGCCTTTTGGCCATATCTCTATTCATAATGATTCTTCTCCCGCTTATGTTCCAAACATCTCTCGTTGGTATGCTCATGGTTGCCCACCAATCGCCTTTATTGATGAAGAATATGAAATGAATGTGTACATACTCCATCACAATGGGTCCCTATATGACCCTCCCCATTCCATAGCCTATGGAGTTTCTGACCTTTCGCTCTAGTAGGTTTCAATCATGACAACAATGATCTTCTTGATAGTGGTCGATAGTTTTATTTTCTATCATACATTTGGGGGAATTAATTCTATTCCCCTCTCTCACTTTAACATATATCATCTTTACACTTTTATATAGGCATTTTTCATCACATGTTTTAGTATCATCATTACCCGATGACACACTCTTGTACTTCGGTTCACACTTGAATTTCGAGGATTACTATATATGAAACCCATACATTGTGTTTCATCACACATTACATGTAATACACCTTACATTCTACATTTCTCTACATTTTTTCACATTGGTGCATTTACACATCCTATATCATACTAGTCTTCATTACATATGAGTCTAGCATTACATCATCTTACATCCTACATTACTATATTATATACATACATTACATGTCATTATATACATTGCATTTCACACATTCTACACATGTTGCATTTCCCTCTACACATCACGTCTTTACACATTCCACTCATCACATGGTCGTTGTTTATCATTACATGTGCTATATTGACTTTTATGCACGCCGCACTCACTACCCTATGACACACTTTAGTTCCTTGGTCCATACTGGTCGAGGGTTTACAAATCAAATGGACCTTACACTCATCACACATGCGACAATCCTAGGCTAGTAACATACGCTTTAGGCTAGATCATCACCTATTCTATAATTTTGTAGTGGTATAAACCTCAAGGTTACATCACCACTCACTTTGTTCATCTTGTAGTGATATACGCTTAGGGATAAATCATCACTCATCCATTCATCTTATAGTGATAAATTCTTAGGGTAAATCATCACTTATATGTTCATCTAGTCATGATATGTGCTTCAACTATAAGGTTCAAACACATCATCACTAGGTCGCATCTCATCATTACACATACACATTCATCATAGCTCGCTCAACACAACACACATTTCAACCATTTCCTAATGACCCACTCTCGTTTATGGTTCATTCTTTACTGTTGAGGGGGAAAAAAATGAAACTCATTGCATACATTTCCACCCTCTTGGGGGCACACATCTCCTATCATTCCATCTTGCATTCCATTCCATCCATCCACAACATATTGCATTGTCTTAGGGGTATATTTACTATGTTTTACTAATATTTTACATGATAAATTTACTACACATGTTAGATTGATTTATTATATGTGATTATATATACCATCCACACATGCACATTCACCCATTTCTCTAGTCATAGCTACATATCCTTCAAACGCGGCATGGATGTTCATATTCTACCCTTCCTACACTAGTAACTGGGGGCATCCACATTCGTCACTCATAGGTGTTATTATTTCATTTTATAATTAGCACTTTACATTACTTGGTTATTCATGCTTTTACATATTGGTTATTTCTCTAACATGCTAATGGGTGTTCCATGTGCAACACTTATTTTGCAAGATTACATGTTTCCATGACTACTTCTTTTGTTTGTTTGTCATTGTCATTGTTGTTTTTATATGCAGCCGTGCCCTATGTTTGGTGTGCATGCTTGTTTGTTGTTTTTCAGTCATGATGGCCTTGTATGTCTTGTAACATCATGAGTTATGTCCCATATTTGTAACCTATTTTTTACGGCATACTTTTCTTCTTGTATGTTTACACTACTTGTCTTGGTAGCTTTTACACTATTTGTGTAACTTACACAATGTTTTCTACATACATATTTGTTTACAATTGTCTTTGGATAGCCTTATTGTTTGTGTGTGCCTTGGTTTTTACCAAGAAATTTCTAGTGTTATAGTGTACATATGGTCAGTCCTCTTTTGGGGCCGCATTTCTCCTATCAATGATGTCACATGTGCCCCCAAAGAGGGGGCATCATTTAGTGGTTTTTACATACTAACAAAGACATTATACACTAGTTCAGTTTAGTTATATACAACGAGTGGGTTCATACCAGTATACGAACACCATACACAAAAGATTTTATAGGACATGGTGTCCTTAGTATTCTAGGAAGCAGTTACATTCTTAGAGGTTACAGTGGGTGTGCCTCTCTACACTACTTTGGCTAGTGGCATTAGATCGCCCAAAAAACTAGAACGATACAGAGATTTATTCACACACATTCGGGAAGCATTTACATCTTGGAGGACACAAGAGCATTTTCCTCCCTACACTTCTTCGGCCAGGGTGGCATGAGATTGCCCAAAACACTCGTAACAGGATATCCATCTACACTTTCTTTCTTGGCATGGATCAGGTGCACATGTTCCATTTATACTTTCCGTTTACATTTTCCATTTACATTTGCGTGTTTTACATTTACATGCGTCTTTAACATTGTTTTTTACACATAAATACATATTTGACTACTTGATCATTTTCTCCTTGTAGGTCCGGCCATATGAGAAACAAACAGTAAAATGGGGGCAACAAAAACAACAAGTGTCAACAACAACACTTCGTGAAAACACATGCTTTACTAACCATGTAGGTACATTACATACCACAACAACTACACACACATTCCACCCTAAGTTCACTCTCATCACTTTTTCTTTGTGCATTTTTCATCTTTAGTTTCCACGTTCCTCCATCTTTTTGTTATTCCACGCTTTTTCTAGTCCTTTGTCATGCCTTCTTCATCACTCTACATTGGCATCAGGTACACATCTCTATCCAATTTATGTTACCAAGCTTTTTTCTCACCAAAATAATGTGGGGGAAAAGTGTAGTCACAAAATCATGCACTTTAGACATTTATTTATCCCAGTCTCATACTACTATTTAGAAGGTTCTTGAGTAAAGAAATCACTAATTAACCCCCGTCTTTTGGCCATATTTTTTTATTTTATTTCATCATTACCGACCTCTTGCACCCATATGCCCAATCGACTTCTATCATCCCGTGTTATTTTAGACTTGAATGCGGTTCCTAGATTAGTACTGGGGCATCCGTGGGCGCTCTGGTCCCACTAGGGGCGTCTCTAGGTGCCTTGGTCCCACAAGAGGTGCCCCGATCCTTTTTTGCACTTGTCCTCCACTTTTTGGGCTCTTTCTAGCCATTTTACATATTTATTGTTCTTGTAGTCATCCTTTTAAGGGTTAGTTACAAAATTAAACCAAGAAAACCCTACAAATATAAAGTTATGATACCATAATGAGGGACCTAGTATCACTTACTACTATCACTCCATCAAGAGTTGCATCCATCTATTGCATTGGAGATCACTTGCATCCACATAGCTCCATCATCAAGGCACAAGGCTAGGAAATATGCATCACACTTCATAGGGGGAGGAATTCTATTCTATTTCATGCACATATTCTACTACATTTTCTACACATAATTATTACTCGTTACTCACAAAGTGTGATTGGCACAAGAGAAACCTAAGAAATTTTCACACACACTAGCACATAGAAATACATCAAGTTAGAGAAGTAGTGCGGTGTTCGGTTAATAAGTCCACCATTGCGGTAGCTGAGGTCATTTGACCCCTTCATATACATTATTATTTTTAGGGTTTGATGCTTGTTTTTGGTTTTTATAGGTCTTTCCTTCATCTCGTGTTATTGGTGACATACGGCACAAGATTGTGAATCGATGCGTACATAACGAAGGTTCAGTTCACCTCTCATCCATGTGAAGACCAGTTTTAGAGATTTTGCACACACCAAGGAACCAAGATAGTAGACCAGAGCACCGCAGTGCCCCAATCCTCCTCGAGAGGCCCATTCCAAATAAATAGTCCAAATCTATCATTTCGAGACTTCAACACAACCATTCCTACTCCTTTTTTTTTATTTAGTCACCTATGTGACATTCTCCAACAGAATCTATTATTCAACTTGGTTTTTCCTCTTATTTCTTGAACATTAGGGTTATCATTTCCTTTTGCATAGTTTTTTAGCTCATTTACATCCTTATTTACTTTATTACAATTGTTCATAACTTAGATTCACTATCCCCATACAACATAGTTAGTCCATTTTTAGTTAATCAAAAGGGCATTGTCTTTTTTTAGATTAATGAGATAGATTACATTTTGTATATAGTTTGATATTTTTATTATTTCTAAATGTTAGTTTATTATGTTTTTTGAGGTTTCCCAATTATTAAAATATGAAAAAACAAATTAATTTGCATATGAAATTCTTATTGATATGTATGTGTGAGATATTGGTAAACTCCATACAAATATATTTGGTATTTAATATTTTTAAACATATGTAAAAGAGTAAACACTTGTTGCACCACTCGAATATCCATGCCTAAAAGGACAAAGGTTTGTACTTAACTATTTTTGCATGGATCAAGCTGGAGTTAGACATGAAGTGATGAACATACATTAGGTAAGGATATAAGATTTGTGGATGAGGTAATGGTTATTTTTAGAGCAAGTGGGAGATGAAGTGTCATGTAGATCCGAGCTAATAATAGAATTAAGACTAGAGTTATTTATAGGTAATATATTATTAGGAGAAGATTGCATGCTTCTATAGTGTTTTTGTAACCGGTGCATGGCTATTATTAGCATGCAACCTATTTTGAGAGTGCATAAGTAGTGAAGGGAAGGTACCCCTAAATGTGTGTGTGTGTGCGCGTGTGCGTGTGCGTGTGTGCATGCATGCGTGTGTGCGTGCGTGTGTGCATGCATGCGTGTGCGTGTGTGCGCGTGTGTGTGTGTGTGTGTGTGTGTGTGTGTGTGTGATATGGATATGGATATGATATGCATATCCATATCCATATGTATATGCATATGGATATGGATATGATATGTATTTATATGTTTTGAGATCATGTATATGTGTTGATTTGAGATTGAGATAGGGTTATGTGAGATTGAGATAGGGTTATGTTACTAGTCTACTTGCGTGCATGACTTTATGATCGTTATTATGATGTATTCAACTATTGTGTTTGATGGATTAATATAATGGACCATTATGGTTGGATATTGGTTATTGACATCTCTGTTACTGGTTATTGTATGGTAAATTTGATCTTGATCCTTGTTTGATTCATTATGCACTATGGTTTTGATCTAGTTTATGTCATGTTTTACCTTTAATTACTTGTTATGGATATGGAATACTTGTATGATCATGCTAAATCCTTGAAAAGGATGGTATAAAAGAGGACCTAATACATTTTCATGCTTAAGGTGAGCACTCAGAACTATCTGAGCAATGGGCCAATGTGTATAGTGTTTTGAGTAAGAAAATAAACTACATCTTGGTTCCATTTTCGGGGCCTATTTTCAAGTTTTTGCAAGGATGTTACATGATGAAGACGTATCGGTGGAATTTAGCCAATATTGAGAGTTGGGTTGTGTTGAGTTTTAGAGCTTAATTACTTCACATGATCATGCTTTACGAACTTTCTGAAATATATAGTAATCGGCATTGGTGCCAGACTAACATCAATCACCCGGGACCAAGTATCGGTCAGCAAGGAGGAACCGACATCGGTTAAGGCTAACCAACATCGGTTATTTGTGTGTGACTACTTTATTTAAGTCACGGAAATAGATCTAATCTTTGTTGTAAAGTTTATCTAATTATTCTAAATTCATAGCTAAAGTACCCTAAGTTTGTAGATTCCTATATAAGGTTAAAAGCTAGGGTTAGAAGTTAATATAATTGAGTACTATAAAGAGAGAATTCTTGGGAAAGAGAAAAAAGGAGAATCTTGTGAGGAAGAAAGTACAATACATCCATTGAAGGTGTGGAAGATTGTAGATCTTCATTCTATAACCTATGTGAAGCTTTGAATAATAATATTGGTTGTTTCTTTTGTATGTAGCCTAGATTGGGTGAACCACGTTAAATCTTGTGTATTATTTTTTCTAGTTTATTTTCGTGTTTATTTTTTATATTCTTAGATCTGATCTGTATCTGTACAATAGGTGTGATTAACCCCAACAACTGGTATCAGATATTTCTTATTTGAGGTTTTGTGTTTATAGATTTACTCATAGAGGGATTTCTTATTGAGGAGCTATAAAATGGTAGAAGAAAGAAAATACAAAGTGGAAAATTTTGATGAACTAGAATTATCAATTATGGAAGATGTGGGAGGAATATTATCTATATCAGAGAGATTTATATTTACCGTTGGATACGAGTGTGAAGCCTATGAAGATGACTGATGAAGAATGGAAGATTCTTGACAGAAATGCTCTGGGATCTATAAGATTAAGTCTGCAAAGCATTCGTAGCTAATGATATTATCAAGTAGCAATGATGGTAGATATAATGAAATATCTTGCTAATTTATATGAAAAACCTAGTGCTTCAAATAAAGTTTATTCGATGAAGAAATTATTTAATTCTAAGATGCAATAAGGTGAATCTGCATCAAGTCATTTGAGTGATTTCCGTTCTTTTGTAAATTAATAAAAATCGGTGAATATTTCATTTGATAATGAAGTAAAATCACTTTTGTTTCTATGCTCTTTTCGAGATAGTTTGGTTAACTTGGTTATGGTTTTTAGTAATACAACATCTTCTACTTGATATTTTAAAGTGTTATGATGTGGTGAGTATAATCCTAAATGAATAAATACACAGGAAAAGTATAGAAGAATCATCATTTGGAAAGGCTTTAATGTAGAAATCAGGGGAAGGAAGAAGGAGAGATCCAAGATTAATAATAATGGAGAATCAAATTCTAGAAATAACAAATCTAAATCCAGAGGTAAAGGAATAACTTACTGGAATTATGGAAAGAAAGGATATGCAAAGAAGGATTGTTGGTTCAAGGAAAACAAAGAGAATATACCGGGAAAAGGTAAAGAGTCAAATGTTGCATCTTCAAAGATGATGCAATATGCCCTATTCTCTCCTTGGATAATAAAATTGAATCTTGGGTTTTAGATTTAGGAGCTTCTTTCCATGCTACCCCTAATAAGGGTTATTTCAGAAATTATGTTTAGGGTAATTTTGGGCATGTTTATTTAGGAGATGATGAACCATACAATATTATTAGTAAATGATAAGTTCATATAAAATTGTGGAATGAAAATACATGGGTATTGTAATATTGAGGCATGTGTGAAGCCTCAGGAGAAATCTAATTTCTATAGGACAAATAGGTGAATTTGTTTGTATGGTTACATTCACAATCAACTCTTGGAAAGTTACCAAGGGATATCTTATTATGGCAATAAGAAAGAAGGTAAAAACATTGTATTTATCTACCTATATTATTGATTCCTTTTCTATGCTATCTACGTCAGATTCAAATAAAATCATGTGGCATAATCGGTTGGGCCATATGAGTCAAAAAGGAATACAAATCTTAAAGGAAAAGGGTAAGTTATTAGATTTAAAAGATGTAGATCTTGATTTTTGTGAGCATTGTATTTTTGGAAAGAAAAAGAGAGTGAGATTTCTCAAATTTGGGTCAACAAATAAGGAGAAAAAATTAGAGCTTGTGCACTCATATGTGTGGGGACCAACCCAAGTAGCTTCTCATGGTGGATCCCAATATTATGTGACTTTCATTGATGATGCCACAAGAAAGGTATGGGTTTATTGAATTAAATATAAATATGATGTTTTTGATACTTTTAAAATATGGAAAGCTCTTGTGGAAAATGAATCCAATTTAAAGTTAAAATGCCTTAGATCTGACAATTTTGGTGAGTATTGTAGAAAGGATTTCAATGAATATTGTTTAGTGAATGGAATACATAGAGAAAGAACGGTTCCTAGAACACCACAGGAGAATGGTGTTGTTGAAAGAATGAATAGGAAAATCATGGAACATGCTAGAAGTATGAGGATACATGTTGGGTTTCCTTTACAGTTTTGGGCAAAAGAAGTTGACATGATGGTTTATTTAATCAACCGTGGACCTTCAAGTGCACTAGATAGTGGAATACCAAAAGAAGTTTGGATTGGAAAAGAGGTAGATCTTTCTTTTCTTAGATTATTTGGTTCAGAAGCTTTTGTGCATGTTGATAAATAAAATAGAAAGAAGTTGGATGTTAAATCTAAGAGATTTACTTTCATTGGTTATGGCTCTGGTGATTTTGGATTCCGATTTTTGGATTTAGAATATTCTAAGATAATTAGGAGTCGTGACATTGATTGGAATTAAAAGAGAATGCACAAGGATCAAGTTTTGGTGCCCAAGGATGAACTGGTTGAAAATTTTGTGGATGAAAATGAATTCTTGGATTTAAAATTGAAATCTACAAGATTACACATTTCGATGTCGGTTTATCCCTGACCAACATCACTTGTATTATAATTGAAAAGGGACTAAAAGGGGGTGAATTAGTCCTATAATAAAACTTTTCCTTTTTTACTTCAAAGAATGAACATATAATCTATGACCATAATCAAATAAATCTTATCAAGAGATGCATATGTATCAAGAACACAAGAAACCTTATTTATTGGAATACAAATCAGATTACATCTCATCAAATCAGATTACAATCAACAAAAATATCACCAATTTTGCTTCATTCACATCCACCTCATGAAACTCCAACTAGCTACAAACCAAGAAGATACTTCTAGGGGTTTTGGGCTATGCCCAAGGTGTTTTACTTTCCAAAAAATTTCTTCAAATGAATAGAAAGGGTTTTTCAAAATTCATCTCACAAATGATCTTACATGAATAGATATACCTCTTAGGCATGACCTTTGACCTTCCACTTGTCCATTGGGGTTGGGATAGAATCCCAAAATCCAATCCACATCTAAAAATAGGTGAAGATATTCACATTTTTTTGGGATAGAATCCCAAAATCCATAAACTAGGGAAATGGATTTTTCGAAAGGAAATTACTATTATGGAAGAAACACAATGGAAAGGAAATGAGAGGAACGTATTTTCTTTTCGAGTAAACATAGAGCATGAAATAATCATACGAGCTTTAGATAACAAATGTAATGTTTGAAATGATTAGAACAATCAAGATGCTAAACAAAGAATAGCTTAAGATTATGAACATAAGAACAATATCTTAAGAAAGATACATCTCACAACACAAAGTTTGCAAAAATAGCATCATTTCTATTCCTCAAATGATTAAAAGAAAACACAAAGTCTTTCTTCTTCACAATAGATCTCAATATTCCAAAAATCTCAACCCTTTGGAATGCATAAGCATCCCTTATTTATAATAAAAGGAGTTGAGAGAAAATAGGATAAATCCTAGAAAATAGTCTTTTTAATGAGAGTCCTATTTTGCTTGACTCTCACATAGGAGACCAAGTCAAAATTTGCTTCCTATGTGATGAAACAAAAATGAAAAAGACATGTCGATTTCAGGATTGAAATGACATGCAACATTGTGCCTATTCTGTTTCATCATCTTTGTCTTCCTCCAACAAAGCCTTGCTTGTCCCAAAATTCTTGGAACTTTTGGATTATACCCTACATCTCATTTTCATCAGTGCGGTGGAATGATCACTCAGAACTTCACATGTTTCCTGAGTATCGCTAGCATTTCCAAGAAGCTTTTTAGTCTCTTGTTGAGTTTCCTCAGGGTTTCCAAAGAATGTTCAATTTTCACAAACTTGTCAATGATTTCTAGGATGAATCCATAAGTTGGTTCATGCTGAATTGATTCTTGGATCTATTTGTAAAGATCATCAACAAAAGGCAGGATACCCGAACTTTCACTCAACACCTTAGCACAGATCTTGACTAGCTCTTCTTCTATGTCATTCGTGCCATCGACCAATTGATCTCTTGATTCCCTCAATTTTTTGCTGCAAGCTTCATTGAGAATCTTTATTCTGAATCTAATGGCTTTGGTTAGTTGAAAATGTTTATCCCCATGTGGAATGATGCCTTCTTCGACCAAGATGTGGGATGGAACTGTTTCACATTTGGAGAGCTTCAAAAGTTAACTCTAGGTTCTCGATCTCTGCTGAAAATTCATCATCCATTTTCTCTCCATCCTTCTTTATATCCTCTAAGGATTTGTAGACTTCCATGGTGTCCTCGATGACTTCTTTTCCTTGCAGGAGCAGCCTTTGGATCCATTCATCGACCATTCTCCCCTTCTCATTAATCCTCTCGATCATGGGTACCGATGAGAAATCAAACCGATAGGAGTAGAGGATGATGGTGTTGACTCAGGAGGCTTTGAGAGCTTGAGTAGCACTTTTATCAGCTTGTTGTACTTTCTCTTTTAACTCATCTCTATTTTGCCTTAGTTTCCTTTAGCTTCTGGCACAACACATTCATGGCATCTTGTGTGTCTGTTGTGCTCCCTCCATTGTTACTTTCCCTAGAGCCACCCTTGTGATTTGATAATCTGTGACCATTATATCATCCTTAGTTTTATCAGCCACGGGAGTAGAAATTTCTACAAATTTATGCCCTGAGGCATCCACTGAAATCCTTGAAACTATTTTGGGTTTCTTGGCTGACTTGGTAGGAGTGACCTTGAGGGAACTGAAATCAAAGGTTGGTAATGGAACTACCACCTTCCTCTTCCTCGAGTCTGATCTACTAACCATTGAGGCGTATTGGAAGAAGTTTCTCCCATTGTAGGTGTTATGGTCACATCTTTAGGTGGAGGAAGGTTAGCTTGTGGAGTGGTGACCACTGCAAGTGTAGCGTCCGTGGTAATGGATTTAGGGAATGAAGGTGTAGAAGGAGGAGGCATGTCCATGGTTAACTGGGGTCCAGTGGGGAGAGGTGAGAGGCCAGAGAAGATACTAGCCATGGCTGAGGAACTTGGTGAAGAAATCTGAGGCAAGGAAGGTTGAATGGGAGGAGGCAAGGATTCCAAAATTAGAGCTTGAGAGATAAGAGGAAGACTTACCTCTGATGAAACTATCAACCAAAAGAGGAATGGAAGGTTGAACAATCTCTTCTCTGAAGGAGGATTTCCTTGTTCTGGTTGTGGAGGTGAATCAAGAACCTCAACTATTTGTGGGAGAGTGGCCACTGGTGTAGTTACTTGATCTTCTCCCTTTCTTACAAACTTAACCTTTATTGGCCTCTTGGAAGGGTTCTTATCCTTTTCCTTTTTTCCCTTGGAGGGTCCCACTTCCAAAGTATCTAGTTTTGAAAAACTCCCTTCTTTATAACTCATTCCCCAAGAAATGAGCCATGCCTTAGTATGGGAAAGAATTTGAGTAGCTCTTCCCGTGATAGAAGCTTTCTCAGCAATGGACCAATCAATGGCCGGGAATACATATTGGTCTTCATTCAACCCATCATACGAGGCATCAAGGACACTCTCATTGTCCTTAGTGCCTTTTGGGATGTCAGATAAATCCAACATCTAGATTTCTTCAATTGTCAACCTGTTATTGTCCTTTCTTTGGATGGAAACCTCATCCCGAAGATCAACCCAAATATCTTCTATGTTGGGAACATGTAGATATAAAGTCCCGTATGATTTAAGGACTCCGGAAATCAAATCCATCTTTGTGCTTCATGTGCTTCTTCAACTTGTCTGAAGCTCATGCACCACATTCTTAGCTTTAACCACTATCGAGCACATGTGTACCTTCGATGGAAATAGGGAAGGATACGGCAGCCTTGTGTTTACTCTGTTGGAATTTGTGGAAATCCAACAATTGTCTTACCAACTCCATTAGGATCAACTTATCACCTGGGAATCTGGGCAATCAGAAAGGATCACCTGGGTACATGACCACCGAAGGTATGTGAACTTCTTGAACTGTAAGAAGATACAACCCCATTTTGATACTTTGGCCCATGCTTCATCAGAGACTCTTCTTTTCCTTAGATCAGGGTTCATCCTGTAGATATTTTCATAAAAGAAAGCATCGTTCACTCTTCTGAATTGATCCTTGGAACCCTTCATTGTCAGCTGAGGGAAGTACCGATATATGTGTTTATGTTACCCTATCTCCTTTTGCATCCAACCCTGGATAATTTCTCATGCAGCTGCTGCATAGGTGACATATGATGACATATAGAATTTTCCAGTAGTCAAGATTGTCTTCATCTGGGAATCAATCTCATCACTTATAAGACTACTCCAATCGATCCCTTGTTCATTCTTCTTCATAATGACCATGAATTGATACATCCATCCTTGGAAGTCTCTTGACTCAGGGAGTCCAAATACTCGACTCAAGCAAGGTGATGATGTCGCTGATTTCAAGGATGAAATCACTCCTAGGGACAAACTTGGGAAACCTGAGACAAGCTGGCTTGGCCTTGATCAAGAACTTTTTATTCACATGCCTGATGTAGTCTTCTTGATCTTTGTCCCAGGATTTTTGTGCTGACTTAAGATCTACATCGACATATTCCTGAAAGTTGGGTAATCTTAAGAGGTCATCAAAGTAACCCCATCCAACTTCACTATGACTTCTCCTGCTTGATTTTTCATTGAGTGAGAATCGAGTCATAATTGGAAGCACAGGCCAAAATGAACTCGGGCATTGAGTAGACATTGGGAATCCTACTACAAGAGGGAGGCCACTGTTGGTTATTGACTTCATCCAGGGACTCTGAGAAGAATCCTTGGTTCTGTTCCAAAAGTCTTCCATGTCAATGTTACCAAGCTCCGTATCTCGGATGTCATAATTGCAATCTATGTAGGAGGGGATTCCATTTTTGGTACTTGTATTTCATCTTTCCTGACCTATCTGACTTATCCTTAGATGATCCAGGATCGACATGAGAAATCCTAAAGAAAGAATGCCTAGACAACTCCTGTTTGAACAATCGAGACTTGGAAGCTTGTTGAGCAACCCCACAGACCCGCCACACTATCCGGATTTTAGAACTTGCAAAGCACCTGATGAAACCCGACACACTAGAATGTATGTGAAATAAGGTCTTGTTGGACACTTCACAAAACCCGAACAGACTGCAGAGAGTGTGGAACTTAGTAGATGTCGACACACCTTGTAAAACCCGGTATCTTGTGTAGAAGTCGAAGAAGATGTTGATCACTTCACAAGACCCGACACAAAGCGGAGATCGGAGGATGTCGAACACTCGGAGAAACCGATACACTGCAAAGTGTATGTTGAGAGGTTGATAGATGTCTAACACTTGGAACAACCCGATAGAAGGGTGGAACTTGGAGATTGTTAAGCACTCGATGAAGCCCAACAAATGGTGGAAGCAAGAAGATGTTGAACACCCTGCAAAACCCGAAAATAAAGGAATCGGGTTTTTGAGGTGTCAGGACATGCAAAATTCCCACCATTTCACTAGTTAGGAATTTTAGATTTTTTCAATAATTAATAGGGTATATTCCATGGGATAAAATAAAGAAACACCCTAGGGGTGAATTCCAAACAAGAACTTTCATTGGAATACAACATAAAATGAAGAAAACAATCTAAAACCCTAAACCTAGAGGAAAAATAGGAAAGGAAGGAGAACACCAAAAGAATATCTCAAATACAAATCCAAAAGACCTCAAATCGGCAAGAAAAGTAAAATACCTTCAGTAATCTTGAAAAATAATAAAAACGGAACATGAAATCGATCAAGAAGCTCAATCGGGTTTGGAGGTCGCAGGCACAAGTACGAAAAATCCACGCAAAAAAAGTACAATAGGTAAAAATGACATGTAAAATTGGGCTATTTATAAAGTCCTCACATTTATTACACTTCACCTGACACGTGTGCCAACTACCGACAACTCGGCAGTTAATGCCATGTCATCATGCTTGGAGTGCCCAAAAACCCGATACAAAGGATTAGCTATCAATTCGGGTTTGGGTTTTGGGAAACAAGGTGACATGAGGCATGAGATGTTTGGATGTTCCAAGGTCCCGAAAACCGACACAAAGGAACATATCGGGTTTCAGGTTTTGGAAGTCAAGCGACATGTAGCATGCTTTTTGCAAATCATGTTCGATGTTCGTGAGTTCGAAAACTGACTGAAAGACTGACTTGTTTTGGGTTTTGGGTTTGGGAAACAATTTGCATGTAGCATGTAAAAAATATGTTTTCATGTTGTTGAAACCTGAAAACCCAAAAATCTCCTCAAAAGGGCATTTTAGGAGATTTTTCCAAAAAAATTCTATGGTTATCTTAATTTTAGCTGGAATCACTAAAATGAGATAACAATTAGCTCTCAGTTGGGGAACTTTCTTGGTGACATCAAAGGAAGAGAACTCAGAATCTCTGGTTTTATCCATTGGGCTACGAGTTTGAAAAAGAAGAAAACCAAAAACAAAGAAAGAAAGAAAAAAAAAAAAGCAAACACACGACAGAAAACAAATTATGTACAATGCAAGAGAGCATCTTGCATTACTGATGGAACAACTTCAGATGTTGACCACTGAAAGGTAGAGGGAGAAACTCTCCATCAAGGTATGATAGACAGAAGCTATTTTCACCATTCATTGATGTATTTTAAAAGGTCCTTTCCATAAAGAATCAAACTTTCCATGCATCCCTTTCTGCTCCCTTCTCTTATCCCAGAGAAGTACTAGATCTCTAATTTGGAAGTCACGTTGCTTTGATTTCTTATCAAATATCTTCTTTATTTTTCTCTGATGATCTATAATGTGATCAACCACCTTGCTTCATTCCTCTTCTAGCCTAGCTAGGTACATAACCCTCTTCTCGATAGAATTTTGAAAAGTTTCATCTTCAATTGCTTTGGCCAACCGTAAGGTGGGAAAATCTATGGAGATAGGGATCTCAACATCAATTCCATACAACACTTGGAAGGGAGACATCCCAATAGCTCATTTCGGAGTAATCGATCTACCCATAATGCATCATATAATGCTTTGTGCCATGTCCTCTGGTTCTCATCCACCAACTTTCTGATTATAGTAACAGGTTCTTGTTGCTTGATTCAGCCTGACCATTGCCTTGGGGTAATAGTCAGATGAATGAGCCAACATGATCCCAAATCCATAACAAAAATTCTGTCAACTCATGTGATGAGAAATTGGAAGTGTTTTCAGCCACGATCTTGTGAGGCATGCCAAATCTAACAATTATATTTTCCTTGAGGAAAGTTGAGACAACTTCAAGAGGTTGCCTACTTGATGGGTGCAACTTCCACCCACTTGGTGAAATAGTCCGTGGCAGTGAGCATGTAGTTGTGTCCCACACTAGAGGTAGGATTTAATACTCCAATGAAATCAATTCCCCACTGGTGAAAAGGTTCTTCAATCACCACAGGCTTCAGGGGAAGAGCTGCTAACTTAGGGTGACCAACAAAATGTTGACAAGCTTCACATTTGGACACCCATTCTGTTGAGTCTCAAAAGAGAGTAGGCCAATAGTACCTAGCCCATAGGATCTTATAAGCTATCATGGAGGAGGAGAAATGTCCTCGCATGCTAGATTGTGGAAGGACTCTAGCAACCTCACTGCTTGAGACTTATCAACACAAAGTAGCAAGAATACACCATCAATACCTTTCTTGTATATTCCATTATCCCACAGAATGTATCTTGTAGATCTTAACTTAACTGTCCTCTTCTCCTTTTGGCTTAAATGTGGGGGCATTCACCATAAGTCAAAAAGAAAGCAATATCTATGTACCATTCGTCGGTTGTGCTCACAAAAAGCACCATGGGCAATTCGAAGAGGTATCCTCGGTTTTTTTGCATTCTGTCTCAGCATTATTTTCTATCAATCAATTGGCACAGGCCCCTTCCTCATACCAACTTGGTAGGTCTGATGTCCAAGTCATACTCTTGGACTTTAGCTATCTAGTTACCCCATTGACTACCCAACTCTTGTTGAGTCAAGATGGATTTAACTACGTAGTATCGGGAGAATGAGAACGAGGGTATGAGAACTCAACACGTAATACCTGAAATGTTTCACTACTCTCACCACCGCATAAGCATGCTTTTCAATTTGTGACATTTTCAATTCATGTTCTTTCAATGGGAAGCTCATGAAAGTGATGGGAGCTTCAATTCCTTCTTCATTTTCCTGCATCAGGATGGTTGATACTGTATGAGTGCGGAAGCATAGTTATACATGATGAAATCTTTCTTGAAGTCTAGACATACTAGAATAGGGCATGTGCAATTACCTTTTTGACTTCTTCAAAAGCAAGCTTCCCTTCAGTGCTCCATCAAAATGGAGTTTTCCCTTTCATCATCCCAAGGATATCCTTGGTTTTATCAGCAAAATCAGGTACAAATCTTCTTAGGAAATTAACCTTTCCAAAAAGGAGTGCACCCCAATTTTTCTTGTGGGTAGGGTAAGGCTTTGAATGGCCTTCACCCTCTCTGGGTCGATCTTGGTTCCTTCTCTAGTCACAATATGACCCAAAAACTTTCCTTCTGTCACTCCAAACATGGATTTTTAGGATTTAATGAAATCCCATGATGCCTGCACCTTAAGAGTACCTGTTCCAGGTGATCATAATGATCACTTTTTTTAGAGAAGACCGTCAAGTCATCCAAATACACAACTATGACCTTGCCCATTAAATCTCTGAAAGCTAAGTCCATAGCCCTTTGAAATGTGGGCTCGGCGTTAATCAAACCAAAAGGCATTCTCTTATAAGCAAAGGTTCCCCATGGAGTGGTGAATGTTGTTTTATGTTGATCTTCAGCAGCTACCTCAACCTGATTATACCCGAAAATCCATCAAGCATGGATAACATTTCTGCTCTAGTGATAGTCTGTAATACCTGGTCCATGATGGGAAATGGATAATTGTCCTTTAATGAAGATTGGTTGAGATTTCGAAAGTCAACACAAATCAGATTTCACCATTCTTCTTTCTCACAGGGACAATGTTCAACCCAGGTGGAATGATGGATCGGAAAGATAATCCTTGCATCTAACATTTTCTAAATTTCTACAAGAATAGTCCCTGAGATCTTTGGGTTGTAATGTCTCTGCTTCTGCCTGTAGGGTTTAACTTCAGGCTTCAAAGGAATGCTATGTTGCACATCCTTGGGCTTGAAAGACTTTAGATCCACATATGACCATGCTAGACATGTCCATATATCTCTTCAAGAGTGAAGAGAATCTTTCTTTTTCCTCGGAGAACAACATTTACCAATGTTTACCATCCATGGTTGATCAAGTGGAGCCCAGGTTAACTTGATCTACCTCTGACGAGGAAGCACCTTCAGCTTGCCTTTTACCCTGAATGAACCGGTCATGCTTATCAAACAAACCTTCCAGAGAAACTAATCCTTTTGGAATCTTATTGCCTTTAAGCTGGATGAATTCACCATCAATTTCTTGATATGAATTCAAGACAGATTCATGGAAAGCTGATTCTGATCCTTCAAAATAAAGTTCACTAAAATTATCAGCTTTTTCAAGGAAAGACAATACATGTTGATCATCATTGAATACTTGCCAATGTGCTGAATTATCTGGAACACTTGGATGATACACAATCTCGATGGTATATGTGTCTTGTTTGAACTGTGGGTGAGGAAGAAGAAGAGATGTAGAAACAACTAAGGAATCAAGCTTTATCATTGTAATCTCTTAAGACTACTTTAATGGAAAAAGCATCGAAGCATTCTATGTTGTCCCATACCTTGTTTCTGTAATGTTTTAGGTGATCATTTTTCACTTGATAAACCCCTTTTACTTGATTTACAATGAGCTCCACATCTCCCTACACTTTGAGGTTTCAGATTCCTTTTTGTCTTGCCATTTCTAATCCTAATAACAAAGCTTCATATTCAGTTGTGTTATTAGTATTATCAAACTACAACTTGAAAGCAAAGGGAAAGATCTCAAAATCTGGAGATATAAGAACTACATGGCACCTGATCCAGTAGTTGAACAGCTCCCATCGAACTCGAGGGTCCAAATACCATTAGGATCTTCTTCTTTAACATTTATAGCTGGTACCTCTGATGTCATGAAATAATTCCCCAAGCTGCATCTTCAAAAGAATTTGAGCCTTGGGGTCATCTGATTTAGTGACTAAATACTTTGCTTGAGGCTCAGGATGGAGAATACGAGGAACTCCATTAACTGGAATTTTAGCCTTGGTCAATCCATATTGATCTCTCCTCCGACATCTTTACAAAAACCTCTTCCTAAGAGAATACCATAAGTAGCTGGGATATCAACAACTAGAATGGTCATTTTTACTCTCTTCTCCGGGAAGGTGACAAATGCAAATTGTGCATCTTTGATTTGACCAATCAAGGGAACTTGCTTGGTTTCCATGGAGTAACACCATCCATATGATTTAGTCAAAGTAAGTCCAAGGGCATGAGCTACTTTTGTGGGCATCACGTTATCGGAAGCTCCTGAGTCAATTATGCAATTGTTGAGTTTGAACCCGTTTATGAGTAAAGACAAATAAAATGGTTTGATCTTTCTGAAGAAGAAACAGAGGTCATATTGTTCTGAGGCAAAGGTTGAGTAGGACTTGAAAAATGCCTTTTGAAGATGAAGGGACAACAACCTTGCTTCTAATGAATTTGGCAAGCTTTTCAAATTGCTCAGGATTTGACTGAAGATATTCTACTTCTGACATTTGGATCTTAGTTCTTTTTGCATGGTCAATAATGTCAAAAGTAGTATATGAAGGAATGATGGTAGGCTCAATTTTGGTTATATTGGTTTGAGTTGAGGTACTGGTCTTGGGAGTAGGAGAAGGAGAATAAGAAGAAGTTGTTACCTTTTTAGTTGTCTCCTTTTAGTTTGTGCTGAGATAGGAGAGCCTCTCTTGGCCATGACCACGGGAGCTTCTTTATTCTTCTCCTTAGAGCCTTCAACAGTTTTCTAGGATTTTGAGATTGGGATGAGTGAAGACCACAAATGACTTGACCATCATGTTTCATCCATCATCTTCCTCGTATTCCAAATACCCAATGTTGGAGTCACCAGTTGAATCATCATAGGACTCATCAACATATCCAAAGCTTCAAAAGCTTCATGAGAATCTTGTTCTTCTGGTTCTTCATCTTCTTTGACTATCTCTACTGTAGCATTAACAAGAGGAGCTTCAATAGCTAGCCTTGGTTGAGCAACAGTCAACCATGGTCTATCTCTTGTGGGAGTGCCATTGGTATTATTGAAATTCCATCTAGGAATATCCCGATATGGAACGTTGCTCACCTATTGAGACATTTGCTTTTCAAAGTGATCAAGTCATTAGCCATCTTCTGAATCATTGGATCAGTAGTACTCTGAGAAGAACTCTAATTTTTAGGCTTGGATGATTCTTTTCTGATCTTTTCGGCCAAGAATAAGATCATCTTCTATTTTGGTGGTTGTAGCTTGAGTGGTGGCCAAATCGGGGATAACAGATCTTCTCAACAAGAAGCTCACATCAGGAGGTTGAGCGTTGATGAAGAAACACTTCTGATTTTCAAGAGTAGGAACAAGTGAGT
Organism: Taxus wallichiana var. yunnanensis; assembly: GCA_018340775.1. Taxonomy (NCBI): domain Eukaryota; kingdom Viridiplantae; phylum Streptophyta; class Pinopsida; order Cupressales; family Taxaceae; genus Taxus; species Taxus wallichiana. Next base: position 106,446,485 of record CM031234.1, read on the forward strand.
CTGGAATCTTGTGGATCAGCTTGTTGAATTTGGCTATGAAGTCCGCATGGGTTCGTAAGACTCCTTCTTCATGTGTGTAAGTTGTGCTAACAAGGCATGAGAATCTTCAGCTGGTTTGAACCTTGCTTCAAATATAGATCTCATGGTAGCCCAGTTGGTAATGCATGCATTTGGGAGATGGTAAAACCATTCCGCTGCTATGCCATGCAATGTTTCGATGAAGAGTCGAATAGAGACATCTTCGTGAGCAACCCCAAGAACACCGCATGCAACAAAGAATGAGGCAATGTGTTCATCAGGATGTTGTTTTCCATCACCGTTGAACTTAGGAATATTCTTCCATGATCCATGAGGTAGGTCATGCAATGGTGGAGTAAGGGAAAGAGGACCAATAGTTGTGCCCCAAGGCACAGGTTGTGTTGCCATTCTTCTAAATGAAGTGCATATAGGAATATGAATATCTGACAAGAATAATGCATGACAAGTTGTAGAAACTTCTTGTTCTTGAGGAATCTGAGTCCTTGGATGGGTGAAGAACTTCTTGCCGGCTAGATGCAACACTGTTGGGTGAAAGCTGAAATTATGTTGTTGAAGTAGATCAAAGAATGGATCAGTTTCACCCCTGGCTCGGCTTAACCGAGTGAAGATCTTCTAGCTGCCAACTTGAACTGGAAAATGGATCTTCTTGAAAATAAGGCAAATATGGAGTCACCAGACACCAAAAGGATAAGCTTAGTCTTATCAATCCATATTCCCCAGTGGAGTCACCAAAAACTGTTGGTTGGATATTTTGTCATGCCAAAATATGAGGTTCAACCACAGTACATGGGATTAAATCCCTCCTCAAAGATAGGTGAGGCTTGCCTATTTATTACTAATCTAAAACACAACAAAAATAATATGTACAATATTCACACTAATCTAACCATTGGGGTTGGGATAGAATCCCAAAATCCATATCCATAATAGGTGAAGATATTGCTCTTTTGAAATGAAATGGATTGGAAAGGAAATTACTATTATGGAAGAAACACAATGGAAAGGAAATGAGAGGAACATATTTTCTTTCGAGTAAACACAGAGCATGAAATAATCATACGAGCTTTAGATAACAAATGTAATGTTTGAAATGATTAGAACAATCAAGATGCTAAACAAAGAATAGCTTAAGATTATGAACATAAGAACAATATCTTAAGAAAGATACATCTCACAACACAAAGTTGCAAAAAATAGCATCAGTTTCTATTCCTCAAATGATTAAAAGAAAACACAAAGTCTTTCTTCTTCACAATAGATCTCAATATTCCAAAAATCTCAACCCTTTGGAATGCATAAGCATCCCTTATTTATAATAAAAGGAGTTGAGAGAAAATAGGATAAATCCTAGAAAATAGTCTTTTTAATGAGAGTCCTACTTTTGCTTGACTCTCACATAGGAGACCAAGTCAAAATTTTCTTCCTATGTGATGAAACAAAAATGAAAAAGACATGTCGATTTAGGATTGAAATGACATGCAACATTGTGCCTATTCTGTTTCATCATCTTTGTCTTCCTCCAACAAAGCCTGCTTGTCCCAAAATTCTTGGAACTTTTGGATTATACCTGCATCTCATTTTCATCAGGTGCGGTGGAATGATCACTCAGAACTTCACATGTTTCCTGAGTATCGCTAGCATTTGCCAGGAAGCTTTTTTAGTCTCTTGTTGAGTTTCCTCAGGGTTTCCAAAGAATGTTCAATTTTCACAAACCTATCAATGATTTCAGGTTGAATCCATAAGTTGGTTCATGTTGAATTGATTCTTGGATCTATTTGTAAAGATCATCAATAGGAAGGATACCCGAACTTTCACTCAACACCTTAGCATAGATCTTGACTAGCTCTTCTTCTATGTCATTCGTGCCATCGACCAATTGATCTCTTGATTCCCTCAATTTTCTGCAAGCTTCATTGAGAATATTTATTCTGAATCTAATGGCTTTGGTTAGTTGAAAATGTTTATCCCCATGTGGAATGATGCCTTCTTTGACCAAGATGCGGGATGGAACCTGTTTCAGCATTTGGAGAGCTTCAAAAGTTAACTCTAGGTTCCCGATCTCTGCTGAAAATTCATCATCCATTTTCTCTCCATCCTTCTTTATATCCTCTAAGGATTTGTAGACTTCCATGGTGTCCTCGATGACTTCTTTTCCTTGTAGGAGCAGCCTTTGGATCCATTCATCGACCATTCTCCCCTTCTCATTAATCTTCTCGATCATGGGTACCGATGAGAAATCAAACCGATAGGAGTAGAGGATGATGGTGTTGACTCAGGAGGCTTTGAGAGCTTGAGTAGCACTTCTGTCAGCTGTTGTACTTTCTCTTTTAACTCATCTCTGTTTGCCTTAGTTTCCTTTAGCTTCTGGCACAACACATTCATGGCATCTTGTGTGTCTGTTGTGCTCCCTCCATTGTTACTTTCCCTAGAGCCACCCTTGTGATTTGATAATCTGTGACCATTATATCATCCTTAGTTTTATCAGCCATGAGGAGTAGCAATTTCTACAAATTTATGCCCTGAGGCATCCACTGAAATCCTTGAAACTATTTTGGGTTTCTTGGCCGACTTGGTAGGAGTGACCTTGAGGGAACTGAAATCAAAGGCTGGTAATGGAACTACCACCTTCCTCTTCCTCGAGTCTGATCTACTAACCATTGAGGCGTATTGGAAGAAGTTTCTCCCATTGTAGGTGTTATGGTCACATCTTTAGGTGGAGGAAGGTTAGCTTGTGGAGTGGTGACCACTAGCAAGTGTAGCGTCCATGGTAATGGATTAGGGAATGAAGGTGCAGAAGGAGGAGGCATGTCCATGGTTAACTGGGGTCCAGTGGGGAGAGGTGAGAGGCTAGAGAAGATACTAGCCATGGCTGAGGAACTTGGTGAAGAAATGAGGCAAGGAAGGTTGAATGGGAGGAGGCAAGGATTCCAAAATTAGAGCTTGAGAGATAAGAGGAAGACTTACCTCTGATGAACTATCAACCAAAAGAGGAATGGAAGGTTGAACAATCTCTTCTCTGAAGGAGGATTTCCTTGTTCTAGTTGTGGAGGTGAATCAAGAACCTCAACTATTTGTGGGAGAGTGGCCACTGGTGTAGTTACTTGATCTTCTCCCTTTCTTACAAACTTAACCTTTATTGGCCTCTTGGAAGGGTTCTTATCCTTTTCCTTTTTTCCCTTGGAGGGTCCCACTTCCAAAGTATCTAGTTTTGAAAAACTCCCTTCTTTATAACTCATTCCCCAAGAAATGAGCCATGCCTTAGTACGGGAAAGAATTTGAGTAGCTCTTCCCATGATAGAAGCTTTCTCAGCAATGGACCAATCAATGGCTGGGAATACATATTGGTCTTCATTCAACCCATCATACGAGGCGTCAAGGACACTCTCATTGTCCTTAGTGCCTTTTGGGATGTCAGATAAATCCAGCATCTAGATTTCTTCAATTGTCAACCTGTTATTGTCCTTTCTTTGGATGGCAACCTCATCCCGAAGATCAACCCAAATATCTTCTATGTTGGGAACATGTAGATATAAAGTCCCATATGATTTAAGGACTCCTCGGAAATCAAATCCATCTCTGTGCTTCATGTGCTTCTTCAACTTGTCCTGAAGCTCATGCACCACATTCTTAGCTTTAACCACCATCGAGCACATGTGTACCTTCCGATGGAAATAGGGAAGGATATGACAGCCTTGTGTTTACTTTGTTGGAATTTGTGGAAATCCAACAATTGTCTTACCAACTCCATTAGGATCAGCTTATCACCTAGGAATCTGGGCAATCGGAAAGGATCACTGGGTACATGACCACCGAAGGTATGTGAACTTCTTGAACTGCAAGAAGATACAACCCCATTTTGATACTTCGGCCCATGCTTCATCAGAGACTCTTCTTTTCCTTAGATCAGGGTTCATCCTGTAGATATTTTCATAAAAGAAAGCATCGTTCACTCTTTTGAATTGATCCTCGGAACCCTTCATTGTCAGCTAGAGGGAAGTACCGATATATGTGTTCTGTTACCCTATCTCCTTTTGCATCCAACCCTGGATAATTTCTCATGCCAGCTGCTGCATAGGTGATATATGACATGATGACATATAGAATTTTCTAGTAGTCAAGATTGTCTTCATCTGGGAATCAATCTCATCACTTATAAGACTGCTCCAATCGATCCCTTGTTCATTCTTCTTCATAATGACCATGAATTGATACATCCATCCTTGGAAGTCTCTTGACTCAGGGAGTCCAAATACTTGACTTAGCAAGGTGATGATGTCACTGATTTCAAGGATGAAATCACTCCTGGGGACAAACTTGGGAAACCTAGAGATAGTTGGCTTGGCCTTGATCAAGAACTTTTTATTCACATGCCTGATGCAGTCTTCTTGATCTTTGTCCCAAGGATTTTCTGTGTTGACTTAAGATCTACATCGACATATTCTGAAAGTTGGGTAATCTTAAGAGGTCATCAAAGTAACCCCATCCAACTTCACTATGACTTCTCCTGCTTGATTTTTCACTGAGCGAGAATCTGAGTCATAATTGGAAGCACAGGCCAAAATGAACTCGGGGCATTGAGAAGACATTGGGAATCTTGCTGTAAGAGGGAGGCCACTGTTGGTTATTGACTTCATCCAGGGACTCTGAGAAGAATCCTTGGTTCTATTCCAAAAGTCTTCCATGTCAATGTTACCAAGCTCGTATCTCGGATGTCATCGTAATTGCAATCTATGTAGGAGGGGGATTCCATTTTTTGGTACTTGTATTTCATCTTTCCTGACCTATCTAACTTATCCTTAGATGATCCAGGATCCGACATGAGAAATCTGAAGAAAGAATGCCTAGACAACTCTATTTGAACAATCAGACTTGGAAGCTTGCTGAGCAACCCCATAGACCCACCACACTATCCGGATTTTAGAACTTGCAAAGCACCTGATGAAACCCGACACACTAGAATGTATGTCAAAAATAAGGTCTTGTCGGACACTTCACAAAACCGACAGACTTGCAGAGAGTGTCGAGAACTTAGTAGATGTCAGACACTTTGTAAAACCCGATACACTTGGTGGAAGTCGAAGATGTTGATCACTTGCAAGACCCGACACAAAGTGGAGATCGGAGGATGTCGAACACTCGGAGAAACCCAATACACTGCAAAGTGTATGTCGGAGGTTGATAGATGTCCGACACTTGGAACAACCCGATAGAAGGGTGGAACTTGGAGATTGTTGAGCACTCGATGAAGCCCGACAAATGGACGGAAGCAAGAAGATGTTGAACACCCTGCAAAACCTGAAAATAAAGGAATCGGGTTTTGAGGTGTCAGGACATGCAAAATTCCGCCATTTCACTAGTTAGGAATTTTAGATTTTTTCAATAATAATAGGGTATATTCCATGGGATAAAATAAAGAAACACCCTAGGGGTGAATTCCAAACAAGAACTTTCAATGGAATACAACATAAAATGAAGAAAACAATCTAAAACCCTAAACCTAGAGGAAAAATAGGAAAGGATGGAGAACATCAAAAGAATATCTCAAATACAAATCCAAAAGACCTCAAATCAGCAAGAAAAGTAAAATACCTTCAAGTAATCTGAAAAAATAATAAAAAACGGAACATGAAATTGATCAAGAAGCTCAATCGGGTTTGGAGGTCACAGGCACAAGTATGAAAAATCCATGCAACAAAAAGTACAATAGGTAAAAATGACGTGTAAAATTGGGCTATTTATAAAACCCTAGCATTTATGACACTTCACCTGACACACGTGTGCCAACTACCCGACAACTTCGAGAGTTAATGCCATGTCATCATGCTTGGAGTGCCCAAAACCCGATACAAAGGATTAGCTATCAATTCGGGTTTTGGTTTTGGGAAAACAGTGACATGAGGCATGAGATGTTTGGATGTTCCAAGGTCCAAAAACCCGACACAAAGGAACATATCGGGTTTCGGGTTTTGGAAGTCAAGCGACATGTAGCATGCTTTTTGCAAATCATGTTCCGATGTTCGTGAGTTTTGAAAACCCGATAAAGACTTGTTTTGGGTTTTGGGTTTCGGGAAACAATTTGCATGTAGCATGTAAAAATATGTTTTCATGTTGTTGAAACCCAAAAAATCTCCTCAATTGGGAATTTTAAATTTTTCCCTAAAATCTCCTAAAAAGAAGGGCATTTCCAAAAGGAGATTTTTCCAAATACACTGAAATCTTCTTAAAAATCTTATTTTTGAGTGGGGCCCACCAAGTGTCAAGAAGAAAAATCACCATGGAAATGTGTTGTTAGGATTCCATTATATGTTCCAATATTTTTCAAGAAAAATAGTTGATTTTGGTCACCTAACCAACTCAATCTCTCAAGACTAGTCAAAATTGGGGTTTGGAAGGCTACATACATGCTTACAAAAATGGATAGAACTTATAAAATACTTAGTCAATCACAAAAATAATTTTTGCACCATAATTTTATCCCAATTTAATCCATTTTTTTATCTTATTAATTATCTGAAGGATACTCCATAATTTTTCTTGACTTCTAAGAAGTTTGGTGCTCAAATTGCATACTTTGAAAAACCTAGTTTTGGAAATTCTTGCATAACTTGCAAAATATTCATTTTCAGATTTTGAAATTTTTCATAGAACTTAAGGAAACATCCCTCTAACACCTCAAAGTGATATTTTTCTTTGGTTCATCCTACATCTTTCCATTCCATCTCATTTAGGTGCCCTTTGGTCTCGATTCCTGTGTGTTGAACTATGATGACTGTATAAGTGCCTAAAAAACTTCAATAACAACCTTTGAGGTATTTTACACACCATATATCATTTTTCCATGCTTTCATAAATTTTGGTTTGCATCATCACTCCTTGGGTCAATATTTCATACCTTTCTTTTTTGTGGATTGGTCCGAGAAAGCTTCATATTGAATTGTTTCAATCTCATGAACTGGTTTGTCTATTGTAGGTCTTTCTGCACCTATTTTTCTTCCTCATGGTGATCCAAAATTTCTTGACCTTCTTTTATTTGAGTGACTTCTCATGTTTTCATGATCTAGACCATACTTTTATACTAGGCCAAGACCTATAAATACTTGACTTGACTCATGCACTCTATGACTAGACCATGTGGACATGATTCTGAATTATTGACACATCTTACTCACCTCATGGACCTTTTTGACATTTGGAGATCCCTAGATTACCTAGCCAACATACCTATATCACCTAGCCAACATGCCTAAGTCACCTAGCTAACATACCTAAATCACCTAGATCACATAGTGACATCAATGGACTTGACATCAATGACAACATAAGTGACACATACTTCTAATAAACTCCCCATTTTTATTGATGGAAACCTTCCTAGAAACATTGATGGCAACTATGACTCACTTGGATGACCTAATTTACATGTTTCTTGACATACTTCTTCCCCTTTGACATCTATGACAAATTCATGCATTAACTTGATGTGAAACAAAGTGGAAACAAATGACAACCAAAGAAAATTCACAATGGAAAAAAACTTGAAATTTGACTTACTTATCAAAAAAATCTCCCCCTCGAATTGAAATATCTCCTTTGACTTCAACAACAACAAAATTATTCTCTGGACCTTGTATCAATCCCTTAAAATATACCCTTGCCTCTTTGCCACAATTTCATATTCATAACATCATCTTATATCTTTAGACGTATTCTTCACACATGACTGAGATTGAGATTTATTCTTGCTAAAATGATTCTTCAAGAGATCCAAACCTGGACATGTAATCTAAGATGCCACTCTCATCTATGTACCTAATCCAAAGAGGGATGTATGGACTCTTGAGATTTTTTGGTCGTTATTATCCTTTCATAAAGTGTCTTGCTTATCCAATTGGTAATTAGACCCCATCCACTGAGCATTATCTTCATTAAGCTTTATAGTTGCAAATAGGGTACAATCATACTAAAATAACAACTCACCCATAGTTTGTGAAGAATCTTTGAAGTATTCTTGACAACCATGCTTCTTCATCCCTTATTTGAAAAAAATCCAACTCATCTATGTATTACTCAAAAGCAACTAACCCTTCACACTTGAATTCAAGTTCCTTTTACTTTCACATTCATCTTATGTAGTTACAAACCTCTATGATCAAGCTTTCCTCTGTCATTTTCTTTTCTTAAATGCTCGCCTAGGCCTATGAAGATTCACAATCCATCAAGCACAAAAAGTTTCATACTCTTTCATAATGCTCACTATTTTATTCCTTACAGAAAGTTTCACAAAGCTTCAAGACCATCTGTATCCTAATAGTATACTTCAAAACAATAGGTACATTGACAAACCTCTTACCAACTCTTCATGCTATGTAGAAAGCAACATTTCAGTCCTTTACAAAACTAGACACCTTCAAGAGTGAAACATACTTGTAGATGCACATTTCTCAATTGTGTACTATAGATTATCATCATTTTGATCTCATTCTTGGCTCATGAAGACTCAAAAACATATGTAGCATGTAATTTTAAACCATTTCTCCTTAGGAATGTATCATATCTTTTGATATTCATTATGTATCTAATGATCAACCCTGAAAAATAATGTATCAATTTCATACTTTATAAGTTGATGTAATGAAAGGTCTCATTACAATAACCCTTCTGGTGTACTAAAGCTTGGTATCCTCCCTTTGCATTTGAGCTTGAGGTTTTACAAATACATTTCCTTCTTGGCTTCGAGAATAATTTCTTCATCTTTATTGATAGCAAGAATTCCACCTCTTAGACATGAACACCCACAATGTAACCTTGAGGGAGCAAAAAAATTCCTTGAAACTTCAAACCCACCATAAGATTACAAAGCTTCAATGCTTAAACCACCTTGACAGTCTTGAGACCTCATTATAACTACTAGTTCCACATTCCACAATCACATTTGATATTATAACTCCATGGTGTCCACATGGATTTAATACTTAATCAATGGTCTTGACAACAATATACTTTGCCTCTTGATTCTTAGAAATCTTGCAACACACTGTCAGATTTGATACATTTTTAGATATTGATTAATACAAGACTTTAATTCAACAACCAAGTTTCAACTCAGTTCTTCACTATACTTATCACAAACTTGGGAGGTTTTACTTTAAAAGCTAGGAGGCATATTTTATTATTGCATAGACTACCAACACCCTGTGAAACACTATTTCTTGTCTCTAACACCCATTTACCAATCATGTAACTCTCCATTCACTATAGTTCCATGCTCTTCTTGAGCTCATCAACAAGAAACCAAAAAGAAACCTTTCAACTTCCATTTAGACTTATTATTTTTTAATTTTTGACTAAGGGCATAACTTTTCACCTACTTAGCACAAGTTAGAGGATGCCTTTACATCTACATAACTGCCCATGACCTTTAGACTTCTCCAAAATCCACAAAATTTTTAGCTAATGAGTTTAGACACTCCTCCTTCATACAACATGAATATACTAACTCTCATTTTCTCTTGATAGACCATATTCAACTTGAATTCACTTCTCAGGCCTTAGAGCATATTGTAGCCATACTGAACACTTGATAATTGTCACCTATACCTACATACTATCATGCTTGTCTCATAAAGCAATATCTCAATTTATGAGCCTTGCATTTTTCATATCAACTAGATCATCAGGCCATAAAATCTTCTTAGACACTCAGAGAATTTGACCAGCCTATAACTTGTAAAATTTTAGTATTCTTGAAATCTTTGACATCCTTGTATATCCTAGGAGAGTAATGTTAGGGGTTTTCATATTCAAACCCTTGACCTTGAAACCCTTACTCTGATTATTAACCTTGCATAGCCCATACAGACATATAGATCATCATATTACAAGACTAACAATGCTATGTTATCTTCTTTATTCACTTGTTACTATCAATCCTTACATTGCAAATTCTTAAACTTGGTCTTGAGGGTATCAATCCTTCAAACAACATTGTCAAAATGTGATCACTAAGTTTTTCTTCCCATGGATGTAGACACCTTCAATTTGAGGACACCAATAATTTCAAGCCATAGAAATAATCTTTTACCATTTCAATAATATATCTTCATGAGATGTCAATCAAGACTTGAAACCATTGTGCTTATGTCTTGTAGACCATTTGAACTATGTGAAGCCATTTGCAAGATGATTTCATATAAAAACATTTTATTGAAGTTTGAGTCATATTTTGTCTTCATGACGGATTTTGCACTCTATCTATTTCACTGATTTCTTTACTCTGTGTGTGTTAGTCATACACTTAAGATATGATGATTATTGTATTGAAGCCTCATTGGGCTTCACAAAGATCAAGCGTGCTTGTAAGATGAGTTATTGCATTAGAAATTCTAATCTATTCTAATTTATTTCAATTCGTATCATTTTCCCTCTTCAAAACTTTATAACTAATCTACTTTCTCTACAATTTCCTTGCTCTTATTAGGATTATTTTTTTATACCTACTCTTATTTTACCTTGCATCCTTTCATAGTCAGTTACTATAACATTAACTCTTCAAATTCCTTTGGAGAGATATCAAGACCATAGAGTAGCTCTTCCACTTATTCCATTCCTATTTTACTATTCTCACTCTAACTTTTCACATTCTTTCAGGGCTCAAAATTCATTTGAAAAAAATAACTCTCTTCCTTCCACTCGTTCATATGTTTAATGTGTGAAAAACAAAACTTTCAAGCTTTAGCCAAGTGCTTGATGAACTTGGTACCCTAGAAATAAATAATTTTGCATACCTTAGTGGTCGGTTCAAGTAATACAAGAGTTTTCAACATATTTACAACCCTATGGAAAGCATAAAACAACTAAACCAAGATTTCTAGTTCATGAAATTTCAAAAAAATAGTGAAGGAAGTTATTTACCAATCATGCGAACACTGTGCATACATTTGAGCCCTTAACTATTCAAATAAATTCATTTAATCCCATTCAAACTTGAAAATGTGTTCTCTAACATGTACACACCATTCTCACTACTTTCCCTATGATAGTTTTCATTTAATGCATTGAACACAATAAACCAATTTGAAGAGAGGGTCTTTTAGTAGACTGTGCATGAATTTCCCAATTTCTGTCAATGAAAACTCAACCACCACTCCATCATTTGATACCATTCATTTTACAAAGGATTAGGACTGGTTTCACATAGAATCTATCCAAAATTTATAAGATTTTGCTGGATGAATCATGAGTTTCAAGAAAAAACATAGTCCAGAAACCCTAGAGACAGTGTACACCAATGTTACTTTCCCGAGAGGAAATTTAATGAAAATCATCCAACTCAATAACTTGCAAGTTTTATCAAGAAATATTATGAAGCTTCATATAAAAAATTCCATTCTTTTCCAATTGATTTGAATCAAGAACTCATCTATTCTTGCTTGTATTAATACATTTTTAGCATCACAAGGTTGAAATTTGACTGCACAATTTATGGTTTGGACAAGCACACTTGATGGAGAATCTTAGGCACTATTTCAAGTGATTTGATGCAATGAATCATGGATGGTAATGATATTTTATCATGAATTATGTGTTCAAAATTTTTATGGTCTTGATTGAGAAGACTTGAAGCAAGTGACAGTGAATAACTCTCCTTTGCAACCCTGAAACTAGACAAACTAGGATTTTAAGATCCTTATTTTTTTAAAATGATTGCATACCCAAGACATATCCACCATTTTATAAAGATATAACATGTTTAATTCATATGCATACTGCCAAGATGATCAAGGCTTTTGAGAAGAAAGAGTTGGGACAATGCTTTAATGAACATTTACATAGTTGAACTCTAGGACAAAATATGAAAACTGAGATTCTTAACTCAACTACACCAAAGGAAATTGTAGATACTCAACCATATTTCCAAATATTTGTGGAACCGAGACTGAGATCTTATTGATCAATAACTCCAATGACAATAGTTAGAACCATTACATGCCATGAGCATTCACACCAAGAATAGTGACACAAGCAATAACATGTACCTTCAAGAAAAAAAGCCTTAAAATACCTTCTGAGCATGAGAAACACCATGAATGGAATGTGGAGATACTCTATAGGTGATGAAACAATACTTGGAGTCTAACTTCACCTTTTTCTCTTATTGATTTGGTGTGTAGCCTAGAGAGAGAAAACTTGCTCCACCAAAATGCTCACAACTTTTCAAATACACCTCCTTTTGAGAAAATTATTTTTGTACATGATTTTTATGCCAATTTAATCCAAAAATTTATTCTATTATTTATTTGAAGGAGTCTCTATAAAAAAATTGAATGCTAAGAAGACAAGAGCCTCAAAATTCATTTTCCAAAACAATTGCTTTAGAAAAATTGAATATCTCAAAATTCCCATTACAGAATCTGATCAAATTTTACATGAAGCATGAAAAGACATAAATCTACCTATCCAAAGTGGTATTTAGTCATGGATTTTATTGTAGATCCCAGACCAATCTCATTTACAGCCAATAAAAGTTCCATTTCTCAAGTCCATTCATGACCAACATACAAACCGACTCCTTGGGTGAAAGTGAGCCTAACCTTTCTCACACATGCTATTGATACTATACCAAGACTGCTCCCATACTCACTTTACCTTTATATGACCTCAACACCATGAAAAAGACTCATAAAAACCAAGACAAATCCCCCTCACTCCAATGCTTCTTTTACACCTAAATACCATGGAGGAGCTTGAAGAGAGAGACCTAAGAAGGTCTCAAACCCTCTTCTTGGACCTTGATTGTCTCCTCTTTGTCTGATTTCTCATTTTTGGACTTAGTCACATTCTTGGATTCCTTTTTAGAAATTTTACTAGCTTCATCCTTCATTTTGTATGTTTGATCTTGTGGCTTAGGTATTTAAATTTCTTTCTTCAAATGGCCTGCATCACAGAACCTTGCAATGTGCCCAACCTTGTGGCACCTAAAGCATTCAACCTACCTTCCGTTGAACTCAAAATCTTTGTGTCCAAATTCATTATGATAATAGCAATAGCCATTGAATTTTATTACATACCTTCTTGTGTTTGATGGCTCATTTTTACAGTACTTTTCCAGATGTCCCTTATCATGACAGTAAGAACACTCAGCTCCATATCATTGACCAACCTTCTTGTCTTGACATTACTCTTCTTTATTTTCTTCACAAATTTCCTCTCCTTTTCCATCATTCTTCTTCTCAACCTTAGGACTATAAAAACTAGACCTGTGAACATAAACACCATACTTGTAGCAATTTCCATGAAAAACAACATGCCTAAATGTATTAGGCTACATGATAGGTGATTTTTCATGAGATGAATACTTTATACTATATCCATTTTTATGCAATGGAAAGTTGCAAAAGCTATGGAATGAGGCTAAAGAACCTCAAAGCTTTTCTTTACTCATCCATGCACCATGAGATAAGAGCTAAACAAGAAACTATCTATGCATATATAAATTTGAAACAAATATTCAAACCCTAGCATATATACTACTCTCTACTCCATGAATGCTTAATGAAAGTGAACCTAGTTAGATTCTAAGCAATCAAATTGTGTGTTGTTTGCTTCAATGGAGGTGAAGAGGTCTCTCTAAAAAGAAATCCTTTTTAAACACTTTGTGTTGTGAGAAGACCTTGAAACCGATCGTGCCCCATATTATCTAGAGAGTATGGAAACATAGGAATGATATCATTTTTAGAAATAACAAGCAACAATGCAAGCTTAGCTTTACTAAGATTGGGCATGCTGTTAAAGATGATATTGGGAGATTCAAACCCCCCAAAAATAAGAAGTATCCTGTTGATGAAGAGTACATTCTTTCCAATTGGAAGATTGGAACTGCTAGTTTGCAGATTAGGAATACCTCAAACATTGATAGGTATTTGGTCCATTGGATTCCTCCTGAGAGAAACTAGCATAAACTCAACTTTGATGGTGCCTCCAAGGGTAACCCTAGTCTTGCTACTGGGGGAGGGGTTATTAGGGATCACAAAGGTTGTTTAGTTACTACTTATGTTGGTAAAATGGGGATTCAGATGAATCATTATGCTGAAGCCCTTGCTACTCTTTGGGGGCTAAGGATTGCCAAAGATTTTGATATCCAGAACTTAATTTTGGAAGGGGACTCTCTTAATATCATCAATCATTTAAACCAAACTTTTCCTCCTAGCTGGACCATCAAGGACTTCATTATGGAAGCAAGAAATATTTGTCAAAATATCAAGAATATCATCATTAGACATACATATAGGGAGGGGAATAAGGTTGCGGACACTTTGACCAATATGGGCATCAATATTAATCTTACCATATGGGATAATGCAAATAACATCCCTAAGGAGGTTCAAACTAGCATTAATGGGGATAATATTGGGAATACATACATGGAGTAATTTTAATTATGACATGGAGCGGGTCTTAACGGAGGTGAAAGATCACACTTGTGTGATTTATCCTCCTTATTACAGCCACATTAAAGCCATCAAACCTCACACAGGTGGGAGGTATTTCAAAAAACAAGACAGTCATAAGAAAGAAGTCAATTCTTATAATGGTTTCAATAATGATATTTGTAGAATTTCTAGGAAGAAGGAGAAAATGGGAGGGGTGCTATGTCAATTGGAGCCAAGTTGCGATCCGGCCTAGAAGAATAACGAGGTACTTTGGAACCTTCTGCACAAAGGAGGCATTTCAAATTTCATTGAATGTATTCAGTGGTCATGACCTGAACATTTCGGTTCACTTTGCTATGGATTGGAAGGATAGGAGGGTCAAGTATGGTGGGCACAAGATTACTATCAACGAGGAGCTGATTGTTGAGGCAACATGCTTGGAAATTAGAGGCTACCTTTTTTAGTAAGAGGATTGACAAGGTTGCCGAGGCCAAGAAATTCTCTGATGAGGGAAAATAGTTGGAGTTCGTTGCTGCAGGCATAAGGGTAAGTTCTATTCCCACGCCGTATGATGAAGTGACGAATATGATGGTTAGATATATTTCTTTGGAAGGGTGTTATAAAATGTTCCCTGTTAAACACCTTGTCTTTTTAAACCATTTTAAAAGGAATTTTGTGGCCTATTTTCCGCATTACCTCCTTAACTCCCTTCAACGCTATGTTTTGGATTTTCAAAAGCACTCTCATGCTATTCCTTTACATCATGGCCTTATCTTTCTGTTGCACAAGCATTGTGTTGCCAAGTTCACTAGCTTTCTAATTGCTCCTAATGAGCCACTCGCTATCACCTCCACCGCTCCCACTCCCACTCTTGCTGCCCCTTCCAAATCCAAAACCATGAACCCCAAGAAAACCATGACACCCTCACACTGGTAGGATTCACAGAAGCTCCAAAGAGATGGAGGTTGCTCAAAACCTACTTCATATCAACAATGCTAATATTGAAAAGGCCTCACATCAGGAGGAGTCTAAAGTGCCTCATAGACTGGAATCCCTGGAGAAAGAGATGAAACAAATGAAGAAGGACCTTTAGCATATGGAAAAGTAGAAAGGGAAAAGAAAATTTGATGAAGAGAATGACAATGGCAAGGATCAGTTTGCTGATATATATAAGAAGTTGAACTCTCTAGACATGATGATCAAAACATGGATATCTTCAAAGCCATAAGTGACTTTTTAGAGCAACAAGTTCAGAGCATTTCCATGCTAAGTGGGATCCCTGTAACTATTTGGGGGAATGAGAAAGAGAGGAGTCTAACCATTTCGTAGTTGGATGCTTCGGACTCAATGCACATAACCACTTTGGCATTGTTTACCTCATTACAAACAATCCAATCCGAATTGAAAGAGCATCCAAGAAATAGACTCACTTGGGCTGGTGGGATTCATTGAAGTTGTTGTTCTTTTGTGATCTTTTACTATGACTTTGCTACTTTTTTGTGGTTTTGTTGCGGTCTGTGTCTTTTTTTTTTTCTTGTTGTAATTTTCTCTTGGTTATTTTTGGAAATATTGTACTATCTAGATTTTGATCCTTTTTTGTTGAATCTTCATAGTTATATTAGGCTGGTGAGCCCTTTTTGTATCAAGGTATAGTCCCTTCAAAACTATTTACCAATAATAATAAAAAAACAAACCAAGAGGTCATAACCTTTTATAATGAGCAATGTTCATGAATATATAGAAGGAGAGAGGGAGGAAAGAGAGAGGGAAACTCGGATTTTGAAATCCAGCCACTAATAACCACATTGAATTCCTTCAAATGTTCTTGTAACACTATTTGATTACCTCCCTATGTTAGCCTAGTTTGTGGAAGAAGGAAGGAGATCAAATATGATCAAATCCGGGTGGTTGAGTTGATTAAACCTATGCATTAATGGTTGAAGTCACTTTTCCCCATTTTACCTACCAAATCCTGCCAAACTATGATTTTGAAAAGTCTAGCATGTAGCCCATGTCAAAAAATTTCCATGAAGACAAGGAGCGAATGAATCTAAGATCTGTAGCAGAAGTTATGGCAATTTGAAGTTCATAATACAAGCTGAACACGCAAGACACATGTCATGACCTAATTGACTAAAAGTTTCAGTTGATTGCTTGTTTTTCTTTTTTTGCCACATGTCATGCATTCATTTGATGTGAGTATTCGACATGCAACTGACATGTTATAATAGATCACATGTTATTTTAGTTATCGAATAACCAAGGTGGTTATTTTGGAAAACAATGAGAGTATTTTCTCTCTCTCTCTCTCTCTCTCTATCGTGAATTCAATGTGGATTTCACACATGTTACCACCTTGTTATGTGAAGGTATTTTGTTGTGAACTATGAAAGTGTTGTAGTGTTTTTTATCCTAGGATATTACATTTGTGTATTAGTGTGTTACATGATAAAGTGCTTCATAGTGAATTATGTCATATCGTGTTAATTTCTACAGTGTTGTGTGGTATTATGGTGTTATGTCACCATGTTGTATTGTATTGGAATGGATGTCATGATGTTAAATCACTATGTTCATTGTATATATGTATTAGTATGTTTTTGATTAATTCACATCATGAATTAGGGGCATACAAAGTGATCTTATGACCCTATTATATTATACTTGCACTTTTGGTGCTTTGTAGACACTGAAACATGCTTACACTTAGCATTTCATCCAATCCAAATTGATTAACGACACTTCACTAATTAACCCTTCTTCACTCCACTCTCAGATGCCCATCCATAACACTTTCTCAATTGTATTCCTTCTATAATCAACTTGTTTGGATAATATCTCTCTTATTAACTAAACATTCATCCTTTCGACCTTTCGTAACCTCACTAGTTCTCTCTAGACCACTTCTATTGGCTTCGTAGGCTATCTATCAGTCACAATTGGTTATCCGGACCCCTCCCAACTCTCAATGAGTCTATAATCACTTGCTAATCAGGTTTAACTAGCCTAAACCCTAGTTAACTAGCCTAAACCAAGCTTAACTAAGCCTAAAGCATGTTTATCCTAATCTAATCTAAAAGATTTAGTCCCACATGCACCCAAATTCCAAACTCTCCCAAGTGAAAAACTATAAATAGAAGGGTCACCCCTCCCTCTCAACCTTACACCTTGTTTACATAACAAAATCTCTCTCACATTTGGAGATATTGGCATTAGACCTCATTTGCATTAGCCAAGCTAATAGGCATTTGATCTTGGCTATCCTCCATTGTTGAAGCTCCTCCATCTTGCATCCATAACTTCATAGTAGGTTAGTAGGAGGGTATCTAACTTGGCCTTGTAGCCATTTTAGAGAGACCTCTTCACCTCCATTGAAGCAAACAACAAATCTAATTTGATTGCTCATAGGTTTAACTAGGTTCAATTTATGTTTTAAGTAATCATAGAGTAGTTAGAGATAAAATGATAGTGTTTTAGTTTAATTCATTATTGTAGAAGTTATCTTGTTTAGCACTCATCTTGATGTTTATGATAGGTTTAGTTAGATCATGGAACTACTTAGCTAGTTTCTTGTTTATTAACATAACTAATCTTCTCATGCATACAAGTGCGTTATGTGGAAATGCTATGTGTTGTAATCGGTGGAATATTGTTATGTTATATGCTGTAATTTTATTATGCATGAGATGTTATGGTTGTGCGTAAATCATCATTGTGCTTGTGATATAGTTATGTGTTATGTTTTGTACCCTATACTAATCCCCTAAGGGAAGAAATCGGTAAAAGTGCATGTGTGGAGTGAGAAAATTGGACATTTGACCATTTAACTCGAGCTAAGTATGATTGAGGAAGTGGAGTCTAGCATAGACTAAAAATCCACTTCTATTCATTTAGTATGTGTGAAATTTACTCCGTGGTGTCATGCACATTCTGTTACATGGAAACCTTAAGCCCAAAGTGAATCGAAACCTTACCTCTCTCTCTCTCTCCTTAACTAGTTGTCTTATAGACAACCTTGTGTGGTTATGAATGTGTCGAGCCTTGTGGGAGTTGGAAGTGTTGATTCCAACAGACTGTGGTCATTTCATGTTTTGATCAACTATTATATGTATTTTACGAGTTGAGGCTCAATATACAAGTGCCAACAACTTGATGAGTACCCTTGGGTGACCATGGAAGGGCCATGTAGTGAACACAATGTGATTTTTATATGTTCGTATTTTATTTGTAAATTGATATTCTTCTATTTTCTTTTAAGAACCAACAATTTTCTTGATTGATGCATCCTTAAATTTTTGGGAATTTAATTTGATTTGGTGCTAATGAGAGACTTTTGCCTTCGCAAATCAGTTGTTTAGCCATTTATTTCGTTTAGTTTGAAATTACCTTTCGAGTTTAATTTTTTTCTAGCCAAACCGATGGCTTGGGAATTGTTGCCACTTGGCATTTTAATCTGATTGATATGTTGGTTCTAATGTTGTGATGTGATGGAATAGGGTCATGAGATTTACCATGGAGTGGTTGGACCTATGGACCCCCTTTCGCTTATATGGGGTACATTCCAAGGGGGTCATGGGGCATCGCAACATTGAGATGCAAGTTACTATGCAACTTAGGTGGAGGTGATGAGGCTCTATGTGCCTAGGGCCATAGGGTGACCCGACCTCATTGAATGGAGAAATATGGTGACATGGCTGTTTAGTGAGCGACCCAGCTTAGAGAAATAAGGTGACGAGAATCTTTGGTGAGTGACCTAACATGGAGAAATAAGGTGAGATGAATCTTTGGTGAGTAACCCGACATGGAGAAATAAGGTGACAAGGCTTTATATGGTGAGAGACTCGACCTGGTTTTGGGACTATGATTCCTTTTTTCTACTGGGAGGCATATGGAGTTCTCTAGGAGGATTATGGAGATTTGGGAGACATATTGAGTTGGTATGTATGATTCATGAGTTACTCATGTGAGTCATGTTATGTATTGTGATGTTTGAGGCTTGATGCTCCTCTTTGTTGACATGTGCTATTGGATCTTATCTTGACACTGTGTGGGTACAGTCGTGGTTTTGAGTCATGTGAAACCGTATGCATATGTATTACCATGATGCCTTATTGTTTTTAGGCATGTGCATGTGTTGGATCTATTCATGGGGAATATGTGTTTTCTATGTTGTGTGGACTACATGTTTCTTTCCATGGTTGGGTTAGAGGTCTTGTTGTGGTACAATCATGAAATGTGTTAAAAGGTAATTTTGTGTTTGATAGTGTTGTGTTTTGGACCTTGTGTGACATTGTGATGTCAAGCTTTTTGGGAAACCTACTAGAAATTTAAAATTGAAATTCTTAACAAGTGATAACATTGTGAATATTGAACAAGTAATTGTGTAAATGGTAAAACTAATAAATTGTGAATACACCTATGAGAAACACAAGAGTAAACAATTTTGGATGTGATTATCAAATTTGAATTAAATTATTTGTGTTATAACAAACTACAAAAATTCATAGAACATTAAAGTTATTTATTAAATTTCTAAAAACATGATTGACTTCTTTATGGTCATGTTTTTTAGCAATAGGGACCTTCTCTCCCCAAACTACAATTATAATTATTGACCTTCCTGGCATACTCATCCCTTTAAATAACTTCAATAGAGTCTCACATTGAGGATGATGCTTTTATAAGGGGAGGGGAATGTAATGCCCCATTATAGTATGCTTGATGGGTGAAGGCGAAAAACTTTCATGAAACAATGTCTTTTGCCAAGCACCCGGTTTGGTTTCATGGAGAGGAAATACTTTTACAAGTCATCATGACTCGAAACCTCATCCTTGAGAATTTCTTATGATTTCAATATAATGATAATATTATAATTATCAATTTTGTCTTTAAATATATTTACATAACCTTTAGATAAAATGAATAAAAAATAAAAGGGTATTTTTGTTGTTGTTCAAGCTAACAAAATATTAAAAAGAAGAAGAAGTGGAGTATGTCGATGGAGGCTTAGAGTGAGGTAGGGTATTTGTCAAAAGTTGAAATTGTAAATAACTTGGTTTACGTACGTGCAGGGGTGATTTTATCTTTTTGGATGCTTTTTGGTGACCTTTGGTGAAACAACGTTAATGTCATGTGAGGGATGCACCTAAATTCTACTATACTCCTTGCCTGTGTTAATATGGGAATTTTGGGAATAGGGTAGGGCCTTCCATCAAAGCATAGTGGGAAGAAAATTTTCTTTGTCAGTGGTTATAGTTGCTTGTGCCCTGAAAGACTTGGTTGCAAAATGTGGAAGTGCACACAAGGTACATGAACTGTTTCTTAAAACACATGAAATAAATATGGTCTCATGGGCATAGGCTTTAGGCGTTTAGATCTCGTTGAAAGGTCTTTGAGCCTTGAAGTGAATGAAAATGAAAAGTATAAAGCTGACACCCCCCCATTATCCTTTGCTAGTGTACTGCTAGTTAGCGCTAATGGGATCTTTGATTTTGATCATGGACGTCCACCAAAGCATAATGGATGGGGAATTTCATTAGACATTACAGTCACAAGTACAATAAAAGACATGCATGCAAAAGGATGGACACAAGGATGAGGCACGTGAATTGTTTGACAGATTTACCTTAAAGGGATGTGATCTCATGGAACACATGGTTGTAAGATATGCACACATTGGACAGGTTAAAAAGGCTTCATAAACTTTCAAGCTTATGAAATTGAGGGTTTGAAGCCAAATTACAGATCCATTGCCAGATTCCTCACCATCTGTGTAAAAAGGGAGCTTTGGAATGATACGTAGAGGATTAGTGTGTCCCCTGCGTTAGGATTGTGAACTATTTGGTAAAATTCCTGAAAGAAAGGTGGTCTCATGAACAACAAAGTGTGTAGTGCCTCTTTTCAATAGACCTTCTTTAACTTCCCTAGCATACTGCCATCTTGTGTAAAAAATGGAGTTTCCAAACACAGCGTGGACAACTTCCAAACATTGGAAAAAGTAATTTTTGATATATGGTTTTGTTGCAAGTTCCCTAACAGATATGTCTGGGCACTTAGGAGCCACGTTGACTGTTTGATAAAATGCAATGATGAAACGAGTTCCATAAAATTCCATGGTTGCAGGATATGCATCTAATCGGCTGAGGAAAAAATGCGCTGGGAGATTCCAACAGAGGCAATTGACGAATGTAAAGCCAAACGCCCCAGGTTGTCAGAATTCCCCCTGGCTCTACGTGGAATGGGAGATTTGTAGTAGGGTAGTCTTACCCAAATGCCTGAAAGGAACGAAGCTCTTTGGGACCACTTGTATTTTGACATAGTTAGCGCTTGGGGATGATGAATCGGTACATGGTGAGATTGTTCCACCATAGCATTTGTCTCAAACTTGGTATGAATTTTGGTGTGGAATTTGTGTAACTCGCCATATAGCTCTCTCCTTAGCTCGACCTTCAACTTAAAAATGTGATTTAGAGCTCGGCCTCCTAGCTTGATCAATTACTTGTAATATGACACGAGAACTATTTGATTAAGCGATGTCTTTGGGTTTGCACAAAACGGGTCTGCAAAAGGACTAATTTTTAAGAAAATTCATTTGGAGAGCATGCAGACTGTCTAGAGCCTTATATTACCCACTTCATTTCTCATAGGTATGGTTTTCTTATCTCTGTCTCGTATGATTATCATATTTTTAATTTTTTCGAACACAATGATATAAAATTTAAACCAAATGAATATTATACTTTTGGTTATTTAAAACAAAATTGTAGTGCAAAATAGTAAAATTTACCTTGTGTTTTATGTAACCCGTTTGACTATTAGATTTTCAACCATAATCTTAAACCCCATTCTGAGATGTTTTAGAAACTTAAATAACAAGAATGGATAGTCGTAAACCCTTTAATTGGTGAGTTAAGTGCAAGTTCTCTTTTAAACCTATCAATTATTGTATTGTAAAAGTTAATAAATCATGATTTTTAACGATGCGTGAAATACCTCTATGAACCCCAATCTGAAAAGTAAATGTTTAACCTTATTCCTTGTTAACACGAGATTGCACAAAAACTTTTGCAATGCCCTTATTTGATCATTTGATTATTTAACATAGCACATTAGAATCCCTATTTTCCCTTTTTGCAACATTGGGTAGTTTTGGAAAGTTAAAGTTCATTTTTGTTTTTATTTCGTTTAGGCCTGGGTGGAGAAATGGGTTTTGGCCTCTTCTTACCTCTAGTATTTATCTGTGAAAATAAATAACAACCCTTAGTTTTGAGAAAATATTCTCGAAGCTAGTTTTCCAGGTGGGTTTTGTAGGCCCCACAATCATTGAGTGACAAGGTCATTCAAGTGTGATTATAATCGGTAGCTCAAAAGATGAGGCGCCAATCAAACCCAATTTGTTAGTTTTGGGTTATGTTACTCCGAGCATGTATATAGGGGAGTAGGTAAGGATTTGAATCCTTGTGCATTTGAGTCTTGGAGATTTTTTGAACATCAATTTTTGATATACTTATCTAAATTTGACATTTTGTAGAAACTTGTAACAAAATGGAAAAATTATCGTATGACCTTATTCAAGCAAAATATCAACCGTAAACCCTATAAACATTAACATATGACTGAAGGAAAATTTCTTTGACACTTGTTTTGTAAACAAATTAATTGTGGAAAAATGGTGTCTTTCTCTCTCTCCTCTTTCTCTCTCTCTCTCTCTAGTTTTGAAAATGAAATGAAATTAATGTTCCTTACTCTCTCTTGTTGTGTGTTATATGTTGTTATCACCATGAATGGAAAACTATGAAATTGATTAATTATTCTAGCTTGTAGGAAGAATCCATGCCAACTTTGTGTTGACCATGTTGTGGTTGTAGGTACCTGGATAGGAGGATTCAATATCATGCTTAATATGTTGTGATGACAATTTGTACTTATTTAGATGAATACAATGTAAATTGGTAATAGTAACACTATTTGGTAAAAATTTACATGATAAAATGTTGTATCAAGAAAGAGAAATATTATTGCCTTCGTGATAAAATGATAATCATATTTGTTTTGGATAAATTGTTGAGTTGTAATCGGTTGTACTAGATGCAAAATCTCATGTTGTTTTGTTTGCATGTAAGCAATTGTTGACCATTGTAATTATTATAGTCCCCTCATAACAATCACAATGTATGATAGAAATTCATTACACTTAAACTATCAAAAGTTAGCTAAGTTTTAATCCTTCTACCATATCTTCTTTGTTAGTTTTGTCATGATTAGTTTGAAACCCCTAATGTCTTTGGAGAGACGTGACTTAAAGCAAACAAGGGTGTATTCCTTTGATACGCCTAGAATGCTTCCAAAAGACCATTTCTTTAACTTAAGTGTACTTTTACAAAGCAACATATAGGTTGCGTGACCTTTCCATTTTCGGGTAAATATGACTAACACTTCTTAGTATCATAGGTCTACTCATATTCTAGGATGAGTTAGAGTTCAATGTTCATGTTTGACCTTGGTATCCTAGTGGACAACTGTATTCTTATGAAGATAGTTTGGGTTAACTTCATCATCGATTGATCTCTTCGTGGGATCCAAATTATACAAGTTGAATCAGTGTACCTATTTTCTTACACATTAAACTCTTGTTAATGATCCCATTACTTCTGGGAAATAAAGGTGTTACCTTGGCTAGTAACACCAAAACACCTTGAGATTTTATGAGGATAAATATGTTTGAACATTTTAAATTGTTTTATATTTGGGCGTAGAGCCCATGAGGGCATTTGGAATTAAACTAAACCCAAGCCCATTAAGAGGTTAACTTGTGGGCAGAAATTATAACTAACTCTTAGCAAATGAAATTGTTTTTGGAAGTTGTTAACTTAAGAGAAATGGGGAAACTGAAAAATTTGGTCCCTTAACTCCTAGCTAAGTCCTTTATGACATTAAGGATAAAATAAATGTCCCATGTGGGATCATGAAATATGGAAACATGAGCTCTTACCTTGAACATGAATCACTTGTGATTCGTGCGTAGCTTAAAAATGCTTCCAATCATGTATATCTACAAGATATTAAGAAAATATTTTTGTAACTCATTTTTGTTGTAAAATAACGCCAATAAGAGACCAAAGTAACAACATAAGTGTAATGAGAACAAGAGTAAATGAGATATTGGTTTAGGAATAAAATTATACTTGAAGTCCTTATAACTTAATTAGGCATTCTCATGTTGTTAAAAATGAATACGAATTGTTCTTGGTGAGATCAAGCATTTGAGAAAACATAAACTCTTATATAAAAATAAATAAATTCATGACGTGTAAATGTTAAATTGACTCAAACTAACTTTTGAACTATAACAACTATAACCAAAAATAAACATGCTCTAATGGAGGGAAGTTTATAGGAAGAGGTAACTTGAACCTTAATCTCCTTTAAATCTTAATATTTCTTCCCCCTTGACTTCATGTTAATTCCCTTACATAATGAGGGTAAAATTAAATGTCATATCAACATATTTTAAGAAACATAACCTTAACATAAGAACATGCATCAAGAGTTTTGTATGTGTTTAAAATGCGTCAAATAACAATTGAGTTATGAAATTATTGTAAGAAGAAAAGCCAAATTAAGTGTATGTATGTTAAGTTAAATCATAAATGAAATTAAGAATATGTAAGTTGAAAAGGAAAATTTATGCTTGCATGACAAATGCTCTTGGAATTTTAATTGTAAATAAGATATAACCATGGAAATGATGTGTTGTGGAACGTTGCCTATCCTTGAGCTCTTTTGTGGTTGGGTTGTTGTCTTGTTTATGTCCAGTTGAGAAAGTGTGGCATTGATATATGTCTTGTGTCATCTTGTTATTTGCAAGTTCTTTATGCGATATTGAGCGGTTCTTGTGAGCCTTAGTGGTGTTGTATGGTTGTATTAAGTAATTAAAAGAAAATATATATATATATCCTAGTTTATTTGGTCTTGTGTTTTAGTCCCACTTGTGTTGGCCTACTAAATGTTTGATGACCTCTACTTGATTGAACACACAAAAAGGATTAAGGGGACCAACACACCATACACAACTCACAATTTGACATACTTCTGCATAAGTGTTTCATAGAGAGGCTTAAAGTTTATGAAAACACACAAAAGGGGTATCAAATGGATTTATAAGGGCTCAAATGGTGAAGCTCCATAGCTAAATCCTGCATAAACTTGATGAAAACATAGACTATGACCTGCAAAATGAATGTATCCCTATATAAAGGTAAGGAAATAGGACTACAAATCAAGGATAAACACTTTTATCATGAGATAAAATCAATTATTTCATAATTCTACACAATACACAAGTAGTGAGAAGGTAAAAATGGTTCCTTTATTAATCCAAAAGGTACAACAAGTACAAAAACTAGCAGGGCTCAACCACAACCAACCAAAGGTATCCTCTTTAATACATACTCATGTATATATAGAAGAAATGAACTATAGAGAGGAAATAGCATGCAAGAGTTCATAAATGCCAACACTATGACATCAAGTAGTTCACAAACTAAAACTAATTGTGGAGTCAATGTTCTCCAATAGGCCTTGTTGCATGTTCTCTTAACATAAGATTCAACTCTCCTTCATCTTTTCCTTGCATGCTTGACTTCCTCTTCACTCTAACTTGATTTGTACTCTAGATTTGACCAAAATGATAAAATTGGGGTTTTAATCCAATTCTGGGCTTGTAATGATAAGTTTTGTAGCTTCTCAACATGATATTCCAGGCCTTTTTCCATTGCAATCTCACCACTACTTTAAAGCGGAGAATTGGGGATGGAGTAACTGAGGAATAGTTCCTCTTATTTTATCTTAGTCTAACTTGGATGATTGTTCCATTTGTTCCTCATAGGGATGATTTAACCAATTCTTCATTTATCGCCCTCAAATCGACAAAATTGGTTATATAAAGAAATGACAGAATAAAGGAACAATTATGTATGTTCCTCCAAAATATGACTTAACCCCAATCGACCAAATTGGTTATGCAAAGAACTGGCAGAACAAAGGAAAAATTCCTCTCGGGTCATCAAAATCTAATTTTCCTTTATTTTGACCTTAATTCAGCGAAAGAGGTAAATTGGGGAACTATGGGAACAAAGGAAAAATTTTGTATGTTCCTCTAAAAGATGACTTAACTTATAGAAACTCCTTGTGCTTGTTTCGGTGAATGTGTGTGATCAGGAAACTCAAGGAAGTGGGGAAAATTTTCCTTAGTTCCAAAAGGTGTCAACTACGTTGATAAACTATTTGATGCAATTATTACAGAGTTGCGGGGAATGTAGGGAACTCTGGAACATTTCACCAAGTTCCCAAAAACACATATTTCTATGACTTCCAAATACAATGCAGCCATGATAGGGATTCGAGGAACATGTGGAATAAGGGAATAGTTCCACATATTCTTCAAAAGTCTGACTTTCTATGTTTTAACTTAATTTTTACAAAATTTGACTAAATCCTTTGAATAAGGGCTTAAAAAGAGGGAACACAATGACCAAAAAATAAATATTTTTCCCATGACTTGTAAGTTTCGAAGTTTCATTGATCTTATGACAACAAACCTTATAGAGGTTTGTTTTTCTTGATGAATGATCTCTCAATCCTGTGAAGGTTACATATGACATGTAAAATATTATGCAAGATATTCCTCTTCTCTTGAGTACCGTGATTGTACTTGGTGAAAGAGACCATGGTGAGTGAAAAGGTAACAATTCTAATTTAATTAATTTCCAACATTAATTACACAAATTATAATAACCCTTTTCAAAGTGACTATTGATCTAACAACTATAAAAAATATAATGGATAAATGCACATATCTTATTTTGTGTGGATTTGGGAGAGTTTGGGTGATCTGAATGTAGAAACATGCTGATATGAGACTAAAAATGCTTCATTACAAAAATTCACACCTGAAACTAAAACTAGTCAAAACCATACAACTAGGTTAAGAGTTTCCATACTATCCTAACCCTTTTGTAAGGTCAAATGGACTGCTTTGAATCTAGCTCTACAACTTATTGAGTATTTGAACTACCTAGAAATGAATTTAATTATACATCAGTATTCTTTTCTCACCTTCAGAATGACTCTATAAACTCGTTAAAACCCTATAACCATTATAGTGCAAGGAGTTCTGTAAAACAACTTTAGGTGGGTTGGGCACCCTGTGCACTACTAGCGTGAAACTAATATTAAGAGGTATAAAATTGTACATCATTCTCCTATCATGTGATATATACCATAGTGTAATCAAAATTTGACAACCATGCTTTGACAATACTTTGTTTGAGTTTCACACTTGTTCAAATACTCTAGAAGGGTCACTTTACTTGCATGTAGAAGAATATGGAGACTCATAGACTTGGAAGGAGACTTAAAACCTATAAAGAGTGTTTCCCTAATGAATGTGCATGAGTTATTTCACAGTTTAGGGAGCTTGGAGTGCCTTTTGTGCTTGTTTTTACATAAGGAGTTCTTAAAGCGCCAAGTTCCTAAATGAGGTGTGATTTACTTGCTTATATATGTTTCTGAAGCTTGTTATATCATGAAATTCTGAACAAGGGGATGTAATTTCTCATAATAATGTGATATAAATTTTAATAATTATCCCAAAACATGTTGGTCCAAAACCATACAATAGGGTCGACTTGTAGAAATATACAAACTAACTGAAAAATTGTGGTTTTAACTAGAAGGGAAAAAACATGTTTTGATTTTTATGGGTCGGAGGATAGATGTTTCTAGATGTGTTTTATGCCATTAAAATTTAAAAATTGATGATAAAAGGTGAAAAGATAATAAAGTAATCAAAGAATTGTTAGGACATGCTAAGAAAGAGTGAGGAGAGTGCATTTGTACATGCAAGTGTGTAATGTCAAGATCAATAGTGTCAAAGGATAGATTTCCAAATTTGAGTGTCTACATTTTCCCCCTTTAAGTATTAAATGAAATTACATTCTTAAAGGAAAATATACCTAAGTGTGTAGACACACTTTATCTTTATTGTAATAAATTTATTTTATAATATCACATTGTGTTGGTGTTGGCACACTCCAAAATGAAACTTGCAACACAAAGTGTAGTCAATTCCCAAGATAGGAAACTAAAATTTAATCAAAATGTAATAAAAATATTGTAAATAAATGTGCAACAAGAAATGCTAAAAGAGATACAAAACATGTAAGGAATACACTGTTTGTTTTGCGGAGGGAATGTACTCCCATTATTATGCCTTGACATTCTATATTTATTGAACTCTGATGAAGAATTAGGGGTGATCAATCCCAATTTGTTCTAAGGAGAGGTTGATGTGTTAGGTATAATAACCCAACACATGAATTCAAAAGAGAAGAACCAAAAGGATGAGGAGCCAAAGTACCCCTACTAAGGAAGAAGGCCATGTATCAAAGTCATTAAACAAATCTAATATATTCCCCTAGTGTAAGAGGATAAGAAAGTATACCTATGAAGAACTTAGTTGCTTCAATACCTTCCATAACCTGGGGGAAAATACCATACCACTTTAGATGAATATAAACCCAATTTTGTAAATTAGTACACATAATATAAAAGAAAAATAAACGCCCCCATACTCTTCCCATGTGCTACACAACCAAGTAGAACTAATTACATGCTAAAATTTGAGTGGAGAAAGGAGACCCATGCCCCTAATGTTCCCAAAACTGAATACCATGGAGAGAGAGATATTGAATTACTTCATCCCTATATTTGTGTCATACTAAGTCAATCTGAGTATAATACCATATGAAAATGTTGTAATAGTGATGAAAAAATTGAAAATGTTAAAAATATGGAGAAAATTCCCTTTGGGAAAAACTATATGATAGGGTCAAAACCATCCATATGATCTTAACCAAGTTGTATGGTCTTGACCCTGTATATTTTTCTAAATTCTTGTGCCCGAGTCCAATTTTGAGGCATTTTTTCTACACCTACATTTTTCTATGCCTAGAAAGATGCATATGTCTACTTGAAATGTAGAACAAAAACCCAATGTGTGCCCCCTCTTTTGAGGCATGTGTGATGAATAATTTGAGCACATGGCTGAAAATAAAATATGTACACTCATATATGAGTGCTTGAACAATCTATATATACCCTTTGAAGTGCTAATGTAGTGGCCACCAAGAAGAAACTATATCTGCAAAAAGAGATGCACATGGTAGAAACCATGGTGAAAAAAATAGCAACAAGAACAAGCATCATGATGATAAGAACATTTTCAATACAAAAAAACAATTGTAACAATAATACAAAACAATGTGTTAGTAGGAAACAAGTGCATACAATGTTAAAAAAGTGCAAACATGTCAAACAATGTCACAAAAAACATAAAAATTCCTACAAACATGGGACTCCCATGGTGTGAAAAGACAATCAAGGTCCGTGATTATGTAAACTAGAGATACATAACCACAAAAAGAATAATACTACAAACATGGGATACCCATAGTGTCACAATACAAGGCCCTTCAAGGAACTCATCTCACAATTAGTAGAAAACAACACACACACACACACACACAACTAGCAAGTTTGTATGAAAATCAAGTTAGTATCTAAATGAATAAAAATGTGTATGTGATATAAAAGGAGCTAACAATAAATTTAAGCACCGTAGTAAACACATGTGTTAGTCTTGTTAGTCAAAAAGATAGAAAATACACAATATAGATATGTAACCAAGTGTAATGAGGAAAGAAACTATAATTGAAATATAGTACATGGATATAGGATGTAATAGTAGATGCCCCATAGGTTAGAAATATGGGGAAAGGAAGGCCATCACCTATCATCATGTATCACTTTGTATATGTCCTACATCATGCTCAATATACCATGTGAACACATGTGTGTAAAGAAGAAATGTTATCTATCAAACCAAAGGAATAAACAACATGTATAATGTAAAGTATAAACAATGTATGTTATGAAAACAAGTCTTGATTTTATATTTGTGAAAATATTTGAATGTTTTTTATATTTTGATTCCCTCCTTGAGGGCATAGATAAAAACCTATTCTCTGAAGAGAAGGAAGGGTGATCCAAGAATGCCCCCATGGAGGGGAATAAATAGATATTACAAGTAAATGATGGGAAGTAAAATTTCCCCAATGTGTGTGTGTGCAAAGTGAGGTTCGAGTGTAGAAACACTTCCTCAACAATTAATTTGAACATATAAATAAAGTGCATTATCAGATAATGAGAGGGAGAGCATGATAGACAACCCAAGAGAACATTAAGAGGATGTAAAGAAACTACTGAAGATGATGGAGGTTCAAGCCTCAAATGTGTCATAGAACATGACTCAAGAGAAAGTGGAACCATAGTGGTGATATGTGTCGAAAAAATCCAATGAGGAGAACCAAAAATAGTAAAGCACTAAGTAGGATGTGATGTGTTATACCGATATGGTGAACTAGAATAATGAGAGATCTGTAAGACCTATGGGAAATGTGGAGCGATTTAGAAAGATATAAGATTTGCATATAGTTTTGTGAGAGTGTGAGCCACTAGAGACAATGTGCACACAGAATGCCTATGAGGATACCTAGAGGCCCTAGAACTATGTGGTGCAATATGTGAAACTAAAGGCCTATCATAAGACCTAGAAGTATGTGGATTTGCATGTATAAAAAAATACCTATTATGAGACTTAAGAGGACTAGTGCTATGTGAAGTGGTATGTGAAATAATAGACATGTCCATAGATGCAATAGAAACTGTATAAGGATGAAATATGCTAGGAGAGAATATTGAAAAGGAATACCTCAAATAGTGACAACTTGTTGATGAGTAATAAACTTTATACACTAATGAACAATAGATGGAACAAACCCTAAGATCACATATCCAAGGAAACCTAAAAATAATAATAATAATATAGGAACAAAAACCAAGAATGAAGTTTGTGTAGTGATAGATCAAACTTTGATTAGTAGGGTAATGCGTCAAAAATGTGGATCAAAATCAAGTGCAAGACTCTCAAAATGAATGCCAAGAGACTGAAGTAATGGACATGAAAAAAAATTATCTTTGCAAAGTGGGGTAACCAAGATGCCCTGAATAGGAATCTGATAAACCATGACTCTATTAGATAATGTGTTAGAAATAAGTGAGTCATCTATATCAAAATCATCAAAAGAAATGATTGGTGTAGAAGATGGTGTGTGAGCAATAATGTCAATCATAACATCAAGTGGATGATCATAAGAGTGGTGGTGGTACTAGATGATGAGTGTTATGAACTTCTAAATTAGATGTGTCATTATTATGCTTAGGAAGTGTATCATTGAATATTTTCAACCTAGATTTGGTATTGGTAGACTTAGAAGATTTGGCAGGATAATCCCATTCAATTGCATTAGAGTCAATAAGATCCTAAATTATGTGTTGTAATTTAAGACATATTTGTAGAGTGATTGATACATCTATGATAATCACAAGAAGCATTAGCATTAAAGCTCTTACTTTGAAGCTTTATCATATCAATGTCAAATGGTGGAGGGAGAGACATGTGATTGAAATCAAGTAATTTCTTTAAGACCATGTGAGGAGGGTAAGGTAATCATGTGAAAATTTGCATCTTGTAGGTTGTAATTGGATATTAGTAGGTTGAGAAACAATATTGATAATGTTTTTAGAAGTAACCTTAAGATCATTAGATTTTCCTTTGAAATAAGATTTACCTTAAAACTTGACATTGAATGGATTAGGTGGGATAATAACATACTTAAGTTTGTTCATGTGTAATATCTTAGCTTCATGCTCTTTCATTGTATGACATAGATGGTCAAAAGATTAAAACTTATCAAACATGACTTATTCTTGCAATGGGGGAAACAAAATTTAAATAAAAAGGTCTTGCAATTCAGTGTTAGATAATATGTTGTTCATCTTGGTAAGTATTGTTTGATTGTGTAATAAAAAATCATTGATATGCTCATTAGATCCTTATTTGATTTTTAACATTTGTGCATAAGATATCTTATCCCCAATGTTGATTGAAAATTGTGCAAAAATTTAATTTTCCAATAAGTAAAAGAGTGATAAGAATGTGTGGGGAGATCATAAAACCAGTGTAAAAAAGTCCTTAAGGCTCCTAGAGAATAGTTTAACAAGCAATATATTATTAGATGTATAGTAAAATTAAACAATATGTAATGATGTCAAGATGTTCTTGGGGATCACATTTGTCATCATAGATAGGAAGATTAGGTGAAACAAAACCAATAGGAAAAGGATATAACTAACTAGAATTAGGAGAGACACCTTGTTGTAATTGTAATATTTTTTCTTGTAAGAGTCAATAAGGGAATCAAGAGCATGTTTTCTAGATGAAGATGTATGTGACCTAATAAGATGATTGATATGAGATGTAGTAACAATAAAGGCTGTAAGAATAGGTATAGAAATATTTTACATAGGAATGTGGGGTACCCTAAGGAGTTGGGCACAAAAAATTTAGGTATAATAAATGTTTCTACATGGGTATGCTTGAGTTGATATCTTGCAACATAGAGAAGAATATCAATGTAGTCAAAATTTTCATGCAAAAATGCTGAAAATATTTCTCTTCATCCTTAGGAAGGTCTTAGTTATGATTTTCAAAATCAATATTAGAATCGTGACCTTGGATAGTATCAGTGTGAAGAGTAAGGATAACATTAGAAAATAGATCAACAATAGAACATTGTGGCTCATAAACATAATCCTCATATGTGTCCTCATGTCCAAATTGAGAAACCATAGAAAAATCATCTAAATCATCATATAAGTCAGGATAGAACTAGGGTTAGAGTGCTTAGTGGATGCATATGTAAAAGGAACAACATGATAAGCCATTGATGCCAATAAATAATATCGATTGTCAGGATGAAAACCTTAAGGACACTAGGGTTAGGGTATGATGCAATTAGAAAATGTTAGGCTCACTAAATGATTTTTTTTTTAACGAATTCTATTACATTCTATTTTAAGTTTTAATGTGTTTCTAATTAACATACATAAAAAGGATGAAATATGCAATAGGTGGATATTTGATTCAATAAACTTCCAAATTTAATTTAAAAATAAGAATAACACTTTTCAAAGTGAATATTGATATAGAAACTATAAAAAACACAAGGGAGAATTGTACTTAGCTAATTCCGTGTGTATCTTGGAAAGTTTAGGTGATCTAAATGCACGAATATGATGGTCTTGAGTCTACAAAAACGATACATGAAATTGAATCTCATCAAAACCATACAACTAGGTCAAGAGTGTATGTATGAAACTAACCCTTATGCATTGTCTTATACCGCTTGCAATCTAGCTCTGTAACTTCTGAGTGTTTTACCTTCCTAGAAATGATTGTCACCGTGTGTGTGGACTTCTTCACTCACCTTCAAAATGGATTTGTAAACTCTACTCAAACCCTAGAGCGGTACAATAGAAGGATTTCCTGTAAAACAAATTTAGGTAGGTTGTGGGCACCCCTACGCACCATCAAAATTTCCACTAATCTAAAGAGGGCTCAAACTACATGTTGTTCTCCTAGCATGTGATATATACCATAGTGCAATCAGAATTCGATAACCATGTTTTGACAATTATTTTCTTCCGTTTCACACTTGTTCAAATACTTGGGAAGGGTCACTTTTCTTTCTTGTAGAAAGAATATGGAGATTCCTATATGTGGAAGGAGCCTTGGACCTATTGTCGGATGAAAAAATTTCTGTGGAGTGTATAAGCGATCAATGATTCGAGGGGACAACAATCCCTCCTCTTTAATGGGGAGGTTTCCCTATTCAAATTTTTTTGAAACCCTAGAATATTCACAAATATACACTTTGTAAAATATTTTTGAGGATGCCAATTCCATTGTATAATCATATAATTTTGAATGCGAGAGAAAAGTGGCTAAGATAGAAACCACTCAATGTAGAGAAAGAGGAAAAAAAGAGTTTAAAATAAGAAGAAAACAAATATTATTTTATTTCTACAAGTCAATAAGGATTTAGAATACATACATTCATATATAATGGAGATTCATTGTTCTAAACAAGATTCACGTTGGCTCAAATTTCAATAACTCTTGGTAAATAAAGATGAGCTCAAAGTTTTGTATTCGAACATATAAACGGTGCAAAACATTAACATAGAGAGAGGGTAGAGATAGGGAAAGAGGAAAAAGGAAAATTCTCTTATGTATTCAAAAGTAATATCCTTTACATCAAAATGACCAACATCCAACCCCTTTACAATTGAAAAGAAGCCTTTTATAGGCAAGAGGGGAAAAACTACCTAAACTAACTAATTGTTAATTAAGTGATTAATTAAATAAGTTTTTAAATGAATTTTACATTTAATATTTCTTTTACAAAAATGAATTCAATGATAAAATATAACAATTAGCTATGTTTGGTACTAGAAGAAGGAAGAGAGGAAATGGAAGAAGTTGGGACTTTAAGTTTCAACACATGAATCCAAAAAAATTCACTACAACTGAAATTTTTGCTTCCTTTGACACAATTTTTTAACAAGATTAATCATCAAATTTCTTAAAGATTTCTACATTTCTGAACTTGTTCCTCCATACTGAGCTAAGCCTTTTGAAGCTTCAACTATTACATTGTTTAGCTCAAATAACTCTTCCATTTTATCTTTGTTCAAATTTTTTGTCTTGTACAAGTCTTCCTTAATCAACTTATTGAAATGCTCCTTGATCGATCTGCTTTGAGTTTCGTTGAGGTGAACTATCATAAAAGATATCATAATAGAGGGCTATAAGATATGAAAAAATCTCAGACTTCAATGATTATCCCATTTTAATGATATTTTGTATCTTGGTAAAGGATTCTTCAAGAACTTTCATTCTTCACTCAACGCTAAGTAACCATATACGAGACAAGTTGTTCTTGGAAGCATAAAAATCTTCTCGAAATGAAAATTTTTTCATCGGTAAGTGTCATAATGTGAACATATTGGATCACATTAGCTCAAGTATTTGCTTGTCTTTGTGATGATGTTGTTATAAGTTTTACAAGCTTCATTGATGAGTTGAATACTTGTGATGAGAATCTTATCAACCCATGCTTCTACATCCTTTCCTTGAATTATGTGCTTTTGCACTTCAAAAATTACATTCATATAGATATTAGATGTTACAGTAGATGCTAGGAAAGAAGCCAAGGAGTGGGATCTAATTAAGTGTTGTGAGAAGAGAGGAAAAATTTAATGAAATTGAATAGGATTTGTACATGTTCCTCCAAATTTTCATGGGTTTTCTTCCCCTTTTCAACACACTCAATTACCTTAGATATTTTTTCCTTCAGGTTATGCATATCTCCTTCAGGGGTTGATTCTCCTAAAGATACCATTATTAGCTCAAAATAAGCTACAAAAACCTCTTGTTCATTCTTGTCTTCTTTGGGTTTTACAATCTCAATGAATTGTTTTCCTAAGGTATTCAAGACCAAAAGAAGTGGTTTTATATTTTTAAGGAGGAGATGAAGTACCAAGAAGTGTATCCACAACATCATAGTTAAGAAATTTCACTCTTGACTGAGCTTTTATTTTTTTGATGTCAATCATGGGATGAACTGAAGAGAAGGAGTCAGCTGAAGATGTTCTTGAAGTAGCTATTTTAAGTGCAAGGGGCGGAAGAAGAGATTGAGAGGTAGAGTCTACCACAATAGTTACTACATGAGTAGGAGAAGGCCTTATTATACTTAACTTAGGTCCTGGAAGCACTTGTCATCCCCAAATCCTAAGATGAAACTTCAACAACATCTTCCTCTTCTTCTTCATCATCTTCATATTATTCTTCTTATTTATTTTCACCTTCCTCTTTTTCAATTTCCTCATTCTCACTCTCTTGTTTCTCTACTTTAACTTGTTTAACTACCTCACCTTTCCATTCTTCTTGTTGTGTTTCATCCTTCTTATTACCCACTTTTTCTGATTCATCCTTCCTTGCATATACTTTAGTGCTAGCTTCTTGCTAAGAAGAGGAAGGAGAAATTTGTAGAGAGAGGTTACCCATTTGGAATCCTTGAACTATGAAAATTTCTTATAAAACCATTACTTGGTTCACAAGGGACAACAACAATAATATCATCAAGGTTATACTTCTCTTTCTAGGACCAATCAATGGTGGGGAGAGGAGAATATTGAATGGATTTAGTAAATTCTGAAGCAAGAAAATCAGAATTATCCTTAACCAAGCCCTCTGGTACCTTATGCAATTTGAAGTATCAATTTTTTGGAGATTAATATTGTCATACATTCTCTTCCTTACTTCAAAATCATCATCATAGTCAGCCCAATAATATTTAGTTGTGGGTACATGAAGGTATGAGAGATGAAGATTATTGTTGATGAAGATTTTTCCATAAAAGGATGCCATCTTCTAGGAGAGATGCACATGGAAAGGAGAGATGGTTCTCTCAATGTTTTATGCATCAATAGTACTAGACCTATAAGTCTAATTTCCCAAGGATATGGGAAATTGGATCCTATATACCTTCTTGTCTCTAGAACTCCTGTGGAGAATATACAATTTCATGTAAATATCCTTTAGAATAATCTTATAATTATAGTAAACGGGAGCTTATATGAGACTCCTTAAAACCCCACTATCCTAATATATGAGAATTTCTAGAATTGAATAAACAAGCTCCCATAAATAGATATCAATTTTTTGGATTCTTGAGAAATAATGCTAGTAACATTCCCCTCAATCATTCTAATCAAGAACATAGTGAAGGCATCATTGAATCTTCTATAATGGCTCTTGTTGTTATCATAGGGTAATTGGATGTAGAACTCATAAATTATGATATTCTACCTACCACCTTCACTTGATAGGCCAATCTAGATTCTATATCCAGCAATGGTATAGATTAATTAGGAAGTCATGTAAAATGATCTATTTTGGTAAACCTGACTCAATTGTTTGGTGATGTTTTCACAAAAAAATTCTCCCCAATTGAGTTTTCTTACCTTTATAAATTAGGTTAATTAAAATGCACATCTAGTCTTGAAATTCTTTGGTTAAGGGGATAACCATTACTTTTTCTAGAAGAGTTATGATGTTAGACAATTCCTCAATAAAATCACTTATGTACAAAGTTTTTGGAAGTTTAAAGGGTCCTTTGTTTTTGTTTTCAACCAATACTTAACAATCATTGTTTGGTATTTGTTTAGAGTTAGATCAAACTCCTTCTGTGCTTTGGCCAAAGTCAAGATTGTGGAGCTATCAAAGGTAGGAATGCCAAGGGATAAGTTAATATGATGTGCATCCAATTGGGCAATTAGTTGACCTTGAGGGTCCTTCAATTCCTTGGTTTGTGGGTCAAAACATGAGGCACATGCCAAGATAGTGTCACTACATCATAGAGAAGTAGTAAATCCTCCAACATGGGCACCACTACCAATAAATCTTTAATCCAATTTCTTGTCTC
Source organism: Taxus wallichiana var. yunnanensis (assembly GCA_018340775.1). NCBI lineage: Eukaryota > Viridiplantae > Streptophyta > Pinopsida > Cupressales > Taxaceae > Taxus > Taxus wallichiana. The sequence continues at coordinate 106,484,463 of CM031234.1, forward strand.
TCATTCTTGCCTATAATTTGGTTAAATACATGTGCTTGATATCACTTTGTCACCAGTTACACCAAGGAAGAAATTGGCTCATACCTAACATATTGGAACTCCATCTTTATTGTTTTGGAAACACTAACAAGGATGAAAATGTCTTCACCGGAAATTTTTGACAAAACTAGGGTGGAAGGGCACCAAAAAAAGAAATCTTTGGAAAGTAGGGAAAATAAGTATGGAATAAAACCACTCATGAGTAGAACTAAGAAATAAAATAGTTGACATCTCCATGGATTTATCATTGCTTGAATCCTCACCTACACTACTGCCATGTCAAATGGCGTAGAACCTATCCTTTCATAAGCTTGGTAGGTTTAATGTCAATGTCATATTCTTGAGGTTTTGAAATCCAATTTCCACTCTTGGAACCTCCTTGCTGTGTCAAGATGGACTTGACAATGAGATCTGGGACAAAAATGGTAGAGTGAGAGTTAAGAATATAAAATCTGAATTTCTTTACTTCTTTAACTATAACAAAGGTATGTTTTTCAATTTGGGAATACTTATCCTCATGAGGCTTCAAAACATAGCTCATGAAAGTAATAAGTGCTTCAACTTATTTCATGTTTTTTTTGTACTAGAATGGTAGAAAGAGTGTGTTCATAGGCATAATGATAAATTATAAAATCTTTTTCAAAATATGGAGAGACAAGAATAAGATTTTTCGCAATACATTCCTTTATTTCATTAAAATATTTCTTTCCTTCAGAATTCCAATGAAAATATTGCTTTCCCTTCATCATTTCAGCTATATGTGGGGTCAATTTAGCAAAGTCTGGGATAAATCTTTGGAGAAAGTTAATCTTACCAAAGAAAGAATGAAAACCTTTCTTGTTGGTTGGAAGAGATATCTTTTGAATTTCTTGCACTCTATCTGGGTCAATCTTGATCCCATATTTTGAAATAATGTGACCAAGAAGTTTCCCTTTCATTACCCCGAACATAGAATTTTTAGGATTAAGAGATATACCATGATCTCTACATCTATATAGAACAAGTTTGAGGTGCTGAAAATGATCTTTCCTATCCTTGGAGAAAACTATGAGGTCATCAAGGTAAACACCAATACATTTATTTTTAATATCTCCAAAAGATAAACCCATCACTCTACGAAAAGTGGCTTCGACATTAATGATCCCAAAAGGAATTCTCTCATAAGAAAAAGTTCCCATGGAGTAGTGGAGGATGTTTTACGTTGATCCCAAATATCAACCTCAATATGATTATAGCGTGGGAAACCATAAGGCATTAACAAAATTTCTGAACAAAAGGATCTAATCCATGATAGGAAGGAGATAGTTATCCTTTAGGGAAGCTTGATTCAAGTTATAAAAGTAAACACAAAACAATTTTTGCAACCCAAACAAAATGGCGAATAGGGAAAACGATTTTATCCTTCAACAACTTATGAATTTATTAATAAATAGTCCAGCTAATTTTGGGATTGTATTTCCTTTGTTTCTATTTTGTTGGGTTTCGTAATGGAACATGGTTGAAACCATACGGGTGGAAAAAAGTCCCTCCCCAATGGTAGTGGAAGAATAAAGAGATGGGAGAAGGAAGAAAAAACAATGCTTTTGGGAAATATAGATAGCAAAGTATCTCCTACTCATATTGAACAAAGATAATATAGAAAAGGATCAATTACTTCACCACCGATGCAAATCTGAGACACAAAGTTCTAAAGATTACACAGACCAGAACACAAAGTTTCTATTGAATGCAAAACAAATGATCCATTGAATCGAGCAAGAAAGAGAGAGAGAATGGAGGAAAAAGAAAGAAAGAACTTATGTATTGAATTACTTCAAATTTACAACCTTCCCAGAAAACCAGAATCCCCCTTTTCCGTGGCCAAAACCATGTTCTTATAACAATCATGTATACATCCATACTTTGTCCCCAAGAAAAGAATATCCAAAAGGAATAATGTTTGTTGCAGATCCACTTTTGGAAAGTGACATGAAACAAATGCACTCATGAAAACTAGAGGTTCAAAAAGGTGAATATTTCATGTGTTCGAGCATGATTACTTTAGTAGGGGGCATCTCATGATTTTCTTCTTTATGTGGTCCTACCATTTCCACCTTTTAACCACTTTCATAGCACTCAAGTGCTTACTGGTAAATTTTCCTCCTTTTTATCGCGTATGCCCGATAAACTCCATTTTTTTATGATCAAACTTTACATCCCTTTAAACTTATCAATTTGGCTCCATAATAAACCAAAAATGCATCTCATGGAGAAACGACAAGAATATAGAGAAAAAGAATGAAGAATGATCCATTTTTGTTTTGCAGAGCTCTGGTTCGTTAATGGCATTAAAAACTAGATGAGTGCATTTGGCTATCTTTTCCCCCTTTTACCTTCAAATTTGGACCCTACATGGCAAGATCCAAGCAACAATGACCTGGGGAGAAAACTACATTTGTTGACATTTGGGATAAAAAGTGAAATTTCTCATTTTTCTCCCCCCTGCAGCCTCTGCCAAAAGTCGCGGACATGTGGCGCCATCTGAGTGGCTGAGGAAATGTGGTTCAAATCTACCATTTAAACTCTTTTTAACAAAAATCTCAAATTCTCAAAAACCTTTGCCAGCCCCTCTTTGAATTTTTAAAGTGAAAAGGTGGCACACCATGATTGGAAAAAGGGGTCGAGCTCAATTTGCAACATTTTAACCCTTTGGTGAAAAAGGCTCAAATTCTCAATTTTCCGTTCCAGGCCCACTGTTGTTTCGATTTCATTCTTCAACACGTGGCATCATGTGACTGGTTGTGGGAATGTGCTTTAGTTTTATACTTTATCCACTTTTGAAAAGGGGGAAAATACCAACTTTCCCCGGAAGTCCATGCCCCCCGTTGACTTTTCAACGTAGGCCACGTGTCCCTTTCTGATTTGATTGCGGGCCTTAACTTAGAAATTTTCCCTTCGCATGAGTGGGGCCGCGGGCCATTTTAGAACTTTTCACCTTTGTGGAAACAAGGCTAAAATTCCTAAAGTCCTGCCGATCTGCCAAAGTGCATATGAACTAAAAAAACCACGTGTCCCTTTCTGATTCTTCAACACATGTGGCATCACCTGATTGTTGCGAGGATGTGCTTCACTTTTTATCTGTTTTGAAAGGGGAAAAATTTCAAATTTTTCCCCGAAATTCCACACCTCTATCATTGAATTTTCAATGTAGGCCACGTGTCCCTTTCTAATTTGCTGGGCTTCAACTCAGAATTTATCCTTTCACATGGGTGGGGCCATGGGTCATTTTAGAACTTTTCACCCTTTCGTCGTAATGCCTTAGAGAATAAAATGGATCCATCACCTTGAAATTCTACCAAAACTGCTCCAGCCAATCAGGGACCGGTGGGGATGCGGGGAAAATATGACATTTTTTCCAAAATCACCAAAAGTGATAAGTTCAAAAGAAACCCATCTGGTTGCATCAATGAGAAGAAAATGTAGCTTCACCTTTTCGAGCAAGAATTTGATGGGGAAAAGAATGTAGGAAGTTGCAGGAAATGGGAAAATGCCATTTTTCTCCCGATGAAGAATTTATTTCTCTGCAAAAGGTTAAAAACAAAAGATGCAAGGTCCCACGCATTCCAAACGCATAAAAGAAGAACTAAAATCATTTCCCATCCATTGAAAATAGGTAAAACATTTTAACGGCAAGCAGACTGAGGAAATTTTGATTAAAAACATCGTGGGAAATGAAAATGAGCATCTGAGGAGTTTAAAACACAAATTTCTTCTATGGAAGGGCTCCAATTTTCATGAAATTAGATTGAAAGGGTGGGGAAAATTGAGAGGACAACAATTGGCTCCTTTTGGGGATGATTTGGTAGAGGAAAGAGGCAAAATCAAGAACCTTAGAGAATTTCTAGGTAATCAAATCGAATCAGTGTCTTAGCCAATGGGAAATGGAGTCAAAAAGAAGCAATACCAACACAGAAGAGAACACAAAAAGGAAACCAACCAAAAAAAAAAACAAGGAAAGAAAAATGCTATACAAAATGTACGAGAGGACCACCAAAACTCCTAGGTTTTGAACAACTTCAAAAATTTCCCACTATAAGGAAGTGGGAGAGGAGAACCATCCATGTAATCTAGGTAAAAAGAGTTCTCACCAGCAAAATGTCTAATTTTAAAAGGACCAAGCCAAAGGGAATCAAATTTACCATGGCTGCCTCGAGGTTCATGCCTTTTGTCCCAAAGAAGAACATTGTCTCCCACTTGAAAAGTTATGGGTTTAGCCTTTTTATCAAATAGAGATTTTACCTTGAGTTGATGAGCTGATATTCTATCAACCACTTGCAATCTATCTTCATTCAACTTCTGGAGGTACATAATTCTTTTGTCAATGAATTGGTAAAGTTGGCATCCTCAATGGCCTTCATCAAATGTAAGGCTGGCAGTTCAATGTCCTTTGGCATTGAGCTTCAACTCCATATACCACTTGAAAAGGAGACATTCCAATGGCTCTCTTAGGTGTAATCCTATCTTCCCATAAAGCATCATATAGTTTCTTATGCCAATTCCTCTGAGAGTCATTAACAAGCTTCGAACAATGGTGACCAAGTTCTTGTTAGTTGATTCTGCTTTTCCATTCCCTTGGGGATAGTAATCTGAAGAGTGGGCAAGGGAAATGCCATAGCCATAGCAGAAATCCATCATCTCAGTAGAAGAAAAATTGGAAGCATTGTCAGTGATGATCTTGTTTGGTATCCCAAACCTTATTAAGATGTGCTCCTTGATGAAGTTGCATACTACTTCAGAAGTAGTACTTTTAACTGGAATGGCTTCCACCCACTTGGTGAAATAATCAGTGGTAGTCAAAACATGAGTATGCCCTACACTTGAAGGTGGATTGAGTGTCCCAATGAAGTCCAAACCCCATTGTTGAAAAGGTTCCTCAATCACCACTGGTTTGAGAGGTAAAGCAACCAATTTTGGTCTTCCAACAAAGGTTTGACATGCTTCACACTTGCCTACCCACTTTGATGCATCTTTGAACAAGGTAGGCCAATAATATCCAGCATGAGAGGATTTTGTGGGCTGTGACAGTAGAAGAGAAATGACCTCCATAGGCCTGGTCATGAAAGGCTGAGAACAATTTCTTTTGCTGCTCTTTGTCAACACATTTCAAAAACCTTCCATCTATGCCTCATTTGAACAATGCATTTTCCCACAACACATATTGCGTAGACCTTAATTTGATGGCTCTCTTATCCTTGGCACTCAAATGGGATGGACATTCTCCATAAGTAAGAAAGTGTGCAATGCCAACATACCATTCATTAGTTGAGCTGAGGAAAAGAACAACAGGGATATCAACTTCCTCCTTGGACAATTTGGCATCAGCTCCTTCAACAATGAGTTCACATAAGCCCTTTCCTCAAACTAGCTTGGTGGGTTTGATGTCAAGATCATACTCCTGAACTTTGGCTACCCAATTGCCTCTCTTGGTTCCAAATTCTTGTTGTGTAAGAATGGATTTAATAGTTGTATCAGGCACAAGCACAATAGAATGAGAGTTGAGGATGTAAAAATGAAACTACTTCACAACTTTGACCACTGCAAAAGCATGTTTCTCCATCATGGTGTACTTCATCTCATGGGATTTCAAAATATAACTCATGAATGCTATGGGGAGTTCATGACCTTCAACATTCTCCTAGGTTAACACAAAGCTAGAGTACTTTTAGTAGCATAGCAATAGATAATGAAGTCTTTTTTATAATCAGGGCATGCCAAGATTGGAGTCTTTGCTATAGCTCTCTTGATGTCTTCAAATGCAACCTTTCCTTCAGAGGACCAACCAAAAGTATGCTTCCCTTTCATCATGTGGGCTATGTTCAAAGTAAGTTTAGCAAAATCAGGTATGAATCTTCTTAAGAAGTTGATCTTGCCAAAGAAAGAGTGCACACCCTTCTTGCTTGTGGGGAGAGGGATTCTTGAATCATCTGGACTCTTTCTGGATCAATCTTGATTCCCTCCTTGGAGACAATGTGTCCCAATAATTTTCCCTCGGTGACACAAAAGACAGATTTCTTGGGATTCAAGGAGATGCCATGCTCTCTACACTTTTGGAGGACAATTTCAAGGTGTTGGAAATGATCAGCTCTGGTTTTTGAAAACACAGTCAGATCATCAAGGTATACAACTATGCATTTTCCCTTGAGACTACCAAAGGCCAGGTCCATTTCCCTCTGAAAGGTGGCACCAACATTGATGAGGCCAAAAGGCATTCTCCTATAAGAAAAGGTGCCCCAAGGAGTGGTAAAGGTAGTCTTATGTTGATCTACAACACTTACTTCTACTTGATTATATCCTGAGAATCCATCAAGCATGGACAACATTTCTGAACCTGTAACAACCTGCAACACTTGATCCATTATGGGGAGAGGATAATTATCCTTCAAAGAGGCTTGATTCAAATTCCTAAAATCAACACAAATTTGGATCTCACCATTCTTCTTCCTGACAGGCACAATATTAGCAATCCACGTTGAATGGTGAATGGGGAAAATGATCTTAGCCTTCAATAACTTTTGGATCTCTTGAAAGATTGTATCAAGCAATTTTAGGGTTATACTGCCTCTGCTTTTTTCCGGAAGGGCTTGATCCCAAGTTTTAGAGGAATGAAATGTTGCATCTCTTTTGGCTGAAAAGCCTTGAGATCATCATAAGAATATGCAAGAACATCAGCATACCTTTTCAATAGATTTCATTGCTTTCTCCCTCTCCTCTTGTGTGCAACACTTTCCAATGTTTACCAACATGGGTTCATTAAGACTCCCAATGTTTATCTTTTCATAGTCAGCAGACTGTTGAGCTCCTTTGGAAGTTTTGGACTTGATGTACCTATCATGTTTATCAAATAACTCTTCCAAACTTACCATCCCTTTAGGTATCTTATTACCTTTTAGTTTTATGCAGCCATCATGATCCATTTCTTCTTTGTTATCTTCTTCATTTGGGGGCACACACTCTCTAGGTAGATTTCCACTTCCTTCAAAGTACAACTGGTCAAAATTATCTCTGAGTTCAAGGAAGGAAAGCAAGTGTTGATCATCATTAAAGACCTGCCAATTGTTTGCATTGTCAGGCACACTAGGCCTATGAATCATCTCAATGGTGAATTTATCTTGGGAGAAATCTGGATGAGGGATTAGTAGAGACCCCAGAGACAACCAAGGAATCAGCCCTAGTGTTTCTTTCCCTTGGCATGGCTTCAATGAAAAGGCATCAAGGAACTCAATGGAATCCCAAACTAGATTCTGTAATGTTTCAACCTTCTATTCTTCACTTGAAAGAGATCTCTGACTTGTTTTACAATCAGCTCTGCATCTCCATGAGCAAGGAGATTCTTGATCCCCATCTCTTTTTCCATGCTTAAACGAGGATGAGAGCCTCATACTCAGTTGTATTATTTGTGTTTTTGAATTGGAGCTTGAAGGAGAAAGGATGAATTTTCCCTTCAGGAGAAATAAGCACCACACCAGCTCTAGAACCAGCTGAGGAGTAGCTCCCATCAAATTCCAAAATCCAAACACCATTAGGATCAAGAAACACTTCCTTAGGATGGTTAGCCTCATCTTGTGACATGATCATGTAGTTACCATGACCAATGTCCTCATAAAGTATTTGTGCCTTTGGGTCATCTATTTTTTACATGATATATTTAGTTTGTTTCTCAGGAAGTAGCTTCTTCATTTTCCCATTCACTGGAATAAGAGCATGTGACCAATCCATCATGATTTCTCCTCCAACATCTTTGCAAAAATTTCTACTCAGCAGCATGTGTAGGAAGGGGGAATATCAGCTACCAAAATGGTGGCTAAAACTCTCTTCTCTGGAAAAGCAACAAAGGCTACTTGTGCATCCTTGATCCTTCCAACCAATGGCACTTCTCTACTTTCCATTGAGTAACATGAACCAAAAGTGTGGGTTAGGGTTAAGCCTAGGGCATGAGCTACCTTAGCAGGCATCACATTATCTAAAGCACCAAAATCAATAACACAATTGTTGAGTTTGTGGCTAGCTATGAGGAGAGTGACATAAAATGGTTTGATCTTCTCATCAGATGAAGTGATTGCTGCCACAAGGCTTGGTTGAGATGAAGGAGAAGGAGTGGGAAAGAGACCTTTAGAACTAGGGGATGAAGGCTTGGATTTGGAGTTTACAAAGTCTACCATCTTAGCAAAGGCCTTGGGATGGGTTTGGTAGAATTCGGCTTCTGAGATCTGGATCTTAGTTTTCTTGAGATGGTCAATAATGTCAAAAGAACCAGAGGTAGATGGAGCATCATTGATAGGAGTAGATGAAACTTTTGACTTATCAACTCTATCATTTGAAGGGAAAGAAGTTTTAGGAGTAGAAATAGAGGAGGAAGGAACAACAAAACTTACCTTGGGTGTGGAAGAAGTTGGAATAGGAGCTCCTCTCCTTGCAATCACTGGAATGACCGTAGGAGGTTCCTTAGATATTTTAGTAGGCTGCACCACTTTCTCCTTCTTGTTGGCTTGCTCATGAGTCATGACAACATATGATTCATTGTTCATCTCTACAACTCTTTCTTCATAATCATCCTCTTCATCTATACCTTCAGTGGTGAGAAAATGGACATGAGATCCACTCAACTCTTCTAATTCTTCATCAGCTTCCTCTTCATGTTCTTCACATGATTTCATCCTCCTCCTCGTCATCAGGCTCCAACACTTCACATGTTGCATTGACTAGAACTTTAATAGGTGGGCCTTCAATTGCCAATCTAGTCTGAGGAGAGGGAAACCGATTCCTGGGCTGAAAGTTCTTCCTAGGAACATCTTGATAAGGAGCATGTTGGGCGAACTACTTCTTGAGAGCAATAAGATCATTAGCAAGTTTTGTACCAACTGATCTGCATTAGCTCAGGAGAAGATGTGGAAGAAGGAGATGCTTTGGATTTGGATGATTCTCTCCTTAGCTTGCCAGACATGATCAGATCATCTTCAACACTGACAAAAATCTCGATCAACATCTAAAGTGGCAAGATTAGCTCTTCTAAGTGCATAGCTCACTTTAGGCAAGTTGGGCATTAAGGAAGAAACATTTTGAATCTGATCCATAGGGCGTGTGTTTTGTGGGATCTTGTTAACCAACCTATTGAATTTGGCCACAAATTCCCTCATGGGCTCATGTGACTCTTTCTTGATTTGAGAAATCTGGGCCAAGAGGGCATGTACATCCTCAGCAGGTTTGAAATGCTGCTCAAACTAGGTCATCATGGTGTTCCAATTGGTGATGGATCAATAGGAGATGATAAAACCAATCAACAACATTATCTTGCAATGTCTCTACAAAAATTCTAATAGAGATATCCTCATGTTCAACTCGAGAACACCACAAGCAACAATGAAGGCGCAATATGCTCATCTGGATGAACCTTCCCATCACCTCTGAATTTAGGGAAATTCTTTCTATTGCCTCTAGGAAATTCATGCAATGGTTGGGGAAGAGCAAGAGGCCCAACCCTTTGGCCCCAAGGTAGAGGAGCTGCCATCCTTGGAAATATTGTTTGGAGAGGAACTAAAACACCAGTGAGAATCAAAGCATGCAAATTAGGACTGATTTGATCTTGAGGGATGTCACTCCCAGAAGTTTTGTCTCTAGTAGGAGGAGTGCTTGTAGATCTTGTTCCTCTTATTTTTCTTGATGAAGGGAGAGAGAAACCTTGATGATCCAAAATTTGGAAATGAGGGTCTTCTTCCCCAAGGGTTCTTCTACCCGAGTGTATCTTGGAGTCAGCCAGATCAAAGATGATCAAGAAGTTGTTATTCAAAAACTGGAATCCATTTGCAATGAATTCCCAGTAGAGTCGCCAAAAACTGTTGGGTTTCAGAATGGAACATGGGTTGAAACCACAGTCAGGGGACAAAAAGTCCCTCCTCTTTAATGGGAGAGGTTCCCTTATTGAAAGATGGAAAAAAAATGTACAAATCTACAACTATCAATGTTTGGACCCTAGTATCTAGAATGTTTTCATACTCAAAAGATTATCAATCAGAAGGAATGGAAGAATAAAGAGATGGGAGAAGGAAGAAAACAACAATGCTTTTGGGAAATATAGATAGTAGAGTATCTCCCTACTCACATTGAACCAAGAAAATATAGAAAAGGATCAATTACTTCACCACCGATGCAAATCTGAGACACAAAGTTCTAAAGATTACATAGACTAGAACACAAAGTTTCTATTGAATGCAAAACAAATGATCCATTGAATCAAAGCAAGGAGAGAGAGAGATATATAGAGGAAAATAAGAAAAGAAAGAACTTCTGTATTGAATTACTTCAAATTTACAACCTTCCCTAGAAAACAGAATCCCTTTTCCATGGCCAAAACCATGTTCTTATAACAATTCGTATACATCCATACTTTGTCCCCAAGAAAAGAATATCCAAAAGGAATAATGTTTGTTGCAGATCCACTTTTGGAAAGTGACATGAAACAAATGCACTCATGAAAACTAGAGGTTCAAAAAGGTGAATATTTCATGTGTTTGAGCATGATTACTTTAGCAAGGGGGCATCTCATGATTTTCTTCTTTATGTGGTCCTACCATTTCCACCTTTTAACCACTTTCATAGCACTCAAGTGCTTACTGGTAAGTTTTCTCCTTTTTATCGCGTATGCCCGATAAACTCCATTTTTGATGATCAAACTTTACATCCCTTTAAACTTATCGATTTGGCTCCATAATAAACCAAAAATGCATCTCATGGAGAAACGACAAGAATATAGAGAAAAAGAATGAAGAATGATCCATTTTTGCATTTTTGTAGAGCTCTGGTTCATTAATGGCGTTAAAAAACTAGATGAGTGCATTTGGCTATCTTTTCCCCTTTTACCTTCAAATTTGGACCCTACATGTGGCAAGATCAAGCAACAATGGCCCCTGGGGGAGAAATCTGCATTTCCTGACATTTGGGAGAAAAAGCGTGATTTCTCATTTTGCTCCACCCCCCCCGTAGCTCCGCCAAAGGCCGGACACGTGGTGCCATCTGAGTGGTTGAGGAAATGTGGTTCAAATCTTCCATTTAAACTCTTTTTAACAAAAATCTCAAATTCTCAAAAACCTCCACAGCCGCTTTGACTTTTCAATGTGAACATGTGGCACACCATGATTGGAAAAGGGGTCGCGGCTCAATTTGCAACATTTTAACCCTTTGGTGAAAAAGGCTCAAATTCTCAATTTCCCTGTAGGCCCATTATTTCGATTTCATTCTTCAACACGTGGCATCATGTGACTAGTTGGGAATGCACTTTAGTTTTATACTTTATCCACTTTTGAAAAGGGGAAAAATTCCAACTTTCCCCGAAAGTCCATGCCCCCCATTGACTTTTCAACGTAGGCCACGTGTCCCTTTCTGATTGTTGTGGGCCTTAACTTAGAAATTTTCCCTTCGCATGAGCGGGCATGGGGCCATTTTAGAACTTTTCTCCCTTTGTGGAAACAAGGCTAAAATTCCCAAAGTCCTTCACTTGATCCACCAAAGCGCATATGAACTGAAAAATGACCACGTGTCCCTTTTTGATTCTTCAACATGTGGCATCACCTGATTGGTTGTGGGGATGTGCTTCGCTTTTTATCTATTTTGAAAGGGAAAAATTCTAACCTTTTCCCCCGAAAGTCCATGCCTCCGTTGTTGACTTTTCAACGTAGGCCATGTGTCCCTTTCTGATTTGCTGTGGGCTTCAACTCAGAATTTATCCTTTCACATGGGCGGGGCCACATGGGTCATTTTAGAACTTTTCACCCTTTCACCATAATGCCTTAGAGAATAAAATGGATCCATTGCCCCGAACTTCCACCAAAACTGCTCCAGCTAATCAGGGACCGGTGGGGATGCGGGGAAAATTTGACATTTTTTCCAAAATCACCAAAAGTGATAAGTTCAAAAAGAAACCCATCTAGATGCATCCAATGAGAAAAAAATGTGTAGCTTCACCTTTTTGAGCAAGAATTTGATGGGGAAAAGAACGTAGGAAGTTGCAGGAAATGGGAAAACGCCATTTTTGCTCCCGATGAAGAATTTCTTTCTCTGCAAAAGGTTAAAAATGAAAGATGCAAGGTCCCACGCATTCCAAATGCATAAAAGAAGAACTAAAATCATTTCCCATCATTGAAAATAGGTAAAAAAATTTAATGGCAACAGACTGAGGAAATTTTGATTAAAAACGTCATGGGAAATGAAAACGAGCATCTGAGGAGTTTAAAACATGAATTTCTTCTATGGAAGGGCTCCAATTTTTTTCTTCTTCATAGTGACACTTTCCAATGTTAAAAGTTTTAGGTTTTTCATTAGTTCATAAATTTATCTTCTCACATTTAGATTATTGGTTAATGTTTTGTGACACTTTTCTATTTATAAAGAAGTCATGTTTATCAAAAATATCTTCCAAACTAACCAAACCTTTGGGTATTTTATTTCCTTTTAGCTTAATGCATCCATCTTGATCAGTTTTAGATTCAACCCCTTATTCAAAGTGTTAGGTGAAAGTGATTCCCTATACCAAACTTCACTTTCTTTAAAATACAATTAGTTGACATTTTCTTTTAGCTCCAAAAAAGAAATAAGATGTTGATCATCATTGAAAAATTTCCAATTTTGTACATTATATGGAACACTAGGCCTAAAGATTATTGCAATAGTGTATTTTTTTGATCAAAGTCAAAGTGAGGTACCAAAAAGATCATGAGACTCCATCAAGGCATCTACTCTCAAATTAATTTCTCTTGACACAACATTAATTTAAAAAGCCTCAAAGAACTCAATTAAGTCCCATACCTTATTCCTATAATGCTTTAGTCTTTCATTTTTAACTTGGAAAAGGTTCCAAACCTATTTCACTATGATATCTACATCACCTTATAATTGATTATTATTTACTCTCATTTCATTTTCTATAATCAATCCAAGAAAGAGAGCTTCATACTCAGCATTGTTGTTGGTATTCGAGAATTGTAGTTTATATGAAAATGGGTGTGTTTTACCGCAGAAAGTGAAATTAGCACCTCCCTTCTCTGAACTAGTAGAAGAACAAATACCATTAAATTCAAGAATCCAAATGTCATTTAAATCATCCTGAATGACCTTTGGGGAATGCAATCCTTAAGGGGAACTCACCTTCCCTCTCTATAGTTCTAGAGGGGTCGGGGGAGGGCCCTCTCTATATCTTTCTAGAAGGAGGGGTGAGTGAAGCATAGCATAGTGAACCAATCCCCATATATAGATGGGGAGAGGATGCCTTTATTTTCTATAAACCCTAAATAAATTAGACATAATCATATAATTTCTATGATCAATTTCTTCATATAAATTTTTTTCTCTAGGCTCATCTCTGTTTTTGGACAAGTATATTTTGCTTGTCTTTCAGGTAGTAGTTTCTTCATTTCTTATTTTATTTAATAAAATAATGAGACCAATCCATTTTAATTTCACTTCCCATATCTTGGCAAAAGGTTCTACTCATAAGAATTCCATAGGAAGATGGAATGTTAAAGAACTATGATAGTAGTTTGACTCTTTTTATGGAAAATATGCTAAAGCTACCTGTGCATCTTATATCTATCCTAATAGAGGAACATATTTAGTTTGCATGGAATAAAAATAACCAAAATCTTGGGTAATATTTTGACCTAATTCATAAGCTACTTGTGTAGGCATAACATTATCAGATGCACTAGAGTCAATGATACAATTACTTATTTTGTGCCATGTTATTAACAAGGTTGCACAAAAAGAATTAATTTTCTTTGATGTGGAGGATAAAATTTTTGTGGAGATGGGGATTTAGGTTTGGGTAGAATAACTTTGGAATAGGGAGTAGTTTGGGGTGACTTGGTATTAAAACATTTAGTCACTTGAGCAAAGACTTTGGATGGGTTTGATAACACTCTGCTTCAAAAATTTGAACCTTAGTCTTCTTGATATGATCAATTATATCAAAAGATCCAGAAGAATAATCCTCTTGATTTTATATAACATGAGAATTAGGTTTATTTGATTTGGGAGTCATAGAAACTTTATACATGTGAACTGGAGAGGAAGAAGTACTTACCTCTTTAGTAGTAGGAATAGGAGACCCTCATTTCATAACCATAGGAATAACTTTAAGAGCTTATTTTAATTTTTCTTTCTTATCTCGGATGATAAATATTCTTATTCTTACACAATTGTGCTATATTCATAACTCCATAAGAATCACTATTCATATATGTCACTTCCTCTTCATAAGTAAAAAGCCAATTTTTGAATCTTCTGTAGCTTTGTTGTATTATCTAGTCTCTTCCTCTTTGACCTCTTCAAATTATTCTACAAGAACTTCTTCATCTACTTCCTATACTTCACAAGCTACATTAACTAGGGATTTAATATGAGGGCCTTCAATGGCTAGCTTGGGTTTGGCTGTAGGTAATCGATTCCTAGGTGGAAAATTCTTCCTTGGAATGTCTTTGTATGAAGTATTTTGAGAAAGATTCTTCTTGAGATTAATCAAATCATTGGAAAGTTTATTAAATAACTGGTTAGAATTAGCTGAGCATGATATTGAAGCTCTATATTTGGTAGGATATTTATTTAATATTAAAGACATAATCAAATCATCCTCAACACTTATAGCTAATTCTTGATCTACAACTAAGTCTAGTAGTCTAGCTCTTCATAATGCAAAGCTTACTTCAAGGAGCTAGGAATTAATGAAGAAACATTTCAAGTTTTTAATAGTTAGTCAAACAATAGCTGGAATCTTATGAAAAATCCTATTAAAATTTGCTAAAATTTTTGTCATGGGTTCATACAGGTTCCTTCTTTAATCGATAAAGTTTTGTTAAAGAGCTCCATAATCTTTCACTAGATTGAACCTAGCTTTAAACTTAGTTGTCATTATATCCCAATTAGTGATATTTTTGATATGGAGATGATAAAACCATTAATTTGCATTGTCTTGTAAACTTTTAACAAAAATCCTAACTGAAACATCTTCATGAGCAACCCCAAGAACCCCACAGGAAACATAAAATGATGTCAAATGTTCATCAGGATGAACTTTACCATCTCCTCTAAACTTTGGGAAGTTATTCCAAATACCTTAGGTAAATCATGGAGAGGTTGATCTGGGGCTAGGGTTCAATATTCATCCCCTAGGGTACTGGTGTTTCCATTATAGGGAAAATAGTTTGTAATGGAAGAGTAATTCATGACAAGACTAAAGCTTTAGTTGTACTTACTTGAGAATAACATCCATATTTTATTTCTATAGGAGGTGTGATAAACATATATTTCACTTTGCTCTTCTTTCTAGAGATATTCTAAAAGAATGTTGTTATTAAAACTTGGAAAATAGATCTTCAAATCCTTGTGCTCTAGTAGCTTGTGGTGTATCTACGCTCAGTCGGGTTTGGAAATATCTCTAGAACACTTTTGCTAATATATATATGGTGAATTATATGCAGGAACATCATTAAGAGAGTATCAAAAGTGATAATTTCTTATTCACTCATGGTCATGGGGTCAAATTAAGTGTTATAGGATGTGTTGAGGTCTTGAGGAAGAGTCAAGTTGGTCAAAAATTTAAATTTTTGCATTCCCTCTAATTTGTGAATTCAAATTTTTAAGTTTGTAATTGTGAAGTTATGACTTGTCTAGCAGTGGAAAAGGATGTTTGATGGTTTAAAGTGTGTGTAAGTTTAATTAGAACATGTTGAGTAGGTCCTAGGTGGAGTGATAGAGTAAAAAATGATGTATTTTGGCTATGTATGAGCATAAAATCCTTGTAAAAGGTAGTTAGGGTTTTATAACTAAGTGTAAGGAGATGGAAAATTGAATGGATAAAAATTATTGAAGAAGAAGCCTTCGAGGAAGGTAAGATAAGGAATTACAAGAGGAATCCATGAGGATTATGTAGAGGAGAGGGGAAGTTTGTAAACAAAATATAGTTAGTAATATGCAACTCGTGTTTTTGGTGATATCTTGTTTGTTCATGCGTGATTATGAGTTTTGTAGTTAAAAACTATGGTTTATTTCTTAGTAGAATATGGAGAGTCTAATAAGAACCATTTTAGGAGGAGGAAGAAGAGTTATCTTAGTGATTGTATTAATTCATAGCATAAGAACTCGATGTATGAGACAATGTAATAGTGATATTGAGAAATTGCAAGAATGATTTGATATTCTAAGTACTATGATCTATGAAATGAGGAAATTTTAATGGGAAGCACATGGGATAATATTGTGAGTTTATATTTGCATGGTCATAAGGTTATATTCCATGTTATTATGTATTGCATATTGGGAAAACCTCCTAAAATAGGACCGTGGTTGTGCATTGTTTTAGTTTGATCAAACCTTAACATATTTTTCAATGTGATAAGTGTATGAATGAATGAAATCTACAAGAGGGATTTATTAATTGCATATAAAACATGATTAAGGTTTATATAAGGAAAAGAGTCTCCGTTTCTTCAATTCGAGAGTGAGGGTTCAATATACCATGTTTCTTATGAGCATGTGCATACCCCTTCTTAGTTGAAATCCATGTTATATACATTGTTAGTCATTACTGGTAGCTCATAATATTCAAGGAGGTTAAAACAAACTTAAGGAAAAAAATTGAAGTCTTGAAAACAAGTAGTAAGAAATTCAAAAGAAATTAAAGCCTACCGGGTTCCTAAGAAACAATACCTAGCATTTATCAACCAAAAGCAATTTGAAGACCTTTCACTCATTTCAAAGCCTAAAAAATTGAACTAATCATCTTCACATCCCCTAAGTCATATTCAATAGTTTTTTTCCTTTATAAGCTTTGTAAAGAGATAGAAATACAACAGATATTGTCCAGGCCTGTAACACTTACTTGGAAGACTTAATTGAAAAATATGACAAAGACGGTCCCAGAGCCTGTAGTACTAAAAATTTACACAGAGTTGATAAGCCCAAATGTGTATCCCAATATGGCCTTAAATTATCTTGAAACCACATACATTGTAAGATATTCCTGAAAATACATGAAAGTAGGGCTAGTAGGAGGTTTGGAAGGTGATAGTGAAGGCTAAAATATAAAATTTGATTGATTTTGGGCTAAGACCAAGGACATATAGTGAAGGAAAAGTTGATAAAGTTAATAGTAAATGGTATTTTCATGAAATGTGAGCATCTTCTTAGTTGAATTGATATTTTATGAAGTATTGAGACATGGTATTGTGTTTAGGTAAGCCGATTAAAGTGAAAAATCTCAAATATTGCAAGTTTAAGCCATTTTGGGCTTCTTGGGAAGATCCTCACTACAGAGCATTTTGGGTACAGGTGGTTGTTTGATCTCTCTTAAATTTTTGATTGCATTGAAAGGTGATATAGCTCTATATCAATTAAGTGGGCACTACTTAAAAGAACTAACATGCCCCACAGTGGGTGCCAAAAACTATTAGTTGAAAAATTTGTAGGTGTGCAAGCGAGTCCATAGTTCAGGGACAATAATCCCTCCTCTTTAATGGGAGGTTTCCTTACACAAAAACAAAATTGAAACCCTAGAATATTTACAAATATACACTCTATTAGATCTCTATTGAGGATGGGATGTCAGTTCCATTATATAATCAAATAATTGTGAATGCAAAGAAAAGAGGTTAAGATAGAAACAAGCTTAATACATAGAAAGAGGGAAAACTAATAGTTTCAAAGAAGAAGAAAATATATATTATTTTATTTTGCATATCAATAAGGATTTAGAATACACACATTCATATATAATGGAGATTCATCATTCTAAACAAGATGCATGTTAGCTCAAAGTTCAACAACTCTTAGTAAACAAAGATGAACTCAAAGTTTCATATTCGAGAGCATATAAATGGTGAAAAAAATTAAAACACATAGAGAGAATAGAGACAATGGCGAGAGGAAAAAGGGAAGTTCTCTTCTGTATTAAAAATTAATATCCTTTACATCAAAATTACCAGCATCAAACCCCTTTACAATTTAAAATAAATCATTTTATATGAAAGAGGAGGGAATAACTACTTAACTAAATGCTTTTTAATTAAGTGACTAATCACTTAATTAGTTAAGTCACTTTTAAATGACTTTTACATTTAATATTTCTTTTACAAAAATGAATTCAATGATAAAATATAATAATTATCTATGTGTTCGGGTACTAGAATAAGGAAGAGAGGAAATGGAAGAAGTTGGCACTTTAAGTTTTAACACGTGCATCCAAAATTTTGTCACTCGATTGAAATTTTTCTTCCTTTGGAAAAATTGTGTTAGTAAGATTAATCATCTAGCCTCCTAAATAATTTTCCATTTATAAACTTGTTCCTCTCACTAAGCTAAACCCTTAGAAGCTTTAACTATTACATTGTTTATCTCGGATAGCTCTTGTATTTTTCTTTATTCAAATTTTTGTCTTGTATAAGTATTCCTTAATCAACTTCTTGAAATGATCCTTGATCTAATCTAATGAGTTTCGTTGAGGTGCATTCTCCTGGAAAAGATCACAATGGAGGGATCTAATAGTAACAAATATCTCAGAATTCAATGATTCTCCCTTTTGAATAACATTTTGTAGCTCGGTGGAGGCTTCCTTAAGAAATTTCATTCTCCACTCAACACTAAGTGACCATGTACGAGACAAGTTGTTCTTGGAATCATAAAAAATATTCTCCGAGAGGATAATTTTTTCATCAGTAAGGGCCATAATGTGAAGATATTAGATCACATCAGCCCAAATATTCACCTCTTTTTCAATGTTGAGCTGATTTGATTTTGTGTTGTGATAATGTTGTCATAAATTTTTACAAGATTCATCGATGAATTCAAGACATGTGATGAGAATATTCTCAACCCATGATTCTACATCCTTTCCTTGAATTGTATGCTTGTGTAATTTAGCAATTACCTTCACATCAATATCATATGTTGCAAAAAATGCCGAGAAATAATCCAAGGGTGTGTGATCTAATGAAGTGTTTTCATAAGAGAGGAAGGATTTAAAGCAAGTGAAAGGATCTCGTACCTATTCCTCCAACTTTTCTTAGGTTTTCTTCCCCTTTCAACCATCTCAATTACTTTGGAGATTATTTCCTTCAAGTTGTGAAAATCTCAGTTAGGAGTTTATTCTCCTAAAGATATCCTTGTTAGCTCAAAATCAGCTACATAAACTCCTTGTTCATTCTTGTCTCCTTTGGATTTTGTGATCTCAATGAATTTTTGTCCCAAGGTATCAAAGACCGGGAAAGAAGTGTTTTTAATTTTTGGGGAGGAGAAGTATCGAGAATTGCTGCCACAACATCATAGTTAGGAACCTCAACTCTTTATTGAGATTTTATTTTCTTGTTGTCAATCATGGGTTGAGCCCAAAAGATGGATTCACCTAAATATGTTACCAAAGGAGCTATTATAAGTCTAAGGGGGGGGAAGAGATAGAGAGGTAGAGACTACCACAATAGTTACTACAAGAAGAGGATAAGGCCTTCTTATGCTTATATTAGGTATGGAAGAACTTGTATGACTAAATATTGAGCTGACACTTCAACAACATCTTCCTCTTCTTCTTCATATTATTCATGATCTTATTCTTCTTCTTCTTTATTTTCACTTTCCTCCTCACTCTCATGTTTCTCTTCTTCAACTTTTTTAAATTCTCCACTTTACCTTCCTCTTATTATGTTTCATCCTTATTATTACCCTATTTTTCCGATTCAAGTATTCCTTTCATATACTTTAGTGTTATATTATTATTGAGAAGAGGAAGGAGAAGTTTGTGGAGAAGAGGTTACCTAATAGGAAGCCTTGAAATCTAATAATTTCTTATTAAACCACTAGTTGGTTCTTAAGAGGATATGAGAAATAAGATCATCAAGGTTATCCTTCTCCTTCTGGGACCAATCAATGGTGGGGAGAGGAGAATATTGAATGGAGTTAATAAATTTTAGAGTAATCAGATCAGATTTATCATCAACCATGCCCTCTGGTATAGTTTGAAGTATTGGATTTATTGAATATTTATTCTGCCATACTTTATCTTCCTTACTTATATCGCATCATCATAGTCAACCCAATAATCTTTAGTTGTGGGTGCATGTAGGTATGAGAGACAAATATTATTGTGGATGAAGATTTTACCATCAAAGGATGCCCTCTTCTGGAAGGGATGCATGTGGAAAGGAGAGATAGTTCTCTCAATGTTTTGTGCATCAATAACAAATTTGCAAGTGTAATTTCCCAAGGATATGGGAAATTGGATCCCATATACCTTCTTGTCTCTACAAGTCTTGTGGAGAATATAAAATTTCCTGAAAATATCAATTAGAATAATCTTATCATTGTAGTAAATGGGGAGCTTCTAAGTGACTCCTTCAAACCCAGCTTATCTTGATATATGATATTTTTAAAATTGAATAAATGGAATGCCATAAACAGATATCAACTACTTGTCTTCTTGAGAAATTCTTCTAGTAAAATTCCCCTTAATCAATATGACCATGAACATAGCGAAGGCATAATTCATTGTTCACTCTAACTAATATCATAGGTCAAATGAGTGTAGAACTCATAATTTGGGAAATTATTCCTACCATCTTGACTTTACAAGATAATCCAATTTCTATATCGAATAATGGTATAGATTAGATAGGAATTCATGTAAAAGGATCTAGTTTGGTGAACCTGAGTTTATTGTTGGGTGAGGTTTTCATAAATAATTTATCACCAATTGAAAATTTTCTTACCTTTCAGACTAGGTTAATAAAAGTGTACTTCTAGTCTTGAATTTCCTTGGTTGAGGGAGGCCTATTACTCTTGCTAAAAGAGTTATTGTATTAGAAAATGCCTCAATGAAATCATTTTTGTACATATTATTTGGAAATTTAGAGGTTTCATTTTTTTATTCTCAACCAAGACTTACCAATCATTGTTTGGTATTTTTTGGATCTAGATCAAACTTCTTATGTGCTTCAACTAGAGTCAAGATATTAGAGATATCAAAGGTAGGAATTCCAAGGTGTAGGTTAATATGATGTGTATCTAATTGGGAATTAGTTTACCTTGGTGGTGCTTCAATTCCTTGGTTTGTGGGTCAAAACATGAGGCATAGGCCAGGATAGTGTGAGTGCATTACATAGATGTTGGAAAGCCTCCAACATGGGAAAGGCCATCATTAAGAATTCTTTAAGCCAATAGAGTTGGATTTTTATCTCGCATTACTGTAACAATTGGGAAAAAGGAAATAAAAAATGTGTTGGTTGATCTTGGAGCTATTATTAACGTTATGACAGCTGATACTTTGAAAGAATTTCCATTAGTTGGGATTCAACCCACTACTACCATTCTACAAATGGTTGATCAATCCATTTTCAAATTTGAAGGAGGCATAAAATATGTCATGGTGACCGTGGAATCATGGGATTATTCTGTGGATTTTATGATTATCCAACCAAAGAGCAAGAGCTATGGATATCCAATTATCCTAGGGATACCATGGTTAGCCACTGTAGAAACCTTAATAGACTACAGGTCTAGATATATGAAAATATAAAAAGGAAAAAATGCTAAATAAATCCCCTTGTTCCCACTTGAAAAACCTTATTTAGATGTAAAAGATTATATTTGGGTTATTGATTTTGAATTAGCTAATCACAATTTATCATATTTAGCTATGATTGTATTTAAAAATCATGTTGCTGAAATCAAAGAAGAGTGAACACGAGATCTTGAGATGGAAAACATCACTTAAGAGTCTCCTCAGCTGACTTTGGAGTCCTCATGTCTTACTTTAGAGTCTCCTTAGCTAGCTCCGAGTCTTCATGTTTCATTTTGGAGTCTTCTCGATTAGCTCTGAGTCTTCTAGTCTCACTTCAAAGTCTTCTTTTTAAAATTTTGAATCCTTCAACTGGACTCTAGATATGGCACTACCTCATGAAAAATTCCCAAAATATCTAATCAACGTTCTTCATGAAAGGTATGAACCCATCCCTTTTCAAAAAAACATAAGGAGATGGATAGAAATAGATCAAAATGTGTCTACAACAAGTTTTAGTTGTCCCCTAACAACATTGATTCCACAAAGAAATCCTACCTTTGGGGACATGACTACATTCCACATGTTATTACCACATGAATTCCCATTGAATTCATTGTTGAGTGAATTTAAAACCATGAATTCAATGTATCCTAGAACTAAAAATATTTTCTTTTATCAAGGAAATAACTAAACATCAATAGTTGGTTAACTAATGATGAAGAAGCCAAATTTTTGATGTACTAAGGAACCATACCAAATATTTTGCATGGGATTACAGTGACATGAAAGGAATCCATCCTACTATCTTTTTCCCACATATTTATACAAGCAATTTCAAACCGATTAGACATCCACAAAGAAGATAAATCCTGCATCAAAAGACATGGTTAAAACTAAAATTGAGAAACTATTGTAAGTTGGATTAATTTACCCTATATCAAATAGTCGGTGGTCTCACCACTTTTTATAGTCCCTACAAAAATGGTAAATGGATAATTTGACTAAAGGGAGATTACTAAAATAAATTTGAGAGACTATTATCTCCTATCTTTTATTGACAAGTATTGGATAACATAGTAGCAAAAGTTCATTTCTTTTATAAATGAATTTAGTAGTTGTAACCAGATAAGGGTGGTTATTGAAGACCAAGAAAAAATAAAATTCAATTTCCCTTATGGAACATTTTCTTACAGAGTTTTACCCTTTGGTTTGTGAAATGCACCAATCAATTTTCAAACAAACAAATGATCTTGGCCACATTTTTTGACTTGACTAATGATTGTGTGGAAGTGTATATGGATGACTTCACAGTGTATGGAGACTCTTTTGAGGAAGCTTTGGCCAACTTGGAAAAATTATTGAAAATATGTGAACAACATAACCTATCTTTTAGCCATGAAAAGTGCTTAATTATTATTGGTTTGGATCTAGCTTGCCCACCCTCGATATAGAGGTTGGGATGGTTTATTGGCTAGCTGGCCCACCTCGATACATAGGTTGGGCTGGCTAACCGGCCAGCTAGCCCACCCTTGAGCAGATTTTCTCCACATTTTGGACAAACACCTTTTAATTTTTCTATGATGAATAGTTCTTGGGCTTTAATTTTCAGCCCAAGGAATAACAATGGATCAAAAGAAAATTGAGGTAATTTTAGGTTTACCTATACCCAAAACTCAGAAAAATGTTAGAATTTTTATTGGGAATTTAGGATATTATAGACACTTCATTAAATATTTTAGTAATATTTTTGCACTAATGTTTATTTTGTTAGTTAAGGATAGTGAATTCATTTGGGATGAGAAGTGCCAAAAACCTTTGAATTGATTAAAGAGAAACTAACTTCAGCCCTAGTATTAAGAGGGCCCAATTAGGAAGAGCCTTTCCATATTCACACCGATGCTTATAACATTTATATATGGGAATTATTGGGACAAAAATATGCACATGGTAAAATGTATGCTATCTACTACATCAGTAAAAATCTCACTCCCACAAAAAATAATTATACTACTACTGAGAAGGAATTTCTAGTATTGTTTATGCCATAAATAAATTTTGTCATTATATTATAGGGTATAAGACATTTGTATATATCGACTCATGAAACTATCCGGTATTTAATGAACCAAATAGTAGTAGAAGTTAAAAGCATTAGATGGTTACTCTTTTGCAAGAATTTGATATTACTATTATTGATAATCTAGGAAATCTAACTTGGTTGTTGATTTCTTGTCAAGTTTAGGCATACCTAGAGAGGAGGATCCTATTGATGATAACTTCCTTGATGAACAATTGTTTTCTATATTTACAAACTCACCATGGTTTGCTGATATAGAAAACTATTTAGCAACAATAATATTTTATTATGGTTTAATTACAAACAAATAAAACAAGTGATTAAAGAAAGTGTTACTTTTAAATGGTTAAATGGTATTTTGTTCAAATGTTGATCTGACTCGGCCTATGTAAATGTTTCATAGAATATTAAGTATATGATATTATAAGAGCTTGTCATGACGAACCTGGAGGAGGTCACTATTCAACTAAGAGAATAGGTAAATCCACCATCACAAGGGAAAGAATTCATCCTAGTTTTTAATGATTATGTGACTCAATCAGTAGAAGTACAAGATTTACCACAATCCAGAGAGGAAGTAGTAGCATATTGATTGATCACCAAATTATGCATAAGTTTGGAGCACTAAGGATTATAGTTTCAAATCTAGGCCTCAATTCATGTCCAACATGATCAAATCCTTTGTGTAAATTTATCAGATCAATCATAAGAAATCATCTCCATACCACCCTCAAGCCAATGGACAAGTGGAAGTGACAAAATAAAACTAGAGAGTATCTTAACCAAAACAGTATACACTAGGAAAAAATATTGGAAAAACAGATTACTTGAAGCAATATGGGCATACAACACTACTTGGAAAACCACTACTGTATTTTCACCATATGAACTTGTGTATGGGAAAAAACCCTTATTTCCCATTGAATTTGAATCACATACGCTAAGAATAACAAACAAATTTGGATGGAGCACAATGTAACATCCCTATTTCATGATTACAAAAGCAGGGGATTTTTTTAATTTATATCAATGTTCACTATTCTAAATTCAACATTTAGAACCACATTTAATCTGCTAATCAATCCTACAATAGTAACCATATGCAGTTGTTATGACTTGGTATAAAACCAATCTCTCATATTTCATTTCATTGTATACTCTATATACTTGTGGTTCCATTTTTAATTTAAGGGCTCATCAAGTGCAATTGACCAAGGGCTTATCTAGGTACTTGTTACGAGTACCAATCCTATATCCCACACCTTAGTATGGTGAATTTAAGACAACGCAACCAACATATTATGATACTTTAACAAAAGTTTCTAACATGTTTGTCATGCCTATATTCCAAGATGGCATACTTGTCATGAAGGAATATGTCTTTCACCACACTTGAAACTGTCATCTTGATTAGAATTTCTTGACTTACGTCAATCCTTCCCATTTTTATGTCATACACCAAGAAGAGATAAACAATATGGGCTAGTACAGATAGTCCACTTACAAAGTGGCTAAGGGTCATCAAGTGTATTGAAATCGACCCCCTGTCGCTTTGAGTACAATTCATCACCGTAGTCAATGTAAGTTGACATCGGCAACATGCATCGTAGGATATCACCGCCAGAGTGTAAAAATGATTTGGGATCCCACTCAAGAATGACCTCCCTTAGAGGAGTCAAATGGATTATTGTGACATAATGACTGCTCCAAAATAACCATCTATTGAACTTGTAATGCCTCCTTTAATTATAAATAAATAAATAAACAACAAAAAGAAATAGATAAATAAATTAAAAATAAATAAATGAAAAACTTTGAGGTGGATTTAGGAAAAATGGGGACTATTTTCCATTGTTTTGGTGGAGAGGGGGAGTGCTATCATCACCGCCACCATGGGAGGAAGCTCCAGTCTAGTTTTGCACAATGCTTGAAGGAACAGAGGTTTCATTTGGTGCTCTGGTCGCATTTTTACATGAATCTATGTGCTTGGGCATCATTTTGTCTTCTGCATAGAATTGCCTTGCCAAATGTCATTCCATGGAGTGCCATGTTCTGGTTGGCGGCTTGTGCAAAGATTCTCCCACCCGCATAAAAAAATGAGCCTTCTTTCCACGCGTGGGTAAAGGATAGAGGGTTTTGACAGATGTTGTAGTTGCTACTGCCCTGGTCGATGTGTATGTAAAAATAGATGTGTAGAAGGCACATAAAACTGTTTGATAGAATGCCTCAAAGAAATGCAGGCTCATGGAATGCCATGATGGCAGGGTATGCACAAATGAGTTTGTTGAAAAGGCCTTGGAAACTTCCAAGAAAATACATTTGGTACGCGTAAAGCAGACCCCACAACCTCTTTCCAGCAACCTCCCAATCGTTGTCAAAATGGGAGCTTTAGAGCAGGCCTCGGACATCCACCCAAGCATTATGGAGAAGGGATTTTTTTTATGTCTGGTTCCAAGTACTCTGGCAAATACATGTAAATTTTGGAAGCATGCGAACTGCTCATCTAAATGCATGGAAGAAATGTAGTTGCGGGACTGCAATGATAACAGAGATATGCAAAAATGGGTCATTTAAAAAGGTGTGGAACTGTTTGATAGAATGCCTCGAAGAAATGTTATCTCATGAATTCCATGATGGTAGCATATGCACAAAATGGATGTGTAAAAAGTCCTGTGATCTCGATTGGCGAATGCCTCAAAGAGATGTGGTCTTATGGAACCTACCCTGAACCTGTAAGCTTCATTTTTTGTTTAATTAGCTTTCAACCATGCAGGTTCAGTGCATGAGGGTTGTAAATACTTTGATGGCATGAGTGCCTCTTGTAGAATCATGCCAAGAATTATTGCCTCATCTCTTACAAGTGCAAGCTTCGGATTGTTACATGTTAGAACCATTAATTAATGCTTCCTATGCATTGTATTTGAAAGTCGTTCCTCAGAGTATTCATATGCACAAAAATGGATTTTGTTGGAAAGGCGTGTGATCTGTTGACATAGAAAATGTGGTTTCAGGGATCGGGATGACTTCTTGAAAACACAAAATGGTTCTTTTCGATGAGACATGGGTACACAATGAATGGCTTGGTTTGCACGTGACTACCTGGCATCAGATGGCAACAATGGTGGTCTCGACGAATCACGAGTGTAAACTGCTTGGAGCCCTTGTACCGTTTCGCTCATCGTTTCCAGGCATGGTTCTTCTTCCCTTACCTCTCATAATTCTCATGTTTTAGTTCTCTTTTGCAACTAAATAGAATTTTAAATTATTAGATTTTTAATATAGTTAAATGTCCCTTCAACTCATTGCAAAACAATAAAGTGTCGTGTCGCAACTCTCGAAGTCTTTTTAACTCGTCTACTTTAAACCATGAACTATCACCCTCACTTTGAGATGATTTAGAAAAATCTTACCCTTCTTGATCACTCCAATATCATTTTATCGACCAGATGAATTTGACTCCCCATTGATAAAGTTGACCTTCTCCTTGTTTTAAATAGTTAAATTTTGTAATTTTCAGAGACTCACTAAGTACCCTTCGCAACTATATAAATGAGATGTGAAGTTTCAATTGTTTACCTTGGTATATGGGGAGTCACCTTTACCTTTGGTTTAACCTGAAACGAATATATGACATCCTTTGATGCTCTTGTAGAGCCCTATTACATTGGTTTACAATAGTAGAAAGCTGTTAAATCTAGAAAGTTGGCTTTCATTTTGAACCACCATTTGAAACCTGAATGGAGAAATTACGTCCCATCTTTGCAAACCTCTAGCGTTTATACTAGAAAAATGCATGGAACATTCAAGTATAAGAAAGAGAAATTTTCGGGATAGTTTGGTGAAGCCATTTTGTAGGCCTCCGGTCGCAGTTTGACGAGGTCAAACTGGTCCAATTTCGTCTTGTTGCTCCAGAAAACTTGTCGCCGTTTTAAAATGGTTTTCTAGTTCTCAATCCCGTTGACTTTGATGAATTGCCTTTATATATGGGAACTAGTAGGATACGTCTCGTATGCGTTCTCCTCCATCGAACATCAGTTATGGACACGGTTTTCGGCTCTTGAGCTAACTTTGTCATTTTACAACCGAGTGAACTACGACCGGTGGCCCTGAAAACTAGCCGCCAAATGCAAACCGTTCATTTTTTTTCAATTCCGTCAGTTGCTATGAACTCTTGGTATATCTGGGGACACGTAGAAATTTGATCGTGGAGGGCGTTCTCATCGAAAGATAACTTTTGGAAGCGGTTTCTTAGCCTCCGAGCACATTTTGTACATTTTTGTAGTTAGTAAGAAAATATAAAAATAGAAAGTCTGCAGACCCTGTAGGGTTGCCAAACCACCCTGGAAACTTTTAACACATGTAAATAACTGTTTAAAACCCTTTAGTGTATCTGTTGTGTGAAATAGAACTTTTGACAAAATGGTGTTTTCTCTCTCTTCCCTTCTCTTTCTCTCTCTCTGGGTTACAAAATGAAGAAAAATGAAATGCAATGAATACATGTTTCTAGACCTTTTTATTTCAATTGCAAATTGTAATTATTGTCAGATGTAAATGGGAAACTGAAAAATGATACTTATGATTGATTAGGGTGGATGCCATGCCAGCAATTTATCACTGATATCATGCTCACATGGGTTTTACAGGATGGAAGAATGACGACGAAAAAGGCGATGTGTAATTTAATTATTATTATTGTAATTTTTATAGGTCATTGTAAAATGAATAACTGTCTAATGTAGTCTCTTGTTACAGAAAATTTATAATTGAAATTTGTTAATATGCATGAGATGCTAGTTTTAGGGATAACTTAGGAAATGTGCATCTAATCACCATGGTCAATTTGATTCTTAGTTGTGTATGGAAAAAGGGTTTGATTTATACATAGTAAATTGAAATTGAAGTTAATATATTGTAGTACTTTCTCAGTATTCAATAAATGATTAAATTAATTACTGGGTTATCTTCTTACCTTGCAAACATAATAAAGAGTTTTAATGGGAACACTCAACCTTAATAAAATATTCGTGCATAACTTGCCTACATGTGTGATCCTTTTTACCATATAAGAAAATTAAGACCATAGAACGAATTCAAGCTTTGACTCGATGAAACACTCTAGGTTAGGTAAATGAAACCCCTAGTTGGAGTTCACCATCATAGTCATTATGTTTAGTGACATGGTCGTGAACCCATATTTTAGGAATGTCATGGTCCAACTTTATCCAGAGTATATGTTTTTTTCTAGTTTTGGTAATCGCAAGAAGAATGCCCTCTCTTCGGGTTCGACACTGTGTTGAGTGGCGAGGACCGCTTTGGAATTCACCTTATAAGTCCTTGTTCGAAGGAACGACTAAACGATGCTACCTTGGTTTCTATCAAAATAACATCTTGGTATCTTCTTGAAGGTGGTTTAGTATAAACATGTCCGCTTGCCTTAAAATCATATATAGTGGAGGCGTAGATCATTAGGTGCATATTGGAATTAAACTAAACCCTAGTGGATTTTGTATGTTAACTTGTGGGTAGAAAACTATAATTTAACTCCTTGCATACAAAATTGAGTTGAAAGATGTTGATTCTAGAGAACCTTAGAAATTGTAATCTTGTCCCTTAATCCCTTGTTATGTCATTTTATGGCATTAAGGAATAAATAAAATTTCTTATGTGGAATCGTGAAATGCAAAGTTATGGGATCCTCATGAACATAGATCACTTGTGTTCATGTGTAGTTTATTATGCTCCTAGCCATGTACTTCTTTAAGATGTCAGACAAGTGCTTTCGTATCTCTTTTGTTTTGAGACGATGCTAAGAATGAGACCTTAGTGTGATATAAGAGCATATCATATAATGTTGCACACGAGATTGGAGATTAGGACTAAGGTCAATCTTGGAGTCCTTATAACTTAATTAAACTTTTTCATGCATTGCAAAGAATATAAATTACCTTGGTGTGACCAAACGTCGAGAAAACAAAAGATATACATATAAAAATCAAATTTGGAATTCAACAAATTATTGAACTATAATGATAATGGTAGCGAAATAACTATTCCGTGATCGAAGGATGTTCTTGGGAAAAAGCTATTTCGAATCTATGTCTTCCTTAATCCCAAGATTTCATCTTGACATCACGTTAGTTGCACTTGTGTAGCAAGGGTAAATTTTAAACATTAAATAAACGTTTGAGAAGCATATTCTTAATATAAGAACAAGATAATCAAGTAATGTATATGTGATTTGAATTGTGCCAAATAAGCAATTAAATTATGGAAAGTTCCACGATGCATAAAGGAAGCCAACCTAAATTGATCGAACTATAAATTAAAGGTGGAATGAGCTTAAGATCTTGTAGATAAAAAAGAAAGAAAACTATCCTTGCACAATAATGTTCTTAGAATGTTAATCGTAACTAAGATGCAATTAAAGAAATGATGTGTTGTGGGTTCGCCAATCCTTGAGTCTTTTGTCTCATGGTTGGGTTTTTGCTAGTACTCTTTCATTTGGAAAAGTGTGGTATAAACAGGTATATGGTGTAGTCATGTGTCTATGTGATTTGGTGACTGATGTAGGTGTCGTATATGTTGTTGAGTTGTTCTACTTGGAGTCCTTGTGGCATTTTGCAATGAGCAATGTAAGTCAAAAAAAAAAAAAAATCCTGGTATTTTACTGTTGTATTTGGGTGTGTAAAATGTGGGCACTACATATGGTATCAGAGTAGAGGTTCATGCTCTCAAACCTCTGGGATAGATTGGAGTTGTGATGATTCTGCATGATGGGGATGGTGTTACATGATGGTGATGGTGTTTCATGGTGGTGGATAATGGAAGAGTAATGTGATATATGTTGTTATGTGAACTATGTCATGATTTTGACCTTATGGAAGCACATGTGGTGCATGTCACTTAGTGCGTATTTGTTGTCATGTTGATGTGCTTGTGATGAGAGTATCGACTCTCATTTTCGTGGATTCAATGAGGAATCCGTGTGTGATGTACCGCCTTGTTGTTGTGAATGGAATGATATTGTGATATGGGGGTGTGTCGATATGTTGTATGACTGGATTGATGTAAAGTGAATTGAATTGTATCATGATGTTTTACCATGTTTTGAAGAAATGTGTGTATCACCTTGTATGTAGCAAATGAATGTTATGTTGTGATGTTACTATGTCCATTGTATGTATGATTTGTGTAATATGTAATGATTCATGTTGTGATATAGGGGCATACAGTGAGCCTATGAACCCTATTGTATAGTGATTGCACTTTGGGTGCAGGATGTGGTAATGTGATGTATCGTAACCCGTGAAGGTAATGATTGTGTTGTACCCTGTATATTTATACCATGTGCAAGACGTTATGGTTGTTGGGTGTGAATTACCATTGTGTTTGTGATGTAGTTATGTGTATGTTGTGGACCTTACACTAGACGACCCTAAGGGGATAAATTGTCAAGAGTGTATGTGTGGAGAGAGGAGGTGTGGACCAGATTGTCATAATCTTGAGCTGAGTACAAGTGAGAAAGTGGAGTCTTATATAGACTGAAAACCCACTTTTATCTATTTAGTATACTTCAAGCTTGCTTAGTATATTGTGGGTGTGCACCACCTTAGGCTCAACTTATGCAACCTTGTGTCCCCTGCTCTTTCCTATTGGATTGTTCATTGAATAATCCTATGTGATTTTGACTATGTTGATCCTTGTGGGAGTATGGAGGAATGGTTCAGGTAGAGATGATGACAGTTACATTATTTGATATACTCATTTCTGGTTACATGTATATTTTCACGAGCCGAGGCTCAATGTCCGAGTGCCAGCAACTCGATGAGTACCCCTTTGGTGGCGGTATGAGGCCACATAGTGATTGTAATGTGCTATTTTCTCAATACGTATTTTATTCGTAAATTAATCTTTCTCTTTTATTGTTAGAACTAGCCATTTTCTTGATTGACATGTTCTTATATTTTGGGCATTTATTTGATTGTTGCATTAACATTTGGATTTTGCACTAACCTAGGCTAATTAGCCATTTTTTTCTTGGTTTTAAAACTTTCTTTTCATATTTACAAGTTTTGTAGCCAAGCCCAAGGCTTTGATTTCACCACTTGTCATTTGATTAGATTGTTATGCTGGTTCTATTGTCGTAATGTGTTGGCTTAGGGTCATGGGATTAACCATGGAGTGGTTGAACCTATGGACCCACTTCATTATATGGGGGTACGCCCCAAGGAGTTACAGATAACTAGCGGGTTGTTGAACCATGAGTTATTATGTCACTTGGGTTTGGGGTTGATGGGGATCTCTGTGCATAGGGCCATAGGGTGACTGGCCTCATTTAAAAGGAGAAAGGAGATGGGCATCTATGGTTGAGTGACTGTTATTCTTTATGGCACTCTATGGTTGAGTGACCTGATATTCTTGATGGGGCTCTATGGTTAAGTGACCCGACTTGGTTTTGGCACTATTTTTCTTCCTCTTGGGAGGTATATGAAATTTATCCGGTGATGCTTTGGGGAGGTATATGGAGTGGTATTGTTTTGCTTTCGGAGATGTCCGGAGTTGTTTCGTGATGCCTTGTGATGTGTGGAGATTGGTATAGTCATTTATGTGTACTGTATGAGTCCTTTTGACACCTTGTTATGTATGAGGCTTGACTCTCCTCTTGGTTGGTATGGACTATTGGATATTGTCTTGGCACTATGTTGGTGTAGTCGTGGATTTTTGGGGCTTTTGATACTTGTTGTATATGTATCAACGTGTTGATTCTGCTGTTTTTAGTCATATGTGTGTACTAGATCTATGTCTAGGCGTAATTGTTGGAAATTAATTGTTATGCGTCTACTTGTTGTCATTCCATGGTTGGTGAAACCATTATGGTGTATTACAATTGTGAAATTATGTAAAAGTATGCTTATGAAAATTAGGTGTTGTGTATAACCCTGGTAGGGTGTTGTGACTGTAGTTCATGATGGGAACCCATAGGAATGAATAAACTAAAATTTGATAAAAATGAAATTTTAAAGGACTTGAATTAAGAATAATGTTAATGGAAGAGAGATTAACAAAATAACGAATAAGAGAGAACTGTCATCTTCACAGAGCCTTGAAAGTTGAAATTTCTACCAATTGTTCCTAGGGCCACCCCGTGACTGTGCTTTTGTGTCTGAAATCTTAACCTTAGCATGTACCTTCACCACATTCGTCCCTTGTTGCATACATTTTCTCTTTTCTTCATTGTATGTCACATCGAGGACGATGCTTTCTTAAGGAGAGGAGAATGTAATGCCTCCTTTAATTATAAATAAATAAATAAATAACAAAAAGAAATAGATAAATAAATTAAAAGGAATTAAAAATAAATAAATGAAAAACCCGTGAAAACTTTGAGGTGGATTTAGGGAAAATGGGGACTATTTTCCATCGTTTTGGTGGAGAGGGGGAGTGTTGTCATCACCGCCGCCATGGGAGGAAGCTCCAGTCTAGTTTTGCACAATGCCTGAAGGAACAGAGGTTTCATTTGGTGTTCAGTCACGATTTTACACGAATCTCTGTGCTTGTCTTCTTACACGTAAATGCCTTGCCAAATGTCATTCCATGGAGTGCCATGTTCTTTTGGCGGCCCGTGCCAGCATTCTCCTAACCTGCGTAAAAAAATGAGCCTTCTTTCCACGCGTGGGTAAAGGATAGAGGGTTTTGATAGATGTTGTAGTGTAAATTCTCACATCGCCCGGTCAACGTGTGGCGCACAAAACATATGTGTAGAAGGCGCATAAAACTGTTTGATAGAATGCCTCAAAGAAATGCGGGCTCATGGAATGCCACGATGGAAGGGTATGCACAAATGAGTTTGTTGAAAAGGCCATGGAAACTCGCCAAGAAATTACATTTGGTACGTGTAAAGTAGACCCCATGACCTCTTTCCAGCAAAGAACCTCTAAATCATTGCCAAAATGAAAGCTTTAGAGCAGGCCTCGGACATCCACCCAAGCATTATGGAGAAGGGATTTTTTTTATGTTCTAGTTCCAAGTGCCCTAGAAAATACATGTGTAAAACATGGAAGCATGTGAACTGTTCATCTAAATGCATGGAAGAAATGCAGTTCCAGGGACTGCAATGATAACATGATATGCAAAAAATGGGTCTGTTTAAAAGGCGTGGAACTGTTTGATAGAATGCCTCAAAGAAATGTTGTCTCATGGAATGTCATGATGACAACATATGCACAAAATGGATGTGTAAAAAGGCCTGTGATCTGATTGGTAGAATGCCTCAAAGAGATGTGGTCTTATGGAACATACCCTGACCTTGTAAGCTTCATTTTTGGTTTAATTAGCTTTCAGCCATGCAGGTTCAGTGCATGAGGGTTGTAAATACTTCGATGGCATGAGTGCCTCTTGTAGAATCATGCCAAGAATTATTGCCTCACCTCTTCCAAGTGCAAGCTTCTGGACTATTCTGTTAGAACCATTAATTAATGCTTCCTATGCATTGTATTTGAAAGCCATTCCTCAGAGTATTCGTATGCACAAAAATGGATTTTGTTGGAAAGGCAGTGTGATCTGTTGACATAGAAAATGTGGTTTCTGGGATTGGGATGACTTCTTGAAAACACAAAATGGTTCTTTTCGATGAGACATGGGTGCACAACGAATGGCTTGGTACTGGCATCGATGGCAACAATGGTGGTCTCGGACGAATGTGAGTGTAAACCGCTTGAGCCCTTGTATCGTTTCACTCATCATTTCTAGGCATGGTTCTTCTTCCATTACCTCTCATAATTCTCATGTTTTAGATCTCTTTTACAACTAAATAGAATTTTAAATTATTATATTTTTAATACAGTTAAATGTCCCTTCAACTCATTACAAAACAATAAAGTGTCATGTCGCAACTCTCAAAGTCTTTTTAACTCGTCTACTTTAAACCATGAACTATCACCCTCACTTCGAGATGATTTAGAAAACTCTTACCCTTCTTGATCGCTCCAATATCGTTTTATCGACCAGATGAATTTGACTCCCCATTGATAAATTTGACCTTCTCCTTGTTTTAAATAGTTAAATTTTGCAATTTTCGGAGACTCACTAAGTACCCTTCGCAACTCTAGAAATGAGATGTGAAGTTTCATTTGTGTACCTTGGTATACGAGGAGTCACCTTGACCTTTGGTTTGACCTCGAAATGAACATATGACATCCTTTTGACACTCTTGTAGGAGACCTATTACATTGGTTTACAACAAGAGAAAGTCATTGTTAAATCTAGAAAGGTGGCTTTCATTTTGAACCGCCATTTGAAACCCTGAATGGAGAAATTACGTCCCATCTTCGCAAACCTCTAGTGTTTATACTAGAAAAATGCATGCACCATTTAGTATAAGAAAGAGAAATTTTCGGGATAGTTTGGCGAAGCCATTTGTCAGAGTCTCGGTCGCGGTTTGACAAGGTCAAACTGGTCCAATTTCATCTTGTTGCTCCGTAAAACTTGTCGCCGTTTGAAAATGGTTTTCTAGTTCTCAATCCCATTGACTCGATGAATTCCCTTTATATAGGGGAACTATTAAGATATGTCTCGTTGTGTGCTCCTCCATCGAACGCCGATTATGGATGCGGTTTCTCGGTTCTTGAGCTAATTGTTGTCATTTTACAACGGGTGAACTACGACAAGTGGCCTCGAAAAACTAGCCACCAAACGTAAACCGTGCATTTTTTTAATTCCGCGTTGTTATGAACTCTTGGTATATCTGGGGACACATAGAAAGTTAATCGTGGAGGGTGTTCTCATTGGAAGATAACTTTTGGAAGCGGTTTCTTAGCCTCCGAGCACGTTTTGTACATTTTTGTAGTTAGTAAGAAAATATAAAAATAGAAAGCTATAGACCCTCGTAGGGTTGCCAAACCACCCTAGAAACTTTTAACACATGCAAATAATTGTTTAAAACCCTTTAGTGTATCTGTTGTGTGAAATAGAACTTTTGACAAAATGGTGTTTTCTCTCTCTTCCCTTCTCTTTCTCTCTCCTGGGTTACAAAATGAAGAAAAATGAAATGCAATGAATACATGTTTCTAGACCTTTTTATTTCAATTGCAAATTTTAATTATTGTCAGATGTAAATGGGAAACTGAAAAATGATACTTATGATTGATTAGGGTGGATGCCATGTAAGTGATTTATTGATGATATCATGCTCACGTGGGTTTTCAGGATGGAAGAATGACGACAAAAAAAAGGTGATGTGTAATTTAATTATTATTATTGTAATTTTGATAGGTCATTATAAAATGATTAACTGTCTAATGTAGTCTCTTGTTACATAAAAGTTATAATTGAAATTTGTTAATATGCATGAGATGCTAGTTTTAGGGATAACTTAGGAAATGTGCATCTAATCACTTGGTCAATTTGATTCTTAGTTGTGTATGGCAAAAAGGGTTTGATTTATACATAGTAAATTGAAATTGAAGTTAATATATTGTAGTACTTTCTCAGTATTCAATAAATGATTAAATTAATTATTGGGTTATCTTCTTACCTTGCAAACATAATAAAGAGTTTTAATGGGAACACTCAACCTTAATAAAATATTCGTGCATAACTTGCCTGCATGTGTGATCCTTTTTACCATATAAGAAAATTAAGACCGTAGAACGAACTTAAGCTTTGCACTCGATGGAACACTCTAGGTTAGGTAAATAAAACCCCTAGTTGGAGTTTACCATCATAGTCATTATGTTTAGCGACATGGTCATGAACCCATATTTTAGGAATGTCATGGTCCAACTTTATCCAAAGTATGCGTTTTCCTTCTAGTTTTGGTAATCGCAAGAAGAATGCCCTCTCTTTAGGTCCGACACCAGGTTGAGTGGCGAGGACCACTTTGGAAGTCACCTTATAAGTCCTTGTTCGAAGGAACGACTAAACGATGCTACCTTGGTTTCTATCAAAATAACATCTTGGTATCTTCTTGAAGGTGGTTTAGTATAAACATGTCCGCTTGCCTTAAAATCATATATAGTGGAGGCGTAGATCATTAGGTGCATATTGGAATTAAACTAAACCCTAGTGGATTTTGTATGTTAACTTGTGGGTAGAAAACTATAATTTAACTCCTTGCATATGAA
The DNA here is from genome assembly GCA_018340775.1 of Taxus wallichiana var. yunnanensis. Taxonomy (NCBI): domain Eukaryota; kingdom Viridiplantae; phylum Streptophyta; class Pinopsida; order Cupressales; family Taxaceae; genus Taxus; species Taxus wallichiana. The sequence continues at coordinate 106,521,265 of CM031234.1, forward strand.
AATGAGTTGAAAGATGTTGATTTTAGAGAACCTTAGAAATTGTAATCTTGTCCCTTAATCCCTTGTTATGTTATTTTATGGAATTAAGGAATAAAAAAATTCTTATGTGGAATCATGAAATGGAAAGTTATGGGATCCTCGTGAACATAGATCACTTGTGTTCATGTGTAGTTTATTATGCTCCTAGCCATGTACTTCTTTAAGATGTCAGACAAGTGCTTTCGTATCTCTTTTGTTTTGAGACGATGCTAAGAACAAGACCTTAGTGCGATATAAGAGCATATCATATAATGTTGCACACGAGATTGGAGATTAGGATTAAGGTCAATCTTGGAGTCCTTATAACTTAATTAAACTTTTTCATGCATTGCAAAGAATATAAATTACCTTTGTGTGACCAAACGCTTCGAGAAAACAAAAGATGTACATATAAAAACCAAATTTGTAATTCAACAAATTATTGAACTATAATGATAATGGTAGTGAAATAACTATTCCGTGATCGAAGGATGTTCTTGGGAAAAGCTATTTCGAATCTATGTCTTCCTTAATCCCAAGATTTCATCTTGACATCATGTTAGTTGCACTTTGTAGTAAAGAAGGGTAAATTTTAAACTTTAAATAAACGTTTGAGAAGCATATTCTTAATATAAGAACAAGATAATCAAGTAATGTATATGTGATTTGAATTGTGCCAAATAAGTAATTAAATTATGGAAAGTTCCACGATGCATAAAGGAAGCCAACCTAAATTGATCGAATTGTAAATTAAAGGTGGAATGAGCTTAAGATCTTGTAGATAAAAAAAAAAAAACTATCCTTGCACAATAATGTTCTTAGAATGTTAATCGTAACTAAGATGCAATTAAAGAAATGATGTGTTGTGGGTTCACCAATCCTTGAGTCTTTTGTCTCGTGGTTGGGTTTTTGCTAGTACTCTTTCATTTGGAAAAGTGTGGTATAAACAGGTATATGGCATAGTCATGTGTCTATGTGATTTGGTGACTGATGTAGGTGTCGTATATGTTGTTGAGTTTTTCTACTTGGAGTCCTTGTGGCATTTTGCAATGAGCAATGTAAGTAAAAAAAATTTCTGGTATTTTATTGTTGTATTTGGGTGTGTAAAATGTGGGCACTACTGTAACCCTATCAATAGATCGGCATCTTGTGCAAAAATGATTATGCTACAACAACCCATTAAGTTCCTATATATGTAACCTCCTATTTTAACAAGTTCATTAACCTCTTTAATTCGTATCTTGTTAACCCCACCCTTGTTATTTTTATCCGTTAGGTGCCATTCCTAAGGACTAACTCGAGTTCTATTGGCATTCCAATAAGGAATGTTATGTTTCCACCTAAACCAACAAGAAGGATTTGTAGATTTATTTTTGCTCATTACTTATTCTCTTTTAAGTATGAAACTTCCTTTATGTGATTAAGTATCTTAGAAACATCTTATTAGTATATTGAAGGAAACAACCACATACATCCAAATATACTTTACCAAAGATTTGACAGCTTCATTTTCTTGACTCCAAATGGGTTCTATGCTTTCAACTCTTAATAGTTCTCTTAACTTAACATTCATTTTCCTTTAAGTCATTCAATTATTCGAACTGTTATATCTTAGTTAAACATTATCTCCCAAGTATAACTCATCTACGATGGAACGATATTCCGCACCCACCTCATAGCCTATTCAAAGGGTATCCTATTTATGACTTCATCAATGCAGCAAGAACAACTTTGATCTTAATTCATTAAGGTTAGTTGATGTTATACATCTAACCCCATTTTATCACTCTTATCGTTCTTAAGTAAAATTCCATTTTATTATGGTACTTAATTTATCATTTAGGATGGATAGATTATGTTATAGTATAATCACTTAGATCCATTTTTCAAGGTATATTCTTATATGTGCTTGATGAGATTAAGTACTCTTTGTGAATTATAGACAAGGTCCAAATCCCTTACTTTTAGTCATGTAACCCTTGCTTGTTTTATAACATTCCTTATAAAACAACCATACTAGTATTGTCTCATAATGATGTAATTAAGCATAGTCAATCATAACTTAATTTCCATAACATATAACTTGTTTGAATATAACTTATTCATTACTATCTTATTCAAAAGAATTTAGTAATTAAAAGTTATAACAACCAATAACTATTTCATAGTTAAGACATTCCATTTATACCTTTCATACAAGTCAATTCACAAAAGACAATGCTTCATGTCTATCCCCTTTTTCCGCATATTCAAAGATCAACAATAATATTCCTTGCTTCAAAATAGTAACATGAAGTTGGTAATATTTCATATAACTTTCCCAAGATTATTAATCAATATCAAGAAGTAAAGCAATGCATATCAACTAATTCCCTACAAGCTTACTTTCCAAGTGAAGGAATTCTTAAACTAAAAACATCATTTGCACACAATTGAACCAATCAAGAGAGAATGATTCAAGCAACAACTTCTATTATTTCCAGAATAAGATGTCAATTCAAGTAGACAAGAAGTCATCAAATTATTTCAGCAAAGTCCCTAGGCCTTAAACATTTATTCATAAGAATAAATCAGTAAATGAAACATAATCTTTTCCTCAAACTACCTTTCTTCAATCAATAGAATAAATGTTGCTTTCATTAAGTCTTCCTCTTTTCCTCTTTCATGAATTTTATCTGTAAAATTGTTAGCATCTCTGTCGCTTAATTTAAACTAAGCATGATAAGAGCTAAATCCTTAAAACCATATATTCTAACTAATAAGTTCAACAAGGAACATTTCTTACTAATATAAATCAGTCAAGGGTTCATAAAGATATTTTCCTATTTGAACACTTCCAGAAGTACCTTACTCAAGTGTATCACAAAACCCTGCAATGTTAGCATCTAACAATCCAATCAAGTCTGACTCCTATCAACTAGAAGACATTCAAAAAAAATATTTAACATTCATCCATTATTCATCTAAACAAGTAACCCAAAACTATACAAGTATACATTCTCTCTTTAAGCAATATCATACCAATAATGCAAATCCAAGTATACATAACAACATAGGGAAAACATGAGTAAAAATTCCTTAATCATGTAGCCCATACTACATGATTAAAACATTGCACTTGGGTCCAAATAATTACATTCAAGAATGAATTCAATTCCATCCTTAAACCTATAGGTTTGAAAAGAGTGATCTTTGCAGAGTAGAGAGACTAAACTAACAACAACAAGCTCTCAAGGCCCAAATCCATTTTAGCTTATCATACAAAGCAATCCATACCTTAACCACTTGGCTCCAACCAATTGAAATGTATACAAGTCATTGGAATACACTATACAAATATTTATCGATAAGATTATTTTAAATCAATACAAGTATTCCATACTATGACTGGTATAGGACCATACCTAAATAGATACATCATACGAGGTGAGGAATGGAATGATATAATCAAGGAAGAGAAGGCTCACATGTAGTCAACTTTCCAAACTCGAATAAATGATATCCTTGGTCATCTTTTGTATGATCAAGGATCGATAAAACTTTAGATCGATCAACACACAAGAGCAATTTTAATAAACCATCCAAGTGGTCCAGGTCTAGGTTATCAACTAGACAAGTTAACCATAAAGATCATTAATAAAAATGTTCAAAAATTAAACATACCAGTAAGGTATAACAATTAAACATACCCTTAATACACTGGATTTCTACCCAAAGGGCCAAACAGTTCATAGGAATATCCACGATAACCCTGGGTAAACACTAAGCTTCTTAAATTCAAAACAATCATTGTTACAGTCAAGTTTACCACAAGACTGCTTCATATTGATTTAGAAAATGCTACACCAAACCATCAATCCTAACAACATTAAAATATGTAATCACCATGAAGAAGAAGAAGAACCCAAAATTATTATTACCATAACAATGATTAAACTCTCCAACATTCGAGAGAAGAAAAGCCAAATGACTAAGTCGAGAATAGTCCTACGTCCAACTTACACACACACAAAGGTGGATGCATTTTATCACGGTGGGTAAAAAAAAATACCCAGAAGTTTTTTGGTTAAGATCTAACCTCATATGGATTATCAAAAACTCAACAAACCATTCACATAATAATACAAACAAGTCCATACCATTTGGGTTTGAATAACAACTCACCCACATGAGGGTGATAAAAAAGCAAGAGCCCATTGAACTCATAGTTACTTTTCTTTAAGAGTTCGAGTATTCAAACCATAATACAAAAACAGACCCAAAAGATTAGATAATAATATCATTAAAACATGTAATATGATCACCATAAAGAAGAAGAAGAACCCTAAAATTATTACAACCATAACAATGGTTAAACCCTCCAATGTTCGAAGAGAAGCAAATCTGAATGGCTAAGTCAAGAATAGTTCTACGTCCAACTTACACACACACAATGGTGAATGCATTTTATCATGACGAGGTAAAAAACAATACCCAAAAGTTTTTAGTTAACATCTAACCCGACTCAAGTTATGAAAACTCAACAAACCTTTCCAAACCATTTACATAATAATACTGAGACAAGTCCATACCCAACGGGTTTGAATAAAAATCACCCATGTATGAGGGTGATCAAGAAGCAAGAGCCCATTGAACTCACAGTTACTTTGTTTTAAGAGTTCAAGTATTTGAACCGAATACAAAAATGACTCCAAAATATTAGATAATAATATCATTAAAAGATGTAACTTGATCACCATGAAGAAGAAGAACCCAAAATTATTACGACCATATCAATGGTTAAAGCCATTAATGTTCAGAGAAGAAAATCTAAACGGATAATTCAAGAACAGTTCTACATCCAACTTACACACACATAATGGTGAATGCATTTTATCACGATGGGTAAAAATACAATACCCGAAGTTTTTAGTTAAGATCTAACCTAACTCAAGTTATCAAAAACTCAGCAAACCTTTCCAAACCATTCACATAATAATACAAACAAGTCCATACCCAATCGGATTTGAATAACAACTCACCCACATGAGGGTGATCAAGAAGTAAGATCCCATTGAACTCATAGTTACTTTGTTTTAAGAGTTCGAGTATTCGAACCAAAATACAAAAATAGACCCAAAAGATTAGATAATAATATTATTAAAAGATGCAACAGTCACCATGAAGAAGAAGAAGAAACCAAAATTATTATGACCATAGCAATGGTTAAAGCCATCAATGTTCGAGGAGAAGCAAATCCGAAGGGATAATTCAAGAAACAGTTCTACATCCAACTTACACACACATAATGGTGAATGAATTTTATCACAACGGGTAAAAAAATACCTAGAAGTTTTTAGTTAAGATATAACCCGACTTGGGTTATCAAAAACTCAACAAACCTTTCCAAACCATTCACATAATAATACAGACAAGTCCATACCCAACTAGGTTTGAATAAAAACTCACCCACATGAGGGTGATCAAGAAGCAAGATCCCATTGAACTCATAATTAATTTGTTTTAAGAGTTCAAGTTTTCTAACTAGAATACAAAAACATACCCAAAAGATTAGATAATAATATTATTAAATGAAACTAGTCTAACTCGACTAGGTACTCGAGTTCCAACTTGACCCCTAAAAACATAGGGTCATTATTTTAAATAGATATACACATGCAAAGTCTACTAGGTCATTGAAAATAAGTACATATAAATTGATAGCACCATTGCAGAAATTGATTTATAAAGTATGTGTCTGCAATTCAAATATCACACCTATTCTTTCCATTACAGTCATGGAAAGCTCGTATTAAAACACCTAAAATAGACATGCAAATAAAATTGATATTTCAACCATGATAAGAACAACTATATAGTTATAAAATCAAAAATTAGTTCCAAAACTATTTACCAAGAAAGAGATTCCATTTTATTGTGCAATAATAAAATCCGTGAACCCCAAAATGCTTTTTTATTATAAGTAGATTTACTTTAATTAATTAATTAGAGAAAACAAGTTTTTGCAAGGGATTAGAGCCTATCATCACTGTAGATCTTCTCAAAGTCTTCTTCCATCTCCTGTGTTTCTTCCTCCAATTCCCACGATAGCTTCTACAAATGGGCAAATAGTCAACCTTCACAAAACTCTCTCCACCTTTGTATTGGAATCTCCCCAATAGTTTCTCCATGAAACAAAGAAGTAGATATTTAAAAAAATTGAAAACCAGTTCAAACACCCCAATATCCATATGCAGAGCGAGCAAGGAGAATCAAAATAACTAAGTGGAAACCCAAAAACAATATTAACTTCGCCTAATCCTACACTTTTTCCCCCTAGGTAGTTTGTAACGATCTCCAAAGTCATTAATGCTTAGACAGGAAACTCTATCTATCCCTCCAAACCACCGACATCCTCCAATTCCATTAGCAAAGAAACTAACCGTTCAAACTTTAATGTTTTCCAACCTTAGTGCAAGTTTTTAGAAAATTGCTAAATTTAAATTTTCTTACCGCTAAGGAGTGGCGGTGTCCATTATTAATGCACACCCATAAAATTTCTAATACATGCATGGGTGACGACAACCATTAACTCGACCCTTGAGCATGCTTCCAAAAATCCTACTAGGGTTAGCTTAGAGTTAGGTTCCATACCCCTTTCCCAAACATAGGTTAGGGTTTAGTTGATAACTTAGCAATTTATATCAACTTAGCATAAGTTTAAGATTAGGTTCCCAAGCCACCACAATTAATTCATATGCCTTAGGTTTAGGTTATACCCTTAGAAAAATTTAAGTGTTATCAAAACATTAGTTATAGCCTAGGCTTTTAATAACTCGCAGCATAACCGAGACCTTACAAACTAAGAAGTATTTTTTTAACGAGAGCGAGTGTTACATGAACCAGCTCTCAAACACTTTCCAGCCCTCAATACGGGACTAAAATCATAGGAAAAATGGAACAAGTCACCAAGATCAATTAGTATAAAATTTATAATCCATAAATAGATGAATAACTGCAATTTCTTTCATTCAATCGTAATTGCAGATCAAATTAAGAGAATGCCTTGGATCAATGAAATTGATCCAAGGTACTTTCTTAATCGATTCTCAATAATAATAAATGATTATTCCCGACTTAGAATAATTTTCCAAATTACCAGCTTACCCAATAGTTCCAAGACGGATTCAAACTTTCCACAAGCTAAAGACATCTAGTTCATTTCACGAACCAATTAAGTAAACATCACAATTCAAGAGTACATTGTAAATAAATGGAGGATTAATTACACAAATCTCAACTAAGATAAACATTAATATAGCAACATGATTTAATCAGTTCTATAGAGCAGCAACTCAAGAACAATCACATGTCAATGTTGTAATCCACTTCATAATGAGCAAGTGGATGAAAGAATTGTAGAGGTGTTACATACCTCCCCTCTAAAAAGCATCATCGTCCCGATGATTGGCTTAATTCCAATTTTTTTCTAGAAAACAGGTTTAATAAAATTTATTTAACCATAAGATTCCTTAACAAAAAACAAAATTTAATCTAAAATTCAATTTTCCAAAGGTATAACAACACCAAAGGCTGTAATAATACTCAATAAAGGTATTTTTCTCAAAACAACAAATCCAGAATCAGTTATAAGTCAAAATGATTCAATTTTTTGGAAGAGAAATGAAATATTTCTACTAAAACAAGTGAGGAAAAGCAACTTTCATGTCCTCAAAGTTTTCCTAGGTTACATTTTCTTCGTTAAATTGATCCCATTAGACCTTAGATTTTCCAATTTCACGATTATGTAAGTGCAGCTTGTGGGTTTCTAGCACTCTAATTGGTTCTACCACAATTACCCTTAGGTCTTGGACGTGCAAAGCATTCCAGTTTAACACATGTGATAAATCAAACGCTTTTATTAAGTAAAGAAATATGAAAAACATCATGCATCTGTGACAATGAGGGAGGCAATGTAAGTCGATAGGCCACATGATTGACTATTTCAACAATCTCAAAGGGGCCTACATAACGAGGTGATAGTTTGGCTGACTTGTCAAAGGTAATTGAGATCAATTTAGGCTTGACTCTTAGAAAAAATTATCACCAAGTTCAAATTTCCTTTCGACCCTTTTCGTGTCTTCATAACGTTTTCGTCTCATCACCAACCTCTTTTAATCTTTCCCGAATTAAATTTACCCGATGTTCCATTTTAGAAAGCATCTTAGGCCCAATTATTTCTCTATCCTCAATGTTATCCCAACTGACAGGGGTCCTGCACCTTCGCCATACAAGGCCTCAAAAGGTGTCATTTTTAGAGAAGAATGGTAAGTGTTATTATATGCAAATTCAACCAAAGGAATATATTCTTCCCATTTTTATTTCTAATCCATTCAAGTACATTCTAAGCATATATTTAAGAACCCGATTCACTCTTTTAGTTTTCCCATCCGTTTCTGGATGATAAGCAGAGCTAAATTTCAGCTTTGTTCCCAAAGCTGCATTAAGAGTTTTCCAAAATTGTGAAGTCATTCATGGGTCCCTATCAGATATTATCAACTTGGGAACACCATGCAATTTGAAAATTTCTTGTACAAACCTTTTTACAAGTACAAGTGAGTCATCTTTCAGATTTCCAACAATGAAATGTGCTACTTTAGTTAGTTTATCAATCACAACCAAAATAACATCATGCTTATTTCTTAACATAGGTAGTCCTTGAACAAAGTCCATACTTATAACCTGTCATTTAAACTATGGTATGCTATGAGGGTATAATAAACCATTTGGTGCATATGCTCAGCTTTTACACGCTGACATTCTAGGAAATGAGACACGTAATCCAAGATGTCTCTCTTCATCCCTTTCCAAAAATATTGTTTTTTAACATCAACAAGCATTTTTGTCACCCGGGATGTCGAGTAAGGTGCATTGTGAAATTTAGTCATTACTTTCTTCCTTAACTCATTTCCCAATGGCACGTACACTCTATCCTCATACCTCATAATTCCTTCACTGTTTAATCGAAATCCTTTGTACCTCACATCCTTTGGATTTGTAGTAAGAGATATTTTTACCTACTTTTGAAAGTATGGATTAGACATTAAAGTATTTCGACCTCATCCTTAAATCGAGTTCTCAAAGTCACAAGGGTAGAAATATATTTTTCTACAACTTACCGCATCTTCCACTCTATTTTCTTTCCCTTTTATGTAGATCATGTCAAAATCATATTGAGATAAGAAATCAAACCATCATCATTGCCTTGCATTTAAGTTAGGAATTTGAGTGAAGATATATTTCATCCTAATATGGTTAGTTTTTAACTCAAAGGGCTTAGTTAGAGGTAATGTCTCCATACTTGCGGTGCGTGTACTATTGTAGCAAGCTCTAAATCAAGGGGAGAATAATTTGCTTATGCAATTTAATCTTCTTGCTTTTGTATGCTATTACATGATCATATTGCAGCAAGATAGCCCCTAATTCCTCCCTGAAGCATCTATCACCACAAAGTAAAACTCCCTTTGGATAAGGAATAGTCAATATAGGGGCATAAGTTAGCTATTTATTCAATGTGTTAAATGTAGGCTCACATTTTTCACTCCATACAAAAATTTTATATTTCTTTTGCAATGAAGTTATTGGGGCAACAACCCTTGAAAAATCCTTTACAAATTTCTGTAGTATCCAGTAAGCCCCATGAAGCTTCTAACTTTGTGTACATTCTTAGGTGCTTGCTAATCAATTATGGATGCAATCTTTGAGGGATCAACCTAGATTCCATTCTTATTGATTAAATACCCCAACTACTATACCTCGGTCTCATAAAAATAATACTTGGATATTTTTCTGTATAATTTACTCTTTCTTAGTACCTCAAGTACAATCTTTAAGTGCTCATTATGCTCCTCCAAGCTCCATGAATAGATAAGAATATCGTCTAAGAATACAAACAAAAACTTGTCCAAGTATTCTTGAAAGACATTGTTCATCAAATTCATGAAGGCTGCATGGGCATTAGTTATCCCAAAAGGTAAAACAATAAAATCATAATGTCCATATCTCATTCTAAAAGCGGTCTTATGAATATCTTCTACGTTGATTCTTAAGCGATGATATCTAGAACGTAGATCTATTTTAGAGTGGCGATGCTCCACGCATCTGATAAAAAAGATCATCTATCCTTGGAAGAGGATATCTATTCTTAATAGTTATTTTGTTTAACATCTTGTAGTCAATACAAAGTCTTAAGGTTCCATCTTTCTTTTTAACAAAGATCACCGATGCTCCCCAAGGTGAGACACTCAACCTTATTAACCCTTTAGAAAATAATTCATGCAATGGTACATTAAGCTCTACCAATTGAAGTGGTATTCATTTGATAAGGTGCCTTGGAAATATGTTCCATTCCTTGTTTGATTTCAATGGTGCAGTCAAACTCTCTTTTCGGTGGAAGACATGATAGCTCTTCTAGAAACACATTGCTATAATTTCATAACACAAATATATTTCCAAAAATCACCTCCCTCTTTAGTTGAATCTGAAATTTTTATTGCATAAAGCATGCAACCCTTATTTTGGCCTTCTTGATTGCATAACTGATATTTCTATAACTTTTATGCTTCTCTTTATTCCTTGAATGTTTGTTGATTTCTCGCAGTCACCCAAACACCTTATATGTTTCAAAAAATAGTCCACAAGTGTCTTGTGATCAGCCAACTAGTTCACACCAATTATTATGTCATAAGACCCCAGAGGTGCAACATACAAGTCTACTTCAGTTGTAAGCTCGATGATTCTAAGGTTGCACCAAAAAGACACTTACCGACTGCGTGTGGAAAACATTATTCCCATCTTTGGATAGTCCATGGTTTTTCCATAAAAACAACTTTATGTTTTGATTTAGTAATTAACTTGCTAGAAATAAAACATTCATAAGTACCAATATCAAAAAGTATAGTTACAGTGAGGCCAAACAACTTACATGGCACTTCTATGGGCGTAGCCTACTACTCAACTTGCTTTTCGGCTACCGCAACATATATCTTATGCTACTAGTTGTTGTCATTTTTCTCTAAAGGAAAATGAATTTCATAGTAACTTCCTCCACAATTAAAACAACCTCCAACGGGTCCATTATCAGTCTCATACTTATTCTCAACATGGAAAGTATTGTTTTGCCCATAATTACCCTTCTTCCCATTATTCTTGTTATTTTGCTACAACTTTACCTGATGTTGTTTTCTTTTCATTTCCAGCCACAAGCTTACTTTTGTTTCCAAAATTCTTCTATGTACCCTTCTTAGGTGGAAAATACGAAGAATCATTCCCATTTTTCTTGCATTTTTCCTCATGTGTAAAAATTGTCTTCAATTTTCGCTCTGCTAGATGACTTTTTCTACCATTTCTTCCATAGTGGCATGGCTATGTACATCCACCTCACCACCTATGATAGGATACAACCCCATGATGAACTTTCTTATATGGAATTTTTCATCTATTTGATATTGTGGTACATATTTGAGAAGCTTGGTGAACTTCTCCCAATATTCCATTGCCGATAGTTTATCTGAGTTAAGGTTTGGAACTCGACATTTTCTAGTCATAGTAGAGTGGGAAGCCATCACTTCCTAAAATGACCCTTGAATGGTCCTATCTAATGTTTGTCTCATCAAAGTTAAGCTTAACCTTACTACCCCACCATGAATATGCTTCATGGGAGAGCTGATAAGCTCTGAGACCGCCTTGGTTTCCTTAGAGAAATTTCTTATTATGAAATATTTCTCCATCTTGTTGAGCCAATTCTCAGCCCCATCACCCTAGGTGGTTCCATCAAATTTTGGTGGACTTATCCTCTTTATATCACTGGTCAATTCAACTACCAATCTTTCCCTCTTATTCTCGGGTTGATTGGGTACATTCATGTTAGCATTGTTTCTAGCATCAATTGTAGTGTTATCATTCACAATATTGAGATCCTCAAAGATCATCACCATTGCTCTCATCATGTGGTTGCCCTTGAGACTTCTCACTATCAGTCTTAGTGTTATTTCCAGCCACTTGCTATTCAAGAACAACAATCCTATTCCTTGTGTCTCCACAGGCAGTAAGGATTTCATCTAGATTTTGAGTTGTAGCTGCTTCACCACACGGAGGTGGGTTATTTACAACACATCCCCTTGTTCTCACCATTTTTGTAATCAATAATTTTTTTATCAGAAGTGGACTCAAATAGGTCCAAGAGCTGTAATCTTAAACTCTAATACCAAGATGTAACATCCCTATTTCATGATTATAAAAGCAAGGAATTTTTGTTTTGTTTAGATAAATGTTCTTTGTTCTAAATTCAGAATTTAGAACAACACTTAATATGTTAATCAATCCTACAACAAGTAACCATATGCGGCTATTATGAATCAAGTATAAAAATGATCTCCCATATTTCATTTCATTTATGACTTGGTATAAAACTGATCTCTCATATTCATTTCATTGTATACTCTGTATACTTGTGGTTTCCTTTCTTATTTAAGGGCTCATCAAGTGCAACGAGTGACGAGGGCTTATCTAGGTAATTGTTAATAATACCCATCCTATATCCCATATCTTAGTCTAGTGAATTTAAGACAAGACACCCAACAACTTGTGATACTTTAGCTAAAGTTTCGGACATGTTTGCCATGCCTATAGTCCAAGAAGGCATACTCATCATGAAGGTCTTTCATCACACTTGAAACTTTCATCTTGATTATAATTTCTTGACTTACATCAATTCTTCCCATTTCCATGTTATATGCCAAGAAGATATAAACTACATGGGCTAGTGTAGATAGTCCACTTACGGTGGCAAGGGTCATCAAGTTTATTCAAATCAACCCTCATCACTTCAAGTACACTTCATCACCCGTAGTCAACGTAAGTCAACATCAATGATGGTGGCGCAGCATATCACTACCTAGAGTGTAACAATGATTTGGAATCCCACTTAAGAACGACCTCCCTTAGAGGAGTTGAATGGATTATTGCAACATAACAACTGCTCTATGACACAATAACCATTTATTGAACCATGTCAATAGATGGGTACTATGCAATAATGATTATGTTACAACGACCCATTAAGTTCCTATAAACGAATCCTCCTATTTTAACAAGTTCATTAATCCCTTTAATTCACATCTTGTTAATCCCACCCTAGTTATTTTCAGCCATTAGGTGTCATTCCTAAGGACTAACTTGGGTTCTATCAACATTCCAATAAGGAACATTATGTTTCCACCTAAACCAATAAGAAGGATCTACAAATTTATTTCTGCTCATTACTTATTCTCTTTTAAGTATGAAATTTCCTTTAGTTGATTAAGTATCTTAGAAACATCTTATTAGTATATTGTAGGGAAACAACCACATACATCCAAATATACTTTAGGAGCATTTGAAAGTTCATTTTCTTGACTCCAAACGGGTTCTATGCTTTCAACCCACAATAGTTCTCTTGACTTAACATTCATTTTCCTTTAAGTCATTCAACTATTCAAACCATTATATCCTAGTTAAACATTATTCCCTAAGTATAACTCATATATGATGGAAGGATATTCGCACCCACCTCATAGCCTATTCAAAGGGCATCCTATTTATGACTTCATTAATGCAACAAGAAGAACTTTGTTCTTAATGCCTTAAGGGTTAGTTCAAGTTATAGATTTTTGGCGAGAAAATTTGTCTTGTGGACAAATTTGTGGATTTTAGGCCAACGCTATGGGAATCTAAGTCCCTCTACATTTGAATGGTGCAGCTACCATTGTTTAGCATGTAAAACCAAAGTGGATTTATGGTGGTTTTTCAACCAGAGATCCACAAGAACACTCCACTGTCCCTATGGCAATAATAGCAACTCCTCGCTATAGTAGAAATTGATTTGAGAAAGGGGAGGGAGTGAGAATGAAGGAGGGGGAAATCAATGTTGTGGGTAGAGTGTCAGATGCCCACACACATCAACTGGAAGTTTCATTACATGCATTAATTAATAGAAGAAAGACAAATTTGTAATTTCTGAGCACAAGACAGAATAAAACACGCTGGTCACAAAGCACCAATCGATTTTTCCATCAAGGGGACATAAAATTCCTTCCTTTTTATTGATCTCAGAGTTAAAACTTGTACAATGAGTGGGAATAGAAGAAATAATGCAAAGGAGGAGAATAGAAGAAGACTAACAATCATTTTTGTCCTCTGTTCGCAAAAACATGCTTCCAGTTTCCAAATTCGATTTCCCCTTCACAAAGACTTTGAAAAACCATTAAATCGTTTGACCCAAAGCCGTTACAAACAAATTTGATCATTTCCCCTCTTCAGATTCCTTTGCCGCAAGAAAACACTTCTGATGAGCCCAAAAAGAGCTTCGCATGTAAAAATGTGTTTTATATTTCAATTTTCCATTTCACATATGAACCGTTCAATCCTTTGCCCAAATTTCTTTGAAATCGGTCCATCCACATGGCAGGAGAACATTGGAGTGGAGTTGAGGAATTTTTTTGTGTTTTTGCATGTCAAAGACTTTTCTCTATTTTATCACACAAAATCCATAAAAATTTTAAATTGAAGTATCCATCGTGTGGAGAATTTCACCAGCTTTCCATTGATACTAAAAATGTAGAAATCGAGCTCTAGAGGCCGAAAGATATGGCCTCTTGAAGATTTAGGGCAAAGCTGACAAAATTAGGGAAAATTTCGGGTTTGCAGATCCAAAATTTGACCTTTCTCCTCTTTTTCAAATTGGGAAAATTTTCCCCAAAATCTCCATGCCCCCACCAACCCGATGACACGTGGCACTTTCTAGTTCATCACGGGCTTAAGAGTAACATTTCACCCTTTTTTCCCGCAAGGGAAAATTTTCCCAAATTCCTCCACTGGCCCGACCTTCGCTGCTGATGTGAACACATGGCACCTTCTGATTCGATGTGGAGATGTAGTCCAACATTTCACCTTTGCACATTTAGGGTTTTGGTAAAAAACCAAAAATCCTTCGATATTCCGATCCCCGCCAGATGAATGGACACATGGCGCCTTCGATTCGATGCGAGAGAGACTTCATCAATTTTCTCCATTTCCTTTGCGGGCTTGTGGATGAACTTTTTACCTTTGATTTTTTTATCCAAAGGCTAAGTGTCAAATTTCTCTTTGCGCCTCCACCAACCCACCAATTTCCTTTGCAAAATTTCCTCCTTACCTCAGTGGGCCCCTAGAGGAAAATTTCCCCTCAAACTCCATTGAGCCATAACTTGAAAAATACAAGGAGTTAGGAGGACTTCCTTACCTTTACGGAAAGGGAAATAATTCTCTATCGATGAAGCAATACGAGAAAAATTTTGAGTTCTTGAAATGTGTAAAAATTTTCGAGGCACAAAAGGAAGATTTAGTTAACCCAAAATAATAGGGAGCTTATTTTGGTTAACAAGTATGATTAAAACATGGAAAATTTGAGATAGGAGAAAGTTGTCTTTCTTGAAAACTTGTAATTTTCCCTTTACACATTTGCAAGACAACAATTGGTTCTAGCTTGGGGACATGGCGTGGATTGAGCAAGGTGAAGACATGACATGAGGATCCAGAATCACAGGTTTCAAAACATATAATGTTAACCAGTGCCTTATCCATTGGGCCTTGCAGAGTCATGTACAATACTGAAGGAAGGAAGAAGGAAGGAGGGGAAAATAAAACAAACCAAAACCACACCAAAACAAAAAACAAACCAAAACACACACAACGAGAAAATGAGGAAACAACAAAAATTATGGTACAGGTGAGGGATAACTCACTTTCACTGATGGTATAGCTTCAAATATTGCCCACTTCTAGGAAATCCCAATGGAGTTCCATCCAAGTATGATAAGAGAAAGGCATTCTCACCACAAGCTTCCTAAATTTGAAATGGACCCAACCACAAAGAATCTAACTTACCATGACTTCCCTTTGGCTCTCTCCTCTTGTCCCAAAGTAGGACCAAATCTCTAGCTCTGAACTCCCTTGCTTTGGCTCTTCTGTCAAAGAGCTTCTTCACTTTTAGCTGATGTTCTTTGATTCTGTCCACTACCTAGGATCTGCTCTCTTCTAGCTTCTCAAGGAAAAGGATCCTCTTGTCAATTGAATCTTTGTATTGGCTATCTTCCACTATTTGAAGCAGCTTGAGAGCTAGCATTTCAATTGTAATAGGAATTTCTGCTTCAACTCCATATAGCATCACGAAAAGGTGACATGCCTATTTCCTTCTTAGGAGGGATCATATTAGCCGCAATGCATCATATAATTTTTATGCCAATTCTTTTGATTCTCATTAACAAGCACGAGATAATGGTCACAATATTTTTGTTTCTTGACTCAGCTTAACCATTCCCTTGAGGATAGTAGTCAGAAGAATGAGCAAGAGAAATCGAAGCCATAAAAGTTCTGTCAATTCCTTCAAAGAGAAATAAGTAGCATTGTCTACTACAATCTTCTGAGGAACTCCAAAATGAACAATGATATTCTCTTTTATGAAATTATAGACAACTTCAGAGCTAGCCTATTTGGTTGGAATGGCCTCCACCCACTTAGTGAAGTAATCTATGGTGGTGAGCACGTAGGAGTTCCCTGCACTTGAATGAGGGTTTAGAACACTGATAAAGTCCAGCCCCCATTGTTGAAACAGTTCTTCAATCACCACAGTCTGAGTGGCAAGGTAGCTAGCTGAGACTTTCCAACAAATTGCTGGCATGCTTTGCATTTAGAAACCCAGTTTTGTGCATCAGCAAAGAGAGAAGGCCAATAGTACCTACCTCTGAGAATTTTGTGGGTAGTCACCATGGCTGAAAAGTGTCCACCACAAGCTTGATCATGATAGGCTTTGAGGATTTTTTCTTGTTGTTCCTTGTCAACACACTTGAGAAAACAACCATCTATCCCTTTCTTGTAGAGTGCATGATTCCAAATCACATATTTGGTTTCTTTCAGCCTAATATTTCTTCATTGCTTGTAATCTAAATGAGGGGGCAATCCCCATAGGTAAGAAAGAAAATGTCTACATACCATTCCTCTGTAGTGTTCACAAAGAGAACTTGTGGGAAATCTTCTGAGCAAGTTGGGCAAGTGTTATCTCTTTCTCTAAGATAAACTTTGAGAGATTCATCTTCAGCAATCAACTTGCACAAACCATTTCCTCTAACCAGATTAGAGGGATTAATCTCCAAGTCATACTCTTGGATCCTTGCAATCCAATTTCCTCTTTTGGCTCCAGGATCTTGTTGTGTCAAAATGGACTTGATTGCACTTCCAGGGACCATCACCATGGTGTGAGAGTTGAGTATGTAAAATCTGAAATTCTTCACGGCCTTGACCACTACGTATGCATGCTTCTCCAATTGACTGTAATTTAGTTCATGCTTCTTCAAAGGGAAGCTCATGAAATCAATAGGTGCTTCCAATCCTTCATCATTCTTTTGAAGCAAGGTAGAATAAAGAGTGTGCTCCGAGGCATAACCAGTACATGTTGAATTCCTTGCTAAAATCTAGAGATACTGGCATTGGAGCTTTGGAAATGGCCTTCTTGATTTCTTCAAATTCTTATTTTCCTTCACTATTCTATTTGAAACTTGTTTAAGGCTTCATCATAGAGGTGATATGCTTTGTTAGCTCAGGCAAATTTGGGGACAAAGCGTGCGAAGAAAATTTACCTTTCCAAAGAATGAATGTACTCCTTTCTTGTTGGTGGGAAGAGATAGTGCTTGAATAGCACTTACCCTCTCAGGGTCAATATGTGCTCCATGCTTATTCACAATGTGTCCCAACAGCTTGCTTTACTGTGACTCCAAAGATACACTTCTTGGGATTTAGAGAAATGCCATGTTTTCTAAATCTTATAAGAATATGCTCTAAGTGGAAGATATACTCACTTCTCTTCTTTGAAAACACGGTTAAGTCATCAATGAGGTATATGAAAATGCAATGATTGAGATATTTGAAAGCTAGGTCCATGGCTCTTTGGAAGGTGGCTCCTGCATTGATCGAGGCCAAAAAGGCATCCCACTATAAGCAAAAATTGCCCCAAGGAGTTGTGAAATCCATCTTGCTACAATCTTCTTCGGCCACTTTAATTTGATTATACTGAGAAGCCATCAAGCAAAGAAGAGCATCTCGAGATCCAAGTAAATGCTTGTAGGATATGATCCATGATCGGAAGAGGGTAAGCTTGTCCTTGAGAGATGCTGATTTAGATTTATGAAATCTACATATATTTTGATCTCCCCATTTTCTTTCAGTTTGGTATAATGTTGGCCACTCATGTTGAGTGGTGAATGGGAAAATGATTCTAGCATTGACATCTTTTCACTTCTTCCTTGATAACATCATCAATCTTTGGATTATAGGTTATTTGCTTCTACCTAAAGGGCTTAACATCCTACTTCAAAGGAATGGAATGATGCATTTACTTGATTGAAAATATTTGAGCTCGTCGTGAGATTAGGCCAGCACATTAGAGTATTGTTTAAGTAAAAGCAACGAACTTCCTTTTCTCTTCAGGTGAGCAGCATTTTCCAATGTTGACCATCCTTGGATCTTTAGAAGTCCCAATGTTTTCTTGTCAAAATCAGATGGACGGTGAGAAGATAGCTTTTTATTTTCTGAATAAATCTATCATGCTTGTCAAACGAGTCCCTCCAGGGCCCGGACCTTTGAGGATCTTGTTACCTTTCAATCTGATCATGCCTTCATCATCCACTCTTTCAATTTCATCGGATGCATATTCAGCTATAGCTTCTCTATGTGGATTAACGGTTCCCTCAAACAAGAGATTATTGAAGTTGTCTCTTTGCTCCAATAAGGCTAAAATCTAATTGCCGCCATTGAAAACTTGCTAGTGATTTGTGTTATCAGGTATGGTTAGTGCGAAAACCATCTCAATGGTTATTTTTCCTTACGAAAAAGAAGGATGAAGAGTCGATAGGGATCGCTGATCTTGTAAGAGAATCAGCTCTTTCATTTTTTTGTCTTGGGATGGCTTCAATAGAGAATGCATCAAAGAATTCAATGCAATCCCACACTCTATTCATGTAATGCCTGATCCTTGGGTTCTTCACCTGGTATTGCTGGTGGATTTGCTTCACTATCACTTCTACATCACCAAGGCATCTCAGCTTTTTGATTCCCATGTCTTCTGCTACACTTATGCCCAAGAGGAGAGCTTCATATTCTATTGTATTGTTGGTGTTGTCAAACTGCAGTTTGTATGCAAAAGGATGCATCACATTGGAAGGAGAGTACAACACAACACCAGCCCCTGAGCCTACTTTGGAATGGCTTCCATCAAACTCCATAGTCTAGACCTGATCTTTCTCTGATTTTGAGGAAAGTGGCAAGTCTTCTTCTCATTGTGAAGTAAGGAAATAGTTTCCTAATCCACAATCTTGAAAGAGGATATTAGCTCTTGGGTCATTGGAAATTCTTATTGTAAACTTCATTTTTCTTACCGGGAAGCAACTTCTTCATCTCACCCTTTACTGGAATAGTTGTAGAGGTCCAATCCATCTTTATCTCCCCACCAAGGTCTCTACAAAAACTTCTACTCAAGAGCATGCCAAAAGATGCTAGAATGTCTGCCACTAAGATGGTTAGAAGTACTTTCTTATTAGGGTATTCAGCCAAAGCCACTTGTGCATCTTTTATCCTTCCTACTAGTGGTACTTTTTAGATTCCATTGAGTAACAAGATCTGTTAACTCTGGTTAGTGTCAGGCTGAGAGCATTGGCAACTTTGAGTGGCATTATGTTATCAAAATCTCCGGAGTCAATGATGCAATTGTTGAGCTCAAAACCATTCATGAGAAGAGACAAGTAGAAGGGTTCCACCTTATCTATTTTGGAAGCACTTAGGGCCAGCATGTTTTGAGAAGGTGGTGTAGATGGTGTCAGGAGTAGACCTTTAGAATTTGAACTTGAGGGTATAGAATTTCTGCTCGAACAACATTGATTAGTCTATCAAACTAAGTAGGGTGTGTTTGCAAGTATTCAATATTTGAGGCTTGCACTTTGGTCTTAGTTACATGATCCAAAAAATCAAATGGGACAATGTTGGATAAGGAGGAAGTTCCTAGAGTGAGGGAAAGTTTACATGGTAAGGGTCTTTGAGGAACTTTGGCTGACTTGGAAATTGGATTGTCTTCTAAGGGTGAGGCCATCAACTTAGAAGGAGGTGAGGGTGAAGCTATGGTCTGAATTTTAGTTGACTTAGAATAGACTTCATTGGAGGGAGGAGTGTTTTTAATAACTTGTGAGCTAGAAGAAGGAAAAGGTGACTTACTAGATATATGACTTGATCTCTAGCAGCCATTTGGCTTGGTTTCATTTTGAATGAATTTATTGAGGGTGGTAATGGTGAGCCTCTCTTGATGATCTTCTTTTTGTGGTGTTGGAGTGGGATCTTCTTTAGTTTTCTTTTCCTCTTAATCCATGGAGGGTAGAGCATCCTTCTTGGGTTGAGCTCGAGTGAAGACAAAGATACATGAGAGGCTTAGGGCTTCCTCTTCTTCTTCCCCATCATCAACAAACTTGAACAAGCCATTGTGCATATCAACTTCTTAAATTTTGAGGTAGCCTTTGTAATCCTCTCGCTATTTTTCCGTCAAGTTCATCAATTTTAGAATCCTCTTTTAATTCTCGGTGTCATGTATAACATTGACAAGAGGTGCTTCAAGGGAAAGTTGGCGAGGAGGTGGTGCAATTCTTTGTCTATCAGGGAAATTTGGCCTCCTTGGAGCATTTCTCATTGTCATTTGGGACAGTTGTTTCTTCAAGGAAACTAGATCATTTTCCATTTTCTGGAACATAGGATCTATAGTTACTAAAGCCGAACTCTGACCCTTCTGCTTCCCATTTGGGCCTTTCACCTTTCAGAGAGGATTAAGTCATCATCAATTTTAATGGAAAAGTCTTGAGCTTCCCTTAGTGTGTTTGGCTAGGCTCTTCTGAGGAAGAAACCAACTTCTGATGGCAAGGCACTGATGAAGAATCTTCTCAGGTTGTTCTTAGGAGGTAGCACATCTTCAGGGATTCTTCTTGTCAATCTGTCAAACCTTGCTACAAAGTCCCTCATGGATTTAGAGCTTTCTTTCTTTATTTGGACTAATTGCACCAGCAGCTCTTGACCATCTTCAGTGCTCTTGAATCTGTTTTCAAATGCTCTTCTAATATCTTCCCAACCAGTAATAGATCTTGTAGGAAGCATGTAAAACCATTCAATAGCCTTTTCCTAAAGTGATTCCACAAATAGTCTGACTGACACATCTTCATTCTCAACTCCTAATACACCACAAGCAGTGATGAATGCTACTACATGTTCTTCAGGGAGTTGAGAACCATCTCCCCTGAATTTGGGAAAATTATTTCTAGAGCCTCTTGGCAGATCATGAAGAGGTTGTTGGAGGGCAAGTGGGCCTGTGTTTCCTCCCCATGGCACAATAGGCCTATGTGCTTCACATTCATGGTCACCCATTCTGTTTCTATTTTTGGTTTCTTGGTCAGCTAAGGCTGCCTCTCTCTCCTCTGCTGCAGCTTGGAGTCTTGCAATTTCTTCAAGTTGAGCTCTAATCTCTTCCTCTCTGTCAAACCGAGCTATAACCTCTGCTTCTTCTCTCTCCAACTCCTCAAAATTAGGGTCAATCACTCCTCCTTGCCTCAGTGAGAGTATACCTTCTATCAACCAGACTTGAAAGTTTATTGTCTTCTCCTTCATGACCTAGAATTTTGTAGTAATGGTGAGATGATTTACACTACGCCAAATATGCCAAGTAACCTCTTTCAGGTCTGAAATGATTTCCTTTGGATATGACAGAGAAAAGAAGGTTTTCTAGAAGGATTTGCAAGAATTTTGAGTTACATCCATATAGTTCATATGGCTGCTCAATCTGCAGAACTCTTCTATTTGAATCTTTTTGTATTTTTGGATCACAAGGAATTTTAGATTTCAAAGGAAAACTTAATGATATTTTAAAAACCTTGTGGTCATTTTTGGGTGTAGATCTTTACTGACTCTACCCCATAGTGGTTGCCAAAATTGTTGGCAAGAAAATTTGTCTTGTGGACAAATTTGTGGATTTCAGGCCAATGCTATGGGAATCTAAGTCCCTCTACATTTGAAGTTGTATCATCAATGAAATTGAGTTGCTCCTCACCTTGTACCATAGTTGTTGTTGTTTCCCCTTTTCTATTGTGTGTGTTTTGGTTTGTTTTCTGTTTTGGTGTGGTTTTGGTTTGTTGTGTTTTCCCCTCCTTCCTTCTTCCTTCCTTCAGTATTGTACATGACTCTGCAAGGCCCAATGGATAAGGCACTAGTCAACGTTATATGTTTTGAAACCTGTGATTTTGGATCCTCATGTCATGTATTCACCTTGCTCAATCCACGCCATGTCCCCAAGCTAGAGCCAGTTGTTGTCTTGCAAATGTGTAAAGGGGAAAATTGCAAGTTTTCAAGCAAGACAACTTTCTCCTATCTCAAAGTTTCCATGTTTTGATCATACTTGTTAACCAAAATAAGCTCCCTCTTATTTTGGGTTAACTAGCTTCCTGTTGTACCTCAGTCAAATTTTTACACATTTTAGGCACGTAAAATTTTCTGGGTATTGCTTCATCAGATAGAGAATTCTTTCCCCTTTCCAGAAAGGTAAGGAAGTCCTCCTAACTCCTTGTATTTTGCAAGTTATGGCTCGATGGAGTTTGGAGGGGAAATTTTCCTTGGGCGGGCCCATGGAGGTAAGGAGGAAATTTTGCCAAGGAAATTGGTGGGTTGGCGGAGGTGCAAAGAGAAATTTGACACTTAGCCTTTTGGCTAAAAAACTCAAAGGTAAAAAGTTCACCCGCAAGCCCGCAAAGGAGAATGGAGAAAAATTGTTTAAGTCCCCGCGTTTAATCGGAAGGATTTTTCATTTTTTCCAAAATCATAAAATTACAAAGGTGAAATGTTGGACCACATCTCTACATCGAATCAGAAGGTGCCACGTTTCCACATTAGTAGTGGAGGTCGGGCCGACGAAGGACTTTAAAAAAATTTCCCTTGTGGGAAAAAATGATGAAATGTTATTACGAAGCCCGCGGATGAACAGAGAAAGTGCCATGTGTCATTGGGTTGGCGAGGGCATAGATATTTTGGGGAAATTTTTCCCAATTTGAAAAGAGAGAGGAAAAGGTCAAATTTTGGCCCGCAGACCTGAATTTTGCCCTAATTTTGCCATTTTGCCCTAAATCTTCAAGAGGCCATATCTTTCGATCTAGAGCTCAGATTTTCATGTTTTTGGTATCAATGGAAAGCTGGTGAAATTATCCACACGATGGACACTTAAATTTTAAATTTTGATGGAGTTTTGTGGGAGAAAATTAAGAAAACATCTCTGGCATGCAAAAAATGCAAAAAGTTTCTCGACTCGCTCCAATGTTCTCCTGCCATGTGGATGGCCCGATTTCAAAGCAATTAGGGCAAAGGATCAAATGGTTCATATGCAAACTAGTAAATTGAAATATAAAACACATTTTTACATGCAGAAGCTCTTTTTGGGCTCGTCAGAAGTGTTTTCTTTATGGCAGAGGAATCTGGAAGAGGGAAAATGATCAAATTTGTTTGTAATGGCTTTGGGTTGAACGATTTAATGGTTTTTCAAAGTCTTTGTGAAGGGGCAATCAAATTTGGAAATTGGAAGCATGTTTTTGCGAATAGAGGACAAAAACATTTTTAGTCTTCTTCTATTCTCCTCCTCTACATTATTTCTTCTATTCCCACTCGTTGTATGAGTTTCAACTCTGAGATCAATAAAAAAGGAAGGAATTTTATGTCCCCTCGATGGAAAAATTGATTGGTGCTTTGTGACCAGCGTGTTTTATTCTATCTTGTGCTCAAAAATTGCAAATTTTTCTTTCTTCTATTAATTAATGCATGTAATGAAACTTCCAGTTGATGTGTGTGGGCATCTGACACTCTACCCACAACATTGATTTCCCCCTCCTTCATTCTCACTCCCTCCCCTTTCTCAGATCGATTTCTGCTATAGCAAAGAGTTTCTATTATTACCATAAGGATAGTGGAGTGTTCCTATGGATCTCTGGTTGAGAAACCACCATAAATCCACTTTGGTTTTACATGCTAAAAATGGTAGCTACACCATTCAAATGTAGAGGACTTAGATTCCCATAGTGTTGACACGAAATGCACAAATTTGTCTACAAGAAAAATCTTCTAGCCAACAAGATCTAACCCCATTTTATCATTCTTATCCTTTCTTAAGTACAATTCCATTTCATTATGGTACTTAATTCGTCATTTAGGATGGATAGATTGCATTATAGTATAATCACTAAGATCCCTTTCAAGGAGTATTTTTATATGTACTTAATGAGATTAAGTACTCTTTTGTGAATTATACCCAAGGTCCGAATCCCTTACTTTTAGTCATGCAACCCTTGCTTGTTTTATAACATTCCTTATAAAATGAACATACTAGTATCGTCTCATAATGATGTAATTAAGCATATTCAATCATAACTTAATTTCCACAACATATAACTTGTTTGAATATAAATTATTCATTATTGTCTTATTCAAACGAATTCAGAAATTAAAAATTATAACATCCAATAGCTATTTCATAGTTAAGACATTCCCTTTATATCTTTCGAGACAATTCAATTCACAAAAGAAAATGATTCTTGTCTATCTCCTTTTTCCACATATATAAGGATCAACAATAATATTCCTTGCTTCAAAATAGTAACATAAAGTTGGTAAAAATTCATATAACTTTCCCAAGATTATTAGTCAATGTTAAGAAGTAAAGCAATGCATATCAATCGATTCCCTACAAGCTCACTCTCCAAGTGAAGGAATTCTTAAACTAAAAACATCATTTGCACACAACTGAACCAATCAAGAGAGAATGATTCAAGCAAAAACTTCTATTATTTCCAGAATAAGATGTCAATTCAAGTAGACAAGAAGTAATCAAATTCTTTTAGTAGTTTACATAACTGTCCTTAGGCCTTAAACATTTATTCACAAGAATAACTTAGTAAATGAAACATAATCTTTTCATCAAACTACATTTCTTCAATCAATAGAATAAATGCAGCTTTCCATAAGTCTTCTTGTTTTCCTCTATCATGAAATTTATTTGCAAGATTGCTATCATATGTCGAGTTCATTTGAATTGAGCATGATAGGAGCTAAATCCATGGAACCATATATTCTAACTAATAACTTCAAGATGAGCATTGCTTACTAATAAAAATCAGTCAAGTGTTCGGAAAGATCTTTTCTGTTTGAACACTTCCATAAGTACCTTACTCAAGTGTATCACAAAACCCCAGCAACGTTAGCATCTAAAAATCTAATCAAGTATGACTCCTATCAACTAGAAGACATTCAACAAACAGATTTAGCATTCATCCATTATTCATCCAAACAAGTAACCCAAAACTATACAAGTATACATTATCGCTTTAAGCAATATCATACTAATAATGCAAAGCCAAGTATACATAACAATAGAAGGGAACACATGAGTGGAAATGCTTTAATCATTTAGCTCACACTACATGATTAAAACATTGCACTCGAGTCCAAATAATTACATTAAAAAACGAATTCAATTCCAACAGCTTCTTCAACCTATAGGTTGGACAAGATTGATGCAAATGAGTAGAGAAAAAAACTAACAACATCAAGCTCTCAAGGCCCAAATCCATTTTAGCTAATAATACAAAGCAATCCATACCTTAACTATTTGGCTCCAACGAATTGAAATGTATACAAGTCATTGGAATACACTATACAAGATTTATCGGATAATTTTTTTAAAAAATCAATACAAGTATTTCATACTACGATTGGTAAAGGACCATACCTAGATAGATACATCATACAAAGCTTAGGAATGGAATGATTTAACCAAGGAAGAGAAGGATCAAATATAATCAACCTTCCAAACCGAATAAATGATATCCTTGGTCATCTTTGTATGATCAAGTATTGATAAAATTTTAAATCGATCAACACGCAAGAGCAAGTTTAATAAACCATCCAACTGGTCCAGGTCTAGGTTATCAACCAGAAAACCTAACCATAAAAGATAATTAATAACAGTGTTCAAAACTTAAACATACCAAAAGGTATAATAGTTCAACATACCCTTAGTACATTGAAAGTTTACCCAAAGGGAGAAATAATTCACGGGGAAGATCCACGATAACCCTCGGTGAACACTAACCTTCCTAAATTCAAAACAATTGTAGTTACATGTCAAGCTTACTAAAATACCACTTTGTATTATTCTACCAAATGCTACACGAAACTTTCGATCGACATCATTAAAAGATGTAATAGTCACCATAATGAAGAAGAAGAACCCAAAATTCTTATGACCATAACAATGGTTAAACCCTCCACATGAGTTTAGAGAAGCAAAGCCAAACGGATAAGTCAAGAACAGTCCTACATCCAACTTACACACAAAGGTGAATGCATTTTATCTCGGTGGGTAAAAAAATAATACCTAGAAGTTTTGAGTTAAGATCTAACCTGACCTAGGTTATTAAAAATGCAACAAACCTTACCAAACCATTCACATAATAATATAGACAATTCCATACCCAACTGGGTTTGAATAACAACTCACCCACATGAGGGTGATCAAGAAGCAAGAGCCCATTGAACTCACAATTACTTTGTTTTACGAGTTTGAATATTTTAGCGAATACAAAAATAAGCCCAAAATATTAGATAATAATATCATTAAATGACACCAATCTAACTCGACTAGGTGCTTGAGTTCTAGCTCAACCCATAAACACAAGGTCATTATTTTAACAAGATATACACATGTAGTCCTACAGTCTTTGAAAATAATCACACAAAAATCGATAAAACTACTATAGAAATCGATTTATAAAGTATATGTGCATGCAACTAAAATATCATACATGTTATTTCCATTACATTCATGGCGAGTTCGTTTTAAAACACCCAAAATAGACATGTGAATAAAATTGATATTTCAACCATGATAAGAACAAGTATACAGTAAGATCAAAAATCAGTTCCAAAAACTACTTACCAAGCAAGAGATTCCATTTTATTGTGCAATAATAAAAACCCAAAACCCCAAAATGATTTCTATTGTAAGAAAAGTTCCTTTCATGAATTAATTAGAGAACACGTTTTTTCAAGGGATTAGAGCCTATCATGCCTAGTAGAGCTTCCCAAAGTCTTCTTCCAGCTCCCAGGTTTCTTCCTCCAACTCCCACGATAGCTTCTACTAGTCAAAGCAATCAACCTTCACAAAAATCTCTCCACCTTTCTACTAGAATCTCCCCCAATAGTTTCTCCATGAAACAAAGAAGTAGAGATTAAAAAAATTGAAAACCAATTCAAACACCCCCAATATCCATATGCAGAGCAAGAAAGGAGAAGCAAAATGACCAAGTGGAAACCCAACAACAATACTGCCTTCGCTGAATCCAAAATATTTTCCCTAGGTAGTTTGTAATGGTCTTGAAGTCATTAATTCTTAGACATGACACTTTTTCTATCCTACCAAACCACCGACCTCCTCCAATTCCATTAGCGAAGACACTAATCATTCAAAATTCAATGTTTTCCAACCTTAGTGCAAGTTTTTAGCAACTTGCTAAATTTAAATTTTCTTACCGCTAAGGAGTAGTGGTATCCACCATTAATGCCCAACAATAAAAGCTCCAGTACATGCAAGGGTGGAAAAAACCATTAACTCAGCCCTTGACCATGCTTCCACAAAATCCAACTAGGGTTAGCTTAGAGTTAGGTTCCATACCCCTTTCCCAAACATAGGTTAGGGTTTAGTTGATAACTTAGCAAATTTATATCAACTTAGCATAAGTTTAAGATTAGGTTCCCAAGCCACCACAATTAATTCATATGCCTTAGGTCTAGGTTAGACCCTTATAAAAATTTAAGTGTTATCAAAACAATGGTTATAGCCTAGGAATTTGATAACCATCACAAACGAGGCCTTACTAGTTGAAAGCAATGGTTTTTTTAAAACGGAGCGAAATGCTACATGAACCAACTCTCAAAAATTTTCCATCCCTCAATACAGGACTAAAATCATAGGTAAAATGGAACAATTCATCAATATCAATTAGTATATGATTGATAATCCATAAACATATGAATAACGTAAATTTCTTTCATTCAATCATAATTACAGATCGAATTAAGAGAATGCCTTGGATCAACGAAACTAATCCAAGGTACTTTCTTAATCGATTCTCAATAATAATAAACAATTATTCCTGACTTAGAATAATTTTCCAAATTACCAGCTTACCCAATAGTTCCAAGATAGAATTTAAACTTTCCACAAGTTGAAGACATCCAGTTCATTTCACGAACCAATTAAGTAAACATCACAATTCAAGAATACATTGCAAATATATAGAGGATTAATTACACAAATCTTAACTAAGATAAAAGTAGTCTAGAAATATGATTTAATTATTTCTACAGAGAGAAAATATCAAGAACAATCACATGTCAACGCTTCAATCCACCTCACAAATGAGAAAGTACAGATGGAAGAATTGCGGAGGTATTACAACAACATAAGATACTTCAATTGAATGAATTATATGAAATGAGAATAAAAGCACTTGACTAGAATAAATTTCTACAATACCAGAGAAAATAATGGCATGAAATACATATTAAAGAAAGGAATTTCAAAAATGTATATCGGGATTTTTTTATTCTAAGTACTAGGACTTTCCAAGAAATCTCAAAACTAGAAATCATGAGAAGTGTGTAGGTACATTTCAAGAGTCTTCAAATGAAGCTAAATGTCACAAATCAACACTCGGAGAGGCATATTGAAGGTCATTTGTATGACTTCACTTTAAGAAAAAAAAATTAGCATGCAAAAATGAGATTTTTCAATAAGGTAAAGATTAATTTATTAAAATTATCCATTTTATATCATGGAGGAGGTAGTCATGAAGGTGTGGACCAAATTTTAGGACCATAGGATGAGTTTTTGTGTAAGAAATTACAATTTTGTCAAAACCGGGTTAAGTAAGGTATGCCAAAATAGTGCCTTGACTTCTTAGCATTCAATATAAATTGAAAATATTTCTTTAGATAAATCATAAGAGACATTTTTTAAGAGAATAGGGATAAAAATATTATGCAAAAATTCTGAATTCAAAAGGATGAAGGATAAGAAAGTTCTATCCATTTTTTTGGCACTATCTAAAACCCTCCTAAACCCTAGTTGAAAGCGGTATGGAGAAAATTTCTTGGTTATTCTCTCAATATAATTGTTTTTATTTTAAAAGATTTTAGTGTGTAGATAACTTGTTAGAGGTAATGTTCAAGATGGTTTTAGGCTTTGACACATGGTGGACCCCATAAGAAAATAACTGTTATGTGAAGAATTCAATGTATAGATAAAACTTGTAAAGGAAGTCATGATCAAAATTTTGGTGAAGGATGTTCTCTTGATTTTCATGAAGTAATATGGGTTATTCATTTTGATAAATTTTATGATACATGTGTTTTTTTCTTCTACTTTTGAGAATGCTATGAAGGGAAACTAAACATGAAGGTATAAGTGTATATATGATGAATTACATCATAAAGTGATTTTTTTGGTTTGGAATAGCATGAAGGTGTCCCATATAATCTAATATTGTGTTTATTTTGATTTGATGAAGTTCTTGCATGTAAAATCTCGAGTGATAAAAAAACTTCCCTTTTAAGCTAGTGGAGAAGCCCTCAAATACAAGTATGAAGAAGGCATTTTTCCCAAAGAAGGTATGGCTATAAGTGATTGAGCATGTTTTTAGAATTCATATGAAGTGCTTTAATAAATGAGATTCCTTGGTGAGTTCCCTAAAGGTGGTTGTGCCCTATTAGTTCAAGACTAGTTTTTAAGCTCCTAGAGCTCGAGTTAGACCAACTTGAGAAATTAGAGGGATATGATGGTCCTTGTTATGTTTTGATGATTTATATCAATTTTATGCAAAAGGAGAATTCATGATATTCATGTTGATGTATGATAGGTGATTAGATGACAAGGTTTAATGCTCTAAGTAACCATATTTTGTGGATCAGATTTTTGAGTGTGAAGATTTGATTGTTGCTTGAATCAAACTAGCATAGTTTTACTTGAATGAGTGTGATGAAGCTAATCTTGGCATATGAAGATAATATAGATATCACTCACCACCTTCTCTAAGATTTTAAGAGAGTGTAAAACCTTTTCCTAGTCAATATTCAAGCACCTCCATGACTGTAATTTTTTGAACCTCCATGAATGTGTTTGGAGCTCCTATGAAGTTTGAAGGCTAAATGACGAGTTAGGAATGATGTTAAGAAGTTATAGTGATAAATGAGAATTTTTTTAGCATACATTCATTCTTGGGACACTTTTCCATTTGTGTAAAAGAGAAAAAGATAAAAGGAACTCACCAAAAGGGAAGAGGACAAAAGAAATGGTAGTTACATGTCAAAGATGTCATATTGCAGGTCAGGTTGTAAGAGGAACATTTTAGATATGTCATAAGGGGCAGTGTGTTTAGGAATATTTCATAGTTATTTATAAAAATATGAAGCATCTCAACATTTTTTAAAGTCATAAGTGTGTTATTCTGACACAAAATCAGAGTGTAATTATAGCTAGTTTGAGTTTTGTAATGTCATTTAGTCCTCTTTTGTACGAGTTGTAAAGAGAGGTATGTGAAGGGTCATTGAAGGTGAAGTGTAAAATACATTTGAGTGGATATTCCTTGATTCTATAAAATCTTCCATGTTTTTGAAGAGTTGATGTTGTTAATGCATATACCATTAAAGGTGTAATAAGGACATGAAAATCAAAGGATGTGTCTAATGCATTCAAGAATACAATTTTGTAGAGTTGTAGAAATGAAAGAGAAGATGTTTGAGAGTGCAAGTGGTTGAGAGGGTGATTAAAGGAGAGACCAATGAAAATAATGAGTGTGTGAAATTATCCTTATATGTCGTAGATGTACATCAAATGAAAGGGATGAGAAAAGAGTTAACGAGAAAATGTTGGAGGTGATTGTTTTCTCAAACCTAATCTAATCGCCAAGGAGACAAGGTAAGAAGATGCATAAAATAAATCTAAGCTAATAGAGGTGATGCACCGAGGAATGAAGAACACCTATTTTTCCAAAGTGAACATGCACTATTTGAATGTGATATAAGATCATGCATGATGACAAAACTCGCAAAGTGAAAGACCAGAGGATGCAAAAATGAACACAGAGAGGGCCGAGAATCATCCACGACATGCATTACTTGCTCCAAAGATTGATACAATACACTACTAATGCCATGAGGTAGAATAGTATTACGCTTCAAATGAGAGGTTCGAACTCCACAAATTCACCCGAGGAGAAGAAGGGAGAGGCAAAACAGAAAAAATGTTCGACCCTTGAAAAGAAGCTCCTCTTACAATATATAGAAAGAATGAGAGAGGAAAGAGAGAGGGGGAAGCCCAAATCTACTTCAACCACCTCCAGTGTGCATTCAATTCATCTCATTATGGCAGAAGAAGTGCGGATCCTCGGCAAAACGGCGGCTGTCCAAAAGGTTGCGAACCGTCTCACGCATTAAAGTTGTTTGTTGAAGCATTACTTCGCTTGTTATTTCGCGCCGAGGCGTTTCTTGATTTTTCTCTCCAAACTGAACCAAAATGCAAGATTGACCCGAATCGTGTAGAGAATCTCACAAGCTTTCCGCTGATATAAAGAACGTGCAAACCGAGCTCGATCGAAAGATATGTCGATCTCAAGATTTAGGGCAAAAACAGTGAAAACGGATTTTTAAATTTTTTTCCCGCTCGCCACTGGATGACACGTGGCAGGTTCCGATTCACCGAGCAACTCTCTCTCCTCCACCTCTCGGCGGGCTCTCTTTGAAATTTCCTCAGGCCCTAAACTGGGACACGTGGCACTATCCCATTGGTTCTGGGCCGACCCTTCAAATCTCGCCCTTTGACTTTTGACCTTTTCCTTGTGACACGTGTCATGATTTGGTTGGTTCTCGGCCCTTTCGGCTCTTTTCGCATCCACGCGCATCCATTTGTCCCGGATGTCCAAAGTGCGCTGGGACAAAATCCTCCGATTCGCCCGATTGGGCGATTGACTCGTGGGCTCAAGGCCCATTTGTCCCACTTGTCCCCCGTGCTTCGCGGACAAATTCTTCCTCGGCTCGCCCGATCCGCCGATTCGCGTCCTCACGCCTGATGTCCCATTTGCCTGGGACGCTTTTGTTCTCATTTCGCCGAACCGGCGGTTCGCGTATCTTTGTCCCAGATGTCCCAAAGCAAAGCTTAGTGCGAAAGTTCTCCTTTTCGCCGATCCGGCTTTCGCCATCGTCCGCCGCGTCCATTTGTCCCACTTGTCCCCCAGCTTTTTGCTCAGGCTCAAGTTTTTTTTTTCGCCGAACCTGGCCGGTTCGTCCTTCGCGCACTCTTGTCCCACTTGTCCCTTTGCTGTTTGGGCCGCCTGTAGGCTTTTCGGCCGATCCGCGCCTTGACGTCCCAAATGTCCCGACTGTCCCGGGGACTAGGACTTAGCCGATTTTCACATTTTTCTCGGCCCAAGCTTATCTTCTCGCAACTTCTTCGCATCTTCTCGAGCTTGCTCTTTTCAACTCGGATGGGAGAGTTAGAAAATTTCAAGGGACCCTAGAAACATGACTTTTGCCCCGAATCAATTTATCTGCTCGGGACTTGAGAATTTCGATGCATGTTATCAAATTAACCCCGGGGTGAATTTTGATAAACAATTTGGTGACTCAATGGGGTCACCGCCCGCTAGGTAGAAGATCGCTGGCCTTTAGCGATCTATTGGGCATGGAGTCATAAGCAATAACCAAACGAGCCCGATATCTAATCCCGAGCCCGACATCGCAACTTCTTCTCCAACAACACTCGAATCGTAGAAAACAACCCGAGAGCAAAAAACTCGTGCCAAGCACTTAGGAAAATCGAAACCTAACTACAACAGACAATGTGCACAAGCACTGGAGGAATGAAAATCTAATTAATATTTACAAGGTAGTGAACTTCCTCTAGAGGCAACGCTTGAGATAGATTCCATTGACTCGGAATCTGCAGTTCTTCACCATCCAATGAGGCCAATTGGAAAGCATTGCTGTTTTGCGCTTCGTGACCATGTATGGGCCACTCCAAATGGCATCAAATTTGAAATGCCTTCCCGGTTTTGCCCGATCTCGCATCCCATTTCAACACTAGATCTCCAACTTGAAAAGATCTATCCTTGGCCTTTCACAAAGGTCTTCTTGATCAAAGCTTGATCCTTTTCCATTGCTTGGGATGCCTGATTTCTGATCTCTTGCAGCTCCATCAGCTCTGCATATCTCACCTCCATAGGCTCAAATTCAAGCAACTCCAGCTGCTTCATGAGTTCCAATGTTGGCAACTCAAGTGACATGGGCAAGATTGCCTCTCTTCCATAGACAAGCTTAAATGGAGAATTACCTGTGGATCTTTTGGGAGTGATCCTATCAGCCCATAAGGCTGATTTCAGTTTGGTATGCCAAGCCCTCTGATTCTCATCAAGAGTCCTCCTAATGATCCTCAGCAAGTTCTTGTTTGTAGACTCGGCCTGGCCATTACCTTGAGGGTAATAGTTTGATGAAGTGCTTAGGTAGATCCCGTTCTTGACAGCCCACACTCACCACCTTAGATCCAATGAATGCCAATGCATTATCGAGATTATCAGAAGCAGGTACACCAAATCGTAGTTATCCCTCGTAAAAGTCCAAGATGCTAGACTCATTCACCTCTTTGAGTGCTACGCTTCATCTCCATCCGGTGAAGTAGTCCGTGGTCACAAAATCCATTTGTGCCCTTGGCTTGAATTGGGATTGATGGCTCCAATGAAGTCTAAACCCCATTGCATGAATGGCTGGTCAACTGAGATTGGATGTAATGGAAGGGCAGCGAGTCTCTCTTTTCCTGTGAAGAATGCACAATTCTTACATCTCTTGATCCATGCATAGCAATCACTAAAGATTTTAGGCCAATAATAACCAGCCTTCATGATTTTTAGAGTCTGTCACTTGGTGCAAAATGGCCACCACTGGTCCATCATGAAACTCTTTTAATACCCTTTGATCTCGACTGTGTTAATGCATCTCAAGAAAGACTCCATTCACATCCTTCTTGAACAAAACTCCATCAATGATGGTATATGGAACAGCCTGCAACCTGAAGTATCTCCTCTTCGCTTTGCTCATTTCTGGAGGGCATAGGCCTATTTGTAGGAAGTGCATAATGCCTTGGGTCCAGCAAGGAGTTGGGGCAGCATTGTCTTCTTCTTGTCTCGCACACTCGGCTCATGGCTGTCTTGAATCACAAACAGCCTCTTCTTCGTTGCATACTTCCTTTTGCTTCCCAAAACCAGCTGCTCACACAATCCTTTCCTCTTACCAGCTTGGTGATCTTGATCTCAATGTCATACTCCATGACACGGGTGATCCAACCGCCCTTTTCTCATTCAAATCCTTGTTGAGGAGGAAGTCCTTAACCCCAAAGATGTGAGACCAGCAATCGGACCTTGTTGTTTGAGACTAAATGCTTGAATTTCTTCAAGCTTCGATTACGCAAGCACATGCTTTTCAATAAAAGAGTACCTCACTTCGCACTCATCTAGGCTCGTCAAGAAGGCAATCGACTGCTCATCATTATCTTTGTTCTCATGTACTGTAATGGCAGTAAATAGTGTCATCACCTCCAAATGCATAGAGGATGAAATCCTTGGAAAAGTCTCTGGGTGATGAGAGTGGGTGCTTGGGAGATGGCTTTTGATTGCTTCAAAACTCTCCTTGCCTCTCGCCATCCACTTGAAAGCCATGCTTTTCCTTAACATTTTGGTGATGGGCTTGACAAGGGCTGCAAAATCTGGGACAAACCTCCGAACAAAGTTTATCCTTCCCAGAAACTCAAGGGCTTTTGTGGCTTGGCAATGGTAGAGCTCTTATGGCTTCAACCTCTCTCGATCAATCGCTAATCCTTCCTCTGGAGACAATATGGCCAAGGAGCTTCCCTTCATGTGCAAGAAAGATGCACTTCTTAGGATTTAAGGACACTCCGAACTTTCTACACCTCTGAAACACTTGCCTGAGGTGAAAGAAATGGTCTGCTGCATTCTTTGAGAAGACAGTAATATCATCTAGGTATACCAAAGACTATCTTGTTGATCAAGCCTTTCAATGCCATATCCATAGCTCGCTGGAATGTTGCTCAAGCGTTCGATAGTCCAAATGGCATCTTCTTGTAAGCATATGTGCCCCATTTGGTTGTGAAGGCTGTCTTGAACTCGGTCTTCCTCCTTTACCATAATCTGATCAAGCCCGAGTAACCATCAAGTAGTGAAAACCTTTCAAAACCAGCTACAACCTGCAATATTTGCTCCATGGAAGGGAGTGGATAATGGTCCTCGAGAGAGGCTCTATTCAAATCTCTCTCAAGTCAACACACCCGATCTCTCCATTCTTCTTCTCGATCGAACTAAGTTGGCAACCCAACTAGAATGCTTGATTGGGAATATGATTCTTGACTCAATCAGCTTGTCCAATTCTTTCCTCATGAGAGGCTCCATGTGTGGATTGATCGGTCTCTGCTTTCGCCCGACAGCTTAGTATTTGGATCCAATTCGATGGTATGCCGAGCTAAGTTGGGATGAAACCTTTCAAGTCTTCATAGCTCCAAGCAAACACGTCAGTGGAATTCTTGACATAGCCGTATGAACTCACACCTTTCTTGCTCAGCTTGTCATCTTTCCAATTTGCAATGGCTTGTTCTCTTCTACCAAGATGGATACCGAATCTCTCTCTTGACCGAATGTTTGCTTTCTCCTTTCTAAACTCGATCATTGGGGTTAAAAATGGACTCCAAAGTGATAAGTCCTCTTGGGCAGCTTGTCGGGCTTCTCACCTGATCACTTGGTCACCATATTGTTGTTCCAACTTTTCTTGATTCTTAGCCGAGAACTCAGCTTCTTCGCAAGAAATGGATGATTTGCTGGTCATTCTCAAATACTTGCCAACCGACATCGTTATCCGGCATCAAGGCCTCACAATCACGTGGATGTTTGGCTGTACCTTGTCTTGTTGAATGTTTTCTACAATGTCAAAGGCTGCCCCATACCGCCGCAAGCCTGCTGCCAGCTTGATTCTCTTTCCTAGGAATGGCTTTGATGCCGAAACCTCAAAATCTTCCATGAGGTCCCACACCCACCCCGTTCTTGTAGCACCCGAGTAGATCATTTTTGGCAAAGCATGTTGTCCCTTGACCCGATTTACAATCAATTCACCGTCCCCAAAACTTGCAAGTTTTTATTTTTTCTTGATTGCCCAATGCATCCTCGCACCAAGGCTTCATATTCAGCAGTGTTATTGGAGCATGCAAATTGAAATCTAAAAGCTGAATAGTACTTTACTCCTTGAGGTGAAACAAGCACGGCTCCACCTCCTGCACCTTGTCTACTCCTTGATCCATCAAAAAACAGCTGCCATACCTCATTGTCATCCTTGTGGTTTGGCTTAGTGATGCTAGGAATAGGTTGACTTTCTTCGTGTATACAATAGACTCCTAGCTCAGATTCTTCTATTCCTTGATAAGGATCAAAAGCATGCACCTTGCTTGCCCATTCATCAAGAGTTAGATCCGGGATGTTTCCAACTTTAGTGTCAGTTTCATCCGTGCTTGGGTGATCTTCTTGATCAAATGCCGAGCAATTGGCATTAATCTGACTTGGAGTGTAGGGCTCAATATGGAAGTTTGCAATAGGTTCAGATCTGATTGTGGTCTTAGTTCCATATCTTGTCCTGAATAGCATGTGAGACCAATCAGCGGACAAATATCCCCCAATCTTGGCAGTGAAGTCCCTTGACAAACATAGGGCAAAGAGTGGTGGAAGGTCTATGACTGACACATCTTGTAAAACAACAACATTTGGACATGCGTGCAAGGTAAGACTCAAATTTCTAATCACTCCAACTGTTGCTATTGCTGTCCCATCCAACTGCACTACCCCTTTGGATGTTGTTTCATACTGAAGCCCTAGCTGATCAGCTATTTGTTTGGGCATGACAGAGCTACTTGCTCCAGAATCAATCATGCAATTATGCACTAGCTGATTTCCAATGATTAATGAAACATAGAAAGGAGGGGGTTTCAACATCTTACCTTGTTGTCCTCCATGATTTCCTTCAGATTGGGCAGCATTTGTAAGCACTTTGTCTTGCATCTGCTGATTCGAAGCTGGCCAGTCCTTCATGGCAGCTTGCAGCAGATCTCTTTGGCCTGGGATGGATAGGGATTCCCACATAGATATATTGACGTTTGTCTTCTTCATCTGATCAATGATACTGAATGGTGATGAAGGATCTCTCTGCTGTCCCTTGGTTTGCACATTTACTCCTTGTATGTGGGCAGCAACAGCTGGCATTTGAGTTGGCCTAGGGGCTGTTCTTGGCTGCCCTTGTGCATTTGAAATGGGACTTTGCTTGCCAATCATTTGTGGAGCCGTGGAAGGTTGTGGATTGGCTGGGGCTAATGGCTGTTCTTCACCCAAATTTCTCCTTTTTGACCTTGTGTTTGCTGCAACACCTTGAGAAACTGCCTGGTTCATGCCACAAAATCTCTCGCTTCACAATTTACCAATGTGGTGTCATTTGGGGCTGATTGTTGTTGGAATGTTTCTTGTTGTTGGCTGTTTTCGATCGTTCTCACCCTCCACACCAAAGAGTTGTTACCATTAAAGCTTGAGTCAAAGCACCATCAAGCACATGGATTGATTATGAGGCTCATTACATGGAAAACACCAATCATACTCCCCGGGCAATGTTGTTTTGTGCTGGTACTAATGCCTTAGAGGAAGATATGGCATTGATTATAGGGCTGGAATGGTCTATCGGGCAGGAGGCCTTGCTTGATTCTGATTTGCAGCTGGATTGGGTGGCCTTTGAGGCTGATATAGCTGCCTATTAGGTTGAGCTTGAGGCTGATACGAAGGTCTAAAACCTTGAGCTTGTTGTCTCTTGAGTGTAACCAGCTCATTACCTAATTTTGCAGCTTGCTTCATGACCTCAAGCTCATTTGGGGCACTGGAGATGAAGTGGAAGCTTCATTTGAACTTTGATTTCTAGGAGTGGGAGAAGGAGCTAAGACAGTGCTTGACTAGTACTGGGTTCTCTAAACTTGGATATAATGGCATTGGAGGCCTCAGGAGCTAGCTTTTACCACTTGAATAAGATAATTTTCAGCTCTAATGGCAATACTATAAGCAGCAGGATAGTTGTGCCTCCCATAGATTGAATTAACATAGAAATATCAATTTAAAGCTTTAAGGTATATAGAAAAGCACCTTTCATTGTTGGCCTGATCGCCATCGGAATTCTATCCCAAGACCTTTGAAATCTGAAGTTGAAGTCGCACCGCTCATTGGAAGCTCTCTTGATGGTTGTTAATTGCTCCAAAAGAGACAAGTTGTCTCCCTTCTCTCCAAATTGATCATGAAGTGCAATACACAAATGATTCCAATTTGTGATAGAGCCACTCCAAGGCTCCTAAACCATTGCAATGCTTTCCCTTGAATGAAGATGCCAACAATTTGACAAACTACATCCATCTCATCAATCTCATGGATCGCACAAATGTTAGCAATGTCTTTGACATGATCACCAGGAGTGGTATGATTTTCTCCAAAGTTGAAAATGGAATGTTCTTCAATGCTGCAATCGGGATTGGATTTTGTGCATTGAGAGCAAGTGGGCCGCCGTGAAGTTGACAAAGGGTTCAAGTGGTCGCGCCATTCTCGATTGGTCAAGAACTCTTGAATACCGAATGAAAGGCCGATCAGGTGGAGGAGTTGAGAGAGTTCTCATTTGGTGGAGATGGAGACCTTTGAATCCTTCTTCTCTTTGCCTTCTTCTTGGAGATAATTGCAGGTATTCAAACAACACTTCTTCTTCTCCAACTCTTGACCTTGTGATTCTTCTCATAAGCTTCTCGTGCCCGCATCGCTGAAACCAGCTTGATCTTCTTCTCTGAGTCGCCAGATATGTGAATAATAGCTCTTTTCAAGCAAGAAAATTGCAGCAGATGCATATCAACTTTGCTGCAATAAAAATGAGACCTCTAGGTCCCACCGGCGTGCCAAAACCGTTAGTGCAAAATCACAAAGACTTCGGATGCAGATCAAGTTTCTAGGTTGATCACTTTGGCATCCAAAGTGTGATTGCATAACATTGAATCCTTTCTCCAAGTGTGGGACTTGAAAAATGAGAAAGGATTCTCCAGAGAAGGCCGGGTTCCTATTCCTCGCTCTCGATGCACACGAAATATGCAGAGGGTTTTCTCAAAACCTAATCTAATCTCGCCAAGGAGACAAGGTAAGAAGATGCATAAAATAAATCTAAGCTAATAGAGGTGATGCACCGAGGAATGAAGAACACCTATTTTTCCAAAGTGAACATGCACTCATTTGAATGTGATATAAGATCATGCATGATGACAAAACCTCGCAAAGTGAAAGACCAGAGGATGCAAAAATGAACACAGAGAGGGCCGAGAATCATCCATGACATGCATTACTTGCTCCAAAGATTGATACAATACACTACAGTAATGCCATGAGGCAGTAATAGTATTAGCTTCAAATGAGAGGTTCGAACTCCACAAATTCACCCGAGGAGAAGAAGGGAGAGGCAAAATAAAAAAATGTTCGACCCTTGAAAAGAAGCTCCTCTTACAATATATAGAAAGAATGAGAGAGGAAAGAGAGAGGGGGAAGCCAAATCTACTCCAACCACCTCCTGTGTTGCATTCAATTCATCTCATTATGGGGTGTGGTGGATCCTCGCAAAACGGCTGGGGCTGTCCAATAATGTAACTGTCTCGCCGCATTAAAGTTGTTTGTCAAGCATTACTTCGCCATATTTTCACGCCGAGGTGTTTTTGATTTTTCTCTCCAAACTGAACCAAAATGCAAGATTGACCCCTAATCATGTAGAGAATCTCACAAGCTTTCCGCTGATATAAAGAACGTGCAATCCGAGCTCTGGATCGAAAGATATGTCGATCTCAAGATTTAGGCACAAAACAGTGAAAACGGATTTTTAAATTTCTTCCCGCGCTTCGCCACCTGGATGACACGTGGCAGGTTCCGATTCACTGAGCAACTCTCTCTCCTCCACCTCTCGGGGGCTCTCTTTGAAATTTCCTCAGGCCCTAGCCGGGACACGTGGCACTATCCCATTGGTTCTGGCCGACCTTCAAATCTCGCCTTTGACTTTTTGACCTTTTCCTGTGACACGTGTCATGATTTGGTTGGTTCTCGCCCTTTCGGCTTCTTCGCATCCACCGCATCCATTTGTCCCGGATGTCCCAAGTCTGGGCTGGGACAAAATCCTCCTCCGATTCACCCGATCCGGCCGGTTCAAGGCCCATTTGTCCCACACTTGTCCCCGTGCTTCGGGACAAATTCTTCCGGCTTCGCCCGATCCGGCCGATTCGCGTCCTCACGCCCGATGTCCCATTTGCTCTCTCTGGACTGTTTGTTCTCATTTCGGCCGAACCGGCCGGTTCGCGTATCTTTGTCCCAGATGTCCCAAAGCAGTTAGTGAAAGTTCTCCTTTTCGGCCGATCCGGCTTTCACGTCCGCCCGCGCCCATTTGTCCCACTTGGCATTTTCTCAGGCGAAGTTTCTTGTTTCGGCCGAACCGGCCGGTTCAACGCGTCCTTCGCGCACTCTTGTCCCACTTGTCCCTTTTCTCGTTTGGGCCGCCCGTAGGCTTTTCGCCGATCCGCGCCTCGACGTCCCAAATGTCCCGACTGTCCTGGGACTAGGACTTAGCCGATTTTCACATTTTTTTCTCGGCCCAAGCTTTATCTTCGCAACTTCTTCGCATCTTCTCGCAGCTTGCTCTTTTCAACCTCGGACGGGAGAGTTAGAAAATTTCTCAAGGGACCCTAAACATGACTTTTTTGCCCCGAATCAATTTAAACCTGTGGAAAAAGAGAGGATGACAAGGCTGGTCCAAACATGCAAACAGGCATGAAGATGACCAAGGAGACAAACACAAGAAGGCCTAAGTTAGTTAGGCAACCAAATGCATCCAGGTATGAAAGGAATTTCAATGGTTATTATTTTTCTTGTCATAATTTTGGACATAGAGCTAAGGAATGTAGAAAGCATGTCATGGATGAACATCCATGGAGAGATTGCAGAGATGAGTACTCAAGAAACATAGTTTGTTTCAACTATCAAGAGAAGGTTCATACTACCAAGTATTGTCTCTATGAATCATATAGTCAAAATTGGAGAAATTGGAGAAATAAAGGTATAAGAGGCAAGAACTATATTGTGTGCTTCATTTTGTCATGGATAAGGAAACTTTGCAAAACACTACTATGAACCTCCTAGATATAACAACAGCTTCAAGAATACAAAGAGGAACGTAAACATGTATTCAAAATGAATACCAATCCTAATAATGAGTTCAAGTCAACCATTCATAAGAGAGCCACTTTGGAAATAAGAACATGAAGTACATATACAAGGTCAACAATGTTAATTCTAGATCCGAGGAACCAAAGAATGACAAGAGAATAATATGGGTAGGTGATGCAATTTAAAGCAAGGAATCAAAAGTTGATGATCAATCCAAGAGTAATGATAGAAAACCAAGTGCGAGTCATGAAGGAACTCCCCTCATAGAAAAAATAAAGAAAGTGAATGAAGTTCATCATGTATTTCTATCATAAATTCAATCAAGAAGTGAAGGCATAGGAGATGAGGCTATCACACCAAGAAGTGCATCCAAGAAGATTGATAAGGTCTCAAGATCAAGAAGAGAGAGGATAGATTCATCATGTTTATTTGATGACTATCTACTATTCTAAGGTGATCTCACAAGGTGATGTGCCTTCTCTAGGCTTCTAGAAGGAATATACTACTAAAGAAGAATTGGTACATACTTGAAGGTACATTATTATCAGTGGGTGTTGACCCAAGATTTTAAAATTTTGCAAGAAAAGGAAGAATCAAGAGGTAGTTTATTCATAAAGTATTTTTGTGTGGTCAGTATGTACAAGGTCTTTGAAGGTATCATTTAACTATCTCAATAAAGGAAAGAGTTTCCATAAATCTCAAGAGTTTTGTTGTCATCATTAGTAGATGTTGTCAAAACCAAACCACAAGAGTAGTAAATGGGTGCAACTAAAAGTATTGACGGATCGATCAATTGAGTCATCCTCAAAGAAGATAAATTTTTGAGCAAGTTCCCTTCCATCTTGTCCTTGTGTTGTGTGTCTAGTCTAGCATAGATTAGTTGTGTCATGATAGAAAATGTTATCCACTTCAATGTTCAAAATTGATCTCTAAGTGAAGTAAACCTTGAAGGACTGCACAAGCTTGTAACAAATATTGCTTGAGTGTCAAGTGGCTCCCAAAGATGAGTTTCAATTATCTTACACTCAGTTCCTGTATAGGCTTGTCAAAATTATCTCATGAAGTGTATCATAGTAAGTGAACAAAGTATACTAGAGGTCTAACTGATCCTTGAGTAAGTATTCTTGTTATGAAGGAGAGTATGTGTAAGTGTCATACACAATTAGTGTGATAGTCTTCAAACTAAATATGTATCCTTGTCATAAAATGTGTTAATTCCATCAAAGTTCATTAAGTCCTTGATGAAGGATGAGAATACAACCAGATCTGCAATACAAGATTGAATGAGAATAAGGTTTTATACTATTCAAAATACTTCACAATTATTAAAGTCTACATGGAGATCCTAGTAAAGCTATAATCATCTATGAAAGAGAGATAAAGACTCTCGAGAATATCGATTGCACAAGTTATATTATAACCAAGAAGGTTCTCACGAAAATCATTCAATTCATGCTCATCAACTCATCAAGCTCATCAAAACTTTCAAGCCTTATGAAGGGAAAAGTTGATGCTTTGCTCTAGGTTGAAAAGAAGCTAGTACCGTAGGACATGACTGTGGTTTACATAAATCTAGTTGTAATCATTTTGAACTCTTTTTGTGAAGCATTTATTTTGATAACATCACATGGTATGAAGGATTACAATGATGTATTAAAGGTTGCGTGTGTGGTTTTCTTTCTAGTCTACTTAAAATTTGAATACTTGGGCTTGATCCAATTATTGAATGTGAAGAAGGAATCTTTCCTTACAAAGTTGGTATGCCATTGAAATTGGTCAAAGTTGATGTGTAAGTGCCTAGTATATGGTTTCATGAGTAAATATTATAACAAGAATGAGTGTTCCATATTGAATTTGAGGCTTAGAATATTATTTTGAAGTATGAGAGTTTCATACCTTGTTTCATATGTGCATGCACAAACCGGTCTAAGTAGTTGTTAAAGATGATTTGATTTTTTTTTCTAATATAGAATGCTCAAGATTATGGGGAAAGGAAAGACAATTCTAAAAATGAAGATGGAAGCCTTTAACCAAATTTGAGAAAAATTTATAAGAGCTTAAGAGATCTTGGATTATCTGGAAACCCTCCTAGGTTTAATCCAACTCAAACATTTAAGGCATTTTCACATTGATTCTTGGCTTGAAACTTACAAGATAACATTATGAAAATCTCTTTATTAGGATTTTGAAGAAATTTTAAGGAAAAATTGGATGCACTTTGAGATATTATTGACAATAGAAAAGAAGGAAAATTTACATAGTCACATGCCTAATTAACATGGCACTTTAGTAAGGAAATGGGATTTCTACTCCAATTCACTCAATGAAACTTTGGGAATAGATCAATCATGAAAATGGGTGGTTAAAACTAGTTTTTGTATGTCTTAAGACCTAAAAGATCACAAATTATGCTTAGGAAACCACTAAGACAGGGCTAGAAAGAACTAAGTGAGCTAGGTAGCAAAAATGGGGATTATGAGAGAAGTTGAAAGAGAGTGGATATGATACTTGAGGCACACCATCACACGGGAAAAGGGTGTTTGAAACATTCTCACTTGGATCTAGGAATTCATTGAAGTACCTAGCCATGATCTCACCAAGAATCTTGCTTCTAAAGGCTAGGTGGAACATGTTGGTGGAAGAAAGAGAAGATAATGTTTTTATAAAGTAAATGGTCTGATGGTTAGATTTCAATGGACTAATAAAGATCTATTAAAAAAATTTCAATGATAAGGAAAGTCAACTTTAGCAAGCAAGATAAAAAATCAACTTGTTTTGAACTAAGCCAAAGAAGGGGCTCTAGGCCAAAACC
Source organism: Taxus wallichiana var. yunnanensis (assembly GCA_018340775.1). Classification (NCBI taxonomy): domain Eukaryota; kingdom Viridiplantae; phylum Streptophyta; class Pinopsida; order Cupressales; family Taxaceae; genus Taxus; species Taxus wallichiana. The sequence goes on from CM031234.1 coordinate 106,565,629, forward strand.
AGGACAGTTAGATCAAAAGGATCAATTTATCTATTTCCTTTGTTATGAATCACTTTGAATAGTTGGATTATCATTTCATGATGTGTATAAGATGGATCCAACACCATGAAAGTTGCATGAAGAACTAAAGTTCAACAAGTCATTACAAGCTTGTTGCAAAGGCTCCTTATCCTAAGTCCGTGAAGAGATGGTAGTAATGTAAGATCATGAAGGATATACGACAACCTATGTATACTATTTCGATGATGACATGAGATTTCTGAGCTAGAATGAAGAACTAAGATAGAATGAAAGGTCACACGCTTGAGAAAGAACATCATACTTTGAGAGTTTGCATGACTAACTATTGCACAGGATGATGAATAGTGTAAACCTCGAAATGGACATCTACAGGTATGAATACATGGTCAAAGGAAGGAGAAGAGGCATTAACTGATTAAAGTAAGTATTCTTTAAGCACCCATAAGTTCTTAGGAAAGGAAACTAAGAGTAAAGAAAGGTTTGCATGGAAAATCGGTTGTAATATGAATAAAAGTGGATAAAGTTAGATATAATAGACTCGTTAGAGCCTTCAAGCAATGACATACAAATATGGGTAAGAGGTTTTAAGGAGTTGTCCATGATCTTTAAGAAGGTGTCCTTTGTATCAATAAGCCTAGAAATACAAGACAATGAATATGAGCTGGTATAATTCAAAGGGGAGCAAGTTCTTAGCTAAATTAGTTGAATTGGCAAGAAATGATGACAAATAACATTGAAATAGTGCTTTATGATATGTTAGATATGTTTGATCCATCATTATGGAATGAATGCAAATTAAGTACTTGAATTCTTGTGCCATCAAAAAGGTGGTGTTAGAATGAATTCAGGGGGAACAAAAAAGGAGTTTCTCATGGTATACATGGACATCTATGGATGACCAAATTTGAGAATTTAGTTTAGGGACCAAAGATATAAATATTTCTTGCAACTAAAATTTGAAAAAATTAAGCACGTATTTGAGTTATCTTAAGCGAGATAGGTCTATTCATGTGCTAGGAGGCTATTTTATTTCAAATATCATATTTTTGGCATGTGTTAGTGCCATGAAGGCATCGTCTTAGGGGAGTACTAGGGAATTCAATGAATGGTAAAAGACCAAAAAAAGAGTTAAGGAAGAAAAGACAAGAGGAAGCGATTAAATATAGAATTTGGTTGGTGTTTCTAACCAATAAAGGGTCAAACAAGATGATGCGGGGAGGAGACCATGAAATAAGAACATGCACTTTGTCATTAATGAAAAAGGTAGACAAGAATCAACAGATTTTCATCGCATATACTTTAGTGTCGATTCTTGTTGAGAAGAGGAAGGAGAAGTTTGTGGAGGTGAGGTTACCTATTGGGAAGCTTGAATAAATCTGCATAATAGATTTTATAGACCAAGTCTTGGATAACTTAGCAGGAAAGAAGTTATTTTCTTTTCTAGATGGATTTAGTGGTTACAATCCAGATAAGGGTGGTTGCAGAAGACCAAGACAAAACAACATTCACTTGCCCTTGGGGAACATTTTCTTATAGAGTGTTACCTTTTGGTTTGTGTAATGCACCAACTAATTTTCAAAGAGCAATCTTGGCCATATTTTCTGACTTGACTAATGATTGTGTGGAAGTGTATATGGATGAATTCATAGTGTGTGTGGATGAATTCATAGTGTATGGAGACTCTTTCGAGGAAGATTTGGCCAACTTGGAAAAATTATTGACAATATGTGAACAACATAACCTATCTTTGAGCCATGAAAAGTGCTTAATGATGATGGATGAAGGAATAGTTCTTGGGCATCACATTTCAGCCCAAGGGATAAAAGTGGATCAAAAGAAAATTGAGGTAATTTTAGATTTACCTACACCCAAAACTCAAACAGATGTTAGAAGTTTTCTTGGGCATGCATGATATTATAGACGCTTCATTAAAGATTTTAGTAAGATTGTTGCACCAATGTGTACTTGTTATTTAAGGATAATGAATTCATTTGGAACGAGAAGTGCCAAAAACCCTTTGAATTCATTAAAGAGAAACTGACTTCAACCCCAAGTATTGAGAGGACCCAATTAGGAAGAGCCTTTCCATATTCACACTAATGCTTCAAACATTTCTATAGGGGAATTGTTGATGGCGAATCACAGCACCCCTGAATGTCTACAACTCGATGGGTTGAGACTCTCAGTGCGATTGCATAACATGGAGCTTTTCCCAAGTGTGGGACCTTGTGAATCGGGAAAGCTCTCTGGATGAAGGTCGGTTCCTATTCCTTTGTTCAGATGCACACATAAAAATGTAGAGGGTTTACTCAAAAACCTAATCTAACTTTCCAAGGAGACATGGTAAGAAAATGCATTAAAATAAACCTAAACTAACAAAGGTGATGCACCAAGGAATGAAGAACACTTGTCTTGCCAATAAACACAAACCATTAAAATGCAATGCAAGATCATGCACAGATAACCAAAATTGTAGTGAAAGATCAGGAGGATGCAAATCAACATAGAGAGGGTTGAGGATCATGCACAGACATGCATTATCTGCTCCAAATATTGATACAATACACTACAAAATTCCAAGAGGCAAAGTTGCATTACAGTTTCAAATGGGAGGTTTGAACTCCACAAACTCACCTGCCAAAGAGAAGAAGGGAGGGCAAAACAAGAATGTCCAACCTTTAGAAAGAATCCCCTCCTTATAATTTATAGGAAGAATGAGAGAGGGAAGAGAGAGGAATTCCAAATCTACCCCAACCACCTCTAGGTTGTATTTAATTCATCTCATTATGGTGGTAGGTGAGAACCCTAGCAAACCCAAAAAGTGGCGAACTGTATTTTGCATTTTTAAGAACTTGTTCCCACCCAATTAAAGATATCCAATTGTAGTTGGATAGAGGACCTTGTAATATTTCTGAAAATTCCAACCTTGCATGAATCCGAGCTCCCTGTGAAAAGTTATGGCCATCTGAATATCTGCGCCAGGGTTTGCTTCCTGTCAGCGCTCAAAATGTTGTGCCTCCCGAAGATGCGCCATAGGCGCTGAAAATTACATGTCGACACTCTTTTTCCTACACCTTGGCACATCCTTTTTCATGTCAACATCATTTTTGTGTTCCCTTAACTGCGCGCCAAGGCACGAATTTTGTCATGTCGACACTCTGTGTCATGCACCCTTTACCTGCGCCAAGGCGCGAATTTTGTCATGTCGACACTCTGTGTCATGCACCCTTTACCTGCGCCAAGGTGTGAATTTTGTCATGTCGACACTCTGTGTCATGTGCCCTTTACCCTGCGCCAAGGTGCAAATTTTGGCATGAATAAATGTCGGGTTTTGAGTTCCTTTGATTTCCATATTCTTCTGCTTGTCTATATCTACCCGGGGGAGATATTTACAACAGGAATTATTAGGAAAAAAATATGAACATGGTAAAATATATGCTATCTAATACATCAATAAAAATCTCACTCCCACAAAAATAATTATACTATTACTAAGAAGGAATTTCTAGATGTTGTTTATGTCATAAATAATTTTTGTCATTATATTACAAAGTTGTATAAGACATTCAGATATATCCGACCATGCAACTATCTTGTATTTAATGAACAAAATAGTAGTAGGAGGTAAAATCATTAGATGGTTACTCCTTTTGCAAGAATTTGATATTACTATTATTGATAATCCAAGGAAATCTAACTTGGTTGTTGATTTCTTGTCAAGGTTGGACATATTTGGAGAGGAGGATCCTATTGATGATAACTTCCCGATGAACAATTATTTTCTATATCTGCAAACTCACCATGGTTTGCTGATATAGAAAACTATTTAGCAACAAGAATATTTTATTATGGTTTAATTACAAACAAATAAAACAAGTGATTAAATAAAGTGTGCTTTTAAATAGTATTATGTTTACATGTGGGTCTGACTTGGTTCTATACATGTGTTCATAGAATATTAATTATATGATATTATAAGATCTTGTCATGTCAAAGCTAGAGGAGGTCACTATTCAGCTAAGAGAACTATTCACAAAATCCTTAGAGTTGGATACTACTTGCCTTCCCTTCATAAAAATGTGAAGAAATACATTTGGAAATGTGATGCATGTCGAGGATGGGTAAACCTACATTATCCAGTGAAATGCCTCTCCATCCTCAATTGGTTCTAGAACCTTTTGAGCAGTGGGGGATAGATTTTGTTGGACCAGTAAATCCACCATCATAAGGGAAAGAATTCATCCTAGTTTATACTGATTATGTGGATAAATGGGAAGAAGTAAAAGCTTTACCACAATCTAGAGAGGAAACAATAGAATATTTCTTGTATCACATAATTATGCACAAGTTTGGAGTAACAAGGGCCTCAAATCATGTCTATAATGATCAAATACTTTATCAAAATTTATTTGATCAATCATAATAAATAATCTCCATACCACCCTCGAGCCAATAGACAAGTGGAAGTGAAAAATAGATAACTACATACTATCTTAACAAACATAGTCAACACTAGTAGAAAAGATTGGACAAAATGATTACCTCGAAGCAATATGGAAATACAAAACTACTTAGAAAACCACTATTGGATTTTCACCATATGAACTTGTGTGTGGGGAATACCTTTATTTCTCATTGAATTTGAATTAAATACACTTAGAACAATAATCCAAGTTGGATGAAACATAATAACAAAGGATACCCTAATTGAATGAATTAGATGAAATGAGAATGAAAGCACTTCATTGGATTGAATTTCTACAATACTAGAGAAAATAATGACATGAAATAAATATTAAATAAAGGAATTTCAAATAGGTAGATTGGGATTTTTGTTTGATTCTAAGTACTAGGACTTTAAGAAATCTCAAACCGAGATGGTGGCTCCATATGAGATTGAAATTTTTTGATATTGGATCAATATAACTCCTTCTCATAAATGGAAATACTAGAACCCTCTTGGTCAATGGCAATAAAATGAAGAATTATCATAAACCACTAATTAAACATGACTTTATGTAATAAATTCAATCAAAAGGTGAATTTGACTATGAGGAAGAACTCAATTCTTCCACCATGGTCAACCAATGATAAAGGGAATGCTAATAAAGGAGAAGAATTGAATGTTGGAATGTGGAGGCTGAGTTTTTATTGATGTCAAATGAATATTAATGAAAAACAAGAATACAAGAGAGCTAGAGGGAGCTTGGAATGAAGTTGACAAGGCGGGATATGATAAAGGTTTGAGAAAACTTGATTAAACACTCGACTTCTTGAGTAACTAGTGACTTGTAGAGGTAGAGTGGTGATGTCAGAGAATACCAAGATGTTCTCATACATGTTATAGCATGTATAGGGTGTGGAAACAAGCTCAGAAGGATGAATAAAGGGGTAGATGAGTTGAATTAGTAATACTAGCTCAGTTTAGCAGGCCTAATCCCTAAGACTTGGTAGTAAAGTGACCTGGAAAGGTGGAGTGAAGGTATGAGATATATAGAAAAACATGTTAAATGTATTAAACACACATAATAGTACATGTTTAATGGGATACTCAAAGTGAATAACAAGATAAATTTGATGAGATATGGTGCAAACTAACTTAATTTGGCCTATTTCAAGGACCTAACATGATGGTATGAAGTGAAAAAAACTATATCATGTAAATTAAAGCCTGGTAAAGTGTGTAGTTACATTTCTAAAAGTCCTCAGATGAAGATATATGTCAAAAATCAACAATTAGAGGCATATTTAGGGTCATTTATATGACTTCCCTTTAGGATAAACACATTTAACATGAACAAATCAGATTTTTCAAGAAGGTTAAAATGAATTTATGACAAAATATACATTTTATATCATGTAGGAGGTATTAATAAAGGTATGGAACAAATTTTAGGACTAGAGGATGAGTTTTGTGCAAGAAATTGTAATTTTGTCAAAACTGGGTTAAGTAAAGTATGCCAAAATAGTGCTATGAATTCTTAGCATTCAATCTAAATTGACAATATTTCATTATATAAATAATAAGAGATATTTTTAATAGCATAGGGATACATAGATTATGCAAAAATTATGAAGTCAAAAGGATGAAGGATAAGAAATTTCTATCCATTTTTCTGGCACTGTCTAAAACCCTCCTAAACCCTAGTTGAAAGTGGTATGGAGAAAATTGCTTGGTTATGCCTCTAAATGGATTTTTTTCCTTGAAAATGATTTGAGTGTGTATATAACTCATCAAAGGTCATGTTCATGGTGGTTTGAGTCTATGAAACATGGTGGACCCCACAAGAAAACAACTATTTTGTGAAGAATTTAGTGTACAAACAAAATTTACAAAGGAACCCATGCTCAAATTTTTGGTGAAGGATGTTGGGGATGTTATATTTATGTTCATGAAGTCATTTAGGTTAGTTATTTGGAGAAATGTGATGATATAGGTGTTTTTTTCTCCTACCATTTGAGAATGCTATGAAGGGAAACTAGACATGAAGGTATAAGGGTATATATGATGAATTACATCATAAAGTGATTTTTAGTCCAGACTAACATGAAGGTGTCCCATTTGAGCTAAGAGTGTTCTTATTTTGATTTCATGAAGTGATTGTATGTAAAATCTTGAGTGATCCATAATTTCCATTTTGAGCAAGTGGAGAAGCCCTCGGCTACATGTATGAAGAAGGTGTTTTTCCTAAAGAAGGTATGGCTATAAGTGTTTGATAATGTTGTTTAGAATGAATATGAAGTGATTAAATAAATGATATTCCTTGGTAAATGAACTCAATTCAGTTGTGCCATGTGAGTCCAAGACTAGTTTTTAAGCTCTTAGAACCCGATCAAACCAAACTTGAGAAATTGGGGAGATATGATGATATTTGCTATGTTTTGAATATTCCTATGAATTGGATGGGAAATTATAATTCATGGGCTTCATGTTTATGTATGATAAGTGATTGGATGACAATGTTTAATGCTTTAAGTAACCATATTTTGTGAATTGTATTTCGAGTGTGAAGATCTCGATGGTTTCTTAAATTAAACCAAAGACGTTCTTGCTTGAATGGGTGTGATGAAGTTACTCTTGGAATCTGAAGATAATATAGAGATAAATCACCACCTTCTCCAAGATTTGAAGAGAGTTGAAGACTTTTTCCTTGTATATTTTCAAGAACCTCCATAACTGTAATTTTTGAACCTCCACGAATGTGTTTGGAGCTCTTATGACATTTGAAAGCTAAATGGTGAGTTAGGAACGATGTTAAGAAGTTATAGAGATAAAAGAGGAGTTTTTAACATACATACATCATTGGGACACTTTTCCATTTTTGTAAGAGATAAAAAATCCAAAAGAAACTCACTAAATGGGAATAGGAAAAAAAAGAAATGACAGTTACATGTCAGAGATGTCAGATTGCATGACAAGTTGTAAGAGGAACATTTCAGATATGTCATAAGGGGTAGAGAGTTTAGGAAGTTTTCCTAGTGATTTGTAAGAATATGAAGCATCTTGACAGGTTGTGTAAGTCATAAGTGTGTAATTGATGCAAAATCGGGTGTAATTATTGTTAGTTGACAATTTCGTAATGTCATCTAGTCCTCATTTGCAGAGGTTATAAAGAGATGTATGTGAAGGGTGATTGAAGGTGAAGTGTAAAAAATATTTGAGTGCATATTATTTGATGCTATAAACCCTTCCTTGTGATTGAAGAGTTGATTTTGTTGATGCATACACCATTGAGGTATAATAAGGACATATAAATCAAAGGATGTATCTAATGCATTGAAAACTAAATATTTGAAAAGTTGTAGACATGAAAGAGTAGATGTTTGAGAGTGTGTGTGGTTGAGAGGATGATTCAAGTAGAGATAAATGAAAATAATGAGTGTGTGAAAGTAGCCTTGTATGTCGAGACCTTTATAGCGCATTTAAAGGGATGAGAAAATAATTGAAGCTGATTTAGTGCTCACAACTTGTAGTAAGACAACCAATTAAGGGTGATCAAAATTTTGAAGAAGACTAAGTGGTGTCTTAGAAATAAAGGGTTGAAGCTTCCTTGTAAGTGGATTACAGAATATCAAGTTGAAGCTTGGTTGAAGTTTTGGGAGTTGTAGCTTCCAAGAAAGTAGAGGCTTGCAGAAGGTCAAGTGGAAAATTTTGGAGTTGTAGCTCCATGTTGAGTGGATGCTCAATAGTGAAATCATTGTAACATTTACAGGACATTTTTCCAAGTTAGTTCTTTTATTTTAGTGGGTTTTTATCCCTTGAAGGGTTTCCCACATTAAATATTGTCTCTCTATGTATATGTTCTTTTGTTGATTGCTTGTGAATGATTTTGTGGTTTCATCATAACAAAGTTAAGGAAATTGAATTGTCTTTCAAATTTTGAATAAGCACTGATTCACCCCCTCTCAGTGCCTAGAATTTCCAACATTGAAAATCAGCAATGGTGGTTCTATATATATAAGGGAAGTTGAAAACCAGAAATGGTGGTTTTCCCACCAAGCATGCATCCAAAGAAATAAAGTGTGATTTGTTGATTTTTCAAGCACTGAAGAAATTTACCTTTTTGTAGGACACATGGAGTGATCAATACAAAGTCACATCACTATTGAAGGTATAGTGCTTTATTTTCTATATATATGATTATTAGAAAGTTAGCCAATCTCACAATTGTTTGAATGAGTGGAGAAGTTCTTGAATTAAACTATCATAATGACCTTTTAACACATCCCACTTGAAATGATTGCATCTAATGAGGCAATGGTCATCCACATGGATTTGACAGTTTTCCTTTTAAGGAAGAAGTGACAATTTATGCATTTACTATTTATTAAGTCACATCGGTATTATAGATAATGAATCGTTTAAGAGACTATAAAACCTATCCTCCCCACACTAAATCACTTCAAAACTTTGAAGAAAGAAGAAGCTCAAAAAAATATGAAATATTCATTGGAATATGTCTCGAACCGGAAAAATGGGAAAAAGAAATACTCGAATCGAGAATCGGTCTCAATTTAGCTACAAGATAGAGAGGTGATGACAATATTCGACCAGGAAGGATGGTTGGAGTTTATGAAGAAATTTCAGGGCTATAATGAACCATTGATTGAAGAATTTCTTACCAACCTCAAAGGAGACAAAACAAAGGTAAGAGGCAATAAAATTCTTGTTAATAGCCAAGTTATTAGTGAAATATCTAGAATTCCTTGTGAAGGAAAAAAAAATTACAGGAAATTCTACTTTTAGAGATCTAATTCAAATATTTAATAAAGAAGGGAAGTTTGAATTTGAGGTAGTAATAATTAATAAAAAATAGAAAAAGGAATTATAAGGAAGATGCCCCAAAAACCCTATAAAATTGTTACATTACGGGTAGTTCAATATTGTACATGTGATGGCAAATATAACATTTGAGTTGTGAAAAAATGAGGATTATAATCCATTTACATCAAGCTCTGTAGAAACAAGAGCATACAATTAATTTACCTAAATTCTTTTATGATAGCCTTAAAATTGTGTAATTATGTATAGTGAAAAAGAGGCCCAATTCACCATCAAGGGCTTATTTAGCTAATGCCTCAACACTCCATTACAAAAAAATACAAAAAGGTATGGAACACATTGTTAAAAACTAGAAAAAACACCATAAAGGAAAATGAAACCCCTCTCTTTTTCTTTTACATCAAGGTTAGGGTTAGAAGCAATTTCATACTTGGCTCTTCATGAGGAAAAAACCCAAGCGTATGGCCCTATGGAGACTCTAAGCTCATCACTAAACAATTTTACTCAATTACTGTAAGAACCAGGTGATTAAGACAGTCAAGAGAAAAATCCTCCTTTTTTGTGCCCATAAAGACAAAAATAATATTAATATTGTAGGAAGATGAAGACCTAGAAGAAGTTGCTAAAATTCTAGGAAGCATTAATCTAGCTACAAAAATGTTGCAGAAACATAACAAGGATTATATGATGAATTTCAATAATTGAATGTAAAGTAGGTTACTGAGAATCAATGACACCACCCTCTACCTCTCATGATAGGAAAGGGAAAGCTCCAATAGTAGAAGAAGAGGAAGATCAATCCCATGTTTTAGTAGGGCATGATACACAAGATGAACAAATCCAACAAGTACTCCTCTCCAAGGTAGAGGTGACTATCAAGTAGTATCGGGAAGAATTGAATTTCCTCTATCAAATGTACAAACTAGAGAAAATACTATTTCATCATTGCAAAAACAGATAGAAGAACTTAAATTGTAATGTAAAGAAAAATATGAAATAATTCTTTCCAAAACCAAAGTGCAAATTGATCAAGAAGTTCAAACTACATTAAATTATGATGAAATTAAATGTTTTTGGGATGAAACTTACAATGATTTAGAAAGGTTAACCCTTTAGAATAAAAATTGAGAAATGATTTATAGGAGGAAAGAAAACAAAAAAGGAAATTCAAAAAGAAAAAGAAAAAGCTAAAAATACCCTACAAAGTTGCTTCGCCATAGGTGAAAAAAACATTTCTTATAGAAGGCCTTCCTTAGTATACATCATTTTCCTACTGATCATTTTTTCAGTGACAGCTTATCCATTTTATCCTATGAATTACCTTTTCATTTGAAGTATGAAACAAATTTCTTTGAGACTTATAATACGATCTCCCCTAAACACTAGAATTTAATGTGTGAATTTCATTTGTGTAACTTTCTCCTGAGCCATATGTCTAGTTTTCTAATCAATTTATGTGTACAAGAATCCTAATTAAGGGAATTTTCATCTACCATGCAAAACCAAATTTCTTGGGATCAAAGGAATTTGGAATATTTCCATAAGGTGGATAGAGAATGACTTTATATGAGACTACATTATTCTAAACCTATCCAACAACTCACAACATTGAGCTTTATCCTTTCAACCTAAGATCCAAGAGCATCATATAAAAGAGTTGAAAAATAGCATTGTCCATTGTTCACAAATTTTCTCAACATCAAGACTTTGCAAAGGAAATGAACACTTGTAATAAAAGGTGGGATACTTTAAATATTCCTTTGAAGAGGAGGGAAGTAATTTCTCCTACAAATATAAAGTGGTCTATGAGAAGAGCCATGACTATAAAAATATGCTTCTAGACATTTTCCATACTCAAGGCCTTAAATGGGTTAGAATGAAATTTATATAACCACTCATTATTTACCCTATGAACTCATCAAAAGAATCTTATAGACGGGTCATGTAAGACTTCAAAAAATGGGAACAAAAGGTTGAGGAAAATGAAGGATTGTATACTTGTTGACGATTTTCTTTATAGGTGAACCATCAGAGTCGTAGGAAACCTTAGGTTGGTGAGACGTGCACCCTAAGGTGACCTCCAGATTTTTAAAGAAGCTGGCTCTTCTCTATTTTTAGGAGTAGGTTTAGAAAAAAATGTGTAAACTACTGAAATAAAAAGGCGATGCACCAAATTCTGAAAAGAAATGACAAAATATCTGAGATCTTTATCAAGAATAGTTGAAGGGATAAAACAACATGATCTACCACTCTGATAACACAAAAAAAACTGAGGAACTGAAATAAATAATAATAAATGAAACAAAGAAATTCTAAGGGCGTCAAGCACGATGAATTTCTCGACTCATTTAGCACTATCTTTCATAAGAGAAACGAAAGTTCAGAATATATGAAAATCCAATTTACACAGAATAAGAACTCTTTATTCATATAAAGGAGTACATAAGGCCCATAAAAGCATAGATTACACTTCTCTTCTATGACAGAGGCTTGCTAAGGCTAGATAAAACATACAGAACTCTCTTTCTTTTCCTCTTTTCTCTAGCTCAGAATTCTCTCTCTCTCTTTTTTATCCTGTATATCACCTCCTTTTATAGGAAACGTCTTTCCTCTGTCACTTTCAGCTACCACCCTTTTCCTTCAATTCTGATAAGGCCTTGCACTTATCATTTTAGCTCCCACCCCTAGTATTTTAAATACAATGCGGCCATTGTCCTCCCTATTAATTCAAATTTTCGACCTTCATGATTTTGGAATAAATATTTTATCCCTTTATAGAACTCTGCGCATCTACTTTCTTCTCAATATTGCCACCGAGTCCCTGTCTGAATAGACTCGTCATTTGGGCCACGTGGAGTGCTCACACTTCCTTTGGGAATTCCTTCCTTTTAAATATGCGTTGGATAGACACGTGGAGTGTGTGCATGAGTTTGAGAACCTTCTTGAATGTTTAAAGTTGGGGATGCACTTATGAGACACATGGAGACTACATGGGCATTTCATACTTAGTCGTTACTAGCTTTTGATCAACCGAGGGCATCTAGAGTCTGGGTAAAAATTCTTAACAAAGGGTCATAACAAAATAATATAATTAGTTTTGTGACTCGCTAAGGGGCTCTATGCCTCATCATGGAAGAATCGATATCGCATGACTTGCAAAAATTTCAAAATTGTGCCTAACCGTATACCATTTAAAGAATTCACAAGGAAGTGGATATCTAAGCCATTCTTCTTCGTTAGGTAAGTCCTCACTACAAGGCTTGAAAAGCTCGGTCTACTCAATTATCTCCTTATGAGAGAAACCTTGAAGGCTTTGCATGACCACATGCAAGCAAAACTCTAGCTGTATGATAGGATTAATGATGGCCTCAACTTCGTCACATTGGAATCTTCCTTCAAAGACTAGAAGATCATCTTGTCTTGGCACTTAGCAATCAAAAGCTGCTGAATTTGGTCTTTGGATAAGACCGTAGACTCATCTAGGAAGGGAGAGGGGAAACCAAGCTGTACTAATTCATTGATATTCTGTTTTCTTTCCCTCATACCCTAGTGAAGCTGTGCTAAGAGATTCTGACATTTGACAGAAGATTTTTCACAACTTAGAATCTCATTGATCTTTACCATTGTCAACGGCCTATCACTAATTCTTACATTCTAAAGATAAAGATCTGAGGCATCGTAAATTTTCTAAATTAGGAGTTTTGACTCATGGACCCTAGTGAATAGGGCATTGTTGATGGTAGAGACTGCACTTTCTACCCTAGAGCATAACTCCTATGTATTTGATATAAATCTAAGCATTGTGGCTATATTTTATGTGGTGGGAAATCCTATCACAACAGGAGGCATATATACCTTATACTAATGACATAATTCTATCCTTTTGAGATTTTTGACTTAATTGGTTGGTCGTGTCCTTGACCATTTGATCGAAGACTTTAACTCCGGCCTAAAGGCCATCTTTTCTGTGAAAGTAAATTACCCATGGCCTCGACGGTAGTTAGCTTAGCTATCGAGCTTTTACCTCTACTTTAGAGGTGCGAGGGCTTGCTTAGTCGATGTGTCCCTTAACTCCCTCTTGAGCTAGTCTCCATCCATGTCCTTGGCCTTAAGCTTAGCCATGTGGCTGTTGTTATAGCTTCTACCTTTTGGAGATTGGCCCACACCTTCTTCAGCTGATTGTTGAGCTTCAAATAGTCGATAGTGACTACCGCCATCATTTCATTCATCAACTCGACTTTGTCTTGAGGCGAATTCGGCCGAGATCCACTGCGATAGTGCTAATGGAATAGTCATCATGGCACATTTGCTCCACGAGCTTAGATACCTAGGGGAAAAGTTGAGAAATGGTTAAGGAGCCCTGTTGAGGATCATATAGAGATTGAACCTACTTGGTCTATTGAACCATCTCCTTCTTCTTATTCTTTGATCTCCTTTGATCTCGGGCTACCTTGGCAGCCTCTGCTTGACTCCAAAACTTAGAAGGAGAAGAGACCATCCCTCCCATGAATGGGAAATCAAGTGGCAAACCGTATGGAGCAGTTCTTGGTGATTGAGATATTACTGAGACCTAGGGCTGAATAAGGGGACGTAATGATGTGAGGTGAGAAGCTAGGGATGGTAGTAGGGTACCGTGGAAGTAGAGGAGTTTCTGATGGAGGAAAGGGCTGGGATGTAGTGACGGACGGAAGGATTGCTTCCAAATGGGAAGGTGGAGGTGGAAGCATTTCAGAGAATGAAACCTCAAGTGGTGGGTTTATAAGAATTGTAATTGATTTTAACTTATTGCGGGCCAGGATAGAGAGAGAATATTTCTTTGTTGTTGATTTTGAGAGCTCGGGGGATGGATAAATTTAAGGAGTTTGGAAAGGAGCGGTAGATGAAGATACCTCAAGAATCTATTGTTGCAACTTGGAGGACCCTGTGGTTAACTTGAGAGGTTTCTCAGTAGTGAGGACAAGTATATCCTCACTGTTTGAATCAGAGTCATGCTCCGCGTCCCACTTTTCCTCCCATGGCTCATTAGTGGGAACTTCCTCAAAGTTCTATGTGGTTTGGCTGATTTCTTTCTGGTATTTCCAAAATCCCTCAATCTTCCTGGAATCCCACTCCTTTCTTTTAAGGCTGCTTTCAGTCCTTTCCCAATCGTTAGAGTAGGGTTGAATACTTTTTTCACCGGATGAAATGACTCCCAGTCTAGAGTGGGGATATCTGGAGTTCTAAGAAGATCTCGTGTTCTTTTATGTGAATCAAAAATGGTATTGATTCATTCTTATAGGGGACTTTGATTTTATTTATAGATAGGGTCTCAGCTATTTTCCCATCTAGATCGAACCTCCATGCATCCTAGATCAAGGAAAAACCATAGGAGGCCAACTTCTAAAATAGACAATGGTCCACCTGCCTCTTGATTATAGTAATCCCTCCCCTACTAAATGGGAGGTCATAGATTGCTTTCTTCTTTTTGGTTGAGCCGACCTCCAGGTCTAGGATGACGAGCTTCTAGGTGACCTCAATACCTGCTACTCGAGGTGTGAGGATCCTTGAGAGCATGAACGATTCTCCTTTGAATCCATGAACTCGAAACATACAATGACATATGGAAAAGAAGTAGTCAATGGGATGCAATGGTTCTAAGAAGATAAACAGGTGCGAGTGATTCATTCTGTTATCGATCCCTTCAGGATTGAGCTCTAGAAAAAGAGGCTCCATAAAAGCATTGAAAAAATCATAGACGTCTAAAGAATGAGACTATACATGGGTCCAATCAAATGCCGGGATAATATTTTTGGAATTCACCTCCACATCCCACAGGGTTATGGGCATGAATTGACTCGAAGGTGGATGTCATTGAGAAATTCTTGATCTTTTCACAAATCGACCGGTTATGACTTCCGCAAAGTTGAATTTATATCCTTGCTTTGCGTTGATGATCTTCATCTGGAAACAACCACCATCTACCATTCCTCAAAATATTTATCAAAGTTTGACCTAAGAATAAAATCCAATATAGAGCAGACATCTTGAGCATCAGGTTTGAGGGACTTTAAGGGGATGGGGAAACCAAGAACCCCCGATGTGCTAGAGTCTAACTGTATTAGCTCCTTGGTAATCGTCACAACCTTTGTTTGACATTGGAACCATATGTTCTAGAGCTTGGCTATATCATAGAAACTAGCTGAATGATCATAGTTTAGGGCTAACATGTCCCTAATGGCCTATGGTGTGATTGTAACAACTAAATTCTAGCCCTTGATGGTATGGTTTCCTGAGTTGAAAATTGTTGCACATATTTGAATAAGCTCTGGGCATGGGTGCGTGAGGGGAACCATGTATTGGGAAAGAGTAGTGCTCTAGGTCCTAGCACCGAATGACTCGAGTCTCCCAAAGAGTTGAACCTAGCACATGTCGCTTCCCTCAAAGCTTTCACCTTTTGTTGAGACTGGGCTCAAATATATCATCGGCGGGGTCGATGACCAGTGAAGGATCGTTGTACCGAGACAATGAGTCTGGATATTTTATCTTTGGATGGTGTTGTCGAGGAGGGATGGGATGTCTTGCGTAGGATTTTGTTACCTGAGCAGAGCTAGAGGTGGTGCCAGCCATTTTGCTCTGAATTTCTTCAAATGACTCCGGATCTTTTGGAAACTTGATATTCACTAATAAAACTAAAATGCTTCAAAATGATCCTGCCAAATAGAGCTCAAAGGGCCTTTAATAGCTGTTGTAATCCTCAGGAGTAAAGGCTCATACGTACCTAGAGTCACTTCTCATAATGCTTCTTTTAAGTGAGAGACCTAAGGCACCGAACTTGGCGCCTTTGATAGATTTTGCATTGATTGTGTATCTTTTATTTAGGAAAGAGATCTCTACCTTTGATGACAAATTTAATGTGAGAAGATGACATGGGTGCTTTCTTCGATATATCAAAAGTGACATGGGTAGGGGTGGTGAAGCATGTGGCAAAAACATCCAACGAAAGTGGAGACTCAAAACAAAACTAAAACTACAAAACAGGCAACAATATATACATATGATACAATTTAGAAGATATTTAAATGTAAGGCTTCAGATGGATCCCATTTACTTGGGATCGCCAAAGGATCTCTGCCATGGTTTCAAGCTTGAATGAGTTATGTTGCTTGCATGCACTGATTATGAATGGTCCAGTCCACAAGGGGTCAAACTTTCCATGATTCGGGGTTTAGTTGTTGTGGCATCCCACTTTAAAATGACAGTTCTAATTTTGAAGTTATGCTCTGATGTCTTTTGATCGAACCATGTCTTAACTATTTGTTGGTGATTAATCATAGCCTCATGGGCTAGTTCATGCTTTTCCTAGAGTTCTACCAACTCAGTGAGCCTTACTGACATTGCTCCATTTTTCTCTATCTCAAATCCTTTCAAGTAGTTATAATGCGGGAATCTCTAAAGAAATTGGCATCACACAGCTTGCTTTGCCATAGACCATTTCATATGACGAATTTTTAAGGATTTGCTTTGGGGTGATCTCGATCGGCCCATAAGGCTGTTTTAATATGCTCATGCCACAACCTTTTATGCTCATGTCCCATCTTTTTAATGAGTCTTATTAGATTCTTATTTGTAGACTCCGCTAGGCCATTCCCTTGGGGGTAATAGTTAGAGGATGTCTTCAAATATATCCCATTTTTACCACAAAATCAGACACCTTAGCTCCTAGGAAATCTTTAGCATTTTCAGATATAATGGTGTGGGGGGAACCAAAATGAGTAGTGATATCCCGCAAGAGTCCTAGGATCACATCTTTAGTAGACTCCTTGAGTGGGACTACCTCCATCCACTCGGGTGAGAATCAGCAAATGAGTGTCCAACACTTGAAGTTGGATTAACCATTCTGAAAAAATAAATACCCCATTGTGTGAAAGGTTCCTCAATTAAAATGGGGTTAAGGGGAAATGTTGTGTTTCTTGAAACCCACGTAAACTTGACAAACCTTACATTTGTTCATTTCTACCTGACTATCGGCGAACAAGCTAGGCCAGAAGTATCCTTCCTATAAAATATTTATAGTAGTAGTTTGGGCTGAAAAATGACTGCCCAAGTCTCCGTGATGCAACTCTCTTAAGACTCTTTTGGCCTCTTCATCTTCTAGGCATCTCAACATCAACCCATTAAAATTCCTCTTAAAAAGGAAGCCATTGATTATAGCGAAATGAGTTCCTTGTTTCTGTAATACCTTCTCTTTTTCAAGGGGAGGTGGTTAGGATACTCTCTATTTGAATAAAATGAATTCTTTGGATGCCCACCCTCAGCCTATCCTCTTGTAAGTACATTATCTTTTTCGACTTGTCAATTGTTTCAGGGACCGATTCCTGTGTCAAGTATTGACACAGTCCCCTACCTCTTACAATCTTTGTGGGATTTATATCTATGTCATATTCCAAGATTTTGGTTATCCAATTTTCCCTTTTTTCAGTTATCTCACCCTCCATTATATACTCTTTGACACTGGGGTGAGCTACCATGATCATAATTTTGTTGTGTGTGACCAAGTGTCTGAATTTCTTCAAACTTTTGATTATGGCATAGGCATGTATTTCCACAAATTGTACCTTATTTCATAGTCATGAAGCATTTTTGAAAAGAAGGCTATGGGGTGTTCCTCCCCCTACCGCTCTCCTCTTTGGGTTAACACAGATGCTATGCTACTTTTCCCCCCGTATACATACATGATGAAATATTTAGAGAAGTCAGGATTGTGGAGTACAGGGGCCAATGCAATGGCTTCTTTGATCAATTCAAAAGACCACCGACCTTCCTCAGTCCATTTGAAAACTAGATCTTTCTTTAGCATGAGAGTAATGGGGTAGACGGTCCCCACAAAATCTGATATAAACTTGCGATGAAGTTGATCTTTCCTAAGAAGGATTGAACAACCTTCTTGTTGACCGGAAGAGGTAGCTCCAAGATGGCCCTGACTCTCTAGATCAATGGAAACTCCTTCCTTTGACACCACATGCCCTAGGAGTTTTCCTTGGGGAATGCCAAAATACATTTCTTGGGATTCAGAGAGATCCCAAATTCTTGACATTTTTAAACACGGCTTCTAAAGCATCAAAATGTTCCTCCGCCATTTTGGTAAACATGGTCAGAGTCATCAAGGTATATGAGGATTACCTTGTTTATCAATGCCCCAAATGTAGTGTCCATGGCTCTTTGGAAAGTAGCCCTTGCATTTGTGAGCCCAAAAGGCATCTTTGCATAAGTGAAAGTTCCCCATTTAGTTTTGAAAGTAGTTTTATGTTGATCCCCTTCTACGAGCCATATTTGGTTATAACCGAAAAGTTGTCCAACAGGAAAACATCTCGGATCCCACAACCGTCTGTAAAATTTGTTCCATAGAGGGAAGGGGATAATGGTCTTTTAGAGAGGCTCTATTCAGATCCCTAAAATCTATGTAGAGTCAGATTTCACCATTTTTCTTTCTTACTGGAACCAGGTTGGAGACCCACGTCATATGCTTGATTGGAAAAATGATGCGAGCTTCCAAAAATTTTCTCAACTCTTCGGCCATGAGGGCCTCCACCTTGGGATTCACAGGTCTCTTTTTCTGTCACACAGGATTAACCCCTTCCTCCAAATCAATGGTATGCTAGATAATATCTTTATCATAGCTGTGAAGATTGTTGTATGTCCAGGCCATCACCTTGTCATACTTGTGACACAAAGCCATGAGTCGGTCTCTATCCTTTTGGTTTATTGACCTGCCAACTTTTAGTCGCTTGTCCTCGGCTCATTCCACTCTACATAATCCTATTTTACTACTTCAAATCTCCTTAAACTGGGCTAGCATCATCTGAGTCAAAAAGGTTTTTAAGTGTAATTAGTCCTCTTGGGAGCTTGTTTGTCTTTAACTGTATAACCTAGTCCCCATATTCTTCTTCAAATTTGGACTGGAGTCGATTCGCAAACTAATCGGACTACATTAGGAAATGTATGGATTTTCAATGATTATCAAACACCTACCAATGATGGAGGTTGTTAGGGATCGAGGGGTGAATGATTACCTTTATGGAGTCTTTATTTTCTAGAAGGTCCTGGGCTGGGTCAAACTGAGACCCAATGGTAGCCATTCTATCAGCCTCTGCATTCTTCTCATGGGGGACTACCTTAATGTTGAAAGCTTCAAAATCATTTATCGATCCTAGACACGATGCAGTAGGATCTCATCCTTGGGTTCTTGGTTGTGGTGGTATTACTCACTTGTGTGACCACTAACTCCGAGTCACCAAATACCCTTAGCTTCCCGATAAATTCCTTCCAAGTGGCACATAGACCATATTCCGAAGCCTCATAATCCACTTCGTTACTAGTACACGAGAACTGGAAACGTACCGACTAGAGAATCTTCCTACCGGCTAGAGAGGTGAGGCAAACTCTGGCTCCTGAGCCTCTCTTACTTCTAGCCTCATCAAAATATAAGCTCCATATTGGAGAGTCGCTAGAAGAGTCTATCCCTGGTGCGTCACCCTCACCTTTTACCCTTGGGATTGTGGGGTTTTCGTCAGAAATGACG
The DNA here is from genome assembly GCA_018340775.1 of Taxus wallichiana var. yunnanensis. Taxonomy (NCBI): domain Eukaryota; kingdom Viridiplantae; phylum Streptophyta; class Pinopsida; order Cupressales; family Taxaceae; genus Taxus; species Taxus wallichiana. Next base: position 106,585,491 of record CM031234.1, read on the forward strand.
TAAATGCCGTGCCGATTGAATCGAAGTTTCTAAATAGATCTCTAGGGGGAAGATTAGATAGATGGTCTGTCATAACCAATCCGGCACTATGATAATTCTTCAGGGAACTCCTCGTGCTATGATTATTTACTAATGCACACCTTTAGTTTGGTGGATGTAATCTGAAACAAAACAACAACATAACACAAGAATACCATCGACTATGATAAGACAGAATGATGACAAATCTGAAATATCAAAATAAATTATAATATTAACATGAAAACTTATTAATCTCGCCATGAGGTACTTCAAGTGTTATTGACTTCACTTGCCTTTCACCAAGACTATGGGAGAAACTTTACAATTACACCTCTTAGTGGCTTCTTCAACACACCTTTAAACTGATGGCTTCCTTCACACACTTCCTACAATATTTCTCACTACTTCCTTCTATGCTAAAATGACGGGGTGGCCTCTCTATTTATAGAACTTCCAGGCTTATCCATCTTATCTCTAAGATAGGATAAGAAATCCACTGACGAATCATATTCCATACCTTAACTCTTATCTGTACATGTAAGCGTATCTGTTAAGATAAGATAAACCTTATCATTTTACATGGGTTCCACATTTTTAGACTTTTTACAAATAAAATACACAAAATATTTATGACCTCACTCCTTGTCTTTATTACCAATATAATATTTCTAATTCCTAATCATGTAGGCCCTACTTCTCTAATTACCCAAACTTTGACATTTTAACATTACCGGACCACTTACGACAAATATTTACTTTTTACAACATTCCTATTGTTTTTAACTATTACCGTATTCCACTTTATTGGCTGCACGCATCTTGTGATGCCGTTATCTTCTATCAGACGCTACTACTAATTACACTTAACAACATCCTATTCCTAATACATACATTAATGAAATAGAAATTACGGAGGAAAATTTTAGTGTCGACATCTTCCCCCTTCCTAGCTTCTACTCCGTCCTCAGAGTAGACTATTCTAGTGCTTGGAAAATCTTCAACTTGTCGTGGTTGACCCATTTCGTAATGAGAGTGCCATCCAATTCCTCCGGTCAGTGCACGTACCATTTTCATGCACAAGCTACTATTTTGTAGGGCCCCATCCATTTTGGAAGAAATTTGCTCTATCTTCTTTTTTGTATACGGAATCATATACTAGAACCAAGTCATTCAAATGAAATGGAGACCAACGGATCTTTTGATCAAATTATTCCTTCGCTTCATTTTCTTCTTGTGGCTTGTATCCTTTGCTATTTCCCTCATTTCCTCTAGCAAATGAAGATGTACCAACCTTTCTTTTCTTGAATCACTTTCATCCATCCTTTCATTTTTCATAACTCTCATAGTGGGAATATCAAACTCAATAGGAAGAACTGGATCAATGCCATAGGCCAACTGAAATGGAGAGTATCATGTTGCTGACTTTGATGTTGCCCTATATGCCCACAATGCTTTGCATGAATCCTTTTATCCCATTTATGTACCTGCAAGGCTCATCTTTGCTAGAATTTGACACAACACAAAATTTGTTCGTTCCACTGTCCATTTGTGCTTGGCTTGTATGTTGTTGCCTTCCTGTGCTTAATAGAAAACTTATTGACTAGGGCTTCTACCACCTCATTAATGAAGTGGCTTCCTTGATCTATTACAATTTCTAATGGACAACCAAATCTGGTGACAATGCGTTCATACATGAACCTTGCCACTTCATCCATGGAAGTTGTTTTCAATGGCCTAGCTTCAACCCACTTGGTTAAATAATCTGTGGCAACTACAATATACTTATTTTGGCGTGATGTAGTTAGAAGTGGACCTACAATGTCTATTCCCCACTTTTCAAAGGGACCAAGGGGAATAATAGGACATAATGGAGCTGATGAAGTCTTACGGTTACCATGTGTTTGACAAATATCACATGTCTTACAATAATTATAACAATCTTTAAAAAGAGTGGGCCAGTGATAACCTACATCCAAGATCCTTCTTGCTGTAAGTTGTCCAGAGAAGTGCCCTCCACATGTACCATTGTGGAATTCTTCTAGCAGTTCCTTCCCTTGATCACGTCCATTGCCCTCTTATACTGTCCATCAAGTCCTATTCGAAATAATACTCCATGCAGAATAGAATATGGACGACTGGCTTGAGTAATCTTTCTCTTAGTCTTTGCATTGGCACCATCAGGAAACTTGAATTCATTCAGATAATTCCAAATATCTATGTATTCACTAGGGATTGTGTCAAGGGATAACAATGTTGCATCGGGGAAATCATCATCATCACAAGATGATCCTAAACCATCATAGGCTCAAGAGAGTGCATCTGCATTGACATGCTTCTTTCCTGGCCTATCTATAATATCAAATTCAAACTCTTGTAGCAAAATTATCCATCTTGCTATCCTCCCTGATGGGTTAGGCTTATTTACAATATATTTTAGAGCCTGATGATCTATTACAACTAGAAATTTTTTCCCTAGCAAGTAATTTCTAAAATTCTTTTCTAGAAAAAATGATAGCGAGCCTCTTTTCGATTCACAGTATAATTTACCTCAAAGCCTCCTCATTTGTCTCCTCCCAAAGTAAATTGGATGTTCATTCCCATTTTCATCATTTTGGCTCAAAGTACTTCCTAGTCTTTGCATCGAGGCATCAGTGTACACAATGAATGGCTTGCTCCAATCTGGATTCTTCAAAATAGGTGAAGACACCAGGCTTCCTTCAATTGTTTAAAAGCTTCATGCGCCTTATTTCTTGGTTCATAAGTAACATCCTTCTTCAAGAACTGGGTTAGTGGCTATGTAATCTTTGAGAAATTCTTGATGAACCTTCTATAGTAACCCACATGGCCTAAAAATGATCTCAACTTACTTCTATTAAGAGGAAATGGTAAATCTTTGATTTTTGAAACTTTATCAGGATCAGTACCAATACCATCTCTAGATACAACATGCCCTAACAAAACACCTTTAGAACATCCAAAGACACACTTTGTAGGGTTTAGTGAGGCTTGTGCTTCATCTAACCTTTGAAATGTTGTCTCCATTTGGTGCAGGTGGTCCAACTTGCTCCCATAGATGCAAAAATCATCCAGAAATACTCTGATGAAGGTCCCAATGTAGGGTTCGAACACCCTATTCATCAAACACTAGAATGTTGCTGGAGCATTACACAACCCAAAAGGCATAACTCTATAAGCAAACGTTCCCCAAGGAGTGGTGAACGTGGTCTTCAGCTGATCTTTCTCTGCTATACGAACTTGGTTGTAGCCGCTATATCCATCAAAGAAACTATAGCACTCTGGCCAGCTACTGGCGTCAAGATTTGATCTAAAAATGGAAGAGGGTAATGATCCTTCTTTGTTTCCTTATTGAGCTTCCTATAATCAACACAAATGCGTAGCTTCCCATTCTTTTTATTGAGATCACAATGGGAGAAACCCATTCGAATTATCCACATGACAGAAATATGAATCCTGCATCAAGCAACTTATCTATTTCTTCTTTTACAGTCTTGGAAAAATTAGGATTCATTCTATATGGCATTTGATTTATGGGCTTAACACCATCTACCAGCTCAATACAATGTTCTACCCAACTTACTTGACGGAGTTCCTTGTAATCAAAAGTGAATAGGTGTATGTACCTTGAAAGAGCTGGAGGTAGGATTCCTTCTCACTCTCCATCACAAAGCATCACCAATCTTTATTTGTTGAAGACGATCATCAACTTCTTCTTGAGATAATTTTATGGGGTCATGAGTTGGTGTATTTGGAAGGATATCCATGACTTGAAACATCCACCTTGCTTTCTTCATTTCGAGTGTCCACTTCACTAGTACTAGAGTAATCGAGAGGATGTCCAATCATCGGTTTCATCACTTGAATCCACGAGGTTACGCTTTATGATGTCAAGGGATCACGTTTATCTTTACCTCTCTTTACCACGTCCAAGTGTCATGAAACCTTCATTCCAGTAGTTTCTTGCATGAACTCTCCTTAGCCATGGTCTTCCCAAAGATCATTGGGTACGCAACAGATACCATTTTTCATCACACGAAAGTCTACCACACATACCACACCCATAATGAGATATTGCCACATTTGAAACTACACCTTCTCGGTTTAGTTTTTCCTTTATTTTATGACCTTAACATAAGTGTTGAAGGATGATCAATTTTAAACCCAACATATTCATTACAGGACTCGGTCATTACATTAGCTGCAGCACCTCCATCAACTAAGACATCATGAATTGAAATACCATTACATAATACCTCAACTTGTGGAGCATAGGGATCCGCCCGCTCCAAAACAGGGAGCTCAACCTCCTTCCTTCTTCGAGCATTGAGTCCACCTTGCAACTCCCACCTCTTCTCGAGAAGACATAGCCAAGAGTTGACCATATGTAATATTTGAGGCCTTTTGGACAGATCTTCCAAGATGGAGTATGGTCCTTGCCCCCTATGAAATCGAGAAAATCCTGCACACCCAACTTTTTCTCCTATGTTTCTTACTAGTTTCTTCTTTCATCTTCTTAGGATCATTTCCATCTTGATTATCTTTTTCTTTCTTTCTTTTTTTGTTACAAACACGTCTACTTCATTATTTACTGCTCTTATCTACTACATCAAAAGAATTCATAGGTGCTTTTCCTTTATCATTATCTCCTTTACCGGATGTGGAAGCTCTATCTACGGACAATTATACTTATAATGACCCTTTTATAACAACCATAACAAACAACTTCAGAAATATTTCTTTTTGGACCTCTATCTCCTCCCTGAGAACTAAATTCCTTTCCTTGAAGAAGATTAATAGTTAACTGACCCATATTTTTGAGCAGATCTTCATACTCAGTAGATGTACTAGGAGAAATATTTGTGCTCACCGGGAGTGGTTGTGGATTGGACCAAAGGTGCTGGTGTAGGCTCTACTTTAGCAACAATTTCTTTGGGATCCTCTTCCATGCTTTCTTCTTGCCTTCTTGCAATCTCCTTTGCTTGTTCAATGGTAGCCGGGTGGTCATACTTCACTCGTTGTATGCGATCTGGCTTCATCCCAAGAATGAAGTGCTTACGAGAGGAGATTATCCACGCCATTCATCAACCCATCCGCTAGTCCTTCCTTCCGGATCGGGCATCGAGCTTCCTCCTTAGCTCTAGAACACGAGCATGATAATCCCTTATCTTCTCCTTCTCTCCTTGGGATAGCTTTGTGATCTCGATCATGAGATCTGCATATATTTCGTTGTTCACCAAATTCTTCAAGAAAACTTTCATTTAATAAATCCCATGAATTTTTCACATTATCACCTAATGTTTCAAACCACCTAAGTGTTGAACCATCCAAAAGGTAGGAAAAATTCAGTCCATTGTTCCCTTCTTATAAGGCCATTACAAATACAAGATCATTTAAACTCTTGAATGAAAGAAGAAGCATCTTCATTAGATTGAGCTGAAAAAATAGGAATCTTTCCCATTTTCAAAAGTAACCACCGTGAAATACCAACTCACAAGTACAATCAACAAGACTTATGTGTACAAATAATTGGAATCACTATACTAGAAAGTGACTTTACACCTTTCTACAGTAAAATAGAAATGACCACGGTAAACTATGGTAAAACTTGACTTACTGCGGTAAAAACTGACTTTACTGTGGTAAACACTATTCACGGTAAAAAGTGAAGTTACTGCGGTAAATACTATTCACGGTAAAAAGTGAAGTTACTGCGGTAAATACTATTCACGGTAAAAAGTGACTTTACTGCGGTAAATACTATTCCAGCAAAAATGACTTTACCATGGTAACTACTATTCATGGCAAAAATGACTTTACCATGGTAACTACTATGCACAGTAAAAACAAGGTTACCCTCTAATTGATTTTTGACTAAGTGGGAATATCTCTCCAGAAAATCCACCAACGAGGAATGGTCCTGGCAATGGAACCAAAATGTCATCACCAATCCGGCACTATGATAATTCTTCACCAGGAACTCCTCGTGCTATGATTATTTACTAATGCATAGCCTTTAGTTTGGTGGATGTAATCTGGAAACAAAACAACAACATAACACAAGAATACCATCGACTATGATAAGATGAATGATGACAAATCTGAAATATCAAAATAAATTATAATATTAACATGAAATTGTTACAATCTCACCCATGAGGTACTTCAAGTGTTATTGACTTCACTTTCCTTTCACCAAGACTATGGGAGAAACTTTACAATTACACCTCTTAATGGCTTCTTCAACACACCTTTAAACTGATGGCTTCCTTCGCATACTTCCTAGAATATTTCTCACTACTTCCTTCTATGCTAAATGACGGGGTGGCCTCTTTATTTATAGAACTTCCAGGCTTATCCATCTTATCTCTAAGATAGGATAAGAAATCCACTCTGACGAATCATATTCCATACCTTAACTCTTATCTCGTACATGTAAGCTTATCATTAAGATAAGATAAACCTTATCATTTTACATGGGTTCCACATTTTTAGACTTTTACAAATAAAATACACAAAATATTTATGACCTCACTCCTTGTCTTTATTACCAATATAATATTTCTAATTCCTAATCATGTAGACCCTACTTCTCTAATTACCCAAACTTTGACATTTTAACATTACCGGACCACTTACGACAAATATTTACTTTTTACAACATTCCTATTGTACTTTAACATTTACCGTACTCCACATTATTATTGTAACGCATCGATTCGGCGCCGTTATCTTCTATCAGACGCTACTACTAATTACACTTAACAACATCCTATTCCTAATACATACATTAATGAAATAGAAATTACGGAGGAAAATTTTAGTGTCGATGTGTCCCCCTCCGGGTTCTCTCGCCTCTATATATAGCTCTTCTTCTCTTGTGATCATAGCATGGGAGGCCTCAAAACCAGAAGGTACTTGGTCTGTTATATGTTCCTCAGAGAGTGGTTTGGAAAAGACCTTCATCTTGGATCCATATTTGGTGCATAAGATTAAGTTGGACCAATCCAAAGACATGTACCCTCTAATTTTATCCGTGAAGTCTCGGGAGAGGCAGAGCCCAAAAATTGGTGGGACATTAACCACCATGATATCTTGGAGAACAGTTATATTTGGACAAGAATAGAGTTGTAATGGAAGTCCCTTGATAATTCCTATGGTTGGCATAGACTTCCCTTCCAGTGCATAATGCCCTTCTTTAAGGGTTTATACTAGTCCCCTAAAGTGTCTACTATTTCCTAAGGCATGACAGTAGTGCTTACGCCAAAATCTATCATGGAATTGTGTAGTAATTTTTTCCCTATAATAAGAGTAAAAATAATGGGTTGGGCCTTGGTTTACTCACTTCTTCCTTTTGATTTAGCAATATGGCTTCTGAAGGCATCTCGTGCATCTTTGATTTTTCCTTCATGGGACCTGCCATGGTCACATCCTCCTCCAATATTAACGCCCCTTGGAGCATCTCCTTCTACTTGAGAATGCTTAAGAGATCCCACAAGGATGCCCAGCCGATGCCTTTTTGGTTGTTGGGCTACATTGATGGGTCCATCCAACAATAGTTTAAGAGGTGTTTGATGCTTCATTCTCTCCTTCTCAAGGTGATGGATCTCTTTTTCATGTATAATTGGTTAGGAACTTCTTTCACTTTTGGAAACAACATACTTATAATAGTTGGAGACTCTTTGTACACTTTGTCGACCAAACCAGAAGATGGTGTGTCTGCTTCAATGATCCTTTTCTTGAAATGAGTATTGTAGTTGAATCTGCATAAGTTTTGAAACAGATACCTCATTTATATAAATGAACTCATCCCCCTCTACCTGGAGAAAAGGGCATGCTTTGGCGCAATCTCGGCCTCTTGTTCTAAAGACATTCCTTGCATTTGGGTGGTGAAAGCAGCACTTTGGGCTCCCTCAAATTGATGAGGTCCAACCATGCATGCATCATAACCCTCCCTTGCTCATTGCTTAGCTATCCTTAGTTGTAAATTCCCTTGAGGACAATCTTTCGGCATATGAGGATTATTGCAAGGGAAACACCTAGGCATTGGGTTCCTTGGCCAAATGATTTTGTCCAGGACAAGATCTCTACTGCTATTTAGGGGAGCGGTTCAAAGTAGTGTGGGTACAAGAACTATTTGATTCGATGGCTGAGCATTTTGTGGCCTCTGAGTATTCTGGTATGTAGATGGGTAAGTGGGTCGGCTACTTTGGACATTCTGATAATTTTTCTTTGGATAAGCGGCTTGATTTCTCTTAAGGTTTACTATCTCATTTGAGAGACCTCTCAGGATGTTTCTCATCTCATCCATCTCAGGGAATGAAGATGAGGTGGTAGCGGTGGGAACGGGGGCCATGGCTGCCTGGGGTAATTGTATAGAGAAGCAGGGCTTGAGGCTAAACTTTGGGCCTGTACTTGCAATGCAGAGGGGCTATCCAGGATTTATGGGCAAAAGAGTTCTGGGAGGGAGCTTCCTGTATCTATTAGGTTGTTCTCAGCTTGGACCACAAGGCTATAGGCTTGTGGAAAAGAATCCCCTCCTAATGACTGAATCATTACTGAAATATCTGAATTTAAGGCTTTTAAGTAGAAAATAATAGCCATACCTACAGGTGGTCTAGCCAAGACTGGAATCCTTTGCCAAGTTTTGTGGAATCGGGTATTGAAATCTATCATCAATTCCTTCTGACTCTTTTTGATACCAATTAATTGCTATAGGAGTGATGATCAGTCTCCTTTCTCGTTGAAACTTGCCACAAAAGGTGTTCCTAACTAGTCCTAAGTATTGATAGTGTTAGGGGTCAAGGCTCGAGTACCATTCCAGGGCCTTCCCTTTGAAAGAGGTGACCAGTAATCGTAACTCAACATCCTACTCCCTTATATAATGTACCACACATATCTCTGCTACATCTTAGAGATGTTCCTTGGGGATTTTGAAATCTTCACCACTAAATTTGGGTAATGCCTTCAATGCATTAGCTGGAATAGGATTCCATACTACCGGGGTGCAGGAAAATGAGTGGGCTTCCCTGATCCCATGAAACAAATGGTCTCGGTAATGGAGGTTGAAGGTGCACCATAGTGATAGGCCTAAGGGTCCTTGTTGACTGAGTGAAGGGCCTACCTAGTGGAGGGGTTGAGAGAGTTTAGTATGGAGGGGACGAATACCTTTGAAATTGTCTTCCTCTTCTATGTCACGGAGGGGATAGTTGTAAATATTTGATGAGACCCTCTTCCCTCACTTTCGATCTCATTCGCATTCGTTGATAAATCTTGGGTGATGCTTTAACCTATAGGAAAGTTAATGTCCCACCGGGGTTCCAGGAAACCTGGTGACAATTTTATTTACGGGGAACCCTCGTATTTGTAGGAAACCTTAGGTTGGTGAGACATGCGCCCTAAGGTGACCTCTAGATTTTTAAAGAAGCTGGCTCTTCTCTAGTTTTAGGAGTAGGTTTAGAAGAAAAACGTGTAAACTACTGAAATAAAAGGGTGATGTGCCAAATTCTGAAAAGAAATGACAGAATATCTAAGATCTTTATCAAGAATAGTTGAAGGGCTAAAAACATGATCTACCACTTTGATAACACAAAAAAAAGAAAAATGAGGAACTGAAATGAATAATAATAAATGAAACAAAGAAATTCTAAGGGCGTCAAGCACGATGAATTTCCCAACTCATTTAGCACTATCTTTCATAAGAGAAACAAAAGTTAAGAATATATGAAAATCCAATTTGCATAGAATAAGAACTCTTTATTCATATAAAGGAGTACATAAGGCCCATAAAAGCATAGATTACACTTCTCTTCTATGACGGAGGCTTGCTAAGGCTCGGGATTCTCTCTCTTTTTTATCTTGTATATCACCTCCTTTTATAGGAAACGTCTTTCCTCTGTCACTTTCAGCTACCACCCTTTGCCTTCAATTCTGATAAGGCCTTGCACTTATCCTTCTAGCTCCTACCCTAGTATTTTAAATGCAATGCTACCACTGTCTTCCCTATTAATTCAGATTTTTGACCTTCATGATTTTGGAATAAATATTTTGTCCCTTTATAGAAATCCACGCATCTACTCTCTTCTCGGTATTACCACTGAGTCCTTGTCTGATTAGACTCCTCATTTGGGCCATGTGGAGGGCTCATGCTTGCTTTGGGCACTCCTTCCTTTTGGGCTATATCAAATATGCGTCGGAAAGACACATGGAGTGTCTGCACGAGTTTGAGAACCCACTTGAATGTTTGAAGTTGGGGATGCACTTATGAGACATGTGGAGACCACCGTGAGCATTTCATACTTAGTCGTTACTAGCTTTTGATCAACTAAGGGCATCTAGAGTCATGGGGGAAAAATTATTAACAAAGAGTCACAAAAAATAATATAATCAATACTCAAAGGAAGACACTTGGTAATATCATGATAATACTTATGATTTAAGTAAACTGATGGAGGACAAGATTCTTGATCCTAATTTTGGGAAATGAGTTGCAAGAGGAATTAAAAACAAGTAAGTGTGGGGGAAATGATGAGTTCATTTAATGGCCTAATAATGACATTGTTTATCTTCCCCCTTGTTTGAATATGCATGCATTCTATAACTTTTTCCTAATCTAAAGTAGAGAATATATGCATTTTACTGGATTAGTATGTATGTATTTGTTCCACCATTGTGTTCTAACCAAATAACATGGAAAGAATTCAGTTTTGTGTATACAAATATCTCCAAATAAAAAAATGCATGATTTTTTTCAAAGATGTAGTGTTCTAAGAACTAGATTACCAATTTTCTAGTCTTTGAAGTCTTTGTGTGGCTTCAAAGTCTGATATTTTGGTTTTGGAGTATACCTGTGACTTCAAGATCCTACCGGTTGGCATCAACATGCATTGGGATATGAATATCCATGTCCTAGAACACTCATCCATGCTTATATGGGAATAACACATACTAGAATTAGGAAACAATAATTATAGACGGATCATATAGTTTTTTATATGTTTTGTTATAACTGAATCCTATAGAGTCAATCGGTTCCCCAATTCTCTCCATCATTTCACCTCGAAACATGGAGATATTGTGGAACCTCTTTACCAATTATCTAAATAAGATAGATTCTAGGATTCATTTAGTTGTTTTGTAGGCATCAGTTGAGGGACCAATATAATATAATATGTACTTGCTAATATCCAAGAAGGATTCTAGTAATTAGTATTTTCGTAATCAATCTTACTATATTATCTAAAACATTTGAATTGAATAAAGTTGATGCTTTGGTGATTTAGCATGCAAGGTGTGGTTCTGATCTAAGAGAGAGCAAGGGCCCACTCACCCTAGGATTCAAAACCTTTGGTATTTTGTATTAGTTAGCTTCTATGTTTATATATATATATATATATGCATGTTCTTATTTATGTTTAGTATAATTCAATTCAGTATTATTTGTTACTTTATCTTTTATTGTTAGGTAATCATTAGAAAATTTGATATATAGTGATTTCTATCTAGTAATATTTCTTTGCTTTAGCAACTTTAAATTCCCAACAAGTGTGTGAGTTCATCCGAAAACCATTTAAATTATATTCTTACTCTAATTATGATAAATCTGATTCTGCAAGCATGTTTTGATTTAATATTGAGAGTTTCCAATTAAGTGTTGAGTGTTCCAAATATAGAAAGTTTGGTTTTATTTTTAGCTTCGTGTGTAGTTCCCTACCATAGATCAAATTTCATTTCTAGTATTTAAGATGTACCCCAAATAGACAATCCCACCAAGAAATTATTATTTTTCCGGAAGAATCTTATTACATATAACCTTGGAAACAACCCAAAGTGGTTTGAATGAAATAAAAATGTAGTTGATTAAATGAAGAGTTTACAACGATGCTCATCACATTACTCCATTTGACAATTTTTTTATTATGGTCTTCCCTCGACCATCCCTAAAGTCACCACTCGCCTATCCCTATCCCCCATCACATCCTTCATCATCAATTCCTATATGAAAATTTCTTACCATTTATTTCACCACTCCAACATCACCTCACCTTAGGAATATTACTTAACCATCATCATCTTGACCAGTTTATCTTCCCCACATCCTCAATTACAACCTATCTTTCTTAACTCATTTTTCTACCATTCATCCCATATAAGCTTCCTTGAAACCTTTCAAGCCCTTACTCATCCTCTTCACCATCATTCATTTCCTCTTTTATTCTAAGATAATCCCCTAAGTATGTTTTTCCTCTTCATCATCCTTCTTAATTCTCCACTTTCTTCCATTCATTTCCTCTTTTCTCCTAATGAAATCTCCCATTTCAACATTTCTAAAACCCCTATCATTCTTCATAGTTTCCTCATTGTCATGCTCCTTTCCTTCACTCCTTTCTTCTACCAATATCCTTTCATTTCCATCTTCAAATTCATATTTCCACCATATTTTCCCTTCCTTACTCAGCTCTATTTTTAGCTTTCATGACTTAAATTTCTCCACAACCCCTCACATACTTTGCACCTTCTTTTCAAATCTTCCATCCTCCACGTCATCTATCTTAAGCCTCCATTTCCCATGATATATCTATTTTATTCATTATCATCCTTTTTTATTTTTCCTCATCCTCCCATATCATTTTATTTTTCATCCTTCTCCACTTCACTTCCTCTCTCGGTGACATCCTCGTCATCCTCATCTTTGGACTCATTCCTCTATTTTCATCTTAGGATTTTGAAACTCTTTATTATAACATATTTGTTATACCTCTCCTAACAAATTGCCTCCCCATCATCGTCATGGGATGTTTTCACATTCCTTATGCTTCCCCCTCTCACATACACCATAAATCCTACCCTAACCATTGTCCTCATTCAATAAATCATTCCCCGTGATATTTCAGCTCTCTTCCTCATATTTTTTTCACTCCCACCCTCCCCATCATCATCCTTTTACATTTCATTCCCCTGCAATATCTTCATTATCTTTATCTATTCTTCCTCATCGCCTTCTCCTACCATTATCATGGACATGAACTCCTTTAAAAATTCATCGAAACTTACATTATCTTGTATTTGATTCCACTCACACCAAAATTCCTTCTCCATCTTCACGTGTTCAATCTTTTCCTCAAAAATCCTACACGAGTAATCTCTTATTCCAAATTTGTGTAACCTCACCCATTTACATTTTATTCACTAGATTTCACATTTTTCTTTCCCAATTCATTTCTTCACCATCACTACACATTTTGATACTTACCTTATGGACCCTCATCATTTTCTACCCAAATATTCACACTAACCCTTTCTCTTTCCTCTAATGATTCATTTTGGTGCACTCACTAGATTGAACATGAATCTCCATTTAGAATATTTCATACTAACATGTATAGCATGTCAACACCCCTCTTCATCACAATTCAATGTTTTTGTTTTTTTCCCATTACCTTTTTTTTCTCAAAATTTCCATCTTCATTTTTCATTCTCACCGACATCAAGGTCGATCTTCACCACCTCACTATTCATTACCCTACCTTGCTCATTCAACATTTTCCTATATTTTCTTCTCTATCAACCAATTTTATTCACCTTTTCCTCATGGTATACATATCCATCTTCATCACTTAATACATCATCAAAATTACCAAAAACTACATAAACCTCATTTTTTTCTCATATAACATCAATTTGAGGGTCACCATCTGTTATCGCCTAATTTTGACTACGCAAAATTATTTTTAAAAAATAAAAAATGGAAATTTTAAAATTTTTCAAAAGTGTTACTTTACATGGTTTATCACCCTCATGACGACCATCTCCTTTTTGTGATCGTTTTGGTCTTCGTTTTGTCCTTTTCGGGTGAGAACTCCTCCCACCAGGCTTTAAATTGCATTAAAATACATTAAAATTAATTAATTAATTTCTCTTTGTTTGATAAAATTAATTTTTAAATAACTTGGGAGTATTTAATTAAATAAATATTAATTGAAAAATTCATTCGACAAATTTTTATTTTATTGCCGGGGAAGTAAGCTTATGCTTCCAACCGTCAGAATGCCAAATTGGCTTACAAACACAAGTTTGCCCTTTCTGGCAATCTTATTTTAATTTCTTGCTTGTGGGATTTTCTCCACCAATTGCCAAATCATGGATTGGCAAACAGAAAGAAATTTCCCAATTTCCCACATGGGGAAATTGAATGGAGATTGTCACCCACTTTGCCAATCCCATTGGCAATTAGTCGTTTTTTCACCATTCCCACGACAATTAATTCCACTACCGGAAGAGAGGAAGTTAGATTAATCCTCATAACTTCCTCTGTCAAATGCATTGGAAATAGTTGTGTGAAGCTCACCGATTACTTCTTATTTATTAGAAGGACATAATATTTTATCACATCCCACAATACTCGTGAACACCAAGAAATAGAGGACAGTTTTAAAAATTCATGCTCAGCTAAAGAGGGAGGATTTCTTTGATTTAAGAGGTTAAAAATAGCCACGCTCAGGGAATTAATAGACATTACAACGGCCATGTAACTATCCAGACCAGTCAAAGCAAGCTCCCATGCACAACAGATCCGGGACAGTCCACACAATGTGAGATAAAGGAAAAAAATTTCCATGCATAGGGCGTAGAAGAAAAAGGACAACATCAAGCAAGTTCCCACACAAGGTAAAGCGGACCACGCATGAGGTAAGCGGGAGATTCCACATAGGAACAGTTGAAGGAATCATCACATTTTTGGAGGGGAACAATCCAAAAATTGAAATAAAAAGAAAAGGAGACCACGTGACGCAAAAAGAAAGACAACAAGAAAACAAAACAGCTCCCACGCATAGAGTAAATTCCATGTGTTTTCTCTAATTTCGTTTGTTTTTATAGAAGGAGATAACCACACACCCACCAGTCCTGTCCAAGTGGGAGAAGTAAAAGAAAAATTTATTTTCCAGGCATAGGCTCAAGCAAGAAAGAAGTTTCAGCCAAAACCCACCAGATCTATCCACGCAGTCAAGGAGAGAGAGTTGTATAAATATGAAAGAACAGTTTTAAAATGCCCCACACTAGCGAGGAGATCACCACGCATTCCCAAGCACAAGTAGCTTCCACGCATGCAAGGATAAAGAGGGATAACAGCATCAAAGTCCACACAGAGGAGAGGGTAGTTTTAAAACTCACGCTTGGAACAAAACTAAGAGCCCACGCACAAGTGCAAGTAGCACCCCACGTGCAAGCTGTAGGTTAGAAAGAATACCCATGCATGGGCTGAGCAAAACACCACACATGCCAAAAGAAAATAATAAATTTTGCAGAGAAGAACATTTTTTCCCAGCTAAATAAAGATTAAATATTTTCTATTTCTCGCCATTAAGAAATCACGCGTTCTCAGGAGGATTCACGCATTAACTAGTAGATCATACCGAAGAAGTAAATATCAAATTGTGGGATTATTAGAATAGGGTGATTTTCACATACCAAGGAGAAATTTGATTCCAACAAATTTAATAAAAAAATTGGGATATTAAAATCGGGTGATTTTTGTTTATTTTAAATTAAAAATAAATAAATAATCGTCACCGGAATCGAAAATTGTAACCTGATCAAGTTATTGTTATTATTATTATTATTTTCATAATAATAATAATAATAATAATAATAATAATAATAATAAAATGGAACATATTTTTCTTGCATTGACGGAGGTTTCAAGACTGAGACCCAACCCCGCTTGTGTTGTTTTACGTGCCTGAGTCATTCTTCTGTGAAATTCATAATGGCTGAAAAATCAAACAAATCCACCCTGAAGTATGAATTTCAAGGAATTATCCCTCCCAGTTCCATTAAGTCAGCATATGACAACATCACTGATACAAATCTAGGTCACATCAACATGCAACAGTTTTGCGAGTGGGTGAAAACTGAAGGCAAAACCATTTTCTCAGATAGACTTTACCATAGTGGTCTACCCCAAGTAGCAGCATTTCCTATCTCGGTGCAGTGTCTGGAATTGGTTATTGCTTGCGCGGAGCATTATGATCTGAGAGACAAGGAATTTTTAAAGATAATCATGAGCCTTTCCTCTTAATCACACCAGAGCACATTGAGGAATTGCTCGGCATACCCGAATTTCCTGAGAATGTGGATATCACTCGCCAGTCAACACAAGAATTCTGGGATGAAGAACCCCTAAGATGGAGCAAGATGGTTAACAACAACTGGTTAGTAACCAAGAGACCTCGAATTGACAGGCTTCCCAAAGAACTGTACCGCATTGAGTTCGTGGAAGAAATCGGGGATATGATTACTCTCCTAAGTCAAGTTTTCGGTCTACCTTCTGCTAGGATTTTCCACACATGGATGTATCACGGTTTATCTACGTATCATCCTAGCAAGAAAGATTTTGTGGATTGGGCCACCATCATCTGCAGTAACCCTTCACAAATAATTGATAGAAGTTAAGATGACTGGATGCTTCTACATGACATCATATCTGACTTATGCGGTAGTAAGAAGAAAGCTATTTTTGGGACTTGAAACGAGAGGAGTCATGGGGCCGTCAAACAATGTTTTTCATTATTACCCTCAACTTAGTTTCAAAAATAGTTCTCACCATTTTAGAAGAGTCAATGATGCATTCACCTTCCACATGATTCGGAACCTGAATCGGAATACTGAGGAAAGGTTTTCTAAAGAAGCCATGGGTGTCATTTCCCAATGGGGAACCTAGTTTATTCAATTTTCATCTTTTTCCTACATTCACGTGAGTGGCTTTACTGGTACCCCATGGAAACTTCCTAAGTACATCAGTGATAGATGGGCATTAATGGAGCTGGTGTGACAATTATTCCAAGTTCATTGCCTTCTTAGTGACAAGCACCGTTCAAGAATTCATTTCCCAATCCAAATCAGGGAATACCAATGTCCAAATCTTTTCAAAGGCACAACTCATGGAAAAAGAGTTCACTCTCATAACCATCCATTCATATGTGAAGAGAGCCCAATTTGATATCAATGGATATATGCAAAATATTCGGAGTAAAGTATCAACATAATTCTACGATGGAAGATTTCAGGCTGCTTGTTCGGATGAACATGAGGTAAGAAGAAAAGAGTACTCTCACCTAACACTTGCTCGAGATCAAGGCCTTCCACATCAAGAGCCCTCCGATTCATTCATAAATGATTATGAGGATGTCATTGATCCCTCATGTGATGTAGTTGCTTTTACCCCATTGCCTCGAATCGATGGACTAAAAGAGATGAATTTTCTATTGATAGCAAGAATCAACCAATTATTGAAAGAAGCATATCTTGGTATGACAAAGAATTTCCCAAATTGCAATCAATTCAGGATCATGTTTCAGGATCACAAAATTACCAATACGAGGGGGCCTCCATTTGACCAAAGTCTCTTCTCGATCAACCTCTATACCATCCAATCATACACAACAAGCAAGAAAGGAATGGTTGCAAAATCCACTTTGCTGTAACGTTTCATGAGGAGAAAGATATAAAGATCCTAACCTGAATAAGGAAGAGAGTGTGTGTCTGGATTTTCTACTTTGAGTAGATATTCTTCTACCCATGTCGTTAATAGTGCTCAGAAGCTAGTGTCAAATGATCCTCATCCTTGCTTCGAACAAGCATCCACTCAGGTGCAGGTAATTCAATTATCAAACACTTCGGAGCATGTAGTTCATGAAGGGATTTCCCAAAATCTCCTGAATAATCAGGAAGTGGATATTGAGGTTGTGTCCCCTCAAATCAAGGTTGTAGATAGGGTTCTTGCAGGATCTCATGATGTCGAGGACAATGAGAATGTTGTTTCGAGCTCCAGGATTCTGTATGCCGAAATAGTGAATGATACTCCTTCCTGGGTTGATTCAAGTGAAGAAAAGGAAGAGAGTTGTCAAGCCAATTGACATTGATTTTGATGCCCTTTTCAAACTTTCAAATCGTGCCATTCCTAATAAGCCTAAGGTGCTTTCTTGAATAATGGTGGATAGTGATGGAAATAGATTTGTAGACATCACCATCCCTTAAGTTGATAAGGAGCGTGATGCCATGACACCTACAAATTATGAAGTTTCCAGACTTGGACTTGGAAGATCTACATTAGAAATTCACATGGCGATGGCTTGAGATTCAATTGATAACGTCTAAAGAGACTTGAGAAATACAAGTCTCAAAACTATCAACTCAAGGATGCAAAGAATCAATTGGTGGAATATGTTCAACATTTGATAAACCCCATATCATCCACTTTCCCCGTACTTAATGCAGTGGCTGCTCTAGATGAAGATACTCTCAATTTGTCAAAAGAAATAAATAGATTGGGCCATGTCACTAAAACTTGGCTTTCGAGAGATTCTCGTTTTAGGATAGGGGACAATCAAGACTATGGTTAAGCTCAATGAAGATGGCAAAGTGCATATCTTGATCCAATTCTTTCTTTCAAAGAAAATTTTATTTCTACTATATCAAATTTGGATGAGATATTGCCCAGTTTATTGGAGATGACAAGTATGGAATCTTTAGTTTTAGCTATTGAAGGAATTCTTGAATTTGAACATCGAGGGACACGTTTTCTTTGGTGTCTACATCTCAAATCAAGAAAGACACTTCTCAAGGATTCTATGATCCATTATGAAAGAATGTGCAATAAAGCCTTCACTTCACTCTCCTTGATTCAAGAATTCATGGTTGAGATTCCTTGTAACCTCATAAATGAGCATAATCAAAGGTGTTCATCCCAAAGCAAGTGGACGAGTAATTTTCACAATTGTATAAGGACATGTACACTCCCACCAACAATTTCTTGTCGAGTTTGATGGAGCGGTGCATCAAATTAAAGAACTTATTTAAGAATGCTCAATCCAAAATTGTTTATTTAAATGATATGCCAAGTAGGATTCTTGAATTGTAGGTATTTTGTGAGGCTATTATTCGACCAAGTGAACCTCCGAAGAAGAAAAGATGTTTGAAACCTTGGGAAGGTTTAGATCCTTTCAACTGGAACAAGCGGAGATCCTAATTTCACCGGTGGTTCGGGGAGTTAATTTTCTTAGTATCTAACGAAGTGGGAGATTCCATTTCTAATACACTTTAGATAGGTAGACCCCATTTCAATTTTAAAAGGTGTTGTTATTTGTTTTCGGAAACTATGGATATTTTAAGTAATTTCTATTTTTGGGTTTCCTTTAATAAAGTTGTTGAAAAAGTCAAAGGTCCCTTAAGTGCCTTATTTAATGATCATGTAAAACCCTAACTACTTTGTAACCAAATTTGAGAGGGGCTCATTTGTAAAGGGTTACTTTCGAGAGAGGAGAAGAAATACTATTGTGTGTAAGCTTTGTTTCAGGAAGAAACTTTGTGTTCTTTTGTGAAAAACATTTTGGAGTTAATGAAATACAAACTTTGTGTCTCATTCATTATCTCTTGTAATATTTGATGTTCTTATGTTCATTAGATGTTAGGTGTTTGAATCTTGCATGTAAATATTATCTTTG
Source organism: Taxus wallichiana var. yunnanensis (assembly GCA_018340775.1). NCBI lineage: Eukaryota > Viridiplantae > Streptophyta > Pinopsida > Cupressales > Taxaceae > Taxus > Taxus wallichiana. Next base: position 106,605,029 of record CM031234.1, read on the forward strand.
ATCTTATTGTCAACATTATTAATCGGTTGTTCTAGTTCACAAATTGATCAAGCTCTGATTATCTACTTGCTCATGTGTGTTCCCTTTACACGTTCTTGTTTGGCTAACTCAAACTCCATTTTATTTGTGTTGGTTATTCATCTTTCTTCTTCGTGCAATATTAGGCTCTGTGTTTACCTAACTCTTGCATGTTCTTTCATTTCATTCCATTTCACTCCTTTCCTTCATTCCATTCCATCTCCTTCATTCACTTTTCTTTCCATTGATGTTCCAAAACACCCCCCACATACAATTTTGAATGTATAGATGTAAATATAGTTTTGGTTTTCAATAAAGGTAGCCTCACCTTCATTGAGGAGGGACTTCATTCCCACACTGTTGCATGTCATTTACATGCGTGCAAATCCATATGCTAACAGTTTTTGGTGACTCTACTGGGGATTTAGGAATCGTTAACCAGTGCTTGGTTAAATCTTTATGACTATCCCCTCTACACAAGCTCTAGTTCTTCAACCGAACCTTGTGCCGATGAAGATTTCAAGGAGACATTGCTGCCAACCTTTGAATAGTAGCTTGGGAAAATTGTGAAAGGTTATAGCAATTTGTGGTTGTTGATAGAGCCATTGACTATTATAGGTAACCCACCTATCTTGCAACCAAATCTTATTTTTGTAGATACTCAAGAAGACATATCATCAGATTTGAGGTAAGCTATTTGGGAAAAGCACACGAGTAACTATCATTTTCATCTCACCGCATCAGTACTAGATAACGAAGAAGAGAAATCCGTGAGAGTTGCTAGAGCTATTCAAGCACAAATAGCTCAAGAAAGAGAGCAAAGAGAAAAGGCTAGAGCTGGTCGAAACACGCCAGTGATCCCTTCACAATAAAGATTCCAAACTAGAAGGAAAGAGGTTTACGCAAGGAGAAAAAGCTAAAGGTTGATCTGATCCCACTTTTGACTTTCAAGGAAAATTTGGTTTCAAGTTATCTCCTCCAAAGAAGAACACACCTCGTAGATCTGTAAGCCTTGCATCAAGTCACGAAAGAACAAGCAAGGAAGGAATCACTACCAATCGGGCACTTTTCCTTGCTCATGTTGTTTTACCTTTGCATACCACCTTTTCCAAAATGGAAGTCAACGTACCATGGGGAAATGCCATAGGTCCATTGGCCTTACCTGCTCAACATGAACTCCCACGAGGATCAAGAAAGATTCTTCCCAAGTTCGATGGAGATGGGAAGACATCACCAAATGACCATATTTCTACCTTTTTTGCTACATGTGTTGTTTTGTCGGTAGAATATGAAGATGTTGTTATTCGTCTCTTTGTCAAAACATTGCATGATGTTGTTGTAGATTGGTTTCATCATCTACCCAATGGATGTATCACAAATTGGAATGATATGAAAACTAAGTTTGAAAATCGATTCAAGATGGCAGAAGATGAACATGCTCTTCTTGCCCAACTATCTCAGGTGAAGAAAGAGCCAACAAAACCCATGAGGAATTTCATGGCTAAATTCAACAAAATGGTGAACAAAGTTCCTGCCGGGATTCGTCCAAACCTTGATGGACAAAAATGTTTCTTTATTAACGCACAACAACCAGAAGTGTGCTATCAGCTGAGAAGGGCTAGGGTGGCTACTTTGGAACTTGCTCAATATTTGGCCATAGAAATTGAAGATGACTTAATCATGGTAGGAAAATTCAAGAAAAATTCCCTCAAAGGAAAGAGTCAAGAAACCCCAACGCTTCAGAAACTATACTCACTAAGTTGGCTAATGATGTGTTGGCTTTGAAAAAGCAAGTTGCTCAAAGTAATAAACCTGCTCTCCTTACAAATACATCCCAAGAAAAGGATACGTTCCCAAAAATCCCAAATTGTAGGTGCTCCAACGAGGCTTGCTTATCAAAACAGCTCCCGCAACTAACTCAAAATGTGACGTCATCAAGAAAGCGATGATGAGGTTGAGGTCGTCGAGGTTGATGAGGAAGAGCCAAATTACGAGACATCGAACTTGAAGTTGAAGATCTTGAGTGGGAAAGTAATAATCATTTCTTTGAGTATCATTTAGAGGAAGAATATGGATACGAACAAATTATAGAAGATATGAATAGTCAATCCTTTGATGTCTTCATGTGCTCTCAGAAAAGGGAGTAGGATACCACTAAGGCAGGAGATAAAGAGGTTTCCAAGGAACTTCAAAAAGAATCCAAGACAAATGAGGCTCCTAAAGAGTCCAAGGTGACTGAGGTTTCAAAAGTCAAAACTATCTTAAAGAAAGGAGGGCCTTTGTTAGATCAATCAGTTGGTAAACTAACTACGAAGAAATCTTCTTCTTCCACATCCTTATCAACCAAGCCCGAGGAAAAGGTCAAAAGTGTGTTGTCATCAAGTTCGAAAGAACTAATATCTGAAACTTCAAGTACGGTTACTTTGCCTAAATTTGATATCATTGATCATATCAATAAAACAAAAATTTCCATGTCACAGGTAGAGTACTTGAAGTCCAATAAGGATCAGCTCGAGAAATTGGTCCAGTTTATCAAAGGCGACTCTATTGTTCATTCCTCTAAAGGAATTTTGAAAACTCCCAAAGACGGGAAAACTCAAAATATTGTGGCAGCCACTACACCTTCAAATGAAAATATTAAACCTTTCTTTGTGTCTTTTCTGATCAACGGATGCAAATTAAGTAATTACATTATAGACTTTGAAGCCTCGGATAATGTGATGCCGGCCAAAGTAGCACATGCTCTTAGTTTGACTTGTACAAGAACATTTAGATCATGTTACTCCATGGAAACCAAGCAAGTTCCTCTAATCGGGCAGATTAAAGATGCCCAAATGGTTTTAGCCCAATTCCCTCAAAAGCGAGTTAAGGTAACTATTTTAGTTGCTAATATTCCCGCCTCGTATGGAATGTTGTTGAGTAGGAAATTTTGTAGAGATCTAGGTGGAGAAATTCAAATGGATTGGTCTCACGCCATGATCCCTATCAATGGAGAAATGAAGAAGCTTATGCCAAAAGCTCAAGAAAAATTCACGATAACTAAAACCAAAGATCCTCACGCACAGATCCTTTTCCAAGGCTCAAGTATGGGTAACTATATGATGACTGTAGAAATTCATACCCCTAAGATCACTTGCCAAGATTCCAATGAGATATGGACCCTTGAGTTTGATGGAAGTTGTTGCTCGACGGGTTCTGGTGTAGGAGTGGTGCTCATAAGTACAAATGGTAAAATGTTTCCTTTTTCCTACAAACTTGAATTTTCAAATACTAATAACACTGCAGAGTACGAAGTGTTAATCCTTGGCCTCCAAGTTGCAGAGGAGAAAGGGATAAAAAATTTGGAAGCCTTTGGAGATGCGGAATTGATCATGAAACAGGTAAGAAATTAGTTCCAAGTAAAGAATGATCATTTGAGACACTACAGAAATAAATTGTGGGATGCAATAGAAGTCTTCGACACTTTTTCCATAAAATTTGTCCCTCGTGAAAAGAATGACAAAGCAGATTCTCTAGCATTCTAAACTTCATTAGTGATTACTCATTGAGAATTTGATCAAGTCAAATACACCATTGAAATGGTTTTTAGGCCGAGTGTTCCTGACAATGCAAAAAATTGGCAAGTATTTAATGATGATCAACAAATTATTTCCTTCTTGGAAAAGAGAGAGAATTATGAATAGTTGTACTTTAAAGGAAGTGATTTTGTATTTCACGAATTAACTACCTCACCCATTCAGGAAGGAGTTGAGAATGAAGATCGTAGTGATGGCATCATCCAACTCAAAGGAAATAAAATTCCCAAAGGATTGGTTTCACTTGAAGAACTTTTTGATAAACATGATAGGTTTATCAAAGAGAAAGAGCAGGCAAGACCTACAAATTCTGCTGACTATGAGCAAGTTAACATTGGTACCAAGGATAAACTTCACCTAGTCAATATCGGTAAGTGTTGCTCACCTGAGGAGCGCAAGAAATTCATAAGTCTACTTACCAAATATTCTGATGTTTTGGCTTACTCATATAAAGACTTGAAGTCTTTCCAACCCAAGGAAATGGAGCATGCCATACCCTTGAAGCCTAGTGCAGTTCCATTCAGGAAAAAGCAAAGACAATATAATCCCAAAATTGAGGGACAATATTTCATGAAGTTTAAAAGATGTTAGATACACGAATAGTGTTTCCTATTCGACATTTGACCTGGATAGCTAATATTGTACCACTTTGTAAGAAAAATGGGGAAATTAGGATTTTCTATGGATTTTCACAATCTTATCGGGCTTCCTTGAAGGATAACTACCAACTGTTAGTGATGGACCATATTTTGCAAGCAGAATCTGGATCGGAAATGTTATCTATGCTAGATGGCTTCTCTAGCTATAATAAGATTGAAGTATCTAGAGAAGATCAACATAAAATTGTTTTCACTACCCCTAGGGTACATTCATGTATATAAGAAAGCCCTTCAATTCGATTGATGTCGGTGCTACTCTTCAAGGGGCTATGGATATGGCATTCATAGATTATAAAGACAAAATCATCGTGATATATCTAGATGACTTGACAGTATTCTCAAAGAAACGAGAAGATCACATAAGAGATTTAGAGAAAATATTGCAAAGGTGCAGACTTCATAAGATTTCTCTCGAATCCAAAAAGTTCATGTTCGGAGTTATAGAAGGGAAACTCCTAGGTCATATTGTTTCTAAGGAAGGAACTAAGATCGATCTTGAACACGTTCAAGCTATCAAAAATCTTTCCTTGCCTACAAGTAAGCCTGGAGTCCACTCATTCTTTGGGAAGGTGAGTTTGTGCTAGATTTTCTTGGTGACTAAAGAAATCGCTGATATGATGAAAGGAAAAGAATCCTTCAAATGGTCAAAGGAAGGTAGAGAGGCATTTGAGAAAATCAAGAGTGCTATTGCAAAAGCTCCTACATTGGTATGTCCCGATTTTAAAAAGGATTTTATAATTTATTGTTATGCTTCGCCACACACATCTCGCCATTTTTACTCAAAGACAATCAAGAGGAGATCGAATCTACTATTGCATTCATGAGTTCAGATTCAAGAAACATGAACTTAATTACACTCCTCTTGAGAGGCATGTGTACATGGTGGTGAGAGCCCTAAAACACTTTAGGTACTATGTGTTGAATTCTCACACCAAAGTCTTAGTTCCAAACACCGCAGTGAAATCAATGTCGCGTAATAGGAACCAGGATCTAAAAGAGGTAATTGGGTCTCCAAGATCCAAGAATATTATTTGGACATCAATCCTACCAAGTCGGTTCAAGGAAGAGGACTCTACCAACTCATTGCAGAGAATGACCCACGAGATAACTCTGAAGAAGAAACCAGTTGAAGAAAATTTACCATTGGTAGTTTTTAATTTCGTCAAGCACGACGATGAATGGTATTTTGATATTGCCTACTTCCTCACATATGGCGAGTGTCAGAGAATTTGTGGCTAAGGAGAAATGAGCTATCAAACTAAGAGCTTCAGGTACATCATTTGGGATAACACGTTATTCAAGAAAGGAATTGACGGCATGTTCCTCAGATGTGTTGATAAAGAACAACAACCTAGATTGTTGGAAGCTTTCCACAATCATGCTTGTGGTGGTCATTTCTCTGGCCCAGTAACAGCCCATAAAATTCTAAGAGCACATTATTACTGGCCCACTATGTTTTTCGATGCTTAGAAATGGGTGACAAAAATGCGAAGCTTGTCAACAATTTGTTGGAAGACCAAAGTTGGTAGCTTTGCCTTTGAAGTCAGTTGTCATTGAAGAACCCTTTCAATAATGGGGTTTATATTTCATCGGGGTTTTGAATCCTAATTCTAGTGCTGGTCATACTCACGTGCTCACCGCCACTGACTACTTTATAAAGTGGGTAGAAGCTATACCGATGAAACAAACATCTACTGCGGTAATCTGTGATTTCATCAAAGAAAATATATTGGTTCATTGTGGAATTCCACACAAGATCATGACGGACAATGCCTCAAATTTTTCTTCTACAGAGATGATAGGTTTTTGTTATGGGTATGAGATATATTTGTCTCATTCGTTAGATTACTACCCTCGTGGAAATGGTCAGGGCTGAATCCAGTAATAAAATATCATTACTATTGCCTGCACAAGTTAGTAGAAGAAAATCAAAGAACTTGGCATAAAAATTTATATGACGCATTGTGGGCTGACCGCATAGCTCCCAAAAGGGCAATCGAAAGTCTCCATTTCAAATTTTATATGGAATTGATGCTCAAATTTCCGTCTGCACTTTGGAGTTACTAGCATTAAAATTGGCCCAAGTAGTTGATGATGTTCCTAAGCAAGCTTGAGGAACAAAGAAGTCAAGTGGCAAATAGGATTGAGGAACATCAATCCAAGGTAAAGAAATTGTTTTAGGAAAACTAGGGAGAGATAATTTCAAATAAATGACTTAGTTATTCTCTGAGACAAAAGATGTGAACCGAAAGGAAAGCATGGGAAGTTTGACTCGGTGTGGCTAGCCCATTCAAAATAAGATATTTCTGTGGAGATAGTACCTATTGCTTGCCATATCCTGATGGAACTCATTTGCCTTTGCCCTACAGTGGGCAATATCTCAAGCATTATCAAAATTGAAAATGGGTTGTTCCCCGTATGTACATAGGTAATTAGGGTTTTGGTTTGTTTGTTTCCTGTTTTTCAGTCTCCTCTCTTGTGTCACCCCATTTTTGTGCCCCATCGTGTTGAGATCATGTTCTTGAATATTTTGAGTGGGTCCGTTCTTTGTGTCCATAAATTTCTTGTCCCCAATCAAAGCTATGTTATCGAAGCTAATTTTGACTTCACAAAATTATTTAAAAATAAAAATAAAAAATGGAAATTTTAAAATTTTTCGAAGTGTTACTTTACGTGGTTTATCACCCTCATGACGACCGTCTCCTTTTTTATCGTTTTGGTCTTCATTTCATCCTTTTAGGTGAGAACTCTTCCCATAAGGGATTTAAATTGCATTAAAATACATTAAAATTAATTTTTAAATAACTTGGGAGTATTTAATTAAATAAATATTAATTGAAAAATTCATTCGACAAATTTTTATTTTATTGCTGGGAAGTAAGCTTATGCTTCCAACTGCCGGGAATGCCAAATTGGCTTCCCGAACCCGGATTTCCCCTTTCCTGGCAATCTTATTTTAATTTCCCGCTTGTGGGATTTTCTCCACCAATTGCCAAATCATGGATTGGCTAACGGGCAAGAAATCTCCCAATTTCCCACATGGGGAAATTGAATGGAGATTGTCACCCACTTTGCCATTCCCGTTGGCAATTGGCCGTTGCTTTCCCATTCCCTTGACAATTAATTCCACTACCTGGGAAGAGAGGAAGTTGGATTAATCCTCATAACTTCCTCCGTCAAACTCGTTGGAAATAGTCGTGTGAAGCTTTCCGATTGCTTCTTATTTCTTCTGAAGGACATAATATTTTATCACATCCCACAATACTACGAACACCAAGAAATAGAGAAAATTTTAAAAATTCACGCTCAGCCAAAGAGGGAGGATTTCTTTGCAGTTTAAGAGGTCAAAAATAGCCACGCTCAGGGAATTAATAGACCATACAATGGCCATGTAACTGTCTAGACCAGTCAAAGCAAGCTCCCATACAATGAGATCTAGGGCCAGGTCCACACAAGAGATAAAGGAAAATAATTTCCACGCATAGGACAACGCAGAAGAAAAAGGACAACATCAAGCAATTTCCCACGCAAGGTAAAGCGAGACCACACGTGAGGAAAGAAGGAGATTCCACGTAGGAACAGTTGAAGGAATCATCACATTTTTGAGGAGAGCAGTCAAAAATTGAAATAAAAAGAAAAGGAGACCACGTGAGGCAAAAAGAAAGACAACAAGAAAACAAAATAGCTCCCACACATAGAGTAAATTCCATGCATTTTTCTCTAATTTTTGTTTGTTTTTGTAGCAGGAGATCACCACGCACCCACTAGGTCTGTCCACGTGGGAGAAGTAAAAGAAAAATTTATTTTCCATGCATAGGCTCAAGCAAGAAAGAAGTTTCAGCCAAAACCCACCGAGATCGTCCCACGCAACCAAGGAGAGAGAGCTTTATAAAATATGAAAGAACAGTTTTAAAATCCCACGCACTAGCAGTGAGAGATCACCATACAGATCCTAAGCACAAGTAGCTTCCACACATGTAAGGGATAAAGAGGGATACAGCAAGTAAAGGCCACGCAAAGGAGAGGGCAGTTTTAAAACTCACAATTGGAGCAAACTAAGAGCCTGTGTAGCCCAAGGAATGGCTAAGAGCCCACACACCAGCAAAGAGCCACGTGCAAGAACTATAGGTTAGAAAGAATACCCACACATGGGATGAGCAAAACACCATGCACAACCAAAAGAAAATAATAAATTTTGCAGAGAAGAACATTTTTTCCCAGCTAAATAAAGATTAAATATTTTCTATTTCCGCCACAAGAAATCACGCGTTCTCAGGAGGATTCACGCATTGACATAAGATCACACCGAAGAAGTAAATATCAAATTGTGGGATTATTAGAATCGGGTGATTTTCACATACCAAGGAGAAATTTGATTCCAACAAATTTAATAAAAAATCGGGATATTAAAATCAAGTGTTTTTTGTTTATTTTAAATTATAAATAAATAAATAATCATCATCGAAATCGAAAATTATAACCTGATCAAGTTATTGTTATTATTATTTTAAAATAATAATAATAATATTAAAATGGAACATATTTTTCTTGCATTGACGGAGGTTTGGAGACTGAGACCCGACCGCTTTGCGTTGTTTTACGTGCCTGAGTCATTCTTCTGTGAAATTCATAATGGCCGAAAAATCTAACAAATTTGCAGGGAGATCGAGGAAGCCAGTGGAGAAATCAAACAAATCCACCCTGAAGTATGAATTTCAAGGAATTATCCCTCCCAGTTCCATTAAGTCAGCATATGACAACATCACTGATACAAATCGGGTCACATCAACATGTGATTGATGAGTGGGTGAAAACCGAAGGTAAAACCATTTTCTCATACTGAGACTTTACCATAGTGGTCTACCCCAAGCAATAACATTTCTTGTCTCGGTGCGGTGTTTGGAATTCGTTATTGCTTGCATGAGAGAATTATGATCACGAGAGGCGAGGAATTTTTAAAGATAATCACAAGCCTTTCCTCTTAATCACACCAGAGCACATTGAAGAATTGCTCGGCATACCCAGCTTTCCCAAGAATGTGGATATCACTTGCCATCAAGCACAAGAATGCATGGATGAAGTACTCTTGAGATGGAGCAAGATGATTAACAATAAGCTGGTTAGTAACCAAGAGACCTCAAATTGTGGGCTTCCCAAAGAAGCGTAATGTGATTAGTACGTGGAAGAAATTGGGGATATGATTACTATCCTAAATTGAGTTTTCGGTCTACCTTCTACTAGGATTTTTCACCCATGGATGTATCAATTTATCTATATCATCCTAGCTAAGAAAGAGTTTGTGGATTGGGCCACCATCATATGTAACACCCTTCACAAACAATTGATAGAAGTTAAGATGACTAGATGCTTCTACGGGATATCGTATTTGAGATATGCTATGTGTAGCAAGAAGAAAGTTATTTTCGGGACTTGAAATGAGAGGAGTCATGGGGCCGTCAAATAGTGTTTTTCATTATTACCCTCAACTCAGTTTCAAAAATAGTTCTCACCATTTTAGAAGAGTCAACGATGCATTCACCTTCTGCATAATTAGTCGAACTGAATCAAGAATCGAGGAAAGGTTTTCTAAAGAAGCCATGGGTGTCATTTCCCAATGGGGAACCTGGTTTATTCAATTTTCATCTTTTTCCTACACGTACGTGAGTGGCTATCTTTGGTACCCCATGGAAACTTACTAAGTACGTTGGTGACAGATGGGCATTAATGGAGCTGGCACGACAATTATTCCAAGTTCACTACCTTCTTAGTGACAAGCACCATTCAGGAATTCATTTCCCAATCCAAATCGGGGAATACCAATGTCCAAATCTTTTCAGTGCACAACTCATGGAAAAAGAGTTCACTCTCATAACCATCCATCCATATGTGAAGAGAGCTTAGTTTGATATCAATGGATATATGCAAAATATTATGGGAGCAAAGTATCAACATAATTCTACCATGGAAGATTTCGGGGCTGCTTTCTCCGACGAACATGAGGTAATAAGACGAGAGTAATCTCGCCTAACACTTTCTAAGATCAAGACCTTCCGCATCAAGAGCCCTCCTGATTCATTCATAAATGATTATGAGGATGTCATTGATCCCTCATGTGATGCAGTTGCATTTACCCCATTGCCTTGAATCGACTGGACCAAAAGAGATGAATTTTCTCTTGATAACAAGAATCAACCAATTATTGAAAGAAGCATATCTTGGTATGACAAAGAACTTGCCAAATTGCAATCAATTCTAGATCATGTTTCGGGATCACAAAAATTGCCAATACGAGGGGGCCTCCATTTGACCAAAGTCTCTTCTCGATCAACCTCTGTACCATTCAATCATACACAACAATCAAGAAAGGAATGGTTGCCAAAATCCACTTCGCGGGTAACATGTCACGAGGAGAAAGATATAAAGATCCTAACCCTAAAGAAGGAAGAGAGCGTGTGTCTGGATTTTCTACTTTGAGTAGAGATTCTTCTACCCACATCGTTAATAGTGCTCAGAAGCTAGTGTCAAACGATCCTCATCCTTCGTTTGAACAAGCATCCACTCGGGTGTAGGTAATTCAATTATCAAACACTTGAGCATGTAGTTCATGAAGGGATTTCCCACGATCTCCCAAATTATCAAGAAGTGGATATTGAGGTTGTGTCCCCTTAAATCGAGGTTGTAAATAGGGTTCTTGCGGGATCTCATGATGTCGAGGACAATGAGAATGTTTTTTGAGCTCTAAGATTCTGTATGCCAAAATAGTGAATGATACTCCTTCCTGGGTTGATTGAAGTGAAGAAAAGGAAGAGAGTTGTCAAGCCAATTGACATTGATTTTGATGCCCTTTTCAAACTTTCAAATGATGTCATTCCTAAGAAGCCTAAGGTGCTTTCTTGAATAATGGTGGATAGTGATGGAAATAGATTTGTAGACATCGCCATCCCTCAAGTTGATAAGGAGCGTGATGCCATGACACCTACTAATTATGAAGTTTCCAGACTTGGACTTGGAAGATCTACATTAGAAAGTGACATGGCGATGGCTTGAGATTCAATTGATATCGTGCTAAAGAGACTTGAGAAATACAAGTCTCAAAACTCTCAGCTCAAGGCTGAAAAGAATCAATTGGTGGAATATGTTCAACATTTGATAAACCCCATATCATCCACTTTCCCACTGCACGATGCGATTATCCGCCCCAGATGAAGATACTCTCAATTTGTCAAAAGAAATAAACACATTGGGCCATGTCACTAAAACTTGGCTTTCAGAGATTCTTGTTTTAGGCCAGGGGATGATCAAGACCACGGTTAAGCTTCATGAAGATGTCAGTGCGTATCTTGATCCAATTCTTTCTTTCAAAGAAAATTTTGTTTCTACTATATCAAATTTGGATGAGATATTACCCAGTTTCTGGAGATGACAAGTATGGAATCTTTAGTTTTAGCTATTGAAGGAATTCTCAAAATTTGAACATCGAGGACATGTTTTCCTTTGGTATCGCATCTCAAATCAAGAAAGACACTTCTCTAGGATTCTATGATCAATTATGAAAGAATTTGCAATAAAGCCTTCACTTCACTCTCCTTGATTCAAGAATTCATGACTGAGATTCCTTACTAACCTCGTAAATGAGCATAATCAAAGGTGTTCATCGAAGCAGGTGGAAGAGTAATTTTCACAATTGTTTAAGGACATGTACACTCCCACCAACAATTTCTCGTCAGTTTTGATGGAGCGGTGCATCAAATTAAAGAACTTATTTGAGAACGCTCAATCCAAAATTGTTAATTTAAATGATATGCCAAGTAGAATTCTTGAATTGCAGGTATTTTGTGAGGCTATTCTTCGACCAAGTGAACCTCCGGAAGAAGAAAAGATGTTTGAAACCTTGGGAAGGTTTAGATCCTTTCAACTGGCAAAAAGCGGCAGATCCTAATTTCACCGGCGGTTCAGGGAGTTAATTTTCTTAGTATCTAACGAAGTGGGAGAGTCCATTTCTCATATGCTTGAGATAGGCAGACCCCATTTCAATGGATAGGGAACTGGTTATTATTGTTAATTTTAAAAGGTGTTGTTATTTTTTTCGGAAACTATGGATATTTTAAGTAATTTCTATTTTTGAGTTGTCTTTAATAAAGTTGTTGAAAAAGTCAAAGGTCACTTAAGTGCCTTATTTAATGATCATGTAAAACCCTAACTACTTTGTAACCAAATTTTGGGTTATAAAAGGAAGTGAGGGGCTCATTTGTAAAGGGTGAATTTGAGAGAGGAGAAGAAATACTATTGTGTGCAAGCTTTGTTTCAGGAAGAAACTTTGTGTTCTTTTGTGAAAAACATTTTGGAGTTAATGAAATACGAACTTTGTGTCTCATTCATTATCTCTTGTAATATTTGATGTTCTTATGTTCATTAGATATTAGGTGTTTGAATCTTGCATGCTAATATTATCTTTAATCTTATTGTCAACGTTATTAATCAGTTGTTCTAGTTCACAGTGATCAAGCTCTGATTATCTACTTGCTCATGTGTGTTCCCTTTACACGTTCTTGTTTGGCTAGTTCAAACTCCATTTTATTTGTGTTGGTTATTTGTCTTTCTTCTTCGTGCAATATTAGGCTCTGTGTTTACCTATCTCTTGCATGTTCTTTGATTTCATTCCATTTCACTCATTTCCTTCATTCCATTCCATCTCCTTCATTCACTTTTCTTTCCATTGATGTTCCAAAACACCCCCACATACAATTTTGAATGTATACATTTAAATCTAGTTTTGGTTTTCAATAAAGGCAGCCTCACATTCATTGAGGAGGGACTTCATTCCCACACTATTGCATGTCATTTTACCCTTCCTCGCTCATTTAGCATTTTCCTATATTTTCTTCTCTATCAACCAATTTTATTCACCTTTCCCTCATGGTATACACATCCATCTTCATCACTCAATACATCATCAAAATTACCAAGTAAAACTACTTAAACCTTATTTTTTCTCATATAACATCAAGGTTGAGGGTCACCATCTCCTTATTAATTCCCCACCTCTCCCTTTCATCAAAATTTTTATTCTTAATCAACCAAGTCTATTATCCTCACCCTCACCGTATACACATACACTTTCACCCCAATAATGATTTCATCCCTAGAATGATCGCTTCATCTTCACCTTTTTACCTTCATTTTGAAATACGGACCATATCTTTCATCCATGCCAACCATCTTCATGGGAATCATCATATCCTCCCTCAATCACTTCATTAAATTATTATTTTTGAGGATACCATCATAATATCCATCATCAATCACTTTTTATTCTCAAGTGAATTTTTTATGTTCAATTTTTTTGGGAAGAATATTTTCATCACTCTATCACCCCATTAATTATGCCACTAGGAGCATCATCTCTTGAAATATGCATACCTTGTGATATTATTTTATCAAACAACTTCACACAATTTGATGAAGTGGCCTATTAATAAACATTTCAAAATACCATCTATCTTTTACAATCAACCTATCAATACCTTCACACAATCCACTAAAGTGGCCTACTAATCAACAATTCAAGCATCATCTATCTTGAAAAACCATCCTATTGATCCCTTCACACAATTCGATAAAGTGATTCATCGATAAATATTTCCAATTCCTTTCTATTTCTATTATCCCTACCACTAGGTAATATCATTCTATATATCCCATTTGTATACTTTCTTTGAAAGAGTGTTACTAGCTTAACACCCTTCTAAAGAGGGTTAAAATGTAGTCACCTTAAATATACTACCTCATTAATCAATTAAACTCTTCATCCCTTCCAAATCCCACATAATCCATGAATAACTAACATCTAATTAATTGTTTTGAATTAGTTTATTAATTAATGTTACCACTTAATTAGTTATTAATTTAACATTAATTAAATTAATTAATTGACGAGACTTATTTCACTACATTTACCCACGTGATGAATGTTAATGCACAATTGCTATATTCGATCAACATAATCCATGTTACATGATTCAATCAACCATTTTTACTCAAAAAAATTATCGTATCAACACCTATAGCACATCAAACTCTACATTACTCAAACACATCAATACAATATATGCAACAAATCAAGCTAATATTAATAAATAATATCATCACACAAAGATATTTTATGTACTCAACACAAAAGGCTATATATATCTCATATGTTAAAAATGATAATATAATGAGGGTAATGCCCTTCTCACAAAATGTCTACACATCATCATTGTAATCACCATCCTCACTAAAAATATTGATAGGATCTTGAGAGTTCGATGCCTCCCTATATCTCTATGACCATGCGAACATGATCGTAATCTATAATTTTGTAGCATCTTCTATAAGATTCCTCTCTTTTCCCTAGCCTCTACACATTTTTCCTACACACCCATCAACCTCAAAAATAGATCTTATGATAGATATATCTCGGTTCGAGGTTGAAGATTCCATGTTACCTCTGCTTGAATCTCATCCCACTTACTCTATAATGCAATGCATATGGAAACTTCCACAACTTCAAGGGTAAACAAATATGTAAATTACTCCCTTGTAATATGATAAACTCACTCTAACATCTTGCCCACTATTATGTCATTGGGGATGTTCTTGGTAAATTTCCTCATGAATGCATATGTGATCATTATCTAATATGTGTTTCTTGTACTCACATGATAAAAATCTACATATTAACTACTACTCATTTAATATTTTCCAAATATATCACGTCACTTCATTACATGCTACTATATACACAATCACAACATACTTATGATGATAAACGGACATGGCTATATCATTGTCTATGGGGAAATCTACCTCACTTGGACCATCCCCTCCGACAAGTGGGTGCATCTCTATTCAATCTCTTCCTCCTTTTTCACTCCACCTCCTCATCCACCTATGATTTTGGGAAACAATAATACCTATCAAGACTTTGATCATCATCGAGTATAAGTTACGGTACATCCCACGTCATCCATGGAACCTACAACCACTACAGGTCCACCTTATCGAGATGATGTGGGGAATAAATTTATTGGTGTTAGTCCTAAACTAATATCTTCTCTCAATGTTATATGTATCACTCTTCTCCACATGTATGGTGCTAGAGACAAATTTTGTGCTAAACTGAATTGATGCATCACATGCTTACATTGATAGAGCTCCCCTATTCTAGATTGTTGATTCTCCACATAATTTTTCACACTCTACATGAAGCATTGTGACATTCATTGACCATCCCATAAAATATCTATAATGTCTATATATGATCCAATCATGGCTCAATATATCTAATACAACTTGATACAATGTGGTGTTTAGGCCTTCCTCATGGGTATCACCCACTATGTTACAAATATATCTTGTTGGACCCAATCGACCCTATTACCTATAATGAACTACACTACAACTCTATTTAATTAGGACCATATATAAAATCATTTCAATTTTGCAACACCACCTTCATGGCTTTTAAATTAATCTTATACAAATCCCTATATAATTGGACTAACATATTCCATCCTCAAGCATATCTAGCACCATCATCCTTTATCAATTGGCATATCTACCACATCCCGTATGAGTTGAAACCCCACACCATCTTCTACAACAAAAATATAATAATACTATGATAAATTTTTACAATTTTGAAATCTCAATTCTCACAATATAAATCGAGTGAATAGTTGGATCCATAAGTCTAGTTAAACCCAACCAAAATCTACGCACATCAGTACATATGAAATGGTGCATATATTAATAATAATTGCACCCTCTCTCCCACTAGTAGGAGCCTTAAAATATGGTACAAATATTAATGCCATGTCCATCTCCTTTTGGGAGCCAACAATACAAGTATCCCACCACTCACACAATGTGGTGATCACATGCATATTTAGGGAACTCCCCTAATTTAGCTACATGTTGCAACTTGAACCTATCTAACACCTCCCATGTTAGGGATAAACAAAAATATATGTGGATGAATCCCACAAAATCACAGTAATAAGAACTATGAACATAAATTACAGAAAACAAATACACACAAATAAGACATGATTTAACATGGTTCACCCAATGTGTGATATATCCACCAAGAAACACTTGGTCAAATTTTATTAGGAGCCAACAAGAGTATAATCCACTCTTAGATCAGTCTTCTCACAATTACAATGCACAAATCTTGTTTGGAGCTATGCTAAACAAACTCTCTCAAATTCACACTTGAATTCACACACCCATGTATATCCGTAATGTACCATGGGTACTAATACCACGGGCCCAGAAATCGACCCATAAACCTATGGGAAAATACCACCCATATAATTAATACATGAAAAGACCATATTTTTGGATACTCCCAAAAACATTCTCGAGGGGTGTTGCCCCAAACCTTTGTAAGGATAAACAAAGAGTGTACAGTACTTTTAGTGTACAATTTAAACCACATATAACATGAAAATAGGATCCATGACCCTAACATCCTAGCTATCATCTTCTAAACACAAGACAAGATGGGTATCCATACGACTAACACCTCAAAACTCTCTCATATACACATTTCTTTGCAATCACATACCAATTCAAACATATATTAGATCATGTATTGTCAAGTAAAACTCCATAATAATCTAATAACATGTTAATTATCACACTTTACACTTGTACATGATATCATTCAATGTTACTAGTAGTGGGTCGGGACCATACATATAAAGTCAGGAATATACAAATTAGGGTAAAGACTGCATAAATCCATATGGTTCGACCTCAAAGTAAAAAATGAACCATTCGGTCCTATATACCCTGATGGTGTCAAATTTGAAAAAAATAATAATTTTAATAAATATTAAAATATACTAATATTTTTCAACAAAATCACAAGTTTTCAACACTTACTAGATCATCAATTATATGTGTCTCTGAATGACATATATGACCCGATTAAATCACAAGTGCAAAGCTTCTCTAGCATGTAGAATCCTCCCTCTCTCTATCTTATAAAGAACAAGTCACTATCAATCATAATAACAATGAAATTATTATTTAAGTTTTATACCATACTATTAATAGTAAATGGATGCCCTTGGTGCTATAGTCACATATCCTTATCTACTTATATCAACCGATTAATACCTTAAACTTATGCACTCCATATCTTGGTCTCAATTTCTGTAAATTTTCATGTCGTTTGTAGTATTGGGATCATTATTTCCCAAATTTTATACTCAACATGTGATGACATGTTATTTAAAATCTATTTGGGTCCCATGATCCTATTTTTCACCAATTTTAATTACACACACTCTATGTTTATGTGATCGCTACAACACTTTGTCTAAGTCACTATTCATAGAAATTCAATACTAATCTATTCTATTCTATTATATTCTATTCTATCTAGACTCAATCTCCCCTACATGATTTTTACACTCCATACCATTCCATTAGACATAGTCTCTATTTAAAAAATTATACATATACCTGATGTAGGCACCCTACTTCATTAGCACACCCTCAACAAGTTACTAGCAAACATTCAACAAGTTGTTAGCAAACAAAGCATTTATACAACTTAGTTAAGCTGTTTAAGGAACTTATTTTGTTTAATTTGTCTAAGTTCATACATACGAGAGAGAAAACATTCATTGATTAATGTTTTCAAACTCTTCAATAATCCATTATTTTATCTTCTACCACCCCGAGGTATGTAAAAGACTCAAAACTTACACATTATTATGAATCAACACATCTTTGTTTAGGCCTCTAACATGCATCATGATTTCTCTTAGTAACTACAACCTAATTTTTTTCTCACAATGTTTTCCTCTTTCCAAAGTATACTTTACCTCACTCACACCTTTTTAAAGCTTATTTCAATCAATAACACCCAATTTGCTACTTTAAGTACTTCTTCTTCATTATCATTCCTACCCATTATGCCCTAATTTTGGGTTTCTTATTCTCAATTATGGTTTTTTAATATGTGCCTTTGAAGACATGGTTCAAAAAGGGTCTCTCAAATCTCCCTTAACATTCCCTACCATATGTCAATTATTAGCAAGCATTGTTCAAATAAAGTCACTTCTTTCATGTCACTATCCTAGTTTCAAATATGTTTTTCTTGTCTCTAAATTCTCTTTGCAGCATCTCCTCTCCTATAGCCACACTTCACACACTTCAACCACGCTATAATTAGGTATAAAATGACTAAGACAAGTCACACCAATATTTCCTACCATATAATCTCAAGCTTTCTTCTAGATCACCTTAAGTCAAGCCTCTCTACTCACTCCACCATTGGAATGATTTAGTGACATTCAAAATAACTTCTAACATTCATGAGTTATCCTTTACCAATCTCAAGATTATCTTAAAATCTCAGAACCCTACTCAACATACAACTCTCATTATCTCATTTTTTTGTAATTTGGCTTTTATATGCTTACTAGGTCTACCTCCGAGGATTGTCATGCACATTTTTCTCAGTTAGGAAGATCCAAGACATTTTCTTAGGATTTTTAGTCACTCATTAATGTATTTTATCTTCCCTTAAATTTTTATTTTACAACTCTAAGAATTACATGTACTTCCTTTACAATTTCACCCTCCAAACTAGCCTTATGACCGTGTTCTAGGATCTAGAGTGAAAGCTGTCATTACATAAGAAATTATTACCATAGGTTTATCAAATTTCTTCCATAATCTCCTCTAGACTCTATTAAGATCATATCTTGAGAAAATCATGGAAAAAACATTGTTTTAGACCTTCAAATCCTTAACCCTAGCTCTGGACTATGAAACCCTCACCTAAAATCCCGAAAAGGATTAATTTGTTAGAAATTTTTCCAAAATAAGTTTTAAGACTTCAAAATCTTCATGGAATTTTGTTTATACCTCATGCACATGTAAATATTAACATAAGAACTTCATACCTTCCCCAAAATCTCTAATACTTATCCTTCTTCACTCAAATATGGTGTGCATGTGGGTTTGGAGTATTCATACTATGCTTCAACCAAAAGTGACTATTGAACCTTCACAATATCTTTCACAACTCTTCTACATGGTGTTAAACTATAAAGTAACATTCCATGCCCTAGTAAGTACTTGATCTTCACAATAACACTTCCTTCACATATGTTCATGACTAAAACATAACATTCTTAACGTAAAAATATTGAACCCATATAATACCATTTTCCTCAAGAGAGTTTTCTATTCTACTTACCTCCTTAAGTCTAAAATTTCTTACACTTCTTGCATGCATCACATTTTCATTCCTTTAACCTAAGAAATAACAATAGTTAGATATCAACCCATCCTTTCACAAGTTCATGCTACTTTCATAGTCATACTCCTTGTTATCAATCAACCCCTTGGTGTTTGTAGTGCCCACACTTTTATAGCTCAGTTACTTGTTGTTCCTCTTACTCTTAGACATGTTTTGGCAGGGATTTGATACATTTTGGACTTTACATTAGGAGATTTGATCTTATTAGACATGTATGGAGATTTAGGCGTATAGCGCCAATTTAGCTTGATTACTATGTTGTCGCATTATCTTATGATGTCATGGATACTAATTGATATGATGTTGTTTTGGACCATAATTATATTGATGGATACTTAGTTAGTTGCATGTTGGGATTCTAAGGATATATGTCACTTCATCATTATATCTAACTTATTGTGAATTGTGTATAATTGTGCACGTTGTCGCATTTCTAATTCCAGAGAGATGATATGCTAGTTTAGAACTCATTGATATCTTACTGAGTAGTTGATTCATATTTTATCGAGACAGGTGCGTTTAATGTGTGTAATGAGTGTGCAGGTGATAGGTCACAGGAGAACGTGGGATCAGGCCAGCTACACAATTTTACACAAGCAACCCATGGGGCTAAGTCCTAGCCGTGTTTATTGCATGAGGCCTTAGCATTAGAATTATTGTTTTGGGCACCATGGGTGACCCTCATTTGTAATGTAATATGTCTTGTATTATTAATTTTTCTTAGGGTGTTTAGTTTGTGTTGTAAACTTGTTTTGGGGAATTAATGGCCCCACTTACATTAATTTTTAAATTTTTTAATGATGTACTTAATCAAAAGGGTTTAGGGTCACATGTGAACCCTTGGGTGGGCCCCACACCCTCTACCCTTGTGCCAAATTTTCCAAACCCGAAATTGGGTTATTTTAGGCATTTTTAGGGACCCCTTTTTAGTTTGGGAGTTCCCTTAGCATGAAAATGAGCCCTTGGACCCTACCTAATAGGTAGGGGGGCTTAATTCCAAGGCATAGAGGGAGTTTCCCTCCCTTTTTGCCTCCCCTTTGGTCACATCCATGTAAGGGGTATGAATAAGTGTGCTTTATTAAAAATTACACAAGATTGTTTTGTTATCATTGTGGGTAATTTGGGAGAAGAGGGCTAAAAGTCATTTTATCCTTTCTCTCATTTATCTTTGGCATCTTTGACCTTGAAGGAAGAGAGGGGTGACACATGTCACCCCCTCATTTGTGAGGATTTTTGCTTGCTCCTCTTCAAATTCCCCTCATGGGAAAGGAAGAGGACTTTTTTTGGAGTTTTTGCTTGGAGGCTTGTGGATTTGGAGCTAGAGCTTGCTTGGGTCAAGAAGTGGAAGAGATTGATTTTGGAGAGATTTTCTTTGAGGTAGGCTTCTTGAGCTTATTTGTGGTTTTATGTCATACTAGATGTTAGTATTGTTTACTTGGAAATGTTGTTGTTGCATGTGGATTTTATTTATTGTTTACTTGTTTTTTCTCCCTCCATCATATGGCATGATGGAGTTTTGGAGTTTGTGGGGGAGAGAGAGGGATTTTCCCCTCTCAATCCTCATAGGCTTGATGGGCAAGCCTTGTAGGGTTTTAGTCACTCCCCTCAAATGGTTGAGGTGGGGAGGGTGGTTCATTTGGCTTGAACCTCCTTCCCCATTCTTGGTAAGGAAACCCCTTTGGGGTTTGAAAATCCTTCCAAGAAGGATTTGGTGAAAGGGTGGAGAAATAAGGAGGGATTGAATGAATTTGGAGAAATAAGGAGGGTATGGAGATCTTGGCTTTGTGTAACTAATGTTGGTTATAACTTTTGGAGAACTCTTTTCTCTTCCCCATTTTAGAGGTAGAACTTGGTTTCTCCTCCTTTTCATTTTTACAAATTTGGAGTCTTGTTTTAATCTTTGCCTTGTTTTTGTGTGGATGTAATGTTGTTTGTTCACCCTCACTCTTGTGCATAGTTGTGGATAGTTGTCCTCTTTCCCATGGGCTTGGGGGAGGCTAGCATGCATCCCAACCTTGGGAAGACATGTAATGATGCCTATGGTTGGGTGGTAAAACAAGATTTTTTCTCCTTGTATGGATTCCTTAAAGGCATTTGAAGTTGGATCTCAAGATGGAAGTTGGTGATAGTTGGAGTTTCATTGACATCTTCACTCTCTTTGTGGACATTACCTCATTGTATCTCTTTTGGATATGGCTTTGTGGAAACTTATACTTCTTGTAAAATCCTTATTTTGTAATTTGTATTCTTGTAAACTTGAGTCATTATGGATTTAGTAATCTCCCTCAAATCTTGCAAGAGGTTTGTAATTTTTTTCTTGAGTAGTTATGTATTTTGTGAAAAACATATTGTACATTGAGTTGAGCCTCTTGTAAATGAAATTGTGGTAACTCCTTTTTGAAATGAAATTTTTTTATTGGAAAACTTGTCTCTTCAAAAGAAAATATATTATTTATTGGAGATCTTACTTGTGTGCAAATCGAAAACCTTAAATTTGCCTTGTGTTGGAAGGAAAATCTAGTTGTTATATGAAGTTTGATTTTTAATATTGGAAGAAATTATTATCATTTGAAATGTACATCCCTTTGTAAAATTTTCATATATTTAGATACTAAGTGAAATTAGATTTAAAAATATTTCTACCACTATATGGTTTTAGAAATCTGATTATTTGTGTTCAAAGGAAGTTGATTTATTGGGAATATGGTTATTTTGATATTTGTCAAAAGAATAATAAAATAAATTAAACTTATATTAATCATATTTTCTTGGTTTATTATTGAAAATAAGTATTGCAGATTTATAGATTTAAAACTATTTTTGTTAAGTGCAATATCATTAGTCTTATTATACTTTTATTTCATTATGCATATATATATATATATATATATATATAGACACACACACACACACACACACACACACACACACACACACACACACACACACACACACACACACACACACACACACACACACACACACACACACACACACACATGTATTTTATATATATGTATGTATATAGAAAAACATAAATATTATCAATTTATATTCCGAATGATATATATATATATATATATATATATATATATATACACACACATATATATATATATACATATTATACTATATAATATATCATATACTATATATTATATATTATATATTATATATGTTATATATTCACATATAACTATGTAATATAAGTTATAGTTATAAATAAACAAAAAAAATATTGAACAAAAAGAAAATAATATAAAAATATATATACAATGAGAGGAGGGCCGAACCCTCCCCATCCTCCATGGCCACCCTCGGCCCCCGTGCCTGCCCCAAACCCTACACTCGATGTCCCCGACCTCCCACCTGCCATTGTCTCCCCCACAACCCCTTTGCCATACTCTCCCCACTCACCTTCTCGGCTGCAACATCCTCCTCCGCACACACTATCCTCCCTGTTCCACCGCCTATCCTCCTTGTGTAGCACCACCCTGTCCCTACTTTCACTCCCATGCACCGGCCCGCACCACCCACCACACACGGTCGATGCCCTCCTCACGTAGCCCTGCCCCTTCAAATCTGCCACCCCTTTTTACAAAAAAACAAATAAAATAACTATGTGCAAAAAAATTAAAATAAGGGGAAGAAAAAATTCTTGTTTTGGAATGAATTTCTAAAACAAATACCATACTGAGTTTAATAAAACTCCATAGCTCCTCCTCCACCCTAACTCGCACAAGAAAAAAGAATGAAATTCAAAATGAAAAAAAGAGATTTGAAAAAGAAGATCATAAGGATGTTTAGGGCTTTCTTAGGGAAAAATAAGATCAAGGGTTGAGAGCTCTTTAATCCTAAGGTCCAAAATAACCCTGTTCACTTTTAAGTCATGAGCATTTTAAATGGGTTTGGGAAAATAAATTAAAGGGGATGTGGGGGCAATTAAACTTAAAGAAGGGAAAATTAAATAAATTAATGAGGGGTGTATAGACCTTCTTTAGTGACCCTAGAAAACACTTAGTAGAAATAAATAATTAAAGATAAAATTTGACTAGTGGTTAATTAATTGGGTAAACTGAAATAGTGTAAAATAATTAATAATGGGAATCAGATATGTATTGTTAGTATTTATAAAAAAAAAAATTACCGACTTCTTGGTCCATTTTCCGGTGTCCCAGGCAAGGGGTACTACAAATATGTCTATCTATAGAGAACATTTCTTAACAATATATAAAGGATTCATGTAAGTTTTTAAACAAATACTTATTTTCTAAAGGTTCTCTGTCGAGATGATATTGTGTTACTTATTTGGAAAAAGAAGATTATACAAAGGATTGGATACACCATAAGACTCTGAATTACATGGTAATAAGGTTTGAGTTCCATTTCCTTCACATCTATCTTAAAAGATATCATATAAAACACAATAGTTTTAACACTTACAACTATTCACAATGATCCTTATACCTGTGATTATGATTGTCTCTATGCCACACACCTACCACAAAGGGGTTACAAACTTCCTTTGGTGAATAGCGCTAATAGTTCATAAATATTCAATCAATCGAACTTATTCAATCATACATAATTTTACTCACATGAAGGGATCATTTTACATAATTTTCCTAAGTTTCAAACCTCTTGAGACCTTCCATGGACCTTCTCATGTGCCACCCTCTCTACCACTTCCTCTCCCTCCTTCATTCGAATACATAACTCATTTATGACAAAAAATAACCAAATTTCACTCTAACTCAAGATGACAACTAACTAACCAACTCATGGTTAACTTGACTCAAGGTGGTATACCCTTGGAAATACTAGATTATGGTCATTTTATACCTTTTAAAACCTTACATAACCTTTATTTGCTTCACTACACCTTTTAACTTAGCTTTACATTTCAAATATTCAAATTATCACTTTTGGAGGGAATTTAGAAAAAGCATGTATAAAGGACTTACAACCATGAAGGGTTCAAACTCACTCTAAAACACCTAACTCGATTCTCTAACACCTATTAAAACCTAAATACCCTAGTTTATTCTTCTTTACAAGTGATGGTCCTACATCATACTTTGAAGGTGGAAGAAATTTATTGCTAGTACAAACAATTCTCCTCCTCCTCCTTCCAGGTTGTAGTATCTTCTTGATTTCTTCTTCTTCTCAAATTTGAGTCTTATTCATTGTCTTCCTTGCTTTTTCTTCTATCTTCCTTTTCTTTCTTCTTCTTATTTTAGCTCTCTAAAATGCCACTAGCCTTTAGCATCTTCATCATTTGAGCTCTCTTAAGAGATCCATATTTAATTTCTTTCAGTTCTCTTTCAAGAATACCTACACATTCACAACGAAAAACAATAATTAGATATAAAACATGGAAATATTTGAATCTTCTTCTCTTCCTTTTTCTCATCCACTAACTGCTCCTTAAAATCCATCTCAAATTATATTTTTCCTTCACTTTTTGCTTCATTTTCCTCTTCAAACATATGGTCTTTATCCTCAAACTCTATACAAGCATAAAAATATTCCTCTTCATCCTCACTCTCTTGTTTATTTTTACAAAACTCTTCATCTTCATCTTCTTTTAGGAAAGCTAAGAATCTTGCTATAACTTATTCTTCATCTATTTCCTCATCTTCTTCATAGATCACTCCCTTAATGACCTCTTTCTCTTTCTTTCTTACATTCTTCTTCTCTTCTCTCAACTTTCTTTCCTTTTCTATAATCATTTCTCTCAATTGTACCCTTTTTATTTTCTCACAAACAGCTCCATAGGCCACTTTACCTTATTTTTCATCACAAATCCCACTTCATGATACTCTTTTATCATACTCTCAACCTTCATCAACTCTTCTAGATTTTCCACATCCTTTCTCAATTCCCTTATTTCTTGTTCCATCCATTCCTCATGTCTTCTAGCTCTCTCTCTCTCTCTCTCTCTCTCTCTCTCTCTCTCTCTCTCTCTCTCTCTCTCTCTCTCTCTCTCTCTCTCTCTCTCTCTCTCTCTCTCTCTATATATATATATATATATATCTTCTTACCTCTTTATTTCATTTATCAACATCACCAAATTATTTATCCACTCCTCTTTATCCATTTTCTTTGTCTCTTTTCTCAGTCATTCTTCTTTATCTCTTTCGCTTAGCTTTCCATCCACAACCCGCACCACACCTTTCACATGCACTTTCACAAGTTATTAGCAACAAAGAAAATTTTAAACTTAATTAAAATTTATAGCTTCATCAAGACCCACTCGATACCAAAATGAAGTAGGCTCCCTAATTCATTAGAAAACATTCAACAAGTTGTTAACAAACAAAGAATTTATATAACTTAGTTCCCTATGTAAGGAAATTATTTAATTCAAGTTATCGAGTTCATACATACCAAGAGAAAACATTCATTGATTTGGTGTTTTCAACCTCTTCACTAATCCATTTTTTTAATTCATACCACCCTGAGATATGTAAAAGACTCAAAATTACTTACACATAGTTATGAATCAACACATCTTTGTTTAGGTCCTCTAATATGCATCATGCTTTCTCGTAGTAACTACAACCTCAACTTGTTCTCACAATGTTCTCCTCTTTCCCAAGTATACTTTACCTCACTCACACATTTTCTAACCTTATTTCAATCAATAGCACCCAATTTGCTACTTCAAGTAATTCTTATTCATTTTCTTTACTACCCACTATGATTTGATTTTGGGTTTCTTTTGTGTGCCTCTCAAGACTTGGTCTTGGATTTCTTGATATGAAGACTTGGCCTTGGATTTATTGATATGCCTTAAACAATATCAAAAGGGTCTCTTAAATCTCCCTTAACATTCACTACCATATTTCAATTATTAGCAACCACTGTTCAAATGAAGTCACTTCTTGTTTTTCACTATCCTAGTTTTTGTAGACACCGTAGTTTGATCAAAGTACTATTATTCCTAATATTTTTCTAACTACCCCTCCTTACAAATTGACAACACGTAATTAATTAGGATCATCTAACTCATCGCTTACTTAAATTTGTTTGGTCGTATTTCTCCTATAAACCAACCAATGGGGTTGATATAGTCCTTATTGGCTAAAACTTCTTCTCATCCTCTTCTATACCACTTTTACTAACTTCCTAGACTATCAATCCATTTCATTGGATTGATTAGACCTCTAAAAATTCTATCAAAACCATAATTCCTCTATAAACAAGATTAACTATCCTAACCTAGTTTAACTAGTCCTAACCATGATTAACCTCTTCTAAGCCTAGTCAAATCGTACTTTGACTCACTAATCAAATTTTTGACTACTTTTTAGTCCCATATGCACCAAAAGTATCCCATTTCTGAAATTGAAAACTATAAATAACCCACTACCTCTATACCATTTCTAAGAATTCTCCTCCTTCCTAACATAAAATATAGTATTTTGCTTAGGGTTTAGAGCTTACTTCATTTTTTATTGAGCTATAGCTTTTTCCATTACACTACACACCAAGCATTGAGTAAATGCGAAACCATTGGCCTCAATCCCTTAATGTTGAGCTCCCATTCTCATAATCACAAACTAATTACTTAGAATTCTTACTAGGTTCATTTATTAAAGCTTTTAAGAATAGATGATTACTAAATATGTTAGGTTGCTTGTTTATTTCAAGTTTAATGCATACAAAGTGATGAATCCTTTTTATTTCTTATCTAATGGTCCACTCGATCACTTTGTTTAAAGATTTTGGGGTTTATTTAGAGATTATTACCCCATGCTCATAGCTTTAACAAATTTTTCATTGAACACATTTGGCACACCCGGTGGGACACTTAGTCCATCCTCCATTAATGGAGTCATTTTGAAGCTTTTATTTTAGTTTCTAACTTTTACATGTTTTTATAGGGTTAAATATTTTTCCTTGGGATTTTTAGCTAGGTTTTATGTAGTTAACCTTCATTTTCATGCTTCTTTGTTAAGTTTATGTTAGAAATTGCATTTAATGGCTAAATTCTAACCTGTTGACACTTTTAGAATTTCATTTTCCATGTTTTTGGTGGGTTTTTAGGAAGATGCGCATACACCTTTCACAACCCTAGCACTGTTGACTATCATTTTTTAGCAGAGGTGTGCAGGCACCCAAATCCATGCATATATACACGATAAGCAGGGCATATGCCCAAATCGTGGCACACATACCCTTCTACCATCACAAGAACCCAAACTCACACGCAAACACCTTGTGTATTCTCGTCCCTCTATCAAAAATTTTACTGGATGCGCATACGCCCAAACCATGGAGCATGAACCATTTTTATAGTGCAAACACCCTCTACCAAAGGCACCCACACCTATCATAGCTTTACCATTTTTTTCATTTCGCTAGCACAAACACCTATTCTCTAGCGCAAGCACACTTATGCTAGCATAAACATCTCTTGGGTAGTGTAAGCACTCTACAGACCTGCTAAGTTTACACAGAGGGTAGAAAGCACCATAACCCATGCACACATGCCAAAATAGGCATGCATACACCTTGAAGGGTGTGCAAGTGTCTCTGTTTGATCCGGATTTGTTCATATAATTTTTAGTGCTCCTAGTTTGGGTCATATCTTTTGGCCCATTGACCCATTTTCAGAGTTTGAATAGGTGTCAGAAAGAGCATGAAAAGAAATTTACGAGGGAAGTTCCAAAAGTAATATACCTTTAGTATCATTACTTCTATCATCAAACTCCTAAAGTGCCCTAGAGACCTCTAAAAATGCAAAATACTAAAAACCATTAAAAATCTAGCTAAAAATAGATTTATGGAATTTTCTAATATTCTTGGTTTTCTAACTTTCTCACAGGGTTCTGACAGTGGTTTACAAGTTTCTCTTCCATCATGTTTTTCATACTAACTTAGTTAAAGTGTTTTCATCTTTATTTGTGAAAGTTTGAAATGCGTATGCTCTTCCCTCATGCCTTTCTAGTGATCTTGGGAATAAAAAATATTTCACTAATTTCTTCATACTTGCAAAATCGATTCAATTAGCTTTCAAAGTTGGTTAAAAGGAACTTATTTTCACAATTTACTTAATTATTTTCCATTTCTTACAAAATTTGAGTGAGATACCTTGTTGTGTATGCTCTTTCCTTGCATCTTAGGACGATCTAGGAAATCAAAAGCAACATCTTATCTCCTTTATATGACGTATTGGAAAACTACTAATCTTGGTATATAGGACCAAAAATGCTTGTCAAAGAAAGGAGGAGTCAAGACAAAACAAAAACCTTCTATATACGTGTTTTCATACAGGTTTCCAAATGATGTGCTACTTAAAACCACATTAAGTTAAGCAAGATAAAAACAAACCATTTCACTTCACATTGTTACATGTTTTGGAAAAGGGTACGCCCCTATCCACTCAATCGAACATAAACCCTTCGGCATAACACCTTAAGCTACAACAATGGAGGTGGTTCCAGAACCCTAAAATAATCCATTGCTGATAAACTAAAGTTCTTCATCAAAAACAAGCATGTCAAGTTAGTGATGGCATTACGGACTCCAAAAGAGTCCAAACCATGTAGATTGGTCCGCTTTTAAATCTCTCACAAGGATCTCATCCTAAGTCACCCACCAAACATGCATTCAATCCATTAACAAAATCCATATCTACCATACTAAAATAATTAGATAACGTAAACATGGTGGAGTACCCAACCGCGACGGTACCATACCCAGAAGATGCTCTAAAACCCAGTTGGTTCAAAGAATATGAGTACTGTGACTTCCACCACGTTAAAGGGCACAAGATAGATAGGTTCTTGAGACTATGCCATTACATACAAGACCTCATTGAAGATGGAAAAATCGCAATAGATTCTTCCCCGACTCAGACAAGGTCTAAATGAGAAAATGGGTATCTTCAAAGAGACCTTTCCTAACCATGTAGATAAAAAGAAAAGGAAGTAAAATCATAGAAAAACTTCCAATGACTATAGGACTTCTACCTATGTTTACCCCACCAATGATAGTCCCTTCAAATCTATCATAGGATGTATCCGTTCATCTGATGAATAGGTCAATAATATTAGGATATTATAAAATATTTATGTAGTAGGGATGCAACACACTCGTTTGATCATAATAGATCCCCTACCTATTCCTCAGAAAGTTTAGTAAAATTTAATAGAATAGTTAGAGAAGATGCCCGCTAGGATATCAATCTTAGATATCCTCAAAATCTCTATTGCCCATAAAAACATATTGTATAAAACATTGTAGAGTTTGGGAGTCTCCACCAATGTAGATCTCACGCGCCTCCAAAACATGATTACACACCTCAACTCCAACGATCATATAAATTTTTATTGTGTTACAATCTAGTGTAACCACCTGTAACACAACTTACCCTTATATATAGAAGTAGTTGTTACCACCGCAAGATCAAGAGAGTACTTATGGATGGTGGATCCGGTTTAAACATTTATACTTTAAAGCTAGTTAAGTAACTAGGCCACTCAGAAATGGATCTAGGTGCCAAAACTATTATAATCACGGCCTATGATAATGAGGAGCGAGAGTCAGCAGGCACTATAGTGATTCCAATGGAAGTAGGGCTGACTTTTCATGATACAACATTCCATGTCCTTGACTTGGATCTACCATACAACATGCTCTTAGGACACCCATGGATCCATGCCATGCAAGCCATTCCTTCAACTTTCCATCAATGTATCAAGATGTGCCATAAAGGATAGATAATCACCATTCAGGGTGATCCAAAACCATTTACACATTACAGAGCCTTGCATAGTTTTTCTCATGCACTTATGAATGTCCTTCTACAAATATTGTTGTTCCTTTACAAATAGAGGTTATCAAGGAACGTGTGGATCCATATTCACTCACTCCTTACAATCAATACTTTCATTTGTTGGTCAACCCTTTCACATCATGGGAAGCAACATCAGAAATATATGGCCCAAGTGAGCCATTCACTCTTTAGCAATCCTTATTAATATCAGATATATCAATGTCACCCAAGACACATGGTAAACCTTATTTTCAGTTCAAAAGAATTCAGGATCAATGCCCTAAACCATTAGAGAAGTTCATTCCTAGTGGTTTCTTATCTAAGGAAAAGATGTTAGAAGATCCCACCAAGCAGAGTACTTAAAGGTACCATGGCTTCATGCCATCAAGCCCCGCTATATGTCAAAGGCCACCATATGATGTTTGGCATGGGTTATAATGGGTTTGGATGTGGTATCAATGTGCAAGGGCGATTAGAACCCATTTTGATCCCTTGCTTCAAATCAAACAAACATGGTCTTAGAATAAGACCACATGACGATCCACCCTTGAGACCGATGCCACATCTTCCAAACGTGAGGAAGACTCATCTCATTTTGATAGTGATACAGATTCCTAATATAGCCTCTATGAGGATCTTACCTCCACTAAACTATTCCCTAATTCAGTTGTCCTTACCTTATCTCGGATCCAATCCTCAAACCAATTACCAAGTAACCCTTGTATATCCCGAACTTGTAGATTGGGATCAAAATTTCACATGCCAATCGATTTCTTTGAGAACGATGAGGCATTTGCAGAATTCATGGGACTCAGGGATTCTATTATGGCTGCGGATCATAAGAAAGGCCTTACAATTCAAGTAGAAACCTTCACATACTTTGGAGAAGAAGAAGAGATGTGTGGATGCTTGACTAAAAATCTCGGAAGCAAGCATAAGGATGCTCTAGCAGAAGCCTTGTGGAAAGAGTAAATGTAAGTCTCATAGTTACAAACTATTTAAAGCACTCATGTATGCAAGCAAAACAAAGAACCTATGGAAAAAATGATCTATCTGTTCAAGGATGATGATGAGCTACCAAGGGAGGTTGACCTTACTCTTCCCCCTGATCCTATGCAGATGGAAGATACCTCTAATATTCTTGCGAAGAAACCATCAGTGTCAACATTGGCTCGGAAGAGGAACCTAGAATGATAAATTTGGGAGCTTCGCTCTCAACTCAAGAGTAGAAGGTTTTGTAGAGTTGTTAAGAGAATATGGAGATATATTTGCATGGTCATACATTGATATGCCTGGTTTAGACCTAGACTTGGTCGTGCACAACCTTGTTGTGCACCCAGATGCCAAACCCATCAAGAAGAAGTTGAGAAAGATGCACCCTAAAATTACACTCCTTGTCAAAGAGGAACTAAAAATTTATTAGCTGCTTGATTTCATTAAACCTATTGACTATTCAGATTGGATATCTAACATAGTCCCAGTTCAGAAGAAACCTGTTGGCATAAGGATCTGCACCGAATTCCATGACATCAATAAGGCATGTCCTAAAGATGACTTCCCCTTGCCTAATATTGACATGATCATTGATTCCACCACCTGGTTATGAAATGTTGTCCTTAATGGATGGGTTTTCAAGTTATAACCAAATTAGGATTGCAGAGGAAGATCAACATAAGACAACTTTCATCACCCCTTGGGGGAAATTTTGTTACAAGGTCATGCCTTTCAGACTCAAGAAATGGGGCCACCTATCAACGCAATGACAATCATCTTCCATGACATGATGAATGACATCATGGAGGATTACATTGATGATATTTTAGCAAAATCTAAAAGCAGAGGAGAGCACCTTGAAGTGCTAAGACGTATTTTTTAATGTCTCTAGGATTACAAAGTATGTTTGAATCCTAAGAAGTGTGTCTTTGGAATTTTTTCAAGGAAGCTCCTAGGTTTCATTATTTCACAGAGAGGAATAAAGGTAGATCTTACCAAGGTTACAACTATTATAGAAATGCCTCCGCTTACAACTACCAAACAACTAATAAGTTTACAAGGGAATATTTAGGAAATCTATCATTTTATTTCACAACTTGAGGATAAGTGCTACCAATTTATGCATCTCCTCAAGAAGGATGTTTTATTCAACCTGGTACCGACTATCAAAAGGCATTTGCACTACTTGAATAGTACCTTGTCAACCCCCCGTATTAATGTTTCCTACCCCAAGAAAACCTCTCCTCTTGTACATCTCAGCTACCCAATTTGCTATTGGTGCACTACTTTCCCAATATGACCTAGACCATAGAGAAAGGGCATTTTATTATCTTAGTCACACCTTGATTGCCTACGAACTGAATTACCCATAGATTGAAAAGGCTTGTTTAGCAGTCATCTTCACCTTTCAAAAACTTTTCCATTATCTCCTTAACAAAAAAACCAAGATAATATCCAAATTTGATCCTCTCAAATACCTTCTATCCAAACCCACCCTTACGGGATGAATGGCTAATTGGATCATTCTCCTAAGTGAATTTGACATTGAGTTTGTAAACCAGAAATCCTTGAAAGGACAAGTATTGGTTGATTAGTTGGCAGAAGCTCCTCTACCAGGAATGGAACCTTTGTGTCTGGATCTTCTAGATGCATCCATGATGTATGTTTAAGAGATTGTATAATGATAAGTTGATTTTGATGGATCATTCACCTTCCACAGATCGAGGGTAGGGGTAGTGCTCATCACTCCCACAGGTGAGGTTATTCCAAGAGCATTCTGTTTGGGATTCCCTTGCACTAATAACATTGCAGAGTATGAGGAACTCATTTCTGGTCTCAATTTGGCTATCACTTGAATATCATATAGCTACGAGTCATTGGAGACTCCCAACTCATTATTAGACAAATTAATGATGAGTATAAGGTTAAAGACGAGAAACTTATTCCATACAAGAAATTAGTTGAAACCTCAAGGAGTATTTTACATAGATTGTATTTGAGAAAAATTAAGGTCATATAATAAATCAATAGATACTATGGATATAATTGGATCTCTCTTACACATTCCACCTCAGAGAGAAAATGCCATTCTTTATAGAGCATTTACAAATATCCACATACGACATACTAGAATATTTTTGGCATGTGAAATTATTGGTCCATCCTCCCTTTCGTACGACTCCTATATTTAGATACCTACAAGATGGCACATTTCCCGTGACATTACCCATTCAGAGAAGAAAACCCTTATCCATCGTATAACCTATTATACCCTCCTAGAGGCACCCTTTATCATCGTGGCTATGAAAGAAATCATCTTTTTGTTTGGATGTTATCGACTACCCACACTATTAGGGGAGGTGTAAGGTGGTATTTGTGGAGTGCATACTGGTGGTATGGTCTTGTCTAAGAAGCTCAAGGGTAGGTTATTATTGGCTCGCCATGGAATCGATGTTGTAATTTTGTCAAGAAATGTGAGATTTTCCAAAAGTATGGAAACTTGATACATGCACCAACACAGGATTTACAGCTTATCGCAACACCTTGACCATTTTCTAAATGGGTCCTGGATCTCATAGGAAGCTCCATCCTTCTTCGATGGACACACCCATATTATCACCGCCACCGAGTATTTTACTAAATGGGTAGAGGTCATGGCCTCTTACTTATGTCACCAAAGGCAAAAATTTCAAAATTCATCATGAATCACCTCATCTCGCCGATATGGTATCCCTTCTACCATTTTCACTAATAATCATAAAGACTTTAAGAATAAAATAGTTAACACATTGTGCCAACACTTCCATATTCATCTTAAATGGTCTACCCACTATTATCCCCAAGGTAATGGGCAAGCCGAGGTTACCAATAAAACTCTTCAGATAAATCATGGAGAAAATGGTAAGTAATATTAGCCGTAATGGCACTTATAGATACATCCTGCCCTCTGGGTCTATTGAATCTCCATCTACACTCCTACTAGTGTGACCCCATATTCCCTAGTTTATGGAACTAAATCCATCATACCCTTGGAAGTGGAGCTTCCCTCCCGAGAATATCTCTCCAGGATTATCTTGATAAAAATGAAGACTATAGAGTAGCTCGGCTAGCAGAACTAGAGTTGTTGGATGAAAAGCATATAAGAGCGCTTAATCACCTCAAGGTCTATCAGAACAAAGTATCAAGAGGATATAACAAATAGATCATTCATCATGAATTTTATGTAGGTGATCTAGTGTTGAAAGAAAATCAAAAGAATATCGTCAAAGACAAAGAAAAGAAAGGTAAGTTTGAGGCCAACTGGCTAGGGCCTTATGTGGTGGTTGTTAAATATGGGTCAAGAGCTTATAAACTGGCATATTCATATGGTGAAGAGCTTCTAGAACCTATGAACACCATGCATCTCAAGCGGTTCTATCCTTAAGCATGGCGCAAATATCAGATAAGAACTAAAAAGTAGAAAAATAAAGAAAAACAAGCAAAACATGAAAAAAAAAAAATAGTAAAGAAAAAAGTTCGTCCACGTGTGAAAACCATGAAATTGTCACACAAGGCGTGTATTTGAGTGAAAATTGGTTTCGATGCTCAAAGATGATTTTTCACACAAGATACTTCGTGCATCCTGGATGGGTAACTCTTACCAATTTCTAGGATTGATCTCCTCATGAGGTCTAGGAACCCTCACCGAATCTATCTTGCAAAGTCATGATCTCGGCTTATTTTATCTTATATTTGTGTGAAAAATTATTCCCTTTATATATTCCCACATCGTGTGGGGTATCCATGCTTCTTTGTCCTATACATTGATTTCAAAACATGACCTTAGAAAATAAAAAAATCCTAAAAAGGATACACAAAAATCTAAATATTCAGAAAATCCTTCTAGGGATGAAGCTACAAAAACATTATAACATTTTCTTAGGGAAACCCCGAAAACAATGTAAACAGTAGCCTTGAAAACTTATCTTTCAAGATAACCCAAAAACATTAGAAAATATATCAATGTTGTCCCATAAAAACAAGGTAGTGATTTAATTACTTTTTAGTTGTCGGTTTGTATAGTTTTTATTGAGAGTGCCTTTTGTGTTGTGTGATGGTTCATTTGCTTACCTTAGATTAGATCTTGTTTGATTTAATCGTGTGTTGCATTGAGTTCATTTTTAGCTTTCATACTTGTAAAATATTGTTATGTTTTCATCATTTGTTGTATGCATCTATTAGGATTCATTTTATTTACTTAGATTGAATACCAATTTAATCTATTGTTAGGATTTGCATGAGTTCATGTCTAGTTGCATTTCATGTTATTTTGTATGTGTATATTTGTTTAGTTTTGTTAACTTTTGCTTGTGTGTTTTCAGATACCGCACATATATTTGTGATCACATCTATCATCTATCACAACATCATATACTACATCATATATACAAAAATGCTAAGTTTTACATCATGCATGTATACTAAGATAATAATCACATATTGTATTAATGGGGGCAAGAGGGGTTGCGCATGATCACAAATCTAGCCCCCGTACTAATATCATCTAATATCATCCCAAATGCTAACATCTACCAAAATATCTCATGTAAAAATGTAGGATATCATCTAAATCACCCTTGGGAACTATTTTCCACCTAGCGCTTATCTCTTCACCCTAGGGCATTTTTAAATATTTCCAGTGCTTCTTGTCTTCTATTTTTATCTAGTGCCATGATTATTTTTAAATAATTATTGTTGGCCCATTTGTCTTCTCGCCGGGGCATTTTATTGCCACCCGACACCTGTTCTCTTTGCCTTGGGGAATTTTTGCATGCTTTTAGGTGACCTTCCATTTCCTAAATTCCTTTGACTGATCAAAAATTTTAAAATTATAAAACCATTCAAAAATCCAAAAAAATCGTAAACACTTCGAAAATGGACTAAAATTGGTAAAAATCTCATTTCAGAGTTGAAATCTATGTCTCTCACATGACACTCATCTCGTATCTTGCTGAAATTTTCACATGTTTTGAAATAACGACTTGTGGATCACCTAACTCTACAATCATTTACAAAATCTACACTACTTACTTGTCCGTACTCTAGGGCACTATTAGTTTCTTGGTACTATTTTCATTGTGCACATTGCTTTTCCATTGGACCCAAATGTCCTCCATCCTTTCCCTTGAATATACAAATTTTTGGGGCATCATTTTAAACCCTTGTCGTTTATCAAAACATTTGGGACTGCATATCGATAATAAAATATTTGTGTAATCGTGATTGTACTTATCTCCTGTTAAGTGAGTTTGTTTACTTCTCATATTTCATTGCATGTTTGTGTGTTGCATGGAGTTGATATTTTAGTAATGGAAAGTTTTTGTATCTTTGATTTTCATTTCATTTTACACTTTCATCGTATGCTTACACTTTAATAAGGACCGATGACGAGGATGGTAAGAAAAACAATTATTAAACATTATTTACACTAGTTTATGGATAGCTCAATATCCCTTTTTTCTTATTTTTTTCTCAACTTCTCTTCACACTTTTCTTTCTTCTATTCTCTTTTCGATTGTCAATCAAGTTCTTCCATCACCCCATTAACACTCGAGGGGGCATCCCTTTAGCTAACTAATGTTTCTTCTTCTACCCTTCAAAAAATTCATTTGCTTATGTTTGTCTACTTTCTTTGAAGTGACCTAGCTTACATC
Organism: Taxus wallichiana var. yunnanensis; assembly: GCA_018340775.1. NCBI lineage: Eukaryota > Viridiplantae > Streptophyta > Pinopsida > Cupressales > Taxaceae > Taxus > Taxus wallichiana. The sequence continues at coordinate 106,642,081 of CM031234.1, forward strand.
ACCCCAAAGAGGGGAAAATGTAGACACCTATAGTTTGATCAAAGCACTATTATTCCTAATATTTTGCTAACTATCCCCCTCCTTGCAAATTGACAACACCTCGTTAATTAGGCTCCTCTAACTCATCGTTTATGACATTCTTTTGGTTGTATTTCTCCTATAAACCAACTAATGGGGTTGATATAGTCCCTTATTGGCTAAACCCTCTTCTCGTCCTCTTTTATACCACTTTTACTAACTTCCTAGACTATCAATCCATTTCATTAGATTGATTAGACCTCTCAAAACTCTCTCAAAACCCTAATTCCTCTCTAAACAAGATTAACTAGCCTAACCTAGTTTAACTAGTCCTAACCATGATTAACCTCTTCTAAGCCTAGTCAAATCTTACTTTGACTCACTAATCAACTTTTTGACTCCTTTTTAGTCCCACATGCACCAAAAGTCTCCCATTTTTGAAATTGGAAAACTATAAATAACCCACTACCCCTAGACCATTTCTAAGAATTCTCCTCCTTCCTAACATAAAATATAGCATTTTGCTTAGGGTTTAGATCTTATTTCATTTCATTTATTTAGCTATTTCTTTTTCCATTGCACTACACACCAAGCATTGAGTAAATGGGAAGAACCATTGGCCTTGAAGCCATTAATGTTGAGCTCTCATTCTAATAATCACAAGCTAATTGCTTATAATCCTTACTAGGTTCATTTGTTAAAGCTTTCAAGAATAGAGGATTACTAAATATGTTAGGTTGTTTTTTTATTTCAATCTTAATGCATACAAAGTGATTAATCCTTTTTATTTGTTATCCGATGGTCCATCGATCACCGTGTTTAAAGCTTTTGGGGTTTCTTTAGAGATTCTTACCCCATGCTCATAGATTTAACAAATTTTCATTGAACACAGCTTTAAATTTTTTTCTTACCTTTAAATTCTCTTTGTAGTATCTCCTCTCCTATAGCCACATTTCAACCATGCTATAATTAGGTATAAAATTAGTAAGACAAGTCACACCAATCTTTCCTACCATATAATCTTAAGGTTTCTTCTAGATCACCTTAAGTTGCTTCTCTCTTCTCACTCCACCATTGGAATGATTTAGTAACATTCAGCATAACTTGTAACATTCATGAGTTCTCCTTTAGCAATCTCAATATTCTCCTACAATCTCACAACCCTACTCAACATACAACTCTCACTATCTCATTTTTGTAATTAGGCTTCTATATGCTTATTTAATCTACCTCTAAGGAGTGTCATGCATATTTTCCCATTTAGCAAGATCTAAGACATGTTCTTATGATTTTTAGTCACTCATTAATGTATTTTATCTTCCCTTAAAGTTTCATTGTCCAACTCTAAAAATTACATGTACTTCCTTTTCAATTTGACCCTCTAAACCAAACCTTTATGACTCGAGTTCTAGGATCTAGAGTCAAACTATCATAAAAATAAGAATTTATAACGATAGGTTTATCAAATTTCTTCCTTAAGCTCCTTCTAGACTCTATTAAGATCATATCTTGAGAAAATTAGGGAAAACGCATTGGTTTAGACCTTTAAATCCTTAACCCTAGCTCGACCTATGAAACCCTCACCGAGAGCCTCGAGAAGGATTAATTTGTTATAAAATTTTCCAAAATAAGTTTCAATACTTCAAAATCTTCATGGTATTCTATTTATACCTCATGGACGTGAAAATATTAACAGAGGAACTTCATACCTTCCCCAAAATATCAAATACTTATCCTTCTTCACTCAAATTTGGACCGTGGACGTGGGTTTGGAGTATTCGTATTGTGCTTTCAAGCAAAAGTGACTCTTGAACCTTCACAATAGATTTCACAACTCTTCTACAGGGTATTCAACTATAAAGTAACATTCCATACCCTAGAAAGTACTTGATCTTCACAATAACACTTCCCTCACATATTCTCATGACTAAAACATAACATCCTTCACATAAAACATGAACCCATATAATACCATTTTCCTCAAGAGATTTTTCTATTCTACTTACATCCTTAAGTCTCAAACTTGTTACACTTCTTGCATACATCACCTTTTCATTCCTTTAACTTGAGAAATAACAATAGTTAGACATCAATCGATCCTTTTACAAGTTCATACTACTTTCCACGGTCATACTCTTTTTGTTATCAATCAAACCCTTGGTATTTATCTCAGAGAGCATTTCTTGATAGCATATAAAGGATTCATGTAAGTTTTTAAACAAATACTTGTTTTTTAACCCTTATAATAGGGTTCTCTCTCCGAGAGGGTATTTTTTTACTTATTTGGCAAAAATAATATTATACAAAGGATTGAATACACCATAAGGCTCCTGAATTACATGTTAATAAGGTTTGAGTTCCATTTCGTTCACAACTATCTTACAAGATATAATATCAAACACAATAGTTTCAACACTTACAACTATTCATAGTCATCCTTATACCTATGATTATGATTGTATCTATGTCACACACCTGCAACAAAGGTCTTACAAACTTCCTTTTGTGAATAGCATTGATAGTTCATAAATATTCAATCAATTTAACTTATTCAATCATACATGGTTTTACTCACATAAAGAAGCCTTATTCACAAGAAGGGATCATTTTACGTAATTTTCCCCGAGTTTTAAACCTCGCGAGCCCTTCCATGGCTCTTCTCAAGTGCCACCCTCTATACCACTTCCTCTCCCTCCTTCATTCAAATACATACCTCATTTATGACAAAAATAACCAAATTTCACCCCGACTCAAGAGGAAAACTAACTAACTAACTCATGGTTAACTTGACTCAAGGTGGTATACCCTTGAAATATTGGATTATAGTCATTTTAAACCTTTACAACCTTACATAATATTTCTTTGTTTCACTATACCTTTCAACTTAGCTTTACATTTCAAATATTCAAATTCTCACTTTTGGAGGGAATTTATAAAAGCATGTATGAAGGATTCATTACAATCATGAAGGTTCAAATTCACTCTAAAACACCTAATCGATTCTCTAACACCTATAGAAACTCAAAAAAAAAAATCTTCTTTACAACTGATGCTCTTGCATCATATACAATACTCCTTTATCATGAAATAGTCTCTATTTCACACCTCTAAAAGCTCAATACTACTTTGTCAAAACTTTATCTCTTCTATAGTTATAATATATGTTTGGAATTTAAGATCAATGAACTTAATATATTTTTAACTACCTATATTATTAATTCTAATGTGAAGTCAATCAAATTTTTGTAAACAACAAACTCTTATTATAAAAAAATTCTATCAAAATTTGATAACACGAGTTCAAGTTTCTATCAACACTTACTTTCATCTCAAGAAATTCTATTTTCCATCACCCGTTGAACCTTGTTCATTAGTGTTGTCATTGATGTCAAGTGAAATTTATGGAAAAGGAGTGAATGGTGAAGTGAGGCTTTGTAAGGGACATGAAGGTTTATTGGTAGTGCCTTATCGTTGATGATGCATTGAGCTTTCAAGATGATTTCGTTGTTCTGCAGCTTGGTTAGTGAGGTAGGATTTCACCGAAGGAATGGAGATGGTTGGTATGTTTGGCTTAGAGTTTCTACATGTCATATGTGATTATTTTATCATGGGAAAGAACTCTTACAAGTGGTTTTTAGGTCATCCGATAGAAGTCTCGTTGAAACCGGCTCATTTAGGCATAGTTCTAGAGCCTAATGAGACCTAAAAGCTTGATATAGATAATGACGAGACCATGTAAGCATGGAAAGAGCCTAATAAATGTTTTCTATGGCATGTGTGAGGAACAACAAGGTGTATTTCATCTCTTGGAGGAAAAAAATCAAAAAGTGAACAAAAATCCTTTTGAGGACTAACAAAGTAAGTTGATGTACAAAAGACAGTCTAAGATGTACATGTGAAATCATGGCTAACCAACACATGGAATGTGTAGAGGGGTGTCTTATAGCCTCAAAATTTGATTTGTAGCTCAACTTGAAATCATTATAACTCCATATGATAAATTGGGTTTTCTATCATTTTGGGTTTCCCACATTAAAAACTTTTGTCACTATGTACTGTCTCTTTTCATTTTCTTGTGTATGGTTTCATGTAATCTTCTTAGCAAGTTTTGAAAATTAGAAATATATGAAATATTTTAATGATCCACACATTCACCCCCTTCTAGTGTCCAAGTTTCCAACAATTGGTATCCAATCCTCGGTACTCTAGAATCAAGCCTAACAACTCAGTAGTAGGTCCTTCTCGAATCAAAAGCATGGTTATTGAAAAATTCCTAGTAGAACTCAAGAGAAAAATATGTCGATGAGGATGAAATATCAGATGAAGAGGAAGTAGAGGTAAATATTAAAGAAAAACTGATAAGTTCCCTAGATGAATTGAAATATCAAAGGAAAAAGAACAAAAAATTGAAGACAAAGTTGAAAGAGTATGAAGAGAAGATAAAGATTATTAAAGAAAGGAAAAAAAAATAATGACAAAGATGAAATCACCTAACTGAAGCCCAATTGGAGTTGGCCTTAGCATCCCTCAAATTCAAAGAAGAGGAGTACCTGAAACTCAATACTGAGTTGAAATCTCAAGTTGACAAGTTGACTCAAGCTCTGAAAGTCAAAGAGGAAACTGTATGAGTTATGAAGAGAAATTGATATCTTTGAGAATTGATCTAGAAGAAGAAAAAGAAAGGCTACAGATGTATGGAAAGTTAGAAAATAGTTTTGAGGCTCTAAATGAGATTGGACAAATAGAAGGAAGTAGATGATAAAAATGGACTAGGCTACATGAAAGAACCTATAAAGAAGAGTGAAGATAACAAAGATGGTTCAAGTAGATAGTCAAACATGAAAACAACTAAGGGAACCAATTCAAGAAGGCCTAAACCAATTAGGAAACCTAATGCTTTCAGGTATGAGATATTTTTTAATGGATATTGTTTTTCATGTCATGTGTTTAGGCATAGAGCTAGGGACTGCATGAATAAATTTGATAGAAAACACCCATGGAGAAGGCTGTAAAACTGAATATGATAAGAATATAGTATGTTTTCATTACTGAGAAAAGGGCATGTCGAAAGAAGTTTCTTAGAGGAACCAATAAGTCAATATTGGAAAGAAGAAGACTCAAGGAGCAGGAACTATGTTGTATGTTTCAATTGTCATAGACAATGTCATTTTGCAAGACACTTCCATAAGTATCCCAAATATAATAACAAGTGGCATGAATTCAAAAGACAAGTTAAGAAGACTCCAAATATGAAGACCAATCCTAGAGATGAGACAAAGGTAACTATGCCTAAAGTGGCCTTTGAAAAGAAAGATATGAAATGGATATACAAGATCAAGGAAGCACATTCATAAGTTAAGAAAGTAAAGAATGATAAGAAGATAGCAAGGGAAGATTTTAAAGAGACACAACAATCTAAAACAATCATAGAAGAAGTAAGTACCAATAATCCTTTAGCAGGTGATGAAAAAGGAAAGAGGAAGAAAGACAATTCTAGTGCAAAGAATAAATAATTTCTTCCTCAAGCAGTGTTAGAACAAGTGCATGAGATGCAACATGTGTGATTATCATGTATCCAATTAGAAAGAAAGAACTCATGTGATCTAGAGGTCACACCAAATAATGCATCCAAGGAGACAAACAAGAGAACAAGGATAAGGAAAGAAATAATTGAGTCATTAGGCTATTTTGATGAATTTATCTTGTTTTGAAATGGCATAACAAGATGGTATGCCTTCTCTAATATTCTAGAAGGTATACACTAGTTGAAGGAAGCACTATTTGAGGCTTATTGTTGCGATCCATCAAGTGGTCAAGGTATGTTAGGTTCAAAAATATTTTCTTGCTTCATGTTGAAAGTCTTGTGTATGTTGAAATCCTGGAGTGTATTTTGAGTAGTCTTGAAGAGAGAACATAGTCAATAAGTATTCAAGACTTTGGTATGCTCCTTAATATTGTCAAGTTTGGATTTTATCAAGAAAAGTCTTTTAGAAGGTAAAGAAGTGTAAGGGAATTTCTTGTGTCAACAGTTAGTTGCCTTGCTGCAATCACAAGAATTTACATTTGAGTCTTAATGAGCATTTCAATTGAGTCAAGAATGTGTGTTATGTCAACAAGTTTAGCTTGTGTTATGTGGTGTGTGTCTAGTTTAAGAAAAATGGATTTTGATTCTTGTGGTTATGCATGTGTCATGAAAATGTCATTGGTGATTACATGTCCCTCTGTCAAGATTATCTTGTGAATTCAGCTTTATCAAGTTTGTAGAAGGATAAAGAGTCTAAAGGAGTTAATGTCATAGTCATGAAAGGTAAGAGTGTTGACAAGACTATATTGCATTGGTCAAAGTGTCAATGTCCTAAAATGTATATGACTAGTTTCATAGAAGTTTCAGACATAGTCAACATGTCTTGAATAAGTGTTTAGATACCCCAAGTATGTATTATCTCATGTGCAAAGCTAGAAAAGTGTTATGTATCATCAAGGCCAACTTACTTCTCAAAGTTGGTAATGTGTTGAAAAGTTGAAAATGCACACTCCCGGGAGAGTTTAGTTCTGATGATCCTTGTAAAATGTGTTAATTTTGATGATTGGTCTCAATTGGAAAGTATGTCAAGGTCTATGCAGGGAAGCATCTCAAAGTAGAACACATAGGTATATCAATGTCAAAGACAATAAGTATCTCATAGATTATGAAAGGAATATTAAGATGTGAAGAAAATAAACTTAGTCATCATTAAACATGAAAGGCTGATGAAGTTTCCATTGTAGATATGAAGTTATCTTAATTGTGACTTGCTTGACAAGAAATTGAAAGGGAAACAATATAAAGGTGAAGGAAAATGGATGAACTAGACTCAGAATGATGTCACAGACCTCCAAGAGGAAGATCAAACATTGTGAATACCCTAAGCTTGTGACAATAAAGAAATGGGAATGAATGATTCTTACTACTAAACCAATCAAAAAATTAGGCAACAATAGAACCTCTTAGGAAATTTGAGGTTTTGAGAGCAAAGAGAAGGAAAGATATAGAATTTTATGTCCTACCGGGTTCACATAATCTTGTAGCCAAGGTTTGCCTGAGATTGAGGACCCATTTCATGGAGTGTAATTCTGAAATTTGACATAAAGGATGTTAGGAAGGTCCTTCAAGAGTTTATATAGGAATTATTTTTCTTTATGGGTGAATTTTTGAATTAAAGATGACACTATGTAGTCATAGTGGTATTGCATAATCAACGCCTAATCAAGGAAGCCACCTTATAAAGGAAGTGGGTGTTTGAAAAGCATTACAACCTTGAAAATTACAAAAATGAAGGAATGGCCTAATGGGTACTTAAAAATACATATCACACATTTTGGGAATAAGTGATAGAGAAGATATGCTTGACAATGCAAAGTAGGGTAGACCTAGTGGAATCTAGTTAGCCAAAAGGAGAAAAGGGTGAGATTAAGGATAAATATTATGAGTTAGAGATTAGAATTTTGGGTATACATTAGTATTGAAAGAGTTTCATAATAAATGTATTCATCTCATGATGGGGGTCTCTATATCCCTAAAAGCATATTGCTAGCAAGGGTCTTGTTCTCAAGAAAATAGAAGGAAAATTTAGAAACTTTCCAAGGGAGTTTGATGTATGACTTATTTGCAGGTGTGTAACATGAGTGTTGAGCTTAGGGGTCTTGGAGGAAACTAAATACCAAATAAAATTACATACTTGAGGAAGGAAACATAGTACAAATTCCCTTGTGAAGGGTGAACAGGTATGTGCAAGGAAAGTTGAATGAAGAAGGAATATTGGATGAGCAAAGTAAGGGCATAGGCATGGTGTTTTCACTACTAAGAATGTTATCAAGCCTAATTTTAGGTAGAACAAGTCGGATGCTGCTGTGATGGTCCTATCTATTCTCTCAAGTTTGGTTTGAGTCAAATTGATATATCAAGATCCAAAGATATATTGTGAATTTTGACTTGTGTAAGAGTAGAGTAAGGAGACAATATACACCGAAATATCAATTTAGAAAAATCCTAAGTGTTTGTCATCTACCAAAATCAAGTAAATAAGGTAAGTGATTCAAAATATGCATTCTCAATTAAAGTTTGACTGTATAAGCCCAAGGGGAGTAAAGACAAGAGGTTTCATGTGGAATATGGAATTCTATAACATGATGAAGTTAGTCAAATATGCACTGAAAAGGTGTATTAGGGGCAACTCAATTTTTTTTGAGATCAAGTGGATATGATGAGAAATCAAGAGTCTATACAAGGTAAGATAGCAAGATAGGTCAATTTATTTTAAAGGAAGAGTGCTTGATTCAGTGGGGTCTTGGTTTAGTCAAGCAGAGGTCACTCAAGGATGGTATAGGAGCTCAGAAAAGAGAAAAGACAGTCCTGGGGAAACTTATGGACAAGTAAGTTTATTTAATCATGTATCTTTTTCCTTAGTTTTCATTATTTCATGTCAAGTGGTGAAGAACCCTTTGTCATAGATGTTAAAGGGGGAGATAAGCTATCAGAAACTAGTAATGGTGATTTGAAGTCACTTAGTGTGTGTATTTTCCATCAAAGTTTTTGAGTGTGTTTACATTAATGAAAAAGGGGGAGATTGTTGAACCCTGTTCATTGGTGTTGTCATTGATGTCAAGTGGCATTGGTGGCAAATGAGTGAATGGTAAATTGAGGATTTTTAAGGACATGCAGGTTGATTAGTAGTGCCTTATTAGTGGTGTATTGTGCTTTCGTGGATGGTTTCAATGTTTTAGGCTTGAATATTGAGGTAGGAGTTAACTAGAGACATGAAAATGGTTTATATGCTTACATCAGAGGCTCTACAGGTCAGATATGATGATTTTATCATGGGAAAGAACTTTTATAGTGATTTTCAGGTCATGTCGTGGAAGTATCCGTTAAACCGGCTCATTTAAGCCTAGTTCTAGAGCCTAATGACATGTGAAAGATTGATACATGTCATTAAAATACCATGTAAGTATGAGAGGAGAATAATAATGTTATCTAAGACATATGTGAGCAACAACATGGTGTATTTTATCTCATGGAGGCAAAACTTGAAAGTGCACTAAAATTGTTTTGAGGACTGACATGAGTAAGTTGATGTAAATGAGAAAGGTCTGAGTTGTATAAGAAAAATCATGGTTAACCAACACATGGAATGTGTATAGGGGTGTCTTATTTCTTCATGCCAAATTTCATCAAATTCTAAAGAGGTATGTGTAAATTATGTAAGTTTTTCTAATATTGGCTTCTTAAGGAATGTAGTTTGAGCACCCTATCTTCTTAGCTCTCAAGAAAAAATATGAAGCATTCTTTAGATAAATCATAGAAGGAATTTTTGTAGATAAATCCAAGCCTAAATTATTGTAAAAGGTTTGAGGAAAATTGGTTAAGATTTAGAGAAGTTATGAGCATTCTACTAACATGATTTCTCTCTTCTCAAACTTGCTTCTTGAAGTGTTTGAGATAAAATGAGTTATTCTAATTTCTTGTCAAGTTTTTGAAGTGTTTCAATTGATCTGATCTTAATGAGACCTTCTTCATGCCATAGTGTTTATAAGTATCAAAAAAATGCAAAAATAATAAAAATTGGCCAAAGACAAGCGTCCAGTGCCCATGCTACCCAACAAAAGTCAAAAACTAAAAAAATTCACCAACATAGGCACCTAGGTGTCCATGTTGTGTAGCACATGTGCTCCTATGAGTGCATAGACACACCCAACATTGCGCAAACAATATTTTTTCTCCTAACCTCAAAAATACTCCATTTTTTTGTGTTGGAAAGGTATTGAAGAAAGCTACACAATGGTAACATAAATTTTGGCTTTAGATTTACCAAAAATTTATGATTTTTTATTTTTAAATGGTTTGCATATAACTGAAGCTTGTATCACCTAATTTATCATCAACATCAAAATTGGTCCAACAAAACCATCTTTCTAATGTTATTTCTTGTTTTTGTCTCAAACGACATGCAGATCATCGTGATCTACCTCCATTAACAAAGTTGGGTCTTCTTATTATGTTGGTACTCCCATGCAATAATGAGTTGTCAGGTACTATGTCATAATGCACGAATTCTTTCCATGGGACTACTTGTGTCCTTTATTTTTCCTCGCATGTGTTATTTCTTGGGGCATAATTTTTAACCCTTGTTATTACAACATGAAAATTCAGGAATTGTAACTTGATAACAAAAACATTGGTACAACTTTTGTGAATGTTGTTTGTTTGAGTATATGTGATTGTGCATATTTCTCTGTTAGGTTAACTGGTTTACTTTCTCATATTACATCACATTCTATATATTGCATGGAGTTAAGCGTCATTTTACTTTCTTGTATTGCATTACATAATGTATGTTACATGGAGTTCGTATTTTTAAGCACTAAAGAATTGTTAGTAATTTATATTTTCATGTTATCTTACACTTTTTTATTTTAAATAAAGGAAAATGATGTAGACCTGGGGCAAAATGATATAAACAGTTGCTTATCGAAGGTTGGATGCAAAGATTGGGCATGTCCAATATTCTCTATTAATCATTTTTCTCCATTATCATTACTAATTTTTCTTCTAAATCACCTGGGGCAATAAACAACCACGTTTATCCCTATCCTTATTCTTTCTCAAAAGACCAAGGTTTCACGCCCGATCTAACCTATTTTCTTCTATCCATTTCAATCATATTTTTATTGTTGATTGACTACTTCTATCACCCACTGACACTCGAGGGGTATCCTTCATCCTACTAATTTTTCTTCAAAAAATTACTTGCTTATGTTTGTTTACTATATTTTAAGTGAAGTCACTTACTTTACCTCAAACAAGGGCAAATGTAGACACCTAAATTCCACTTTTGCAATATTATTTCCAAACACACACAAATCACTCTCATTCTTGTCTAATCCATTATAATTAGTGGTTTTCACTAATTACGTAACGCTCCTTTCCAAATTATCCAATTAAAACCATGTTGTTGATTGTGTAACCCTTTCCTATTCAAGATGTCACTTTATGATGAATCGTAAGTCAAAATCCTTTTCAAAATAGATAATTAGCAATTATAGGCTAATTAAGCCTATGTTCCCCTTGATTTGGTCAAATTCCCTAATATTGACTCCAAACCTTCTTCCAACCAGTCAAAATCACCCCATTCACCTACACAACGCCTCAAAAAGCTTCAAAATTTTATCATAGCCTTCTAGTTGACCCCAAACGGTCTATTAAGGCTACATACCTCTTAATCACTTGGTAATTCACTAATTGTTATTAGCAAGGCCTAATCATGATTAGAAATTATAATCTAATTTGGGGATTTTAGTCCCACATGCACCAAAATACAATGTTCTCCCAAAAGAAAACTATAAAAAGAGAGTGCACCTCATTCCTTTATACTTTACACCATGCTTTTATTTACATCTCATATAATAAATATGATATATCACCAAGTTTAATCCTTTCTTAAAGCTTTCAATGGTTTTATTAGATGGATATCCAAAATGACCAAGTATTCATTTGGAGAGGTCATTTCACCTTGTTTGGAGTAGTAACCATAACCATTTGATTTCCTGTTAGGTAATTCAAGCATATTAGAGGCATGTTTAGTTAGATTTTGTATTGTTTTCATACTAGTTGAGCATTCTTTTAAGATTCTATCTTAATGTTACATTCCTAGACTTAGAAAATTGGCTAGATGGATGGAAATGGTGTTATATTTCCTTGCTTAGTCATGTAATTTTCTTTCTAAAGTTTAAGGTGATTTCACCTTCTGAAGCAAATCCTTCTATGTATTTGCAAGGACATTCACATACAATCATGAGAATTAGAAGGTGCAGTTTAGGATGAATCTTAAAAAGGTGTTGTGTGTGTTGGAAAGTAGTTATAGATTCCTTTTAAAATACAATTTTTAGTTGATGGAGCATTTGGAAGGTCCCTGGTGAGTTCTAAAGCACAAACATCTTGTCACCATATTGTTTTGTGATGTTGTGCGAAGACAACTACATTCACAAGCATGCTCGGAGATTTTGTTTTGAAATACCTCTTTCAAACCCTTAAACATGATCATCATAGTCTTCTTGAGATGTGCTTGGCAAATATGAAGAGCTTCAAATGTGAAAACTAAGGCAAAAACAAGAGAAAGATGATTATACATTTGATGACAATGATAATGTGAGTGAAACTTCACTTGTACAAGTTGGAATAATCACATGAAGGTGCTTGATTAGTGTGTAAATGTTGTTGTTAGGTGCTCTAAGGAGGTCAAGAAAGCCTCAGTGATCCTCTATGCGAAACCAAGACTCACCATAATCCTGTTAACATCTTTTGAATTTGAATAAGGAATGCTTTGTAGTCTTCTTTTCACATCAGACAATGTCTTTTCTTTGTTATGGGAATGATTGGACATGTTTCAATCTTGTTGAATGGTTGGAGAAGATGGAAAAATATCTCACAAGTCCACAGGAGGTGGAATTTTCAAATTTCATCTAAAAATGAGTGAGAAGTAATTTTTTAAAGGGTCACGAGCTAACACATGACATAAACCTTGATTCTAGGGTTTCAAGGAGAAAATTGGCCGAATCTTGATTTCTAACCAATTTTTTTTTCTAAAATTTTGAATATTTTTCTATATGAAGAATAAAAATGCATTATAAAATATATTTTTTAATTCAATTAACATTTCAAAGAGTTTTTGCTAACATTTTTCATGAAGCACGTCTCTTATTTATGAACAGCTTTATAAACGTGTTCTTGATGCAATTCTTCGGTGTATGTACACAAGATCTTCATGAAAAATATTTAAATGATCTTGAAGGGGATATTAAAATTTTATATTGTCCTAATTGAGTTGGAAAACATGATGAACATGTGATAGTATGAAGGTTAAAGGTCAATAACCCTGTTTCTTATCATAATGGACTATCTAAATGTAATTTTCTTTCAAAAATACTATGAAAACATAAGCGTATGATAATTTTGACCACAAAGAGATTTTGGTGAAGCTCCTTCAATTTTTTCAAGTACATGACAAAGTGGTGGTAAAGTGATGAAATCTAGTCTTGAAGATCAAAATACTTGGCGATCAAGGGTGAGTTGGTGTACTTCCCATGTTAAGTTAAAACTCAAAGGTCATGGGACATCATTCAGTGGTTCTCTATTTGACGTGAAAAAGAAGCTCAAAGGTATTGAGATGTTACAAAATTGAGAATCCTTCTCTTTTGACTCGAATTAGGAAAATGAAAATACATTTGGTCTTTGTCAAGCAAAGTGAAAAAGTTTAAAAGGCTTTGAACTCACAAAGTTGAAGATGAAGAGTTAGGTAACTAAAAGGGGTGAATTTATAATTCAAAAGATATGAAAAGGTGAAGGAAATTTCAAATTAAGAAAAGTGAGAGTATGGAAAAGTGCAATGATGAAGGGATTTTTCAAAACTTGAGAAAATAGTGAATAAAAGTGTGAATGAAAAGATGGTATGTGATATATTATTGATGTACTAGTGCTTATAGAGACAAAGAGAGCATAGGTAGTGGCGTGATGAAGTAACCAGTGAAGAAAAATAAATACAATTTTTGGGTATAGTCTATTAGAAAGGTGTAGAGGTATGATGAAGACTCCAATAAACTAACTAGGTAAAGTTGAATGGAGAAATTGACTTATATACATGCTTATTTTTGATCGAGACAAAGTATTGGAAGGTGTTGAAGAATGAATTTATTGCTAGTGACATCTAGATGAATTTTTTGAGTTATGAATATTGAAAAATAAATAGTAATTTGAGTTGGTAAGCCAAGAATAATGATGAGTGCTTCAAATAGTTAGATATTAAGTGAAAGGAAAATAGGAGCTTGAAAATTGGTAGAATTGTAGGTGAAATAATAAGGTCGGGTTGCAAATTTAGTGGTCACAATCAGTTGTGTGAAGACAACAAACTTGAAGTGATCAAAATTTTGAACAAATCTAAGTGGTTTCTTAGTAGGAGGGAGTTGTAGCTTCCTTGCAAGTTGTCAGAAAGCTTGCAGAAGGTCAAGTGGTTTCTAGTTGAATATTTTTGGGAGTCAGTAGCTTCCATGTAAGCAAAAGCTTGATATATCATCAAGTTGTAGCTTGATTTTATTCTTAGGGTCAGTATCCTAAAAAATTTGAGTTGTAGCTCATTTTGAAATCATTGTAACTCCATAGGAAAAAATATCCAAGATAGTCTCGATTTAGTGGGTTTTCTCCCATTTTGGGTTTCCCACATTAAAACACTATGTCACCTTGTGTACCGTCTCTTTTCATTTTCTTGCGTATGGTTTCATGTACTCCTTTTATCATTTTTGAAAACTATAAATATACTAAATATTTTAATGAGACATTGATTCAATCCACTCTTAGTGTCAAATTTTTCAACACACCCCTTTCATCAAAAGGCATGAGTTGTCTATGTAAGGTCATCCCTTCCCAAAATCAATGCAGGCCTAAGGGCCAAATGGCCAATTTTGGATGTAAAATGCACTGAATACTAAGTTACTAAGTTATGAATGGCTATGTAATGAAATCCCCTCTCTTGAACAAACTAATACACAAAATTAAAAGAAAAACCAATTAACTTTGGATATAAAAATCCACCGAATAGTAAGTTACAAATGAAACAGAGTGTTGCATTCATTACAAATGCAAGGGAAAAATACCTATCGAAGTCTATAAATTATCAATACTATAGTTCTTAAAATACATCTATATAATTCATAGTGACGACTATGTGGGGTTTCCTGTTTTCAAAAAATTGGGACAAAGAATTGTTAGTTAGCGGTGTGTTCTCATCATATGGGAAAATTTCTTTTAGGTGCCAACTAGGATGCCTTACAACACTCTTCCCTTGGTGTTGGGACACCGTTTTATCATGTAATTATCAAATAATTATTGGGTATTGATCACCCCTATCACTTCAAGAATGAAAATTCAAAATCTCCACGTCTCTGAATACGTTTTTATGTATATTACACCCTTTGATGCTTATAACACACGAATCCCTATATTTTCATGGGTTTCATTGGTGGCCCACTATTTACCACATTTTAGGTACTATGTTGGCACATAATATATCCTTTTATACTTCATCACTATTAGGTACACTCTTTTTCTCCTTTAAAACTAGTAAATTTTATTCACTAGCATAAAGGGGGAAAATGTAGACACTAAAATATACACAAAATTATTATTACATCATGTTTTTGAAAATATTTATGTATGTGGATCTTGAATGATGAAATTGAGTCTTAGTGTTGAAATTCTTTGTTGTCCTACTTTAACATTACTTTATCTATCCTCTTATTTATGAATTACTTGATATCTGCTTTTATGTTGTGTCATGGAGATCTTTGAAATTTTCTAATGTTTATATTATTATTTTTATTTTAGTCCGATATTGTACAAATTGATTAGGATCATGGTAAATTCATAAATGAGATGTAAAGTCTTGACCATTTTTAAGTTTGGGTCCTTTCTACCCATTGGGTCTCTTCATCATCATTTTGTCTTTCACATCTTATGTTTTTGGTGGCTTTATGCAAGCCACTAAGATTCAAATTTCAAAGTGATATACTCCTATATATACAAGTTCACCTTAAGTATTTATTATCTAGCAAGAACCTATTTATATACTAAATAATGATCTAATAATAAAGAGTATTATCTTTATATTACATATCATAATATATGAGGGAATTAAATCAGTTTTACACATATACACACAACAATTTTTATGGGAGCAAAGTAACATAGCCTACTATCGGTGTGGAAGAACAAGGGAAAATCTTAGTCAAGGTTTATGTATTGCATGCACATGTGCACAACACACCAAGAGAACTACATTGACTCTAAAGTGCAGCTCAACACTCAATGAATCATAAATGGGTTTACCATAAAGTTTAGTCTAAATCAAACATTTACATATTTTTTTAGCTCTAATGAGTGATTGAGGTTATTATAGGAAGTTAGGTTTGTTTTGTTAGTACAAGTGAAAAACTAGGGTTATATGTGAATATAAAGATACAAAGCTGTGATATAAGTGAAAATAAAGTGGTATAAAAATATTGAACTATGTGATCTACCATCCAACATAGTAAAACATGGTTGGTTTGTACAATCCATTCCTAAACTTTTGTACGGTCTTGACCTTGTGTACGATCCTGAACTTGTCTAATTTTTGACAAGAAACAATTGATTTAAGCACCTTAAAAATTCTAAATACTTCCCAAACTGGTAACAATGAGTTAGAAAGTGATATACATCATCTATGTCACCTTTATAACCCTAGTTGTACTTCAAATTACTTTATCGATTTGACATACTTGTAAACAATATAGTTTCCATTATATATTTGTATTACTCTTGCCCATGTAACATATAGTATTAAATCATGATTAAATTAATTATACCAATCTCTCAGCGATTAATTTAGGGTTGATCAATAACAAGTGTGTTCTAGTGGTAAAAGTGGTGATTGAGCATGATGTGTTAGGTATTTTCATTTAATTACACAATGATTAATAGGAGATAAATGTGAAGTATAGATTGATAATTAATATTGGTCTAAAATTAGGTATCTTCAAGGATATCTTTAATTTACTTGACAAAAACTTTATTAGTTTTCAAAAATTGAGACAATGATATTTTTATTCTATGGGACACTCGGACTCTTCAAAAATATTCCATTTTTATGTTACCAATAAAGGTCTTCAAATGATCCCAATAATTATAGACCTTATCTCCCAAATATTCCACCATAATTTGTTGTATCTCTTTTATGTCTTCCCATTGCCATTTTCTAGGAATCCACCCAAAAAATCCTAGTCCAACATTTTCCACCTCCCAAGTTAGGTTCTCACAAATCATTCTTCTTGTTATAATAATGAAGTTCCAAATATATTTTGATCATTGAAAATCCTCTCATGCCTTGCACTATCTAAGTATTTGCTTCTTATCATATATCTCTAAGGATTCAATACTTCATCAAATAGGCACAAATATAACTTTCCCCAAAGCTAAATTATGAATTTGAAGACTTTTTATCTTCACTCTTCCATATAATTTCAGTATACAAAAATTTTTCCTCTTTTTGAGATACAATTTTATTTTTCCATCATTTTTACACTTGATATTAAATATAAATGAGTAGAATTTATTCTATTTTTTAAAGCATGCCCATACCAAAATCCAAATCAGGTAGTTAAATATTCATTCTAAATGGTACTAGTTGTTTCACACATGGAAAGATAAGTGTTGGGACATGTGCAAACATAAGACTAATTAGT
This sequence comes from Taxus wallichiana var. yunnanensis, assembly GCA_018340775.1. NCBI lineage: Eukaryota > Viridiplantae > Streptophyta > Pinopsida > Cupressales > Taxaceae > Taxus > Taxus wallichiana. Next base: position 106,659,406 of record CM031234.1, read on the forward strand.
GACTTGCATCATGTGTTTCCTATAATGTTTTCAAAACTACAAGGGCCAAAGTGATATTGGAGGGATAAATAAAACTCCCCTTAACATCCTCCATTTTTATGGTTTTGCAAGGTACTAAGCATTGATTGTGGTTTCAATAAAGGTGATAAATTTCTTAGTGGTTTATGAGTAACCTTGGCATTCTTTAACATATAAGGGAAGAAAGAATGCATTTTCCAAGATAGATCTAGTTTTGCACTTACAATGCCATTTTTTCACCCTTTAAAAATAGTCTAGTATCCACAAAAATGGTTAGGAGACTTATATTCTTTGACTTCACTAGTAGTTGTTTATTCTAATTTCTAGACATGTTTTCTTTATACTATTATGATTACATATATAGATTCACAATTTCAATGTATTTATCTTTTTAAACTTGGTTCTTTATTATTTTCAAATAGTTGACTATTTTTTAAATTTTTCTACACTTTCTATGGTATATAATACACCTTTATTTCTATAATTAGGTTTTCATTATTGTTCTATATCTTATTAGATCTAATTAATTCTTAAGTGAAGTGAGTATATTCGGGTTTGACTACAATTTTGCATTAACGAAATAAATGATGAAATTAAATACGATGTTATTTTATCGAACTGTATAGGTAGGAAAGTTATGCAACATGAACTACATATTGAGAAAAAAATTGTGCTAGCAAGATATTTTATCAAGATCAAAGTACATAAATGTTAAGCCCTTAGTCCTATAGGTTATATTGGATATGTAGTGTTGAATTGTGGCTTACATAATCTATTTTCTTGTCATATATCATTCATTTATGATTTCATATGTTTAGTAGGTCAGCCCTAGTGTTGGCCATAATATAGGAATGATATTTATAGGTGATAGTAAAAGGAGTAGTCAATCATCATATTGACAAATTTAATCTTATTGTATGGTTTGGAGGTTTCCCTTGAAGTGGTTAAGTCATTCTACTTGCATATTGAGATCACCTATCTATTTTTTTGTGTTTTTGGTGTTCTATTGTTGCTAATATTCATATCTATTTAATTAATTACGTTACAATTGGTATCAAATCTTGATCTTGGCCATAATTGTATATATCCTAATTATTTTTCAACTATATGAACTTTCAAATATATCTCATAAAGGATAGAATTTTTTTCTACAATTAGTTTTACAAAGGTGGTGTGAAATCACCAAGTAAGATCCTCTCTAAATTTTAAGCTTCTTAGACTTGTTTTGAAAAAGTTATAGAAGTTTTAGGGTTTTTCATAAATTCTCTACCTAGGTTACAATTTTGGGATTTTTCTAAGTTTCTTATATTTTTCAGAAATATTGCCAAAAATTAGCTAAGGTTTGTTCTCTATGTTTCCCTCTATTCGGACAATAACTTTACAAAAATCCAAACCTCAATGTTTGCCCAAAGCCTTTTATCTTGAGACCCAAACCCTACATCACCACCTGGTAGATCAAATTAAGGTAAAGGGAAAGGTCGAGAAACTCCAAGAATGACTCCAAATAAGAAATATATATACATATATATATATATATATATATATATATATATGGAATCTTCAGGTTCGGAGTATTTGAGGTAGTCAATCAACTTCAAGAAAGGGTTAATAATATGGTGAGTAAGGTTGACCTCAACAACGAGCTTCTTCTACTAGAAGGTATCCTTAAGGGTGAAATGAAGATGGGGTTTGAATCAATGTGGAAGGAGATGATGCTCACTCTTTCAAGCATGAATACTAACATAAATTCCAATTCAAATCACATGGGTTCCTCCAATAATGCACACACAAATCCAAATCACACCAACCAAGGAGGATCCTTTACATAAAATGATGGATCTTCTAACCAGTAGTGTGACATTATTATGAAATTGGAAATGCACAAATGAAATGGAAAGGATCTAATTAAATTATATAAATGGATAATTTATTCAATTGACATCGGATCCCACCGGGAAAAAGGTGACCATGACATCCTTATATCTCAAACCTCGACCAACCCGTCTCGATATCATTGCTTATGTGCTCAGAGGAAGAAGAATGGTCTTAGTGTCACGTGGATATTTTATAAAGAAGAGTTGAAATTGCACTATATTTATAGTGTATTAGAGAATTACTTTGGCCAATTAGAAAATTTAAGGAAAACATGATCACCAAGGATTATGTTCATCAATTCCTAAACATATCCTCGCATGTGAATAATATTAAAGAAGAGTATCTAAATGATCTGATCCTTGGGGTCTTAAGGACCACATTGAGCATGAGTTACATGTTTAATCCACTCAATGTTTCTTATTCTATTATCATGGAACGTAGGGTAGAGAAAAATTATTTCCAAAGCATAAGTGAGACTTTCACTAAAATTAGAGACTATAGCACCTTAACACTAGCATACCTTCAGCCAATCATACTAAAACCTCAAAAAATTGAAGAAAATCAAGCAAAAGGTTTATGTTTTAACTATGGCAAAAAAATGGACCGGGTCACAAATGTGTCAAGAAGAAATTGTTTTACATGAAGGGACCGGTGAGGAAGAAGAATATGAGGAAACATCAAGTGGTGAAGTGGAAAAAATAGAGTAAAAATCTAAAGATCCCCAGTCAATTATCTCATGCCATGCTCTATCTAGTATTAACACTCTAAAAACCTTTCAAGTGGTGGGGTACCTTAAGAAGCATAAGTTGACATTATTGATTGATTTAGGAGAACACATAATTTCATCAATAATAAGTTGACAACAAGGCTAAATTATTTCATCTACCCAGAACCTGAATTTCAAGTAATGATTATAGATGGAAGCATAGTCCAATGTTTAGGGAAATTCTATATAATCATAATTATAATGGGTGACTAAAAATGGAGTCCACTATGTTTGTTATTCCCATTAGAAAAGTTGATATTGTCTTAGGTTTTAAATGGATTACAACTTTGTGTACCATAGAGCTCAATTTCTAGGAGTTGTTCACTTGTTTTTATTCTAAAGGAAGATAGTTTGAACTTCGAGCACTACAAGTAAAAATCCTTAATTGGTTAGCTCTCACCAAATGTAGAATATTCTTAAAATGAGGGTTAAAGAATTAATAAAGCATGATTTTTATCAATGGAAGTTCAACCATTAATTACTATAACACATCCTTCTCTTCAAAAGGATGTTGTCTTCAAGGATCCAGAGGATTTCCTCTGAAAGAGATCATGATCATGTCATTTAGTTAATTCTAGGAATCCAACTCCCCAACATCAGGACTTATAAACACCCATATGTGTAAAAGAGTGAGATTGAGAATATGGTTGAGGAAATGTTGGAAATGGGTATCATTCATCATATTCAAAGTGCTTATTTTGTTCCAGTGGTGATGATGTGTCACACCTGATGGAAGGTGGCGCATGTGTCCAAAAAATAGAGAAATTAACAATTACAGATCAAAGATAAGTTTCTTATTCTTGTCATTGATGATTTTTTGGATGAATTACATGGTACAATTTATTTTACAAAACTAAATATTCATTATGGGTATGCCAAATTAGAGTAAAAGAAGAGGATATTCAAAATAAAACATTCAAAACTTGTCAAGGGATTTATGAATTTCTAGTGATTCCTTTTGGTCTTACTAATGCACCATGCACATTTCAAAGTTTTATTAATTTGGTAATTTGACCATTCCTATGGAATTTTGTCTTAGTGTTTTTTGATGATATCCTAATCTTCAAACAATCATGCGACGAACATTTATATCATGTAAATATAGCCTTGGAATCCCAAAAGGAACATCAAATTTATGCCAAGCCTTTGAAGTGTTCTTTTTGGGTATATGAAGTGGAATACTTGGGCCATATCGTCTCTCATGAAGTTGTTAAGGTGGACCCTAGTAAGATCAAGGCCATGGTGGAATGGTAAGTCTCTTAACTCTAAATTATTTACGATATTTCTTAGGGCTCACAAGGTACTATTGTAGATTTCTAAATAACTATGGAAGTATAAAAACACTACTCGCAACTATATTAAATAAATAATCCTTTTATTGGAATGAAGAAGCTTCTAGGGAATTTGAAAAATTGAAGGAGGTGATGTGCACCACCCCAACATTGGTAACTCTAGATTTATCCAATACCTTCATAGTTGAGTGTGATGCTTCAGAAACTTGAGGATAGGGAAAGTACTCATGTAAGAAGGATATCCCATAACATTTGAGAGCCGAAAAATAAAAGGAAATAATTTGTTAAAGCCCACCCATGAGTAGGAAATAATGCCGGTCTTACATGCAGTCAAACAATGGAGACCATACTTGATGGGTAGACACTTCAAGGTAAAAAATAATCATTATAGTTTAAAATACTTCTTGGAGCAATGAATATATTCTGAAGAGAAACAAAAATGGGTCACAAAGATGTTGGGTTATGACTTGACATTATTTATAAGAAAGGGAAGGAAAATGTGGTTGTTGATGCACTATCTAGGAGAGATGAGTCCACTAAAGCATTGTTATGACTCAACTCTATACTAAAGGAAGATTGGGTAGATCAAGAAAGGTAAGAATAGAAGAAAGATGTAGACACTCGCACTCTCATTCAGAATATCCAGTAGAATCCAACCATATACAGAAAAATTGTATGGAAGGGTGATACATTGTGGTACAAGGACAAGTTGTATTTGCGTAATAACTCTACACTTAAACACCATGTCATTTAAGAGATTCATTTTCTCCACTCGATGGCCCCTCTGGGTTCTTGAAAACTTATCATAAAGTTAAAAAGATTTATTTTGTGAGGGTTTGAAAGGAGATGTTCAAAAATTTGTGTCGAATGTTTGGTGTGCTAATGTAATAAGGGTGAGACCATTAAGACATCGGGTCTCCTACAAACCTTGTCTATTCCTAGCTAGAGATGGGAAGAGGTATCTATGGATTTCATCACATGATTACCTAAATCAGAAGGGAAAAGTGTAATCATGGTAATAGTGGATAGACTTACCAAGTATACTCATTTTTATGTCATGTCTCATCCTTTCACAAATAGTACATTTTCCATCTCTTTTATGGACTGTTTAAAAGCTCCATGGAATGCCAAAAATTATAGTAAGTGATCACGATTTGAAATTTATGAGAATTTTTTGGATTGATTTGTTCTCTTATTTGGGCACCCAATTGAACCATATTTCATTTTATTATCCCCATCGGATGGAAAATTGAGGTGGTAAATAAATATTTGGAGTGGCATCTTTTTGTTTTACTTTGGATAAACAAGAACATTGGGTGCAATGGTTTCCACTTAAAGAATGGTGATATAATACTTCATCTAAAATGTCTCCATTTACGGCATGATATGGTCACCATTCTCTACCACTCATCTCTAGATTGAAGTTCAAACCTAAGGTGAGATAAATCAAAGATCACATACAACACTAGCACGAGGTACTATCGAGCCTTAGAGAGAATTTGGAAATGACACAAAACCATATGAAGTGACAGGTTAATCAACACCATAGTGAGTGACACTTTGAAGTGGGAGACTTTTTTAGTAAAGTTGTTTCTTTATAAGCGGTTGTCCTCAAAACAAAATAAAAAGGATAATATAATTGAACCTAAATACTATGGTCCTTACGAAGTTTTGCAAAAAATTGGTAGTATAGAATATAAACCGGGGCTCCCTCAAGGAACTAAAATACATTCAGTATTCTATGTTTCTTACTTAAAGAAAGTAATTGGGAACACATTTCAACCCAATCAATTCTTTCTAAATTGAATGAGGAGGGGATGATCATATTATAACCTAAAGGGATCTTTTAAACACACACCAAAGTACCGAGGACTAGATTCATTACCGAGTATTTTATCAAGTGGAAGAATATGAATAGTGTAGATGAAGCATTTTTGTAGAAGCATCCAAGAATGACCAATGTTGGGGACAATGTTGCTTCAAAGGGGAGGGGCATGTTATGCCCTTAGTCATATAGGTTCTATTGGATATGTAGTGTCAACTTTTTGCTTACATAATCCTTTTTCTTTTCATATGTCATTCAGTTATGCTTTCATATGTTTATTAGGTTGGCATTGGTGTTGGCCCTAGTATAGGAATGGTATATATAAGTGGTAGTAAGGAATAGTTAATCATCGCAATATTGAGAACTTGAGTCTTGTTTTATGGTTTGGATGTTCCCCCTCAAAGTGGTTAAGTCAGTTTTACTTACATATTGAGATCACATATCTATATTTTGGTGTTCTTTGGTGTTATGTTATTTTTAATATTCATATATATCTAACTAAGTAACTTCATTACAATAAATGCGAGATCAAACTATGAATAATGTTATTGATAGAAATATAGTCAACCATTTTAAACCAAGGAAAATTACTGCCTATCTCCTCCAAAGGAGGAAAAGAAAAGATAAAAAGGCATACATTGACATTACGATAGGAAATAGTCTAGAGGTCATACATGTTCTATTAGAGAGAAAATTTCAATGGTTATCTAGAATGATGTAAAATTAACTACCAATAAAACACACACATGTAAATTATGAGGAAGTAAACCCTATAATTTCATTTCATACATTAAATGTGATAAACACACCACAAAAAAAAAAAAAGTGGTACATTATATTAAGATGAAAAAGTGACAGCTTTGGTTGATACATGGAGTACACATAACCTTATTAAAGAAATATTAACTAATGAGCTCAAGTTTTTGTATCTAGTCACCAATTTTCAATTCATGATTATTGGTGGGAAACTAATCTCTCATGGTGGTAAATGTCATCATAATAAACTCTCAATGTGGGTCTATCTTCTTGATTTATAAATATTTGTTATCCCAATTAAGGGAGTAGATGTAAAAGGAACAATAACCAAATCGTACCAAACCAAGAACTTAGATGCTAATCAAACACCATGATCAATAAGATGAAAGAAATTTGCTAGAATAACTTTACACATAACCTTTGCAAACAAATGAGCAACAATATCATATATTATTATGGATATCAATGAAATACAATGATAGTGGGCCTTGCTTATATAGGCATGGAATAACAATCTAAGAACTAGTCAAGGCCATAGATCAAGACATAAATCAAGGAAAGAACTAGACAACAAAGAACTCGTCAAGACCATAGATCTAGGAAAGAACTAGACATCAAGGATATAATCAATACCATAGATCAAGGAAAGAACTATACCTAACAACTATAAAATATCCCCTAATATCTAAATAATAAAAAGAAATATCCACACACCTAAGTGGGTGGGGATAAATACAATAAAGGTAAATAATGTACCTAGATGAACATGAGCTAAGGTAAATACCTACTCTAACACCCCCTCAAGTGAATCTAGGGGCCAAAATAGAAGTGACATGTCCATAGTATGAGTCCCAACAACTAGACCTAATGAAGTACTCGTGGTACAATATATCCATGAAGAAATCTCAAACTAAAAGAAGGAAAGAATCCTATTATAAGGAAAGAGAAAGAAGAAGAAGAAAGAATATGTTCTCATGAACACCCCCAAGCATAACTTCCAAAAACCCAAAAATTCTATGCAACTCAAGGTAGCAAGGTGATGCAAAAGTCTCTCGTAAAGATGTCCGCAACCTCTTGTTGAGTTGGAATGTACTCCAAGCAAAGAACTCCATCCCGAATGTGTTTGAATGAAGTGGATTTGTATCTTAATATGTGAGAAATGTGAATTGCACTTTGGTTGTCACACCAAAGTACATTCGGTGAATCCTATGGGAATCCAAACTCTATCAATAACTATCGAAGCCAAAGAATCTATGACTCGCTGTAATTATTGCCTTGTACTCTGCCTCTAAAGATGAAAGTGCAATAGCTTGTTGCTTTTTACATGCCCAAGCAACTGGAGAAGAACCAAGAAAAAAATATAGAAGTGGAATTCTGTCATCAATAGAACCTTCCCAATCTGAATCTGTATATCCAACCAACTGAGTAGAACCCCTAGTATAGTGTAGGACAAAGTGGGAAGTGCCATGCAAATAGCACAAAATCCTTTTAGCAAGCCTACCAGTGACTACTATGAGGAGAATGTGTAAACTAAGATACAAGCCCTACTGCAAATGAAATATCAAGGTGAGTATGGGTCAAGTACATGAGACTTCTAACCAACTACCTATACAAAGTAGGATCACAAAGTGGAGTGGTACATGTGGAAGTAAGAGTAACCCCATACTAAAAAGGATATGGACTTGGCTTGCAATCATCCATATCAAAGCATTGAAGAAGATCATGGGTGTACTTTTGCTGACTCAAATGAATCCATGAATCTTTCTGAGAAATCAACAAACCAAGGAAATAATGCAAAACCCTAGATTTTTTATGTCAAACTATGTAGAAAGAGCCCTCGAATAGTTTGTATGTGGGAAGAAGAGCTTATGTAAGTAACATATCATCAACATACAAGACAAGTATCACAATATCCTCACCAACATGTTGGAGATACACTGTATGATCGAGTGGAAATGAACAAAACCAATAGATAGAAGAAAATAATCCATCTTCTCATACCAAGCCTAAGGGGCTTGTTTGAGACCGTAGAGAGACCTTAGGAGCCTACAAATAAGAGAAGAATCCTAAACAAATCCTGAAGGTTACTCCACGTATATTTCCTCTTGTAAATATTCATGTAAGAAGGCACTCTTCACATCCATCCGGTAAATGGGCCACCCCGTGATGCAAAAAATAGAAATTACAAGGGGTACAAAATCCATCTTGGAAATGGGTGTAAAATTCTCATAGTAATCAATACCTTCAACTTGTGAAAAACCCTTTACAACAAGACGAGCCTTATACTTTTCAATGGACCCATCAGCTACATATTTGGTTTGTTATACCCACTTACACCTAACCATCTTTCTTCCTGTAGGAAGAGATACCAAATCCCAAGTATGATTCTTCATCAAAGAAGAATACTCAGTTGTCATCACATCATCCCACTCATGTATCCCATTAGCCTTTGAAAAAGACTGCGGATCCTTAGAAACTTCTTGTCACAAAAGTTTAGAACCTATATAATCTATGTAATGATGCCTAGTGGATGGAAGATCTTGTATGAAAGGTGTTGCTTGAAAGGCGAAGTACGAGCCCACTTAGGAATAGTGACAACATCAGTGGGAATAGGATCCTCAATGACATCTATAACCTCCTCATCAACCTCCTCAAAGAAAGGATCCTCAAGATGAGATGAAGAAGAAGGAGGCATGGAAGAAGATGAAAAATAATGAGTGAAGTGCTCATCAAAATAAACATATGTTCAAAAAATAACGTCATGAGTATCAAGATCTAAAATTTGATAAGCTCTCATGTCCTCATAATACCCTACAAAGATCAAGCGTTTTAGTTTCTTAACCAAAGCTTTCTTTTTCTTCTCCAAAGCTTTCTTTTTCTTCTTTGGCATAAAGGCCCAAGCATGGCTCCCAAAGACTAAAAAAAATGAGACATTTGCCTAAGTGTTGGACCAAGCTTCTTCTAGATTCAAATGCTCAAGTGCTCTATGTGGTGTGTGATTATGAATGTAGTTAGCACAATTAACTACTCCGCCGAGTAGATAGGAGGTAAATCTCTAGAATGCATCATACGAGTTAGCCATTTCCTTGAAGTTATATTCTTCCATTTTACTAAGTCATTTTGTTGCGGAGTATGAGGAACAAAATGCTAGTGAATAATGCCTTGAGTTTTCAAAAAAAATAAAAACTCATTGCTAAAGTACTCCCCCATTATCTATGTGAAGGTTCGTTATACAACTAGAAGATTGTTTCTCGACTAAATACTTGAAGACTTTGAAGTGTGAAAAAACATTATTTTTCTACTTGAGAAAATAAACTCAAGTACACCTTGAGAAATTATCAATAAAGGTAAGTGCATACTTAGCTCCATTGAAAGAGGGGATAGGAAAAACCATCAATTCACTATGCATAAGCTCAAGTGGTGAAGAAAATCTCTTGGAAAATTATGATGAAATGGATCTTGGTGTTGTTTCCTATAGCACAACTAGAGAAAACTCCCTCAAGACAAGAAAATATAGGAAGACCATCAACCATACCATGAGTGCTCAAGTCCTTCAAATATATGTAATTGAGATGTCTAAATATTTCATGCCAAAACTTACTCTCTAAATCTGCATGAGAAATCAATCCTTTCCCTATAGAGGGAGTGTCATAAAACCATAAAACTGATATATTCTAGAACTATGATCAACATTACCTTGAGTAAAAATTGAATGAGGATCTAACAAATTTCGTACTTCTACTCCATGTGGTGTAAAAGTCACTATTTTTCCTTGATTAGAATGACAAATTTGATATACATAAATCAAATTTGTGGTGATGTTAGGAACATACAATACTTCTTGGATACTACCACCACCAAGATGCATATCACCTTTTACCTCAATAGAAAAGAAGGAAGAATATCCAACCTCAATTTTGGAAGTAGAACTCAAACGTAGAGAAATAAAATACTCCTTGGAAGAAGTCATGTGATGAGAAGCGCTAGAATCTATAACCCAACTATGTCTGCAAGTGGTGACTAAGATCTCCCAACAACATTAAGTGCTTTTCCATGTTGATTAGAAGGAGGTAGAGTGGAGATATAAATTTTGTGTTTCTTTAATGCATCCTCTAAGGCTTGCATTCTCTTATAACACATATGTTCTTCATGAATACTACCCCCACAAAAAGAGCATGCAAGTCTAGAACTATTCTCGGATTGAGAAGACTCCTTGGGTTTAGAGTTGTTTTCTTTTGGTTTAGGATCACTTTGAAATGGAGAAGAGGTGAATTTTGTTTTACTTTTTGGTTTTCTCTTTCCCTTAGGATTAGATGTAACTAATGCCTTTTGAGAGGTGGAAGACTCAAGGTTAGACAATTTATATTCTTCCCTAGTAAGTCTTTCACAACCTTTTTCTAAGTCATCATTTTGATTGTGTTACCTAAGGAATATATGCTAGATAAAAAGGAAGAAGAAAATATTTGAAATGGTCCTCTCAACTTGGATAGAATCAAGTAAACATACTCTTCATCTTTCTTATCTTTTCCACATAATCGTTAGAAAATCTTCAGATTAAGAGAGGTGATCTCAATTTCAAGTTGCATGGCTTTCATATGATCCACCTTACCAAATAAATCCTACAATTTCTTCCATATTTTGAAAGGAGAGTCATATTTTTCCAAATGAAACAAAATAATTTCGCTTACATAAGTTCCTATCAAACCCATACACTCATCAAATTTGCACTAGTACTGAAATTTCTCATATTCTCTAGTGAACATTGATTGTTCTAAAGAAGTTAAAGCCCATAATCCTTTCTACTTAATTATTTTTTCCATTATTGGTTTCCATGTATGGTAATTATGTGTTGTTAATGGCTAAACATGATCTAATGCAGAAGTAGATAAATACATCGTCCTAAAAATCACCAAAATAAATGCAAGAACCAAGCAATGCAACAAGAGCCCTCCCAAATTTTGGCACTTTATAATGAGTGTGTGCTATAATATGGAAATTTATAATTATAGTTAAATTTCAAAATAAATATTTCAAGGAAATATCATGAAAAAACAAGCACTTTACAAAAATGGTACTCAAAACCGAGTTACCGATCAAAAGATACAAGATTTTCAATATTATGCTCTACTATTTATTTTAGTTGCCACTAAAACAGAATAAAACGCTCTTTCCTTCACCACACAAATAATATGAAAGGAGGCTGGAGTTAAGCATCTACTAGTAGGAATATTAATCTTTAAGCCCTCATATGACTATACCATATGACCAATGGAAACAACAAAAAGAACCACAATCTCCTCGCTGCTCTAATACCATAAAAGGAATGATAACTAGATGCCTCAAGCCAAGAACTTAGATGTTAATCAAACATCACGATCAATAAGATAAAATCAATTCACCGAATAACTTTACACAAAAATTTTACAAACAAATGAGCAGCAATATCATATATTATTATGGAAGTCAATGAAATACAATACGAATGGGTCTTACTTATATAGGAAAGGAATAACAATCTAAGAACCTATCCAAGGTCGTGAGATCAAGCCATAAATCAAGGAAAGAGCTAGTCATCAAAGAAGTAGTCAAGACCATAGATTTAGGTGAGAATTAGACATCAAGGATCTAGTCAATACCATAGATCAAGGAAAGAACTATACCTAACAACTAGATAATATTCCCTAATATCTAAATAAATAAATAGAAATATACACACAAATAAGTGGGTGAGGATAAATACAATAAAGGTAAATAAAGAACCTAAATGAACATGAGCTAAGGTAAATACCTACTCTAACAAGATGTAGTTTTGAGATTTCAATGGCTTAAATAGTTAGAACAACGTATTTCAATTTTCAAGACATATTCATGGTTTTTAATATGACTGAAAAAAGTAAAAAGTTAATGGGATGCGGTTCTACCAAGCCAAATTAGTAGCTCTCATAAGATGGAGAAATTAGTTAAGAAGGGATCTTATGACATAGTGGCACAACTAAATTATTTAGAAGCACATGATGGAGATTAGAATTACATGATGTAGTCAACTATGCTCCCTCAAATCTTTAGGAGATTATTCAACATCATAAACTAGTATTTCAGAACTAAAAAGCATACCTTCAATCCAAAATCATGAACATATAATCAAAATGATTCTATGAAGTTTTTCTCTTAAAAATTAACATTTTCCCTATAAAAAAATGTTAGAAATGGAAAAATTGGTCAAGGAAATGGTTGACTCGGGCATTGTTGGTCCTAGTAAAAATGTGTATTCATCTCCAATGATTATGGTTAGAAAAAAGGAGGAATTAGAGAGAAGATTCCCAAATTACGAGAACCTCAACAAGATAAATCTCAAAGGGTGGATTAAAATTATAGTAAAGGATGAGGATGTACGTAAGACTACATTTCAAATACATGAGGGTCAATATGAATTCTTGCTTATTCCATTTATCCAAATGAGGGTCATTATGAAAGTAATCGGTACCAAGCTCCTAGTCTAGTAAAAGTTACCTAAGATGGATGAAGAAGGAAAGTTCATTATGGAACCTAATGAAGTCACCAATATAAGAGTGAAGAAACTAAGAAATCTATCCATTCCATAATTTCTCTTCACATATAATCATCTAGTAGTTGAAGACGCTCAGGAAGATAAACAATTCTTGCCTACAACATCTTGAGTTGTTAAGCATTGAGGGAAACACTTTTTGAAGGGGAAGGGAATGTTATGCTCTAGCACTATATCTTCATATGATTACTGAGGTTATCTAATGGAGTGAATAAACTTAACCTTTCATTTATTATTTTTAATAAATACTTAGGTTGACATAATTAATTAGGATGAAAGGGTGCAAATATTTTTATTTATGTAAATAAATACAAATGGGTAAGATTCTCCCAAAACCATCACATATCCTATCATGAAGTCTATATAATATTTTTTATAATTTCTAGAGGTTTCCCCCTCAAAGTGGACTATATGTGACTGATTTAATAAAGAAATATCATAACAACCGCTTTACACACATATACATATATATTAAACCTCTAAATATACCTTAACATTGAATGAATGAATGAATATTTTAGTAATGTCCACAATACCGAATAGTCATTGGGACCAAGAGTTGAAGAAAAAGGGATCCACTTTAGCACAACAACTAGAAACAAAGGTTTGCCTATCAATCTTGTAGAATTACCAACCCTTTGTTGATGTTCAATATTTTATTGTGGATCTTGATAAGAAAAAATGGCCGTATTTTTAAGCCTTGCCTCCTCAAACAAGTCGATTAATTTGTTAACTCTCTTGGTGTATTCTTACTTGAATCAAATGTCATTATATGCTACTACACTCCATGCTATAATGTCATTTTGTCTTCACCCCTTTTGTTAAAAAATAAGTGTATTCTCATTTTTAATCCTCCTGGACGTTTCCACCTAGAAGTCTAACATTGAAGATGATATGAGCTAGTCCTCAATTGGGCCATCAACATCTTCACCTTCCACTTTGTTGGTGGGAAAATTTGCTCCAGGGAAAATTATCAATATTTCAGGGGACAACAATCCATCCTATTTGATGGGAATATTCCTTATTCAAAACCAAAAACAAACCTAAATATATTTACAAAATGTACATCCATTCTATTTTTATTCTTGAGGATGTTGGTTATCTTGTGTAAATATATAAGATTAAATGCAAAAAAGAGATGAAGATATTTAAATTTAGAGTTTAGAGAGTAAAGGGAAGGAGGGGGTGACAAAATTTCCAAAAAAATAAAAAAACATATCGATTCTACTTGTGCATGTCAACAATTGGAAATGTATGCAAAAATGCGTAATAGAAAATTCCTACCCATAAGAAAATTCTAACACAAAGTTCAATGATTCACAAACGACAATAATGAAAAAAATTAAGATTATGTTAACACACAATTTCCACACAAAATGATGAGAGAGGGAGAGAGAAAGCTAGAGAAAAAGGGTAATATCTCTTCGTATTACATATTTCTTTTCTTTTTAAAAAAATCAACTAACATCCAATCCCCATACAAATTTGGAAAATAACTTTTATGGGTAAAGGAGGTAGTAACTACCTTGGAATAATATTTTCCAAGACATATTACTTTTGGATCACTGAAGATATTTTCATAAAGGACAATTTTGTCATCCATTACTACCACGATCCTAAGATATTAAGTCAAATTGTCATTAGCCCTCAAAATACTCCCCTCATTTTCAAGATAGAAATTCATGCTTTGAAGTTGTTTAAACTCTCTAGTCTGCACGTTTTGATAAATTTTCCATGTTTTCCTGTCTGGACGTGTGAAAATTTTATTGTTGTCCTCATTTGAATGAAATTTTCAATATTTCTATGGCCATGGATCATCGAACCTTGTATTGTTTTCAATTCCTTGGTTCGTGAAAGAAATTTGAAAATCGGTGCAAAATGGTGGAGTTTTCTTCTTCTCTGCATTTTTTTCCACAATCGTGAATGATGAGCATTTTCTTCCCATCAAATTTTGGCCCCATTATCCATGGGTACATGGACATATCTAATTGGAGGCGGGCCGATGGAGAAATTTGAGAATTTGAGCCTTTTTGTAAAAAGGGCTAAAAGTCATAAAGTGACACATGACCCCGATCGGGCTTAAAGGAAAAAGTCAAATCTTGAGCCCACCGTCAAAAGAGTCAAAGAGCGGGGGAGGCGGATCGTGGGGAAATTTGAGAATTTGAGCCTTTTTTATTAAAGGGGCTTAAAGTTAAAAAGTGACCCACAACCCCACCAAACACAAAGGAAAAAGTCAAATCTTGAGCCCGCCGTTGGAAAGTCAAAGTGGGGAGGCGGATCGTGGAGAAATTTGAGTTTTGAGCCTTGTTTCCAAAAAGGGCTAAAAGGCATAAAGTGACCCACACCCCGATCATGCTATAAGGGAGAAAGTCAAATATTAAGCCCGCATCGAAGGTCAAAGTAGGGAGGCGGGCCTACGGAGCAATTTGTGTTTTTGAGCCCACAGTAAAAAAGGTAAAATTATAAAAGTGGCCCATGACTCTGTCTCCACTCAAGTGAGGCCACGTGTCAAGACCATATCAAAAGTGGGTGAGCGGGCCAAAATGTTCCAAAATGCCAAATCTCTATAAAGTCACAAAATGCAAAAGGAATCCTCCACACCCACTCCAGTAAATTTCTCCCACGTGGATGACTCTGGTTTAAAGTTTCAAAGGCAAGATGAATGGTTCAAATTCAAAGTTGCAAAATGAGTGTAATTTGCATTATGAAAAGTCTGGTTTTTTCTCGCCATTGGCATTTCTTCGTGAATCAAGAATCTGAACGGACGTGAATGATTGAAAAGAAATTGTAAACCGTTTTTCTTGCTAACAAAGAAGAAGTTGTAACCATTTCTTGGAGGATATTTAATGGCTTCTTCATGCCATTGTAGGGTTGGCAATTGATCTTGTAAACTCAGGAGTGCATTGTACTTAGAGAAAGAAAAGGAGATAGCCATTTTCTTCTAATTTCCTCCATTCTCAAATTTCTTCCATTCCCTCATTATGTACAACTTCTGTTTAAGCATCAATACAAGAAGAAGGATTTTGTAGCCTCTTTGATGAGGAGATTTTAGAAACTTTGAGTTTGCAATCTTATCTCGTCTTGTTGCCATTTGTAGAGTTGTTTCTTCTCATGAATGCATGTGTTGAAATTTCTAACTAGTGCGTGCAGGAATATGATTTTCTACCTACGACATTAGTTCTCCTACCTCTCTTCTCACTCCCTTTCCCACCTTCATAGAAAATTCCCCCTTGCGAGATATAGCAAGCATTTTTTTTTGCGAGGGTCGGTGGAGTGCCTACTGTTGGATCCCGGTGAAAGGCCACCACAGAAATCCACCTTTTCACGTGCATGCATATATGGTAAGCTACACCGGTTAAGTAGAGGACTTAGATTCCCAGAGTGTTGGAAAGGAATCCACAAGTTTTCCACCGAAAAATTTCCTTGCCAATATTTTTGGGCACCCCGTGGGGTAGATTTAGTAACATCTACACCTGAATGTGACGCAAGGTCAAAAAATTCAAAATTCAAAAAAGAAAAATTTCTAGAATTTGAATGGCTATATGAGCCACATGGATTCAAATCATGGCTATTTTAGGAAACCCTCTGTTGAAAGACCCGAATTTCTCTTCCACATCCAAGAAGATGTTGCTTCAGATTTGAGGGAAGCTATCTGGCATAATAGACAAAGTGCCAATCACTACTTCATTGCCACGAGAATTCTGGACCTTGAAGAAGAATGCACTGTTGAATTGGAGAGGAAAAGACAAATTCCAGCACACGTAAAGAAGAGCATAGATTTTCAAGTTGGCGGATAGAAGAGATACACCGGAAATAGACAAGGAGGACAAAATGATCCCATTTTTGAGGAACTTCAAAGGAGACAAGAGCTACTCGGAATCCAGAGGCCTCCTTTTCAAGAAACTAGTCACGTTGGGAACTTGAGTGTTGCCAATCCTTTGGATGGTGAATTTCCATACATCAATGAGAACCTTGAAGATTTCACGATGTAGAGACCGAAGAAGAAGCTAGAAAGAGAAGCGAGAGAGCGATGAAGAAATAAGAGCTCAACTCGAAGAAATCAAGAGACTTCAAGCTGAGGCAGATGAAAGAGCAGTAGCAAAAGCCTGACCTTAGCAAGGTTGGAAGATAGAAATAGAAATAGAATGGGGGATCGTGAGCGTGAACGTGATCGTGAGGCCCGTAGGCCTAATGTACCATGGGGAGGAAACACCGGTCACTTTGGCTCTTGCTCAACCACTCCATGAGCTACCGAGAGGCTCGAGGAAAAACTTCCCAAAATTCAGAGGGGATGGTTCTCAACTCCTGAAGAGCATGTAGCAGCATTTATCACTTGCTTGTGGTGTGTTGGGTGTTGAGGATGAAGATGTGTCAAGTCGACTCTTTGTGGAGTCACTTCAAGAAAAGGTTGTCGAATGGTTCTACATGCGTTACCCCAGGTTTGTCACTGTTGGGAAGATATAAGAAGTGCATTTGAACATAGGTTCAAGACCATGGAATATTGTCTAGGATCTCTTGGTCAATTGGTACAAATGAAAAAAGAAACCTCGAGTCAATGAGAGACTTTGTAGCAAGATATAATAGAGTGATAAGAAGAATCCTGAAGATGTGGTGCCTCTGAAAATAATTTGAAGAGATTCTTCATCAGTGCCTTGCCATCAGAAGTAGGTTTCTTCCTTAGAAGAACCCAACCAAGAACATTAAGGGAAGCTCAAGACCATGCAATAGAAACCGATGATGATCTAATCTTGTCTGGTAAAGTGAAAGGCCCAAATGGGAAGCAAAAGGGTCAGAATTCAAGTTTTGTCACCACAGATCCGATGTTCCAAAAAATGGCAAATGACTTGGTTGCCTTGAAGAAGCAAGCTATCTCAGATCACAATGTGGAATGCTTCAAGGAAACCAAACCCTCCAGATAGGCCAAGGATTGCTCCACCTCCTCGTGGCTTGCTCTTGAAGCACCACCAGTCAATGCCATTTGTGACACCAAAGAGCCGAGAGGAGGAAGCAGAAATTGATGAAACTGAAGAAGAAAATATGGAAGACTATGAAAACTATCTTGAGGTCGAGGAAGTTGATATGCACAATGGCCTAATTGAGTACGTTGATGATGAAGATGAGGATGATGAAGAAGCTCCAAGTTTCTCATGTGTTGTTTTCACTCGTGCACAACCCAGGAAAGGTGCTTCATCCTCAATGGTTGCGGTAAAGGATAAGAAGAATAAAGAAGATTCTCCTCCAGAGGTCACACAAAATAAAATCATCAGTCAGAGGATCACCATTACCACCTTCTATGGAGTCGGCCAAAGAAAAACTAGACTCACTGGTTGTCAGGGATCATGCTACTATGCCAAGTAAGTCATCTAATTCTTCTCCCAGCTCAAAAGTTGCTAAGAACAATTCTCCTTTAAATGTTGTTCCTACAAAAACATTTAAGGTTCGATCAAAAGCTACACCCTCACCCCCTTCAAAAGCAATTACACCCGAAAAGGAGAATTCAACACCCAAAGTAGTAAAGCCTCTACCATTTAAATCTTCCTCCATTTTCAGAACCTCTTCCTCACTCACCATAACCCCATTTGACTTTGTGGAACATGCAAGCAAAACCAAAGTCAGCTCTCAGAAATAGAATACCTACAAACACACCCTACCCAGTTTGACAAGTTCATTAATGTAGTTCGTGGTGGTAACCTGTATCCTTGAGTCCTAATTCTAAAGGCTTACTTTGCCCACACCATCCACACCACCTTCCCAAAACATGCTAGCCCTTAGTGCCTCCAAAACCAACAGGGTTGAACCTTTCTACCTGTCACTCCTCATTAAAGGCTTCCAGCTAAATAATTGTATCATAGATTCTGGAGCCTCAGACAATGTGATGCCAGCCAAAGTTGCAAATGCTCTAGGCCTCACCTTGACCCGGGTAAATGGCACTACTTTACTCAATGGAATCCAAACAAGTGCCATTGGTAGGAAGAATCAAAGATGCACAGGTAGCACTAGCTGATTTTCAGACAAGAAGGTGCTCCTAACCATACTGGTAGCAGACATCCCAACATCCTTTGGTATGCTATTGAGTAGGAGTTTTTGTAGAGACCTAGGTGGAGAGATAAAAATGGATTGGTCATCTGCAACTATCCTAGTAAAAGGTGAGATGAAGAAGTTGCTACCAGTAAGAAAGATGAAGTTCATAGTATGAAGTATGATGATCGAAAGCAAACATTCTCTTTCAAGATTGTGGGCTAGGAAACTACTTCCTCACATCAAAAAAAGAGGAGAACTTGCCACTTCTCATGGAGGAAGAGGAAGATCAAATTTGGACAATGGAATTTGATGGTAGTCATTCAGTGTGGGCTCGGGAGCTGGTGTAGTATTGTACTCTCCTTCCAATGAGTTGTACCCATTTTCCTACAAGCTGCAATTTGATAATACAAATAACACTGCAGAGTATGAAGCACTACTCTTAGGCATGAGTGTAGACAGAGGACATGGGAATCAAGAAACTGAGATGCGAGGTGATGTAGAGGTTGTAGTAAAGTAGGTCCACCAACAATATCAGGTGAAGAATCCAAGACTCGGCATTACAGAAACAAAGTGTGGGACTGCATTGAATCTTTTGATGCATTTTCCATTGAAGCTATTCCAAGGGAACAAAATGAAAAGGATGATTCTCTTGTAGTGTCAGACTTCCCTAGTGACACCTCATCCTTCTTTTGGTAAAGACAAAGTGACCATTGAAATGGTATTCAGGCCTAGTGTACCAGACAATGCAAATCATTGGCAAGTCTTCAATGATGATAACCAAATTCTAGCCTTTTTAGAGCAAAGGGATAATTTCAATAATCTCTTCTTGAAGGAGGTGAAAATCCACACAGAAGTAGTCCCCAAAGAAGAGAAAGAAGGAATTGAAGGGATTGATGATGAGGGAGTAATCAAATTGAAAGGGAACAAAATTCCCAAAGGCCTAGTCTCTTTAGAAGACCTCTTTGACAAACATGACAGATTCATTCAAGAGAAAGAAAAAGCAATCTTCTCGGTGCCCTGACTGATTTTGATAAAGAAAACATTGGTACCCCGGAGGAGCCAAGGATGGTCAATATTGGAAAATGTTGCTCACTTGAAGAAAAAGAAGGTTTGTTGCATTACTCAAGAAATACTCAGATGTCTTGGCCTACTCTTATGATGAACTCAAATCCTTCAGCCAAAGGAAATGCATCACTCAATTCCTTTGAAGTAGGGTGTTAAGCCCTTCAGGAAGAAACAAAGGCCGTATAACCCAAAGATTGTTGATACCATCAAGGAGGAGGTAATGAAGATGCTTAATGCAAGGATCATCTTTCCCATCCACCATTCAACGTGGGTGGCTAACATTGTGCTAGTGTGGAAGAAGAATGGTGAAATAAGGATATGTGTAGATTTTTGCAACCTGAACCAGGCATCACTAAAGGAAAATTATCCTCTTCCTATCATGGACCATATCCTACAAGTAGTCACTGGATCTGAAATGCTTTCATTACTTGATGGATTCTCAGGATATAATCAAATCAAAGTGGTAGAGGAGGACCACACCAAGACAACCTTTACAACACCTTGGGGCACTTTTGCCTACTGATAGAATGCCTTTTGGCCTAATCAATGCAGGAGCTACATTCAAAGGGTGATGGATTTGGCCTTCAAATATCTAAAGCATTGCATTGTCATATATCTTGATGATCTCATAGTATTTTCAAAGAAGAGGGGAGATCATATCTATCACTTGGAACAGGTACTTGCAAGGTGTAGGAAACATGGCATATCACTAAATCCAAAAAAGTGCATTTTTGGAGTCACAGAAGGCAAGTTATTGGGGCACATTGTGAACAAACATGGAGCACACATTGATCCTGAGAGGGTTAGATCCATTCAAGCATTAGCCCTTTGCCCACAAGCAAGAAAGGAGTTCATTCATTCTTGGAAAGGTGAACTTTCTTTCGTCGTTTTGTGCCTGAGTTTTTTGAGTTGATGAAGCACATCACTTCCATGATGAAACCACAAGAAAACTTCAAATGGAACAATGAAGGGAAGGAAACATTGAAGAGATCAAGAAATCCATTGCCAAGGCTCGACTCTTGTATCTCAGATTTTAACAAAGAATTCATCATGTATTGTTATGCATCAAAACATACACTCTCTATCATTCTCGTTAGAAAAATGATGAAGGCGTGGAAGCACCTATTGCTTTCATGAGTTGTCCTTTGAAAAAGCATGAGCTAAAATATAGCCAATTGGAGAAGCATGCCTATGCAGTGGTCAAGGCTGTAAAAAACTTTAGGTTTTACATCCTCAATTCCC
This sequence comes from Taxus wallichiana var. yunnanensis, assembly GCA_018340775.1. Classification (NCBI taxonomy): domain Eukaryota; kingdom Viridiplantae; phylum Streptophyta; class Pinopsida; order Cupressales; family Taxaceae; genus Taxus; species Taxus wallichiana. Next base: position 106,680,831 of record CM031234.1, read on the forward strand.
ATATGGTGGTGATGGTCCTGGCAGTGCAATCAAGTCCATCTTGACACAGTAAGATCCCGGAGCTAAAAGAGGAAATTGGATTGCAAAGACTCAAGAATATGACTTGGAGATTTGACCCTCAATCTAGTAAGGGAAATGGCTTGTGCAAGTTGATTGTTGAAGATGAAACACTCAAAGTTCAACATGGTGAAGAAAATTGTGCTTGCTCAACTTGTTCAGAAGATAACCCACAGGTTCTCTTTGTCACCACTACTGATGAGTGGTATGTTGATATTTCCTATTACCTGACTTATGGAGAATGCCCTCCCATCTTGATTACAAGAAAAGGAGAACACTCAAGCTGAAGGAAGCTAAATTTGTAATCTGGAATCATGCGCTTTACAAAAGAGGCTGGATGGTTGTTTCCTCAGGTGCGTAGATAAAGAGCAACAAGAAAAGTTTCTTAAAGCATACCATGACCAAGCATGTGGTGGACATTTTTCAGCAATGGTCACTACACACAAGATCCTCTGAGGAAGGTATTATTGGCCCACCATCTTTGCAGACACTCGAGATTGGGTTTCTAAATGCAAAGCATGCCAATAGTTCGTTGGAAGACCACAACTCATTGCATTACCACTCAGGCCTGTGGTTATTGAAGAACCATTTCAATAGTGGGGTTGGACTTCATTGGTGTTCTGAACCCTCACTCAAAGTGGGGCACACCTATGTACTCACACAACAATAACTACTTCACCAAATGGGTGGAAGCCATTCCGGCCAAACAAGCCAACATTGAAACAAGTATGTAACTTCATCAAGGAGAATATCATAGTCCATTTCAGAGTGCCACAGAAGATTGTAGCAGATAATGCTACCTATTTCTCTTCAAGAGAGTTGACTGAGTTTTTTATATAGCTATGGAATCTCCCTAGCTCATTCTTCTGACTACTATCCACAAGGAAATGGATAGGCGAATCAAGCAACAAGAACATTGTGACCATTGTCCATGAAGCTTGTAGATGAGAATCAAAGGAATTGGCACAAAAGGTTGTATGACGCATTGTGGGTGGATAGGATCACTCCTAAGAAGGAAATAGGTATGTCACCATTCAACTGTTGTATGGAGTCGAAGAAGAAATTCCTCTCACGATCGAGATGCAGCTCTCAAGCTACTACTAGGCAATAGAAGATGGTCAGTACAAGGATTCCATTGACAAGAGGATCCTCTTTCTTGAGAAGATGGAAGAAAATAGACTCCAAGTGGTGGATCGCATTAAGGAGCACCAATTGAAAGTAAAGAATATTTTTGATAAGAAGGCCAAGGCAAGAGAATTCAAAGTTGGAGACTTCATCTGCTATGGGACAAGAGAAGAGAACCAAAAGGTAGCCATGGAAAGTTTGATTCATTATGGCTCGGCCCATTCCAGATTCATGAAGCTTGCGGTGAGAACACTTTTCTTCTCTCATATTTGGATGGAATGCCATTGGAATTGCCTCGGAGTGGGAAATACTTGAAATTGTATCATCAGTGAAAGTGGGTTGTCCCCCGCCTTGTACCATAGGTGATTGTTAGGTGTGTTTCCCTTTCCGTTGTGTGGTTTTGTTTCCCCTTCTATTGTGTGTCATGTGTTTCCTTCCCATTGTGTGTTTGTGTGTTTCCTTCTTCTAATCTTTCTTTCTCGAAGTTGTACATGACTCTGCAAGGCCCAATGGATAAGGCCTTTGGTCATGAATTATAGGGTCTAGAGATTGAGATTCGGATTCCCATGTCATGTCTTCACTATGCTCAGTCCATGTCATGTCCCCAAGCTAGAGCCAGTTGTTGTCACCCTCAAAATCCCCCTCATTTCTAAGTCAAATTCAAAAATTTTGAGCTCACGCCCTCTAGAAGTGTTCAAGTAAAGTTGGAAGTCTGAAAAGATAGAGAAATTCATGCTTTGAAGTTGTTTAAACTCTCCAGTCTGCGTGGTTTGATAAATTTTCCATTTTCCTATCTGGATGCGTGAAAATTTTATTGTTGTCCTCATTTGAATGAAATTTCAATCTTTCTATGGCCATGGATCATCGAACCTTGTATTGTTTTCAATTCCTTGGTTTGTGAAAGAAATTTGAAAATCGGGCGCGAAATGGTGGAGTTTTCTTCTTCTCTGCATTTTTCCATAGTCGTGAATGATGGGTGTTTTCTTCCCCATCAAATTTTGGCTCCATTATCCATGGGTACGTGGACATATCTAATTGGAGTGGGTGGTGGAGCAATTTGAGAATTTGAGCCTTTTTTTAAAAAGGGCTAAAAGTCATAAAGTGACCATGACCCCGATCGGGCTTAAAGGAAAAAGTCAAATCTTGAGCCCACCTCAAAAAGTCAAAGTAGGAGGTGGATCATTGGGAAATTTGGAATTTGATCATCGGGGATTAAAGTTAAAAATTTGAGTCAAATTTGAGCAGTTTCAAAGTCGAAGCGGAGAGATTTTGTTTTTGAGCCTTTTTTAAAAAAGGGCTAAAAGTTAAAAAGTGACCCGCTTGACCCCGATCAGCTACAAAGGAAAAAGTCAAATCTTGAGCCCGCATTGAAAAAAGTCAAAGTGGGGAGGCGGGTCGAGGAGATTTGAGTTTTGAGCCTTGTTTCCAAAAGGGCTAAAAGGCATAAAGTGACCCATAACCCCGATCATGCTATAAGGGAGAAAGTCAAATATTAAGCCCGCATTGAAGGTCAAAGTAGGGAGGCGGGCTACGGAGCAATTTGTGTTTTTGAGCCTGCATTAATAAAAAAGGTAAAATTATAAAAGTGGCCGCAAATCTGTCTCCACTCAAGTGAGGCCACGTGTCAAGACCATATCAAAAGTGGGTGAGCGGCCAAAATGTTCCAAAATGCCAAATCTCTATAAAGTCACAAAATGCAAAAGGAATCCTCCACATGCCCGCTCCAGTAAATTTCTCCCACGTGGATGACTCTGGTTTAAAGTTTCAAAGGCAAGATGAATGGTTCAAATTCAAAGTTACAAAATGAGTGTAATGGTTGCATTATGAAAAGTCTGGTTTTTCACCATTGGTGTTTCTTGCGAATCAAGAATCTGAATGGACGTGAATGATTGAAAAGAAATTGTAAACCATTTCTTGCTAACAAAGAAGAAGTTGTAACCATTTCTTGGAGGATATTTAATGGCTTCTTCATGCCATTGTACGGGGTTGGAAATTGATCTTGTAAACTCACGAGTGCATTGTACTTAGAGAAAGCAAAGGAGATAGCCATTTTCTTCTAATTTCCTCCATTCTCAAATTTCTTCCATTCCCTCATTATGTACAACTTTTATTTAAGCATCAATACAAGAAGAAGGATTTTGTAGCCTCTTTGATGAGGAGATTTTAGAAACTTTGAGTTCACAATCTTATCTCGTCTTGTTGCCATTTGCAGAGTTGTTTCTTCTCATGACCTTCTCTACTCTCTCAATAAATTTTGAAATAGTATCCCTTAGGTTGTACACATCTCCTTCAGGAGTAGACTCTCCTAGTGATATTATTTTCAACTCATAATCAGTTATAGTGATTTCATGTTCAATTTTATCAAATGTTGGCCTTAAAATTTCACAAAATTGTAGTCTTGATGTGTCATTTATAAATAAATAAGTTTTTTTCTTTTATTGGGAGCAGTAGTACAAGGAAGGCACCACAACATTATAATTTGGAACCAAAATTTTGACTGAGTTTTTTTCTTACTCTCAACCATTGGCTACACCCGCAAAAAAGCATCGAAATCTCTCATACAATTGGGTTTATGGTTGGCACATTGAGTGTGAAGGGAGACGGAGAAGAAAAATTCTTGACATAATCCCCATGGAGGTAGATTTTTCTATTGATACGACTAGGGAAATTTGAGGTCTTCTTATAGCACGATTTTTCCTCGAGCTATCTCTTTCAAATATGTTTTTTAAGGAATGTCAACAAATTTTTATTTTTCTACTTCCTCTTCTTCCACTTCTTATTTTTAAATTATCTCTTCTTTGACCTTTTCTTCTTCATCTTCTTCTACTTGTATTACTTCAATCTTAGGATTAATTCTTAGATTATGCATAATTATACTTTTGTGCTTGGTTCTGGTGAGTTGATGAAAAAGGTAAGTATTGGGAAACAATGAATTTATTAGAAGCCTTAAATTCTATTAGTTTCTTCATGAACCATTTCTTGGTTCTCAATAGAACAAGAGTTGTGAGATCATCAATATTATCTTTCTCCTTTTGAGATCAATCAATTGGAAGAGGAGAGTGTTGAATGGAATTTATGAATTAATGTTCCACAGATCTGATCCGTCATCAATCATGCCTTTAGGTACTTAATATAATTTCAAATCTTGGATTTGATGTAGATTCATCTTCCAAATAATATCTTTCTAACTTCAAATTCATCATCGAGAATCCTCCCGATAATCTTGATTATTGGAACATGAGAGTATGATAATCATAGATTATGGTTGATGAATCTTTTAATATCAAAAGACATACTTTTCGAAAAATGATGTATGCTTTGAATGGAGAAATGGTTCTCTAGATATTTTGAGCATCAATTCGACATGAGAATATAATTTGTGAGGGATAAGGGAATTGGATTCTGAAACCTTTTTGTATTTGTAGGTCCTATGAAGAATATCTAATTGTCTTCATAGCTCAATCAAGATGATCTTATCATTACAATAAATTGGAAGTTCATACGGGGATCCTTCAAAACCTATAAGTTTTATATAAGAAAATATTTGAAATTGAATGAAAAGGATACCAAATTGATTTATTAACTACTTTTCATCTCGAGAAACCTTATTAAGAAATACATGCTTCAAAGATCGTATTGTAAACATGGTGAAAGTATAATTTACCCTTTTCAAGTGGATTTTACTATTATCAAGGGTCAATTGGGTGTAACATTCATAAATAGGCGAGAGATATTTTTCCTATTTTTACTAGACATGTTAATCTAAATTCTATACCCTCTAATAGTGTACATCACATAAGAATTCATGTAGAAGGACTTGGTTTGATGGATTTGGGTGAGTTGTCGGGTTAAATGTTCACATATGGTTTCACCCCAATTTAGAGCCTATTTGTTTCATATATTAGATTGATGAAAATTCACATCCATTCTTGAAATTCCTTCATAGAAGAGAGACCCATTATTCTAGTTAGGAGGGTAATAATGTCTAACAATTCTTCAATAAAATCACTCTTGTAGAGGGTTTTAAGAAATTTTGAAGGACCCCTCTTCTTAAATTTCAATCAATATTTGACAATCATGGTTTATTATTTATTTATAGGTCATACTATTTTGGGATTCTTCAAGGGTTAAAACTCGGCATTTGTAAGGGGAGGGATTTCAATAGCCAAATTTATATGACGGGAATCAAGTTGAGAAATTACATGGCCTTGGGGGATCTATCAATTCCTTTGTTTGGGGATCAAAACAATATATACAAGCTAAGATAGTATCAAGTACATAGGATTGAGGTAGGGAAACTACTTGCATGTGCTAATTCAATGTCAAGAATTCTTTAAGCCAATGGAGTTATTTTTTCCTCTTTCATTTTCCCTAAAATTAAGTGAAATCCATGTGTTTGACATCATTGTCCCAAATTTCAGGAAAAATAGTTTCCAAGGAAGAGATAGGCCCATATCCCGTGTACTAGAACTTCATCTTAGTAGTTTAAATCCTCTAGGAACAACAAAAGGAGGAAACAAACCACATAGAAGAAATTGGGAAACATAGGGACAATAGGGCAACAAAATGAGGAGAAAAGACCAAAACAACGAAAACAATGAAAAAACTTACTGATTGGATGAAATTGAATCTCTCCTCAACATGACCCTATTGGCGTTTGAAAATTAGAATTTTGGTTGAAAATGTCAGAAAAAGAGAAAAAATAATGACTATAGCATCACAGGAAAAACACAAGGGTAGAGCAAACTTATTTTCTATTATCAATTGCATCTATTTATATGTGATTCGGAACGATTGCTAAGTCGTGCATTTTGAATTTGGAGTGGGTTAAATCAGTGAGTTGGCGATTTGGGCGGAACATACGACTTGTTCCCTTAGTGCTATGTGTCGCCGCTTTAGTCAATTCAACGTTCTACCCATCTTAGTTGGGGAGTCGGGAAGAGTTGGAACTTAGGAACTATTCCACTTATTCTATCCAACACCACTATTTTTGTGTGACGGAATGAACTGAAATGAAACGTAGTTTCATTCTCGTCTCAGCTTAATTTGTAAATATCTGCAATGGAGTGTGTAACGAGCGGGAACGCCATTAAAACCCTCAACAGAGCCATCACTTGCTTGGCCAAGATTGGTAACGAGCTCATTATCGAATGCCTTCCTGATAAGGTATGTCTTTATTTTTCAGGTTTTTGTTTTACTGGATTCCACTTGCGCATTTCTATCTCCTTGACCTCATCGGGGTTTATGATCAAATTGCGTCTTTCTATCGTTTTTTCAGTTTTATATGTCCAATTTGTTTTTCGCAACAGTGGAAATAGCGAAAATATCTCAAAGCGAGAGACTTTTAGCAGAAATTTAAGTTTAGGTTATCCAAGTGAATGTAAAGGTTGTGTTTTAGTGTTGGACTAAGCATACAAGGGCTCCCTAGGAAAGCTGCGAGGTTTTTCTTTTTCTTCCACTTTTCATCATGTACACATGCATAAGAGGCGAAAATGTAATAATTCAGTACTGGTCGAGTGTGCTTTTATCTTTATGTGCACTTAATCCTCAATTTCAGCATCTTCAGGTGCTGGAGGCAGTTATAGCAATTTGTGATCCCATAGACCATTAGGTCTTGGGATGTAATTTAAACTATTTCATTTCATCAAATTATGTAGAGAAAACACATTTGTTGTGCAAGTCTGCTTTGCTTTTTCCATTTTAGAGCTGGGGTAAGTTCTTCTGTGATTAGGTGTAATCCCAGGGTCACCAAGATCGCTTGGCCTTTAGTCATCAGGGCATATTGCTGTAGAAAATTTCTCTCCGGTTGAGCTTTAAACTTGTGTGCTTTAAATCATATGCTCAAGTTTGAGCCCCGAGCTTCACAAAATGAAATCTTAAAATCTAAATTTATGATCTTGGTATTTTTATTAAAGATAAATGTTTTTCATTGAAACCCTAGACTCGAGTTACAAAAATACCATAGACGGGATTAAATAATAAAGCCTAAAAGAAACATAACCGAGAGGAAAAACAAGGCTGCAACGAAAGCTCAACGAAGCCACAACCAAAACACAACGAGATATACCATAAAACCCAACAAAGGAGTAGCCCATACAAACATTACTTCATGATTTTGACAAAGGTCTTCTTGATGCTTGTGATGAAACTTTTCCTTGATTAATAATCCTAAAACTAAAGAAATACTTTACTAAACAATATTTTAAGAAGTAAACACATATATCTAGGATCTAGGTGAGGACTATGTCTTTGCTTTCAAGCAACTCCTAGATGATACCCGAGATTCAACACCTCAAGCTATGGCCACATTATCAGAAGGAATTTATCATTTAAGATATCTTCTTTCCTTGGCAGAAACATCTTGGGTTATACTTTACGTACCCCAATTAAGACACCCTCTAGAGTGCCCCTCCAATGTGCACCACTTGCCTTCACTCAAGATTATCAAATAACAATTCTTTGGAAAACACATTTTCCTATGGGTATATTAATCCCCACTCACTATTGATTTAAATAAATTGCATGGGGTAGGTTTTCCAACCAACACACCTTTTAACAACAATAATTTACAATCAATTACATACACCCCTAATGGGTCCATAAAATAAATTTTAATCCCTCATTTAAAAGGAGTTTGAGAATATTTTTGAACTCTTATTATTCCTCCCTATTTTAAAGAGATTTCTATTTACATCACTCCCCACCCTAATTTAAGGGGTCTTCTTTTATATTTTTCCTTAGAATTAATCTTTGTAAAATAACTTTAAAACTTAATTTTATGTCTTTTCTCTTGATTAAATAACTTTATAATAACTATTTTCTTTTCAAATTAAATAATATTCTATCTTTGTTTTTGGGAATTTGTCACATAACATTTCTCCCCTCTTAAATCTAGTAGCTTTATCTTTCTTTTTTAATTCTTTTATTTCTCTATTTAAATTAAATTATCAAAACCTTCCTTATCTAATACAAAACACAACTTTTGAAAAATTTAATCCTTCACTTCTACTTTTCTTTATTTTAGAATATACTATTTTATATGATTTTAATTACAACCTTAAAAAACTTTTCCTTTAAAATTCTTCTATTATCCATTATAATTAACACAATCAATTTTTACATTGACTTTATTATATTTCTACACATATAAATTCAAATTTAGCTCTGTACTATTCTAAAATCTTTTCCTATTATCTCGATGCCTTCGTATATAAACGCAAAACTTTTAATCCTTAAATTTATGTAACCATCCATCCATTCTTTAAAAAACTAAAATAAAAATAAAAATGAAAATACTTAACTTTAACCTTTATCTATTTAACTAATTAAAATTTACTCCTACATTTGATAAGATTCCGAGTTGAAAAGATATGATATGAATTGTATAGCTTCAAAAGTATTGTATCGATGTTTGTTGCTCCATGTATTTAGTAGAGCTCTTCAAAACCCAAAACAGAACATGGAGATTGACACATCCTAAATGACTCGTCATTTTCCTTTACTTAAGATTTAGAGGCATTAAGCTATGACTGAAACTCAAGTCAAAGTTGTAAATTTAGCACTAATTGGATAGTTACAGGAGTGCATAATTAAATGAACAAAACGTAGAATTGTGATATAAGGAGCTCTCACTAATATCCGTCCTAAAATTAGTACCATTATGAGTTAAATTAGCCTTGCACAATTCATAAATATAGAACCCTAATATCTCCTCATTTTACTATTTAAAAATTGATTGATCTGGATTTGTATTGTTTTAGCGAAAGTTATAATATTCCCGCTACCACGATGTGATAATCAAATCAAAATTTAAACCCATAAAGTTGTTTCAAGTTTTCCCAATTCTTGAGGAATCGACGAGTAGATAAGTGGTCAAGGCGGGAATGGAGCTTGAGCCAAATAAATAAATGTTTAAAACAACCACCAAATTACATCACGGGGAGGTCTCTCCGGATATATATACACAAATGTATTAGACTATATAATGAACAATTAATTGAAGAAATTTATATATCTAACAAGAGCTGCAAAGTGGCCAATTCTGCCATTTATGTTGCAAAGGTTTAAGCTATATTTTACTAATTGTGTAAATGATATGTTGGGCAAGGGTTGAAAGAAAGAGGTATAAGTGGAATTTTCAAGATTTGAAACAACTTTGCGAAAAAGAGGTATGAATGGAATTTCAAAGTGTTGAAGCAACATTCCATATTTGAGGAATCACACATATCAAGCATTTTGTAGTATAATAGGCTTTGTGTTGTAGGTACAAAGCTATTACAACTCACTTGCATGTTCAAATTCATTGAAACTAGCAAACTACATGTACGCAACATGATGTAATGAAATATAATAGCTTTTACTTCCATTTCCAACCGTTTCACTTAACTTAGCAAAAGAAGAAGACTTTAGCAACTTCCTCTGTCGATATAGGGTGTACAAATATGCTCATATTATTTTTGACATACTCTAGTTTAGGTTTGAGTTTCTTCTCAATATTATTGCCCACAAGTTCAGTTGCCACTCTCACAGCTTAGCAAAGGTTAACCTTTCTAACCAAGTAGGTTTTTGACATGGAGGATTTTAGGATGAAGGAAATTTTCTAAATTGAAGCAAAGTAGATTGTTTTCTGTATATTACAGTTGCAAGGCCTTGGGGAGTGAAGCGTAATGTTTTCATGAGTTCCATCTTGGGCCTCTACTAGCACCCCATAGGTAAAGAGTGGAGGAAGAGGAGAAGTATGGTTGGTTTCCCAACAAAAAATGAAAGAAATTTTTCCATGAAGTCTCTAAACATCAAGGAATAGCCTTACTTGATGAATACTTGTGAAGTGTAAGAGCTAGTCTTTCTATTGTCAAAGAGGCATTGGGTCGTTCTTAGATATCATTGGAAAGTGCTATATCATACTTGTTTCCCAACAAACCCAAATTGATGAGCAACAAATAAGTTGTTTTACAGAGAAATACGATACTTGATTACTAGCAAAAGTTGAGAGATGCCTATTTGAAGATTGAGAATGAAAGGGAAAAACTCATGGGGTTAGAGAAAAGATGAAATGCACCGCAACATGGATAGTGTTGCGAGTAAAAATTCTTGGATTCAAAAGTTACACGTGCTCTTTAACAAATCTAAATATAATAAGGTCATAGAACGGCTAATCCTATCAAAACAATTAAATTATAATGAAAAAAATGTATTGATGATGAGATGAATTTCAATCACAAATGTGTATTCTATTTTTCAAAAAAAAAAAATCCTTTGTATTGTATAAGCACACAAGCCCGAGGTAACTCGATTCAAGAAATTAAAAAGGGGTTGTCAAATTTAATGTGGCATCGAGAATTTTTTTTTGAGAACTTGCATGAAAATGGTATGAAGATCCTAGTAACACGTTTTAGAGGGCATAAGTAGTCAACATTACATGGAATGTAAATGCAAGTGTAATAAATGAACTTTTTAAAGGTAGTAGTTAATATCACTTTGCAAATAGTCTTTACAAAAAAATTGGTTCGTCTCGTCCAACAATAATTTGTGTAGCTATTGTTAACCCTAATGTTGATGATAGAAACTATGGTTGTTTTGTTTGCGATGAGATTTATAATGGACTTAGTGTTTGAAGGATGACTAATTATGGTAGGTGAATAGTGAACAGCATATTAAATGGACAAAAACAACATAAAATAGTTATAAAACAAAAAGATCAATATTTTCCTAAAATTATTATTTATTTATATTACTAGTAGTATAGATACAATTTGACCTCCATTTAATCATCGCTTGGACATGTCATCGGGTTTTTAAAGAGATGCTACCCAAGACATTTGAAGACCAAAATTCTTATATGGTGATAAGGTCCTGCTTCCCTAAACAAATACATCCTCCACTTCAAATTCTCATATGGTGATAAAGTCCTGCTTCCTAAACAGATACATCCTCCAGCACCAGCACTGGGATCTATCGTGACTCCATGCAGATGGAAGTAGGGGAATACCCAATGCAGCGGGTAGATTTGATTTTAGAACAGATCAAGCCCACTTCATCCATTAATAATACATTATCTATTCCATTAAGCAATATAAGACGGACGTTAGTGGATGTAACTGCGGACTTGGCTTGGAATGAAACCTTAATCCTGGGAAGATTCTATGAAAGTATATGAGAAACCCATGGCATTTGGGTTATAATAAATGCAAAATATTTACATATAATACCATTTGATCGAATGAATATGGTGAAGATTAAATTTCTACTGTTACAAATAACTGAAAGCCCGGTGCATTCAAAACCGGCTTATGTTTTTTTAGACATTTTTACATTTATCAGGCAGCGTCAGAGTAGTGTTGTTTCTTGGTTTATCACAAATTAGTGATCAAGAATCTCTCTTTTGAGTTTTTATGCAGCTATAGACTTTGTGTTCGGCTATAGACTTTGTGTTCCGTAGCTGGAATAAAAATGCCCCCGAGAAGACCAGAACCAGTAACAGCAGGAAATGAAAAGCAACACGAGTGGACAACATTCTTCCTCCTCCCCCCAAAGCTACAAAATATGATGGATCCTATCATCATAAATTTACCAACCTCAAAGAAAGTTATCATTCAGCAGAGAGGCCTAGGTCATTGGGTAACGGCTTGCATTTTTACGTCGAAGTGGCTAGCTGCTAAGCCCTGCGGAAAAGGGGAAACGAGCTATATTCTGAAATATCCAGTAGATGTTATGGACCATGCCTTCTGAGGCATAAATTGGGCAAAGCTCGTGAATTATATGAAGAAGCTCTTGATGCTGCAAGCTTCAACAATGCAGTGAAAGAGCTTCATGTTATAAAGATTTGGGTGCAGTGAACTTGCTACGGGGAAAAGCAGAATGGCAGATATATATGGAAGAAGAATAAAGAAACGAAGCATTCAGAGCCATTTGGGCTGCTAAACAACATATATCAAAGTCTCTTGAATTTTATCTAGTGGTCATTGACTTTGGGGAGCACTGTGGGACCAAACCAGAAACATGGGTAAAGCAGGCAAAAGATGTGTTACCAAAATCTTGGTGTGGGTAAAGGAACAACTCTGCACATACAACATATGTTTTGAGCCCATACTGGTTGAACTTTGTGCACTGATGAAAAATGTGGAATCCACCAGCTGCCAAAGGAAAAAGAAATTAGGGATTCTTCTTTTCAACATCCATGTTGAATTCATCTTCAAGCAGGGCATCAAATGCATTTCCAATGGAGGAGGAGATGTAATAGGAATTGAAGGAACTGGTTATAGACAATGTTTGAATGCAATGAGGGATTGTTATCAGCCATTAAGTAAGGCAGAGGCCATTGTCTATACTACAAAAAGACGAGGAGTTGATACAAGAATTTCATAGCATGAAAGAGCATGAATAAGGCCATTTCACTAGATAATGATATTAAAACACAAAAATATTATTCCTCTCCATGTAAAATTCATATTTGATCAAAATCTCATAGGAATCCATAAGATTTGCATACAAAATACCATATTAAGCATAGTAACAGGCTTTTTACAATAAATACTTGCAGTCAGTTGTGCTCTTCTCCAAGAGTCCCAATGAAGCAAAACTGGCCCCTTCTATTGCATAATGCTATCAAAATTTTCTGGTCCTACTTTCTATTTTTCTGGTTCCTTAATAATAATAATAACAAGAACCCTTTGTCATGCTTTCTTGTAGGTTTCATATTTGGAATTAAAAATCTTTGTGATCTCTTCAGACAGAACCTGCCAGTTTTTATCATATTGGCAGTTATTATCAGGGTGGTATGCTACTATGGCTTTTCGGAGAGCTGCTTTAACATTATCTGGAGTAGCAACCCATCAGTGTCTTTCTCGGATCTGGATGAGTGTGCACTTCATAAATGAACTGCAAGAAAGACTCTACACTCTTTTCCCCTTTCTTCTTAATCATATCAATTGCTTCATGCAGCCTCTGTGCATCAAATTCATGCTTCTTGTCATGTTCTCTTTTCTCTTCATCCACAATATTTTTCTGGTGTTCACGGACCTTCAATGATGAGTACTTATACCAGTTAGAGTCTGCTATGCGAGGGCACATGGTGGCGAGGGCGCATAATGGCAATTTTGGTGCTCTCAAAGTGGTAACGATGGGCCTGATTTTCCAATTTCAAAACAGAGGAGTATAGCTTGCCAATTCGGCTTAATGTAATGGCTTCACTCTTCAAATCTTTCTCTTTGCTGATCAAATGGCATCCCAAACAAGCTCCATGCTCACTACTTCCCCATCAAATAAATCTCTATTAAGTAATTCATCCCCCTGGAACCCAAAGGACATTCTACAGACCGTAATTTACATGTAAATACTCCACCACAATAAGGATGCCCACGAGTCCAGAAATATGTTGGTCCGAGCTTACTCCACAAGCCAACCATAATCCCACCCAAATTTTATTGAAAAAAATTATGACTGGCATAGATACTCTTACCTAAGGCTCCATTATATCATCAAAATCAAGGGGAACGCGCACGGAAAACCCATTTACTCTGAACCGTGCTACATTGAATTCTCAGGCCTCTCTAAGACAACCAAGCTCGTAGTCTTCCACAGACTATTTTCTGCCACCACGGCATGCTCTTCTAGATTCCCAATGAGTCTGATTCATGTACACTGTAGCTTCGAAATAGAAGCTTGTCAAAACTCTCCCAACTCTCCCGACCTGTTCTGGATATCATCGTTCTGCTTTAATATCTTCCCTGAACAGTTTCTGTTACCATTAGCATCCCTTCCTTGAACTGAATTCGTAACAGACTTACCTTGTGATGGTACGAAAGTAATTTGTTATTCAACTCTAACGAATTCGATTTTTGGCCTCTGCGTATGTCGTTTTTGGCTGTGATAGTCGGTAAGGCAAACGATTTTGTCCCTTCCATTTTTGTCTGTTTTCTCGAGACCTTTTGAACCTATTACTCCTGGCATTGCCTGCATCTTTCTATTCTGATCAGTCCAAGAAAACACATAGGTGATGTCTTGCAAATGACTGAGAATAGTGTTTCTGCATAAATGTTCCATGACTACAGTCATTAGGTAAACCATGGTTCTTTACCACAATTCAGACTGATTATTCTGGATGTGGCTATCCTGGCCACAGAATAATGTGCGCTTTATATGCCCCCATGCATGCCCCATCCATACATGTCTAGGCAGGTCCCACCCGCTGTGGTATACACACATTTGGGTTACTATTGAATTAAATATAAATGAAATCAAAACCTAGCATGTGGCAGGTGCTAGGTGGATTCGCAGGTCTGTGAGTTAATATGTGAGAGGCTGTGGGTTCAAAGCATGATTTTTGTGGATATTGTGGATATTGTGTATGGGTGTTGCGATCCGAAATATTTAAAGACTGACACATGTTTTTATAAGAATTTAATTTTATTTATTTTTAAATTAGTAGTAGAATAAGGTCTTGTATTTATCAAATCAACACTAATTGACCAATAAATAAATAGTTAAATGACTTATTTATATTAGAAACATGTTTAAATAAAATATAAACAATAGAAAGTTTGAAGTCAAGCTGATAATTTTTTTATTTATTGGTGGGTGGGGAAAAAAATATTTGTTTGCAAGTATAATAACATTATTTGGATGGGCGAGGGAACATAAATGACTATATTTGGAGAGTCAATGCGATCTGACCACAACCAAGATCACTGATTTACCTCCCGACTTAGGGAGACCCTCGATAAAATCCATAGAGATATATGTCTAGATCCTAGTCGGAATTGGCAAGGGCTCCAACAAACCGAAATTATTGTTGTCTCACCTTTGTTGTGTTGGCAGGTATCACATTTTGCCACCATCTGTTTAATAACACCCTTCATTCCTTTCCAAAAGAAGTTTCATCATGCTCGCTCATATGTTTTGAGAAATCCGGAGTGTCCTGTTGATGGAGAAGCATGGATTTCATAGAAGACAACTTGATGAAGGTGCAATGGGGAAGCACCAGATGGCCCTTGTGGCACAGAAATGCACCATCCCATGAATAATGCGGTATGGAGATGGGGTCAGTGGCCAATTGTTGGATGAGGTGTTGTGAGGAGGGATCAAGTGCATACCCCTTTTTACAGATTCTAGCTAGTTTGGGATGGGAATGGAGATGGCTGACAGGGATGCTTGGTCCTCGAATGTGCGTGAGAGAGCATTGGCCACAATATTATCTTTACCCCATGAGTTTATTGACAATATTGTTGAAAAACTCATGGTGATAGCCGGAGTGAAGGTCTAATTTGGAGAAAAAGTTTGCCCCATGGAGCTCATCAGAAGCTCATCAATGACCGGAATGGGGAATTTATCCTTGATGGTGAGGCGGTTGAGGGCATGAAAGTCAATGCAGAGCCACCACGAGCCATCCTTTTTGTGGACAAGAAGTATTGGAGAGGAGTGCTGGCCGGGTGGTGCTTAGGGCGAATGACACTAGATTTGAGGAGGTCCTAGAACTAGGTTTTCAATTTCAAAATTTTACGAGATATGGATAGCGGTAGGGACGAATGTTTGGAGGGATGCTTCCTGGGAGGAGTGGGATGTGGTGATCTTCAGGCCATGAAGGGGGCAAACCCATTGGTTCGATAAAAATAGTAGCATGTTTGTCGAGGATGGTTTGTAAGTCCGCAGGGTTGCTAGCGGTAGTGGGGGTTGGAGTTGGATGGAGTGCAGCTGGGAAATTATCCCATGGGATCCTTTCTTCAGAAGATTTTCCATGCGATGGGAGATGATGACGGAAGCAGATCCTGGAAATAATCCCTTTAAGGTGTGCTTCTAGCCATTATCTATGAACTGCATCTAAAGCTCAGAAAAATCCCATAGAATGGGTCCCAAAGTGCGGAGCCATTGTGCACCTAAAACCACATCACATCTGCCTAGAGGTAGGGAAAACATATCCGATCACAGAGTGTAGTCACCTATCGCAATGCGTACATTCCAACATTTCCCTTTACAAGGAAATTTTCCCCCATTAGCAATCATTACTTCAAAGCTAGAATAAGGGTACACAAAGCAAGTCCCTGCTTAACAATGCGGGGATCCATGAAATTGTGTGTCTTTACCTCGATCGATGACAATTGTGAGAGGAATATTTTGAAGAACCCCTTGACCTTCATAGTTTACAAGGTGTTAACACCGGGTAGTTGGTGTAGGAGATCTTTGGTTGATCCTTATGGGGTATAGAATCCTCTACGGGGCTTGGTTCATCTGGAGCATCCTCGAAGTCCTAGCTATCGACCTCGCTTATCTTTCTCTAGTGGTGATTCCACATCTAGTAGGTAAAGTTTTTGTGTGATGCACTATGACCCTTAACCCATTTATCATCACAGTTGTAACATAATCCCTTCTCCTTATATGCCCACATCTCGGCCTCGGTGAGATGTTTGATCTAGGTGTTGGACATTGTCACCTTGGTTGGTTGGGTTCTTGGCTATGGACGATAATGGGAGTCGATGTTGCACTGAGATTTTATCTTTAGCCAACTTAGCTAGGCCCAAGGCTTCCATCATGTTGGTGGGGCGAAACATTTTCACCTCTGAGCAGATTGGCTCCTTGAGGCCACTAACAAAACAACTCTTGAAGAAGTCTTCTATTATCCCTTCATGCGATTAGCTTGAGTTTCTCAAACTCCTGTTGATACTCTTGAACATTATCGGTCTGACGGAGTTTGGTGAGAGCTCTGGTGAAGTCCTCAAATTCAAAGGGACCAAATCTACCCAAAATGAGGGATGTAAATTTCTTCCAATCGGGTTCATCATTTTCTATGAGATACCAACGATACCATTGTAGTGCATCTTTTTCCAAATGGTAGGAGGCGATTGGGACTTGATTGACAGAAATAAGTGTCGTGAATTTTGAAGAACTACTTGACTGATAAATCCATCATGTAGGATCTGTACCATTGAACTTGGGGAAGTCCAACTTGGGCCCATGGGAGTGGTTGGAGAAGGATTTGTGTGAGGACTCATCCTTTTGCCATTGTTTGATCAAAATATCATTCTATTGATTCAATCCTTGCAACCTTTGAGCCAACTCAGTGACTTGGGCTTTCAATGTTTCAAGTTCTTCCTCCATGACTTTTTGCATGTACAAGTGACAACCATAACTAGGTTTTTTTTTTTGCAATGGATAGAAAAACGCTTTCTAAAACACGTTTAGTAATGGCAATTTGGGATTTGAGATGAAGAAAATGGGGAGAATAGACTTGGACGAGGGTTTTGGCACTTCTAGGCAATTTTGACGGAGGAAAAATGCAATTTCGGGGCACGATGGTAAGAACTGGAAATTGTTTCCTTGAGGAAAAAAGGGGCGGAATAGTGAAAGGAATAATGTGTGTGAATTTTGGGGCAATTGGGTAAAAATGAAGTTATGGAAAACCCTAAAAATTGAAAATGACAATTTCTGAGTGATAGAAGTGGAATTGGGTCTCGGATCCTCAACGTATGAAATGTGCGGACTAATATTTTAGGTGTTCTAGGAAATTTTGAGGGTAAACGAAGCTATAATATGAAAGATATGACTAAAAACAAAATTTCCAATGTCTTTATTTTTAAATCCCTTCACCGCATTCGTGAATAGGATAATTGCAAAAGTGCCTATAGAAGACCCTACACACAAACTAGAAATGAAACCATACCTAAAATTGATAGAACATAATGATTTTGGCCTGATTTGGTTTTGCACAGAGAAGAATGGTCTCAAGAAAATGATGAAGGATGGCTTCTGAAGCTTGTGGTTTGGAAATGGAGACCACTTGGAACTTTCGAGGTTGCATAACTCAGCCAATTCCCATGCCAGGTTTCCATGTGAAAGTTAAGGAGTTCCTGTGTGTGTGAAAAAAATGTGAATAAAATGTAATATTGCTAGAAACGACACAACTCACAACTTCTACCTAGATATGCAAAATAGAAAACAAAATGCAAACAAGATCTGGACCACTTTCCGATCACCAAGATCCCATTTGGGTGAGGTGAGAGCATATGATGGGAAGAATTAGATTGCTGCGATTGGTGAGAGAGAAAAAAATTGGCCATGGAAAGTGCTCGGTACAAGATGTGAAGACCCTGCAACACTATTTCACCAATCACAATAATGCAACTAGAAATGGAAACAACTTGCAACGAGTCGCTAAAACAAAAGAACTCGAAATGATATTAAATCGCAGGCCTCTTCGAGGGGGCAACCTCCTTTGAGCAAGCGCAATACAATATATTCGTGGATGCTTCACTGAGCCTCAACACCTTCTTATATACTAATTCCTATTGAAGAAACTACTGCTTCCCGCACACGTGGGATTGTTAAAATATGCCGAAGGGACGACTTACAAAGCACATGCGTCCAAAGTAACTAATCTACTATAAAGCAAATAGAAGGGTAGGAACACGGGTTCCTAGAAACCCTCTCTAATGCCCACCACTTTCCATCATTTAATATCAAATAACAATTACTTGAGAACATATTTTCCTATGGATATATTAAATCCCCACTCACCATCAATTTAAATAACTTTCACCGGGTAGGTTTTCCAACCAACACACATTTTAACAACAATAATTTAAAATCAATTACATACAACCTAATAGGTCCATAATATAAATTTTTAATCCCTCCTTTAAAAGGAGTTTGAGAAAACCTTTTTAACTCTTATTATTCCTCCCTATTTTAAAGGGGTTTCTATGTACATAACTCCCCACCCTATTTTAAGGGGGTCTTCTTTTATATTTTTCCTTAGAATTAATCTTTGTAAAATAACTTTAGAACTTAATTTTATGTCTTTTCTCTTTATTAAATAACTTTATAATAACTATTTTATTTTCAAATTAAATAATATTCTATCTTTGTTTTTGGGGAATTTGTCATATAACAATACTCTCTAATCCATTTTTGATGTCCTTGAGGCTAACATCTTTCTTGTTTTTGTCTTTACCTTTTCCTTCCTACGGATGGTGAAAGTCAAGGGTGCTCTTGAAGATAGACAAGATATCACAATGTTTGGGCCTAATAGTTTCTGCTCCTTCTCTATCTTGGTGACCCTGTTGATGATCTCCTCACGCAGATTAGCATCTAGTTTACCACCATCAAAAGCTTGACTTGTAACCCCCGATCTTGTCCTCGAGGTCTCGAACCTCTTTGCGAAGCCAATTACGCATGTCATTATGGAGCTCTACCTCGGTTCTAATATTAATAGCTTAATATTTGGGGGTCAACATTTCATTTTTGATGGAAAAAGGCTCAAAATAGCCTCCCCTTCACCCTAAGCGGGGGAGAAGAGGTAGCATACACCCTAGGGATACCCTTGTGAACTTTACTACAGAGGATGTCGTTATAGGATTGATCCCGAGGTCTCTTGGAGGAAGAGGGAACCGAGAGGATGGGTGTGGGAAGCTGGGCCATAGGAGGAGGATCAAAGCGAGAGGGTTTTAGGGAAAGAGAGTGAGGGGTGGGCTATGGGTGGAGGATGGTATGTTTGAAGTACTTGTATATCATCAATATATTTGTATGATGCATGGAATGAACCCATTTGGCCCATTTGAAAATATGAACGAGAATGTTCGGTATTTGGACAAATAGGAAAAGGAGCTCCAATTAATTCATGTTTTTGTGTCTTATCAAAGTTGTCAATGTCGACTTTAAAATGGGTTAATACCACAAACATAAAAGTCCATCACCCAATGATGGAAGATCGGTAAATATTTGAGCGAGGTAACCAACTTGATACCTTGATGGATTGTCGTTTTAATTCTAGATTGAGTTGTGAAGCCACATTGGGCGAAAAAGATCTAAAAAATAACTAAGGACAAACTATTTGTTGCATAATGTAGAAAGGAAGCTAAAGGGATTACGCACGCGGAAGAAATTCGAAAAATAAATAAAAATAATGCATAACCTTGTACCTCCTATCAAAAGTAATGAATTTCATCAAGATAAATCCCACTTTGTTAAAAGGTTACGGAAGTGAATATCTAAGGAAGCCTCCTTTAGTGTGGGAAAGCACTTTTCCGTTATCAAGAAATTTCTTCTCCTCACCACCTTATCAAACTTTTTTTTAGAATTTCACACCTTTCATGTGAAGCCCGATTCTGGTAATGAGATCCATAGTGATCTCAAATTCCTGTCCTTATATGAGACCATCCTATCCTTCTAGTTCTTGGAAAATTCTGCGAGAGGTGGAGATCATGGTGTAGACTCTTTCAATGAAAGAGTTGAAACCACCTTTTTCAGGATCCCCAAAAGCACTTCATCCTATTTCCATTCCTCATTACAAAGCGGCTCAACCCACACATCTCTCCTCCCACTTTGATCTAAGAACCAAATGATTTCTGGAGACTCTTCACGCAGATAGAGCTAATGAGGCGCTTAAGATTGTGAATGTCCACCAAAGAAGAGTGGGGTTTTATGGATAAAATGAAGTTAAAAAAATTTACAATCTTGTAAGCATGGGATATATTTCTCATGGGGTACTAGTTATTTCCTTTATTCATTGATTATAGTGCTTGTGAGATTGGGAAGGAGCATTCAACGTGATTACAAACTTTATAATCATTAGCCAGTACTCAAATGTTAGCCATCATATCGGTGAGATTTTTACTCTCTCTATAGGTGTGATGAATAGTGTAATTGGGGAAGGAGTTGGATATTTGGATAGCCTCGCCCATGATAGATCTATTTAGATAGGTATCGTTATTATCCAAGATAGATTGTTGTTTAGTTTTTGATTGGGTAATTTTCCCTGGGGTAACCTTCGGCTTGGATGCCAGGATTGAAGGTTGTCTCTTCTGTTACAGCCACCTGGAGCTTGTAGTTGACATTGTCCATTGGGTTATATCACGCTCAGAATTG
Source organism: Taxus wallichiana var. yunnanensis (assembly GCA_018340775.1). Classification (NCBI taxonomy): domain Eukaryota; kingdom Viridiplantae; phylum Streptophyta; class Pinopsida; order Cupressales; family Taxaceae; genus Taxus; species Taxus wallichiana. Next base: position 106,701,867 of record CM031234.1, read on the forward strand.
TTGAATTTTAATACTTAGCATAGCCCCTAGAGATTTGAACTGAGGGCTCCATTATGAAAGCCTTGATAATGATAAGTTAATCCCATTTGACATTTATTTACAGGTACCGTTACTATAGTTTACATTTCGACATGAAAGAACTTGAATAAGGGAGATAATAGTTGTGAAATGATTAGGGCTAGGATTAAAATTTAAACTGGTTAACTGGACAGAAACTAAGCCAAGTATATTAAAAATTCTGAAGCAGCAGATGATTACAAGGAAACAAGCTTTGTGATCACTGCCCTTGTAAATCTAGGATTTGAGGCTAGTTTTAGTTTGCTGCAAGAGTCGAAACCAATGAAGATTCTTATTCCTTAGATGGCTACATAGACAGTGAGTGATATAATATAATGCCAATTTCTGGGATGAGGCCCTTTGTCTTTTCCTTTTCCTTTTGATAAGCAAAAAACCATATAAATTAATTATCAACATGCAAATTTCATGACATAATGATCTTTGGTCAGGGGATTGAAACCAAGCCCAAAAATTATGGAGAGACCCATATCTCCTGTCCCCTGTTACAATTGTGTCAATTAGATAAGAGCCCAGTCAAAGTTATGGCCAATGGTATAACCTGACAAAGCACCTGAAGACTTTTAAGTGCCAAAAACATAGATAATACATACCAAATACGAATCAAATCCCAACTGCATGCTGGATCCAAACATATATGAAGACAAGAATATTAGTGAATAGTAGGACTGGTGAAACTAGGTCACATTTCTTGTTAATCTGCGAAACTCATTTTTTGCAGGTCAGAAATGGCACGATGGACCCAAATATCCAGAGAATGCACTTTCAATTCCAGAATCTTAGTATGTCTAGTTACATGCTAAGGCTCCACTGGAGGAGATAGCCTGAGATTAATCTCTTGACAGAAGTAAGAAACATGCTCTTTAGAGCCACCACAATTACCAGCTGCATCATTATCTGGGCTGCTGTTTGTGGGGATGGTGAATGCATGCTTAGTGCCAGTAGATTGGCTGAAAAGTTTGTTGTTTACGACTGTTAGCTATAGCTTCAAGATACATCTTGCTGTGCATACTATATGATCCTCAGTAATATTGGTTTGGTGCATATATTTACAAATTACTAGGAGTCCTTTGGAGATTGCTCCTCTATCTTAATCTAGAGGTCGTCTCCACTGTGTCAATACAGTTTCGTTCAGCAGTCTTGGAACTTAAGGTATTTATGTTTTCAAACTCTAGGTACTGCTATAACAAATTATTAGGAGTCCTTTGGAGATTGCTCCTTTATCCTAATCCAGAGGTCGCCTCACTATGCCTATACAGTTTTGTTCAGCACTCTTAATGTGGTTATGTCTTTAAACTTAAGGTATTTTGGTAGACATTATATTGATATGGTTAACCTCTTTTGGTAATAACTATGATATGAACCTCACACAATAATATTATAAATACACCAAAAAAGATGTAGAAAATTGTAGACTGCACAACACAAGAGATGTGCAGGCCAAATGCTCTAATATGAATTATATTTAGAAATACCCTTAAGGTAGGGAAGCATCATACTATGTTTCCTATGGGCAAGGAATCACTCCACTCTTGCAGGCCTCTTTGAGGGGGCAACATCCTTATCAGAGCATACACGCCATCACATTATTTCTCCTTCACAATGTCTCACACAATGATATTCCTCCCCTTATATAGACCCTATTACAATAATAGATGAGTATATCATTAATCCCAATGTAGGCCAATTCATTGCCCAATATAATAGATACCACAAGCTACCATATGACTACATATAATATACCCACTAAGAGGATGGTGCCACATGTTGGCATCTCTACCCACCAATATACATCATGATATCATTTCTCTAGGGACATTACATTCCACCCCCTTAGCATGTTTTGCCCTCGAAACATGAGATGAACAATTTTTTAAAAAGTTTTTCGCTTAGTTACATTTAAATTAAAAGATGTTATCCTTAAAACTTGAGAACCAAATGGAGGCCTGCTTCTTCTTCTTTTGCCTGGAAAACATGTATTCCTCAAAGCTTGAGGACCAAATAGAGGCCTGTCTATGCACCCACTTCTTCTTCCTTCACTTGGATATTATCATGTACAACAACATTGTGATGAACATAATGATAATATTTGGTGGATACTCAAGGGAAGCATATGGATCTATGCACGGATCAACCCATAGAATAATATCAATTGTAAGCATGTGATCAAAACTGTCCATTGAAGAGAAGAACACTTGTGGAAAATCAATGACAACAATTGGAAGAACCTCTTTTGATAACTTTGCATCATCCAAGGTAAGAAGAAAAGATTTTTTCGCATCATGTATATGAGAGTCTTTCATGAGAAGACCAACTAAATCACTTTCATCCAAGTGAAATAAATCCTCATACCATTGTCAACAATTATCCTCCAAATCGATCAATGCATTTATTTCTTTTCCATATTTAAATGAAGAGAGATTTCCTCATACCATTCTTTGGAGTTGTCCTCCAAATCATCTATGCATCTATTTTCTTTTTCCATATGTAAATGTAGAGTAACCATATCAAGAGCATCTTTTACCTTATGAAAAGTACCCTTAATGTCCCCAAGTTCCTTGTTCGACTTATGTAATTGATCTATAGCAAATCGATCAACTGCCATGAAAACTAGGGTTTCAAAGTTTTATTGGGACATTTTTCTACCACAGATTTGAAAATAAAATCATGTAGAAAAATAGATATGATTTTTTCCTTTCATTTACACAAAACGGCACCTGATTTGCTCATTTACACAAAACATTTTTTCAAGGGTTGCGCTTGTTTTTTTGTTAAAAATCAGGTTTGCAGGGTCAACTTTAAATTGCCATATCTCCCTCGATATTGCTTAGAATCCTTAGTGTGACCATTTTTCTGAAGGCTCTCGAAATCCTCTTTCTATCCACGGAAAAATAGGTTGAATTGGATACTTGAGCGAGGAGATTGACTTTCTGCAAGGTTACTGTTTTTTCTGAAAAATTTCTGCAATATCTCCAAAAAAATCGTCACTTTCCTTGGAAAGAGCTATGATCCCAGATATTATGAGCCTCTCATATAATATCAGAAATACACTGAATAATATGTAGAAAATTGTAGATTGCACAACACAAGAGATGTGTGGGCCAAATACCCTAATATGAATTGTATTCAAAAATACCTTTAAGGTATGGAAACACCATACAATATTCTTTATAGGGAAGGAATCACTCCACTATTGCAAGTCTCTTCAAGTGGGCAACCTCCTTATTAGAGCATTTCCAATTACAATATTTCTCCTTTATGATGTCTCACACAATGATATTCTTCCCCTTATATAGACCCTATTGCAATAATAGATAGGTATATCACTAATCCCAATGTAGGCCGATTCATTGCCCAACATAATTAATTCCACAAGATACCCATATAGATGGATATATTACTAATTCCTATATAGGCCAATTCATTGCTCAATATAATACATACCACAAGCTACCATATGACTCCATATAATATACACACCGAGAGGATGTGTGTCACATGTCGGCATCTCCGCCCACCAATATACATCATAATATCATCTCTCTAGCTACATTACATTCCACCCCCTTAGCATGTTTAACACTCAAAACATGAGAAGAACATTTTTAATCATGTTAGCATCTTAATGCAAGAGCATCATCATGCAAATAGCAAAATTTTGGATTTCAAACAATTTTGGGATGGATAAGGTCTTGAGAGGCATTTTTGGTGTTTTTGCAAGCTTTCCCACCTTCTTAGGTCCCTCCATAGGTGATAAGGAGTTAATTTGAGTTTTCCCTCCAAAATATACTCTTTTGAAGATTTGAATTTGTAAGTGGGAATTAAGAGGTTTAATGTGAGTACGAAGTCATGTAATGAAGTGAGGGGACATTAAAAACCTATCTGATGTAAATGATGTGTTTTTACACAATTCCATTAGGAGTTCACAAATATCCCCTGATATTTCTTAATGTAAATAATTCCATCCTTAGTTTTTGTAACTACCTCTAATTTTGGCTTAAGAAAGAAAATATTCGAATGAAAGAAGGGAGGAGGATAGAGAGAAGGTTGGTAGAGGTGGAAATAAGTGTTAAAGATCCATGAAGGCTCTTGGGAGATCTGTGGTGGAAAAATCCTTGATTAACAAAGCATTGAACTTCTTGTAAATATGAAGAATGAGTAATGGATAATATGAGTTATTGAGTTTGTTTAGTTATGTATGCTTTGCAATGGTATTTTGATGGTAATCACTATAGGATGACAGGGTTGATCCTTGTTTAATGAGGCTATAATAATAATGATGGAAGTTTCCTTGTGACCAGGGTAAATCTTGTACTTCGTATGAGTTGGTCTGCCTGTACAGGTTATTGATAAGATACCAGGGTATTCATAGTAGGTGGAGCAAGCTAAGAAGTTATTAAGACCCTAAAGAAGACCATTACCATGCATGCATAACGAGGTAAGTGAACTAAGACAATTAACTGATTGCTTGTTTTGATTGGAAGGCTGAAGAATAAGGAACTTTTGAGAATTATCATCTTGTGAATACATATATATAAAGGTCAAGGAGAATATATAAAAGGGTTTAGGGTCTGTAGGTTCATGCTAACACTATCGTAAGAGGGAGAAGTATAAACCCTGCAAATTTGAGAACACGGTCTATACTTGGCAAAACAGGATTTAGAAGGTATGAAATTCCATTATTGAGTAAAGTGTGCTTGAAAGGCATTTAGTGACACTTGAGGAAGGTGGTCTGAGTCTACAATGAGTGAAGAAACCACTGATAAGGGCTTAGAGACCAAGCCTAGGTTTTAATTTGAAGACTATCACAGAAAAACAGAGATTGTGAGTACATTTGCATGCAGACCTTATTGTATTGAATGATCCAAACATTATGAAGGGTTACAGTCTGAAGAAGAAATGTGAGGAAGGTTGGCACAGAGCCTATGAAGTTAATTTGAGGTCCTGAAACTCTTGTTCATGCAAGTTATGAATTGCTCTCTCATTTGGGCCTGGTAAAAGCCCTAGACTTGGGTTTGGTCAAGTTTTGCTCATAACTAACTTTGTAACCAATAGAAAATGCTCAAACTTTGTGGACAAGGAGTATGAGGAGTGCTTAAACCTATTTTCATGATTTGGTCTTAAAAGAAGATGTACGGACATTGTACCAGCTGACAGTTTTGCTAAACCCGGTTTTGGCCTAAGCAAACCTAGTTAGAAGCCTAAACAAAGAACTGTGCAAATTCTCTAAAGGAACCATCTAAGAGTTTTTATTGGCAGTTAGTTAAGCCAAATGGGTACTCAAAAAGCTAAATAGTTCATGGAGGAAGTCTGTATTTGAGTTTTTACACTAGAAAAACAAGTCTAAGAGACCTAATTGAGAAAAAGGACAGTGAAGTTGACAGGGTTGTGCAAGAATGCCATCAAAGGGTACCAAAATATAGTGATTCCGAACAATTAGGGTTATGTGATTGCAAGGCTATAGCTTCATTTGTATCACTAATTCTTGCTTTCCAATTGGTGTAAGGTTGAGGATTGCAGGGGTTTAAGAATTGCAGACCCAAACAGTCTAATTAATTGCCATTAACTTGGGATTACCCATGAATAGGGTTATGTGATTCCAAGGCTACAAGAGCTTCATGAAGGTTGAAGAAGACTTAATCAAATAAATGATTCTTGCTTTCTCATATTGGTGGATTATGAGGATGCAGGGGTTTAAGAAGGTGTGCAGACCCAAGACAGTCTAAGAAAAAAATGATAATTGCACATTAACTTGGGATTGGTTGCAGGTGAATGCAGGGGAAGAAGAAAGAGAGACAAGAGGTGAGTATTGATGATGAAAGGAGTGGCACGGGTAGAACATCTAGTACAAAATACAAGTGATCTCTGTTTTCAAGAAATTAGCATTGTGAACTTGGAATGAAAGTGCATGTGTGACATTTAAGTTTCTAACTTGAGTGCTTATGTTGGCCTAGAGGTTATGCTGTCCTCTCTGCATTTGTAACAATGATCCTGAAGAATGAGAAGAATATACATTTTGAACTAGTGAAGCCAGTTTTCTAAAGTTGCATGGTAAATTGGGTAAGAATGAACAAGGTTTGGTGTCTGATCATGAACCTAATTTGTATCAGTGAGTAGTTTGTTCCCCCCCTGCATTACATCTCCATTCACCAATATACATCATAATATCATCTCTCTATGTACAACTAATAGAGTGATCCAATCATTTTGAAGTTACTTTGTGGTTGTCTTAAATGGTAATGGTCTTACAAGGATATGATGCAAATAATAGTCATGCTATGCACTTACACATGCTTGTCTTTCTTGCAAAGAATAGTGCCGTGTCAAAATTAAGTGAAGGTCAATATGTTTTGTTCTCAATTTTCATACATTGTTGCATACACAAGATAGGTGAATTGTTCGACAGAATGCCTCAAAGAGTTTTGTGCAAAATGTGGAAGCATTCGCAAGGCATGTGAACTGTTCAATAAAATGTTTGAACGTGGTCTCATGGACTGTGATGATGGCAAGATATGCAGAAAATGGATTTGTTGAAAAGGCCTTGGAAATGCTGGAAACTTTCAAGCAAATGCAATTGCCAAGTGCAAACGCAGGCTCCAAAGCATTTTTCAGCATCCTCCTGCCCTGTGGCAAAATTGCAACGATTCACATCCAACCACCAAACCTATCGGAGTGTCTTTGCAACAACAGGTGCAACTGTTAGTTTATATCAGTTGAGTAGTTTGTTCCCCCCTCTGCATCACATCTCCACTCACCAATATACATCATAATATCATCTCTCTATGTATAACTAATATAGTGATCCGATCATTTTGAAGTTGCTTTGTGGTTGTCTTAAATGGTAATGGTCTTACAAGGATATGATGCAAATAATACTCATGACATGCTTGTCTTTCTTGCAAAGAATAGTGCTGTGTCAAAATTAAGTGAAGGTCAATACATTTTGTTTTCAATTTTCATACATTGTTTATTGATGGAAAATTCAAAAAACTTTCGTAAAAATTAAGTGAAGTTCATTACATTTTATTTTCCCAATTTGTAACATGTTTATCGATGGAAAGTTAAAAAAAACCTCTTCAGTGTGAAAATAATCCTTACAGCTATGTTCCTTACCCACGTGAGATCATAAACTAGATACACATGCATAAGGGAAAACTTGTTACATCCTCTATTGTTTTGAGAAATTTCAAAGTGAGACTTTTAATATGCGATATTAAATTGGATGAGTACAACATAATCAAGAGAACCCACACTTCAATGTGAGAAATACCATTTGACGTTTTAGTTTTTGGACTCCTCACTATCATTTATATGTGTAAATTTCCTTTGTTTGCAATAGCTTATTTTCATTTCATTTTGGCCAGCCATGAGGTATATTGCTCCTCACAAAGAGACATGTCCCTTTTAGCCGTTTTACATTTGAGTCATAGTCATACATCAGGAGATCTGCTCTCTTGTTTGTAATCATTTAGATGACAGCTGGTCCGTTCTCTGTTTGGCTATATTCTACTTTGTAATCATGTCTTGGCTGGGTTCTCTTCTATTTTTTGCTTTTATGGGGAGATGAGAAGTGGTAATTTGCTCCTTTCTAATATAACTGCAATTTTTGTTTCAAAAAAGAGGTTGACATCTCTTAGACTTGAGTAAGGCACAAGCCATGCACAATTGTTTCTTGATGCCTTTTTTGAAGTGACAGATCAAAACTTCAATTCAATTTGCTTTGTTTGTAATAGCTTATTTTCAATTCATTTTGGCCAGCCATGAGGTATATTGCTCCTCACAAAGAGACATGTCCCTTTTAGCCCTTTTACATTTGAGTCATAGTCATAAGTCAGGATATTTGCTCTCTTATTTTAATCATTTAGATGATAGCTGGTCCATTCTCTGTTTGGCTATATTCTACTTTGTTATTGTGTCTTGTCTGGGTTCTCTTCTATTTTTTGCTCTTATGGGGAGATGAGAAGTGATGTAATTTGCTTATTTCTAATATAATTTCACTTTTTTTTCAAAACAAAGGTTGACATCTCTTAGATATGAGCAAGGCACAAGCCATGCACAATTGTTTCTTGATACTTTTTTTGAAGCTACGGATCGAAACTTCAATTAATTGAAGCTTCGAAGCAATCACTAAATTTTGCAGTGGTTTGTCTTTCCATATAATAATTTATGGAATGATAGTGGAATTGGGTCACTTGAAATGTCAGATCTTCATCAAATTTTTATTTGTAACTTTGTTTGCCATCTTTGACCATTGTTTTTGAGCAACATAGTTAGCATTCCTCTGCTTCAATTCATGATTGTATTTCTTTTGGGACTCTATGCGGTGACGTTTTTTTAAATAACCAGATTTGTGTTTGAAATTGAATGCAACAAGCTCTAAAATACACAAAAACAACTGGATATAACAAAGACTTCAAAAAATATGGTATGAAGTATGAACTTGACATTATATAATATTATAACCATGTATTTGTACGTAGGCATGCATGCACACAAAGTTGTATATACATGTATGTGCGCATGCTTGCACCTTTTAACCTTTTCATTTTTGTCTTCAGATTGCATACATAATTTTCCATCTCTATTTTCTTTTCAATTTTTCTAGTTTTGGTTGTGACGACAATATATGGCACAACCGACAGATGCTGTATAATGATTTCACATGGACTACTGGGATTCTCTTAGGCAATAACAATAGATATGTAGGTCGGAAAACCATCAACAATGAACGCCAATGAATGTACACTCAATGAACACTCAATGAATCATACTTCACATGTAATCATCACAGTATATATTCTAAAACACGTACCCTGCAGGGCATGGGTACGTGTACAGTACGTACCCCGTATGTGGTACATGTATGGTACACAGGGGGTATGCTCAGGGTACATCCAGCAGTACCCGGGTACGTTTGGGTACTTCTCAGGAAGTACCCAGATGTACCCGGGTACTGCTGGATGTACCCTGGCCGTACCCAAGGTGTACCCAGCCGTACCTAGGGCGTACCCACCAGTAAAAACAACAATTTTTTAATTTTTTAAATTTTTTTAAAAACTTTTTTGTAAAAAAAAAAAAAAAACTATTTTTTGGGGGTCAATAAAGGTCAATAGATGGGATTACGTAAATGATTCAACTGTGGTAAAACTTCACAGAAGTACCTAAAACAATGGCTGAAACTGCAACAATTGAGATGCGTTTGGGTAATGTAGGATCAAAAAACACAGTGGCAGCATCTCCACTAGCAAGTAAGACTAATGCAGGAATAATAAGAGAAACCCCAAAGGAATCTGAACTGCCAGATTTGAAGGGAGCTGGTAATAGCCAGAATTCCAGTCCAGTTATGTGATTTGTTATTATTTATGTTAATAATTGGACATTGTAACATTTGGAGTTTGAACAATGTACTTGTTTGAAGTTCAATCAATGAATATCATGACAAAATGCATTGAATTATTAATATGTTATTTGGCTATTTCACTTAATTATTAATTTGTTTACTCTATTCATGTATAAGGCTGAATTTTTGCTTATTTGGCTATATTTTAAATATTTTATATGTATATTGTACTGCCATACCTGGGCCCCCAAAAAATTTGCCGTATCAGCGTACCGGATCCCCCCGTACCCGTACCGCATACCCCGTACCGGCTACCTAGTATATATTGAAACATGACATAAAGGAATGTAGTCTTTTCCATCAACATATGTCATAACTGTTATATACATCTTCAAGAGTTATGTGTGACGACCCACAACTTGATATAATGACAAAACATCAGGTGGATATCCATGATTTATCTTACACTTTCCATAGATATACTTGTCAAAGAAGTAGCTGCAATGGTTGGAAACAATCACCATGGGGAACTATCACAAGACTATCAAAAATGTAAACTAAAAAACCCACTGTACACCAGAACTTTATTTGTTCATTTATTGACTTTGTCCAACAACATACCCCACAGTTGCTCAACCCCAAGGTGGCCTAGTATGCTGAGAATTTCCTACAAATTGGCGATGACACCATGATTTGATCGACAATGTCCAACATCATTTTGGCTTTGGGATTTCTCTCAGTCATGTAAGGGTTTGTTCTTGTAATATTATTGTACATAATATTTATTAATCCTAGGAGAAGGCATTTGTCTTCTTGTAGAATCTCAAGAGACATTTGATGGATATGAACAATGATCTTAGAAGATGAACTGATCAGCCACCTTCGTAGTCTTTATATTGTAAGCTAATCTCTCATTCAATCTAATGTGAATACAATTTTGGTTTGCACCAAATTATTGTTCATTGTCATTCCATTGTTCCTGTCCTGACAGTTCTCACTAGTTCTAAGTTGAGACCAAACACCATATGGAACATCAGGTGAATATCCTTAATTTATCTTACACAATCCATAGATATACTCATCAAGGAAGTATCCGTGATGGTTGGAAACAACCACTGTGGGGAGCTATGGCAAAATTACCAAAAATTAACATAAAAAAATTCACAATACATCATTACTTTATTTGCTCATGTAATGAGTATGTCCAACCTCCCCCACAGTTGCTCAATCCCAAGGTGGCCTAATTTGTTGAGAATTACAAATTGGTGATGACATGATTATTGTATCGACGATCTCCAACATCATTTTGGCATTGAGATTCCTCTTGGCCATGTAAGGGTTTGTTCCCACTAATTCTAAGTTGAGATTGAACACCATATACCTCATGGATTTGCTATCTTTGTTCATTCCACGAGGTGGAAAATGAGCAGCACTTCCTTTTCAACTGTTTTATCTACTAAAATTTGGGGGATGTATTATTGTTTGTACAAAGATTGAAAAGGTTCAACCTTTTTTGGCTATCCAAATGAGTATAGAGTTGTTACTTCAGATGTACAACAGTGGGGCCTCTAGGGATACTGTGTTGATTTCCTCCTTTAAGTCTATCTCGGACATTGGGGGTATCATGCGGATTTGGATGCAGCTGACCACACACATATGACAGTTCGGTGAGAAACCATGCATCTCCATGTTGATGCCAGGTTATCCAAGTCACCTCATTCTCATACCAGGCATCATGTATCTACGTTTACTGGATGTTGAGGGCCATCTAGCTCCCTGGGTCCCCAACCTGGGCCATAAAGACTGGCTTCTATTACCAGCTTTCTCTCCCTATGGAGGTTCGTTGGCCTTGAGTACTAGGAGAGGTTATAGTAGGACTCTTCCCCTTCCTAGGATTGCCCACAATTTCCCTCATAGTTCCATACATTTTCCTATGGACATTATAAGCTCATGTATTGGACCAACCCTAGTGGTGCATGATGATATTGTCGGTGGTTCTTCTCCTTCTGCTATGAGCTTTGATATCTACATGTAACAATGCTGGATTCTAGCCCTAGTCCCCAACTCTAGCCTTTATCAGCTCCCTGTCTTGCTTGGATGGGTCTCCTCTAGCATAGTTATTTGTATTTGACATAAGTACTTTGTTGATGGTGAAGATGAGATTAGAGGATTTGAAGAAGTGACTTCAGATCCTAATGGAGAGCTTGAAATTGATGTTGGGGAGGGTAATGAAATAAATGGTGATGAGGATAACACTAAAGAAGATGCATTTATGAGTGATGACCTTCCTCTCTAAATTGAAATGTTTTGTTTATGCTTTTAGCTCATCAATTCATGCATACTTGAATAAGTATCAATGTACATGAAAAATATCTTGCAAATAAGGGAATTATTTTGGCCCAAGGGAAATTCATTGTGTGGTGCAATAACAATCAATTATGTTCATCTTAATGTTTCTTAGTTTTTATTTTTGGTTCCATTTCTATAAAATTCATTTGGATGTTTGTTAAATTCATATCATGAATATTAGATCTTAATTCCTAAATATATTACATGCAAACTTCATGTTGATGAAAATACAAAGATTTAAATTTTATCTAATTATATATTATTTAATGTATTTTCTCACAAAGATAAAACATCTCAATTATCTTATACTCGTTACATTTCATTGATGTATCTTTGTTATTATCTTCTTAGTCACCAATTTCAGAAAAGATTGCATAAAATGATCTACTATGTTCCTAATTTTATGTTCATGTGTATAGTGTTGTTTAAATCAATGAGGGCTTGAGACATTATTGTGATTATGGACAAGAATAGATGACTGATTATAAGTAACTCCATAGTGGGAATGTGAAGAAAAATAATGGCTATTTTATGTCTCTTGGTATACTAATTAATAATTCTAAATCATCAGTGTATGTATTCAATATTTTGAATCTCATTTGTATTTTTATATATTTAATTACATTATTTTGTATACCTCTTCTTTTTATATAATTTGATTTGCAGGCCAAAAGATTGTCTACAAAAAGGGTGAACATCAAAAAGAGCTTGAGGAAATTGCATCTTCTTAGAAAAATAAACGTTCAAAAGAAATGGTTCAAGACGGAAATGGTGCCAATGAACATGTTTATATAAATGTTGAACATGAACCCCTTATAAATCAATTTATTGACACCAAACTTCTAAATAATTTTTGACCCCAATTTCATGAGCATTACATGAAAATTTTAAGCAATTCCATGGAGGGTAAAATAACCATAATGGTCTAATGACACCTACGCCAAATAATTAAGTACCATCTCCAGCTATAATAGAACAATATATTCAATGTAAGATAAAAAACTTTTCCACAACACCTTCAATGGTTAATCAGGTTCCTTCTATGGATTCTTTAGAGAGGTTTGTAACCACAACACCTTAATATTTCAATATAGCCGAGTCAAATGAAGTACATGCTCATAACTCAACATCAAGTCATGTTTCAGATCTGTCAAAAACACATACTTTATTAAAAGTCGTTTAAGACCACATTAAAAGAATGTAATCAAAGAGAAAAGGAAGGGAAGGTTCCTTATGTGATTGAGGTGAGAGATGGGGTTCCTATAGGAAGACATGCTGCAAGGTGGGCCACAATATTGGGGGTACAAGTGAGGTCACATTTGGATGTTAGCATTGAAACATTATCACAACAAAACCAAATATGTAGATCTTGTTATTCAAAAATGGAAAACATGTTTAAGAGTATTGGTGGGGTGGTATCACACAAATGCTATAGATACAAAATATGAAAAATCATAAATAATTACAAGGGTAAGTGTATAAACATGATTCTTGAAGGAAAGGGAAAAATAATCTTTGGATCCAAATATTTTGAATGCATTAAAATAGGGTATGTGTTCTATGGATTTGTTTAGAAATAAGTGGTAGGGGGAAAAATCAAGAAATTCTATAAGATCTCAATGTGCTTTTGGAAGAGTAGGGGTGGGAGTAAGAAGAGAAATATTAAGTTTTTAAGTATGTACTTATTTTTACCTTCTTCTACCTAATAGAATTAATCATGGTTTGAATTTAATTTGTGCTAAAATGACATGATTTTTTTTTACCACTTTTAACCCTTTTTTATAGGAAGATCAACATGATAGAGAACCTCACAATTGATTAGTTGCATCTATTGACAAAATAAGATGCTATGAAAACTCAAATGATGCAAGATAGGAGATTTTTTTTTCTTGTAATAGTTTCCTTAATCAAAATCCATGAAGCAATGTTGTTATGTCGAGTCTCTAAACATCCTTTTTATACCGAATTGTTAATTAGTTTTGTATAGACATGTGATTTGTTTTGTTCAATTTATGAAAAACTTTATTTTATTTTGACTTTTTTGATGCAACCTCACTATTTTATATTATTTTCTTTTTTATTCACATTTGATTCTTTATAGTTATGCTTCTTAGATTACAAATACTCTTCTCCTTCTTGAATTAACTCTAAATGAACCATCCTCATGATATTAAGAATTTGACCCTTCTTCATTAAGATAAGTAGAACCAATCTTCAACTCCATCACATATTCTCTAATGAAGATTACAAAGTCCCAACATCATCTATGTAAATTGTTCCTAAAATAGGGTATGAACTATCATAGCATGACTAATTAACTAAAAATGGAAAGATGGATACTAGTTAATCTAAGCTATGAAAAGTTGTAAATAAAGTAAATAAATGCAGTAAAGAAGTATGTAAATGATCCAAGAACTTAAACTAATGGAAATAAAAACCCTAATGTGTAAGAGAGAAGAGGAAAGAACTCAACTGAATAGAAGATGCTCATAGGACTATGTCATAGAGATGACTAGAGAATCTGGAATAAGGAGCGACTTTGTTAGAGCTATGAAAAGGATGGATCGGAGTATCCGGCTAGACCTGGAGTGCCTAGAAAGGGATTGGGGTGCCCATGGGTGCTACGTGTTCGTAAAATCGGTGCCCTGGTCTTTGTAAAATTTTGAAATTGATCTTCATAGGTTTGGCAGATGGTCGAAACCCGTGTTATTTATTGCATTAACTTTGCTATACTACTATGGATGTTGCTGATATTCCAAGATGATGAAAAGACCTGTAAAAGACCAAGAAGGAGTATCAAAACCCTAAAAAATAAGAATGCAAATGAATGGGTCGGACTAACCTCAACTGCCACAACAATGGGCTTACTAATTGAGCGTTACACTACATTTCGAACCCAAATGTAGTTCTGGTGAGTGTGTGCATAATGTGCCCTAGGTGCTCTTGTGTCAGTCACACTTTGTGAAGTAACGAGAAATAACTAGATGTATAAAATGTAATAGAATGTGTGCATGGAATATAATAGAATCCTCCCCCTATGTTGTGTGTGATGCTAGATGACCTATCCTTATGCCTTGTGATGGAGCTATGTGGATGCAAGTGATCTCTAATGTAATAGATGGATGCAACTCTAGATGGATGATAGTAGTGATAGATCTTGGTCCCTCATTATGGTCTCATAACTTTATATTTATAGGGTTCTCTTGATCTAATTTTGTAATTAACCCCAAAATGGCCGACCACCAAAAATATAAGGACTTCAAATGGCTAGAAAGAGCCCAAAAGTGGTGGGATAATGTGAAAAGGACCGGGGCACCCTAGTGGGACCAGGGCACCCACGGGTGTCCCAATAATAGCCTAGGAACCCTAGTTGAGGATAAAATAATGCAAAGTGACGAAAGCTAACTAGGCATGTAGGTGTAAAAGGTTGGGAATGAAGAAATAAAATAAAATAAGATGGCCAAAATATGGGGTTTTATTAGTACTTTATTCACTCAAAAACCTTCTAAATAGTAGTATGAGATCGAGATTAAATAATGTCTAAAGTACATGATTTTGTTTACATTTTCCCCCAATTTATGTTGGTGAGTGGAAAGCTTAGTAACATAAAGTAGATAGAGATGCATACTTGATGTACATGAATATTGTAGTAGAAAACATGCCCAAAGGACTAGAAAATTCATGGAATGAAAAAAAGATGATGGAGTGTGGAAACTATAGATGAAAATGTGCAAAAAAAAGTGATGAGAGTGAACCTAGGGTGGAAACACGTGTGTGGTACTATTGATGTGTGTGATGCACCTGCATGGTTAGAATGCAAAGTGTGTTGTCGCAAAGTGTTGTTGTTGACACCATTGTTGTTATTGTTGTTGCCCCCATTGACTACTTATTTCTCATACGTCCAACCTACAAGGAGAAAATAATCAAAAAATGCAATGTAAAAGATGCATGAAAAATTATGTAAATGTAAATACGTAAATAAAAGAGTGTAAATAGAATATGTGCACCTAATCCATGTCAAGAAAGAGAGTGTAGAAGGATATCCTGTACTACGAGTTTTTTGGGTGATCTCACATCACCTTGACCGAAGAAGTGTAGGGAGAAATCTTCATTATTCTCATATCTGTAACCACTTCACCGAATGTGTGTGAAGAGATCTCTATACGTCCTAGTTTTTTGGGTGATTTGACGTCACTGGCTGAAGTAGTGTAGGGAGGCACACCCACTGTAACCTCTAAGCCTATAATTGCTTCCAGAATGCTAAGGACAACCATGTCCTATAAAATCCATTGTGTATGGGGTTTTAGACTAGTCTGAACCCACTCATTGTATATAACTAAACCAAACCGGTGTAGAATCTCTGTGTAGTGTGTAGAAAAACCCCAAATGATGCCCCCTCTTTGGGGGCACATGCAATGTCACTGATAGGAGAATGCGACCCCAAAATATGATCAACCACATGTATAATGTAACTCTTCCTTGTAGGGGAAGGGAATGCACTTGGTAGAAACCAAGGCGTGCACAAACAAGGATGGCTAGCCAAAGACAAGTGTTAGTATGAACAAACATGCATGCAAAATAAAATGTGTAATCTATGTAAATAATGTATAAGCTACCAAGAAAAGTAGTGTAAACATGTAAGAAGACAAGTAATCCACAAAAAGTGGGTTGTAAACATGATACATCACTCACAATGTCGCAAGACATGGAAGGCCATCATGGCCACAAACAACAAATGAGTGTGCACACCAAACATAGGGAAAATCCCGCATACAAGACACAAATAATAACATACAATGTAACAAACAAGTATGGAAGAAAGTATCCTGTATAAAAAATGTTGCACATGAAGCACCCACTAGCATGTTAGAAAGATAACTAGTATGTCAAAAGTGTGTAAAACCAAGTAATGTAAAGTGCTAAGTACAAAATGAAACAATAGCACCGAAAGAAATGAATGTGTATTCCCCCGGTGACCGGTGTATGAAGGGTAGAAAGAGCATCCATACTACATGTAAGAGACATGTATATGTGATCAAAACTATTAAAATATGTGAACATGCATGGGTGGATGATATAGATAAATGAAACACAAGTAATCTAAATAGCACGTGTAATAAAGTGACTATGAACAAGAAAAAGTAAGCAAGAGTAAAAGCAACCATAATATGTAGTATGTTGTGAATGAATGGAATGGAATGAAAAATGGAGTGATAGGAGCTGTGGGCCCCCCTGAGTGAATGGAAATGTATACAATGAGGTTCATTTTGTTTTCCCCCTCAGTAGTCAATAATGAATCGTAAACAAGAGTACGTCATCAGGAAATGGTTGAAGTGTGTTTTGTTTCTAACACGTTGTGATGAATGTGTAGGTGTGGTGATGATATGTGACCTAGTGACGATGTGTGTGTGAACCCTATAGCCAGAAGAGCATATATAATGACCGGATGAACGTATAAGTGATGATTTAGCCTAATAATATATCACTATGAGATGAATGGATGGGTGATGATTCAGCTCTATGCATATATCACTACAAGATGAAAAAAGAGAGTGGCGATGTAACCTAAGGTGTATACCACTACAAAATGATAGAAGAATTGATGATTTAGACTAAAACGTATGTCACTAGGATAGAAATATGACATGATGAAAGGTCGAATAGTAAATGTGTGATGAGTGTAAGGTCCATTTGATTTTAAACCCTCGGTAGTCAAGTGTGGACTAAGGAACTAAAGTATGCCATAGGGTAGTGAGTGCAATGCGTAGAAGGAAATATACGATGTGTGATAATAATAGATGATTATATGATGTGTAGGATGCATGCTATGTGATGTGTGGAATGAAATTAAATATGTGTCAAATATGTAAGGTGTAATGTATGGAGTGGCATGTAATATATGTAGATAGACTAGTAATGTAGTATGCAGGATGAGGAGTGTATGATGCTAGATGCATAGACAATATAAGTATGGTATATGCATAATCAAAACTAGTATGATGTATGACACATGATATGTGAATAGATGCGGTGTGCAATTCGTATAGTGTAGTGTGCGGGATTTAGTGTAGTAATCACTCAATATTCAAGTCTGAACCGAAGCACAAGAGTGTGTCATCAGGTAATGCTCGATGCTAGAACATGTTAAGAAGATTTCTATGTGAAAATTCAAAGATGATAGATGTTAAAGTGAGGGGTGAAATGTATTAGATGAGATGCCCCCAAGTATATATGAATGAAATGAACTAACCAATGATAATGAAGAACAAAGGTTTGTCATGTGATGTATGTAGTGATGAAAGTGGATGAGTATGTGAAAATGTAGTATGTGTAAATGCTAGGAATATGATGTAACACTATGTAAGGATGTAAATGAATTATAACGAAAAGATAATAAATGTGCCTATGATGATATAATGATGAGAGAGGGGGATGTAAATACTATGCCCCCAATGTATGTGTGATGAAAGAATCATCATGTAATGTCATCTAGGAGATCATCGCTCTCAGGATCATAGTCGAATGGATAAGCATTGGTGACTTGATAAGCAATAGTGTTTGGTTGATCATGTAATGAGCCATTAAGGCGTAATTTGTACATGCCCATAGCATATTCCTCATCGGTGAATGGAGGAAGTGGAAAACCGTGTGCATACCAACGAGTGAGATTTTGAGTGTATCCTAGGAAAGAGCTATTGCAAATGAAAACACGTCCAAAGGGCATAGGAAATGATATGTCTATATGATCAGGATCTAGAGTGCCCCCAATATAATCAAGCCATGATTTTCCTAATGTAAGTGGTGAGGATCGAGGAGTGCATGTGAGAAATATCATGAGGTGAAAGATACGAATACCATAAGTAGCAGTGATGATGACATACCCATAATAAAGATGAGAAACATATGGTGTAGGATAGAGGTCCTCAAAAGAAAATCCTAAGCGATCCAACCCATCATGTGTACATATAGTGTCATCGCATGTAGGATTAAATGGAATATGTTCCTAGTATGAATTATTCATGAAGAATGTGCAAGTAAATGGTGGGTGTATTAAGGTAGATGGTACATGTGAAGGTGTATGTGATAGAGCGATGTTCATGGACTGGATAGGCACTTGATAAGGAATAATAGAAGTAGTAGTAGTAGGTGGCATAGAATAAACTACATATACCACAATAATAGTGCCATCAAGTGGTGGCAATTGAGGTGGTTCTTCTCGAGGTTGAGGCTCATCTGTAATATTTGTGCATGGAATAGGAAGGTTGATATTAAGAGCCCTATCACAATACTGAAAGGGATCACGATCACAAAAGATGGTATACTCAATGCTCTCATGTAATAATTTTACACAATTATGGATAGTAGAAGTGACATCTTGCATGGCATGAAGCCATGGCCTACCAAGTAGATAGTTGTAGGAGACTGGGAAATCAAGAACAAAAAAGATAGTGTGGATAGTTTTTGGACCAACAGTAATAGGTAATGTAACATGGCTGAGACATGGGTGGACAAAACCATCATAAGCACACAATGATATAGAAGATGGACTAACGTCATGAGTGGAAAGACCTAAATCTTCAAGGAATGACATAGGACACAAGTTAAGTTCAAATCCATTATCAATCAAAGTACACTTAACAACGACATTATGAATACGAGAGATGATATGCAATGACATATAGATATAGAGAGAGGGGGGTTGAGTTCCCCATCCCCATATATGGATAGGATAGGCCTGACCAGATATCTATATAGATAGATCCACGAGGGAAAACAAACACCATTGTTATCAAAAGTGTGAACGTCGGTGGGAAGGTTAGACTTGAATACTATATGTGAAGAAAAATCATCGGAAAAGGCTTGATAAACTGAGTCTGGATGCATGTTAGCATGAATGCGAGTAGTAGTAAGAAAGTGTTGGAATCTATGTAGTAAATCAGGATTTGCAAGCAAATAATCATTGATTGAGATACTCATGATGACCAAACCCTAAGATGACAAGCAATGAATGAAGAAACTAAAAGTGTGAATGAAGGAAGTGTTGAAATGTGGGGTTCACCAAAATGATTAACTAAAAATGGAAAGATGAATAATAGTTAATCTAAGCTATGTAATGACATATGGATAGGATAGTCAAGTATGGAACGAGGAACTAAAGTGCGCCGTAGGGTAGTGAGTGCAACATGTAGTAGGAAATATATGATGTGTGATAATAATAGATGACCATATGATGTGTGATATGCGATGTGTAGGATGAAATTAAAGATGTGTAGAATATGTAAAGTATAACGTATGGAGTGGAATGTAATGTATGTAGATAGACTAGTAATGTAGTATGTAGGATGAGGAGTGTATGATGCTAGACGCATAGAAAATATACGTATGGTATATGCATAATCAAAACTCGGTATGATGTATGACACGCAATATGTGAATAGATGTGGTGTGTAAGTCTTATAGTGCAGTGTGTGGGATTCAGTGTAGTAATCACTCAATATTCAAGTGTGAACCAAAGCACAAGAGTGTGTCATCAGGGTAATGGTCGATGCTAGAACATGTGATGAAGATGCCTATATGAAAATGCAAAGATGATAGATGTTAAAGTGAGTGGGGGATGTATTAGATGCAATGCCCCCCAAGTATATATGAATGAGATGAACTAACCAATGATAATGAAGAACAAAGGTCCATCATGCGATGTATGTAGTGATGAAAGCGTATGAGTATGTGAAAATGTGGTATGTGTAAATGCTAGGAGTATGATATACACTATGTAAGGATGTAAATGAATTATAATGCAAAGATAAGAAATGTGCCTATGATGATATGATGATGAGAGAGGGGGATGTAAATACTATGCCCCCAATGTATGTGTGATGAAAGAGGCTATCATGTAATGTCATCTAGGAGATCATCACTCTCAGGATCATAGTCGAATGGATAAGCATTGGTGACTTGATAAGCAATAGTGTTTGGTTGATCACGTAATGAGCCATTAAGGTGTAAGTTATACATGCCCATAGCATATTCCTCATCGGTGAATGGAGGAAGTGGAAAACCGTGTGCATACCAACGAGTGAGATTTTGAGTGTATCCTAGGAAAGAGCTATTGCAAATGAAAACATGTCCAAAAGGCATAGGAAATGATATGTCTATATGATCAGGATCTAGAGTGCCCCCAAAAATCAAGCCGTGATTATCATAATGTAAGTGGTGAAGATCGAGGAGTGCGTGTGAGAAATATTGTGAGGTGAAAGATACGAAGACCATAAGTGAAAGTGATGATGACATACCCATAATAAAGATGAGAAGCATATGGTGTAGGATAGAGGTCCTCAAAAGAAAATCCTAAGTGAGCCAACCCATCGTGTGTACATATAGTGTCATCGCATGTAGGATCAAATGGAATATGTTCCCAGTATGAATTATTCATGAAGAGTGTGCAAGTAAATGGTGGGCGTGCTAAGGGAGATGGTACATGTGAAGGTGTATGTGATAGAGTGATGTCCATGGACTAGACAGGCACCTGATAAGGAATCATAGAAGTAGTAGTAGCAGGTGGCACAAAAGAAACTAAATCTATTATGTAAATGGTACCATCAAGTGGTGGTAAGTGAGGTGGTTATTCTCGAGGTTGAGGCTCATCTATAATATTTGTGCATGGAATAGGAAGGCCGATATTAGGATCCCTATCACAATACTGAAAGGATCACGATCACGAAAGACGGTATAGTCCATGCTCTCATGTAAGAATTTCATACAACTATGGACAATAGAAGTGAAATATTTCATGACATGAATCCATGGCCTACCAAGTAGACATCTATAGGATACTAGGAAATCAAGAAAGAAAAAGGTAGTGTGGACGATTTTGGACCAACAAGAATGGGTAGTGTAATGTGGCCAAGACATGGGAAGACAAAACCATCATAAGAACACAATGATATAGAAAATGGACTAAAGTTATGAGAGGAAATACCTAAATTTTCAAGGAATGACATAGGGCACAAGTTAATATCGACTCCATTATCAATAAAAGTACACTTATCGATTCGACATTATGAATATGAGAGATGATATGTATCGGCATATGAGAGAGGGGTTGAGTTCCCCATCCACATATATGGATAGGATAGGCCTAACAATATATCTATATATGGCATATAGATCCACGAGGGAAAACAAACACCACAACTATCAAAAGTGAACGTCGATGGGAAGGTTAGACTTGAATACTATATGTGAAGAAAAAGCATTGGAAAAGGATTGATAAAATGAGTCCAGATACATGTAAGCATGAATGCAAGTAGTAGCAAGAAAGTTTTGGAATCTATGTAGTACATTAGGATTTTAAAGTGATGTGCCCTAGGTGTTCTTGTTCTATTCACACTATGTGAAGTAGCGAGCAATAAATAGATGTATAAAATGTAATAGAATGTTTTTATGGAATAAGATAGAATCATCCCCCTATGTTGTATGTTATGCAGATGACCTAACCTTGTGCCTTGTGATGGAGCTATGCAGATGCAAATGATCTCCAATGCAATAGATGGATGCCACTCTAGATGGATGATAGTAGTGATAGAGATTTTTCCCTCATTATGGTCTCATAACTTTATATTTATAGGGTTATCTTGATCTAATTTTGTAATTAACCCGAAATGGCCTACCACAAAAAGGTAAAGACCTCAAATGGATAAAAAGAGACCAAAAAGTGGCGAGAAAGTGTGAAAAATATCGAGGCTTCCATTGGGGACCTTTGAAAGCACCCATGGTCACCCCAATACTAGCCTGGTGCCCCATTCAAGGCTAAAATAACAAAAAGTGACAAAAGTGGACTTCGGGCATATAGGTGTAAAAGGTCGAAATGGATAAATAAAATAAGATGGCCAAA
This sequence comes from Taxus wallichiana var. yunnanensis, assembly GCA_018340775.1. Taxonomy (NCBI): domain Eukaryota; kingdom Viridiplantae; phylum Streptophyta; class Pinopsida; order Cupressales; family Taxaceae; genus Taxus; species Taxus wallichiana. Next base: position 106,724,525 of record CM031234.1, read on the forward strand.
ATATGGGGGTTAATTAGTAATTTCTTCTCTCGAAACCTTCTAAATAGTATAATGAGATCGAGACTAAATAATGTCTAAAGTTTATGATTTTGTTTCTACAAGGACATAGTTCCTAGTTAGGAGATAAAACCACATGAAAATTTTCTAAAACCCTTATCAAAGATTACAAAACATCTAATACACCTCTTTGGAATTTACATATATCATGGAGTTAATAATTTTTTCTTATTTCTTGGTAAAATCCCTAAACAGAGTCATTCCATGACTATAATGTTGGTGTGAGGTATATATTTTACCTATTATTTATTGATTGAGAATTTTCCACCTCGTAAATGGTGAGTTGCCTTACCTAGGTGATTCATAGCTCTTGTAAGGAGTTATATGACATATGACGTATTATGTCATAGAATTTTTCATATTTTTATAGCCTTGATGTACATGAATTCCATTGATTCTCGTGGTTCACTCACATATGGTATCGAGCTAAGTTTTCGGTAAAAATGTTGCTCATATTGGTTTTTTAATAATTACTTCTAATTTCATGGTTTATTAACTCTTTGTGCAAGTTTTATTAATCCATTATTGTTTTGTGCATTTTGGTACTAATCTAGGATAATCTCTTTTTTTGGAGTTTGTTAGTTTTTGGTGTTTATACAAATATGTGTATTCTAGCTAAAACTAGCTATTTATAGCTAACTTTGGTATAAAACAATATTTGGAGGTATTTATGGTTTTGGTTTTCTCGGTTTTCTCCTTTGAACTCGGGTCTAATTTTTTTGGTACCTACCAAACCCTATTTTTTTCCTACCTCATCCCTATCTCCCTCTCGGCTCCTTGCTCTTACCACCTTGTTCTCCTTGTTTATCAAGCTCCTTAAGCTCATTTACCAAATTTTCCGAGCCACCTTGGGCTCAACCCTTCTTAGCCTATAGAGCTTTGTACCAACAGCTCTCACTAGCTCGGATCTTAACCGAGCTCCTCCTTTCCATCCATATTGGACTCCTCATCAATCGAGTGCCCGTGTTAGAGCTCGCTCAAACTCTATTTTCGTGTGCCATTCTATCAAGATATTCCCTTTTTCCCCTCAATATTTTTTGTAATCTCCTAACTCAACCATTCTTGTGTGGGTTAAAATCAAAATTGTGTACCTCTTTAGATCGCTCGAGCCATCTATGGGATCATCCCTATTACCTCACCCATCGTTTGCTTTGTCTTTGCTTATATGAGTTCCCCGTGTCGCTCCTACCTTATTCCACACTCCATCATGTTTACAATTACATCTTCTCCCACCTAACCCCGCTCCATTGTTTCATATCGATCCTTCTCTTTTGAATACCTCTACCTCGCCCACCTTCCTTGCTGCATTTTTGAAACTCAAGTTATTCCTTGCATGCATTATTTGGGACTTGCTTTCGGACCGAGTTACTTTCATCTACCCTATGTCAAGCCCTTTCTCTTGTGCTACTTGGCACCCACCTTGACCATTTTTTAACTTTTAAAAAGGTTTTGCTCACATTTTATTAAAACATGCAACTTTTAATTTAAAAGGCCTTATTTTGTAAATTAAAACTTAGTTTATAATTTTTTTAACTTAGCCTAATTTTTCAAAACTATAGTGTAAATTAATATAGGGAAAAAAATCAATTAATTAAATTAGGTCATTACAAGTGGTAAATTTAGTTCAGCACCCTTTTATTTTTTTAATCTCTAGGATTATTTTAAAGTAATTGGGAAAAGCTGCTAAGTTAAGCATTACAGGCATTTTTTCTAATGTGTTATGTGGAAGGTATTGAATTCTTTCGGGAAGCCTCTTTTTGTATTTCGGAGGTTGTTGTCTATTTTGGGAGTTGTTTTATATTATTTCAAGCTCTTATTATTGCTTGTGGGTTAGTGAGCACGTCTCGCACAAAACCTTGGGGTAATAGAGCTCTAAAGTGATGCGAGACACTTTTTCTCACACTAAATTTTTTTATTTTTCCCTTCTAGCTTATTTTCACCCTTTGTTTTGTGCTTGTTAGTGTTGAATTTCATTATGAATCCTTGAAACTTATTGTGGTATCCACATTTGTGAATTTTTACACAAACTATAAGGTAAGAGGCCAACTGCTTCACATCACACAAACATATTTGATTATAATCAACACATTAAACTATAAAGTGCCACAAAAAGGGGGTCAAAATATTGTTATGGGGTGTGTTGTTTTTCCTTTCTCTTTGTATTTTTACTTTCTCTCTCCTCACGATGGATGCTAGAAACATTCCTTTCTCACGTTATTTAACTTATTTGAATGGAGATCTCAAATGATAATAACACTATGAGGTAAAGGGTTGTTTCACATAACTATGAGACTTGAGAAAGAACCAACAACTAAACCTATGAAATATAAGTGGTTCAACTGAAGTGACGAAGCCTTAGGTATTCTCTATGTGTTTGTTTCTTCTGAATTTATCTTCCACATTGAGTCTTCCAAAACACCTGATGGATCCTCGAAAAATCTTGACAACATGTTTGGAAAAAAAAAATGACGTGGAAGCCCATGAGTTGGAGAAATAACTTCTAGGTTTGACCCCTAGTAACTTTAATAACATACATTCCTTCTTCTCTAAATTTTTTCACATTAGATTGTTGTTGAAAGAATATGGAGTTGACAAGAAGGATTCCAAAATGATCTTATATGTTCTCTCTAATCTTGGCCCCAAATACTTTGTCTTAGTTCCTAACTTTCACTCCACAAAATAAGATTTACATGATTCTTCGAATATGTCCTCATTTGAAAAAAATTGTCCCAACTCATTCGAGAATAGGAGAAGTTAAATCAAATGGGAGAAATCAAGTCCAAGTTATATTGCCTAGTAGAAAGTACCAAAGAAAGGAAATGAGAATAAAATAGAGAAAAAGGATAAACCTAAGAAAAATATAATACCACCTCAACAAAACCCAACACGAACACTTATATTTATGAACATAAAGAAAAGAATGAAAAATGTAAGTGTTCCTATTGTAAGAAGTTAGGACATGAAGAGCATCAATGCATGAGAAAACAAATTGATCACCTAACTCATTTACTTGAGAAAAAAATATAGATGTTTATGAGTCTATCAAGAAAAATTATCCTAAACTCAGTGTCTTCTAAGGATAAAGGAAAATCCCTCATATAAAGAGTTTCTCCATTATCGACATGGGTTATATATTCTAGCACCTTACACTACATGGATTCTTCACATGTTGAGTTTTTCTACATCAATAGTGTGGTATGTCCCAAGTCACTTTGGATGATGACGCTTGATGAGACCAAAATATGTCTCATTATATCACCAAATAGCACTCTTATTCTCTCTCTTAAAATCAATCTTTCAAGTGAATTTAGATGTAGTTTTAATAACATGTAACATATTTAAGGTAGAATATAGGATTTATCTTATCATATCTTTAGAAATCTATTTGCAATCTAATTTTTGTTATTTCCTGATATTTCTTCTAAGTTGGAATGAAATCGTGTGTAGAAAACAAGTCCTAAGCAACTCTACTCCAAGTTCATATATTGCTGCATTGAAAACTTCCATGCAGCTACTAAAAGGCACAACTACCTACTTCAAGTTCATAGATTACTACTACTAAAACTTCCATACACCTACCTAAAGCCTAGCTATCAAAATTATTTTGGTTTGTTCCAAAGTAATGTAAAGGAGCACCAAACTATTCAGCCCACTCTTTTTTCTTCCACATCATCAACCAAGAATAAAAATCCAAACATGTGGCAATCCAAATTCATGCATGCATGTATGCGTTCCAAGAAGAATTCAAAGTCATGGACTGGCACTCCTCAATTTTCTCTCCATGTTTAAAGGATGAGCAAATAGTGAAATAATATTAGGAATGATGAAAAGGTACTCTCCCACTTTGTGTTCCTAGATTAAAGGGATGAGTTTTAGATTTATTCTCCACGATAAGTGGACTATTGTAGTCAAGTTTGTTTAGGACTTATTACTTTGAATAAATCTGCCCAAGAATAGTTAGTTAGTTCTCGTGTGTGGAATAAGTAATATAATATTGATGCCTATAAATACTCTCTTCCATATACTTGGAAAGGGGGCATATATTTTGTAAATCAGTTTTGAATCAATAAAATTGCAGTTCTAAAAAGTTCCTTATAGTTGCTCCAAATTGAAGGGAAGAGAATGGCCAAAAGCCACTCTTCCCTAAGGAGGAGGATTTTTCTGTTATTTTAAAGCATAGTTTATTTACTAAAAATTTATTTCCATTAATTTATTTCAATAATTTATTTTCATCGCGTGTTTCATTTTTATGCATGTTTAATTTCCATTTGTTTCCTTAGGAATAAGTACTATTGAATAAGATTTTCTTTCTCCTTTTGCATTCAACTTTAGACAATACTTGTTATAATGATACCAACTTATCTATAAGTTGGTTAAATTACTAGTAATACAACGCCTGTCAACACTTCGTGTCAATTGCTAGTGGGTAGAAGTAGATGGCGTAACCTTTAACAATATTTCAAGTGTTCCCGATCTCTCTACCAATATCCTTTAAGTTTACCAAATCAATCATATTGGTGAAGGAATGTGAGTGTAATTTAAGCCTAACTCAGTGATCATTAGAAAGCTTCACAATGAGACTACAATGGCCGAGGGAGAGGCAAATTACTAGTCCCGATTGTACATCTTTTCCCACTTTACTTTCGACTCTTCGCCCACTATCTTTGTTACTCCCATAAACAAGGTTAGTAAGCTATGACATGAGCATTTCAACCATTTAAACTATCATTACCTTTTGTAGACACCCCAAAATTACATACATGTTCCCAATTCACATCCTAGTTCACACCCCCTTATGATTGATTAATCAAATTAATTAATCATGCACATTACACCCCTTGGATTAATTAAATTAGTCCACAACACCATCTTAGCTAAGTTAATTATCATTTATTAAATAAATGGTTATATAATTGCTATCACCGAATTACAAAAGATCCTTATGTTTACACAAGTGCATATACTTGAGCTCACGGTGTGATTGGATAACATGGGTACTATCTCCAAGGTGTGGGACTTGCTACTCGAGATAGACCTCCAGAGAAAGCTGATTCTTACTCCTAAACTACCTGCCACAATTTACTCTAATGCAGGCAAAAATATCTTTCCTAATCTAACTTTCCAAGGGACCAAGGAGAGAGAATGCATAAAAAATGAAATCCAACACTACAAAAGTGATACACCGTAAAAGGAGGGATGTAACATCACAATAACATGTCCCACTTTTTTGTAATGTTTGTACCATTATAAACATGAATTTTCAGTTTCATTGATTTTCTAAAGGTAATAGCCATAAAACCGTACACATTCATGAAATTCCACAAACTAACGAAATGTTGTGTTTAGAGTGTAGAATACATGTAAATTTAAAAAAAAAATTGCAAAAAAATGGTCTTTTTCCTAATTTTATTCATACGTTGTTTTTTATGTTATAAAAGAGGAATGACTGTCCCCGGGTGGTTTTTTTAAATGAAAATTTATTTTTCACCATGAAATTTTAGATATATGTTCAAGATTTGAATTTTGATTTGCTATCAAACTTTCATATTTTTTGGACTTATATTTTTTTAATTAATTATTTAGTAAAAATATTTTCAAATAAATGGCATACAAATGTTTATGCCAATAACTTTTAAGATTTATATTGAAATTGAATTTTTTTTTCATAGGTAAGAAGAAGACTTCAATAAATAGTAATTTTAATTTTTTCAATTTTTTTATATTTTTTGCTATTTTTCAAATTGGGTTGATTGTGTATGATCGATTGTCCTAAAATACCATATGTTAGCAAAATATAAAAAATAAATAGTAAAACATATTTTTAAAAATGAAAATTATATTTTTAGAAAGCTAATAAAATTCTATATTTTGTGTTAAAATTTGTAATTTTATTCATTCGTTAACCCTAATTACGTGGCACCTAAGTGGCACATTTTGGCATAAAATTATACTCCAAATGGATTTGGCGCCAAAATGCGCCACATAAGTGCCACATAGGGGGGTTCACGCGAAGGGGTGTTCGTGTGAAGGGGGTTCGCATGAACCCCCTAGTTGCCCGAACCCCCCTAAACCCTAAATCTGCCACCCAAAACTATTTAAATATCTATATATAACTCTTTGCCACTAAAATTATTTGAATTCAAGGGGTTCGTGCGAAGGGATGTTCGTGCGAACCCCCATTCGCGTGAACTATTTTCTTTGTCCTACGTGGTAGTTCGGGCGAAGGGGGTTCACGCGAAAGGGGTGTTCGCGCGAAAACCCTTGATTTCTGATCCCACCCAACTTCTTTCTCACATTTTTGGGACATGAAGTGGGACACAATATTGTGTTTAGTCTTCCAATGTGTAAAAATTAGAAGTAAAATGGATAAAGGAGTGATAACAATTCTCCACAAAATGGCAAATGCATTCACAATAATATTTCATACATACAAAATAATAATGAGTCCTTGCAAGAGGAAAAATAGACACAATATTTCGTAATGAAGGCCTCAAAGGGAAAGAAGAGTGCAAGAAATGATGAAGGGAAGATGCCTCCACAAACTTGTATTTATTGCTTCATGATATGAGCTGATGAGGTACAATCTATTACAACATAAGGGCCTGGATCACCATGCAAGGAGTCCACTATAAGGTCCTCAAGTACATTGTGATTCACAAAGAATTTTTGAAGAAAGTTCTCGCTACTACAAAACTACCTCTTTACAATGAGCCTAACACTCCAATTTATAAGAATGAGAAGAGAGAGAATGGGAAAATGGAAATCTTGAAATATGTCCTTTAACCACTTGTAAAAGGCATTAAATGGAGTGAAATTATTGTATTTTACTCGAAAAATTCTCCCCATACTATCCCTAAAAAGAGGATAATGAGAGAAAGAATAATGATCGTGCCTCTTAATTGACTCCCAACTACCGATGATAACACACTATGTCACAAACCCGCCACATTTTATTAAAAATATCTATTGATTTCTCATCAAATCCCAAATTTCTTGATTTTTTTACATTTTTCTCGAGCACGATTCCAACAAGTATCAATTTCATGTGATGTCGTTGAGAAATGAAAAAATTATGACCTTCTCGAAAGTGCAAGTTTATATTTTGGGAAATTACAGAAGAGCATTTCTAGAGTGTCATTTATACGAGAATGAGCATTAATTGAACTGGAGTTGAACATGTTTATTTTATTTTAATATATCTACACTCATCAAAATTAATAAATCTAATTTTTTAATGCAAGGAGACATCGTGTTTAGCAACCAAGAAAGTCTAATTTTATGAAAATGAGCTCATAAAGGAGTCAAAAGTTATACCCGTTTGAAGTTTGGGAGGTCAAACATTGACTTTTCTCTTCATTGCAAGGCTATTTCGAAGAAAATCAGTCCAAGCATGTCCTAGCTGTCCTAGACACTTTCATCTACATCGCCCGATTCAGCTTCCTTGTCCCCGCGCATCCGGTTGAGGGCAAGGATGAAGGCCGTTGAAAGGATTCGCCGCAACATATGGTTCCTTTTGCAAATTTTTCACCTTTGCGTGTCCCGCATGTACTTTTGTCCCGACTATCCCAAACACATTTCTCCATGCCACCTGTAATGTATTGACTTGTGGGAAAATCAGCTTTTTGCGTCCCACGGCACCGTGTCCCAAATGTCCCATGGACCACCTCGACAAACATTTTTGTTGAAGGCCGATTTTCTTTACCTCGCAATGATTTAAGGAAATGCGCACCCCATGTGTCCTTGTTGAACTTGTGCGGTCTGGGACACATAAAGCTGATTTAGCCAATTCCTTTGTATTTCAGCTCAAACCTGGTACGACAAACCTTGGTACGATCCGCAGCCTCTAGACCTGCAATGCATTAAAACAAGCCTACAACTTCATTTTTTAGATTTTTTCAAATTTTTTCTAACTTGTTGGAATTTTTCCTTGGATGGGGGAGTTAGAGAGAAACCAAAGGGGATCCCCAAAACATGATTTTGGGCATTGAATCAATCTACTTGCTCGGGACTGAAGAATTTGATGTATGTTATCAAAATTACCTCGAGGGGTGAATTTTGGATAACAATAATTATCTTGCACATTGTAGCTAATTAAATTAGTTACTTAATTAGGAAAATACACCTATTTTCCTATTCAAATGCCACTTCACTATCCTAGTTAACTCTATTTAGACTCCACTTCCTCATTCCAGTTAACTACACTTGAACTCCACTTCCCTATTCCACTTGGACTCCACTTCTAGATTCCTAGAAAGGAGGGGTAACTGGTTTGTACATGAAATTAAATTTCCATATGTAATTTTTGACATTCCAAATGTCTATTACCCCTTCAAATTTGAAATCAATAGACCTAGTCTACTTTCTATTATCAAGTAATTACCATTAATAACTTGGAGCTTAGTCAAACTCATGTAACCACTTCCTACCACTACTCACTCTCTAAAAAAGAAATCTTACCTTTGAAAATCCTCTTGGATTATTTTACAATTTCTCTATCAACTTTGTTATTCAATATCTTAATATTGGAAACCATATCTAAGCCAAATTCGATTTTTATAGTATTGTAAAATCTCCATTTGGATGTCTTGAAGTATCAAGAATATCCACAATAAATAATATACAAGGTTACTCAATCTCAAAATATTCTTACAACATTATATGAGATTTGTAAGGAATACACGGAGGAGTAGGTTTAGCATCTTCTTATCTCTCCATTTCGCTTTTTTCCGTGCTCACACCTTGAAAAATTAAGCCAACATGAGATGGTCAATAGATTAACTTGAGTCAAATTTTCAAAGTGTATTTGTGAGGTTTGTGCCCTAATAAATCATGCACATCAAGCTTTCTTCACTCTAATGGATGATAGAATGCTCCAAGTTAGTACCAAAATGCACAAAATAATAAAGTGTAAAGTAAACAAGGGGTGAAAATATTGTTATGGGGTCTCGTGTTTTTACTTTCTTTTTCATTATTACTTTCTCTCTCATCATGATGGATGCTAATAACATTCATTTTAAATTCTTTGAATGGATATCTAAAATGATAATAACACTATGGGGTTAAGGGATGTTTCACATCACTATGGGACTTGAGAAAGAACCAACAACCAAACCTAAGAAATCTAAGTTGTTCAATCAATGTGACAAAGCCTTCGTAGTTTTTGTGTGTCCATTTATTTTGACTTAATATTTCACATTGAGTCTTCCTAAACACCTGATGGATCCTAGAAAAATATTAACGACATGTTTGGAAAAAAAGATGACATGAGAGCCCATGAGTTGGAGAACAAACTTCTAGGTTTAATCCTAGTAACTTTGATAATTTACAGGCATTCTTCTCCAAATTTATTCACACTAGATTGTTGTTGAAAGAATGTGGAGTTGACAAGAAGGATTCCCAATTGATCTTATCCATTCTCTCTAAGCTTTACCCCAAATAATTTGTCTTCATTTCTACCTTTCACGCCATGAAATAAGCTTTAGGGACTACTTGGAAGATTCCCTCATTTGAAAACTTTTCATCCTAACTCATTCGAGAACATGACAAGTTGATTCAAATGGGAGAAATAAATTCCAAGTCACATGCCATAGTAGCAAGAATGGTAAAGGAAAGGAGAAGAAATATGAGAAGAAAATAGAAAAAAGTACCAACCTAAGAAAGAAGCTAAGACCACCCAAACCAAACCCAACATAGTGGGGGGACGCTTCTACTTTTGAGCCTAAAGTGAAGAAGGAAAAGTGTAAGTGTTCTATTACAAATAGTCATGACATTAAGAGCATCAATGTGTGATAGAAAAAAATTGATCACCTAACTCATTTACTTGAGAAAAATAATATAAGTGTTCCTGAGTCTATCAATAAAAAGCATTCAAAGACTAATTGCTCTTGAGGCAAATGGATCCAAATATGAGAAGAAGAAAGGTAAATCCCTCGTAGAAAGAGTTGCTCCATCATCAACATGGGTCATAGATTCTAGTGCCTCACACCACATGGATTCTTCACATATTTCATTTTTTACATTGAAGCATGTGATATATCCCAAATCACTTCGGGTAATGACACTTCCATGTCGATTCTTGGGTAGTGGAATGGTAGAATTAGATGGTGGAACCTTTAACAATGTTTTTAAGTGTTCCCAATCTCTCTACCAATATCATATCTATTTACCAAATCACTCATATATGGTGAAGGTATGTGAGTGGAATTTAAACCTAACTCAATTATCATTAGAGAGCTTCACATTGATACTATAGTGGTTTGAGGGAAAGAATGATCACCAATTTCACATTGTACACATTTTCTCAAGTACTTATGACTCTTCATCCACTCGCCTTGCTTACTCACTCATATGAGGTTAGTAAGATGTGTCATGAGTGTTTTGGAAATTTATACTATAGTTAACTTGAGTAATTGAGCCAACATTAGTTGGTCAACTGGTTACCTCTATTAAAAATTTCAAAGGGTATTTGTTGGGGTTTTTCCCTGAGAAAGAACCCCAAAGAAAAATTTGGCAAGGGAAAATCCTGGAGATCTTCTCATCCCTTGGATCTTGTTCATAGTGTCATCTCTAGCCCATTTCCATCTCATTTTTTCACTAGGATATTTATATACTTACCTTCATTGATGAATTTTCACGTTATACATGGGTTTACTTTCTCAAATAGAAATATGAAGTTTTTGATCACTTTCGAGACTTCAAGGCTCTTGCTAAGAAACAAGCTAAAAGGTATATCAAGGTTCTTAAAACTGAAAATGGAGGCAAGTATGTGAGAAATAGGTTTGATGATTTCTACACCTCCAAAGGGATTTATTTACAGTGTATAGTTTCTTACATCCCTTTGCAAAATGGAGTTGTAGAAAGAAATAACATAACACTTAAGGAGATGGCCACTTGCATGGTTCATTCTAAATCCCTTCCTCCATAGTATTAGGTTGAAGATGTGAATTGTGCTTGTTACATTCAGAACCACATTCTACACAAAGCAGTAAAATGGATGACACCCTTTGAGGCTTGGTATGGATGAAAACCTGATGTTGAGAACTTTTGTGTCTTTGGTTCAATTGTTATGGCTCAAATACCCAAAAAGAAACATAAGGCCTTAGAACCACAATCCAAACCTTGTATCTTTTTTAGGTATCTCAAAGGTATGAAGGGATATAGATTATTGAACCCCACCACTCATCATCTTTATATTGAGAGAAGTGTGAAGTTTGAAGAGTCATCTTCTACTTCCACTTCTCCACCCATTGAGGTTCTTTTTCCCTCTCTCGAATTTAATTAAGACTCTTATGATGATCTTGTTGAGCCTCTCACTCCTGATCCACCTACTTCTCCGCTCCTCATGATTTAGAATCCACCAATTCTTAGCAGTGATGATGAGGACCATTCCCTCTCTCACTTGAGTGAAGATTTAATAGATTTTGATCCCGACTCTCCTCCTAGTCCTTGTTGGGATAGGAAGACCTTTTAGAATGATAGAGATTGGATTGGGGATCATTCAGAATGGAGATGAACTCATTCAAATTTTGGTGGACCACACCTTCTTCACCTTTTCCTCCGACTCCTGAAATATTTTTTTAGAGGATATTGAGATTCTAAGTGGGATTCTTCCATGAATGAGGATTATTCCTCTCTCATGAATAACAATACTTGGGATCTCACCCATCTTCCTAAGGGAAGAAAAATGGTTTGATGCAAGTGGGTTTATCGAACAAAGTATGGGGCATGATGGGAACATCACAAAGTATAAAGGGCGACTCGTAGCTAAGGGTTTCTACCAGGTTTCTAGGGTTGACTATTTAGAGACCTTTGCTCCAATTGTAAAGATGAATTATATTCAATTAAACCTCACCATATTTTTGTTTATAACGAGATGGGAAGTCCATCAAATGGACGTTAAGATGGACTTCCTTCATGGGGACCTAGAGAAAGAAATTTATATGGAATAAACTACGGGTTGTGTCCAACATTCCCCCTAATTTGAAAACTTAAGAATTATCTCTCAACCTTAAACAATCCCGTCGAGATTGCTATGATAAGATGGACTCACTCTTAATGCATTAGGGTTCATTATGTGTTACTCGACGCAAATATTTACAATTTATGGAAAGCGAGTCCATGTTTATCCTCTTTATATATATTGATGACTTGTTGATTCTTGGTAGCTCTTTCTTGATCATTGATTCTGTGAATACCACCTTAGCCAAAAAAATTCCATGACCAACTTGTGTTTACTTCACTAATTTCTTAGGATATAAATTACCCAATCAATTAGGAATCATGATTAATCAACCTAAGTACACTCTTTATTTTCTATCCATGTTTTACATGTATTATTGTAAGAAATATCCTAGTCCCTTCATTTCCGGAGTCAATTTAGTAGTTCATAGCTCCACTTCTATAGTCGATTGTACCCTTTATCGCTAGTTAGTGGGGAATTTGATGTACCTAACATATACTTAGGACAAATATTTCATTTTTTTGTTGGCATCGTGTCCAGATTTATGTAGGAGCCTCGTGATTTACATTTGAAAGTAGCTAATTGGATCCTTCACTATGTTTGTGGCACTTATTATGATGAAATTCACTACTTGGGAGGGATAAAGATTGGTTTTGTTAGATTCACATACTCTAATTGGACCAGTGATCTTGATCATCATAAGTCTACCCCCGATAGAAATTTTCTCTTGGTTTGAATCTTGTTAGTTGGTCAAGTAAGAAGAAAAACATGATTGTTATATCTTCTACAGAGGTAGAATATAGGGAGAAATCAATGTTGTCACCAATTCTATTTGGTTACAAGGGATTTTGAAAAAAATAGCATTCAATTTAAGTAGCCTACCATCATCTATTATGAAAACCTAGGCCTATCTCGATTTTCTAAAATTTAATTGAGCATCAACAGATGAAGTAAATTGATATACACATGAACTTCATTTGAGATTTGATCCATGGAGACATCATTGATTTATAGTATTGTCAGACTTTATACCAGGTTGGAGACATCTTTACCAAACCCTTCATTGAATCCAAGTTCCTTCACTTGCACTCTCTTTTTGGGGTGAGGTCTACTACGGATGCTCATCTTCTTTGGTCTTTATAGTCCTCTTTTCATTTTCTTCTTATTATATAAATATTAGAGTTTGTACATGGGTACCTCATTACGATTTAGTTTTTAGGACACATATGACACAACTTACTTAGTTTTCCATGTGATTTCTCTTTCTCTTTCGGATTGACCTTCCTCTACCTAAGATTTGATGAAGGGGGCATTGGTGTGAGGTATTTTTTTACCTTTTATTTATTTATTGGGTATTTTCCACCTCACACATGGTGAGTCATCTCACTTAGGTGAGTCATAGGTATTTTAGGGAGTTATATGACATATGACATATTCCATCATAGAATCTATCATACTTATCATATGTGTCATTTTCATATGGGAGTTACATGTTATTCTAGCATTATAAATCCTCACTCCATCATGGGAGTATGACATGTCTAGGCATGGGAGTTACACAAAAATCCTTTATGTCCTCTTCCTTTTTGAGCTATGAGAATTATTAGACCATGTTATTTTTGTATCATAAATTTTCTTATGGTTAATTTACTTGTTGATTACTTGGAGAATTCTCTCATTTATGTTAGAGTGTAACAATCTTGTTTTGCACACATTACGTTGATCCTTGTGGTTCAATATCATATATAGAGGATATGATAGTGAGTATTCCACTTTGGAAAAATTCTTGTATGGTCTTATTTTGGATCATTAAATACCCTTGAATTCATCCACCATATTATTTAGACTCTAATGTTATCACATACAAAATTTCAACAAGTTTGCATGGTTAAAATTACCTTTGGAATCCTATATGCTCATGCATCATTTGTTTTCTATAAGCAACAACACAATAGATATATGTATCTTGTGCATGGAAGAAAATGTAATTCTCGTAATGAGGCCTATATCAGCCATTATGATGGAAAGAAAAATAATTTTTCATAAAAATATGGCATGGTAATTACATTGGACTTAGTCTCATGTATATGAGTTTTTGGTTTTCTCTTATTATTTACTTCAAATATACTAATATTATTTTTTGTGCTAGTCTTAAAAAAATCAATTTCTAGTGGGTTATAAAGTGGAAATGATAGATTCAATCACATAAAAAGTTACAGAAATGGAAGGATACATTCACTTGAGACATGTCATGGAGAGAGGATTGGTCCAAATAATATTAGTGTTCGTGTACTAAAAGTTTTGATAGATGTTCCTCTTCCTTACGAGGATAACCTAGATGATTACACCAATTTATCTCAAAAACAATGTTCCTTTTTGAAATGGCCAATAGATTTATTGTGAAATTATTTTATACAATACGTATCAAAGTTGAATCCAAAAAGAGAGGCTCGAAAAGAATGATGTATCTTCAAGGTTGAATCCAAAAGAGAGGCTCAAAAAGTGGAGGCTCCATGTGTCCTGAGCCCGAAATGGCAGGTAGAGTCAAAGCAAGTCAAAAGGTGGACAAAGTGGGCCTAAAAAAGGCTAAGTATAGAAATGTTAGCGGAAGCCGCCACGTGTCAGCTTGGCGCATCTCCAAAAGTTAGTCCAAAGGCGAGACCCAAATGAGCGTGAGCTCGCCACATAGTCCAAGGTAAAAAGGTAAGAGGGGCCATTGAAAAGTCTAAGAGCCCCATGGAGGTAGCCACGTGTCGACCCGATGCTCCTCCAGAGGAAAAATCCTAAGCGGGTTTCCAAGTGAGCATGAGCCTCCACGTGTCCAATTTCAAAAAGGGACAGAGTCGGGTTGAATAGTCAATGCATTGTGGTAGGCCAATGGAGAGTGCCAAGTGTCCAAATGGTGCTAGTTCAAGAGTAGAATTGAAGGGAGGTTTCAAGCAAGCACTAGTGCCGCGTGTCCCCGGTCAGATATATGACCCGCCGAGCAAAGGACTTAGGAAAAAAACATAAGGAAATCAAGTAGGTCATGGAAGAAGCCACATGTCGACCAATGCTCCTTCAAAAACAAAATATATACAGAGGCTGCCCTTAGACATGCGCCAGCTCTCCACGTGTCCAGTTTCAAAAGGGGGCCCATTTTCAAACTGGTTTTCCCACTTTTTTGTACGGACCCGATCTAAATTTCAAATGGGCATATCTTTTGACTCGGGGCTCAAAATCCAACAAATATGACACCATTGGAAAGATCTCGGCCTCGTCTATGCCATGGAGATCTAAAATTTAAGTTTGGAGAGGTTAGGTGGGAGAAAAATGGAGAAAATAGTCTTTGGGCCATTAATGCAGGATCTATTTTGCCTCAACAACCAGATCGGATTCGATCTAATCCGTCATTTCCTCCTCCTTCGAGGCGCCGAACAAGAAATTGATGTAGTCAAGATAGATTTGGGGGCATATTTTTGTAGAGGCATTGATGATAGTGGTTGAACTTTGAACTGTTTTTCCCCTCTCTCTCTCTTTCTTCCCTCTGTGTTGAATCTATAAAAGCATGTCGGGACTCATTGTAAAGGGTTGGACATTCTTCTATTTTTTAGGCTCCCCTTTTCTTTTGGAAAAGGAATTCATGGAGTTTTCAGACCTTCCATTAGATTGCAACACATTTTCTACCTTCGGGCCATTTGTAATGCATTGTATCGATCTACAGAGCAATAAAACACGTTTGTGATTGATTTTAGATCCTTTCTTGTCTCCATTTCTCTCATCTGGTCTTCCATTACAAATTTGGTTATCTGTGCTTGATTATTGTGTGCATTTTTGTTGGTTTGTGTCTATCAACAAAACTAATGTTCATCATTCCTTGGTGCATCACCTTGTAGCTTAGTTTTGATTTCTTGTATTCCTTTTATCCCTGTCTCCTTGGTAAAACTTAGATTAGGTTTAGGAATAGGTCCTTTGCAAGTTTTCACGCATGCACCTAAACAAAGGAATAGGAACCAACCTTTAATCTGGAGAGTTTTCCCATTTGCAAAGTCCCACATTTTGGGGAAAACTCAATGTTATGCAAATCACACCAAATGACTCTGCCTTAGAAAAGTAGATCTGACAACTCATTTGGGGGTGTTGTGATTTTGCACTAATAGTTTTGGCATGCCCGATGGGACCAAGAAGTTTCCATCTTTATTATAGTAAGTTTGATGTGCTTTCTGTGATTCTAACTTTTAAGAAGTTTTAAAATTGTGCATCTGGTGACTCCAAAAGGGACAAAGGCCACTAGTTTCAGCTAATCCAATCTTGCCAAGTTTATGAGAAGAATACAAACAAGGTCAAGAACCAAGAGAGGAGGGATAGTTTGTACATCTGCATTTGTCTCCAGACAGAAGGAGAAGAGGAAGAAGAGCCCAGAGGTCTCCATCTCCACCAAACAGAGCCTTATCAACACCTCCTCCCAGTAGGCCATTCTTTCAACCAAGAAGGGTGCTCAGGATGATTAGGATGGCACAACCAAATCCATATGTCAATTTCACTAGCAGCATAGCCCACTCACTCTGAATGCACAAAATCCTAGTCCAGTGGCAAGCATTAAAGAGCATCCCATATTTCACTAGAGAAAACCAGACTTCTCCCGGTGACCACATTCAAGACATTGCAAATGTCTGTACAATCCATGAGATCACTGAGATGGACATTGCAGTCAAGTTGCTAGCCTCTTCACTCAAGGGTAAAGCTTCACAATGGTTCAAGAGCCTAGAAGCAGGCTCTATTCAAACTTGGGACCATCTGTGCAGAGCTCTTCATGACTAGTTTGGAGAAAAGGGAGATAACCTATCCTTGTTGGAGCAACTGAAAACAATCAAGAGAGCTCGAATGAGTAGTTGATGGATTTCAACCTCAGATTTCAAAGGACTGGGATAGGATTCCAAGTGGCAAGTGAAGCCCATAGAAGAAGGTGCCTTCTTATACTTTCTTAGAGCTTTAAATTATGATATTGCTTTAATAATTCAATCAATGGGGGCACCACTCTACCTGCAGCCTATAGCCTCTCTATAAGAGCTGAAAATTGTTTAATTTAGGATGGAAAGCTTGCTCCTAGGCCCTCAATGCCTCTATACCCCGAATTAGGAAACCCAAGTACCATCCAGACACCCACACTAGCTCCTATACCTACTCCTAGGAATCAAAGTTCAGCCGAAGCCTCCACCTCATCCTCTAACACCTCAAAAGAACTTCAAGAGGTCATGAAACAACTTTAGAACCTAGGGAATGAGTTAGTAACTATCAAGAGGCAACATGCTCAGAGTTCTAGGCCATACCAGCCCCAAGCTCAACATCAGGCTAGACCTCCATATCAAGCAAAATAGACCACCAACTCAGACTATAAATCAGAGTCAAAACCAAGGACAACCTCAAGCTGGTAGACCTTTTAGGTCATATGATCCAAATACAACCTCAACATCAAGGGCATTGGTTCCTACACAAAACAACATGGCACAAGAATATGATTGGTGCTTCCCATGCAATCAACCACATAATCAATCAATGTGCTTCAATGGTGCACTAACTAGCCTTGATGGTACAGACCAGTGGTGTGTCACAAGAATCTAGTCAAGAAGAAAACCCAACAAAGCAAGGAGCTCAGCAAGAGACACCTCCAAGTGAAACTATGCTTGTCAATTGGCAAGCTGAAGACTTCTATGGAATGAATCAGTTCCCTTCTCAAAGTGTAGCTACCAATACATGGTCCAAAAGGAGAAATATTGGAGAAGGAAAATCACCAAACTCAGGAAACCTTCAACCTTCCATTACTCCACAAGGTTTTGGTACTCCAAATGCAACTCCCAACATGCAGAGCCATTCCAAACCACCTTCCAAATCCACTCAGGCACCGGTTGTAACAACCCATGTGCAAGAGAAAATGTGCCAGAAAGGGGCAAGCAGAAGGATAGCTCATTTAATATCATTGAGAAAATGAAGAAGACAAGTGTGAACATTTCACTATGGGAGTCACTGGCCATCCCAGATAGAGGGATTTGTTGCAGACTACTATGGCCAATTGGTCAAGCTCAAATCAACCCCCAACCAAAGCAAGAGAAAGTGCTTACCAATGTGGCTCAACCTGAGAGAAACCATGGAGAACAATGAGGTAAGAACCTGAGGCCTCCTCCATTCTATGTTTCATTAATCATTGGGGAAAACTGGTGCATAATTGTATGATTGATTTCGGGGGCAAGTAGTTTTGTAATGCCAAACAAATAGCTGATCAATTGGGTCTCCAATATGAAGTCATCTCTAGAGGGGTAGTGCAATTGGATGGGACAATAAGTGAAACTATTGGAGTCATCAAGGATTTGAACCTCACACTGCATGCCTACCCCAATGTGACTGTATTACAGAACATATCAGTCATAGACTTGCCACCACATTTTGCACTATGTTTGTCCAGAGACTTCATTGCCAAAATTGGAGGCTATTTGTCTTGATTGGTCACATATGCTTTTAGAACAAGGTATGGGGCCAAGGCCACAATCAGATCTGAGCCCATTGTTGATTACCATATTGAGTCTTATGTGCCTAGCCCAATCAATGCCAATTGTTCAGCTTTTGACCAAGAGGACCTCCTAAGCACTTGTGAAGTTGATACTAAGGTGGGGTGTATCCCAGACTTGACTCTCGATGAATGGGCCAACAAAAGACATGCTTTTGACCCCTATAAGGAGATGGAAGAAGTTGAGCTAGGAGTCTACTATCTGCATGAGGAGAATCATCCTCTTCCCGACATCATTAAGCCAGAACACAAAGATAACAATGAAGTATGGAAATTGTTTTTGATGGCTCGAGGAGTAGACAAGGAGCTGGAGGTGGTGCAATGTTGGTTTCACCACAAGGCATCAAGTATTATTCAGCCTTCAGATTTTAGTTTTCCTGCTCAAATAACACTACCGAATATGAGGCTTTGGTCAAGGTCTTCATTGGGAAAGGAAATGAGGAATCAAGAACTTGCAAGTTTTTGGTGACAAGTGAACTAGTTTCCAATCAAGTCAGAGGACTTAATGTTATCAAAAATGACCTGCTCAAAGGCTACAAGAATAGGGTATGGGATCTCATGGAGGATTTTGAAGCCTTCAACATTGTGTCCATACCCCGGAAGGAGAATGAAGCTTGATAGGCTTGCAACAGTTGGAGCAACATTTGATGTGGTTGACAACATCAAAAGAGACAAAGGACAACCACATATCCATGTGGTTGTGAGGCCAATAGTGCTAGATAACACATGTACATTGGTAGGTGTTTGATAATGATCAACAGATCATCAATTTCTTGTAAGAGGAAGCTGAATTCTTAGCCAAGAATCAAGACAAATTAGAGCAGCAATATGGAGATCAAGTAGTGCAGCTACATACAAACAAGCTTCCCAAAGGTTTGGTGACATTGGAATCTATCTTCAATCCTAATGATCAGTTTGAAAAGAGAAGGCTAATATATAGATCAAAGGAGAAGATTCAAAGTCAATCTGAGTTGGAGAAGGAAAAACACTTCAAATCGGCAAAGTGGCCACCGAGAAAGAAAGGTATGAATTCATGCAAACTTTTGCCAAGAGTTTCCAGATGTATTTTCTTGGAGCTATGAAGACCTAAGAGGGTTCAATCCAAGCTAGCACAACACACAATCGAACTAGATCCAGATGCTAAGCCCATCAGGAAAAAGTAGAGACCAGTCAATCCACATATTGAGCCTCTGATGAAGAAAGAGCTAAACAAGTTGATAGAGGCAAGTATTATATTTCCAATCAAACACTCAAGTTGGGTTGCAAACTTGGTCCCAGTCAGGAAGAAGAATGGAGAGATTAGGTTGTGTGTAGACTTTCGAGACTTGAACAGAGCATCACTTAAGGACCACTACCCACTCCCCTCAATGGAGCAGATTTTGCAAGTGGTGTCTGGATCAGAGAGATTCTCTCTCCTAGATGGCTACTCAGGGTACAACTAGATAATGGTGAAAGAAGATGATCAATTCAAAATGGCTTTCACCACCAAATGGGGCACCTATGCCTATAGAAAATGCCATTTGGATTGTCTAATGTTGGAGCCACTTTCCAAAGGGAAATGGATATGGCATTCAAAGGGTTGATCAACAAAATAGTATTGATCTATCTGGATGACATTACTGTGTTCTCCAAAAATGCAGCAGACCACCTTTTTCACCTAAGACAGGTGTTTCAAAGGTGTAGGAGATTTGGGGTATCATTGAACCCTAAAAAATGCATATTCTTGGCCCATGAGGGTAGGCTTCTAGGCCATATTGTGTCAAAGGAAGGTTTGGAAATTGACCCAGAGAGAGTTGAAGCAATAAGAGCATTACCATTGCCAAGCCATAAGAAGGCTCTTCAAAGCTTCTTAGGAAAAATCAATTTTGTCCGCAGGTTTGTACCAAACTTTTCTACCCTTGTCAAGCCAATAACATTGATGTTGAAGAAAATCTTGGCATTTAGGTGGACAAATGAAGGAAGAGAAAGTTTTGAGGCCATCAAAGAAGCTATATCACAAGCCCCAACTCTCGTGAATCCATATTTTTCTAAGGACTTCATACTATATGCCTTTGGTGGTAAGTGACACAATTTCTGCAATCTTAGTACAAAACAAAGAGGGTATAGAGCAGCCAATTGCCTTCTTCAGCCAAGGTCTGGAAGATTATGAAGTGAGATACTCCTTCATCGAGAAGCATGTCCTTGTAGTAATCAAGAGGGTTAAAGAAGTTTAAGCATCTAGTTTCAAACAATAAAATCCAATTGTTAGTCTCCCATGCAGGAGTTAAAGACTTCCTTCTCAGCAAGGATCTGAATGAAAAATGTGTAGGATGGATCACTCGTGTCATGGAATATGACATTGAGATCAAGGTCACTAAGCTGGTCCATGGGAAGGGATTGTGTGAACAATTGGCCTCAAGTCAACAAGATGAAGCAAGTAGTGAAAAGGAAGTTGTTTTTGTCTCTGTAAAATAGTCAAGAGAAAGAAAATGATGATGTGCCCACTCCTTGTTGGACTCAGGATATTATGTACTTCCTACAAATAGGCCTATGCCCTCATGAAATGAGTAAAGCAAAAAGGAGACACTTCAGACTACAAGCCATCCCATATGTGCTTATTGATGGTGTCTTGTTCAAAAGGGACATCAATGGCATTCTGTTAAGATGCATTGGGACAGATCAGATTGAGAGAGTGTTACAAGAGTTCCATGTTGGAGCAGCTAGAGGCCATTTTTCTCCATGGGTGACAACACTCAAGATCATGAAGGTGGGTTATTATTGGCCCAGGGTGTTTAGTGACTACTATACATGGATCAAAAAGTGCAAGAATTGTGTGTTCTTAGAGGAAAAGAAAAGCTAGCAGCCCTTCCATTGCACCCAATCTCAGTTGACCAACCATTCATGCAATGGGGATTGGACTTCATTGGGGTCATCAATCCAAATTGAACCAAGGCCACAAATGGATTTTGATAGCAACAGATTATTTCACCAAGTGGACCGAGGCAAGTGGCACTCAAAGAAGCTAATGAGTCTAGCATACTAGATTTCTATGAAGGGATAGTGACCAGATTTGGAGTGCCAACCACCATTATATCAGACAATGCATTGGCATTCATAGGTTCCAAAATCATAGAATGGGTTGTTAGGAATGGGATTTACTTGAGCACTTCATCAAACTATTACCCTCAAGGTAATGGCCAAGCTGAGTCCACAAACAAGAACTTGTTAAGGATTGTTAGAAGAAATCTTGATGAAAATTAGAGAACTTGGCACACAAAACTCAAATCAGCCTTATGGGCTGATAGGACAACACCCAAGAGGTCTACAGGAAGCTCTCCATTCAAACTTGTCTATGGGAAAGAGGCAAGTGTTGCCTATATCACTTGAGTTGCCAAGCATTGGAACTCATGAAGCAGTTGGAGATGTTTGAGTTTGAGCCAATGGAGGCTAGGTATGTAGAACTGATGGAATTGGAAGAAACTAGAGAGCATGCACTTCAAACAATGGAGAAGGATCAGGTCTCAATCAAGAGATGCTTTGATAAGAAAGCAAAAACAAGGACTTTTCAAGAAGGAGACCTAGTTTTGAAATGGGATGCAGATCGGGAAAAACTAGGAAGGCATTCCAAGTTTGATGCCATTTGGAGTGGCCCCTACATGGTCACAAGATGTAAAAGTAGCAATGCTTTCCAATTGTCTACATTGGATGGTGAAGAGCTACAGATTCCAGTGAATGGAATCTATCTTAAACATTGCTACTAGAAGGAAAAGTTCTCACCTTGTACATACTAGTTTAATTTCTCATTCCTCTAAGTGCTTGTGCACATTGCCTTGTTGTAGTTTAGGTTTTTTTTTCCTAAGTGCTTTGCACACTCTGCATGTTCTACTTGGAGCATGTATGATTTCAAATTTTGTACATAGTTGTGTGGTGTTGTTTTGTTGCTCTTGCACAGTCCATTCAGGGACAGATGAAAGCCCGGGTCAAAGCAATTTTCTACTCTCAAAAACCATCATTTTGAGATTTCTTATGAAAATTGAGAGTGTAAATGGTCGGGCTCATGGATTAGAGGTAGGATCAATATCAAACCATCATTCTTGACTCCATGCCCAATGGATATAACAAGGCAACTGGTCTTTTCATCTAGCAGGAAGATACCCCGCGTGAGTCGCCAAATTGTTATCCATATTTTCACCCCCCAGAAAAATATTGGATCAGCCATGACCCCACATAGAAAGAACCAGAGAAACCACATTCAAACCTTGCAAAAAGTTTAAGAGGGACTCTACAATGGAGTGGCAGAGCCTATGAAAGATTAAATGACCCTATGTAAGAAGAAAGAGAAGAAAAATGGCTCTGTCGAGTGAATTGTGTCTTAAATCATCAAAAAGATTATGTGGGCTGGAAATGAAGTAGAAGCAGGTCGGGAAGAAAGGAGAAGTGTCAAAGAAGCCAAGAGCTCAAAAGAAAGAGAAAATGGAAAAGTTTGAGGTCTTCGGGCTCAAAACAGTTTAGAATGAGTCAAAAATTGACTAAGTATGGATGGAGGAGAGAAGAGAGAGCCACCTCAAAGATTAAATCCGTGTAGACCCAAATGAGCTTGCAATCTTCAAAGTTGAAGCCCCAAAAAGAGAGGCTCAAACATTCTTCGACTTAGTGGCTCCACATGTCCTAGTGCATCTTCAAAGTTGAATCCAAAAAGAGAGGAGGTAGACGTGTCAAAGCATCAAAGTCATCAAAAAAGGTGGAAAAGTGGGCCTCAAAAAAGGATAAGTATAGAAATGTTAGTGGAAGCCGCCACGCGTCAGCTTGGTGCATCTCCAAAAGTTAGTCCAAAGTGGAGACCCAAATGAGTGTGAGCTCGCCACGTAGTCCAAGGTTGAAAAGGTAAGAGGGGCCATTGAAAATTCTAAGAGCCCATGGAGGTAGCCACGTGTCGACCCGATGCTCCTCTAGAGGAAAAATCCTAAGGGTTTCCAAGTGAGCGCATGGAGCCTCCACGCGTCCAATTTCAAAAAGGGACAAGAGTCGGGTTGAATAGTCAATGCATTGTGATAGGCCGATGGAGAGTGCCAAGTGTCCAAATGGTGCTAGTTCAAGAGTAGAATTGAAGGGAGGTTTCCAAGCAAGCGCCAAGCCGCCGTGTGTCCCTCGGTCAGATATATGACCCCACCGAGCAAAGGACTTAGGAAAAAACATAAGGAAATCAAGTAGGTCATGGAAGAAGCCATGTGTCGACCCAATGCTCCTTCAAAAACAAAATATAGAGGCTACCCTCAGACATGCGCCAGCCCTCCACGTGTCTAGTTTCAAAAGGGGGCCATTTTGAACTAGTTTTCCCACTTTTTTGTATGGACCCGATCTAAATTTCAAATGGGCATATCTTTCGACTCGGGGCTTGAAATCTAGAAAATCTGACACCATTGGAAAGATCTCGGCCTCATCTATGCCATGGAGATCTAAAAATTTAAGTTTGGAGAGGTTAGGTGGGAGAAAAATGGAGAAAAATCTTTGGGCCATTAATGCAAGGATCTATTTTTCCTCAACAACCAGATCGGATTCGATCTGATCCACCATGTTTCCTCCTCCTTCGAGGTGCCGAACAAGAAATTGATGCAATCAAGACAGATTTGGGGTGGATTTTTGTAGGAGGCATTAATAGATAGTGGTTGAACTTTGAACTATTTTTCCCACTTCTCTCTTTCTTCCCTCTATGTTGAATCTATAAAAGCAGGGTCGGGACTCATTGTAAAGGGTTGGACATTCTTCTATTTTTGCAGGCTCCCCTTTTCTTCTGGAAAAGGAATTCATGGAGTTTTAGACCTTCCATTAGATTGCAACACATTTTCTACCTTGGGCCATTTGTAATGCATTGTATCGATCTGCAGAGCAATAAAACACATTTGTGATTGATTTTAGATCCTTTCTTGTCTCCATTGCTCTCATCTGGTCTTCCATTACAAATCTGGTTATCTGTGCTTGATTATTGTGTGCATTTTTTGTTGGTTTGTGTCTATCAGAAAAACTAATGTTCATCATTCCTTTGGTGCATCACCTTGTAGCTTAGTTTTGATTTCTTGTATTCCTTTTATCCCTATCTCCTTGGTAAAACTTAGATTAGGTTTAGGAATAGGTCCTTTGCAAGTTTTCACACATGCACCTAAACAAAGATAACTAGGAAAGTAACTTTTTTGAGATTACGAAGAAATTAAGAGCGAAAGGAGTGGAATTGGAAAAAAATTCTCATTCTATAGGTTTATTTGTATTTTGATAAATTTACCGTAACACATCCCAACAAGACTATATTTATTCCTAAGACCTGCATATTATAGAAATCTATATTGGCTTGTATTTTAGACTAGTTTTTATTCTTACCAATTTAACTTCTTTGTATGAGCCTATTAGAGGAAGTGATATTGTAGTCACCGAGTTGCATTTCAAGATAATTCATCCAAATACTAATCAACAATCATTTGGGGGTAATTTTATGAAGTTATGAAAAAATTGAGAGTGAATGGAGTAGACTTGAACAAAAAAATCTCATTCTACAAGTTTATTTTTATTTTGCTAAATTTATTGTGACATGGCCCAAAACACTAAAATTTAGTCCTAAAACCTTGCATACTATAGAAATATTTATTGGATTTTATTTCAAACAATTTTTGTTTCCTACCAATTTAACTTATTTATATGATCCTATTAAAGGAAGTGATTTTATAGTCACCGAGTTATATTTCAAGACATTTCATCCAAATACCGCATCAAAAACCAGGGAATAATTTTATAGAATTTACGAATAAATTAAGTGTGAAAGAAGTAGAATTAGACAACAATAATTTTCTCATTATACATGTTTGGTTTTATTTTATGACACAACCTGAGAGAAAGACTAAGATTTATGACACAACCGAGAAAGGCTAAGATTTAGTCATAAAACACGCATACTATAGAAACATTTATTTGATTTTGTTTGATACCATTTTATTTCTTACCAATTTATAATTTAAATGGCATTGACTAGTGTATTGATATTGTGATTGAGTAGTGATATTTATATTTGGATATTGTAGGATGAAGATGAAGGTAATGGAGAGGGAGGTGAAGATATAAGTACATTTGGAAAATATTTTAAGAATCTATAGGAAATATAATATGGGTTAGAAGGTGATAATGAGGGAAAATATGTATTCTTTTCCACTCTTCATATAATTCTATTTTTTTCATTCTTTCCAATATTCAAGCCTTAACATTATGCATTTTATTATTTTTAACTTTCTCAAACATTGGTGATGTAGACGTGCAAAGTTTTTGTTAAAATGATAAACCAGTTAGAAACACATAAACCTTAAGTTGATTGTAATTTTTAAGTAAAACATGGTACAAAGGGTTTGAACCTTTATTCGTCCTTCATAAAAGTAAATATAGAAATCTTAGGACTCAATGAGTTAGATAAATATTTAAAGATAATCTTTCAAATGAAAAGGAGTATCAAAACCATACTCAAGGTAGTAAATCCTATTTGTTTTGCTAGATTTTTACTTAGTGACAGGTTTTAGGGTTTAAGACCTTACTTTACCTTTACAAGGTTTCAATAAAAAATTGTAAATTATATTATACTTCAGAAAAAAATGTATACATGTAATCTATAATGGTTTTTAGTAAACTCTGGTGTTTCTACGATTGATTGTAGTGCTTATGTGATAGACTCTAGTGCTCCTTAGATGAATTTGGAACTCGGTTAATAGATTCTAAAAATCCTTAGATGAACTTTTGTGTTTGGATTATCTAGACTATGGAGCTCCTCATATGAACTATGGTGCTCAACTAATAAACTTCGATGCTCCTCAAATGAACTTTGGTGCTAGGCTGATAGACCTTTTCTCTTCTCATATGAACTCTATCACTCAGATGATAGAATCTGGTACTCCTCAGATAAACTTCAACACTCGGTTAATAGAATCTGGAGATAGTTAACTACCATCCTAGGATATTGTAACTTAAATTCAAGATTGAAATGGTATTTATGCATGCTTTAACCCTTTTAGACCTCATTTTGTACATAAAACTTGTTGTTTGGAAAATTTACTGTGCCAAAACATCTAAAAACAAAAGGTTAGATTTGATGCTTCTAAGAAACCATTATATTACTTTATATTCTACTTTCAAGTTACTAAGTACAATATCAAATTTTATACAAAATATTGGGAACATAATGTAGGTAAAAAGGAGTACAAAATAGGCTATTTTGGGGACTCATCATCTCCCCCACACCCAAAATATTGTAAGTCCCTTTACAAGATTTTTTTTTCTTTCTTCATCATGGAGTTTCATCAAATCATACTCAGAAATATATATTGGAAAAATAATTTTTTCGACTTTTTGTACCTTTATGTTTTCTAATTCTCTATTCCTATGCAAGGAAGTCAACTAAACCTTGGCCTCCTCATTATTTCCCATCTAGTGTAGGATATAAAAGTTGGGGATGCCTACACCTCATTCCTATCCATTATTTCCAAAATTATCTCATGAATTTCACGATAGATGGGAAACAAATTATCTCATGAATTTCTCTTCTAGTTATCCATGTTCAAGAAGTATGGGAAACAAATTCTCTACTCATAATGAAAATTTCCGTATAATCCCATATCATTGTATAAGATGAGAATACAATAATGAATTTATTTGTATAAGAATGTTGAAATTTGGAAATTACACATTGCATCCGAAGGAAATATTATTCTCTTACACTTCCAATGTAGATTAATTGATGGAATGTGATTAACTAAAATTGAACTAGAATAAGGTAGTGCAAGATAGTTAATCTAATCTAGGAGGACATATAACGCTGTAAATAACTAGGTAAATGCAGTAAATAAAGATGTAAATGATCTAGAACAATGTATGAAAGGAAATACTAAAACCCTAATGTGTAAAAGAGAAAGGTAAATGACTTAGCCTGGTAGCAAATGACTATCATAGAGAGTCTGCAGTGTCGACTAGAAATTTTGGGAGTAGGAATGAATACATAGAGGTCCCAAAAAGGCTAGATCTGGAAGATCTGAGTGGAATGGGGTACCTTGAATAGGAATGGGGCACCCACGGGTAGTTTGGTATGAATTTTGGGTGCCTTGGTCTGGAAAAGAAGTCTAAGAATGGTCTTCACATTGTCGGAAGATGATCTGAAAATCTACCACTGTCACACTATTTTCTCTATATAACACCGAATGCTCTGAATATTCCAAGATGAATAAATGACCTACAAAGGACTAAAGAGAAGTATCAAAACCCTAAAAAAAAGAGTACAGAATGAATGGTTCGAACTAACCTAAGCTTCCACAATAGTGGGCTTACTAAACTAAGCGTTGCACTACATTTAGGACCCAAATGTAGTTTTGATGTGTGTGTGCATGTCATGCCCTAGGTGCTCTTGTACCAGTCGCACTATGTGAAGTAGTGAGAAATAACTAAATGTAGGAAATGTAATAACATGTGTGCATGGAATATAATCGAATACCTCCCCTATGAAGTGTGATGAAGACTTCCTAGTTTTTGCCTTGATGATGGACCTATGTAAATGCCAATGTAATAGATGGATTGACCTTATGTGAGTGATAGCAGTAGAATGATGTTAGGTTCCTCATTATGGTATCATAACTTTATATTTATAGGTTTATCTTGGTATAATTTCGTAATTAACCCCAAAAAGGATGACCACATAAAAGATAAGAATGAAAAATGGATAGAAAAGACCCAAAAATGGCAAGAAAGTGGACAATAGACCAGGGCACCCATGGGCACCCTAATATTAAGTCTGGGCACCTCGGTCGGGAGGTTAAGACAATGCAGGATCTTCAGAAATGACTAGGTAAATAGGTGTAATAGGTTGCAAAATATGAAATAAAATAAATAAGATGGCCAAAAGGATGAGGGTTAATTAATACTTTCTTCCCTTGAGAACCTTCTAAATAGTAGTATGAGACTAGGATAAATAAATTTCTAAAGTGCATGATTTTGTGACTACATTTTGCCCCCACTTTATGTTGGTGAGTAGAAATCTCAGTAACATAAAGTAGATAGAGATGCATACTTTATGTCATTGTAGAGTGATGATGAAGGCATGCCAAAGGACTAGAAAAATCATGGAATGAAAAAAAGATTGAGCGTGGAAACTATAGATGAAAAAATGCACAAATTAAAAAAGTGATGAGAGTGAACCTAGGATAAAACACGTGTGTGTAGCTATCGCATAGTGTAGTGTACCTACATAAAAGTGTGACATGTGTGCTATAGTGTGCTACCACATAGTGTTTTTGTTGTTGTTGCCCCCATTTGAGTGCTTGTTTCTCATACGAATAGACTTGCAAGGAGAAAACAATCAAGTAGTCAAATATGTGTGTATGTAAGTGTAAAAACACTATGTAAAAGACATGTGTAAGTGTAGAATATGCAAATTGTAAATGTAAACTATAAATATAAATGTAAATGTAAATGGAACATGTGCACTTTGATGTATGCCAAGAAAGAGTATAGAAGGATATCCTGTATTGTGAGTTTTTTGGGAAATATCATGCCACCCTAGCTGAAGAAGTGTAGGGAGGAAATGCTCTATATCCTCTAAGCTCTAATCACTTCTTTTGAAGTGCATGTGAAGAAATCTTTGTATTGTCCGGGTTTTTAGGTGATCCGATGCAATCTGGCTGAAGTAGTGTAGGGAGGCACACCCATTGTAACCTCCAAGCCTATAACTACTTCCCAAAATGCTAAGGACACCATGTCCTATAAAATCCAATATGTATGGGGTTTGTAGACTAGTCTAAACCCACTTGTTGTATATAAGTGCACTAAACTAAACCGGTGTAAATACATTGTGTTAGTAAAAACCCTAAATGATGCCCCCCTCTTTGGGGGCACATGCAACATTGTTGATAGGATACATGTGGTTCCAAAAGAGGACCAACCGCATGTATGTTGGAAAGTACTTGGTAAAAAAAAGGCACACACAAACAATAAGGATAGTCAAAGACAAGTGTAAACATGCATGTACATAGAAAAAATGTGTAATATATGCAAATAGTGTAATAGATACCAAACAATGTATTAGACACACAAGAATATAATTAGGCTGCAAAAGTGGGTGCAAACATGGAACATCACTCATGATGTCACACAAAACACACAAGGTCATCATGACTACAAACAAGTACACAAATGTGCACACAAAACATAGGGCAAGGCCCGCATACAATAGAAAACAATGTAAAGAAACAAGTATGAAAACCAATATCCCTGCACATAACAAATGTTTCACATGAAGCACCCATTAGCATGTTAATAAAATAACTAGTATGTCAAAAACATGTATAAACAAGTTATGTAAGATGCTAAGTATGAAATCAAACAATAATACCTGGAAGAGATGAATGTGGATTCCAAAGATTCATTCAATATAGTAAAGGTAGAAGGTGAGCATCGGTGCCACGTGTAAGAGACATGTATCTAAAATAAAAACTAGAAAGAGATGTGTATTTGCATGTGTGTATGATATATATAAATTACATACAAGTAATCAAATTAGCATGTGTAATAAAGTGACCATGAACAAGAAAAATTAAGTAGCCATATTATAAAGTATGTTTTGGATGGATGGAATGGAATGTAAGATGGAATGATAGGATCCACATGCCCCCGAGTGGATGGAAGTGTATGCAATGAGGTTCATTTTGTTTTCCCCTCAACAGTCAAGAATGAATTATAAATGAGAGTGTTCCATCGGAAATGGTCGAATAGTGTGTATATTGTGTCTAGTGTGTTGTGATGGATATGTATGCATAATGGTGACAATGTGTAACATGTAGAAAATATATGCATGGACCTTATAGCCTAATTGTATACCATGATAAAATAGAATGTGGGGTGATGATTTCATCCCTAAGTGTATATCACTACTAGATGAAATAGTAAGGAGTGGTGATGTAACCTACAAGTGCATAACACTACAAGATAATGGATGAGATAACGATTCAATATAAATCATGTCACTAAAATTTGATTAGATGAGTGTTTATTTAGTGCTAAGCGTATATCACTACAAAAGGACAAGACTAAACTTGAACTAGACTAAGGTAGTGTAAGATAGTTAATCTAATCTAGGACGACATATACTGAAGTAAACATAAGAAAATCCTCACACTATTTTCTCGCCAACATCCATGATGAAAAGAAATCTGAAATCTGAGCCTTATTCCAAACAACTCGACATAAGGCATCCAACTTCGAGCCATCTAGGTTATGAATGTAATTGATACCCAAACATAACTCGCAATCTAAGTAAATGTCCAACTCTATTCCAACAATGAAGTATAAAATCCAGCCATCCAATTGTAAGCCATCCAACTTTGAGCGATCCCCTAGCCATCCAACCCCTAATCTAAACATCCAACCTCTATTTTATCCAACCCTAGCCGTCCAACCCCTAGCCATCCAACCCTAAACTGCATCCAACCCCTATCGTCCAACCCTTAGCCGTCCAACCCTTTACCATCCATTCTCAAGAGCCTTGGAACATAAGAGCTGCCCCTAAGGCCCTAAGCAAGTAAGCAAGTCATGGATACTAGAAATCAGGGCAAGAAGATTACAAATTCAGCAAGTTCAAAAAAGGGTGCCAATACTTTGCTTGGCTATTTTGGAAAATCACAAAAAATGAAGTCAGTTTCTGCTTCGGCTGAAAATATCGGTATGTGGCAAGTGTTATTTACTAGTTATTTTATCTTACAGAATTTAATAATTATGTTTATGATACTATTCTTGGAACTCTTTGACATTTGTACTCTGTAAAAATTTAACTATAGATAAGATTAATACTATATAAGTAACAATTTTATAAAATTATTTGTAGAAATTTTCAGAAATTCCTTCACAGAATAATCAATTTATAGATATTGATGATCCAATATATGTTGAGGCAAACATTTGTCCCTTGATGAAATAGAAGTACAAGAAAATTCATCGAACTCTCAGGATACACCAGCAGAGGAAGCTTCTACTCCAAGGTCTATTTCAGAAAGAGGAGACATGAGATTCAAAATATTTTTACTGACAACCCAGATGTAGAAGTTGAATCCCAAGGAAAAAAAGAAAATATGTTAGAAGAAAGATGGAAAACTAGACAATTGGAAGGAAATTCTAGTTCGAATGGGCTGCAAAATATCCTTTTATTGAACCTGTGTACACTGAAAATTGTAATGATGTTCCAACACAATGTCGATGCAAAATATGTGGTTGGAAATAGGGGAAGGATCACACGATGCAGCTCAAACTAGACACAATTGAAAAACACTATGGGAAAATATACATTTCCCAAAAGCTCAAGGATGGCAAAAGCATAGTCAGAACACATAAATGGAAAGATGCAAAAGATTGTCTACATGTCAAATACATAGAAGAGTATGAAAAGGAACAAAAATGTATCAAATATGTAAATGAAAAAGGTGGGACCATAGTAGAAAAATTGAGCAAAGCTATGGAGGTAGAAATGCAAGCAAAGGGTATTCAATTTGCAACCGTATTTCATATAATGAAAAGGGGAAGACCGATGTCAGATTTTGGAGAAAATAGAATGTTGTATCAAGTTATTGGTTTAAAGAATGTTCCTCAATCTCATTGGTCAGATACCAATGGCTGGGAGATTGCAAAATGTCTATCTCTGGTAGAGAAGGAGGATCTAAAACTGTGTGTTCAAAAGGCAAAGTATATTTCCCTTTCTTTAGATGAGGTTACTACAGTCGATAATACTTCATGGATATGTATTCATGTTTACACATTTACTAATGAAATGAGGACTCCACACCTCTTGGAAATTCATAAAATGATAGAGAATTGCAATTATGAGAATATTTATAAATTGGTGGTATCAAATCTGAAGGATATCGCCGGAATGGATGACTTTCCATTGCAACAAAATTAGTTTGTGTCGGAACCGATGGTGCAATTGTAATGCAGGGAGCCAGAAATGGTCTTGTGTGTTAGACTTCAGACAACTATTGCTCGTATATGGTTGTTGTCCACTGCATGGCTCATAGAATGAATCTCACCTACAAAATTGTGAGCACATTTGAAAATGTAGCTAAAGTGGAGGAATTGATACGTGATCTCCATGCCTATTATTCTTGCAATCCTAAGAGATTTTTAGAATTTCAAAATTTTCTATTGGACTAACAGAGGGAAAAAAACTTCTCAAAGATGTAGATACCAGATGGATATCTATGTACGAACCTGCCTGTAGAATATATGATGAATATCCTTCACTGACAAGATTTATGTTTAAATACCACAGGGATGTAGATAAAGCTAAAGATCTATTGTGCCATCTAACTGACATAGAAACTTTACTCACACTTTGTGGTATTTTTCCCATGTTGAGGGAGCTTAATATTTTAATGAAGCATGCTCAAGATTGGTCTTTCTACATTACAGACTTTATAAGACTCAGAAGACATGTTTTTTGGAGTCTAGAAAGTTTATATATTTCTGATGGAGTTTTTCAGGGTGCTGCTTTTGAAAACTGGAATGCATTGACAGATTTGAAAAATTCTAGGTGCTTCTTAAAGTACAATATAAATGATCATCTGTGTATAACAACACATGGAAAAGAGATTCCACTTCATACGTACCAAAAAATAATTGATATGGCTAACTCAGAAATAGAAGAAGTAAAAGTGACACAAAATTTATATGATGCAAGTATTAATCGAAACTAGGAATAAGTTGAGAAAGATCTCTGAATCGTTAGCTAAAGAGATCCGGGAAAGATTCAAAAATGATAAAATACTTGAAGCAATGGGAGTTGTAAATCCGTAGTTCTGGAATTTGTCTAGTGGAAAACCTTATACATCTATCAGTCCTTTATTTTTCAAAAACATGGGTGATCTTACTGATCATTTCTGTAAGACTGAAGAGATAAATGGAGTTTCTGTAGAAGGAATTTTGGAAAGAAAACTACTTAGTTCATAGTCAATGGATTTTGCTAATACAATGATATGACAAGTTCAACTTCTACAAAACCCACAGGATTACAGTGCCATGAAAAGGATTTGGAAGGATATCTGTTCTAGTAGTATTCTAAGTGAAGATTTGAGTGAGTATATTAAGTTGTATGAGCTCTTGTCAAACAATGATTTTGGGTTCTGTGGAAGATGAGAGGGTTTTCAAGTGCACTATCCTTTTTAAAGTCAAAAGTTTGAAATAGATTGGATAGGAATCTAGAAAGTTGTCTCAGATTGTATGTATCGAGTTACTCAGTGGAGTCTTTTCCTTATGATAGAGCACTGGCATTGTGGAATTCACTAGTAGAAAGAAGAGGAGTAAGTAATATTCTGCCTGACCCAAGGGATCGAGACACATCCACAAATCATGCTACAGTTGATTTCCAAGACACAAATGAAAGTGTTGCTCCAGGACTGTTTGAATTCACATAGATTTCATTTCTTCTATACATTATTGAGACTACTTATGTACTTCATTCAAGTGATTACAACTTTCAATAAATGCAATATTATATTTGTCATTATTTGATCCTTTCGTCATTGAACAATGTCATTATTTGTTTCAATTATGCCATTTTTTTTTATGTTTGGTTTTCAAATTCAGACTGAAATAAGAACACATTCATCTTTTATATCTGTTAATTTATTTATTTTACATCTGCAACAATTCAGAAATGTAAAGAAACAAAATAGTGTAAATTTAAGCAACATTTACGTAAACAATAGAAAAGAAACATAGTTTGTATTAATATATAGTAACATTATACAATTCTAACTTCCAAAGTTCTTTTGAAATTGATTTCTCATGTGGTGGATTACTTTATGAAAAAGTACAAATTCATAAAGCATTGTCGGCCAATACAATTCAAAAAGGGGTTGTTATAACATCTCAAAGCTTCCAGACAAGTTCTGTCATATAAGGACACATTACGAGGTCATCCTCTTTTCTGCCTATGATTCAAAATCATAGTTGTCCTTACATCTACCACACGGAATAAAAACTAAAAAAGGGTTGGCCACTATCTTTTAATTCCTACGCCAGTGTCGGAATTGTGACAACACACCTGTCACATGGTGAACTTTACTAACTTATCAAATTTTATGATGCAGGTGAAGGTTTTTCTTTTTCCTATGTAAGAGATGGAGGAATAACTCTTGATGCCTAAAGATCTCCTACTACAAAGTGTTGATATTTTCTAGTATATTCAGCTCCTCCCTCGCTACATCTCCCTAGACAAAAGTGTTGCATCTGCATCTATCTTTTCCTTCAGTAAGACTTCTGGATCCATATTATGCTCCTTTATTATCCTTCTCAATGTATTATTTTGTTTATTAATAACAATGAGTTTTTCCTTCAACTGTATAAAAGAATTCAGGATTTTGTGGGCATTCTTCAAATGTGCTTCAAAAACAACTGCTTCTTTCTTTAAATTTTCATATTTTTCCTGCAAAATAGAAATATTAAATTTTTAGTCTATCAGATAATATGAAAAAATATATTGCAGTGGTTATAATATCAGATAATTTTTAGTTTTTCATGTAAAAGTAAATGCCCACTCACAACAACTTTCTCTTTTTCTGCATTTGCTATTAAAACATTAGTCTTGTCTTTAGACCATTTGTTGTAGTAAGCCTGTGCTTCAACATTGAGATTCTCCAACCTGTTTAGCATTATGTCTATAATTTCATCATTGTAATCATTACTATATGAAATTGTCCCTGATTGAGCTTTGTTTAGCAAAACATCCTGCCATGTTGGTTGGCTCTCTACAAAGTGAACAATGAATGCCTTTGAGCATGATTATGGTATCTAGTATTTATTTCTTTTATCAAAATTTTTCTCTCCTCTCCCAAGACCGCACCAAATCCACATCAGACATTACAACCTCTTGAATTTTTCCCCATGCTATCTGATATCATATTTTCTAATATAAAAGTGTGTTTTTTCATCATCTGTTTGTGGAGAAGCCCTTGGGGGAGGAGGAGAGTCACTGCCCTGTATTCCATGCACATTTTTTTGTTGAGGTGGAGTAGATTGAATCATGTCGTGGGTGTCAAAATAGTTACTCTTGTCTGCATCCCCACTATCAAAGCCTAAATACTCCTCATCAAGGGTGATGTTGTTGAAAAGTTGTGTGGCTGTTACACTTAAAACACCACCTAGTGACAACCCAGAAATTTGGTTGTAGCAGGATGAACTATTCCTACTGACTCTGCAGGAATCCTAATATTCTTTCCTGAAGTCCTCCTTTGTGTTTGTACTTGACGTGTTGGAGGAATTGGTGGCCTCCTTGCAAGTGGAAAATGACCTGAAGCCATATTACCTGCATGAAGCAAACAACAAATTGTTAGAATATAATGGTTGGGCTTTGTAAATGCTAAAAAATTGTAAGGAAACAAAACATGCAAATCAAACTACCATACAATATACCTTGCATAGATGGAGACACAATCGTGACATTTTGATCTCCACACCTAGAATGAGTTTGATCTTCATCATCCAATCTCTTAGTAGTTTCTGAATACAATACATGTAGAAAATATCAATAGAAATATTAGAATACATAATCTATAGTAATTGTTTGAATTTGTAATTTATATAAAAAGATAACTTCATTATTCATACATGTAGTTAAATGTGATGGTAAACGTGTTGTGCATATCGACCCCCTAGGTCACTTTTGACGAGGTCTTACTGGTGTTGATTCTGTTGAATCCATGTCAGAATCAGCAGAGACCTCTGGAGGGGCTTTACCTCTAGCAATTGCCTCCTTATGAGATGTGCTAGCAACTATAATTTTTCTCTGCAAAATAAAATCATACAATTATTATTTTATTTAAAATATTCAAATTGAAATCGTTATAACAAGTAAACAGTAAAAGTAACTGTTACTGTTGTTCTTCGAGACTAAGACCAATCATCTTATCATTGATTGCAGTAGGAATCTTATGTTACGTCAATTCATTAGTACGCTTCATTATAGAAAGCAAGAATAAAATTGCAACAAGAAAATACAATCCTCGATTTATCAGTTTGATTGGCTTTGTGGGCATGGGAGATATCTGATTTTATTTATTGGACAAATAACTGCACCAATCAAATTGTTGACCTACTAGTGTCTATAATAAATATTGAACTACCCAATAGGGAATGTCTGCACATCTTCCCTGTAATACAATCCTGGCCTGAAAAAGTGAAGCAACTGCAATAAAGAATTTGTTTGTAATACCTTGTAGAAGAAGGCCTCTTGATGAACGATTAAGAGGAGCTGCAATTATAGAAAAGAAATGTTAGATCCTTTGTGTGGTCGAGTAATGTTAAGAAAAAAATCATTTGAAAATAATAAACTTACCATCAACCTGTACATTGTAATGAGACTCCAAAAACTTTTTGTCTTCATCTGTAAGGACAACCTTTGTAGTAACAAGTGGCTTATTTTGAAAG
Source organism: Taxus wallichiana var. yunnanensis (assembly GCA_018340775.1). Taxonomy (NCBI): domain Eukaryota; kingdom Viridiplantae; phylum Streptophyta; class Pinopsida; order Cupressales; family Taxaceae; genus Taxus; species Taxus wallichiana. The sequence continues at coordinate 106,761,544 of CM031234.1, forward strand.
GTAAACCTGTTAACCGATGCACGTCCTCGGGTTCAATAGAAAAATAAATTTGATGACGTTTTTAGATGCATGACAAGAACATGGAAAATTTTCCATCATTTCATTGTAAGAGGTGAGTAGGTAATCAAGGACTGGATGTATCAGTGTCGAATTGGGGCATGTTCACAAGCCCGAAAATTTTGATTTTTCTAGCCAATCCTTTGGAGCGTCTTTTTGTTTTAGTAGAGCTAAAATATGTGGGCACATGAGGTTTTTGTATTGAAATTTGGGTGTAGGAATAGATGTGGTACTGGCCATTGCTGAAATTTGGGAGAAGTGAAATTTGGGTGTAAAATTAGAGAGCTCAGAGCACTAGAAATTTATGTATAAAAGTGAAAAAATGAACCTTGAAATGGTATTTATAGGCCTATGGGTATCATTAATGAACATTAAATACATTGGTAACAATGCCCAACCCACGCCATCCAACCAATCATTCCATCATTCATCCATCCAACCCACCCACTCCAAACCCTCATTCGTCCAACCCCCACCACCAACCCTCTCCATCTAACCCCCATCGCATCCAACCCCACCACATCCAACCCTTTTTCCATCTATCCTCCCACACATCCAACCCACCTCGACCAACCATCCCATCCCATCCAATCCCCTTCCCATCCAACCCCCCCATCCAACCCAATCCTATCCATCCAACCCACCCATCCAACCCATCCAACCATTTCCATCCAACCCACCCATCCAACCCCCCATCCAACCCCCCAATCCATCCAACCCACCCATCCAACCATTTCCCATCCAACCCCCACCCATCCAACCACCCCGTCCAACCCACCCATCCAACCCCCGTCCAACCCACCAACCCACCCAACCCCCATCCAACCCACTCCAACCCACCCATCTAACCCACCCATCCAAAAACCCAAAAATGAATGCAAAAAACCCATCGTGAAATCACCTTTGCCACAAAACATTTTTTTAGAAATTCACCAATGATTTGGGGTTTAATTAATACTTTCTTCCCTTGAGAACCTTGTAAATAGTAGTATGATACCGGGATAAATAAATGTCTATAGTGCATAATTTTGTGACTACGAGAATGTTCTAATAAAATATTTTGGCTTAGGGTACTCAAACCTCATGATTAAGTCACAGTGTGTCTCTCTAAAATGGTGAAAGCTTCTTGTTCCCTCTTCCATAAGATTTTGTTTTAATAAGGAGATATAAAAGCTCTTATTTGTACCTCTCTAATATATAAATGTATCATCAAGTTGGTGATGTGCCCCAAAAAGGTAATTATACAAGAAGAACTCACATAATTAATTTTGTTTCTTTATTGTGTTGGTAAAGTATGATTTCAAGAATTTTACTTCAGTTTCCAACTCATGAGGTAATTTTTGGAAAATTCTCAATATTTCCCACCTTCAAAATTGTTCATTTATAAGAAAATGATAGACTATGCAGATGGTTTTCTACATGTTATCAATGCTTCTCCACATAAAAAATAAAGAGACAATTCTTCCGCCGACTCTTAATTTCTCACACCTGAGATTTTCTAATTCTCTTCTTAGAATCTTCAAATGTGAATTAATTTCTTCCAAAACCTTTAGAATTTTCTTGGGATTTAATATTTTCCTCACCATTTTATAATTAAATGAATGGAGAATAGATTTCTACTTTACTAGATTCCACAATCTAATTTAAATAAAAAATTTGAGTGTCTTGTATTAATAGTTGAAATTTTATTTCATGAAGTTCTTTACGTGGATTAGAAATGTTATATTTATTCTCATTATTATTTTCTCTAATATTTGGCATTTTGAGTTAATTCCATAATATTGTGGTATTTTAAACTATTCTCTTTCTTTGTAAGAGCTAGATGTTATTCTATACTCAATAACTTAGTATCCTTGTTTTGTAATTCAGATTTTGAGTCTTGAAGTTGATTTTGCGATTCAAAGATTTTCATTTGTTTCTGAGCCGAGATATTGTCTCAAAATTGGATTTCTTCTTCTTGTTTCTTGATCAATAGATTTCTTCTTGACATGGGTAAGGCTTGTTTTATTTGTTGGTTCTATGTTATATCTTATTGTAATTCAATGCCTTCTTCTTATTATTCCATTATTATTGAGTTTCCTTTGTCTACATATGTGAAAGAAGGTTGAAAGGAAACTATTTCTGATTTCATCTCCTATATCTTTGAATATCAATGTATTTTTCTATCTTTTAAACATTTGTAGTACCTACCATTTCTTGTTCACTGGTGGGATCTACTCTTTCTTACAAGTTTGCAGCCTAGGTATTCTTAATTGATTGAAGGAGGTTGATTAAATGATTCTAATATTTGTGTAATATCCCAATCTTCAAGTTCTTACAATTCATATGTAGGGAGAATTATTTTTCTAATCCTTTTATGTTGTTCTTTAGGGGTAGGTTCTTGTGGGGATTCCTCTCTGTTGTCTCTTTTTTTCTTCTGATTTTTCTTGAGACAAGTTATTGTGTAAAAGGATTTTGTTGACCCTCTTCCTTTCACTCCAGGAGTGAGGAGTACGTTCTTCTCGGGGAAGGTTTCTCTGTTATCCTTATATTTTATTAGTGAGGGTTTTAGGATAGGTTCTTGTGTAAGAAACCTTCTTCTACTTCTTCTCACAGGGAGGAATGAGTGGAAACTATTTCCTTCTCATCTTCTGACAACATAATAAATTCATGTTGTTCCTCAATTTCCTTTGTAATTGAAGGTGTTTTGATAGTGGTTTTCTTATGAAGCATCCTTTTTCTTATAGGTTTTTTAGGCTTCCCCACTATTTTCTTAGATATTTCCCTATTGAGAACAATTTTACCTTGGGGGTTTGTTTGATGTCTCAAGGGGGTAAAACTTAACTCAACCTCAATATGGAGGGGTTTTCATGATACTTGTGAGATGTGATGTATGTTTTCGCTCCATGTACGAAATGAAATAAGATCTTATCCTACAAAGCAAGTTACAATCACGTATACACTTACACAAGATGGGATTAGAAAAATATATGGCAGATTTCCGACAAAGGCTAGTCCCCAAAAATCAAAGGCCTTCCTCACAAGGATGTCAATCTACTTTTAGAAATTTATCAAATAATGACATGACAAATGAATAGGTGATAGTAAAACGAATGAAGACGATGTAACCACTCGGTGCAAAGGAAAATGGACTAATGCGGTCAAGGCTATATACTGGTCTCGATGGTGAAACCTGATCTAAAGGAGTCTAGGAATCATAATAAGGCTCCAAGGAGAAAATATGTTGATAATTTATGCCCTCGCAAAGGCAAGCGAGGATGAAAAGTATGCTTAAGCGGGTTATAAAATATTTTAGATGGCTCAAGGGAACTTTTGAATGGACTGATGACTACTTTCAGAGATAGAATATCAACAAGAGTATGACATAAAACAATAGGAACGTAGAATGTATAGGAATCGTTGGTGATTAGGCTAATTGAAGGAGATTTTGTTAAAAAATAATAGGCTAATAAGAGAGATCATATAGCTTGATTATTCTACTATTGTGAGGATATTTAAACCTTAAACAAGAATAGTAAAGAACAGATGTGAAAATTTACCTAAAATGGAAACAAAATTTAGTAAAAACCAATGCTCACCTTGGGTGATTGAAAAAATTAAATGGTAGATAAGTGAAGATGACTTGACGATGTCTTGACAATGAAGATGGATTTTACAATAATCGTGTTAATGCAGCTTAAATGATAATAATGCTCTATTGAAAAGTCTTGATATCTTAAATGCTTGTGGAAAAACGTAAATTCCCTATAAAATTCAAGAATCTTTTTCTAAAGAGGCTTAGAAACTTGTTTATATAGATCACATGAGACAACCGGATAATCAAGACGATTTGGAGTAATTCGGGTTAGGGATAAAAAGAGTGATTTGATTTCCAATTTGAACTTGATTTGGAGGGATTTCGAAGGAGGTTGTGATACTAAGAGGGAGGATCTCGAGATCAGGATTAGGTTAGTTAATATAAATGTAGAGGTATTTTTAGAAGGTTTCTAATTAAATTTAGTTCTAACTAGTTAGGGGTGGGAAGCAGTTATAGGGATAAGTTAGAGGTGGTTAGGCTATATTTATGGAAGGTTACTAAATTAGCTAGTTACAACTGGTGAGTGTGGATGAGTTCACATGGTGAGGTGTGAGGGTGTAATTTATTTATCTAAATAATTAATAAAATTTGAGATGGATGATATGACTTTAGAGAATATGTGGTAATTTAATTAATTAAAGTGGTATGGGGGAATGACTTAGGTTTACGAATGTCACAATGATGAGATGGAAAGTGGATGACTTAAGTCGTAAAATGATATGTGGATAGGAATTGATTATTTGGTGTGGGAATGGGGTGTGTAGATTTCTAGTGTCTACATTTTCCTCTTTTGTCTGGTGGTTTTGACAAATCATTAGAAAAAATGATGGAGAGTGTTTTGGTTATATGGGTCATTCAACTATATTGCAATACAAGAAACACCATTTTGTTAGTGTTTTGTTTTTCAAAGGTTTCCCCATATCGAAGGGGCAATCGAGATAAAGCATGTTATCAAGGGATCAAATTGATAGGGAAACCAAGGGGTTTACGCCTATAGACGTGTGATCCGTGAGGGTAGGCTTAGTTTGATGGGAAGGTCAAGTGATGGGGGGCCAAAGGGCATGCGTCCCACAGATGTATGACGAGTCCTGAAAGTTGGTGTTTGTTTTTTGACTTGAGTGTTTGGGTCCTTTAAAAGTGACAAACTTGTGCAAAGGGTGATTTTGTTGTGTTTAGGGGTGCAAATTATAGTGGTTGTAAATAGTGTGAATTTATGGCATTTGGGGGAATCACCCCTTTTGTTGAGTGGTTTTGAAACAAGATACAATAGGTTAATGTTGTAGGATTACATGATGAGGAATCCCCCTCAAACTGGGGATTGATGAAAAATGGAATCGATCACGAGCTTGAAAGAGATAGATGGAAAGATGCAAGGATAGGAAGATGATAAATTGATGCCCTAGGACGAGGTGAAAATAAGATGGTTGTCATCATAAAATCAAGTGATAGGGGAACCAAAGGGTTCGTGTCCTATAGACATATGATTTTTAACAATGGACAAGATGTTTTAATGAGGTCAAAGGACCAAGAATTGATGTTTCCATAAAGGTGGGTTTACAAGGCTAAGAAGTCAAGTGATAGGGGAACCAAAGGATTTGTGTCCCATGACATATGAATTAATGGTGAAAAGGATGATATGATGATTTGATGAGGTCAAAAGGCCACAGATTGTTTTTTCCACAAAGGTGGGGTCTTGACGGTGATCAAGGATGTAGCACCCAAGGAGGCATTTGGTTGATAAACATTTATTTTAATGAGTGGATGTGATGTTTTAAAAGCAATGATGTGACACTAAGATGTTCCCGTGGATTGTGTTGATATTGTGATAGATTTTGGTAGATATTTTGATAAATATGACGTGGAAGTGTTTAAAGTTATGTTTTAAGGTATGATGTGTATTTGATATTGATATTAATGTTTTTTCAAAACCATGGTCATGAATGAAACCTGGATTGATTTCTTTGTATTGGATTTGATACATTTATGATGGGAAACAAGAAAGTGAAGGCGCTTGCAATTTTGGCCTTTACAACAAATGTTAACATATGACTAACAATAACTAGTCACACTTTAGGATCTTAGATATAAATTGAAATGACATTTTGTACCTTCTTAAGACATGAGAAGCATTGATCTATGAAGGTGTGTGGGAGAATAGGTTCTCCTTTCAACGGTTTCATAGGGAAATGCCCCAACTTTACATTTTTTATTTTGATGCAAACTAATCGATGTAGGAATCCTTTTACATGGGTAGCCATCCTTTGAGGGTATGGTATACATTTTGGTTTTTGAATTTTTATTTTTATAGAGATTGTCATCCTTCGAGGGATCGGTCTAGGAATTTTGAGTAGTAGGTGTCCTTCAAGGATTGGTCTAATTTTATTTTTGACAATATGACGTTTGAATAGTTTTCCTTCGAGGGATCATTCTATTGCTTTTGAATTTGATAGGAAACATCCATAGATATTTTTGACTTTATTTTGAGCTGAGGTTAAGACCCTAATAGGCCATTTCAAGGAGGGGAGAATAAATGTGTACACGCACTACACATGTGTGCCCAAGACATGTTTTGATAGGTATGAGATGGAAAGGTGTGATGATCAAGAGGTTCCTACAAATGAAGGAAATTGAAAATGTGAGAATATGCGATGAACAGTAATGTGGTGCTCATCTTTAAGGCATTTAAGGATGTTGATAGATAACCACATTTTTGTAGGAATACAATAGGATCTAGAGATAACTACTATCATGATAATCAATTATTTAATAGTAGAAAGGCCACAAGTGTAAGGCATTCAATGGTTGACCCATATTATATGTATTGATCCAACTAGGAGTAATATTTCCATGTTTACATTGTTTTAACATAGTGACATTTTGATTTGAATTGATAAACTAAGCTGATGAGGATGTGTGAAGTGATATTTTTCAAAATTTCAGTATATAAGAGCCCTCCTAACATGATGTGGTGAATAAAGATGACATGTGTTAAAAGGAATAATATTTTTGGGATGATGGAAAATTTGGTCTGGATTGATTGAGTATATGGTAAATGAATGGGGATGTGGAACCTTTAATGAAGGAATCGTTGAAAATGTGGATTGATAAAAAGGGATAAACGATGAGGACTTGGTTTTAACTTTTCTTCGTATGTATTGGTTTTGTGTTGGTATAGGTGGATAAGCCCTAATCTTATGAAATGAGGGAGTGTCATCGGGAGGTGGTAAGAAGAAGGCACAATATGGATTTTTGAGATTTGATTGAGGATAACCTACTAGTTCTGGAGATATTGATGAAGATATTGTCGGCAATTTGGGTGTAGGTGTTAATGAGGTGAAAGGACCTTCAAGAGGAAGAGGCAGATCGTGTAAATGGACCTTCAAGGGAAGGTGTTAACATGATTGAGGGACCTTCAATAGAAGGTGCTGACAATTTATATAGACCTTCGATGGAAGGTGCTAACGGGATTAATGGACCTTCAATGAATGTTTTTGACCGGTAGATAGACCTTCAATGGAGGGTGTTAACGGGATTGATATACCTTCAATGTAAGGTGCTGAAAAAGTAGACAGAACTTCAATGGAAGTTGATAATGAGGTAGATCTGACCTTCAATGGAAGAAACTAATGAAATTGACAGATCTTCAATGGAAGGTGCCGAAAAAATTTATTAACCTTCAACGGAAGGTGTTATTGTGGTTAATGGACTGTGAAAAAAGGTGGTGGCAAGGTAGATTGTCCTCCTATGGAATGTCTTGGCAAGGCATATGATAAATATTTGTTGATGGTAGAAGGAATATTTTCCCCTTATCCTATGGACATGAGTGACGGTGGAGTTGTTAACGATGTCTTAAAATGAAATCTTTCGGGAGAATATCATTGATGAGGAAGAGTCATTGAATTATGGATTTTAATGCTTTATAACTTTCTGTGTTATGCCCTGAGCATCTATGGTAGGCATAGGTTTTGTCTTGATTGTACCAAGAAGGTTTTTGAGTATGGAGATGGGGTGTTTTGATTGGTGGTAATGTGATAAGAGAGGCTTGCATGAGTCTATCAAGGATATCAACATAAGTCCCTTTTGGGGGATTTGGATTAACGGATTTTGACCTTGGCTTATGAGAGCACTTAGGAGGACACATCTTATTTTTGGATGGGGGTGGATTCATGGATGTTGTATGGTGTTGAAACATCATAGGGACATTGTGAGGTTGATAAGAGGGAGAATATGACCCAAGAAAGGGATAACATGTGTGATTGATAAGATTGGATGATGGATGAGGTCCCAAAATAGAGGAGGAGGGATGGTTGATGGATGAGATAGGGTTTGATTGTGTGCCATGATATTGAGCTAAAGGATGGGGTCCCAAAATATACACAAGGGTGGAACCATAGATGAGGTAGATTTAGGTTGTGATAAAGGGTAGGGTCCCAAAATCAAGATAAATTGGAATCCTTAAATGATGTATATTTTGGTTTCGTAATGTTAATTTTAGGTAAAGGAGGATGTTTAATGACCTGATGATGAGGATGAGGTAATGGATGATATATTTTTTTATTTTATAATGTTTTCATTAGATAGAGGAGAGGGACCCTCTTCACATGATGGCAAGGATAATATATATGTGATAGTATTTTATTATGAGATGCTTCATTTAGGACAAGGTTCCGAGCTAGATTGTAAGTGGTGATTTGGGAATAGGATTAGATTGTAGTTGGATGAAGGATACATTTCTTCTAGGCATGATTGAGATGGATTACATGAGTTTTCTAATTCTTTGATTAGTTCAATGGATGGTGGACACCAAGAATTTTGATTACAGAGGCTTCCTTAGTAATGACTTCCAAAGTGGAATCTAAGTATTGCTCGGAAGTAATAGGTGATTGGACAGTGGAGACAGGTAATGTATGGGGATCATCTAAAATAAGATCTAGGGGTTTTGAATTTTTGAGAGGAATCGTTGATGATAAAGAGCTATCGTCATGGGGAGAACTTATATAATAGAATTGATGGTATGCTTGGGAGGATGTATAATATCCATATGATCCGATTCAATCAAGGTTGGTGGGTCAAGAAGACAAGTAAAGAAATAATGTGTGGTATTTTTGGTAATGGAAAGAAGTAGGGAAATCATATACAGTTTGATTTGAACTATAATAAGTCCTAGGGGATTCAGTGGAGCATGTGTAAATTGAGGATTGAGATGACCTTCTTCGAGGGATTGAGTTTCTAACTTCTTGGCCATGGAGAAGACTTCATCAAAAGTTTGGAATGTATGGATTTGAAGAGTAGATGAGATGTGATGAGATGTAATGAGAACATGATCGAGTGAACAACTCAATCATTTGATCGATGTGAGAAGTGGAAATGACAATTGATTGATAATGTTTTTCCATCTAGTGACAAAGTCAACAAGGGATTCATTTTCAGATTGTTTGATGGTAGCAAGATCAGAGATGGTGATTTTTCGAGTGACATTGATAGTGAAGTGATAGAATAGATATGGACCAAGCTACTTGCGAATGTAACCACAATTAACATCACTACGGTCAGATTAAGGAATAACATGGCTAGTTGTGTGAAAGAGACCAAATAGTGTTGAGGAAGGAGTTGAATAATCCAAAGCGAGTCTCGCTAGTGACATAGGAAAGGTTTTGAGCATGAGATTTTGATCATGGATGATAGGATAACACAAGTGTCTAAAGGATAGTATGTGTTGTTTAGGGTCTTCCTGGCCATAAAACAAAGTGAACTCAGGTAATTCCCAACGCGGAGGATATGGTTTATATGGTATTGACAGATGAATGGGATCATTACAAACTTGATTATAAGTGAGGGCATGTTTAGATCCTTGCAGCAACAGTTTCTAAATTATCTAATCTATTAGACAAGGCTTGCAAAGGATCATTTGTGGGATTATATGTGAGATAGTTAATATGTGAGTGCGAGAGGAGAATGTGGTTGATTTGGTTATGAATTAGGATAATTCTGTTGTAGAGGAGTTTGATGTGGAGGTTGATAAGGGGTGGCCCGAGAAGGCGATTGTAAAGCAAGTTGCGATGAAGGAATATGTGAAGATGTGTAAAGATATTGTGTAGATTATTGTTGTTGAACAAGAGGGGCTGATTGAGCCTGAGAAGGAATATGTGTGTAGGTTTGAGATGTCTGAGACATTGAGAGAGGTATTTAAGTTAAAATATGTTGATTAGATAAGGGTTGGTGGATATTAAAATTTTGATGAGATTTTGATGAAGGAAAGGATATGGAAAGGACCTCCGATGGAGTGCACTTGACATGGGCCGAGAAGTAATAGTTTTGAGAAAAGAAGGATGTGGAGGATATTTGTAGGGTTTTGAGTGGTGTTGTTACATGTTTGTTAGATTGGTTGATATGTAGATGGTCCACAAGGGATAGGAGATGTTGTAGATGGTTGCGGGGATGTGCTAGAGCTAAATGAGGTTGAGTAGGATGTGATAGGTTGGTAAGTTTGATAAGGACTAGATCCTGGGTAAGGAACATTTTGAAAATGATTAGGATAAAAGGATGTTGATGCATCTGAGGTTGATTGCAAATATGATGTATAAGGATATAATAACAAAGAGTTTTGATCCATGATAATAAGACAAGAAAATACCTACAAGATCTACAAAATTTAACAAACAAGTCAAGAAAAAGAATGTTTTAATTATCTTAAATTAATTAAGAAAATGTGAAATCAGTAAAACATATAACGAGGGTTCTAGGAAATGCCCATCTATGGCTAGTTTCATGAATGTTTTGGATGAATTCCTCTATATACCTGAAGGTATGTGAGGTCCAACTCGACCGCTTACGGTATTGTGTGTCTATCATTGGGCCTACCCCCTCACTTCATGGTCCCATTATAATAAGGGAGTTGGGTGTTGAGTCGCAATATACTAATAGACAAGTTTTTATTCTCTTCCAGAACACCGAGTTGGTTTCTCCTCTTGGGAATCAAATCCAAGTAGGTATCCACCTAGGTAGGATTGTTTGAATGTGTTTTATGTTTGATTGTGATTTGGTAGTGTGTGAGGGAAGAATAAGTGGATGTAACCAATTTATTTCCCTAATTAAAGCTATGTGAGCAAGAAATATGCAATGGTTAATGTTAAGACCCAAAATGAAATGTTGTTTTCGATGAGGGAAAACAATTAGATGATAAAAAACTGAAAGAAAAAGAGGTTTAAGGACTCGGCATGAGAGTGCTCCTATTTTTAGTAGACTTTAGCAATTGTTAAAGCACACAATTAGTAAATCCAAAAGATGAAGATCCTTAGAAACAAAACCATGTAACTGATTAGAGAGAACATAAAATAAGAAGAAGAAAATAGAAAGTAAAACTATAAGAAAAATATACATAGAAAACACAGTGATTGGGCGAGATCACATGTGATTAGGAAGATCACAGTAATTCCCACATAGTGAAAACAGTTAGTATTCTATCGATTGAAATAAAACAAAAGAATAAGAGACAAGGGTCCTACTGGCGTGCCAAAATGTGAAGCACAATTCTACCTTGGGGTTTTCTTAATGTCTTAAGGGGGTAAAACTTGACTCAACCTCGGTATGGCAGTGGTTTTCAGGATACCCGTGAGATGTGATGGATGTTTTGTGCTCTATGTATGAAATGAAATAAGCTCTTGTCCCGAAAAGCAAGATGTGATCAAAGAAACTTACATAAGATGGGATTAGACAAATATATGGCGATTTCCTAGCAAAGGCCACTCCCGAAATCAAAGGGCTTCCTCACAAGGATGTCAATCCACTTTTTTATAAATTGATCGAATAATGACATGCCAAATGAATAAGTGATAGTAAAATGAAAGAAGACGATATAACCACTAAGTGCAAAGGAAAATGGATTGATGCGGTACCCAAGGCTATATAATGTTCTCGATGGTGACACCCGATCCAAAGGGAGTCTAGGAATCACAATAAGGCTCAAAGGATAAAATATGTTGATAATTTATGCCTCGCAAAGGCAAACAAGGATGAAAAGTCTCGCTTAATCGGGTGATAAAATGTTGTAGATGGCTCAAGGGAGCTTTTGAATGGACTAATGATTGCTTTTAGAGATAGAATATCAGCAAGAGTATGACCTAAAATGGTAGGAATGCATAATGTATAGGAATCATCGGTGATTAGGCTAATTGAAGGAGATTCTCGTTAAATAATAATAGGCTAATAAGAGAGATCGTATAACTTGATTATTATACTACTTTGTGAGGATCTTTACACCTTAAACGAGACTAGTATCGAACATATGAGAAAATTTACCTAAAAATGGAAACAAAATTTAGTGAAAACTAGTGCAAACCTTGGGTGATTGAACAGATTGAATGATAGATAAGTGATATGACTTGGCAATGTCTTGACAATGACGATGGATGATACAACGATCATGTTGATGCAGCGTAATGATAGTAATGCTCTGTTAAAAGGATTGATATCTAAAATACTGTACATAGATGTAATGTCATCACCAATCCGGCACTATGATAATTCTTCATCGGAACTCCTCATGCTATGATTATTTACTAATGCACACCTTTAGTTTGGTGGATGTAAACTGAAACAAAACAACAACATAACACAAGAATACCATCGACTATGATAAGACGAGAATGATGACAAATCTGAAATATCAAAATAAATTATAATATTAACTTGAAACTTTTGCAATCTCACCCATGAGGTACTTCAAGTGTTATTGACTTCACTTTCTTTTCACCAAGACTATGGGAGAAACTTTACAATTACACCTCTTAATGGCTTCTTCAACACACCTTTAAACCGATGGCTTCCTTCGCACACTTCCTATAATATTTCTCACTACTTCCTTCTATGCTAAATGAGGGGGTGGCCTCTCTATTTATAGAACTTCCAGGCTTATCCATCTTGTCTCTAAGATAGGATAAGAAATCCACTCGACGAATCATATTCCATACCTTAACTCTTATCTGTACATGTAAGCTTATCTCGTTAAGATAAGATAAACCTTATCATTTTACATGGGTTCCACATTTTTAGACTTTTTACAAATAAAATACACAAAATATTTATGACCTCACTCCCTTGTCTTTATTACCAATATAATATTTATAATTCCTAATCATGTAGACCCTACTTCTCTAATTACCCAAACTTTGACATTTTAACATTACCGGACCACTTACGACAAATATTTACTTTTTACAACATTCCTATTGTACTTTGATGCTACCGTATCCACATTATTGGCGGCACCGCATTGTGGCGCCGTTATCTTCTATCGACGCTACTACTAATTATACTTAACAACATCCTATGTCTAATACATACATTAATGAAATAGAAATTACGGAGGAAAATTTTAGTGTCGATAAGAACTTCCTTGGAAAATTCAAGAATCGTCTACCAAAGATGCTTAGAAACTTGTTTATATAGATTTCCGATGACCGGGATAATCACTAGTGATTTCAACTAATTCGAGTTAGGGGATAAAAAGAGTGATTTTCTTGCCATTTTGATCTTTATTTGGAGGGATTTCAAGGAGGTTGTGATACTAAGAGGGATGAGCTTGGATTAGGACTAGGTTAGTTAGGATAAATGTAGAGGTCTTTTTAGAAGGTTTCTAATTTAACTTAGTTCTAACTAGTTAGGGGTGGGAAGTAGTTATAGGGATAAGTTAGAGGTGGTTAGGTTATATTTATGGAAGGTTACTAAATTAACTAGTTACAACTAGTGAGTGTGGATGAGTTCACATGGTGAGGTGTGAGGGTGTAATTTATTTATCTAATTAATTAATAAACTTTGAGATGGATGATATGGCTTTAGAGAATTTGTGGTAATTTAATTAATTAAAGTGGTATGGGGGAATGAATTAGGTTTAGGAATGTCACAATGATGAGATGGCAAAGTTAGATGACTTAAGTTGTAAAATGATATGTGGATGGGAATTGATTATTTGGTGTGGGAATGGGGTGTGAAAATTTATGGTGTCTACATCCCCAAGTAACATTGGAAGGAAAGGTAATAGAAGAATTATAGGGTTGAACATAACCCTTAGTGACCTTTATCTTTGACTTTTCTATACTATGGGGAAGGGCTTGTTTCTCAGCATGTTTTACTTTCTTCTTCCATTTTTATTGTTTTAAAACTTGTACTAGAATTTTTCTCCTTGGAATTTTGTAAGAAAATGTTGTTGGAAAATAAGGTACATTAGGCCATGGTGTTTTAATGGTCTGATTCCCTAAACAAACCTATTCACCATTAATTATCTTGGGCCATATTAATACCTAGGCATTAATTTTGACTCAAGTTTACTAGTTGAGTGTCTCAAATGGTTTACCATTCTCATTGTCCCCTAGAACAAGACTATATTTCCCCTCACAAGTGATATACTTCATTATCTAATAGGCTATAATATTCCATGGCTTGGGTAGCATATTTATAATTATTCCATTGGTGTAATTTTTAGTATTTACATATAAAGAAGGAATTTATTCACCCTCTACATGATATTGTTGATGTGTGTGACCTGCTTCGTCATCCTAGGGGTCTCATCCACATCACATGGTGAGTCATCTCACCTAGCAAGTGTCATAGGTCTTAGGGAGTTATATGACAAGTGGCAGATTCCATCATAGAATCTGTCATTTTCATATGTGTTAGTGGCATCATAGGAGTTACATTCCTTATTTGGAATTGTAACTCCTCTTTCCTCTTACAAGGGAATGATTTTCCAGGCATGGGGGTTACACAACACCCCTATTTGTACTTCCTTTTTTCGATCTATGAGTATGAGTAGACCTGTTTTCTTACTTGCATGATTTTCCATTGTTTGAATCTTGTTGATTACATTGGAGCTACCACATTACTATTGGAGTGCAAATTCATCATGGTGCATAGTTTCCATATTGATTCTCACGGATAATCTTTTATGGTATCGAGTGTGAGGTTTCGGTAAACATGCACTCATCATTTTGTGTTGTTGATTAGTTCTAGTTTTGATATTAATCGTTCCTCATGCAATTTTTCATTTGTTATTCTAGAATAAGGATAATTTTAGCGGCGAATATTCGTAGTTTGGCAAATAGTAGAATTCCTAGGATTTGATTTTGGTGAATACTATAGCAACGGCAGTACCCAAGTTTCACCCAAAAATCCCATAAACAATAATCTATCCCATTTGAATCGCTAAGGAATTTCCAATCCCAATGTATATTTTTATATTAAATCACCATGTGATCATCACACCAAGATTTGAAAACATTAATGTTTCACCAATAAATAGACACACACATGTATTTGAAAACATTAATGCTTTTAAGAAATCAATGCGTCAAGATTTGAAAACATTAATGTTTTTCCAAGAAATCGACGCATCGAGATTTGAAAACATTAATGTTTCGCTAATAAATCGATGCACCAGGATTTGAAAACATTAATTTTTCTCCAAGAAATCAACATGTTGGGATTTGAAAACATTAATGTTTCACCAAGAAATCGACGCGCTAAGATTTGAAAACATTAATGTTTTACCAAGAAATCTATGGAACCTTATTTGGCCAAGAAAACATTCCCGAATTTTTCTTGATATATACATAGAAGTGGTGTTCACCTGCAATTTTCCAATTTGCGTATTTGCAAAGTAGTAGACAAAAATGGGTACAAAGTGGTTCAAGAAGGTGCTAATAGATCTAGAGTTAATGTAGGCAATGGTATTATAGAAATTTATGATTCTTCTACAGGGACTTGGAGGATTGTGGCAAGATTGAGAGATTGTTTCATCTATGGAGCCATTGTGTTTAGCAACATTTTTTCTTATTAATATCATATGAACCTATGTTGGGTGTGAGAATTTATAACACTCAAGATTATGCTACTATGCATTTTGTGTTGTTACCTGTAAGATATGGCAGAGACCATTTCCCTCACTACAGACCAAGGTTGGTTGTATCTGAAGAGAGGGTGCTACTTGCAACACCAATTGTAGATGGGGACCATTTGAAGGACATAATTGTGTTTGAGCTTGAGCTTGAGTTTGGAAGGAGGAGAGGCAATGTTTGGTCTTGGAAATAAATTGCAAGGATGCCCCACATCAATGTGCCAGTGTATTTCTACGAGGAAAATGATATTCTTATTTAGTTGCACTACAGTGGGAGAGTTCTTGTGTTTCAGAAAGGTGTTTTCTAGAAATATCCTCATCCTTTGTTTTCATTTAAAGCAAGGGTCTTGGTCATGGCTGCCAGAATATATAAACACAACTAGCATATGTTATAATGGTGGCATCGCCTTTGAGCCCAAGATGATTTAAGACAACTACATATTTGTTTCCTAAAAAAAACTTACAAATTTGTAGCATATTTTCTTATTTTTACTATTATGGTCTATCTTCTAAAATCCAAGCATCCAAAAAATGGAAAGTTCTATATTTAAGGCATGATTATTCTCTATTGGAAACTAATTTTTCTCTTTTAGTGGCATGATTTTCGGTTCGTGTGTTTTTGGCATGTTTTTAGAATTTTTGAATTCTATTGCTTTCCATAGTTACATGCAAAGGCATACTTAACACTCATCTTTATCCCTATTCCCATGCACACAATGCTAACTGTGCATTTGAATATGACCATTTGGCATCTTTATTCAATTCGATCATCAATTATTGAATGATCGTTATTGTTGTTGTGATTAACAATGAGAATTGTGCCAAGACCCTATAAATACATGTGATTTTTAATTTTAGACATAGTAATTAGGCCCCCCATACTATTTTTCATTATTTATCAAAAGACAATAGCTTCGAAGGATTTTCCATATCATGGCCTTGTTAAAAAAACACATTCTTACTGCTGCACATACTTGACATAAAAAAATTAATAACAACCAATGACGTATCCTTGATTATTAAATATAAGTTATTTTTTCCTTATTATTAAAGTTATTAATCCTTCTGCCCATCGACAGACACGTGGTAGGATTCTAGGCCTCCCAAGTCAAAGGCATTCCCCAGACTCCAAGCCCATGAAATGAACCGATTCAATAAATTTTCGGGTCCGTGGTGTTGGTGAGGCAAGGCAAAGTGGCAGTGAGTAATCAAAAGATACCACGTGTCATTTTCCTGTTCCTCCGAGTGGCCAAGTGTCACACATTCCAAGAACTTGAGCATAAAGGTAAGACATGCAAAAGAAATGAAATTTTTGGGCCTCATTACAGTCAAATTTGATAGAGGGTACTTGCCAAACAAGTTACAGGAGATTCGTCATTCAATTTCCAACTATTTTTAATATTTTTACCATTTTCACCGAAAGAATGAAATAGGTTAAAGGGATATTCGCCAAAACCACGAAACTAGTTACATGTATATTCGCCGCGATTTCTATAAGTTTGTTTTAGGGGGTTACTTAAAATTTTCCTGCTCGAATCGTGCTAACTGTGTTAACAATTATTCTTTGGATTTTTTTGCATTTTGGGGTTTGCGCATGTGTGTAGGTTTACATTTTCACGATCAGATTTCATTGGTCGTGATCACATCTTGGTGGGAAAGCTATTTTTTTAGTGTGTTGATTACAATCGAGATACAATGTGTGTCGAGAACTAGTCGGTCACTCACTTTGCAATCAACGTCATAACACACAAGAGTGGAGACCATAATCAAGGTTCATGATCGTAATGAGTTCAACACTGTAAGCAAGCAAAAATGAGCAAAAACAAGAAAAGGGGATAGAAATATAGTCCCGTATCGAAATAGTGTCTCACATCGCATCGAAAACCCCCTTGTCGCAAGACTATGGCGCACGCGTTCACTAGTCCTGCAAGTAATAACAAGGATTATTATAATGCCCAAGATGACTCAAAATGAGTCTAGATGACCTTCATGACACAACGAAGGCTCTTGGAGGGCAAAAAAAAGACTAGAATTCCTACAACACACTTCAACACACGATTAGAGAAAAATAACCAATGACGCTTAAAAACGATGCTTTAGAAATGTCTAATTTGACTAATTTTATGACAAAAAAACTCGGAAAGATTAATAAATCTAAATTACAATTATTTTAATTAACTAATATAAGAATTAAAAGAGCTTATAATTTTTAATTAAATGCTTAATTAAATATAAAAGCTCATTCAAGGGGTTCAATAAAGGTTAATTATATAAAAAATCACTTTTTAAATAATTAGATCTAAATTTTAATTAAATCTAACTTTAAAAATGCCTAAAATTAAACACCTTTATTAAAGGTCTTACCTTTATAATGCTTAAAGCTCGCTTTAAAAAAGAAGAAGCCACGTATATGTTTTAAAGGATTAGTTTAGTTTAAAAGGTACCCTACCTTATTATCTTGTCGACTTGCAGGTCATATAGGCATCAAGAAAGCAATTTGTTTGTCTTGGGAAGCCAATTATAGAATACCAAGTGGCATTCTATATGTCTATTATATAGTTTATCATAAAAATATATTTATTTGTTAATTTTAAAACATTTAATTTAATTATCTCATTGGCTGATTTATTTTTATAAGCATTTCAGATTTTTCACATTAAAAAAATATTTTTCTAAATTGGTGCTCTGCTATAGTTTAAACATTAGAAAATATTACACTGTACAATAGATATCATAAATATCATATATAATGCTCTGACATACCATAAATATCTTAATTATGGCATTAATTTGTCATTGTAGTGGATCTTGGGCATTGTTATTTGTGACATTAAATTTTGACATTACCTGCTATGCATGTCATTCGACAAATAGCCTGGGCATTGTTCTTTGTGAGGCATAGTTTCAAGATCTACAACTAAGAATGTCTTGATATATTATTTAGATATCTTGTTTTGAGACTAGTTGCCACAAAAAAACTTTGAAGAAGACAATTGTTGCACGAATTCTGTTTTTCTGCTCTGTCTCCATCAATTGTAAAGGTAAGAAATTTGAGAGCTTTCCTTGTTTTTGCAATTGCCATGTGTTGACTGCGGATCTTGCTGGCAAGGTTTTCTTTTAACAGAGAAACCATGTTGTAAAACAATAATTTTTTTGGCATTTCAATATCTCTAAAATAAGATTTGAAAGATACCCTAGTACACACGTTGCCTTTTTCCTTAAATACAAGTAGTGAATAGCCTTGAATTTGAAGGAAACATTGTTTGGAGACCTCATAAGACAATATTCTAACTTGAAAGTTATGGACATATCCATATTTGAGTGAGGCAAATCACACTTGGAATGGAATCTTTGTTGGTGCTATGAAAATTGCAAAACCCACCGGTAATTATGATCCTGTTGACTTTGAACTTGGTTTTCATTTGAGTGGTACTATTTTTTTGCAACTTTGTCTAAAAAATTAAGGTTTTTTCTGATTGCTACTAATATATAATTAAAAATAGGGTTAATGAATGAAGTTATGATCTGTAAACATTTAACAGAGATATTCGCAGTTGTTATCCACTCTATTTGAATATTTGTGTGGTGTAAATTTCCATATAAAATTGTATCTATAGAAATGCAAGAGGGGGCAAGCTCTTCCGGTGATCACCCAACTGAAATACCGATATGAGTTGGTCCCATCTTATACATAACAAAGAGGCAATGGGAAAGTCTAATGCCATGTTCCAACTACATCCATAGGCAGAGGGGGATTAAGCCTTAGGCAAACTAGGCAATTGCCTAGGGTGCTAGCTACTTGATTAGGGGGCCCTGAATCTAAATTTTTTCTTTTGTCGATTAATTTTAGAACTTAACTTTAAAATAATTTTTGTGAAGACTTAATATTGATCAACCCATTTATAGATATTATTGTATAGTAACATAAATTTCATGCATACACATAAAAACGTTTTGTAATATTTTTGCAAGTAAAAGAAAATATCACATATTTATAAGCACATATGATTTTTTTGGTATTGTTTCCCATTCTCTGATGTAGCTCCAGATTATGTAGGTGTGTAATTTGTTCTACAAAAAGGTTAATGTATTTTTTATAATGTTTCTAGTGTATCTAGTAGAGGTCCAAATACGACTCTTCACAAAACCATGGGAGCTACATAAACGTTTTTGTTTCTTTGCCAAAAAAATGGTGCTTTATTTCAAGGTAAAGTTCTTGTCACCTACTTGATATGGCTAAATCAGACTTGTAAGAAGCATTGTATAAAATATTGTATTTTTTGCATTCTAAGCATCTCCTACAACTAATGTTTTCCATCCACATAATATTTTTCATCCTTATGTGATAATTTAATAATATATTTTATTATAACCACGATGTAAATTTAAAAATACAAAAATATAGACATATTTTATTTATTTATTTTATGAAAAAAATGTTAAATAAATTTTTGAGAAGGCGCCCACTCAAACTATTGCCTAAGGCGCTCCAGGCCTTTAATTCGGCCATGTCCATGGATCATGGCAATGGAGCTTTTGAAACGGGCCTTCCTCAATCTACATAAGAGGATGACCAAGAAGTTTGATAGCCTTAACATTTTAGACAAGAATCCCGACTTTAAAAACGACTATGGATGGAGCATTGCAGTCAAGCGAATGATGATTACTCGTCTCTCAATGTACCACACATTGGATTATTTTATGTCAACATCTGTCTCAATTGTGTAAAAAAAAATGTTAACTCTCTATAAGAAAAAGCTCCATTCCCACGATCCATGGACGTAGTTGGAACATGGCATTAGACTCTCATGTTTCCTCTCTGTTATGTATAAGATGGGACCCACGGCTTTGTCTGCGCTCGAGAAAACTCTGTACTTCACCGTGAGATACCCGAACAGGCAACAACTCGTATCGCAAGTATTTCATTGGATGCCTTTGGAGAAGAAGACCATCGAGATTCCCGGTCTATTAGGTGATTACCGATTCTTTAAATTTGTTTAGAGACGGATGGAAATAGTAAGACTATATTTACTTAAAAATTACATTGTCAATTCATAAATTATTAGAAATTCATAGATTTAAGCTTTCGCAGAAAGATCGTTGACCTAGTTACGCTTGAATTGCGTCGCACCAGTTCTTTGTTTAGAATCGCTTAATTCAAACACCCATTTCTACAATATTCATTTCAGCAAATAGCCTTTTCGACATTATCTATTTTTGGAACACCCATTTCTCGTAACTTAACGATTCTCGATAGTTTGCATTTATTAACAACATGTGAGCCACATTTTCTTCTTCGCCGAGAATCTTGTCAAAGCCTCAATCTTCATCAACACGCACTTCCATTTCCTTTCTATGTCAAACACCCATTTCTACAATATTCATTTCAGCAAATACCCTTTTCGACATTATCTATTTTTGGAATACCCATTTACGTAACTAAACGATTCTCGCAATGGTTGCAGTATGTTAACAACATCAACTGTTATTAACAACATAGCAGTCACATTTTCTTCTTCACCTAATCTCGTCAAAACCTCAATCTTCATCAACATGCACTTCCATTTCCCTTTCTATGACCACTTCTTCCATGTCCGCTGCATCAGTTTCATTGAACCCACAGCTGAAGTTGTCCTCCTCATTCAGGTCCTCATTTGTAAGCCTTCATGGAGGCCCGGGCCAAAGCATAAGATTCTTTAAATTTGTTTAGAAACGAATGGAAACAATAAGACTATATTTGCTTAAAATTCACATTGTCAATTCATAAATTATTTGAAATTCAAGCTTTCGCAGCAAGATCGTTGACCTGGTTCTCCTTGAATTACGTCTAAGTGACTTCTCTGTTTAGAATCAATTAATTAAAATACCTATTTCTGGAATATTCATTTCAATAAATACCCTTTTCTGCATTATCTATTTCTTAGAATACCCATTTCTGTAACTAATCGATTCCACAATGTAGCAACTGTCAACAATATAGCAGTCACATTTTCTTCTTCGCTACAATAACAATTTCAGATTTATCCAAGGGAAGACCCTTGTGTATTCAAGCCTTTAACTTGCTATTCGCAGCACCTTCTCTGCATAGAGTTCTTATAAGCTATTTATTTATATACAATTTTGACACATTTTCTGTACCGAGTTCTTTTCCGAGCTATTTAAATGCCTAAAAAAAAGGCTTGTTGACTGATCAAGTGTGTCCAAGTACTTACATAACTATCTGTGATGACATCTCCTCTCTAATTTCAAATAACACACACTTACACCTAGTGTAATCTGAAAATTACCATATGCTATATGTGAGGACAGTCTTTGGACTCCTCTGCACCCATTGGATGCCTATCAACTATTTTCACAAAATTACCATATCAACACCATGCCATGTTTGTATCAAAGAAAAAGAAAATCTGACCACATCATCATACTTCAGCTCCATAGGATCAATCACACTATGACTATCTTCATGCTCGTCTGGGTGATATCCTCCATCTTAATAAATCCCTTCCTATTTGTTAATTATGCTATATAATGGCAACGCAGTCAAAGATTTTATAGCAGCTAACATGACCCCAAGATAAAACTACATTGTGTCTTTTGTGATGTTTGACAATACATTGTAATCTTCTGCAATTTCTTTTATCTGTTGAAGTCATTTATTTATTTTCTATAATTTATTTTTATTACTCCTTTCAAGGTTGTTTTAGCAGTAGTCTGCAATCAGAGCCTTATGTCTTAAGAGCCTTGTTTTACACATGGAACAAGTGATTGAAGAAGTTTGCTTTGAGTAATTGAATTCTGTCACATGTTGAAGATTTGCAAGGTTCAAAGAAGGTAGTGCAAGAATCAGAGCACCCAGTCTTAAAAGCAATGTAAGAGTTGACTAGACATTCAAACCTCCAACCAATACATGTTTTACAGTCACACAGGGGATGTTCAAATATTTGAATGAAAATCCCTCGATAGATAACCATGAAGACCTTAAGGTAATAGAAAAACCAAAGAAACAGACTTGTTGGTTTATGTTGTGTATTATGGAAAACTAGGATATCAGAAAAGTTATGTCTATTTGTGTCTCGAAAAACATATAGATGGCTGAAAAAAAGAGTTTGTTGTTGCAATATGTAAATTACAACATCTATATATCAATCATTTGTGCTCTTCAATTTTTTAACGCCTCTCGGAAGGAGCAATATTGATCTGTGCATTTCTTTTTCATAGGGGGAAGCATACACAAGCAATTAATCAAAAAAGAGACTGTTGATCTGCTTTGACGTGTGGCTCGATAGCACTTACGAGGTGACTACCAATGTTTTATCTTGAAAAACAAATAATACTAAATCTATGAAAATATTTCCAATGGTTGTAGTTGTCTATGTACCCATGATTACATTATCGTGCATGTCAGCAAGAGCAATGTTGATGTGTGCATTATTTTTTTCTATAGGTAGCAATATATTCATTTAAAACAATTCTATAGCAAACACCACTGTGCGGAACCCCTCCTCTATTGTCACAATCCAGCTTTCAAATTCAGACCCGATACACATACTTTGCATGAAGGTTGTACACCTATGCATGGGGTGTTAGGATGTCATTGTATCGAATTCTCCTTGATGTTACTGAAGCTTTTCTTTGACTGTTTTTTTTTCTACGTAACTAGACCTGTGAAAACAAAAATATAGAAAAATAAAACAAAAAATGGCTACCAACCGCATTCTTTGTTGAGGACTATGTGCCCACAAAAAGAAACATGTTCACATTGACGATGTGTTGACAAAACATAACCTTTTTAGAGACGATGCATTCAAGTATAACGTAGGTGATTGCCTATTCGATACATTTGTTGTCTTGTTACATTTTCGCTATAGCTCCATCGAACTTCACAATGGAATCATAGACCACTTCTTGCATTCCTTGCATAGAGGAGATGCAGATGCATTGCAATCACTCCAGCTAGAACTAGATCATGATGCACTTTACACTCTGCATCGTATTCATGATGTGGAAACATATTTTCGTCGAATGAAACTTTCAGCAATGCCCATTGCAAATGTAGCTGAAGCGGTCTATGGGGGGACAACTTCTGCATAAACTGGTTGGCAAAATGGCTTAACATACCAATATGGGTTTGGTCAAAGACAAAAGGTAATAACTATTTCCAATTCAATGCACAAAACCATATGCTTCCATTCTGTGTGTTGTTCCATGATGCCAATCCCATTTGCGGCCATTATGAACCCTTGTACTGGAAGAAAAAACCTGATTGCATTCTTGCAGTTGAAAAAAACACAGTTTCACACTCTTGTGCTGCACTTAAGGCCAATTGGAACAATCTTGACCATTCTCTGAAAAGTGCAGGCCTCATCAGAATAAAGTCTGCTACTGTAAACTATGGTGAAATCTTGTTCAATTCTATTTGTGAATTGCGTAGTCAAGAGTTTGACATTCATTGTCTAAGGCGATATGTTGCACAATATTTTTGCAATGCATATTTAAGTCAAAGTGTGGATGCAATGTCTTGCTTGCACAATTACCTTGACATTAATGTCATCAAAAGCATACCGCACATTGCAAATTGGCAAAGCTTTATTATAAAAATGGCCTTTCCCTATAACGAAGGAAAAATTGAAGGCAATCAATTTTTCTTACAATGGTTGTCAATCATTTTCAATGTAACAATACAAGTGTGGGATGCAAAGACCATGAGTGTTGTGAAATTATATTCTGGTGTATCACAACCAGCAACAACATACAATATTTTATACTTTTTGTCAAATGAAGGGCATTCTCATTATGAAGGTTTGATTCAAGCATCCTCAACAACATCAATTCCTCCTAATTCCTTATTACATGAGAAAACACAAAGAAAACAGTCAAACAAGTCTTTGCGCAAGGTCAAACATGAAATACGAAGCAAGAAAAACAACACACGCTTGCAAACTTCAAAAGAATCCACCAACCAAAAAAAATAGTAGCTACCTGTTGTAGAATTCAGCTTTGTCACGTTAAAATTGAAATTCGCAAGAATGCAAATGACAAATCGAAATCTAATATTTGTATAGGAACATTCAAAAAACAAATTAACGATACACCAATACATGGTTGTCAATCTGCAATCAATTGAACTTTAAATCCAACATGACTATGTTTAGAGATCCAGTAAAAAGAAAACATATTTTAGTTTAACTAAAAGAACACAAAACAATATGTCACAATTGCTATAGATGCTTACGAAATAAAACCTTGCCAAAATTTGCATCGCCTTCTCACATAGAATTGAACTCTGTGCTTCCTCCTGTAGTAGTACTTACTGATCTTGAAGAATGGCTAGTTGCTATGAGAATAGCATTTGCACAAATAAGACATTGTACACACAAAAACCGCAATACACCTTAAAAGGAGCCATAATCAACGTGCCTTCAGATGTGGATATAATACAAAAAGCATTGCCGAGACATGTAGAAGAAACAAAAACTATTGTTGTTGAACTCAAACAATGTTTGCAATACAAAAATGCCTTTCATTCAGAAATGTACGTCCAAATGTCATCATGATAGCATTACAACAACTTTGCAAAACAACTTTGTATCGGATGGAAAAAGTACATGTAAATAAAGAATGGAATCGTTTCCTCCCAACGATTACTGATGATGATTCTGACAATGAAACAAATTCAGGCAATACAATTATGGATGTAGACAACGACAATGAATATATCAGCGATACTTTGGTACATGGATTTACACATGCAAATTGCATAGTTGACCTCCAAGATAAGCTGATACAAATTGCTCCTACAGAGGGTCACCATCCACTTGGTATATTCCAAGATAAATATTCAGAGGAAATGAACTTTCCCACTCTTTTTTTGGTGAACCTCATCACACAAATGTCGTGAAGTCAATTTCTTCTCATAAAATTGCATAGTGGGAGGTCTTGAATACTGATCGAAGGTTTGCATATCATATAACCAACTTGTTTTTCAAAGCAATTAAGATCATTATTGGCCAAGTTCGAGCATGCATTTGGGTTTGGATTCGAAAAGGACAACTAAAGGGAAGAAAACTTTTGGCAAAAGATGTCAAATACAAACCCAACCTAGAAAAAAATATTAAAATTTGATATTAGATAAGGGAGATGAGCCAATAGTGGAGCATGGATCAGTAATGGTGAGGGTATTTGTGAAGTGAGTGACTAGTACATGTACATTTATCATTCAACATTTGAAAAAAATTAGCTAATAAAATGTGTCACATCAAATCACATCAAAAAATCACCCAATCACATGATGCCACATAAGTGGAATGCATGACATAATGCCCTACTAATGGTCCACCCTTTTTCCTTTGTATGAAAAACTACTTGATTTAAATCCATTTAAAAACCACTTTCCATAAAATAAAAATGCTCAAAAAAAAATATTTAGATTAAGAAAAAAAAAATCTTTTAAAGGGTTTTTTTTTTTCAAAATTTGATGTATTTAAATGTGTGTTGTACACCCCTCAACTTGGGTGCACAACTAATGGCTCCTCTCCCTTATATTGACTTAAAAAAATATGGATTTCGCTAGACTACATGCAACAAGTAAAGAAAAATGTTTTTTCCATGATATGACAACTAGGTCCCCCAACTTTTTTTGACCTTTTCAAGTGTTGAGCATTGTTGGGAGCCTCTTACACTAGCTCTATCAAACCTATATGACCAACACATGCAAATTTATCCTTTTGGAAAACCACAGCCTGATGATCATAATGACAAAAATTTTTTCATCAAACATGATCCAATCACATGTACTCGCTACTATAAACATCAACTAAACGCACTCAAACAATTGTTGTGTAACGATAATACATTCTTCGGAGACATTGTTGACTATTTCTGGGTTACTAAATTTCAAAGCCGAGGTAATGCTCATAGCCATTGGTTGATATGGACAAAAGATGCGCCTATATATGGAAAAAACACAAACTCCTCCATTTCACGCTTTTTCGACACCTATATAACTTGTGACACAAAATCTTTTGGTCCTAATATAGCAAAATTGCATGAACATCGCCATACGGAGAGTTGCAAAAAAGTAAAAAAACAAATTGCAGATACAATTTCCCTCAACCTCCGATGAAACATACAAAAATACTCAAACCACAAGAAACCACTTGTCCATTGGCATCCGAAAATGCAAAACATATTTTCTCTATTCTAGCAAAAAAACGATATGACAACTTGTTTTCAATTGATATGTTTCTGCATGAATTGAACATGGATGAATATAAATACATACAAGCTATTCAAAGCACTATCAAATGGCCAACACTATTCCTACAAAGAAAACCATCACAAGTATGGAACAATACCTTTTAAAAAAATGCCACCAATATGGAAGGCAAACACAGATGCACAATTTATCCTTAATGCATATGCAACTGCAACATATGTGAGTTCATACATGACAAAAATTGACAGATCAACCACAAAAGCATTCAAAAGAATACGTAAAGAGCACTACACATCGCATATTGATGCAGTTCAGATGATACAAAGATTAGCTAATGAAATGCTCAATTCGCACAGAAAATGTCCGCACAACAAGTAGCGCACATTGTCTTGTCAATACCCTTGAATGGTAGCTCAAGGAAGTGCACATTCATAAACATGTCTTGTTCTGAAGACCGCACATTTATTTTGAAGCATCCAAAACTTTTGGACCAAGAACCTGACAACTCTGAAAACATTATGTGCCAATCTATCATAGACCATTACCTTGCACGACCACAAGTAATTGCAGACATTTGCCTCGCCGATTTTGTTTCTGGATATAATACAAAGGGGAAACCAGTCTACAAAAAAGAAAAAGAGCATGTAATCTGATTTGTCAATTACAACAAACATGTAGACAAAGAGAATTATTGTCGAGAGAAGCTTCTGTTATATGTTCCATTCCAAATAAACGAGGACAACCTTAAGCATGGGAACCTGACATGGCAAGATGCATACTTACTTCATCAAAAAACAATAAGACAAAATGAGACAAAATTTGTTCACGATATCAGCACTACATGGGGTGACATAGATTCAGCCCTTAAAGACATAAAAAATGAAGCAAACAATGTTTCAACAACATCCTCTTTCCAACAACAAACTGAAGAAGTCAATGACACATATGACATACATCTAGATCTTCCTTTATGTAATTCAATAGCACCCAAAAGGAAAACTAAACTATTTGAAATCGGAAAACATCCATTCATCTCTTGACAACACAATATATTACAAAAAAATGAGAATGTTAAACAAAAAACAACAAGAAATCGTAAAGGATGTTGCACTCAAAAAACATATTGATCCTACAACTCCTTTGTATCTTTTCCTCACAGAGGTGCAGAAACAGGAAAAACATTCACTACAAAAATGATCTTTGAAACTTTGATTCGTATCTATAATAATTCTACCAAAAGTGATCCATTAAAACCAAAAGGTCTTATTTTGGCATTCACAGGAAAAGCAGCTTACAATGCAGGTGGAACAACATTTCATTCAACACTTTTATTACCTTTAACAAGTCTCACCTACTGCCATTGGGTGTTGAATGACTAGATACATTGTCAAAACACTATCAACAATTGTAACTTGTCTTTATAGATGAAATATCACTTTTCGGTGGCCAATTGTTGTATCACACTGATAATAGACTCAGGGATATAAAACAAATGCCCACAATGAACTTTGGGAACATTGACATGGTATTTTGTGGTGATTTCTACTAGGCCCAACCTGTCAATGACTGCTTTGTATTTGAAACACCTCATATAGACAAACAACCAATTCCATATGATTTTTGGTGTAACAAGGTCAAGGTCTATGAATTGACTGAAACAATCAGACAAAAGGACCAACTTTTTGTTTTGATCCTCAATAGAATCCGAACATGCTCACACACATATTCTGACATTTCGTACCTCAACAATACATGTCACAGACCACCACCAAATGATCCTGCTTTTCCATACCTTTTTTACAAAAACATGGATGTCAATAACCATAACAAGAAAATGCTTTTACAAATGCCTAGAACAAAGATTGTCATCATTGATGCAATTGACGAACAAGATTCATTGTATGATGAAACAAGAGCATATGCAAAGACAATTTGTCTTCCAAAGACCATTGTTTTTAAAAAAGGCATCTTGGTTGAACTCTTTGCTAGTAACTATGATATCCAAGATGGATTGGTCAATGGGTTCAGATGGCACTTTTGATGCTTACACAACCACAAAAAATCAAGACATCATATGGATACGATTCAATGATTTAAGCATTGGACAACATCAAATTGCTAAACATGCACACTTGCGCCCTACTCACATTGACCCCCAATATGTGCCTATTTTATGGATTGCAAGGCCTTTACAACACTCACCTAAATAAAATAACTTTAAAGTTCGAAGCCAATTTCTAGTCCAAATTGCATGTGCGCGCACAATACATAGAGCTCAAGGACTTACAATAGACAAAATTTCCTTTAGCCCTCTTGGAGTCACGAGACATGGATTGACTTACATAGCCCTATCACATGTGAAGACTATAGAGAACCTGTATTTTTGCAACCATTGACAACAAAAACTTCAACGTAAGAAAACAAGTTGCAATTGAAATGAATCGCCTTGAATCACAAGCAAAATGACAACTTCAAAATGATTTTTCTTGGCTGATATCCAGCAATGCACTTTATTTTTGTTTGAATACACGAAGCCTTCAGGCTCATGTACAAGATGTCATGCACGACTTTAGCTTAATGCAATCTGACATTTTATGCTTTCAAGAAACACACATGTCTAATAGCGATGCACACATTCTACTTCCAAACTTCCATCACATACACACATATCATGTGCATGGTTTAATGATTTCCGCTAAAATGCATATACCATTCTGCACATGATGGAATTTCATGGTCCAAAAGTAGAAGCATTGCTTGTTGTTGTTCATGTTCATGGAAAACAATTGACAATTATAAATCTCTATGCAACTCCAAATGCGACACTTCAAAATATCCTTGCAATTATCGATCAAGCATTGTCAAACACATCTCGAAAAAATGCACATACATATTTGGAGACTTCAATATTGATATGCAAAAACATAATAATACCACAAACCATTTAAATCAACACATGTCCAATTATAACTTTCATTTTTGCATTGCAAGAACAAAATCCATTCACTAAAAAACACATCGACCACATATGGTCAAATTGCAATACCTCCAAAAAATATTTCAAAGACATGTTTACTAGACTGACCATTTTACATATTCCTCGCACTTGACATGGACAACTAAAACTTTTTTTTATCCAACTTCAACCTATGCAACTCCACGCTTCCATACAATTTTCCCGCATATACTAATTTTTACCCACTCTTACTTTCACAAGAACTATTTTTCTATTTTCCACCATAACAACTATCATCAGTTTATGAAGAACAACATAAAATAAACATTGAATCTGTAAGATACTTAAGGTATTAAAAAAAAAATTATTATTAGACCTTTTTTGTATCAATACAAAAATGTGCATCGTTTAACAGTCCAATAATATCTTCTACTATTATTACATTATACAAATACTATATCAACCTCTAACACTTTGACCATGACTTACGCTCAAACTTTTTCCTTCTTGCAACAACCGTTATGTTTGACGGAAATCTTCTATTTGCTCTAATTGTGTAAAATAGAAAAAAATGCTCACTCCTTGATCTTCACAATGTTTTTGAATGATTGACTTTTTGTTTGGATCCTCCATGAATGCAATTGTTTCATGCTTTACACGATGCTACTTTTTTGGATCAGGTTGGCTAATTTACGCAATGCAAAAAAACTTCACTATGAGTGTAATCTCGTAAACAAAATAGGAAAAAAAAACATTCACGCCTTATTCATGTTCGACATATAAAATTTTGATGACTCTTATATAACTTTTTCACAATTTGATGTATTGTTTTGTTTACGAATTACAAGGTAACACCCACAACCAATATAATGCCATACAACACAATTTCTATTGTTATTGCCTCCATTACTTTGTTTAACTTAAACCTTTCATTTCCAATTATTAACTTTCGTCATTTCTATTGTACTTCCAGGGAAATCGAAAGCATTAGAATCTTACATACCATTTTAAACAAAAGGTTTCTCAAACACAAGCAGGCACCAATATTCACTCAAGGTATCACATATGCTTATTTTTATAAAAATTTATATTAAAAAAAAAAAAAAAAACATTACTATAATTTCTTTCTTTCTTTGATCACTCCAATACAATGCTTGCCTATTTGTATTCCATTACACAAATAATATGTTCTATAACACTATTGAAACTATTTATCTTCAAAAATTCATTCCTTCAAACAACAATCCATTGTTTTCATTTTTTGCAAACATATTGGACTCTAATCTTTCATCTACACTCGCTAAATTTCATTTTTTTCTGATATTCTTGCTAGAAGAACAAGATGAAGAGGAACTTGGAAACCATTTTGCAAACGAACAACCTCAAAACCAAGCAAGAGGTAAGAAATTACAAATATCTTGTCTAGCATCTCTTTACAGCCTATTGTGTGATTAATCAATTTACATTATGTTTTGCAGGCAAGAAATGATTCCATGTGCCCCAACATCAATCGATGACCTCAATAGTCGCAAGGTTGGAAATTTGTTTCATGGGGATGTCATTGTTGCATACAAAACAATACTCAACAAAGAGAGCAAACAAAGAACTTCTACGCATAGATTTAACCGACAAAGAAGGTGAAATGACCGTCACACTAAATGTGACTGGACATCAGATTGAGGCATATCAACAAAAGCTACTGCCATCCAAAGGAGTCAGCATAAAACATTTTTCCATAGCGCCAAAGACCACTTACGATCGTGGAGACTGTGACTACATTCTTCTCTTGAATAACAATAGTACCATAGAGAACATACCTCCAGTCTGCAACAAGTTCAATTTCATACCGAATACTATAATAAAATAAATCCTTCATGGCACAAATAGCTACACATTGGAACACTTGCAGCTGTTGTGACTTCCACACACAGGTCTGGAACACAATTTGTCTTTGAAATTAAAGATGGGCTCTCCATAGAGGACAAAACACAGGTATCTTCAACTCTTTCTATTCTCTCCATCATTTTCAGTCTCTTTGTTATTCTTCCTTAAAAAAATTAAACATTCTAACATTTCATTGGATACAAGATATACTTGTTTGAGACATTTGCAGCCTTGTTCGATACAATCGAGCAACAACTCCGCAAAAAACAAGTTCCAATTTATTTGTTCAAGAACATTGTCAAGTGAAATAGCCCTAACAAGGCACTAAGAACATGTCAATCAACATTTATCACCCCACTAAAGACTACACAAGCACTCCAAGATATGCAAACCATAGTGAATGCAACAATAGAGGTAAGAAAATGATAATTGCTAGAAATTGTCATTCAATACAATATTTCATTATTACAATACTGAATACTACCTCTTTCTCCTCCACATCATTGCTAGGTACAAGGTCATTTGACTGCCTCCAACGTGTACTCTAAGCCATTTCAGATTGTATGCAACAACTGCAACTTTGAAGTTGACAACCTTCTTTCATTGCAACAAACAACAATAACATGTGCAAATTGCAACCAGGAGAGCACATTTCACCATACCCACCAACTGATCTACGACTTAACAACATCTAGTTTAACTATCAAATGCACTCTTCATGCTCCCCTGCTCTCCAAATTGTTGTCTCCACTAACTCAAACAACTCACGAAGAGTACGTGCAAAACAAAAGCTTCGTAGTACATCTCCTTCGTAGTTTTGCAGTGCAAGGAACTTTCACGCTTGATCGAACTAACACCATTGTCAACGTGAACACTGATATCCACCCATAAGGTTTGTATCTTTCCACAATTATACTATCACACTCTTTCATTTACAAAATTTTTTATTTGTCACTAATGTCTCCATTTTCTTCGCCTATGCAGATACATTAACAGGGGAATTATACAAACTTTTTCCGGTGCTCTCTCACGAAACAACCCTTGCCTCATGAAGAATATAATGTTGCTGCTTCTATTTTGCACTGGTCCACAAACGTGCTTTGCATCTGGTTTTCGCAGCACAATTGTTCTTGTGCAATAAACATAATACTGTCGCATTTCTATATAGTGTTTTGTTGGCCGCCTTTTGTAATTTTTGAAAAATATACTCTTTATCTTACCCACATATAAACAACAATGTCAATATTGTATACAGACTGCACTTTTACGCATTTCATCTTAATTTTCTACACATCTTTCATATGTGCATTGCATTCTCTGGTTGCATATCTTGACCCCTCTTTTGATTCAAGTTCTCACATGAATTGTTGCACTTTTCTTCTCTCCTTCTTATTCTGATGATGTTTTGCAGTTGTCTCATTAGTCATATTTGTTAAATACTTTTGGAAAATAAAGATAGATCGCTTGAATCTAGTTCAAAGTCTCCGACGGATTTCCATATTTTTCCCTATTTTTGGCGTAGTTGTTTATTATTCGAAGCCTGTTAGAATTTGATTAATACAATTTAGTTTTAGTTATACTTGTCTCGAACACTAAAACAGACTGAAATTTAGAGCAATGTTGTTATTTTTTTAGGTTGCCTCTTCTTGTATCGGTTTCAGTGATAAACTCCTTTAAAATTCTTTATTCTTCCCTCCTCATACTAAAAATCAATAGGAAAAAGCTTTTACATGGCTTGAACTATGATTTTGGTTAAATGATGCTCAATATACCAGTCGATTCCCCCTCTTACCTATACTACATAACAACATTCAATTTCAATTTTTCTTCTTCATATGCTCTCTCTTGCAAAAAGTTGGTAGAATAAGTGGCGTGAATCCTTGTACTCTAGACGTGACCATGGAGGTCGGTTTTCTCCTATTCTGCAGAATGTCATTCGAGAAAGAAATGTGATGAATCGACCTAAGTAAAAGAGTGTTCAAGGAAATTTTACACATACTGCTTCTCCAAAATATGGATAGCTAAATTATTTTAGCTTGATTCTCGTTGCTTCTACCACAATGCTCACATGCCAAATGTTCATCATGTTCAACTATTGAACTTGATCTCTTGGCACTGTTTCATTATTCCTAAAGTATGCAGGCAGTTAGAACTAACATTCTTCTTTTTGTCAACGTGTCTATACTTACACAGATTGATCAGGCGTAGTTGCAAATGATTCATCTTTATTGTGTTGTATCTCCCCATTATAGGCACCTTGAATGAAATTTGGTCTTGAGCCTGATTTAGCAATAATTTTCCTTTTTGCCAGAAGCCTTGGTTTCACCGAATATGCATTTCTAGGATGCTAGTTACCTCATAGTAGATGTCTCGCTTTGTTATGATAGGTCAATGCCTCAGATAATCTAATTGTTCTTACGACTCGATAATGTCTTCACATATTATAAGCTGAATGAATATCCATATTTCCATGTCATTAAAGAGACAACCTTCTACAAAATTTTGTACAATTTTCTTCTAGACATAGACATTCAAACACTTCTAAATTTGCTACGGTAGGATCTTCCATATCCATGGACCGATCAACCTATCCATCACGAAGGTTTGCATCGGTAATGCAAACTGCACAAATATTTGACCTGGGCATCTATCCTTGCACCCAACCGTCCTTGAACCCACGACCCCGCATCCTATTTTCTATTCCCCACCATCCTATTGTGCACTCACATATGTACTACTACAAGCTTGATTCTTTTTATAAAAATGCAAACAAAAATTTGACGGAATAGGTAACAACGTATTACATTGTTACCTATATATGTAACAACGTAATACGTTGTTACCTATTATTTCAAAACTAATGGCGACACGAAAAAACTAACGGAGACGTGATGGAAAATACTTTTGCCTTTGTGTAAAATTGTGTGAGAGATAGGCCTAGACTCCATGGACTTGTTAAATTTAAGCCACCGTTTTAAAACGGACCCCAAAAACAAAATTTGCTTTCTATAAAAAAAAAAAGCTCCATGTATTGTTTTAAAGCTTTACTTTATAAAAGAGGCCACGTATTGTTAAGAGGAGACCCACATTTTAATTATTCAAGCCTACCACATTAAACACCCACCCACTTTAATTCCACACACCTTTTAAGTTCAAACCCCAACCATTATAACCAACGCTTTGAATAAATTTTGAGTGTAATTTTTTTTTAAAATGTGAACCCACCTGATTTAAATGAGCGGTAAAACATCAAAGGACAGCTGATCGGGGCATGGAGAGAGAGGGGGATGAATTAGGGCATAGAGAGAGAGGGGGATGAATTAACACATGGAGGATGAATTAGAATGGGGGATGAATTAGGGCATTGTTAAGAGGGAGACCCACATTTTAATTATTCAAGCCTATCACGTTAAACACCCACCCACTTTAATTCCACACACCTTTTAATTTCAAATCCCGACCAAACACTTTAATATTATAACCAATGCTTTGAATAAATTCCAAGTGCAATTTTTTTAAAATGTGAACCCACCGATTTAAATGAGTGGTAAAACATCAAAGGACGGCCTGATCGGGCATGGAGAGAGAGGGGGATGAATTAACGCATGGAGGAGAGGCTCGAGTAGCACATTCAAATATTTCTATACCTCCAAAGGGATTTCTTTGCAGCGTATAGTTTCTTATATCCCTTCACAAAATGGATTTGTAGAAAGAAATAACCAAACACTTAAGGAGATGGCCACTTGTATGGTTCACTTGAAATCCCTTCCTTTGTAGTATTGGAACGAAGTTTTGAATTGTCTACGTGCTACATTCAAAAATGTGTTCCACACAATGCCATAAGAGGGACGACACCCTTTGAAGCCTTGGTTTGGACGTAAGCCTAATGTAGAACACTTTCATGTATTAAGATTCAATGTTATGGCCCGGATTCCCAAAAAGAAATGCAAGGCTTTAGAACCATAATCCAAACCTTGTATTTTTGTAGGGTATCTTGATGGCATGAAGGGGTATAGATTGTTAAACCCTAGAACCTATGAGCTTTATATTGAGATAAGTGTTAAGTTTTATGAGCCATCTTCTACTTGCACTTCTCTACCCTCCGAGGTTCTTCTACCCACTAATTCAGATTCTAATTCGTCGCCGATGATGATGTTGTTGAGCGAGTTCCTCCTCTTGATCCCTCTACTTGATGTAGTAACATCATGGATTAAGGAGAAAAAAGTTGTTAATCATCCTCCTTTCTTGGTTTTGGATTGCTAGAAGAGTTTTAGAGGTCCTAATAGTCCAATGGAGCCATTTCAAGTCATTAAGAAGGTTTGAAAATTTGAATTATCTTCCTTTGTTATTTTCCCTCCAAAATGTAATTTAAATCTCATAAGTATGTAAATGAGTAATATGGCTTAACAAGGTGAAGTCAAGGGTGGAAAGAGAGTTTATATGGTAAAAGGTGTGTTTAGTCCTAAGGAGTGAGTCTTTAAGTGTGTGTGAGATAATGAAGTAATAAGAGTAATGTAAAAAGACTTCATTATGTTGTATGAGTTGAAGAGTCATGCATGAGTCATCCAAGTTAGTTAGGTTATACCTAAAATGAGATAAAGGTTCAAGAAAGGTGGTAGTTACATCATTTTCATTTGAGGAAGAGGGAGAGAGAGGAGAGATTCCTTGTGGAAAAGGAGTGAAGTTTTTGTAATGGATATATGAAGATTGGAAGAATGATGCTCTGTTTTAGTCTGAGAAATGACTTTCAATACTGTATGACAAATTCAAATGTGTGGAAATGATACAAGAATGCATTGTACCTGTATTGTGTATATTCATTATTTAATCCCTTGATCTGTTTCTTGCATTCTGGGAATGTTCATAGAGATGATTTTACATGTAAGGGTCATGGAAGTTATTACTCTATTATGAATTGTTTGTGATCGTGTGTCGGAAGAGATGAGTGCAAACTGTGAGAGGGTGTGGTAAAATTTATTATTGATTATCTTTATGGATGCATTCTTTCATAGATAAGAAGAGACTCCTTTGCTCCTCATTGTTCCGTGTTTGTTAATTTCCTAGATAGTGAACTATGACAATGTTGTCAAGAAAGTGGCAAGTAAGGATTATTGAGATCAAGTCGACCCTCCGATTGGTTTCTTTAGAGTAAAAGTCATGAGTAATAGCATGAAGATGATTCAAAAAAAGGGAAAGGTAATGACTGAAACTCCCCAACACTCAGGGATTAAAGGATTTGTTATTTCTTCATACATGCAAGAAAAACTAATCTAGAGGACTGAAACTATGTTTACCCTTTCTTAGAATGTACTTGTGAGGTTGAAGGTTCTTGTTAAGTATTTTGAATTGCTTAATGTCTCTATAAAGTTTCCTTGAGGTTAGTTTCATCATACAATCATAAAGATTCCTTCAAACAAGTGTGATATTATCAAGAACATATTGGAGGGTTTCATCTATACCCTGACCATGTGTAAAAACAATGAGGAACTAGACTATAGAACCATTTAACTTCATGAATCCATGTTTTTGGTATGTTATAAACAAGAATTTGTTCAGAAAAGTCTTGGAGATCTAATTTGAGAGTTTGAAATTCAATGGAAAGAAAGTTATATGAAATTCTTTAACTCTTGAACTTCACACAGTGAACAATATAGTCTTTCTAGGGCATGGTTTTTAAGCATCCAATGAAGGAATCCAAGCCTAAAATTTTGAATTAATAGAGAGGAGAATGTTTTCAAGCATATTCAAGAAGAAAACACAAGTTTCACTTGATAGAAAGCGAGAATTTCTTGATAGTATGGGAAGGAGGAAGAAAAATACATTCATAAGCTAATGGAAAGAGTCACTTTATAAAGAAAATACCCTCTAAACTGAGAGTTAGCCCTTGAAACTTCATAGCACATAGTTTAGCATAAAGGGTGCCCAGAAACCTTAGGTGGAAGCCTTGAAAGTCCCCAAAAGAGAAACTGTGGATAACAGTAGGGTCTACAAGACCTAGTAAGGGTTTAGATACC
The DNA here is from genome assembly GCA_018340775.1 of Taxus wallichiana var. yunnanensis. Taxonomy (NCBI): domain Eukaryota; kingdom Viridiplantae; phylum Streptophyta; class Pinopsida; order Cupressales; family Taxaceae; genus Taxus; species Taxus wallichiana. Next base: position 106,799,137 of record CM031234.1, read on the forward strand.
AATTTGCAAAAAGTAGAATAAGGAGAGCTAGGTAAGGAGTTGAATTCTCAAATTTGACAAGCATCTTAGAAAAGGTAAATTTCAACTAATGGAACTTATGGAACCTTCTAGGTGTCCCTAAATCACTCTGAGCATGATTGAAGCAAGAAATCATTGTCTTAAGAGCATAAGAGGTAGTTTTGTGAAAAGGAGAACATCTTTGTGTTTTTGTGTTGTTTTAAAGAATTATGGTGATCATGATAACATTGACTTGAGTGTAGGAACATGGGAAACAAATGAGAAATATTTGAAAAGGTTAAACAAGATAGTTTTCCTTATTGTTGCAAGGACTAGTGAAGAGGAGGTGAAAGGAAAATCAAGGTGAGTAAGTGCTAGGGAAGTGATGAGAGATGGATGGGCTATTTCATGGTTGGAATGAGGTTGTGAGAAGCATATGAGGAATTAAAAACCAGGTGTGAGGTTTATTAAATGTTAGAACTCATATTTTCTAGCTTAGGCCTTGTAGGCTTGGAAATATGGTCCACAAGGCATTTTTGAGAAGATTACTACTTGAATCCTATTGAACTTGTCGATTGGACTGAGTAAGAGGTTAGGGTGCATCACCACTCCTCCTAAACCTCGAGAATTCTAAGTTTTCCAATTCGACAATAGTGATGATTAGGAATATGTCCCTTCTCACTCAAGTGAAGAATCTTTCGACTCGAGCCTAATCTTTCCGGCTCTCTTTGGGCTAGGCAAACTTTACAGAGTGTTGAAGATTTAGTTAGAGATCCTTCGGATGAGAGACATACTCGCTCAGATTTTGTTGGACTCCACTACTTCTTCGACTCCACTTCTGATCCTCAATCTTTCCATGAGGCGTATGGGATTCCTAAGTGGGATTTTTCCATGGATGAGTAGTATTCCTCACTCATGAAGAGAGATACTTGGAATCTCACCCCTCTTCCAAGAGGAAGAAAAAACATTTGGTGTAAGTGGGTTTACGGAGAAAAAGTATGGTGCCGATGGAGAAGTTGAGAAGTATAAAGTGTGGTTCGTAGCTAAGGGTTTCTCCTAGGTAGTTGGGGTTTATTACTCGAAACCTTTGCTTTGGTTTTTTAAGATCACTTCCATTCAACTGACCCTTGCCATCATTATGACCAATAGATGGTAAGTCCACCAGATGGATGTCAAGAGTGCCTTCCTTCATGGGTACCTAGAGGAATAAATCTACATGTAACAACCTTTGAGTTATGTCCATTATCCCTCCATTGTTTACAAGTTAAAGAAGTCCCTCTATAACCTTTAACAAGCCCTTGGGCTTGGTATGCTAAGATGGACTACTTTTTACTTGCATCAAGGTTCACTTTGTGTCACTCAACCAAATTTGTACATTTTACGGCATGATGACTCCATGCTTATTCTTGTTCTATATATTGATGACTTGTTGATCACAGGAATCTCTTCCTCTATCATCGATTATGTGAATATCTCCTGGCCAACAAGTTCTCCATGTCTAGCTTAAGAGTGCTTCATTAATTTCTTTGGGATCTCGGATTTCACAATTTGACTTAGGAATTATGATTTCACAACCTAAGTACTTTCTTTATTTTCTTACTCGGTTTCACATATCCTATTACAAGTCTTCTCCTACTCATTTCCTTTCCGAGGTTTAGTTATTTTCTGATTGTTTTACTCCCTTGGTTGATGATACCCTTTATTAATAGTTGTTGGGGAGCTTGATTTACCTAACTCACACTCACCAGATCTATCGTATGCCATTGGGATCATGTCCAAATTTATGTAGGCACCTCATGAGTTACATTGGAAAGCAGCGAAGTGGATTCTTCACTATGTTTTTGGAACTCACACAGACAACATTCACTACTTAGGAGGGACAGAGATTGATTTGGTTGGATTTACAAACTTTGATCAAGCCAGTGATCTAGATCATCAGAAATCTACCTCAGGTCACAATTTCTCTCTTGGTTCGGGTCCAGTCACTTGGTCTAAAAATAATCAGAATGCCATTTCCATATCATCGATAGAGGAATAGTACGAGAGGATCAATTAAAGTTTCCACAGAATTTTTTTGGTTGTAGGGTATCTTGACAGAGGTTGGCATTCACTTTTGGCGGCCTACCATTATCTATTGTGACAACATGAGCACCATCTCGATTTGTAAAAATCTAGTTCAACATCAGCGAATGAAGAACAATGATATTCATATGCACTTCATATGGGAGCTGATAAATGAAGGCATCATCAACATACAATCTTGTTAGAAAGCTAATCATGTTGCAGACATATTCACCAAGCCCTTCATTGAGGTGAAGTTTCTTCACTTTCAATCTCTTCTTAGGGTGAGGTCTCACAGTGCAATCGCCCATCTTCTTCTCGGCTATATAGTCCTTCTCCTCCTCTTCTTTCCAGAAAGATGTTGTTTGTATATAGGTATCTTATCTAGATTTTAGTTGTCGGGCCCCATTGACACATATTTATTAGTTGTCTAAGGGAGTCTTCTCTTCTATTCGACTTACCATGACCTCTACCTCGGCTTCGATGAAGGTGGGGTGTTGGTGTGTGTGACCTACCTCATCATCCTAGGGGTCTGGTCCACATCACATGGTGAGTCATCTTACCTGCCGAGTGTCATATGTCTTAGGGATTTATATGAAAAGTGTCATATTTTGTAATAGAATATGTCATTGTCAAATGCGTCAATGGCATTATAGGAGTTACATTCCTTATTTGGAATTGTAACTCCTCTTATAAGGGAATGATTGTCTAGGCATGGGGTTACACAACACCCCTATTTGTAATTACTTTCTTCAATCTATGAGAATGATCAGACCTATTTTCTTACTTGCATGATTTTCCATTGTTTGAATCTTGTTGATTATGTTGGAGCTACCACACTACTATTAGAGTGCAACTTCATCGCGGTGCATAGTTTCCATATCATTTCTTGCGAGCACTCTTTCATATATATTTATAGAATTTGACTATAATTAGGTCTATCTTGAATTCTCATGCATGTATTTTGGATTGAATTAAATTCATTGATTATTTCAAGAGTCACTAAAATATTCACACTTTTTACCTTGTAGTGGAATTATTCAGATTAACCACAAATTTTTTTATAATATCTTTGTCAAATCCTTGAATTTTCATAGAAACTCTATTGATGCAAGAGCATCACTCCTGGGGCTATAATAGGATTAGTACGATAAATTTTGTCTTGTAAAGGTCCTTTAGGAGTCCTATATGTCAATAATTTTTGTTAGGTGAGCTTAGGAGGTTCAAAAATTTAAATTATGGAGTTTCCCTCCATTTTGGTCTATTCAAAATTTAAAAATATCTTGAGCCTACTTTGGCTTTTCCACAAGGTTTAGGGGTATAGTTAGTAGTTCTAACATGTGTTTAGGCCATTCATGGTCTTTGGGTGTCTTGTGGGCTCTCCATGAGGTAAGATTGATCATGTAATTCCAAATAGTCACTTAAGCCTTTTGTTATGAAAACTTCATATGGTGACCTTGGTCATATGACCTTGAAAGCTTAATTATGCACAAACCATTCGAGAAAAAAGGTATAAAGGAGACTTTGTAACTATTTTATACTCATTGATCAATCAAATAAAACTTGTATTGGAGCTCCAAAACTGAAAAAAGGAGAATTCATGACTATATTACTTCTTCATTAACTGTAGACTGCGATTTAATGTTTCTAAAGCATTTAAATATTATCATCAATCTTATAATTGGTGTATCTAGTGAGTTTAGTCTTTATTAATTCATCGATACATATATTAGTGTGAATATTCACTTATGGTTGATTGTTAGTGATTGATAGAGGATAAACAATCTTAAATCGAGGTTGTTCTAGCATACTCAAGACAAGTTTAAGAGTATAAAACAAAGTCATGAATGAAAGAGTAGGGAGATAAAGTGAATAAGGATATTGGAAAATATATTCACAATTAATTCACCTTTAGGGATACGAGATAAGGAGTTATTTTGAATAAACCCTCAAGTGTTGTTCAAAACCCTAGGTTTATGTAAAGAGTAGGGTATTTCAAGAGAAATCATGAGGATTGGGAAGATTATATCCTTTTGGTAAAAGAATGAAATTCTATAAGTTTATGTAGACATCCTTGAATAAGTCTTAGCCTTGGAGATTCATGTAGACAGAGAATTTAGAAGGAGAAATTATTGTCTCGGGCTCACTTTTGTACATGCACAGATTAGGGTTTTTAGTGGAAAACTCTAATATCTTTTGATTTGACCTTGAAATTGGTTGAAGATTTGTAGGAAGACATGTGAAGGGATGTTCTAAATTTTTGTAAAATATTCAAGACAAAAAAATTACCCTTTGGATGATTTTCATGACATGCGGTGACCCTAAGGCTTTGTATCAAACATTGATGTCTAATTAAAGGCTTCAAATTGTTATTTTTAGTAAATCCTTCTAAAGAAATAAACCAGAATTTTTTCTCATAGTTCATTAGACCTAGGGGTGTTGGTATCACAATTTGAATGGCGAGGAATTCTCGCAAGTGGAAGTTATAATGAGATTCATGTTGTAATAGGCACAGTAAAGTATTATAGGTCTAGAAAGGTGAATAGAAGGAAGAAAGAAAGCTTTGAGAGATGAACTTGACTATTTTGTACACACCTATAACTTGCTAAAGTCTATTTAAAACATTATCATCTTCTTCAAAAGCTAGGAAGATACTCCTAACCTATTCCATTCCAGAGTTACATAGCCTTAAGCAACCAAGAGGACAATTTTTGTATAAGTAGAGTAAATAGTGGATTTTGGTTTATTGAATTCAATTGATGAAGGTATTAACATGGAGGAGAATTTTCAAATTGTTGTAAAGGTTGTTTTTAATTCATTTGACTAATTGAATCCATTTTCAAGGTTTTGTATTCTTAAAAATCCATAATGAACCATTGTTTCACAGATGAAGTGATTTGGTCAATTCTTGTGACTCTAAGGATTTAAAGGGAATATATAGACTAGATAGAGATTAAGAAAAATGTATGTAGTATGGAGTGAGTTGATTTAAGCGTATAATATCATAAGTATAAGGTTTTGATGTTTACAAACATAGATAACTAAGTGCATTTTACAAGTGTTAAGATGAGTTGAAGTTAATAGTATAACTTTCATGTTGTGAGTGTTAGGATACTTGATGTGACTACATCATATTGGTATCAGATCCTGGAGAAGGAGAAGGAATTTATAAGAAAAAAAACAGGAAGAGAGAGAAATCAACAAGTAAAGAAGAACAAAAGAGAGAGAATGGAGAAAGAAAAAGCTGAATATGATAGTAGGGTTGGTTGAGTTCATGTGCCACTAGAGGAAAGAGAAGGAGATGAAAATAAGAGAAGAAAAGATGAAAAATGAGATAAGAAGAAGAGAAATATAGATGCAAGAAGAGCTACAAAGTTTGAAAAGAGATGTAGAACAATTGATAACAATGGTGGGAAGTATGGAAGATGAGCATCGTCAATAATTTAGAGTGGTGATCAAGAAGAAGGTGAAATGGTCACTTAGATGGCTAGTGGAGAGGAATAAGAGAAGAATGTTGAGGAAAAAGAGAGTACAACCCAAATAAATAAGTAGAGAAGGATAAAATTGCATAGTGAGCAATATGAAGAAGTGGAAAAACATGTTCTTATTAAGGAGAACATCATAGAAAAGAATAAGATTAAGATGAGGGGATAAAATAAAGTAGATGAAAGCAGAGAGAAGAGAGTGACAAATAGGGAAGAAATTTTAGAAAAGGAAAGAAGATTTGTGTACAATGTACCTAAGTTGATGAATAATGTAGCTATAGGAGAGAAGAGCACAAGAGAAAAAGATGAAGAACTTGAAGGAGCCAAAGAAGCCCCATACTTTTTTCTAACAACTTGTGTGAATGTGTGCATATAGATACAAAAAGAAGGAAGACGCATGAGAGAATAAGAACAAAGTGAAAGCCAAGACAATAACTAGCAAGGAAAATATAATGAACAAAGGGAGATTTATAAATAAAGCAAAGGAGGAAAAAGAAGATCAACAAATCGGTGAAGGAAAATGCAAAGAAGAGTGTGGTTAGTGAAAGGAAAAGACAAGGTGAGTGAATATAAAAAGAGACAAGAAAGAGAACCGGAAGCTATAAATGAAGTAGTTAAGAGTAAGAAAATGATGGAACAACTAAGGAACATAAAACATTATGATTAATAAGATGAAAGAGATAAGAAAGATGGTGAGTTGAACAACGATTTAAGTGATGATTTTAAAATGATGAATGAGGCGAGGAAAAAGAAAATAATGAACAAGGACAATGTGGTCCAAAATTTGATGGACTAGATGAAGATGGTATTCTTGTGTTGAAAAAAATAGTTACGAGGATTGAAGAGTTATTTAACTCCATGTAAGGACAATGTGAAGACAAGAAGTAAGCAAAGGGAACTTATGGATGAGTTCAAATAAGAAGAGAAAAGTAAGGTAATGATGGATACTTTGAATACAAAATATTTTGGGCCTACGCAAGATTTCATTACAGGTATATATTCAAAAATGATAACAAGAAAACAAGAGAAGTTCTTGGGAAGAATAGAGAAGAGGAACATGATGATTTGAGAACAAACAAGGGAAGAGGTAGTGTGATCTTGTTGATGAATGAGGATGAACATGAAGCTTGTGAGAACACAAAAGGAAGGATTGAGATTACACAAAATAAATTTGAGCAAGAAAGTATGAATATTCTTCTACAAAGGGTGCTAGAGATCAAGAATCAAAAGGGAAAGAAACAAGGTATATTTGAGAGGACATAGTTGTATATGGGAAGGAATGAGTTGATACTGACTGATATGAAGCAAGATTATAAAATGATGGACCCAAGAAAACAACAACATGAAGCTCAACAAAGGAAAAATGGATAAAAATATCTAACAAGACAACAAGGAAAATAAATAATTGATATATTAAGGCAAGGCATAGATCAAAAGTGGAGAAGCAAATGGAATATGAAGAAGACATTATAGTTGTTGCAGGTATTGAAGATCAAAAATGTAAGAGATAGAGATGGAAGACAAGAAAATAAGAGGAGTAATAGAAGATAAAAGAGGAAATTAGAATATTATATGGGACCCAAGAAGATATATAGCAAGAGAATATTTCATGATAGTGTACCAAATAAGGGACACGAGGAAACATCACAAGTGAAGATGAAACAAGAATACAATCTCGGTTAGAAGGTGGAAAGGACAACATAAAATCCTACTACAATTAATAAACTACGAGGTAAACTAGTTCAAGGATGGAGGATCTTGTTAAAGGTAAGGTACAGTGGAAGAGGATGAATAGAACATGCATTTCAATATAATACTACCTTCAGAAGCCTATGTGAAATTGTAAATCGGGAAGAAAGAGAAAGGATCTGTAAGCAAAGAAAATAATCACGAGAAGACTTCTTTTCTCCTCGGGAGTATGATGTTGGAGAATCACTCAAGGGACTAGATTAGAGTTAGTACAATAAATTTTTTTCTTGTAAAGGGCCTTTAGGAGTCCTAGATGTCAATAATTTTGGTTGGGTGAGCTTAGGAGGTTCAAAATTTGAATTATGGAGTTTCCCTCCATTTTGGTCTATTCAAAATTTGAAAAATATCTTGAGCCTATTTTGGATTTTCCATTAGGTGTAGGGATATATTTAGTATTTCTAACATGTTTTTAGGCCATTCATGGTCTTTGGGAGTCTTTTGGGCTCTTTATGAGTTGAGATTGATCATGTAATTCCAAATATTCAATTAAGCCTTTTTGTTATGAAAACTTCATATGGTGACCTTGAAAACATATATGCACATACCATTTGAGAAAAAAGGTATCAATGAGACTTTGTAATTGTTTTATACTCATTTATCAATGAAATAAAACTTGTATTGGAGCTCCAAAACCCGAAAAAGGAGAAGAAGTCATGACTGTATTGTTTCTTCATTAATTGTAGACTGTGATTTAATGTTTCTAAGGCATTTCAAGATTATCATCAATCCTATAAGTGGTGTATCTGGTGAGTTTATTATTTATTAATTGGTTGATAGTGATATTAGTGTGAATCTTCACTTGTCGTTGATTGTTAGTGATTGACAGAGGCCAAAAAAAGATTAAATCGAGGTTGTTCTACCATACTCGAGGACATGTTTGAGAGTAGAGAACTAAGTAATGAATGGAAGAGTAGGAAGATAGAGTGAATAAGGAGATTGGAGAATATATTCACAAATAATTCACCTTCAGGGATCCAAATAAGGAGTTTGTGAAGGAGTTATTTTGAATAAACCCTCACTGTTACTCAAAAACCTGGGTTTATGTACAGAGCAGGGTATTTGAAGAGAAAGCACGAGGATTAGGGAAGATTCTAGCCTTCTGGTAAAATAATTAACTTCTTAACTTTCATCTATACATCTTTGAATAAGTCTTATCCTTGTGGATTACGTATAAAAAAATTTAGAAGGAGAAATTATTGTCTTGGGCTCACTATGCATGCACAATTAGGGTTTCTAGTGGAAAAATCTAATAGCTTTTGATTGGACCCTTGAATTGGTTGAATATTTGTAGGAAGACCTGTGAAGGTATGTTATAAATTTTTGTAAAATATTAAAGAAAAAAACACTTACCCTTTGGATGGTTTTCATGTTAGTGACCCCAATGCATCATGTAAGAACTATGATGTCTAATTAAAGGCTTCAAAATTGTTAGTTTTAGTAAATCCTTCTAAATAAGTATACCAATAATTTTTTATCATAGTTCCTTATACCTAAGGGGTGTTGGAATCACAACTTGAATGGTTGATGAATTCTTGCAAGTGGAAGTTATAATGAGATTCATGTTCAGAATAAGCCCGATAAAGCATTATAGGTCTGAAAGGTGAATAGTGAAGGAAGTAAGAAAGCTTTCAAAGATGAACCTAAATATTTTGCACACACCTATAACTTGATAAATTTTTCTTTAAAAATTATCATCTTCTTCAGAAACTAGGAAGACACTCCTAACCTATGTCATTTCAGTTACATAGCCTTAAGAAGCCAAGAGGACAAATTTTGTATAAGTAGAGTAAATAGTGAATTTTGATTGATTGAATTTGATTAATGAAGGTATTAACATGGAGGGATAATTTTATTTTTTTGTAAAGGTTGTTTGAATTAATTTGAGTAATTGAAGCCATTTGCAAGCTTTTGTATTCTTAAGAAGCCATAATGAGAAGTTGTTGTAAAGATGAAGTGAGTTGGTCAATTCTTGTGACTCCAAGGTTTTGAAGGGTAGAGATAGACTAGATAGAGATTAAGAAACATGTATGTAGCATGGAGTGAGTTTATTTAATACTAAAAGATCATAAGTACAAGGTTTTTATATTTACAAACATAGAGAATTAGACGAATTTTTGCAGTGTTGAGTGAGTTGAAGTTGATAGTCTAAATTTCTTGTTGGAGTGTTGGGCTACTTGATGTGACTACAACATCTATTTTCTTAATGTTGGCTCCAAACTCCCAAAGAAATTTTAGCTTCTAGAGGTACTTGAAAATATATGTAGTGGATTTGATAGTACATAAGCATTCAATAGGTAAGGGGGTAATTAAGGAAGTCAACAAGGGTTTCTTAAAAGGTAATATAAAATAATAATGGAGGAACTCAAGTGATAATTTATAGATGAAATGACATAAAATGGGAGGATTTAAAGGTGTTAAGTTTAATGATGCGACATGAAAATATGGGACAATTAAGTCATCTCACATGGGTGATATTCATGAAAATTATAACTAAATCCACCATGTTATCAAATCAAGTAAAGGTGACAAACAAATATGATACATTTATATATATCTTTTCATCTTATAATTATTGTATATAAATATAAAGTTGATCTTGTATCATAAAGTAAATAAATAATAAAATTAAAATTAATAATTGGGTCCTTAAGATTCCACACGTATTTCAAATGTATTCACATTCTAATATTGATCAACTAATTGTTAGGCAAATAAAAGGGTAATTTATTAATTCTCTTTGATAATATGATGTGCAGGTTTGGAAGTACTTCTTGGACTTCTTTTTCCTAGTGAAAATTCAAAACAACAACATGATGGTGTTATGGCATTGCACTCTTTAGAAAATAGGTTCATTTATCAATCTCCAATAGATGTCTCCTTCGCCTCCAACTCCTCAGGTTTTCTTAAATAGGGTCATTGCCTAGTAGCCATGTTCAAGCACTTGTAGCTGATTTTTGAACTTCTAGATTGTAAAAAGGAAAACATTATATCTATATTGAATATTTTTTTAGATGTCTAAATTTTTTAAAGATGTATTTGATGTTCAAAATGGTATCGGGTATTATTTTTTTAAATTCACTTATGAATTTTTATGTTCCATTCAAGTAGTATTTGTTTTACATATCATGAAGCTGAGATAATGTTCTCTTTTTATATATCATGAAATTGAGATAATATTCTAATTCTTGATTTGTAGGCATTTGTACAAGGATTCAAATTCATTGAGTGTGATATTTGAGTTAGATAGAATATGTTGGCTTCTAATCACCTAAATTCTTCAAATGCTTTGCATGAATTATTATAATGCACTTAGATAGTATCCATCATTTTATGGAGTATAGTTAGTGAATCTCGTGTTTTGGCCATCCATTATACCGCCTTATGTCAAGGGTTAACAACATTTAGGTACCTATTAAATTTATTTTCTCATCTTGATATTAATAAAATGCTTGTGGAATCACTTGTGGGAAAAAGCTTAAGCCCAAATTGTTTTTGTAATTATTTTATAATACTAATCACAAGCCCGGTTTGGTTCCATTAACGATAGATTAACATAAGGAGGATATGAATCTATATTCTCAATGACACTAAAATCAAATAACAAAATAAATTATATATAATTATATTTTTTATAGATAAAATTTTTAGAAAAGATCCAAGGACCATATACAAAAAGATATTACAATGTGAACCCATCAACAACAAAAAACCATCTATCAAAAAAATGAGCCCAAAAACAAAAACCAGCTCGAGTCAAGGAGACATTGACTCAACAATAGAGCTGCGAAACAAAACAAAAAAGGAACCAGCCTAACTAGATCAAAGACCACCAGATATAGAGCAAATTGGTCAGAAAAGGAGTCCTGAAAGGATCCTCACGTACTTTAGCGCTTGTCTTTGAACTAGGGCCTCGCAAAAATTATTAACCAGACCCCCGTATTCATCCTTCGAGCTACGACTGACCTACATTATTTTCTTCCCTTTTCCCTACTGCCACCATCTCCTGAAGCACATCAACCCTATTACTTAGCATCACTAGCTCAGCCCCTGACGTTGTGCCCCGTGAATTAAGATTTTATTTTCCACCTTTAGCCGCATCACCACATCCTCCAAACTATCAATTTTATTAGCTAGAAATCTCACAAACACATTGGTTTCAGTCTTCCCCTCATCATTACTTGTTTCCTTACTCTGACCCACAAGAAAATGAAGGGCCTCCACAACATCCAAATCCTTCCTAGCTCTATCCTTTAAATCCATAAGCTTACCCCTATCAACCGACTAACATGATCCTCCCAATCATCCCCAAAATTGATAGAAACATCTTTTGAAGGAACAGGGGAACCAACTTTAAAGAGTAACAAGATTAAACCTTGATGCAACAACACATCCACCATTTTAGCCTTGAAATCCTTCGCTGATAAACTCAGAGAATTGAATAAGTAAAAGGGAATACTAACCTTCTTATTCCTTTGAAAATGATTTAACATAATGAAGTGTTGGGTGTGGAGTTTCCTATATTTTTCGTCAAGAGTAATATATTTCATAATGTTAAAACAAACCTCAGGCCACCACCATGGTAGAGAATTACGAGCAATCCCATCCTCCATGTGTACAATATTTTCATCTGCACTCAAGAAGTTAAAAACCTCTTCCTGAAACCACTTCCTATCTTTGAAAACCTTGTAACCATTACACTCCATATCAGTCACTTTACCTATAAAATATTTCGAGACCAAAAAAATAACAAGTTATCCAATTTTGCACACTGCAAGATTGGTCAACGGTCCTATCACGTTTAAAATAAAATAATAGTCTGTGAACCCACCTTCGGTTATTATCAAGATGCAATAATTAAAAATAATTCCTAAATTGCATATGAAGAGATCACCTAGCATCGAAAGGCACCCAGTTGATCTCAACTCAGTGGAGAGTTCAGGGTCGAGTTGATAAAGAACCCGGTGTCAAATTGATAATCATCTCAAAAATCATCTCAGTGGAGACTCTCAGTTGTAAGAGCTCAACAAGGTCTTGTTAATGCAAAATATAGCTCGTTGAAAATTGACGAATGAAGGGAACTCTATAAGGATCTCGGTAGAGATCGATGCATGCGGAAGTGAAGGCCAAGTCAGGGAGAGTCAAAGTTTGAGCTATCAATAAAGTCTCAATGAATTGGAAAGGTTCAAGCCACAGGCGGAAGCGAAGGCAGAGATAAGGAGTTCGACTCATCTTCGTGACTCGTTCATTTTGGAGATCATGTGGTGAGCTTCTTTTAGGACACATTCTGCAGAGCTAGGGTGATTCAAATGCAAGCCAAGGCATCAAGAGTGCCATAAAATGAATGGAGATCGTTACAAAACAGAGATACGTGATGGAGCCCTATCAATGGGACTCATCGAGCATGATGGATAATTCAAGGCAACTCGTTTCGTGTGGATGCATTAAAGATGGTTTCTAGGATACAATTCCAGGGCTCATTGATTAATGCAAAACTGGGAGGCCTACTCGAGATAATTTTTCAATGGTAAGCTCACAGAGACAGCAAGAATGCCGGGCCAGGGTATTAGTGAATACAGTATATATATTTTCGCTGGCGTTGTTCAGACCTTCCTCGGCCGAGCATTTGGTGCATGTGCGATTGACATGTTGCGAGATAACAGAAGTTCTTTTGAGCACTTCCAGCAGTTGAGTCGCCCAACTATGTTTTTATACATTGCTCAAAGATCGAATCCATCCTCAAATTTGGGATTTTCCTTCAAGATATTTTTATAAAAATCGATTAATTAAGTGCAAGAGTGTTACGCTACTGGGAGACTTGATTAAATTTATTTTACGATGCAACTCATGGAAGTGGATCTCATAGAGGTGGAACTGTTTCATATCAGAATATTCATGGAGCATAATTTGCTTTGCAATTATATGAGCATCTTCAACGAGTCACTAAGTTGGCGAGCATAAAGGTTTCTGTTGAAAATTCTCACACCTTACAAGCTACAGCTGAAATGTTTGCACTGAGAGTTTAATGTTATCCTCAAATCTGTTGAAGGAAAACTCGGCAGGAGAAGATTCATGAAGATCCCGCGTGCTGGTGGAAATTGTGGAGATAAGGAACAAACTTGCCAAATCTGCGTGGCGAAGTTGAGGCCGGGGCCCGTGAATTAATTTGGCCAAGCCGTTGGACGTGGAAAATAAGGCGAGCATTGCCAAGGGAAATGACGTGATGTCAAGCCAAAGAAGAAATCCCGGGCGTGGGAGAAGTTTGAGTCTACTGCCAAAAAATGGGAGAAATCTGGTCAAACTGCCAAGCGTGGAAATATTGGTTTGGCAAACCATGATCAAACCTCTCTGCGTGGGGAGAAATCAGATCAGTGCAAGCTGGAAATATTACAATTGTAATCCGTCATGAGATTTCCATGACAGGTGTGTAAAGAAATCCGCGCGCGCACTTGGAGTGGTAGGAGTCTTGTGTGGGTCGCCGGGAGGATTAATAAGATAGTTGTGAATCGGAGTGGGTCATGGAGAAAACAACGCTTGACGTGATACCGATTTCATGGTGGAGGCTATAGGCCACTCGTCTCATTATGCGAGATATTTGTCAAATGATATCGAGTAACATGGCGAGTGGGGGTCAGCGCTTGCAGTTCGAATGCGTGGGAAGAGGAAAGCAATTCGGTGGTCGTGAGAAACTCCCACGCATGAGCAGCAAGGTGGATTGCAGGAAACACATATTCACTGCCGTGTACGATGGATTGGAGTCACGCTGTTCAAGGCTTCATAAAATTTCCTTGAATCTGGAGATGTTGGTTTATTATGGTGCAGAGTGAAACGATTCATATTGCTCAGCACTTCTTCTCCTAGAAGCGAATTGAATGTGAAGGTCAACTCTGAAAATACCTGGTCGGCCGTTTTGTATGCCACATCTCTGTCACTCGTAAATGGTCTCTTTGAGAAACTCTGTGGGCAGTAGGCAATATTTATACCCTTCCATTATATACGTCCAATCAGACAATAACAGTTTTCTTTTACCAGGTTCAGAGAAACTGTGTTATTTTTAACAATGGACGATTATACTGTAGTTTCGAGCTGATTTTATCTGCTTATTTCTATTAGCTTTGATTCACGACTAAGGAAGAATTCATATGGTTGTTACCTGTACATTTTTCCAAGGTCCTCTTGGCTGCCCCAGTTGTTCAATATATTTCTTGAAGGGCTTATTTTATGTGTTGCAGATTGTAACATAAAGGATCTTTTTAGTTTCTGAAAAATGAGTATATTGTGTAGCTCACAGCTACCTATGCCATACTAAGATCCCAATAGTGGCATAATTGTTGATTGGAGCCGAGATTGCTGAGTGCACTACCCAAATACCGAAGGGCTCTTTGGCCAAAAAATCAATCTAATGCACAAAGTTGAT